>VSWD01000002.1:10368806-11707530 GCA_033119305.1 Pinctada imbricata | reverse complement strand
AAATACAACATATTTACTATGACCAGGTATGGATGGCTCTTAGATTGTCAACCTGGAATATGGCCATTTTTGGCTTTTCCCAAATTTGACCGTCTATCACAGGTTTAACTGTATTTATATATATAGGAGAGTTTACAACATTTTGGTCATATTCCATGTGTTTATCATGGTTATTTATATTTATAGGAGAGTTTACGACACAAACATGCTTCCAGGGAAGGTTTGGAGAGGAGATGGGATCTGATCAGTTTGGTGCTCATATCTTATTGCACGCCCCTGAACCCAATACGGAGGCTGTCATTGGTCGATTTGAATATGCAGAGTTCACCCATGTTGGTCAGGCTTTCCGACTCGGACGTTACCCGATCCATTTTCATCTGAATGGTTTAATGCCATCATCGTACGTGCGAGGATGTGCCATTCATAATAGCTTTAACAGAGCTGTAAATATACATGGTGTACATAATATGACGATTGAACACACGGTTCTGTACAACATAATGGGAGGCTCATTTTTCCTTGAAGATGGTATTGAAACAAACAATGTTATGCAGTACAATTTGGCAACTTTTGTAAAAGCAAGCTCTTCTTTACTTAATGATGACATTACACCAGCGGCCTACTGGATAACCAATCCTAATAATATCATACAGCATAACCATGCAGCCGGCGGTACGCACTTCGGCTTTTGGTACCGAATGCACGAGCATCCAGACGGCCCGTCATTTGATGAAGATATCTGCCCACAGAATGTACCTCTAGGAGTTTACAAGAATAATACGGTTCACTCTCAAGGATGGTTTGGGCTGTGGATTTTCCAAGAATACCACCCTCATAAAGACGGGAAATGTGATTCAGACGAGCATGAAACGGCCGTTTTTGAAAGCCTAACAGTTTGGAATTGTGAGAAAGGGGCTGAAGCAGTAAATGTAGGTGCTACTCAGTATAAGGACTTCATTATGGTTAATAATGAAAAAGCTGGGTATGAAGGCAAGCTTATTAAAGCCTCTCCGCAGTATGACGAAAATAAAAGTTACGGAGTTTTCGATTCAGTGGTGGTAGCTAAAAGCCCCGGATTAGCGGCGGATCCAGGAAATGTGGCTACGTGCACAATAGGTGGCGTTATTCTTCCCTACGGTAATGGCATGGTAACGAAAGGTGTGGAGTTCTATAATTTTGATGAGACAGACTGCTCTGCTTTAACATTCACCAAAATAGACGGAACATGCTCACTTTATTGTGGTGGATATAGCTACCAGTTCAAGGATATGTCATTTACTGACTCACCTAATAGGGGCAAGTTTGATTGGAAGTGGCAGGGTGTATTAATAGATATGGACGGAACATTAACAGGGACTGGAACTGCAGGTGTACAAGTCGTAGCAAGCAACGATAATCTACCCTCTAGTCTGTAAGTATAGCGTACAATTATTGCACAGTGATGAGGTCAATGAGTAATAAAACCAATATTGACTGAGGTTGAAGGCCGAGGCTGATGTTGGTTTTATCACTCCATAAATCATCATATCAACCGAATCATCTGTGCTCTAATTGTTTTATCATATACATGAAAATTTGGGAAAAAATGGTAACAAAGTGTTTGCTTTTCTAGCACTGCATGCTTTCACTATCTTGACTAAGTTGTGAGTGTCTTCTACACAGGATCATAATGTTTCACAATTTTTTTTCAGATAAACATCTGTATTATTATTAATTATAGGAAAAAATGTTTTATCCGTCAATCTTCTTTTTTAGCTGGTTTTTTTTTTCATATGGCTTAAATATTTTTTTACTCCTTGTGACAAGGACTCTCTGTCAATACAAAAAATTTTGACCTTGACCATGGAGTTTGACCTTCTTTTGAGAAGCATTAACCTTGGCCATAACTATAGTTATGTGAGAAATGGGGCTTTAATATTTCACGTGTATATTCCTTGTCAAGAGACCTGTTCCTTGGTACCAAAAGTTTTGAGGTTTTGACCTTAACTTAGGAGTTTAACCTATTTTTAGCTCTACTGGTCGAGCTTATGCGATCACCCATCCTCCAGTGTGTGGCTGTCTGTCTGTCCATCCGTAAACAATTCTTGTGCCTTCATCTACTCTGAAAGCATTAGAGATAGAAAGATAATTCTTTTTGCCTTTTACTTGGTCTATGGTCTAGTTGTGCACATGACATTTGGTTTCTGTCCTAGACCCCCAGGGTCTTCAAAAATGGGTGTGGTCCTTTAAAATTCTATGTAATGTTATGCCCATAACTCCTCTAGAACCACTTGAGATAGAACGTTGATCCATTTAGCATTTGATGTTAGCTATGGTGTAGTTGTGCACCTGACATTTTCTTTCTGCCCTAATCCCCTAATCCAATAAAATGGGTGTGGTCATATTCTCCTCTATAATTATTTGTATTCTTTGCTGTCAATTCCTCTGAAACCATTAGAGGTAGGAAGTTCAATTGTTTTTGCATTTTACTTTGTCAATGGGCTAGTTGTTCACCTTCTAATTGGTTTCTGTCCTAGACTCCCAGGGTCTTAAGAAATGGGTGTGGTCATTTTCTTCCATTTCATTCTGTGATTTTGTACCGGAAACTCCTCTAACACCATATTAATATACAAAGTTTATATTTTTGCATTTTACTTGGTCTATGGTCTAGTTTTACATCTGACGTTTTGTTTCTGCCCTAGACCCCCAGGGTCCTGGAAAATTTTCAGTGCTCAGTTACTGATTTGATTTGATTTGAACAGTACACCTGGATATATTACCTGCTCTATCATATTATAGAAAACAAAAAGGTGCTACCTGCTCTGTCATATTATAGAAAACAAAAAGGTGCTACCTGCTCTGTCATATTATAGAAAACAAAAAGGTGCTACCTGCTCTGTCATATTATAGAAAACAAAAAGGTGTTACCTGCTCTGTCATATTATAGAAAACAAAAAGGTGCTACCTGCTCTGTCATATTATAGAAAACAAAAAGGTGCTACCTGCTCTGTCATATTATAGAACACAAAAAGGTGCTACCTGCTCTGTCATATTATAGAAAACAAAAAGGTGTTACCTGCTCTGTCATATAGAAAACAAAAAGGTGTTACCTGCTCTGTCATATTATAGAAAACAAAAAGGTGCTACCTGCTCTGTCATATTATAGAAAACAAAAAGGTCTACCTGCTCTGTCATATTATAGAAAACAAAAAGGTGTTACCTGCTCTGTCATATTATAGAAAACAAAAAGGTGTTACCTACTCTGTCATATTATAGAAAACAAAAAGGTGTTACCTGCTCTGTCATATTATAGAAAACAAAAAGGTGTTACCTACTCTGTCATATTATAGAAAACAAAAAGGTGCTACCTGCTCTGTCATATTATAGAAAACAAAAAGGTCTGTTAGTGTCATTATGAAAGGTTTACAGTATTTGAACACAATATATATTACAATTATTATGTAAGTTCAGCGCTCTCACACCTATTTTTGGGACTAGGGCCAAGGCCAAGGGCCTTCGAAATTGGGAAAAATAGCAGCATTTTCTCATAAATCGGGAAAAGATATAAAATAAGTTTGGATGCCTTTTCACTTGAAAATGAGAAATTTTAACTCATTTAGTTAATTATCAATGAGGTGTCAAATTGGGAAAAATGGTCAATAAATTTGGGGAAAATGATACTATTTTGCATTTGGACTGGGGCCCCAAATTAGGCTAATTGAGTATGTCACTCATTACACAGATTTGAATCTTTTGTCAGATGTGCCTCAAACACAGACTTTGATGCTGGAAGTCTTTCGACGGGTGTTAGCCTCTGTCAGCCTGGACTGAAATTTCACCGATGGGCTGTGAACAGCATCAATCCTCCAGCTCTTGAAGCAAAGAATTTAATCGCTAAAAACTCGCACGGTACAGATGTGGCACCATTTGCAGAAAAAAGAATAACTCACAGTAATGGTTGGGTGATAAACTTAATAGATGGTGAGACCTACAACGTTACATGGGAGAATGCAGAGAGAGTCACAAATATAAGTTATGATTCCACAGCCTACTCTTTTGATGTAAGTTATAATAAAGAAAAAATAACTACCTAGCTAAAATGGTTTATTGTACAGCTATTCCCCCAATTGCATGAACCAATAAAATTGTCACCAAGTCGCAAAGCGAGGAGAGGGTAATTTGATTGGTTCAAGTGACAAATTGATTTACTGAACAATAAACCATGGCTAGTAGGTAGTTGTTATTTATATCCTGAAATAATTCTGATCATAACAGACACACATTGTTGCTACAGCAGTTTTAAAAAGTGACAGGTTTCAATGCCAAGTATGCTTATGAGTAGAAGTTGCTTATCTGACCATGAGTATGTTTGAGAATAGACAACGAGCGAGTTTTCAATGCCTAGTATGCATATGAGTAGACATGGCTGATCTGACCATGAGAGTGTTTCAGACTAGACAACGAGCGAGTTCTCAATGCCTAGTATGCATATGAGTAGATGTGGCTGATCTGACCATGAGTATGTTTGAGACTAGACAACGAGCGAGTTTTCAATGCCTAGTATGCATATGAGTAGATGTGGCTGATCTGACCATGAGTATGTTGGAGAATAGACAACGAGCGAGTTTTCAATGCCTAGTATGCATATGAGTAGACGTGGCTGATCTGACCATGAGTATGTTGGAGAATAGACAACGAGCGAGTTTTCAATGCCTAGTATGCATATGAGTAGACATGGCTGATCTGACCATGAGAGTGTTTGAGAATAGACAACGAGCGAGTTTTCAATGCCTAGTATGCATATGAGTAGACATGGCTGATCTGACCATGAGAGTGTTTCAGACTAGACAACGAGCGAGTTCTCAATGCCTAGTATGCATATGAGTAGATGTGGCTGATCTGACCATGAGTATGTTTGAGACTAGACAACGAGCGAGTTTTCAATGCCTAGTATGCATATGAGTTGATGTGGCTGATCTGACCATGAGTATGTTGGAGAATAGACAACGAGCGAGTTTTCAATGCCTAGTATGCATATGAGTAGACGTGGCTGATCTGACCATGAGTATGTTGGAGAATAGACAACGAGCGAGTTTTCAATGCCTAGTATGCATATGAGTAGATGTGGCTGATCTGACCATGAGAGTGTTTGAGACTAGACAACGAGCGAGTTTTCAATGCAGAGTGTGCATATGAGTAGATGTGGCTGATCTGACCATGAGAGTGTTTGAGAATAGACAACGAGCGAGTTTTCAATGCCAAGTATGCATATGAGTAGATGTGGCTTATCTGACCATGAGAGTGTTTGAGAATAGACAACGAGTGAGTTTTCAATGTCAAGTATGCATATGAGTAGACGTGGCTGATCTGACCATGAGTATGTTGGAGAATAGACAACGAGTGAGTTTTCAATGCCAAGTATGCATATGAGTAGATGTGGCTGATCTGACCATGAGTATGTTGGAGAATAGACAACGAGTGAGTTTTCAATGCCAAGTATGCATATGAGTAGACGTGGCTGATCTGACCATGAGTATGTTGGAGAATAGACAACGAGTGAGTTTTCAATGCCAAGTATGCATATGAGTAGACGTGGCTGATCTGACCATGAGTGTGTTGGAGAATAGACAACGAGCGAGTTTTCAGTGCCGAGTATGCATATGAGTAGACGTGGCTAATCTGACCGTGAGTATGTTGGAGAATAGACAACGAGCGAGTTTTCAATGCCTAGTATGCATATGAGTAGATGTGGCTGATCTGACCATGAGAGTGTTTGAGAATAGACAACGAGCGAGTTTTCAATGCCTAGTATGCATATGAGTAGACATGGCTGATCTGACCATGAGTATGTTGGAGAATAGACAACGAGTGAGTTTTCAATGCCAAGTATGCATATGAGTAGACATGGCTGATCTGACCATGAGTATGTTGGAGAATAGACAACGAGTGAGTTTTCAATGCCAAGTATGCATATGAGTAGACGTGGCTGATCTGACCGTGAGTATGTTGGAGAATAGACAACGAGTGAGTTTTCAATGCCAAGTATGCATATGAGTAGACGTGGCTGATCTGACCGTGAGTATGTTGGAGAATAGACAACGAGTGAGTTTTCAATGCAAAGTATGCATATGAGTAGACGTGGCTGATCTGACCGTGAGTATGTTGGAGAATAGACAACGAGTGAGTTTTCAATGCCAAGTATGCATATGAGTAGACGTGGCTGATCTAACCGTGAGTATGTTGGAGAATAGACAACGAGCGAGTTTTCAATGCCTAGTATGCATATGAGTAGACGTGGCTGATCTGACCATGAGTGTGTCTGGGAATAGACAACGAGCGAGTTTTCAATGCCTAGTATGCATATGAGTAGACGTGGCTGATCTGACCATGAGTGTGTTTGAGACTAGACAACGAGCGAGTTTTCAATGCCGAGTATGCATATGAGTAGATGTGGCTGATCTGACCATGAGTATGTTGGAGAATAGACAACGAGCGAGTTTTCAATGCCAAGTATGCATATGAGTAGACGTGGCTGATCTGACCATGAGAGTGTTTGAGAATAGACAACGAGCGAGTTTTCAATGCAAAGTATGCATATGAGTAGACGTGGCTGATCTGACCATGAGTATGTTGGAGAATAGACAACGAGCGAGTTTTCAATGCCTAGTATGCATATGAGTAGATGTGGCTGATCTGACCATGAGAGTGTTTGAGACTAGACAACGAGCAAGTTTTCAATGCAGAGTATGCATATGGAAGATGTGGCTGATCTGACCATGAGAGTGTTTGAGACTAGACAACGAGCGAGTTTTCAATGCCTAGTATGCATATGAGTAGACGTGGCTGATCTGACCATGATTGTGTTTGAGACTATACAACGAGCGAGTTTTCAATGCCAAGTATGCATATGAGTAGATGTGGCTGATCTGACCATGAGTATGTTTGAGAATAGACAACGAGTGAGTTTTCAATGCTGAGTATGCATATGAGTAGACGTGGCTGATCTGACCATGAGTATGTTTGAGAATAGACAACGAGTGAGTTTTCAATGCTGAGTATGCATATGAGTAGACATGGCTTATCTGACTGTGAGTATGTTGGAGAATAGACAACGAGAGAGTTTTCAATGCCAAGTATGCATATGAGTAGACATGGCTTATCTGACCGTGAGTATGTTTGAGAATAGACAACGAGCGAGTTTTCAATGCCTAGTATGCATATGAGTAGACATGGCTTATCTGACCATGAGTATGTTGGAGACTAGACAACGAGTGAGTTTTCAATGCCTAGTATGTATATGAGTAGACGTGGCTGATCTGACCATGAGTATGTTGGAGACTAGACAACGAGTGAGTTTTCAATGCCTAGTATGCATATGAGTAGACATGGCTTATCTGACTGTGAGTATGTTGGAGAATAGACAACGAGAGAGTTTTCAATGCCAAGTATGCATATGAGTAGACATGGCTTATCTGACCGTGAGTATGTTGGAGAATAGACAACGAGCGAGTTTTCAATGCCTAGTATGTATATGAGTAGACGTGGCTGATCTGACCATGAGTGTATTGGAGACTAGACAACGAGTGAGTTTTCAATGCCTAGTATGCATATGAGTAGACATGGCTTATCTGACTGTGAGTATGTTGGAGAATAGACAACGAGCGAGTTTTCAATGCCAAGTATGCATATGAGTAGACATGGCTTATCTGACCATGAGTATGTTGGAGACTAGACAACGAGTGAGTTTTCAATGCCTAGTATGCATATGAGTAGATGTGGCTGATCTGACCATGAGTATGTTGGAGACTAGACAACGAGTGAGTTTTCAATGCCAAGTATGCATATGAGTAGATGTGGCTGATCTGACCATGAGTATGTTGGAGACTAGACAACGAGTGAGTTTTCAATGCCAAGTATGCATATGAGTAGACATGGCTGATCTGACAATGAGTATGTTGGAGAATAGACAACGAGCGAGTTTTCAATGCCAAGTATGCATATGAGTAGACATGGCTTATCTGACCATGAGTATGTTGGAGAATAGACAACGAGTGAGTTTTCAATGCCAAGTATGCATATGAGTAGACATGGCTTATCTGACCATGAGTATGTTGGAGAATAGACAACGAGCGAGTTTTCAATGCCTAGTATGCATATGAGTAGACATGGCTTATCTGACTGTGAGTATGTTGGAGACTAGACAACGAGTGAGTTTTCAATGCCAAGTATGCATATGAGTAGACATGGCTTATCTGACCATGAGTATGTTGGAGAATAGACAACGAGCGAGTTTTCAATGCCTAGTATGCATATGATTAGAAGTGGCTGATCTGACCATGAGTATGTTGGAGAATAGACAAAGAGCGAGTTTTCAATGCCTTGTATACATATGAGTAGACGTGGCTTATCTGACCATGAGTGTGTTTGAGAATAGACATGGAGAGAGCTCTACAGCACATATAGGGAGAGAGCTCTACAGCACATATAGGGAGAGAGCTCTACAGCACATATAGGGAGAGAGCTCTACAGCACATATAGGGAGAGAGCTCTACAGCACATATAGGGAGAAAATCTCAAATTATATCATAGACATGGAGAGAGCTCTACAGCACATATAGGGAGAGAGCTCTACAGCACATATAGGGAGAGAGCTCTACAGCACATATAAGGAGAGAGCTCTACAGCACATATAGGGAGAGAGCTCTACAGCACATATAGGGAGAGAGCTCTACAGCACATATAGGGAGAGAGCTCTACAGCACATATAGGGAGAGAGCTCTACAGCACATATAGGGAGAGAGCTCTACAGCACATATAGGGAGAGAGCTCTACAGCACATATAGGGAGGAAATCTCAAATTATATCAGAATGTTGATTCTTCATTTTAGGTCCTGTATAATAATGTGGGAATCCCATTGAAATCAAGTTTTCTGTCTGTCAGCACATCTATCTGTCTGTCTGTCTTTCTGTCAATTCATTATCTTATTAAAGTTACTATGTGGATACAGCTATCATATTACATGTAGATGTATAGATAACAGATTTTGGATCAAGAGTGGATTGAAAAGTCAAACTTAAGCAAATTTTCTTCAAAATTCGACTCTTCCGTTCCAAGGTGATAATTCAAGAGTTTTCCAAGATACAGCTTTCATATGTCGTATATAGGTAGTTTAGCATGTGATAAACATGCTTATATACACATGTATGATGAAGTTTCAAGGAAAAGTCAAAGTCAATCTATAGGGCTATATCTGTCATTACGTTGGTTTATGCTTGTGTTTGATTTGGAATGGTATCTGTCTTAAAAGCATTATGACGTGATAAAATTTTGTTTGGGCTTTAATTTTATTTCTCATTTTTAGCTCGACTGCACTTTAGTGCAAAAGAGCTATTGCAATACCCCCGGCGTCGGCGTCCGCGTCGGCGTCGTCCGAACTAGATGATAAGGTAAATGTTAAGATTACACATTTACCTTTCCTATATTCATATTCTGTTGGTTTTTTTTGTTGCAAATGTTTAATTATACATCATTTAATATATCCAGATGAGGATATAGCCCCTGGGGTTTGGATTGGGATTTTTAAAATTATTTCAAATGATAAGGCAAATGTTGAGATGATAAGGTAAATGTTAAGATAGCAATAAAGTCTTTAAAAGCCAATATTGAGCAAAGTATAAGTGCTACATGTACCAAACTTACATATTTGATGTATCTTTGATCAAACTTTCAAAAAATGACCTTGACCTACTTTTTTCCGCTTGAATGATTTTGCCTTTAAAAGCCAATATTGAGCAAAGTATAAGTGCTACATGTACCAAACTTACATATTTGATGTATCTTTGATCAAACTTTCAAAAAATGACCTTGACCTACTTTTTTCCGCTTGAATGATTTTGCCTATAAAAGCCAATATTGAGCAAAGTATAAGTGCTACATGTACCAAACTTACATATTTGATGTATCTTTGATCAAACTTTCAAAAAATGACCTTGACCTACTTTTTTCCGCTTGAATGATTTTGCCTTTAAAAGCCAATATTGAGCAAAGTATAAGTGCTACATGTACCAAACTTACATATTTGATGTATCTTTGATCAAACTTTCAAAAAATGACCTTGACCTACTTTTTTCCGCTTGAATGATTTTGCCTTTAAAAGCCAATATTGAGCAAAGTATAAGTGCTACATGTACCAAACTTACATATTTGATGTATCTTTGATCAAACTTTCAAAAAATGACCTTGACCTACTTTTTTCCGCTTGAATGATTTTGCCTTTAAAGGCCAATATTGAGCAAAGTATAAGTGCTACATGTACCAAACTTGCATATTGGATGTATCTTTGATCAAACTTTCATAAAATGACCTTGACCTACTTTTTTCCGCTTGAATGATTTTAACTTTAAAAGCCAAAATTGAGCAAAGTATAAGTGCTACATGTACCAAACTTGCATATCGGATGTATCTTTGATCAAACTTTCATAAAATGACCTTGACCTACTTTTTCCACTTGAATTATTTTACCTTTAAAAGCCAATATTGAGAAAAGTATAAGTGCTACATGCACCAGACTTGCATATTGGATGCATCTTGGGTTAGACTATTGAAATATGACCTTGACCTACTTTTTCCGCTTCAGTGATTTTGCTTTAAATTGGCAATATTGAGCTAACTATAAGTGCTACATGCACCAGACTTGTAATTTATAACTTTAAATTTTTTATGTGACTTGATATATGTTGTTGCCTGAGAAAGGGAGTTTAAATAAATTGGCTGTCATGAGAGATATTATGCTATGCAGTCGAGCATTAGGTGACTCTGGCAACTATTTTCAAATTCCTTGTGACAGAATTTAGATCTTCTAATACCAAAAGATAATTTGCCTTCTGACCATGACCTTCTTTTTAATACTCAATTGGGGGAAAAAAAAGGATTGTTAAAGCAGTTTGTTCTGCCAGAAAGTACTTTATTAGACAAACTTTGAAAATATTATAATTACCATATTTCAATTTTGAATTTTAATTCACAAACTTTAAGTCATTTATTGAACATGCTAAGAAAGATTTTTGTTTCTTTTAGACTGCAGATTATGTATTCATAAACCATGTTATGAAACAAGAACCTGACCAGTTCTATCCAAATGGAGAAGATCAGCCAAGGAACAAGTCTGACAACGCTCTGACCTATGCTAATAATAAAAATGGTGATTGGTGGTATGACGATTCCTTAGATAGCATCTCATTCATGGGTATGTATGTAAGTGATAAACATCTGTAAATAGACGATTTTCACATTACCGCAGTTGACTTGTATTTTTTTACACATCCTAAGACCCGACATCACAAGATTTGACTGAACTTTTCTTTTCTGATTTACGACGTCACAAGTAGAAATAACGTCAAAAGTAGTGATATCGGGTCTTATAGTGTCTGAAATGCAAGTCTGTCAGTAATATGAAGAAGGTCTATATTCAAGTGCATCATTTAAGAACAGATAATTTTCAGCATGGACCAGACATGCAAGTTTCGGGTAGTCTTAACCCTCGTCAGTGATCCTCACTCTAAACAATGTTATATGGCCAAGTGTGAAATTTAAGTTATTATGTCCAAAAATGTACGGAAAACATAGCAGGATGCATATTTGCCATTGTCCCACCCAGGTCGAAATTGTCTCGCTTTTTTGACCAAAAAAATATGTCCTGACAGGGACACGGAACATCCCAACTTTTGGACGTATCATCAAAAAAAAATTTTTGGGGTAATTTTGATTGTTCTGTGTCGATTTCAATTTGCTCTGTCTTTTCATAAACTTTTAACTGTTGATTTAAACGTTACCAATTATCTACTTATGTACAGTAATCAGCCAGTGATAAATACAGGTAGATTGTTGTATGTTTTGATAGTAATAAGTTGATAAAAGGTGATAATAGTTGTCTCACAAACAATTAAGAAATACGGCAACCGCGAAATGCTTTAAAGTTACTATTTATCACTTTGAAAAAACCTCAGTACTCATCAACAACAACGTACTTTGATACCAGAGTGTGAGTAAGGTTTTTGATTTAAACTTTCATGCTATTGTTCGCCAACGTCAACTCAGGTAACGGCGCAGGTGTTAAAAAAAATACTTATGTTCAGAAATGTGAATATAGAATGTGAACAATGGAGTAAAAGATTTTAACCTTCACAAAGAACATTTTAAGAAGGTTAAATGAGTTGGCGGAAGTGCCACTTTTAGAAATGCTCCAAATTTCATACGTCTGACCAGGAGCCTTCTACGTACACTCACGTTAGTAAGATTTAATATTTTACTCTGAAGTTCTTGCGTTTGTAGAGGGGGCTGATCTAGTGCAAGTTTGGATTGCAATACTTCCTATTGGAAAGTTACCTGTACTAGGCTTTTTACTAGAGTAAATCCCCATAGACATTTTATTTTGCGTAATATTTTTGAACTAATATATGCATAACCACAAGGAGGGCATTTTATGTTTCAACTAAGATAGTACTATAGACTGGGTATATATATATATATATATATATATATATATATATATATATAGACAGCACAAAAGAGGTGAAAACAACCACGTTCACTATTCAGACAATGTCGGATCAGCCCAACAAAGGGCGAATGCACGTCACTTGGAAAAAAAGATATAAAAGCACAAAAAAAGGTACAAGCGACCACAACATTAAACATGTTTAAACCCAGCGGAAGGGACAGTACATCCCTTGAGCCCTCTGGATACACGAATATGTACTTGTATCCAGACGGACGTCCCTCATTCCGTTCGGACACAAGCACATAAAAAAAAAAAAAAAACATACACACACTCTCATGCTAGTCAGAACCTGTACTATACTGAAGCTCGAAAGGCTATAACTAGTAGCCACTAGTTATAGCCTTTCGAGCTTCATATGTACACATATATATATCTGTTTTTATGATTACAACAGCATATTTTGGAGAAAATCACCAAAACAGGGTGCTGTGGATTTAGTGAACAGGACAATAATGTGTGTGTAGTGACTAAGAAACCATAATCTTTTCAATCAGATTCTAGCATCTGGAAAAAAAGAGTATGCAATGACTTATATTAAATGAAGAATACAATATTTAATGAGCTATTTTGGTGACTAAAAGAAGAACATTATTTTCAATCTTATTTTAGTGTCCGGAAAAAAAAGTAGACGCCGTAAGAGGGGTAGTGGAGCTATGCCGGTTTATGACGAGGACATTGGCCTGGCTATGCAAGCTTTTAAGTGTTACTACACAGGCTGTGTACCCCCACCTGACCCTGACACTATACCGCCTACGTGCACACGTCCTACAGACTTTAAGTTATGGTCCGCTCAGGCCACATGGAGTACAGCAGAGACAGGGTGGGGTGGTAATAAAGGGGGAGGTAATTATGGACTCCCTGAACAAGGCGATCAAGTCAAGATTCTTAAAGGTAAATACTGCTGATTTTGTTTTGAACTCAAAAAGTCCTATTTGATATTTTTTGTCTGTTGTTTTTTTTTTTACAAGATGGGATATTATACTGCTTTTTAATTCATGACGTCATTGTGAAAGATGAGATTCCTTTGTGATGATAGCAATGAAAAAAGGAGAGAGAAGAAAAAATAGAAATGAGGCTGGAAGCCCATTAGCTCAGACTCATTGTTTTGATCGGGTTAGGATAATAGTCGAATCCGTCCATCAGTAATTCAATATCTTTTACTATTGGATCGATTTACTTACATGTACTTCATAGCTATAATGCTCTAAATTGAATTGTTCAAACATCTTATATTCTTCCATTTTCCGTCTTTTCAATCACACTCTGTTTTGATTTCTGACGGTGAACTATTAAAGTGTCCTTAATCATGTTGTATGTTATACTATACTTTCAGATGACTGGGTAATTTTAGATGTAAACCCTCCGTCCCTGGATAAGCTAGTGTTGGAAGGCACTCTAGAACTTAAGAACGAGGCAAGCAGTGATTTTACCATAAGCGTCACCTACTTGTACATTCTTGGGGGACGCCTTATAATCGGCTGTGATGAGTCCACACCGTTTTTGGGTACGGCATCAATAGTTCTGCGTGGTGATTGGTCGACACCGGAATATCCCATTACAGAGGGACCAGCAGTGGGATCAAAAGCTATAGGTAAATATGAAATGAATAATTAAATTATAATAAATTCTTTACTAAGAGAGGGGGATGCATGTAGCAGATCAATATTCTTCCATGCGTCCCTCTAAAGCATTATTTACATGCATTATATGAACAAAATATGAATAACTTTACAGTCATAAAGGAGACAATAAGTAGCATTGAAAATAGTAATTAAATAGTAATTTCTTTACGTCAATGCACTCAAAGGGGTAGGGGCAAAAGTGACCATTTTTGGCCCCAATCAAAAATTTTAAAAAGGTTCTATTTTCTTATTCATTATGCTTCTTCTATGCAAAAAATGACAAATTTTATGTGATTTTTCGATAACCCAGCATTTAAGGGCTAAATGATTGAAAGTTGAGCACTATGCCATCACTTTAGAAATTCAGATTTTTGGCAAGGGACACACGTACAGAAAGTTGAAAGCCCTAGAGCAAGGACGTGTAACAGGTTCATACTCATATGGGACATTCCTTTTCATATTCTGAATGTACATGGAAAGTATAATTTTGTTACATGCGCTTGCTCTATATATACTATAAACTATTACGTTAAAATCTGGTTGTTTTCATTTTACCACTAATTCCATAGTATTGGGCAATTTTGGCGGGAAATAACACTCATATTAGTTGATTATATCTAATTTCAATTCAGTTTCAATTAACAATAACATCTCTACTCTTATTTTAAAGATAAAAAATAGTTTGAAAACAATTTTTGAAATTAGCAAAAAATTGGGGCCAAAAACGGCAGATTTTGCCCCTACCCCTTTACAATTTTCTTTAAACTGTAAAAAGTGTCTGAGGATACACACTGCATATATATATTGTTAATTTGTAATAATATACATGTATGATATATGTATCATTTATTATGTTTGTGGTGGAGAAGGAAAAAGGTCTCACAAAATGTGCAAAATGACTAATCAATCATTCATTGGTTGGGATGGGGGGGGGAGGGGGAGGGGGGATGATAAGCTACAAGTGCCAACATAAACTAAGATGACATTTAGGTTGCTTTAATCTAGATGAAAGCCTGGGAGAACCACTAGGATGATTGTAATTTAGGAAGTTCTTCAAGCATAGGGAGTGAAAGAATCCATCAGTGGACATGGTCAAAATTAGGATAAAAAAGTTGTTTTATCAAATAAGTTGAAATACCAACAGCAGTGTGATTTCTTATTTCTGTTTACTCTTTGCAAAAATATGAAATTTATCTAGAAGAAAAAAGGAAAGGAGGGGGGGGGGGGGGGGGGCAACGTTGTGGTATGTGATGGCACATATTAGGTTAGTTGTAATAATATAATGTCATTCAGAAGTCTCAGTATGAAATTCCAGGGTAATTTTTGTTTTTTGGAAAAATTGCAAATTGACGGTTAAGATTTTGAAATACTAGTATTTTATTTGTCCGGATGAAACATTGTATAAGCTGACCTCCCTTGCCTACATTTACATTTTGGTTGCTTTTTTTTAATGATTTTTGACTTCAAATTATACTCTATGCTTTCAATGCTCAAATCTTATGCCTAAAACATGTTTTCTAGAAAAATGACATTTTTTTTTCAAATTTGATAGCATGCAGATGGACTTGTTTACATAAATCTTTGTCATATGAACATTTTATTAAATTATCCTTTTCATGTTGTACAGGCAAGCATGTGAATGATTTACATTTTTTTAGAATTATCAAAGTTTGAAAAATGAGTTTTTTTTTCTCAAACTTTCAAACAATAGCTCATATTGCACTTTACTCCTCAAACTTATGCTATTACACTGTTGCTTGGAAACAGGTATGTATCAGTAATTCAGAACATTGGTTTAGTTCCTCACCAGAAGTCATTATATTCTATTTCATGTATGCAAATTTTCAAAATTCTCAATTTGGTATTTGATAAAGAATACACCAGTATCATCATATACTATGTTTTTATGTTTTCATGACAACAGGAGTATTTAGTGGCCTTGACCTCTATTGTAAAGTTAAAAATGTCACTTGGACATCATCATACATGATTTTGTTTTTATGTTTCCATGACAATAGGAGTATTTAGTAGCCTTGACCTCTATTGTAAAGATAAAAATGTCACTTGGACATCATCATACATTATGTTTTTATGTTTCCATGACAACAGGAGTATTTGTTGGCCTTGAACTCTATGGTAAAGATAAAAATGTCACATGAACATCATGATACATTATGTTTCCATGACAACAGGAGTGACCATGTCACTAGGACATCATCATACATGATTATACTTTATGTTTCAATGACAACAGGAGTATTTGGTGGCCTTGACCTCCATGGTAAAGACGTAGCTGTGACTTGGACCACTCTTGAGAATACTGCCAACGCTGGGGACTCGCAGATCGTTCTGCATGAGCAGGTGTCGTGGTCGGCTGGAGACGAAATTATCATCACTGCCACTGGTTACAAAGCTTGGGAGGTGGAGGTTTTGGCTATCTCAAGTATTGCTGCTGATAAGAAGACAATCACGCTAAATTCTACACTACAAAATAAACATATAGGTTGGTGACAAAGATTTTTTTTTTGCAAAATTAAATATTTCCATTGCAGAGGAATCCCCATGTTAAGCGCCCATTTGGCAAATGGATTTATTACCTATAGTTCCTGTTGCCTACTATGACATCACGCTTTAGTTTTGAAAGTACAGAGAATTTACCATCGTTCAGATACTTTTGACGTTACAACATGCAATCGGCTCATCATGCTCATTATTAATGCTTAAAGGAGTGTCTGAAATTGAGTTAAAATGGAAATATAAGTAATGAAATTTAGTTAAAATGGAAGTACATGTATAAGTAATGAAATGTAGTAAAAATGGAAATATAAGTAATGAAATTTAGTAAAAATGGAAATATAAGTAATGAAATTTAGTAAAAATGGAAATATAAGTAACGACTGTCTTACTTTGGGTGTTCATGGTAGTAAAATTCTGGTTGGACACGTGCAAATTTTCCGAGAATCGCTTCGCTATCCACGGAATTTTCACTTGACCAACCAGAATTATACTACCAAGAACACCCAAAGTAAGACTGTCATTTCTTAATCATATTCTAGTAGTAAGCTAAAATAATGTGTCAATAATTAATGTAGAATTCATACGTCAATAATAAGCTGAAGATTACATGTATAAGCCAATGATATTATGAAAATTTTATGCCAATAATAAGATGAAAATTTTATGCCAATAATAATATGAAAATAAATTTTATGCCAATAATAATAAGATGAAAATTTTATGCCAATAATAAGATGAAAATTTTATGCCAATAATAATATGAAAATTTTATGCCAATAATAATATGAAAATTTTATGCAAATAATAGTAATATGAAAATTTTATGCCAATTATAAGATGAACATTTTATGCCAATAATAATATGAAAATTTTATGCCAATAATAAGATGAAAATTTTATGCCAATAATAATATGAAAATTTTATGCCAATAATAATATGAAAATTTTATGCCAATAATAATATTAAAAGTATAGGCCAAGGACAATCCAATGATAAGATGATAATTGTATGACAACAGCTCTATTTTGCTTTCATTTCTTTACACAGTGCATACAGAGACATTCGCAACATCTGGAAAGACGGTACGAATGGCCGCCGAAGTTGGTCTATTGACCCGTAATATTAGGATCATAGGAGAGTACTATAACAAGATGTTTGACGAATCGTACGGTGCTCGTGTGTTAGTCGGCGTCACTGCTGATACAACAAGAAGATACACAGGTAGGTGTTCTGCTATATGGTGCTCATGATATACTAATTGACACGTAATGTTAGGATCAGGGGAGAGTACTATAACAAGATGTACGAAGAATCGTACGGTGCTCGTGTGTTAGTCGGCGTCACGGCTGATACAACAAGATGATACACAGGTACTCATAATACTCTAATTTAACATCCCTGATACATTATATTGTGATATATGTACATTATAGTTTGCGTCATTGCTGATACAATGACACAAGCAGGGTTTTCTGCTATGTTCCTCTTGATATACTAATTTACGTCATTGATACAATCTGATGATACACGAGTATGATATTATGATACGGTGCTTACCTTTTAGTACGTGTCACTGCTGAAATGTGACAGTCCAGATGGTGTTGTCAAAATTTCAGCTGTTCTGTCCAGTTAAGATTTTTTTTTTAAATTCATTAATTCATCTATTTGTAGATTTTACTTTTTATTCATTAATTCATCTATTTGTAGATTTTACTTTTAATTAATTAATTAATCTATTTGTAGATTTTACATTTAATTCAGTTATTCATCTATTGGTCTGCCCATGTGCCTATGATATCCACTATTATATTCAATAGATTTTCTTATGATTTGTTTATTCATTTGTCTGTCTGTCTGCCCATTTGTCTTTCCTAATAAGCTTTATCTAAATCTTAACTTTGATTTCTTCTTATAGTGAAATTCAATATTAAATGGATTATATAATTAATGGATTACTATATAATTATTGTAGGATATGCTAGATTGTCCAATGTAGAATTTTACCGAGGGGCCCAGAATGGATTTAACTCGTTCTACGATCCACGACACACCCTTACTTACTTGGACATCCCTGATACCAATGTAAAACCAAGATATGTGAAGAAATGTAGTTTTAACTACAACTTCGGCACGGCAATTGGAGTGTACGGAACAGATAATTTAATCGTAGAAGATAATGTGATATATCACTCTGTTGGTGCAGGTAAGTGGTACTTTCTTTAACTCATTTCTTTGGGATAGTTAAAGAACAGTTGTTACAGTTATGACTGGCGGAATGGAAAATATGGCTGGTCCGGGAATCAAACCCGAGACCTTCTGCTAACAGGGCAAAATTATTGGAATAAAGCCAGACGCTAAGGTTATAGATATTGCATTTTTTTGTAGGACGAGACAATAAATTCGAGAAGTATGACCGATAACTTTTAAAGGCCGATCCTGTTAAAAAGATTGTGGTGGAATTCATTCAAACAAAATGTATGAGAAAAATGAAGCTTGTAGGGAATGTCCTTAATCAATTTGGGTCTTTACCATGTATTATCATGCGCTTGTGCCAATAAATATTGTGTATTGTCTATTGATAAGATTAGAAATGACAGATTAATTGCAAGTACTGCTGTTTTGCCGTTAACAAAGTCATTGAACTGAGGAGTATGGCAGTAATGGAAGATAGATAGATAAATTGATTAAATTTACCTTCAGTGTATTAAAGTTTCTTCATTAAATTTTCCTTCATATTATTTTTCAATGAATTGAAGTGAATCTACAACATTACAAAAGTGCACAACGAAATTTTTGTTGATAAAATTAGAAGAACAACTGAGATATGAGCATATCTTTATTTGACAAGAATTTTCTATTTGCTATTTTAAAAAACCAGAGTTACTTCCCATTTTAGACGGTATCTGTGATGTTATCAAATTCTATGGAAACAGTTCTAAAAGTCTGGGAAATGACGGTGTAAAATCGACGTTACCATACCATTTTCATGACTTCACATTGGTTTTTATGTCAGATACTGTCTTTAAGGGGAAATAACTCTATATCCAGCAAAGACTCAATAAATGAATAGATCACTCTAATCAGTCAGTGTCATGTGACTTCGATAGAATATTGAAAAATCTACTGATGTGATGTTTTAGTTCCTATAGCAAAATGCTCATTTGCCTAAAAAATAGTCAAACGATATTCAGTAAACATGGAATGCTACTTTAACAGCATTATGAACATTGCTTCTGCAAATGAAAAGGGAAAACATCTATTCTGAGATGAAGTAAATCAGTCTGAATGTTTTTTAAGAATTTCTGAGATGAAGTAAATCAGTCTGAATGTTTTTTAAGAATTTCCTTTTTTTGTAGCTCTTCAAACGACCTCTGCTGGTGCAAAACTTCGTCGTAATCTGTTCTCTTTGATGAATTGGCCTGGGAGCTATCAAGACCAGTATGAGACCATGAATTTTGACTGGACGGGTCTTGTTGACACTCGCTATACTACAGGCACGGTTTTGGAAGGAAACAGCTTTTCTTCCTCCGAGAGATGCGGCTATAACGGACACTTGGAGGACAGTTCCGATGCATCACAAGCCTGGACGGAAAATATCTTCCATACTAATCTTGTGGGCTTAGGAATAATGGCGGAAGACTTACCCAAAATGAAGCCAGCACCTGCCAACTGGAGATGGTCCAATGTTTTAGCATGGAAGAACTGGGACTTCGGTGTTTACTATCAACAGTACGTAGTTAAATACTTTTGGCACGTTGAAAGGTTCATAATGATAGTGATGGCTTTTTAAGTATTCCACGAGTTTGTACCAAAAAAATTTCGAATTTTCTGGACTTTTCTCACTTAATGTGTATACAGATATTTGAATGAAACTTGGTATGGAGCTTTTAGAGTGATGATTATGGTTGTAACCTACTTTTACGGGAGTTATTTCCCATAGAAGAATATTGGTTTGCCTGAATGAACACCATTACATCTATATGGATAGTATTCCTTCCTATAGACCTTTTTACATTAATGTTCATTTGGTTCACTTTTGTCTCTTGCAGGGATTCTAATGGCCCTATATTTTCTATAATTCCTATAAAATTCCTTATATATTTGGATGTGCCCTATTTTTTTAAGACTTTATTGGTGGCAAAATCTTTCTCTTAAATGATAATGTTCACTATATTCTCTAAATTAGATAGATTACAGAACTGTATACACAATAAGGTCCACATATCATTCACTATTTGAAAACAATTTAGTCCCTTTAATTTCCCTATATTATTTTAGATTTGCCCTATAATGCCTAATTTTTCATGAAATTTGACCCTACAAAAATATTTTATTTTGCACAAACACTACTTTAAAGCCTGCTCTTGGTTTTACAAACATAACAATTAAATGATGCTATTCTGCCCCAAATAGGATGGCATCATTTGATTGTTCCTTTCGGCAAAATCATCCTACAAAGAGACATTAAAGTGAACAGAACATATGTCTATGATACTCCCACATTAGACTGGGATCGACGGGAGATATTTATTGATTCTGCAATACTCTGTTTGCTTGTTTACCGATGATTAAATCTTTTTTCAGTCAAAATTCCTTTACCCTGGTCAACTACACATCCATCGATAATGGTGTTGGGGTCTTCTCCTTGGTGATTGGTCCAGACCCAGTCAGTCATGAATATGACGCCAGTAAACAAGTGGATATTGAGGACAGTTACTTTATTGGAACCTCTGGAGCTTTTGATTGCTCCGTTGACGCTGTGGATGCAAACGATGACAACATTAAATTGAGTTCTACGGTATAATATTTTTAAAACATTTACTAGTATCAGACCTGACGAACTTTACAATTTTTTAGCGTGATTTTTGCAGTTCTTTATAAAAAATTAAACTCTAAACCTTTTTTGGTAAATTTTACACCTGAAACGTACCGAATATCGGGTAATTTTCGCATCGGGTAAATTTTGCAAAAATGACCCTTAAAAGGTGTGTCTTTTTTTCGCTGAGTCTAATTTTCGCCAATCTATGAATACCAGAAATTAGAATTTGTACAAATATTTATTTAATGTGAAATGAAATACTATCATATAATTGCAAACGTTTTTTTTCTGCTGGATTTACGTATCTACGTATAAAATAATAGTTTTCATAGTTTTCATATAGTATATGTACAAGAAACAGTTCACTCGTTCAAAGCATAAAAGATGCCGGCTTCTTTAAAGCCATTGCTTATAATTTTCTTGTTTCCCATGTAAGTACTTAGTAGTCATATAGTTTTGTGGTCCGAAAAAGACCTCTAAACCCAAAAATCATCGTTTAGATTTAGTTTCTTGTGAGAAATATACAGGTAAAACGCTTTGTTATACCCTTGTAAGTATCTCTATATAAAATCCCCATAGGTAAAATGCCTATAAATTCGAATATTTGACCAAACGGTCAATATTTACATCAATATTGGCCCTAAGGCAATATTTAAAAAAATATTGACCAATAAACGGTACATCGTTTGTGACATCACATCATTGATGACGCTATTAGCTCTACCTATTTTTCCGCGCTCTTTCTCTTATAGAAGAAAATGAATGTAAACATGCCGGGTTAATCAGTTCGTTGCTGCAGTATTGATGTAAGGTATAACAAAACAATTATTGACTGGAAAGTAGGGCAATATATGATTTGTTGGACCTTCAGACAAAATATAGCCCTCAGCCTTTGGTCTCGGGCAATATTTCTTCTTCAGGTCCAACAAATAAAACACTTAACATACATTTTCAAGCATTTTTTACCATATTTTGTCAATAACGTCAAAATGACGTCATAATACTACCTATAATGGTTCGGTAGGTGATATGTTCGTTTCATTAAAAGCAGGAAACATTCAGTATATTTTATGTATTATATAAAGTATTTCTCATTAAGTTTAATTTTAAGGAAAATTGCAGGGCCGTTTTAGGGGCTTCGTGGCCCTACCCCTTTTCCTTAAAACTGTTAATATTTACTATCAAGACAGAATGCATATCCAAAATGCATATTTAAGCAGCAAGACAAATTTTCTAAGTCAGATGTGAAATATTACCACCATTATTATTTACAATGTTGATCGCAAGACTATTTTAAATGAAATGTATGACTAAATTAATAATTTGTTATTTGCAGGGTCGTAGCTGGAGAGTAAAGGATAAGGGAAGAATAGCTATTTCGTTTGGTAACTTTGCCCTAGGACCTAACGGATGTCCATTCCATCCCCTTGCTAACAGCATGTCATATCTATCAATTGCGGGCAGAACCAATATTAAAGGTACGAGTCTATCAACAGATTATATTTTTGAGTACCTTTACATAACTGTAAGATATCTGTACATAAACTATAAAATATCTTTACCTAACTGTAAAATATCTTTACGTATCTGTAAAATATCTTTATGTAACTGTAAAATATCTTAACGTCACTGTAAAATATCTTTACATAATCATAAAATACCTATAGGAGATATGTAAGAGAGGGCTTATGTAATGTTGTTATAACTTTTGCCCAATCCTATTTCATGTCATTATGAAATAAAATATGTTTAAACTAATAAAATACCTTAACGTAACTGTTAAAGTATTTTAACGTAACTGTAAAATATCTTTACATAACTGTAAAATATCTTTACGTAACTGTAAAATATCTTTACGTACCTGAAAAACATCTAAACGTAACTATAAAATATCTTTATGCAACTGTTAAATATCTTTACGTAACTGAAAAATATCTTTATGTAACTGTAAGATATCTTTACGTAACTGTTAAATATCTTTACGTAACTGTAAAATATCTTTACATAACTGTAAAATATCTTTACGTAACTGTAAAATATCTTTACATAACTGATAAAAATCTTTATGTAATTGTAAAATATCTTTACATAACTGTTAAATATCTTTCCTGTAAAATATCTTTACGTAATGTAACATATCTTTACTTAACTGTAAAATATCTTTACATAACTGTAAAATATGTTTACATAACTGTAAATTATCTTTACTTAACTGTAACATATCTTTACTTAACTGTAAAATATCTTTACATAACTGTCAAATATCTTTTTGTAACTATAAAATATCTTTATGTAACCGTAAAATATCTTAATGTAACTGTAAAATGTCTTTACGTAACTACAAAATATCTTTATGCAACTGTAAAATATCTTTACGTAACTGTAAAATATTTTTGCATAACTGTAACATATCATTACGTAACTAAAAATTCCTTTATGTAACTGTAAAATATCTTTATGTAAATATTTTTACGTAACTGTAAAATATCTTTATGCAACTGTAAAATATCTTTATTTAACTGTAAGAAATCTTTATGTAACTGTAAAATATCTTTACATAACTGTAAAATATCTTTACATAACTTTAAAATATCTTTACGTAACTGTAAATAACTGTAAACTATCGTTTTATAACTGATATACATTTGTATATCTTTTTGTAATTTAAGATATTGCTACCAAGAGTTAGATTATGTCATGGAGCTTATCACATTCTCTTACATGTAGTACACCTTAAAACTCTCTCACAAATACTTGTGGAGTTTTTCTGTTATATTCCTTCATTTAATAAAGAAAAAAGAACAATGTAATCCTAATTATGTCATTTTGACCTTTATTAGGATTACGCATTGACTGTATATGTTGTAGTGAAATGCAGGTATGCTTTGAAATAGATATTTTTCCCTCTAGGTTGTATGTTTGCCATATGTTTTGTCATATTGTAGAATAGGATTTGAAATCCAGATTTTTTTTTGTTTTCCGTAGATTGTGCATTTGCCAAGTTCCAGACTGGCACTGGTACTCATTGTGGACAGGATACCATGATGTCAACATTGTTCTCAAACGACGACGGCATCCACCCCACCCGGACCTCAGGATTGACACTTGAGAGTACAGTAGACGAAGACAACAAGGTGTACTTCAACAGGCCCAGAGTCGAGTAAGTCTGTAGAAATAAGGTATTGATTTTGATCCCATGATGTACAGTTACAGTGGTTTTAAGATACCCTCAATCTTCACAAAAATTCACTGGCCCAACGCATTTGACTGAAATTTTTCGTGAAGACTAGACTTTTCGAGGGTATTTCATATCAATGTCTCCTAAACCAGTTTCATTAGCATGGAAATTGTTTACATGGCAAATGAAATCTAAAGTCACATAATACAATTGTTCCCAAGGGCAGTTTTAAACATAATTTAGGGAATAACTAGTTTCTGACATTATGTTTGCGGACAGTAAATGTTGATTTTTACAGTGGGCAAACTGAGTTTTTCTGGCGACGTGTTAGCAGAGCAAAAAAAACGGATTTTTGCACTATAAAATTAGCATTTACCGTGCACAAACATTAATAAACGTCAGTATCTAGTTAGCCGAGTTGCAAAACTCGGCTCTTAATTTGATGTGAGACGGGCGGGCGGGCGGGCGGGTGGGCGGGAGGGCGTCAACAATTGGTTTCCGGACTATAAGTCAACTACGAAAGAGGCTATAACAATGAAACTTCATACACTTACTCACCATTAGTCAAGGATGAGCCCTATTGATTTTAGGGTCAAAAGGTCAAAGGTCAAGGTCACAGGACTCAGATGATTGAAAATGGTTTCCAGACCATATTTCAGCCTGTATTGCACCTATAATCATGAAACTTGCCAGAAATGTTTCCCTTGAATCAAGGATGAGGCCTATTGATTTTGGGGTCAAAAGGTCAAAGGTCAAGGTCACAGGACTCAGATGATTGAAAATGGTTTCCGGACCATATTGCAGCCTGTATTGCACCTATAATCATGAAACTTGCCAGAAATGTTTCCCTTGAATCAAGGATGAGGCCTATTGATTTTGGGGTCAAAAGGTCAAAGGTCAAGGTCACAGGACTCTGTTGATTGAAATTGGTTTTCGGACCATATTTCAGCCTGTATTGCACCTATAATCATGTAACTTGCCAGAAATGTTTCATGTGAATAGAAAATGACCACTTACTCACCATTAGTCAAGGATGAGCCCTATTGATTTTGGGGTCAAAAGGTCAAAGGTCAAGGTCACAGGACTCTGATGATTGAAAATGGTTTCCTGGCCATATTTTAGCCTGTATTGCACCTAAAGTCATGAAACTTGCCAATAATGATTCCCATGAATCAAGAATGACCCCTATTGATTTTGGGGTCAAAAGGTCAAAGGTCAAGGTCACAGGACTCCGATGATTGAAAGTGGTTTCCGGACCATATTTCAGCCTGTATTGCAATTATAATCATGAAGCTTGCCAGAAATGTTTCCCATGGATCAAGGATGACCACTATCAATTTTGGGGTTAAAAGGTCAAAGGTCAAGGTCACAGGACTAAGATGATTAAAAATGGTTTCCCGACTGAATTTGAGCCTGTATTGCACCTATAATCATGTAACTTGCCAGAAATGTTTCCAGTGAATAGAAAATGACCATTTTTGATTTAGGGGTCAAAGGGTCAAAGATCAAGGTCACAGGACTTAGGTAATTGAAAATGGTTTCCAGACCATTTTTGAGCCTGTATTGCACCTATAATCATGAAACTTGCCATTAATTTTTGGGTCAAAAGGTCAAAGACCAAGGTCACAGGACTCGGATGATTGAAAATGTTTTCCCAACCATATTTGAGCCTGAAAATCTGTATCCTTGAAAATATATTACACGCTGATATAGAATAAAGAGAAGACCATTTCTTGATCCAGAAATTTTCATTTAGGACCACAAAATGTTGTTACAAACCATACACATTTCATGTTAGTCTGCATATTCATACTTACATTCCAGTTTTGCAACTCGGCATTTTGCATCTTTGATGCATTTTGAGCTTATTTTCTCATTCAAATGCAATCTACATTTTTCCTAGATATAAGGTGAAATGTGCTAACGTCAAAGCCTAGTATGTTCTTGTTTTACAGCCGTAACTAAGGAGCAAACAACCAATGAAATTTGACACAAGTCTTTCCCAAAACTCACTAGCCGATGCCCGATGCTAGTAAATTTTGGCTTGGGCTAGTAAAATCATGCCTGTAGGTAGCCCGACTGGCTAGTAAAATCATGCCTGTAGATAGATAGCCCTACTGGCTAGTAAAACTCGATAGTGGTTTCACAGAATGAACTGTTCTGAGGCCAAAAGAAAATATATGTTTCCTGTAACCCACCCGACCCTCAAAAATCATGCCAACTCTGATTTTTCCATTATTTTCCCCTTTAGCAGAATTGAAATTCGTAAAAATTTCTAAGTTGTGGCTTTCAAATAGCCATATTCAATGTAATGAATAACACCTCTTTGTACATGTATATTACTCTCACTGAGTACTTCTCACTACCCTTTCTGACCGCCAGGTAGATTTAATCCGTTTCACATGAGTGACCATGTGTTGGGAGGTTTAGAGGATTAAGTGATTACCCGGTCACTTACCTGTATAGTGTATTATAGCGGTACACTTACGTTTAAAGAAACTGTGGTAGCATAGACAAGTTTTTTTTGTTTTAGTAAATAAAGACTGACTGAAAATTGGATTTCATGCAAATTAAAAGTTGTTTTTTCTAATCATGCAACACATATTGTCTGCAATCTGGACAAGTTTGGATTTCTAGGGCGTATATTTCGGAGGGGGGGGGCTGAAAATAATCCAGAAAATTCTTCTCTTCCTGTATTACTTTATTTCAATATCATACACTGAACACACCCGACCCCCCCCCCCCCCCATTTCAGGAAAAAATTTAGATCCACCCATGCTGGATGGATCAGATGATTAAAATTGCAAAATATGATGGCCTGTCATCAATATCACAATCAGAATAAAGTTCTAACTGATAACTTACTAAGACTGGGTCGCCTACACCTCGGACATGCAGTTGGTGCAAAGAGAGAAATCATGAGCATCTTTCGACAGTTTGGGCTAGTAAAAATTATCATTGGCTAGTAGATTTGTGATGACCACTAGCCCTACTGGCTAGCATAGCATAGCCCTACTGGCTAGTGACCCGAAAAAGTTTTCGTAAAGATTGCGACTTTATAGCGAAATTGCATTAGAATTCAAATTTTGCTGACGATAGTTTTTTTAGCGTACATATAATCGTAGAACCAATGCAATACGTTATAACAACCTATATAATCACAAAATCAATGAAGGTTTTTTTCATTTTTTTTAGTGAGGGAAAGATAGAAAGATAGAGGGAAGGTGAGGGGTAGGAGTGTATAAGAAGGGAATGTGAGTATATTATATCTTTGGACTACAGATCTAATCACTTTGAATTCTCTTTTTTCTTAGAAAAATCAATCCATCAGATTGCGTGGACATGGATTGTGATGGCCACAAAAAGGTGATGGTGAAAGACCTGGATGGTACCCTTCTTGGTTCTATAGGCACGGTTCTACCGCAGTCCGAGTGGGAGTGGGGCGGTGATCCACGGAGAGGGCTCGGAGACTACCGCATTCCAAAAGCCTTGTTAACCGATACCAACGGTGGACGAATCGACGCTAATGTGCTGGCCCCAAATAAAGGTAGGAGATCAAAGTGTTCAAGGAAAGCTCATTATAGCAGTTGAAACCTTAGGAATGCTAATTATTCCAATTCAATCCTGAGGAAAGCTTATATTACACAGACTGAATCCTGAATTAAGCATGTATAATTACTATTATTATAAATCGATAAGACTAGAGAGGATTTGTAGTCAAGTGTGCATGTATTTTGTACCATCTGCAGACCACAACAACAATGACCATGACCAGGCGGTTTCAAATCGCTAATGAGGAATGAGGAATGCCAATTTATTGAGCAAAATCCAAAGATTTGGTTAATTCGCTATAATAAACAATGGTTATAGATTGTGACACCCATGTCTTATTTTACAGGCGTGTTACGAGACAACACTTGTAGCTATAAATCAGCATGGCAGGCGTATAAATGTCACGGATTTGATTACAAAATGATCATGATAGAGAGCATGGATGCCGATACAGAATTAAGTCGTCTATCACCGGTAGCACTGCTCGGGAATGACGATAATGACAATTATTACCTGGACCTTATTAACGGCCCACAGGACCATGGATGGTGTGCCGGGTATACCTGCCAGAAACGACTCTCACTATTCCCGGCCTTGGTCGCTCTCAGTGAGTTATTTTCATGTCACCTGCAATGCAAGAGCAACATATAGGGATCACTTTGTCCGACGTCCGTCTGTCTGTCCGCCTGTCTGGTAGTCACGCTTTCACATATTTGGCTATGACTTACTTGATATGCATCTGACATCTTTCAAACCTACAGGGAAGGTAAAGCATGATGAGATTCAGCACCTAATGTAGGTCAAGGTTATTTTCAAAGGTCAAGGTCATGTACTTGGGGTCAAACATGCAACAAGTGACATACCTGTATCTCTTCAAATTTAACGTCCTGATAATCCTCAAAAGAGGCATCTCTTCAAAATTAAATCCTGATAATCCTCAAAGGAGGCATCTCTTCAAAATTAAATCCTGATAATCCTCAAAGGAGACATCTCTCCAAATTTAACTTCCTGATAATCCTCAAAGGAGACATCTCTTCAAATTTAACTTCCTGATAATCCTCAAAGGAGACATCTCTCCAAATTTAACTTCCTGATAATCCTCAAAGGAGGCATCTCTTCAAAATTAAATCCTGATAAACCTCAAAGGAGGCATCTCTTCAAATTTAAAATTTAGAAACAGGAGAAAAATATTAACATAAGTACTCTATGAGGGTGAGAGATTCATTAGATTAAGTGATTGTCTTTATAACCCTCTTTAAATTCATGGAATATATCATGTATATATTATTTTATATTGTCATTATTAACTGGACTGCCAAAGATTTGAAGACGGTTGATTACTGGATTATCACGTTCTGTTAAACCTCTTCAGCAAATGCCTTATAATGATCCTTCATTTACTTGAATATGCTAGACCTGCCTACTTTTACGATTTTGGCATAATTAATTTTTACGATTTTGGCATAATTAATTTTTACGATTTTGGCATAATTAATTTTTACGATTTTGGCATAATTAACTTTTACTATTTTGGCATAATTAATTTTTACGATTTTGGCATAATTAATTTTTACGATTTTGGCATAATTAATTTTTACAATTTTGACGGACAATTAGGCTCAAATGCATTTGCTGCTCAGTTTTTATGCCTATAACAGTCCACTGGAGAATACTAGAAATCGTAATATTACCCAGAACAGTAATATTATTGTAAGCAATAATCCCTAATATTATTGAAAACAGTAATGTTGCCACCTTATATTACATCTTTCTGTAATCTAGGCAATTTAGACAAAGGAACGTTTAAAAGCTACAAGCACAGCTTTTAATAAAAAAAATTCTTTTATTCAATAGTAAACTAATTAAATATGATCAAAATTTCTACACTAAATAGTGAAAATGATGTCCGTTTGGAGCCTATTTTTCACTTTTTCGTATTTCTGATATCACATTTTCTTCAAATATATTGAGGAAAAAAATTTCCTGATGGGACAATTTTTCAGTGTACATTTGAATGAGATACAACTCCTAATTCAGCCTCATTTCTCCCCGAATCCACTGGTATAAGAGCGAACTGACTATCCAAATACTGTTACTGCTTATAGTAATATAAAGAGATTTATTATAAATTTCCGAGAAAGATAACTTCAATTTAAATTATATTAATATTATCTTTAGTAATATTACTGTTTTCAGTATTCTCTTGGACTGTATAAAATTTTTCCAAGCAGATAGACTTTTAAAAATATTTTTATGCCCCCGGAATCAAAGATTCGGGGGCATATAGTTTTTGGCCTGTCCGTCTGTTTGTCTGTTTATCTGTTTGTCTGTTTGTCTGTTTGTCTGTTTGTCTGTTTGTCTGTTTGTCCGAAAAACTTTAACATTGGACATAACTTTTGAATGGGAAGTGATAGGGCTTTCATATTTCACATGTGTATTCCTTGTGACAAGACCTTTCCATTGATACCAAAATTTTTGACCTCGTGACCTTGACCTTGACCTTTGACCTACTTTTCAAAAACTTTAACATTGGGCATAACTTTTGAATGTTAAATGATAGGGCTTTCATATTTCACATGTGTATTCCTTGTGACAAGACCTTTCCATTGATACCAAAATTTTTGACCTCGTGACCTTGACCTTGACCTTTGACCTACTTTTCAAAAAACTTTAACATTGGGCATAACTTTTGATTGGTAAGTGATAAGGCTTTCATATTTCACATGTGTATTCCTTGTGACAAGACCTTTCCATTGATACCAAAATTTTTGACCTCGTGACCTTGACCTTGACCTTTGACCTACTTTTCAAAAACTTTAACATTGGGCATAACTTTTGAATGGTAAGTGATAGGGCTTTCATATTTCACATGTGTATTCTTTGTGACAAGACCTTTCCATTAATACCAAAATTTTTGACCTCGTGACCTTGACCTTGACCTTTGACCTACTTTTCAAAAAACTTTAACATTGGGCATAACTTTTGAATGGTAAGTGATAGGGCTTTCATATTTCACATGTGTATTCCTTGTGACAAGACCTTTCCATTGATACCAAAATTTTTGACCTTGTGACCTTGACCTTGACCTTTGACCTACTTTTCAAAAAACTTTAACATTGGGCATAACTTTTGAATGGGAAGTGATAGGGCTTTCATATTTCACATGTGTATTCCTTGTGACAAGACCTTTCCATTGATACCAAAATTTTTGACTTCGTGACCTTGACCTTGACCTTTGACCTATTTTTCAAAAACTTTAACATTGGGCATACCTTTTGAATGGTAAGTGATAGGGCTTTCATATTTCACATGTGTATTCCTTGTGACAAGATCTTTCCATTGATACCAAAATTTTTGACCTCGTGACCTTGACCTTGACCTTTGACCTACTTTTCAAAAACTTTAACTTTGGGCATAACTTTTGAATGGTAAGTGATAGGGCTTTCATATTTCACATGTGTATTCCTTGTGACAAGACCTTTCCATTGATACCAAAAATTTTGACCTCGTGACCTTGACCTTGTCCTTTGACCTACTTTTCAAAAACTTTAACATTGGGCATAACTTTTGAATGGTAAGTGATAGGGCTTTCATATTTCGCATGCGTATTCCTTGTGACAAGACCTTTCCATTGATACCAAAATTTTTGACCTTGTGACCTTGACCTTTGACCTTTTAACCCAGTGACCTCACATACATGTACTTAACAGAAATTAGTGTTCATACTAACAAAGATGCCACCGGGGGCATTCGTGTTTCACAAACACAGGCTTTATTAACAAATGAATTAACAGGTGCACATAAACTCTTTGTAAGTTAAGCGTTTGATATCGTACAGTGTATAAGCAACTGCATGAATGACTAAGATTTGTAAAAATGTCAAAGTTGGGAAAAAACTATGCTTTTTTAGCTTGTCGGGACGAAAAAGTCCAGAGAGCTAATGCCATACCCTCGGTGTTGTCGTCGTCCGTAGACAAAACTTTAACCTGGGCTATATCTCTTGAACTATAAGGGGTAGGGCTTTGATATTTCACATGTAGATACCTTGTTACGAGACCTTTTATTTAAGACCATGACCTTTAATCTAGTGACCTTGACCTTGGACTTTGACCTACTTTTCGAAAACTTTAACCTGGTTTCTGACAAAAACCTGTATAGGCGAGCTTTGTAATCTTTGATTACCCTATGTTTTCTCAAAATTACAATAAATTGTTTATATTCTGCTTTACTTCCCTAAATTACACTTTCTTGAGCAAAATATTACACTTTCGATAAGAAATAGGTAGGTCTGATATCCAAACTTTAGATAATTTGCTTATTTTACGGAGATGACTATGACTTAACCTTAATGTACATGTTTATCCTACAGATCGTAATTATACAATGGTGTTCACACGTAACGCACCCCAAAATCTGAGGTACCTTCTCCTGAATTCAGCAAAAACAGACAAAGTTATTATGAGTAGCTACCACGGCAAGCCAAACAGACTGGACGTATACGCTGATAATACCTACGTTGTTCCGGAAAATGGTATGAAGTGGATATTCCTTTACCTTAGTACTTTACACAGCTTTGAATTTGCCCAGTCTTACATTATTTCACCAAGTTTAAACTGGAGACTAATTCGCCCACATAAAACATATTCGTTTTTCATCATTAAAATGCATTAAACAGTAAAAATAACCTCCATTTATTTCACCCCACCTATTCTTAACAATATTTCCCAGATCTGACCACTGGAAAATCAGAACCAAGTATTTCATACATGATTTATTTGCACAAAATATTTGTCTAAGTGTTAGACAGTAACGATAATCTCCAGTCGTTTAGAATAAGCTTACCTACACCAAACAAAACATCCAAGATCTGACCGCTGTCCAATCAGAACTAAGTATTTTATACTTAGTTTTTTATGACCAATCAGAACTAAGTATTTCATTCATAATTAATTTCTCTATTTCATCATAAAGGAGTGTTAGACAGTAATGATAATCTCCAGCTTAGCCAGCCTACGTTTGCCGGACAATACTTCCCAGATTTGACTACGGCAGCTTGTGGTGCTAACTATATGGATAGAGAGAAGAGCCTCCTTCACATTGTGGTGTGTGGTGGCACCGAGACGGAGATCAGAACATCAGCTCAGATAGTCATAGGATTTGGTGTACCAAGGTAACCATTAGTGATAAACCAATTGTTGCCGACTATCGATCGAAAATCTTTCTTTTCCGATTATGGATTTCCATTTTTCTCTATTGATTTTCCTTGAAAATAGTTTGAGGAAATTCTGTCTCCTGTATCTACATCACAGTTACTTGTGACTTTGCCTGTACAGATGAAAAAAACAATATATTGCAGACAATTTATATGTTAGAAATTTTATTTTCAGTAATATTTCTGTCAATTTAATGCAAAAAATAAATTTGCCTTCCTTTCTTTAATGTTGAAATTTAAATTAAGTATTGTAAGTTTTCAAATTTAAATTGATGATTGATCTGTTTACCCTTTCGGATTATTTTCTGATGATCAATTCCTGAATGTCTTAATTCTGATGTTCAACACTAGCAATCATCAGATACATTAATAAGATATCAGAAACGCAAGTGTACATGGCCAATTGTGCCTCACGTCAAATTATTATGAAATGAGCATCATGTAAATTTCACATGAAAGTTCAAGTAAAATTCATATAAATTTCACATAAGATTTATGTGAAAAATATTTCACATGAATTTCACATACATGAATTTTTCTAAGTGACCTTCACAGGAAACTGAATTCACATAACATCCATGTAAAAATCTTCACATCAACTTCATGTGAAAAATTTCATGTAAATTCCATGTGAACTTTCATGTTAAGTTCATGTAAATTTCACATGAATTTCATATGAGGCACAATTGGCTGTATAGTATAAGTAACCTTGAAAATATAATTCTATTTTTATCTTCTTTAAGTACATGTATCATTTATAAGGATTTTATTATCAACTTTTATAAACAATGCTCAAGGCTAAGTGACCAAGTGCAGATCTTTCCAGTTTTAATTAACTTACTTAAGGGTAACGTTGTGAATATTGATAGATGAATTTCACATTGCTACAGTAGACTTGAATTTTATACAGACCAAAACCCGACATGACAACATTTGATGTAACTTTTGACTGTGACGTCAAAACAGATTAATGACGTCAAACGGTGTGATGTCAGGTCTTGGAGTGTCTAAAATGCAAGTCTAAAGCCCCTTCACACTTTCATGGATCGGGCCATGGATAGCTATGGATCGAGAAAAATGTTACATCCGTAGCTATCCGTAGCTCGATCCAGCACTAGTCGTGACAAGTCGTAGCTATCCTTGGCATCCGGGATGAGACAGAAAATTTTTGAACATGTTCAAAATTTCCCACGATTCTGCTACGGATAGATTTGTCGTAGCAGAGTCGTAGGGGAGTCTTAGCAACCCGTAGTGGAGTCATAGCTATCCGTAGGGGAGTTGTAGTAACCCGTAGCAATCCAGGACCATTTTTGTGATAAAAATAGCAATACGACTTTGCTACAGATTGCTACGACTCTGCTACGGATTGCTACAACTCTGCTACGGATTGCTACGACCTTGCTATGGATTGCTATGACTCTTCTACGGGTTGCTACAGATAGCCAAGGATTGTGTCTTATATAAACTTCAAATTTATTAGGTTTCTGTGCGTTTTTCGGTCAATATATGAGTTAATACTTCAACTATTCAATTTCAGGTCATGATATAAAGGCATGTATAAAACATCAATACTGTTATAAAACAAGTGAGACCTTCTCAATTTGAAAATATTCGGTGTTTTAGCAAATAATTATAGATTAAAAATGCATAGGAAATTCAAGCTAGTCCTACCAATTCATACTGAAGTCGTAGCTATCCTTGTGCAAATCGTGGCTATCCGTACTCGAGTCGTGGTAATCCTTAGCAATCCGTACCTATCTGTACTCATTGCATAGCAATCCGTATCTATCCGTACGCGTGTCATAGCAATCCATAGCAATGTCGGGACGATATCCGTAGCAATCCTTAGCTATCCGTACTCGATTCGTATCAACCCGTAGCAGTCCGTAGCAATCCGTACTGGAGTTGTAGGTTCATGGTTCATCGAACAATTTGCATCCCGACTCTCCACGGATAGACTTTTTTTGGAGTCGTAGCAGAGTCGTGGCTCGATCCATGAAAGTGAAGGGGGCGTAATGGTAATATGAAAATGGTCTATTGCTCTTTATAGATAAGTGAAGAAAAGTCACCTTTATTGACTGAGTATAAAAAGCTGCATTCAGTTTTAATAAATCAGTAATTTATTTTTACTATTCATGATTTTTCTCAGTATGACAGTGGATCAGTTCTTTGGACCTAACCTTGTCAACAACCTGGCTACTCTTCTCGGAATTTCCGCAGACAAGATTCGGGTGATGAACGTCGTTACGAGCACATCCTCCGCCTCGGGTCGTCGTAAACGTCAGGCTTCAGGGGACACCACCACGTATTATATAGAAGTCGGTAATGCACCGTGCAGTACATTAAACTGCAGCACAGCAGTCAGTACATTGACATATACAGATCAACAGAACATTGCTGTACAGATCATCAACGAGTATCAGGTATAAGTGACCTTTTGTGTCTATATAAGTCGTAATGACTCGTTGATAGATCTAGAAGGTTTTTTATCCTAGGGTAGAGGGGGGAGTCTAGCTGTCAGCAGGCCAAACCAGCACTCTATTTTTTTCAAGTTTTTAAGAAATTTATATGTGAGAATCTAGTCTTTGCGGAAAACAGAGTTATTTCCCATTAGAGATGGTATCTGACATAAAACCATAATGACGTCATGAAAATGGTATAGTAACGTAAATTTTATACTGTTATTTCCCAGAGTTTAGGGACCGTTTCCATAGAAATTTATGACGTCACAATTAGTATACGTCAGATACTGTCCCAAAGGGGAAGTAACTCTTCTTTTCGAAAATACGGAATAGGAATATATCAGAACTTACATATACTTTTGGAAGATATTATGGGAATGTAGTTTTTAATCAATGATTAATGATATTTCAGGTGGGTAATTAAATGACTAGAAATTGTTATTTTTAATGATTTTCACTTGGTTCCTTAAAATAAGGTAAAAATGAAATGCTGTCTGTTGTTTATGATCACCAAATGAAAGATCAGTACTTTACTCAACCTTATATTATATCACCCTGTGGTTTCTAGGTTAAAACGATCGTACCAAACATGATTAATATTTCGCTGTATTTTGTCCTATTATTTTCATCCATAAGTAGTAAAGATGAACAGAAGAATGTTTTTTCTTTCAAATAAATCAGTAATTATGAATTGCTTAATCACTGTATAATAATTTAAACAGGACTTAACATAAAATAGCTACATGTAAAATAGTACATAAAATTTTTTATTCATCCGATGTAGACTGGAAACCTGTCAGACCTTCTTAACATCACAATTAACGGAATGAGTGTAGCCGAAGCCTTACCCTCGAGTGCGGACCCTACATGGGCCGCGGTCTTGAACGCTACGGACTATACTAAGGTTGTCCTAATCCCCAACTCTATGGTGTTTGAGGCGGAGGCCACCATGGGGTATGAAGGAAGTCCATTCACCGTACAACCTAAGCTCAAGATGTTGGATCAAAATGTTTGTATTATTTATGATATAATCTTGTTATTTGATAGACTCTTTTCCTATCTTGTTATTTCGCAAAAACATCTTCATACTGATGTCGTAGTTAAAGATGTAATTCCATAGAATGTAACAATAATGGATAATATTTTCATTATTTCGTCATCCGTAATAAATTTTGGCAAGTGCATATAATTGATATATTCTGATACCTTCTAAATCTTCATTGTTCATAATTAAACCATCTTGTATACTATTTTAAAAGTAACAAGAGCCCCAGGGGGGCACAACGCTCACCTGATATCCATGCACACTCTGAACATACTGACATTGAATAATGTTAGAGCCAGAGCCATAGTCAGAATTTTTTGGTCCATATGCCATAAATAATTAAAAAAAATATCATAAAAATTCCAAAAAAGTAAAATGCAATAAATGAGTGTGCAAAATGGAGAAAATGAAAATGGAAAAAGAAAAAAGAAGGTTTTTTTTTGTATTCAGATGATTTAAAAGTGCTTAAAAAGCTTGCAAAATGCAAAAAATGAAAAAAAAAATTGGGATGCCAGTGCCTGAATTTGAACCCACAATCCTTGGGTCTATGTGCACGCACAGCATATCTAGATTAAAATATAAAAAAAAAAAATTCAAAAAATAAAGTTATAGCAAATAATGTATATAAAAGAATTGAGTAACTTAATCTGAAAACATGCAATAAATGAGTGCAGAAGATCATATATTTACTAAGTTATTAAAAGAAATAGTTAAAGAAAAATAATAAGAGCACCCTAACATCTCTCTCTTTCGGGGAAAGGATGGACAACCTAAAGAGGCATCAGATAGGATGTCATCCTTAAGAAATATTAAGTGCAGAAAACCACTGTTAGATGGAGTAAATGAAAGAAAGATTAGTATTTACTCTGATTAGTTCATTAATATACAAGCCAATTAGAAAAAAAATATTATTTTGTCCAGTTCTTATTATATCACCTAATAGAAAAAAAAATCTGTCAGCAGATGTTGTTACAGAAATTTTGACCCCCCCCCCCTTTTTATACTGTATAGAATACAAGAATTATTATAAATTCAAATTGTACATGTTGTTAATCAAAAATGCTATCACACAAGCATTCATTAATTTAATTTTACCTAGGATATAGGTTTCAAAATATCAATATGAACTCAAGGGAAATTAATATGGAGAAAATGCCAAACTTCATAAAAAATTCCAAAGTTCAAAAAGTGGCAAAAATGGCATTAAAATTATTCAGGTAAGTTAAAAATAGCATTCAAACCTTAAAATATGGATGAAAAATGAAATAAGAAAAAAAAATTTTAAGGCCCAGCCGGGATTTGAACTCGCTACCTTGGGACTAATTGACACAGAAAACATGCCTATTTACAGTATTGAAGAAATCATTAAAAATCTATAAGTCAAGATATTGAAAAAATTCTTTCACTGTTACATTCCTTACAATAAATATGATAAATGTTAAAACAATCATTCATGGTAAGAACCATAAAATGCCAAAAATGATGAAAATGACCACCCCCCCTTCCTTTTTTACAGTATTATAAAAATCATAAAAAATTCAAAAATAAATTTTTCAGCAAAACTCTTTCACTAAAGCATTCCTTTGCTTAAAAATGGCTAAATTAAACTAAACTGGAGCAGAATTTTTCAATCAGAAAGAAAATATTATGAGAAATATCAATTTTTGCATTAAAAATGCAATGTCGAAAAAGATGTCAAAAACGCGTCAAAAATTAGTTATTGGATTTTAACGAAATGAACAAACTTGAATTGTACATCCTTCTAGATCACTTAGATACAATTAGTTTTTCAATCCATTCAGTGGAACTGGAGAGGAAGATTTTTGAAGAGGGGTACCCTCTGGGGCCTATTTGACCCCGCCCTGGATCCACCCCAGAAGGGATCAAGCCGAAATAACAAACTTGGTAGAGGACCTTTAGTACTTCATGCATACCAAGTTTCATCAAAATCCCTTCAGCCGTTCTTGAGAAGAAGTTGAAAATGTTAAAAGTTTACGACGGACGGACGGACGACGGACGCTGGACGCCACACTATGACAATAGCTCACTTGAGCCTTTGGCTCAGGTGAGCTAATAAAAAAAAGTAATTGACATTTCGATGAAAATCTATGAAATCCTATTTTCAGACCATGGAGAGTCTTTAGATAGTATTAACCTTTGATAACTGGAAAGATATTCCATTTAGATCATACGGTAATATTATCTCATTCATTTCCTTTACTGATATCACCTCTGTACTGATATAGCTATGTTTGTTTTCAGGGAGATCATGTGACAGTATTAGGAGCTGCTGCAGCACCATGGGAAGTACGAGTAACGTTACGATCGGGTAGCGGGTCTAACCCAGCGGCTACTCTAGTGGGTAACACTACTGTCACTTTTGTAGACGGATACGCAAACTTTACAGACCTTGGAATCTCCCATGCCGGCTCCGGGTAAGCTAGTGCTATTTATAGATTTCAAGTTCCTTTCTTTAATGTACTTGTATGTGACTATTAACTTTATAGCTCTAATCTCAAATATAAAACATTTTAAATTGACTAATTTGTTTTCCGTGTTCTTCTTCCTGAAATTCGTTGGATTTTAAGATCATCTTGCTTAATAAATATGCCAAGAGTATACATGTACATGTCTCTCATATGAGCAATATACATGTAGTTCCACTTGGTCTTCTTGTATATAGCTTTATATTTGTTATCTACGTACAGCTACATTCTGGACTTTGAGATCACCTACCCCACAGAGGCTATCTTCAACAGATCATCATCGGCTCTTACGATACAGCAGCGCCCTCTGAAGACGACCGTCGTTACGGCCTCAGAGACCGTGTACCAAGGTGGTCAGCATCAGATCACACTGGACATACGTGATGATATCACTGATGACATTGTGGCAGACATTGCATGGAGTGTAAGTTTCCAGGGTATTAGATAATGTTTACTCTCTTTACATTTCCTGACGGCATACATGTTACAGATTTTATTGTGGCAGACATTGCATGGAGTGTAAGTTTTTAATCCAGGGTATTTAGTAATGTTTACTCTCGTTACTTTAAGTGACGGCATAACAGATTATGTTGTGGCCGACATGGCATGGAGTGTAATTTGTAAACCTGTATATTCTATCTTCAAATTATTTTTACTCCCTGCATGTTCTTCCCTCATCTATTTTTCTTACAAAACTTTAATTATGTACGTTAAGTGAAAATTTCAATATACAGTATTTTGGTCCCAACATTTAAATGCAAGAGTTCTAAGTAATCTCCCCCTCTCATTTATCTGAACTGTAATTGAAAAATAGAATACATATAAGCCTTATGCCGTTTGGGGTAAACATACTTTACGAGAAGTCATTATTTGAAAATAGTTATACAATGGTACACAAATATTACCATTTGAAAATGGGTATACAATGGTACATAAATATTACCATTTGAAAATGGGTATACAATGGTACATGAATATTACCATTTGAAAATGGATAAACAATGGTGCACAAATATTACCATTTGAAAATGGGTATACAATGGTACATGAATATTACCATTTGAAAAGGGGTATACAATGGTACATGAATATAATGGATTACCATTTGAAAATGGGTTTACAATGTTACACAAATATTACCATTTGAAAATGGGCATACAATGGTACATAAATATAACTATTTGAAAATGGGTATACAATGGTACACAAATATTACCTCTGTACATTTATTATATCCACTACATTTATTGTTTACCTATTAATATTTCCATTGCAGAGATATTCCAATGTTAAGCGCCCGTTAGGCAAAGGGATTTATAAACTATAATTCTGGTTGCCTATTATGACGTCATGCTTTAGTTTAGAGAGTACGGAATGTTTACCAACGTTCAGATACTTTTGACGCTATAACGTTCAAAAGGCCCTTTATTATGCCAAATGGGCTGTCTGATATTTAGTGCAAATGGAAATATAAGTAATGGCTGTCTTACTTTGGGTGTTCATGGTAGTATAATTCTGGTTGGTCACGTGCAAATTCCGTGACTCACGAAGCGATTCTTGGAAAATTTACACATGTCCAACCAGAATTATACTACCATGAACACCCAAAGTAAGACAATCATTTCTTAAATGCCCCACAAACGGGTATTGATAGGTTAAGTGCATCACGTGACCTCATTAGCAGTTTTAGAATGATAGACATTAAGATTTTTGGCCGGATTGCAAAGCAATTCCGGTCTATAGATTGACGATGTCCGTCCGTCCGTCTGTCCGTCCGTCTGCCGTCAACATTTTGGTTAAAGTTTCTGGTTGAGGCAAAATCTAAGGAACTATATGCAGTAGAAACTTTATATTATACATGAAGGTTGCCCATGACAAGACCTTTCAATTAATGCCGTAACATTTGACCTAAAGACCTTGACCTTGGACTTTGACCTAGTTAAAGATTTTGGTTAAAGTTCCTGGTTTAAGCAAAATCTATGGAACTGTGTGCAGTAGAAACTTTATATTATACATGTATGTTGCCCATGACGAGATCTTTCAATTTATGCCGTAACATTTGACCTAGTGACCTTGACCTTGGACTTTGACCTAGTTAAAGATTTTGGTTAAAGTTCCTGGTTTAAGCAAAATCTTAAGAACTGTATGCAGTAGAAACCTTATATTATACATGTATATTGCCCATGACGAGATCTTTCAATTTATGCCGTAACAATTGACCTAGTGACCTTGACCTTGGACTTTGACCTAGTTAAAGAATTTGGTTAAAGTTCCTGGTTTAAGCAAAATCTTAAGAACTGTATGCAGTAGAAACCTTATATTATACATTGAGGTTGCTCATGATGAGACCTTTCATTTTATGCTGTAACATTGGACCTAGTGACCTTGACCTTGGACTTCGACCTAGTTAAAGATTTTGGTTAAAGTTCCTGGTTTAAGCAAAATCTAAGGAACTGTATGCAGTAGAAACATTATATTATACATGTATGTTGCCCATGGTGAGACCTTTCAATTTATGCCGTAACATTGGACCTAGTGACTTTGACCTTGGACTTTGACCTTGTTAAAGATTTTGGTTAAAGTTTCTGGTTTAAGCAAAATCTAAGGAACTGTATGCAGTAGAAACTTTATATCATACATGTAGGTTGCCCATGATGAGACCTTTCAATTTATGCCGTAACATTTGACCCAGTGACCTTGACCTTGAACTTTGACCTAGTTAAAGATTTTGGTTAAAGTTCTTGGTTTAAGCAAAATCTAAGGAACTGTACGCAGTAGAAACCTTATATTATACATTTAGGTTGCCCATGACAAGACCTTTCAATTTATGCCGTAACATTGGACCTAGTGACCTTGATCTTGGACTTTGACCTAGTTAAAGACTTTGGTTAAAGTTCCTGGTTTAAGCAAAATCTAAGGAACTGTATACAGTAGAAACTTTATATTATACATGTAGGTTGCCTCTGACAAGACCTCTCAATGTATGCTGTAATATTTGACTTAGTGACCTTGACCCAGTTGGTGACAAAAACTTACTTTGCAATCCGGCCATACCGTCTTTAGCGGTGTTTTATTTTTACAAGGAAGTGGCGGCACCTATAGCGCATTACTTTTCAAGTGACGTAACTCAGTTAAGCAAAAAGCAACTAGTGACCAGTCGCTGGGAACTTTTCTCTCATAGTCCCTGCATGCTCAACCAATAGAATTCCAAGGATTTACCATGTGATGCACTAATATCCAATAACATTTCAGGGTTTAAAATGGTGCACAAATATTACCTCTGTGCATTTATTATATCCACTTTATTCATTTTTATCCAATAAATTTTCAGGGTTTACAATGGTACGCCAATGTGTCCATGGTGTCAGGCACGACATACACCGGCTCATTCACAGGAACCACGGTGGTGGTGTTCAGCCCAGTAACCGGTCAGGTGGTGTTTAGCGATATTGCCATGGATACTGTTGGCATGGCGCATCTTCAATTCCACGTATACTCTGTCCCAAGTCAATACTCCCTGCAAGTACAGAAGGAAATTAGCTTGTTTGATTCTGGATACCAAACAATTACCGAGGACACGTCCCAGAGAATCAGGTACGATACATGTAAATTACTTGGACTCTATACTTTTTCGATTTTACAAGCCAATGCTCCATGTTTGACAGTATCGTATGCAAAGGCATTGTGTCATCATTAAGTTCCTTTAAAACGTCATATTTCACGTAAATGTATTTGTAGCTTCAATATTTCCGTGAATTTTTATGCTGGGTTCCATAGAATTTGATGAACATCGAGTCAGATACCTACACAAAGGGGAAATAACCCTGTATTTCAAAGAAAAATGAATTCCAAATAATATTTTCCTATGCAATTCATTTTCAAAATTGATACCACAGAGTTTTGAGCTTAGTATTGATATGAGTTCTAGCCAAACAAACAAATCGCTTTTTGTTTTATCAATAATCAATTTTAAAGGTAATAGTTGTGACCGTTTAAACCTAGATTTCATTTGTTTCTTATCATATCACATGGCCGTGAAAATTCAACACATCACAAACATTTCCGAAATCATGCATCTTTGGCCAACTTCAAGGTATTAAATTTTTCTGTTATCGAAACAACCTGAAGTGGAGTATTATACCCCGAATGCCTTAATTGGCTAAAGAATGAACTTTTCTTTTATTCTTTTTTAATACTAAAAGAAATAAACTTTACTTGAAGACTTGTGTATTATCATATTTATTCTTACTTTTGAACAGTATGAAGTTTGATGTCGATTATGCTACGTACGGTACCACACAGTTCGGAGCTATGGTAGTCAACCACTTCCAGCCTCTCTATCCATACACCAGACTCTCTGACCTCACAGTATCAGAAGGTATTTATAACTCACCTGGCTATAGTTTGAGCTGTTTTGACAGACATTAATCCTTAACCATTTTCATATAGATAAACCTGTATTAAGAGACCACCTGTGTTATGAGACCACCTGTGTTATGAGACCTTGATTTTATATTCCCTTTAATGATCTAATAGAGCAGGTCTACATATTTTTTATAACCCTCAATTAAATTTTCACCTTATGAAGACTCTATCTTTGAGGCAACAGCAAAGTATAATAGTGGTCTGTTTTTAAAGTAAAAATGTTCTTAAAATACCCTTAAAACCTTGTTTTATGATTGAATATTTAAGGGCACACTGATTGATTGGTTCTCTGAAAAATCTTGTAGATGACCTTGGGAGGCACAGGTTATTTACAATGTTCATTCATAATTTTTTTTTAAGTGAGCAAAAATGTCTTAAATGACTTAAAGTGCAGGTAAATTATCGTAAAATTCAGAATCTATATGATACAATCAGAAATTTAGATATCAAAAATCAGATAAATACAAGAGAAAAATCATCACTGAGTCCTTTAGGTAAATGTAATATGTAATTTGACTATTGTTTAACAATCTGACTACTGAAAGTATGCATATAACACACATATTTATGTTACGACTTGACATTACAGGTAGTGTCGTAGTCACTGTCACAGTAAACGGTAACAGCTCTACCGTGGCTAACCTGATTGAAGGTTTTTGCGATTCCATCACCGCCGGCACAAGTTTCTCATACGGTGGTCACACGTTCACCATGTCCACTTTCCTGACAGTGGATAATCAGACTTACTATGGAGTCAGCTGTGGAAATGATGTATGTAATCATGTAAACAAGTTCCGAAAATTTACAGAAATTTGGTGATTTTTAGCTCACCTCGTCGAAGTTGAGTGAGCTTATGCTATAACCCCACGCGTCCGCGTCCGCGTCTGGTTAAGAAGTTTGGGGTAGCTCAGTATCTGACAAAGTACTAATGCTACAGTAACCAAACTTGCACAAGTGATTCATCTTTGGATGCTGAGGTGAACCAATGCATCGGATGCAGCATCTGACCTACATTTTCCGCTTGGGTGACTTGGTTAAGAAGTTTGGGGTAGCTCAGTATCTGACAAAGTACTAATGCTACAGTAACCAAACTGGCACAAGTGATTCATCTCTGGATGCTGAGGTGAACCCATGCATCGTATGCAGCATCTGACCTACATTTTCCGCTTGAGTGACTTGGTTAAGAAGTTTGGGGTAGCTCAGTATCTGACAAAGTACTGATGCTACAGTAACCAAACTTGCACAAGTGATTCATCTTTGGATGCTGAGGTGAACCCATGCATCGGATGCAGCATCTGACCTACATTTTCCGCTTGAGTGACTTGGTTAAGAAGTTTGGGGTAGCTCAGTATCTGACAAAGTACTGATGCAACAGTAACCAAACTTGCACAAGTGATTCATCTTTGGATGCTGAGGTGAACCCATGCATCGGATGCAGCATCTGACCTACATTTTCCGCTTGAGTGACTTGGTTAAGAAGTTTGGGGTAGCTCAGTATCTGACAAAGTACTGATGCAACAGTAACCAAACTTGCACAAGTGATTCATCTTTGGATGCTGAGGTGAACCCATGCATCGGATGCAGCATCTGACCTACATTTTCCGCTTGAGTGATTTGGATAAGAAGTTTGGGGTAGCTCAGTATCTAACAAAGTACTAATGCTACAGTAATCAAACTTGCACAAGTGATTCATCTTTGGATGCCGAGATGGACTCATGCATCGGATGCAGCATCTGACCTACTTTTTCCACTTGAGTGATTTCGCTTTTAAAAGCCAATATTGAGCAAAGTATAAGTGCTACATGTACCAAACTTGCATATTGGATGTATCTTTGATCAAACTTTCATAAAATGACCTTGACCTACTTTTCTGCTTGAGTGATTTTGCCTTTAAAAGCCAATATTGAGCAAAGTATAAGTGCTAGATGTTCCAAACTTGCATATTAGATGTATCTTTGATCAAACTTTCATAAAATGACCTCGACCTACTTTTTCTGCTTGAGTGATTTTGCCTTTAAAAGCCAATATTGAGCAAAGTATAAGTGATACATGTACCAAACTTGCATATTGTATGTATCTTTGATCAATATTTTATAAAATGACCTTGACCTACTTTTTCCGCTTGAGTGATTTTGCTCTATAAAGCCAATATTGAGCAAAGTATAACTGCTACATGTACCAAACTTGCATATTGGATGTATCTTTGATCAAACTTTCATAAAATGACCTTGACCTACTTTTTCTGCTTGAGTGGTTTTGCCTTTACAAGCCAATATACATGTACTAAGAAATATGTTTGAATTGAATTTTGCTGTCACGAGGTGAGCTTTGTAATCTGTGATTACCTATGTTTAATTTTCACATGAAATATAAACTGGTTTTGGACCAGTGTATCACATTTTAAAATGTACGTTTTAGTTTTATGTATTTTAACATTCATAAGAACTTGTTTGATTAAAACAGATAAGACTCTCCACGACAAAAGCTTTCATGTCATGTAATAACTTTTACTCTTGTGACCTTGAACTAAATTTCCTTTTGAAAGAAATTTCGAAAATCAAAATTAACTTTTGAATCTGACACACATGCACCATTTATAGCAGTTTCCTTTGAGAACCTACACTTACATATTTCTACACATACATGATGTATCAACAAATTTATCTTTTTACATGATTTTCTATCAGGCCGTCACTATCCTATTTTTAGGTGAGTGCCGATACCACCAGTTCTTCCTCGGACATCGTTCTGATCATCGTGTTGGTCGTCATCGCTGTATTGCTCGTCACCCTGGCCATTATTGCGGTACTTGTATGGAGACTGAAAGTCTATCCTAGGACAAAGACTCACAGTAAGTTACAATTTATAATTTACAGAAAGTTTGAGTATAATTTGTTATCCTGAAGCTTTTTCTTCTTTCATTTTCTAAAAACCTGCAGAAATAAAGAATTTTTGGGTATATACACTACCCACCATAAATAAGTATTCAGTCAGTATAAACCCATAAAAAGCTCATGACTTAAATTTCTCATCTGTACTTAAATATGCATGAACAATTTCAGCATATTGTTTGCATCATTTATCTTGATACAATAATGGAAAAAAATTAATAATACTTTTGATTTTTTTTTCTGTCAAAAACTAAAATATTGATAGAAAATTTTTAAAAATGTATAAAACAAAAATTTAGCTGGAAAATGTACTTGACTTGATAGCAGTATGGTACATCTTCAGATTTTAAAATCAATGGAACAAAAATCTTTCATTTTTGAAAACAACAGGAAAGTATTAGGTGATTAAAAAAAAAACAAAAATTACAAAATCATGAATATATCACTTAAGGCGAATAGAAGAAATATGCATTATTGCATCCAAATGATTTTCACCATCGATATTATGCATTTGTCGTTTGAAAAAGAATGTAACGATATAATGAATGTTTCTCTAGGGAAGTCTTACTCAGAAACATTACCTGGTAAATGTTTATTTTATTTGGTTTGTGTTTACATGTATGTCATACCATCTAACCATTTGTAAATTTACACATTTGAATGTCAATGTCTTTCACCCTTAAACAATCTAATAAGATTGGTTGTAACTGAGTTTTGAGTAAATTCCAAATGTTACCTTCCTTGTGTATACACTTGTATTACAAATTAAGGGATCCCTTCTAACCGTTTTTTTCTGTCATTTGTAAATTTACACATGGCTGTGCATGTCCATGTCAATCTAACAAAATCAGTTGTGATAACGTCCTTTTGAGTTTTTTGTCTCGCCTGCGAAGCATAGCGACACTTAGAGATCACTTTGTTTGTTGTCCATCTGTCTGTCTGTCTGTCCGTCTGTCTGACAGACTTAGATGTCACACCCTATAAAAGTGATTCCTTAGCGTCGCTATGTTTCGCAGGTGACACATGCATTCCTTGGAATGATTTTCTCAATGTTGACTTTGTTATGTACACTTACATTATAAGATAAATGGAGTTTTCAGTTCAGCATAAAGCTCGAAATCTGTTTGTGGGTGATTGCACTGTGACATAATAGCAATGTTCATGTCAGGGATTCGTTGTTTTATCTACACTGAATTATTACTAAAAATGTTTGAAGATGGCACAATTTATTAATATTAATTTTTTTAGTAAGAATACATGTTGATCAGTACTTCTAGGTACCTGGATAATATTCTTACCTTGTTTTCTTTGAAGTCAATCTCATTTTGTTTTCTACATTGTTTTACAAAATGTTTGAAATCAATTATTTCTAAAGTTTCAAGAAAATTTGTCTCCCCTTACAAATTGCTATCTATTTCTAAAATTTAATGTATAGACAAAATCACAATAAGAATATAGAAACTATAGACATGATAGAAGTGAAATAAATCTTCAATAAGAGGAGACATGAAATAAACTTTTATTTTTCAGTCAGTAACTCACATAACTAGTGATATTTCCTTTTATTTAATTTTCCAGTGAAAAAAGAAAATGAACAATTTTACTTTATACCTTAAATGAAGAAAAAGTGCATCGATCAATTTATACAATGTTCATTAACGTATCCAATGTACAAATGAAGATCCCGCGGACCTTTCGTCCATTTAAACAGTGTTAAAATTATCTCGGTAATCTTTGGCAGTGCCTCGATAGTTTCCGTGGCATGAGTGACGATCAGCATGTTGACCTTCGATGATGGAAACCATTATTTATGTTGTATTAGGTATATTTAGGTAAAAATATGCCATGATTCTAACTATATAAAACACTTGATATTTATTTGTACAACGGATACCTTAAATTGCACACACACACATCCTTTCAGGCATATGTTATCTTTTTTTACTACAGTATTTGTATATATATATGGTGAAGTATAAAACTTTTCAGATTAAGAGAAAGAAAAAAATATTTTCACACTTTCACATATTGATAGGAAAAAAAAAACTTCTTCTTCTGCAATTTTGAATTGAATTGATAATTGCGTTTAGATACTTCAGACATGATTCTGTACAATCTAAACACAATTTTAATTTGTGGTAAATATAGATTTAAATTATTACAAGATTTTTCTCCACTTTAGGATTGTACAATATCAATGGGAACCTTAAACGGTGTATTAGTGTCCGCAGTTCTGATAGTAAAGGTAGATAAACACAAAGTTTGTGTACTGAACTGCAGCACTGGTTTATTCACACAGTGAATTTTTGTTGAATACAATGAATTTGTCAAACACAGTGAATTTTGTTGAACACAGTGAACTATGTTGAACACTTACAAAAAAGACCACATCAATAATTGAAAACACAATGAAATTCTTAATAATAACACAGTTGAAGCCTTGAAGGTTAAAACACATAAACTCTATAGCTGCTCTTCACAAACATTCAGTTCCTTAAAGCTGATATTAACTTTTTTAAAGATTTCTAGAATTTGAAACAGTTGTCACATAAACATATCAGACCTGCCTTTTTACGATTTGGTGTATCATTTATGATGTTTGACCTCACATAACACTCTACACTATTGGTGCTCAATTTAATGCCTATAATGTATTTGTAAGAAAAATGAATTTTAATTTTTTGTTTTATAGGGCACAAGTAGGCTTTTAACATTAACCTTTTTCACATTAGTATTAAATGAATCCTTTCCATATTGTAAAGGCAAGGGAAGCGCCTTTCTGATTGATATAAACTACGGCATCGAAGCACTAAAATCGATGTTTGTTTTTTTTTTAATTTCAAGCAACACATTACACTTTACTACTTAAACTTGCACTTCTAGAGCGAAATATTACACTTTTGGTAAGAAAATGATAGTGAGGTCTGCATAGATCATTTATACTGATACCTCGAATCTAAAGCCAAATATTAAGAAAAATATTATTTTGATTTTCAGGGTTAAGAGATGATGTTCGGTACATCGGCAAAGGAAAGGGAGCCTTCTTCTTCGAGGACTCGTTCTATCGACAAGACACATTCTCAAGTCTGCGCTCTGAAAAGTCATTCCTTGAAAGCTGTCAGGCACCTCCTATAACAACTAAATTCTCCCAGAGCAAAAAGCAGGAGGCCCTCAGTGGCCATTTCTAATGATACTGTTGATGTAATAAACGCAATTATGAAATTATGATAAGTGAATCACTGAGGTCTTATATTCCAATGAAGTGAACTGTGAACAAAGAATTGAACAAGATGGAATGATGATTTGTTATTGTGAACTTATATTTCACATTTCCATATTACATTAAGAAAAAACAAAAATCTTACAATATATATCTTTACGATAAATATCCTTTGGTGTTTATTCATTTTCTTGCATTAACTTTAATTGACAAGTAAACTGTATTTCTAATCAGTTTACAAAACGTACTTACACTTTCAGAGAGTTTATCTTTTACACAATATATTCTGTGATACATAAAGTGCTGTGATATTATTTGAATTTTATATTCTTTTATCTTGATTCTCACAGTTTAATTATTATTTTCACATTTGTACATCACTGATTTTCAAATTAAGCTAATAACGATATTCTGAAATTAGTTTTGGAAACATTAAAAACATTCTTTTTGGAATTTAATTGCAATTATGAAGACAGTTTAAAATCCTAAAGACTTTGTTTGTAAACATGATATTTTTTAATTGATTCTGTCATTTGTTATTCATTCGACGTCGTTTTTATACAGAATATTAAAAAAATTGTTTAATCACGTTTTGTATTTTGTTTAGATTTTCTCTATTTTCTGTAGGGATACTATTATTTATATGTATCTTTTCTGAACAAGAGTTAGCTCCCCTCTAGGATGACGAAAAGTGCATAATTTCCTACTGTTGTTTGTTTTTTATCTTGTTTGATTTTATATATATATACTTCGTTTTCATACTAAATCCGTCCTTATATTTTTTAGAATAAAAGTTTTACTTCAAATTGAAGAGTTTCTTTTGTATGTGCAGAATCAATTGTCAAATACAATTTATAACGGAATGTTGGTAATGTGCTACGTGTATCTTAAAATAACCAGAAGTATCTGATGAGACGCTCTTCTGGCTGTTTTGTTAAATTAACTCAACTAAAGTGACATCCAATTTCAAGACCCTTGGGTCAGGGGCTCACATAAAATATGAGGTGCACATCTACACCACAGACACTTTTAAAATGATGTTAAAAGAATTAATTCTCCATCAATTATACTTTCTGAGAATTGGTGTTCACAAGATAAGAATTGGTGTTCACAAGATAACATTAAAAAAGTAGCAATGCAAGGAATGCTTGTGTCGCCTGCGAAGTGGATTTTTTTTAATTGAGATAAGGTCAAATATCAAGGGCAAGGTCACTAGGTCAAAAATTGTGGAATGTTTCGAAAGGTCTTTTCATAAGGAATACAAATGTGAAATATCAATGCCTATCACTCACCAATCAAAAGATATAGCTTATCTAAGATTTTTTGAAAAGTAGGTCAAATATCTAGGTCAAGGTCACAAGGTCAAAAATTATAGTATGTGTAGAAAGGCTTGTCACAAGGAATACAATATCAAAGCCCTATCAATTACCAATCTAAAGATATAGCCAATCTTAGATTTTTTGAAAAGTAGGTCAAATATCGAGGTCAAGGTCATGAGGTCAAAAATTATGGTATGCGTAGAAAGGTCTTATCACAAAGATTGCACATGTGAAATATCAAAGCCCTATCACTTAACAATCAAGAGATATAGCCAATCTTGGATTTTTTGAAAAGTAGGTCAAATATCTAGGTCAAGGTCATGAAGTAAAAAATTTTGATATGTGTAGAAAGGTCTTGTCACAAGGAATACACGTGAAATATCAAAGCCCTATCACTTACCAATGAAAAGTTATGGGGGTGTGACTGACGGACAAAGTGATCCCTAAGTGTCGCTATGTTTCGCAGGCGACACAATAATTCCAAGGAATACATGTGTCACCTGCAAAACATAGCGACACTTAGGAACCACTTTTATATAGTGAGCGACATCCAAGTGTGACAGACAGACGGACAAATAGATCCCTTAGTGTCGCTATGCTTCGCAGACGACAAAATAAGACTTATATATAAGAAAATAGCCACACCCATTTTCAAAAACCCTGGGGTCAGGGGCACAAACAAAATATCGGGTACACAATTAGACCACCGACTCATGTTAATACAAAAAGAATAATCTCTCTATCAAGTAAACTTCATGAGAGTTAGTGGTCACAAGGTTACTTAGACTTATATAGGAGAAATGACCACACCCCTTTGTAAGACCCTGAAGGTCAGAGGCTCAAACAAAATATCAGAGACACAGAAAGACAAGAGAGTGATTATAATGCAAAAACAATTATCTCTCTATCAATAAAACCTTTGGGGTTCGGAAACCTAATGATTTTGTCTCACCTTCTCGTCTTTGAGACTGAAAAAGTGCTGGACACTTCTTTACGTTTATTCATGATGTTGAAAGCCATTCACAAATTTGACATCTCGTTTTAGACCTGTCTGAAACAATTATTTGTATAGCAGACATGAGTGAGGAAAGGAGGAGGCCTCTTACAACTCTCGGTGGCAGCATTAACGGCAAAGCATCCCATGTAAAAACAGTGTTAAACGTCTTCAAATTCATTAGCATAATTTAAAAGCAGATAGATTTACAGCATGGACCAGACATGCACGTTTCGGGTATTTAACCCTCGTCAGTGATCCTCAATCTGAACAATGAAATATGGCCAAAATGTGTGGAAATTAAGTTTAAAATATACTGAAAGACATAGCAAGATGGCTGGGATATGATGCTACAGGACCCAGGTTTCAGAAATTTGAGAAAATTTTGTAAACAGAAATTTTCGAATACGTTAGAGTAGACAATCACAGAAAGAGACGCAAAAGGGAAAAGGGACAACAACGTAAACACACAACATACAAACATCAAAGACAAGACTGCACATATAAAAACGAGACCAATGGGCAACCGCTGACAACTTAGAACGACTATCTGCAACGCTAGTAGCAAATGGTGTGTTATCCGGATTGCATGCGCACAACTTTTCCACTTTTGCGGTTACCCAAAAATATCGAAGAACGCACGGTAATATTGTAAATTTCAATATGACTTGAAATTTTCTCCCTATATGTACCATAGAACTCGCCTGGTGTAAATTCTCCATCAAACTTCAAAACTTGTTTTGGATTTTCATAGTAGAAATTTACAAATTACCAAGAAACTTTTAGGTCAGGGTATTTACTTTCGCAAATTAACCAGTAAAGATTTTCTGGAAATTTTACAAAAGAATTATGGTCCACTTCTTTTGAAATTCGGACCCATACAAAACAAAGGAGGGGATCTCCAACAACACCAGGTTGCAGCACCCACAGCAAAACTCCAAAACACTCAATGCAAAAACACAAAGCAGACAAGCACAAAAAGAGACGCGCAAGGGACAAGGAACGTCAACGAACAACACAGAAACACTAAACAAAAAGGACTACACATAAACCAACGAGACCAATGGGCAACCGGTGCCGACTTAGGACGGCCATCTGCCACGGAAATAGCAGAAGGTATGGTTACAAGAAACAGAGTATTTCACATCCTGCATTTTATGGTGACATAATCAACATAATACGAAGAATCAAATATATACAGAATTACCATCGAAATTGTGTTAGAATCATCAAGCTCCTTTTATACTGTGGATATAATCCTTTAGTCACCAGACGGACACTTGGCTTGGTACTAGACTAATCTACAGCCTTGTACCAACGTATTCTTAAAAATTGCACTCTGACTGTGACGACAGGAATCCATGACGGACCCTGTCCAAACCTCTTGAGAGAAGACAGAGCCCAGACTACCCTACCCCTCTGAATGTCAATCGGACTCCTCGGGTATTCACATTCATGAGCTCGCTACAGCCGGCAGAGCACGGACTGTACTTCGTATGCCTTCTGGTTTTTTTTTACATCCATTCACATATCCATTTGTGTGTTTCTTCGGCCCCTGCGTCATGCTGTCTGTTTGTATATTCATCTGACAGTGAGGAGGTTATTTTACACCACTATTGTGCGTTCTTCGAGACCTCTGGGTAATCGGAAAAGTGGAAGGGTTGTGTGCACGTAATCTGGAAAATCCCAACGTCTGCTACTTGCGCGGCAGTTAGCCGTCTCAAGTCGGCACCGATTTCCCATAGGTCTAGTTGGTTTATGTGTGGTCTTTTGTGTTTCATGATTCTATGCTGTGAGTTGGTCGTTGATTTATTTGTGGTCTTTTGTGTTTCATGATTCTATGGCGTCTCTTTCTGTGGGTGTCTTCTCCGTGATTTTGCATTGGATGTTTTGGAGTTTTGCTATGGGTGCTGCACAGACACAAGCCATAGTTATTAGTACAAGATTTGATTTATTGTGCGCCCCCCCCCTTTCGTTTGATTTTTCAATTTCAATTATTCATTTTATCAAAAATGAGCGTCTCTTAATTTTTGGTAGATGACAAACAAAAGAACAAAACATGAGTTCCTGAGTAACAAACAGAATGAATTGTAAATAAAAATCAAAATAATACAGAAGTATAATGGTATAAGTATAAGTATAATGGCCTACACAAAATAGTTGGTACTCTCTCTACATTCCAATTTATGTAATCAACCGATGAGTCCTTTCATTCTTCGGAGAGGATAGGTGATCGAGGCCCTTTCTTTTCTAACGAGGTTTGGATAAGGTATGTTATGGGGTTCGTTTTAACAGTCATTCAGAGTACAACTCCTAAACTTGTATGTTTTTGTATAAATCAATCTCCGTACAAAAAGTTATTCTATAGACCATATCCACGGTATCTACGGCACACAGGAAGTATATAAAGTATTCCGGACCTTAAGGACAATTTTTTTTCAATATAAATGGAAAATTCAATGCAATTTATATTCTTTTTACATAAAATGACAATTTGACCTTTCGTGTATTATTTAAATAACCATTGAAAGTTCGCTTGTATTCCAAAATATTATCATGTGTTTATGAATTATGGTAGTCGGCAAATCCGGATGAATCGCTTTTCCGGGCCTTGAATACATCGTGTATAACCCAAGGGGAAGCTCGTATCTCACAAGTGTAAGATTCGATTTACCCCGGTTCATCACACGATGCCTTGAATGTTAAACGTCTTTAAATTAAATAGCATCATTTAAGACCAGATTAATTTACAGCAAGGACCAGACATGCACAGTTTCGGGTACTAACCCTCGTCAGTGATCCTCAGTCAAATAATGTAATATGGCCAAAGAGTGTGAAATTATTATGTCCAAAAATGTAACCGAAAGATGTAACAGAAAGGGTGGGATATGATGCTACAGGACCCATCTTTTAGGAATTTCAAGAAATTTTGTAACAGAAAATTTCAAATGCGTTGAAGAGACAGACGATCAACCGAAGTTGATCGAACTTGGCTACATGTGCCCTCGGGGAGTCTTGGTCGACCGGCAGTGACACTCACCAAGTAGTTCAAATGTTAAACGTCTTTATTGTTTTCTCAATATGCATGAGAGGGTTCGAAACGGTTGTCAAATATTTTGTGAACACGGCCAATCAGATAAAACTCAAAATATGCTACTGAATCGATACTTTTGGTTACTTCATAAAGGAGATGTGAACTTTTGTTAATATGTATACTTTTGTTACTACATTTTCTTCGGTTTCCTATTTGAACATGAACGCAAATTGATATGGCTTATTATTGAAGGTGTCCAATAAATATCTGCCTGTGGCTTTTCAAAATTAGTCATAAAAACTTGCGTTCAAATTTAATTTTGAGGTAATATACCATAACAATCTGGGTATTTTGGGCATACATGTAGTTTAAACAACCTTCATTTATGTTCATTTTGTCCGCGTTTTGGGTCATATTTTGGCAGAAAAGGATAAGAATTTTATTGTTTAGACATATAGTTAAAACAATGTATAAGATATCTGAATAAATTTTAAAATTTCTGAAAACAAAAAAGGTTTGTAGTCACCCCTCGATTAAATGTTTCAAGTGTATTAAACACTATTTTACAGAGTTCGGTCGCCTGAAAGAAGCTTTGTTTTGGCCTTTTATTTTATTTAGAATTGTCAATATTGAAATATATGTTCTATAGTACCAATTTTACTGTACTATAGACACGTGTTTCGGATATTTTAATTCTCGCCAGTAGTACTTTATGCTAAACAGTTTAAACAAAGCCGAAGTGAATTTGGTGAGTGTCACTGCTGGCGGTCCAAGAGTACGCGAGGGCACATATAGCCAAGTTCGATCAATTTCGGTTAGTCCTTTCGTCAAACGCATTTGAAAATTTCTGTGTACAAAATTTTCTCAAATTTCTAAAAATCTGGGTCCTGTAGCATCATATTCCAGCCATTTTGCTATGTCTTTCGGTATATTTAGGACATAATTTTCACAGATTTTGTTCATATTACATAGTTTAGATTGAGGATCATTGACAAGGATTTATTACCCGAAACGTGCATGTCTGGTCCATGCCGTAAATGTTAAACGTCTTCAAATTGAATGGCATCATTTTAGAACAGATAAATTTATCTGCTCTAAAATGATGCTAATGAATTTGAAGATTTGAAGACGTTAAACATTCCTAGCGCCACAATATTAATTTCCTCTCGCCAAAATGAGCGGCTCCAAATTTTGTGAAGGGATTATTCAGAAGCGTATTTAAGTGAAAAATATGGCCATGTTACTGTATTGACCCCACAGAAATAATGAGCCTTGCACTCCTTCCAGTATAGGTATTTAAAATTCAAAAAGTAAATCTAGAGGGCGCTACTATAATAAATTTGGATGTGTCTGAAATTCTCTTTGGCTTGAAACACCACTGATGAGGAGATACTATCCGAACACTTGTATGATAATGCATTAAAATTGGTTTAAAATGTTGCTGAAGAATGTAAGAGTTGGAGCACTTCCGTTTCTTTACCAATTATGTCTCTCCCCCCCTAACGGGGAGGAGACATATTGGTTTTGCCTTCGTTGTCCGTCTGTCCGTCTGTCCGTCTGTCACACATCGTGTCCGGGCTATATCTCCTGAACCTGTTGCCCGATCACTTTCATATTTTAGTATGTTGTTACTTATGACCCGAAGGTTTCACATCACCTTGACCCAAGGTCATGCGACCAAGGTCAAGGTCTTTTAGTGCATTTTTAATGAAATTATGCATACATTCCTGTCCGGGCTATATCTTTTGAACCGTTTGCCGGATCACTTTCATATTTTAGTTTGTTGTTGCTTATGACCCGAAGGTTTTACATCACCTTGACCCAAGGTCATGTGACCAAGGTCAAGGTCACTTAGTGCATTTTTAATGAAATTGTGAATACATTCCTGTCCCGGCTATATCTCTTGAACCGTTTGCCGGGTCACTTTCATATTTTAGTATGTTGTTGCTTACGACCCAAAGATTTCACATCACCTTGACCCAAGGTCATGTGACCAAGGTCAAGGTCACTTAGTGCATTTTTAAAGAAATAATGAATACATTCCTGTCCGGGCTATATCTATTGAACCGTTTACCTGATCACTTTCATATTTTAGGATGTTGTTGCTTATGACCCAAAGATTTCACATCACCTTGACCATAGGTCATGTGACCAAGGTCCAGGTCACTTAGTCAATTTTTAATGAAATTATGCATACATTCCTGTCCGGGCTAGATCTCTTTAACCGTTTGCCGGATCACTTTCATATTTTAGTATGTTGTTGCTTATGACCTTAAGGTTTCACATCACCTTGACCCAAGGTCATGTGACCAAGGTCAAGGTCACTTAGTGCATTTTTAGCTCGACTGCACTTTAGTGCAAAAGAGCTATTGCAATACCCCCGGCGTCGGCGTCCGCGTCCGCGTCCGCGTCGTCCGAACTAGATGATAAGGTGAATGTTAAGATTACACATTTACCTTTCCTATATTCATATTCTGTTGGTTTTTTTTTGTTGCAAATGTTTAATTATACATCATTTAATATATCCAGATGAGGATATAGCCCCTGGGGTTGGGATTTTTAAAATTATTTCAAATGATAAGGCAAATGTTAAGATGATAAGGTAAATGTTAAGATAGCAATAAAGTCTTTAAAAGCCAATATTGAGCTAAGTATAAGTGCTACATGTACCAAACTTACATATTTGATGTATCTTTGATCAAACTTTCAAAAAATGACCTTGACCTACTTTTTTCCGCTTGAATGATTTTGCCTTTAAAAGCCAATATTGAGCAAAGTATAAGTGCTACATGTACCAAACTTGCATATTGGATGTATCTTTGATCAAACTTTCAAAAAATGACCTTGACCTACTTTTTTCCGCTTGAATGATTTTGCCTTTAAAAGCCAATATTGAGCAAAGTATAAGTGCTACATGTACCAAACTTACATATTTGATGTATCTTTGATCAAACTTTCAAAAAATGACCTTGACCTACTTTTTTCCGCTTGAATGATTTTGCATTTAAAAGCCAATATTGAGCAAAGTATAAGTGCTACATGTACCAAACTTGCATATTGGATGTATCTTTGATCAAACTTTCATAAAATGACCTTGACCTACTTTTTCCGCTTGAATTATTTTACCTTTAAAAGCCAATATTGAGAAAAGTATAAGTGCTACATGCACCAGACTTGCATATTGGATGCATCTTGGGTTAGACTATTGAAATATGACCTTGACCTACTTTTTCCGCTTCAATGATTTTGCTTTAAATTGGCAATATTGAGCAAAGTATAAGTGCTACATGCACCAGACTTGTAATTTATAACTTTAAATTTTTTATGTGACTTGATATATGTTGTTGCCTGAGAAAGGGAGTTTAAATAATTTGGCTGTCATGAGAGATATTATGCTATGCAGTCGAGCATTAGGTGACTCTGGCAACTATTTTTAATGAAATTATGCATACATTCATGTCCAGGCTAGATCTCTTGAACCGTTTGCCGGATCACTTTCATATTTTAGTATGTTGTTGCTTATGACCCGAAGGTTTTGCATAACCTTGACCCAAGGTCATGTGACCAAGGTCAAGGTCACTTACTGCATGTTTTAAGAAATTATGAATACATTCCTATCCGGGCTATAACTCTTGAACCGTTGGCGGGATTACTTTCATATTTTAGTATGTTTTTGCTTATGACCCAAAGATTTCACATCACCTTGACCCAAGGTAATGTGACCAAGGTCAAGGTCACTTAGTGCATTTGTAATGAAATTATGCATACATTCATGTCCAGGCTAGATCTCTTGAACCGTTTGCCGGATCACTTTCATATTTTAGTATGTTGTTGCTTATGACCCGAAGGTTTTGCATCACCTTGACCCAAAGTCATGTGACCAAGGTTAAGGTCATGTAGTACAATTTTAATGAAATTGTAAATGCATTCCTGTTCGGGCTATATCTCTTGAACCGTTTGCACGATCGCTTTATATTTTAGTATGTTGTTGCTTATGACCCGAAGGTTTCACATCACGTTGACTGAAGATCACGTGACCAAGGTCAAAGTCAATTAGTATACATGTATTTTAAATGAAATTGTATTTGTTATGTGTATTATGTCCAGGCTTAATCTTTTGAACTGTAATCGGATCATTTGATATTTTAGTATGATGGTGCTGATGACCCAAAGGTTTCACACCACCTTGATCCAAGGTCATATTACTAAGGTCAAGGTCAAATATTACATTTTTTAATGAAATTTTAAATACTGTTGAGTCTGGACTATATCTGTGGAATCATATACTGGATTGTTCTGATTCTTTAGAATGCTGTTGCTCAGGATTGGAAGGTTTCTTATCATCTTGACCCAAGGTCATGTGCCCAAGGTCAATATCATTTAGTTCTTTTCAATGAAATTGTACGTACTAATCTTGTCTGAGCTATATCTGCTGAACCCTTCTTACAATTGTATTCATATTTTAATACGTTGTTTCAAGGTCACATGATTAAGGTCATTCTTACTTTAGTAATGAAATTGTATATGCTAATCATGTCAAGGCTGAAATTGTTATGCTTATCATTTTTAGGCTTTCTATATTGAATCGTGTATCCAATCACTAATTCAGTTTTTTGTTGCGCATGATCCATACAATGTATTTTTAAGATCACCTATATCCAAGGTCATGTGACCAAAGTCAATTTCACTAAATATGAAATTGTATATGCAAATCATGTTTGGGCTTTACCTCAAACAATACAATGAATCACTTTCATGTTTGAGTATGATGTTGCCCATGATTCAAAGGTTTCACATCATCTTGGCCCAAGGTCAAAATAACTTAGAGGGAGGGGAGAGACATCTGTTTTTTTCTGAAAAACATTTGATTTAATTTATGTTGGTTTTTTTTTTTGGCAGCGCATTTGGAGCCACACTTTGGCTAGAAGCATCACTGATGAGGAATCCGAAACATGTGTCTGACGCATGAAAGTTGGTTTGGAAATTTTCTTCAAGAAGGTATAGAGTTGGACACTTCCTTATTATTTCATCACACTTAGACATCAAATGAATTATTTCTTGAAAATTTCATATCAAAGTAGTTGATATATGTAGTTTATTTGAAGAATAACACATGCTTATAGGTATACGCTTAAGATCTATAAAAATACATACAATATGTACATACTAGTAAAATGCCATAAGTTATGACTTAATAATACGTGATCTTCAAATATATTTTTATTACAAAGCAACAATTATAACAATATATACACTTGACATGGGTCAAAAACATGATTTATGGACTCTAAATGAGTTAAAGAAGATCCTGATGATAATCTCAACAGCACTCACAATAGAGTACAAAATTAAGCATCGACGGACCCCTAGCAAGCTAGAGGTGGGACCAGGTGCCCGGGAGGAGTAAGCATCCCCTGTTGCCTAGCCGCACCCGCCGTCGATGTTAAAGTACGATAATGAAAGCAATATATAAAATTCATGCACTGTCTGACGTTATGTCTATGTAGAAACCAGAATGGTGCGTTGTGATTTAACATCATTCTTATCCTTATCAGATAGTTGACAAGGAACCAAGATATAACGGAAATGTAGGATGACATTAAGAAAGGAAACTACTGTCCAGTTCACTAAATCCAGAGTATCCTGTTTTGGCAATTTATTCTGTCATCTGAAGAATTTTCTTTATAATTATTGTTTCCTTGAATTTACCTCCTTTAGTCGTAACTGGAAATTAATTTCAACTTATCCTATCAGTTGCGTTCAAAATGCAATATGAAAAATATAATGTCTACGGGAAATTTCCTTGTTAATTTCACGCCGCCGCCATATTGTTTTCCGTGTCAACAATAGTAAACAGTGACGTCAGAGCCTCCGACGTCACACATTTTCAGCGATTTTACAATAGAAAATCCCCGTAGACTTTTTATTTTCCGTCCTATTTCTAACTTAACTAACGCACAGCCAAAACAATGGTATTTTCTGTTATGATTGAAGGAGTACGTACTATAAAATTGATATCTTTTTGGAAGATGACATTATCATATTTCAGAGAAAACCGGGAAAACAAGGTGCTCTGGAATTAGTGAAAAGGACAGTATCAACGCACTAAAGACACGACACTTGTTCTGCCATCATTTGTTCCAGTATAAAGGTTTATCATGTAGATCACATATTGATTAGGGTTCAGCAATGTTAAAAATAGTAAAAAATGATTTTTTTTAAAAAGCTGCTTCTCCTTTTTATTCTGCTCGCATCACTGTTGAATTTCCCCAATATGATGCAAAATGTCTAAAATATGTAAAATTTTCCTACAATCAAACATTACTGTTGTTTTTTTCCCAATTCCATCTTCCATATAATATTCCTACATGTAGAAAATGTTCTAAATTCGAAATTTGAACATATAATGGATGAAATAGTTTAAATGATGATAAATGATACATTCTTGTTGAAGTAAAAAACAAAACTCGAAACAGCTGATAGCATAACTTCAGAAAGAAATTGTCCATTTCCGTCTTCTTTGAATCTAGAAAACAACATGTAATAAATAAATAAATTACAATTAGAATCAAAATCACATCAATATTATTCAAATATTTATAAACATTTGTTTTCGTAATTAGTTCTTTTACTCTTGCAGCAGCATTCATATGTATATCAATGTTCACTAGATATACATACTGAATGTAATTATATTGAACTTTCTCATCGTATAATATTATATAAATTCCATTAACAACAAATTTATAAATAAATACACAATTACTGAAATACACAAAATTTCGGCTCCTTGGCCTTTATCAAGTGTAAAACACGAAACGTCGTTTTCAAACTTTTAGTGTCTCCCTTGATTATCAAATGACGAACCTTAAAGAACATCTTATCAAAGTCTCATTTCATTTTTCTTTATCCAGCCTGATTTTTTTAAGATTTACAAATTCAGTTACTATGTGAAATTGTTCGATTGGTAGAAGTGATCTAATCCTATGTGAATCAGCATATATAGTGATCAAGGATTCCCTACCAACCAATTTGATTTTCATTATTTAAGGTGTTAGGGGTATAATAATAATATCGTCGAAAAGCTAGAAATGATGTACTCCCACTTCTTGCATATTTTCAGATATTTGATATTTCTTTAATGTTTCATTCAACTCACCATGAAAATGTATGGTCCCGAAGAATGCCAAAGTCGTGCGTCTTCGGCCAACTTCGTGGCATTAACCGGAAGTAGAGTATTATACCCCTAATACCTTAATTTAAGGATCAGCACTTTGAAACCATTTCTCTGAGAGAATGAAAATTCACTTCTTGATGCAGAAAACATACTGCAATACAAACATACATGAAGCAAAGCTTACACAAATGTAAGACGAATACATACCATATAACACACTTATACAGGAGTCACTTTGCTTGCATCTCTGTATATCAAGATTGCAAATACGATCAGCGCGATCTGAAATGAAAATAAAAACATCAAATTCAATGAATTGTGGTCCCCCGCTTTTAGTTATTTAATGTCTTCATAGAAATGCTAACAGACACCCCCCTATTCTTAATTTTTCATTATATATCTCATGTATTATCAAAATTCTAATATTAAAATGGAAAGAAATGTCAAGGGAAATGATTCATAATTATCTTTGAATAAAATAAGCACACGCAAAATATGTTCTAAACACAGTAGATTCGCACGATACGGTAGCTTATCTTTTTATAATTACAGTCTGTTAATTTGATATCCTACTACGGACAATGTTACTACAAATTAACTCCAAGCTACTGGAAGCCCGTTTACATAACATTCTTGCCATCATGGTTCGAATGCTGTAAGCATGGTTATTTCAGCCGGGGAAATATTTCGCAATCGAGACGTTACGCTTGGGGTACTACTCGCGACAAAAACGTCTATGTCTTTGTGATAATTCAGCAGGGTTATTTTCGCATAGAGGATTTTTGGCGAAGTCTCTCGATTCGTTGATACGTGAAAATTACCCTCACACTTAGTACTCCACGCTTACAGTATAATGCTTTACCGAATTGAAGCGGCGGGTGTTGCATACAAGCAGGAGATGCTTACTCTTCCTGGGCACCTTGTCTCAGTCTCATATCGGGAGTTCGCTTCTTTTCATGTGGTGGAAGTTTTTGTTTGTTTGCTTTGGTTCCTGTTTTGTCCTGATTTTGTATGCCTTCGGTTTCTGATTTTCTGAATTATCGATTTTGTGCTGTATACAGGGATATGGTCATTATCCATATTTGTCATCAAAGATGATTCATTATCGCCAGCCCAATGTGTGAATGAGTTTTCATTTTTCTCTTATACCGAAAAGAGGAAATCATAGTTTTAAAGAAACAAGAGACAAAATTAAGAAAATAGTAATGCAGGGTAGTTTTGTTCGAGATCGCTTCAGCTTTGAAAAATTTACCTGAAATCCAAACGCAGCCAGAAGAACTATAGCTGTCATTGCCGGGTTTCCTATCGATGAGCCCCATATCTCGTCATAGCATCCCTTCATAAAAGAAGACAAGACGAACAAATGTATTAACTAGGATGAAATTGGAATTGCCGTCCTAAACCGACACCGGTTACCCATATTGGTCGCGTTGTGTTTACACAATCACCGAATTTGACAAGTTTATACATATACTATATTGTTTGGTTTTAGGATCACTGACGAGGGTAAATTACACGAAACGTGCATGTCTGGTCCATGCTGCAAAAAAAAAAAGATCTGTTCTTAAATGATGCTATTGAATTATGGAACTGTTGCGACGGGTGTTGCATGCAAACAGGAGACGCTGATTTCCCCGGACACCTGGCCTCACTTCGGAATATTGTTTAACTGTGGGTTCGCAACTGTATCGATGAAAATGCTAATGATTTTGCTTGATCTTCTTGACTTTGAAACTGAATAACAGATGGTTACTTCGTCGTTATTCATATTAATTATTCAAGATAACTCTTTACGATTCAAGGCATTATAATCAGATTTAGGATTGATGAATAACACTGATAGGTTCTTATTAAGACATAGATTATCTGCTTATGATCTTGGTCCTGCTTTTGTGTGCCTGATATACTGAAATCATTATAAACATATGTAAATAACTTACTACTGAAAGTCCATGGACACTCTGTAGCATCAAGTTTGGATAGAATAGAATATAGTTTATTCAGAGACAATACATGTAGTATAAGATGTTGATATTGTCGTAACAGAGTAAAATTACCGAGCAGGGGTAGTTCAAATATGCATTTGAAATGAGTTCATTGTAAGGGTAGACATTATCAGTATTTCTTTTGTATAAAGAAATAATCAATACCCTTCAGTAGTTCTTTTGTATAAATAAATCATCAATACCCTGGATATTACACGGTACCTTGCATGTCCCCTCTTCCTCCACCTCCCGCCCCTTACCTCCTTCACCCCTTCCTCATTCCCTTTCACCCCTTCCTCCCTTCCCGCTCCTCCCTCTCTCCTCCTTCCCCCTTATCTCCTTCCTCCCTCTCCCTCCGCACGCCCCCTTTCTCTCATCTCCCTCTCAACCTGTCCATCCCCTCATATACCTGTTTCATTCTACAGACTATATAACGGTTGCAGTCAGCCGGCCATAAATGTGGTTGTTACTCCACACAGATAGGAATATGTTATGAACATGAAACCATGGTACGACAGCAATTATGTTTTGGCCTGTTTAACGGTTATATTTGATTTTGATTCATTTCAGTTGCGCCACCTAAATATAAGTCCGTATTAAAATTGGGCTTTGTGCCGATACTTCATAATTACCTGTATTTACAGTGAGTTCTACACGATCTTATTAGCACAGTGGGTACTGAAGGTCTTTAGCGGAACTAAATCGTCATTTCCTTTTCTTGACGATGGCTTTCATTCTTTAGATTTTTCTTTTTCTTTAATTTTGAAAACAATTAAGTCCACAGTTTACGCATATTTATCAACCATGTCAACTTCTTAGTATTGCCATCTTTATCTATCTAGCGATTATTTGTCTGAATAATCTTGGGAAATAAATTAATATAAACTTCTTTTCTAATTCGACATACTTGTGCTTTCCTATGTCTTTATATGTTATTTATATGTTTAAACTAATTGTATACGGTGATTGTCATTTATGATCCAATGATATTATTGTACAGGTTGTTTCCCCTTTTCTCGAGCGTGTGTGTTCCGCAGTTATCACGGCAATGTCGTGCCATCTCGTCATATGGTGACAAACTGCAGCCTGTTTCTCAAAAATATTTACGAATAATTTCAGGAATTTTCATAACTTTTGATTGCTCTGTTTACTCACTAAAATTTACAAAGTTATGTGTCCGAATTCATATTAAGTATGTAGAAATGAGAAAATATTAGAAAACATGGAACGATATAACTAGAAAAATTTCTGAACTTGTTATTATGTGACGAAAATTACGAAAATTCCTGAAAGTTTTCGGAAGAATTTTTGAGAAGCTGGGCACTGCATTTTAGCATCTTCAAATTGTATGACTATCTATCATAACAACAACCTACCTTGGTCTTATAATTTTCATCGCTGCTTGCTTGGGCACAGGCTGGGGCAGCAGAGCTTGAAAGCGTTTTACAGCACGCTAGTGGCATGTCGATGTTATATGTTCCGGAACCATAAATCTGAATTCCAGTATGCTCCCAATCTGGTGAGTAGGTCTTAAAATCCTGATAGCCGTCAACGCCACAACATTTGAACTGAAATATAGAAGTGTTTAATTAGGGGTTACATAGCGTATCTTTAACAAAAACAGAAATGGTGACTTCCCTGTCAGAAATTGAATTTTACCTTTCAGTTATTGTAAAAATCATTATGATAACCCTATTCTTATGTCAGTTATGCGCTAGAAGAAGTCTGCTTTGATCGACGTCGCCATAGCAACGTATGACGTCATAACAATAGCAAAAAAAGGCATTGAAACGTAGATCCTCTTGCAGTGATTTTTTATCAATCAACAAATCAAAATGCACGTTCAAAAAAGAGAACATTATATAAATGTTATTCCACATCTGGCAATATTCTTATAATTTGAGGGAAAGCAGATATCTATGAGGTGAATGTTCAAAATGAATCTTGCTAGTATATAGGAGTTATGGATTAATCAATTTAATCTAACACCTCTTTGAGTTCCGGATAGAAAAATATCAGTCGAGGATGGAATTAATCAACAAGATCTCAACGGAGACTTTAAACGTAGATCCACCCCACCGCAGACTCGTATTTCTATCGGGAACTCAAGTGTGGTGCTTGATTATTTTTTCTCGCACATTGAAACCTTTAAAATCTTGTTGTTGTCGCATAAAATGACTGAACGTCATGTGTTGTGGGTCATGCATTATTTTAGTTTTACTTTATGTGTAGGTACACATGTACTTAGTCATGTTATATTATGATTTCATAATTATTCTTTCTAGATTTTACTATGTCATGTTTATTTCATTAGAGAATATTCCAGTATGTTCTTTGTTACATCATTATCATCACATGACTGTGATTTCTAGAATTTACTCTATTGTTAATCATGTGTAATGAGTCATTGTTCTAGAAGCTTCGGGTTAATTCATTGTTCTTAAGTATAAATACCTCTGAGGAACTGTGTTAAGGGGACATTCGTACACATTCGTAGACACGATTCATTCATCTATCCTGATATACTGGGACACTTTATTTGTTGAGACTTTAATCCATTTAACAACGTTTGGACACCGATCTTTCGAGAACGTTTGTGATTACCGGAAACCATACATTCGATAGACTTTGTGGACCGTAACGGACACTTTGATCCGGACATTGTATTGTAAGTTGTAATCATTTGAAATATATATATTTTGTACATAATTAAACTTGTAAATTTATATTCTGTCTTTGTCTGATTTTTGCTGGCGTTTTGGGGTATTCTGACCCATAACAGAATTGGGGGCTCGTCCGGGATAGTAATCTCTGCATATTTGCATTTTTACGTAAAGTTCGTTTTTTGAAAAAAGGAAAATTCTCAAAACTTTTGCCAGCAGAAATCAATCATGGTATTTTCGGTCACTGAATTTTTGAAATCGCCGACTGTAGATGAGTTCGAATCACTGAAAAAAGATGATTTGATTGGTTTAGGTCTTCACTTGAAGTTAGATGTAAAATCTTCTATGAGAAAACAAGAAATTAGAAATATTGTGGCTAAAAAGCTTTTAGCTGAGGAAATTTTTTCGTCATACGATTTTCCTGTTGAACCTGTTTCAAGCGAAACCAAAATGTCAAAATTTGAGTTTGAATTAGAGAAAATGAAAATACAATTACAATTTGAAAAAGAAGAAAAAGAAAGACAATTTCAAATTGAAAAAGACGAAAAAGAAAGACAATTTCAAATTGAAAGAGAAGAAAAAGAAAGACAATTTGAAAAAGAAGAAAAAGAAAGACAATTTGAAAGAGAGAAACAGGAACTTATGCACGAGAGAGAACTCCAGTTTGAGTTAGAAAAGTTAAAATTAGAAAAAAGCGCTAAGGAAAATCCTGCTCCTTCGCCTGTCAAGTCTGAATTCGATGCCGCGAAAAACATCAGATTAGTTCCAAAATTTCAAGAAAAGTCCGTGGACAAATATTTTCCACATTTTGAGAAAATCGCGGCCAATCTGAAGTGGCCACGCGATTTTTGGCCAACTTTATTACAAAGCGTACTTATTGGAAAAGCGGCTGAAGTGTACTCGGCGCTCAGTATTGCTGAGAGTTCAGACTATGACAAGGTCAAGGACACGATTTTGAGAGCATATCAGTTAGTACCTGAAGCGTACAGACAAAAGTTTAGAAAGTACAAAAAGTTCGAAAATCAAACATATGTTGAATTTGCTCGAGAAAAAGAAGATTTATTTGATCAGTGGTTTCGATCTAAGAAAATTCCCAATTCATTTGACAATTTGCGTCAGATCATTCTGATAGAAGAGTTCAAATAGTGTGTACATCAAGATTTAAGAACTCATTTGGAAGACAAAAATGTTAAAACTCTTGAAGAAGCCGCTGTTTTGTCTGATACGTATGCTCTCACTCATAAGAAAAATTTTGTGTCAAAAACTCAATCTAGCGATAGCGCAAAAACTTCAGATTTTCCAAAGAAAAATTTACAAGAGTCTCAGTCGTCCATTAGTTCCCAGTCACCATCTCGAGGTGGTTCTACGTCCGGTCCTAGGTCCGAGCGTTCTGAGGCATCCCCAGGGGTGGGATCGCTTCCTACATGCAATTATTGTAAGAAAAAAGGTCATGTTGTTGGTGATTGTTTGAAGCTTAAGAAGAAAAAAGAACTTAAGTCACAGGCCTGTGCGTCTGTTAGAAATGATAGGAAAGCCTTAGATTCGATTTGTTCTGACACTCCTGAGATTCAGGGTTCTAAGTCCAGTTCTGATGATTTTGTGGAGGATCATTATAAGCCCTTTTTGTCTCAGGGATTTGTTTCACTCAGTGATTCTAGCGAAGCGTTGCCTGTTCAGATTTTGAGAGATACTGGTGCTGCCCAGACTTTATTGTTAGAGGGTTCATTGCCTTTGTCTGAGCACACTTTTACTGGTAGGTCAGTTTTATTACAGGGTGTGGAGCTAGGCGTCATTGATGTTCCCCTTCATAAAATTTATTTGAAGTCAGATTTAATTACTGGACCTGTTATCGTAGGTGTTCGACCTACTCTTCCCGTTCAAGGCGTTTCCTTGTTGCTTGGCAACGATTTAGCTGGTGGCAAAGTTGTAGCCGATCCGATTGTTTGTGAGAAAATCACGTCCGATGTCGTGTCCGATGATGAAGACGACGACTTGTACCCAGCCTGCGCAGTTACCAGGGCGATGGCCAGGAACAGACTAAAAGAGGCTGAGAGTACTTCTGCACTTAACGAGGACCATCCCTCCGAAGATATAGACCTTTCTGACACATTCATGTCTACCATTGATGACAACGTACCTGAGAAGTCAGTACCACTTCATGTTGACAAGTCTCCGACAGTACCTAGTGATGATTACCATCCGCCATTAGACAGAGATACAGATGCCTTAAGCCGTGAGCAGCTCCTCTCCGAGCAAACTAAAGATCCGGAGATCATCCGACTAAGCAAGAGGGCCCTTCCCCGAGAAGAAGCGGACAAAGTCGGAGAGTGCTTCTACATACAAGATGGCATCCTCATGCGGAAATGGAGACCACCCGATGCACCCCCTAATGACGTGTGGCGGGTCGTTCACCAGATAGTGGTTCCAGTAGCGTATCGCGGGGACATCATGAGTTTAGCTCACGACACACCCATGGCAGGTCATTTAGGTGTCAATAAGACTTATAATAGGATTTTAAGTCACTTTTACTGGCCTAAGTTGAGAAAAGATGTGTCTGAATTTTGTAAGTCTTGTCATAGTTGTCATATGGTAGGTAAACCCAATCAAGTTATACCACCTGCTCCCCTCCAACCCATTCCAGCCTTTGAGGAACCTTTTAGTAGGGTGTTAGTTGATTGTGTGGGTCCTTTGCCTAGGACTAGGTCAGGGAATCAGTACTTGCTGACAATTATGTGTACTTCGACTAGGTTTCCTGAAGCCATACCTCTTAGGAATATTAAGGCAAAGACCATAGTGAAGGCCCTTACAAAGTTTTTCAGTTTCGTAGGTGCTCCCAAGGCTATTCAGTCAGATCAGGGTTCGAATTTTATGTCAGGATTGTTTCAGCAGGTTATGCATGAGCTAGGTATCAGGCAGTATAAGTCTTCTGCGTACCATCCTGAGTCCCAGGGGGCACTTGAACGCTTTCATCAAACCCTTAAAACTATGATGAAAACATATTGTCACCAGTATGGAAAAGACTGGGATGAAGGGGTTCACCTCGTGTTGTTTGCGGCACGAGAAGCGGTTCAGGAGTCCCTGGGGTTCAGTCCCTTTGAGCTAGTTTTTGGGCATACGGTCAGAGGGCCATTGAAGTTATTGAAGGAAAAATGGTTGACTGAGACTAGCGATTTGAATCTCTTAGACTACGTGTCTAATTTCAAAGAGAAATTACATAATGCTTGCAAATTGGCTCAAGAAAATCTCAAAACATCACAAATGAAAATGAAAACATGGTATGACAAAGATGCTAGAAACAGAGTTTTTAAACCAGGCGATAAAGTTCTTGTATTTTTGCCTATCCCTGGTCATCCTTTGCAAGCTAGATATTTCGGTCCTTATGAGATTGAGAGTAAAATTAGTGATGTTAACTATGTGGTTAAGACACCAGGTCGGCGAAAAGAAAAAAGAGTGTGTCATGTTAACATGTTGAAAGAGTATTTTGATAGAAGTGACCGAAATTTTGTTAAACCAGTTTCCACTTTGGCCAATGTAAATACATTAGAAAATTGTGTTGAACCTGAATGTAATGAAGAGACTGTTGAAAAAGACTTCGCTCAAAGTGTCCGTTTGAAGAATTCTGAAATTTTGACAAATCCGGAAGTGAAACTCGGACATTTGACCGTGCATCAAAAAGAGGAAGTGCACCAATTAATGCGGGAATATACGACCATCTTTCCGGACGTTCCAAAAAAGACGAATGCATCTCATCATGACGTCATTGTAGATGATGCGTCACCTATCAAACAGCATCCCTATCGGTTAAACCCGATAAAACTTCAATACATGCGGAAAGAAATTCAATACATGCTTGAAAATGACATTATTGAACCCAGCAATAGTGATTGGAGTTCCCCATGTATTCTGGTTCCGAAGCCAGACGGAACTTACCGATTGTGTACGGACTTTAGAAAAGTCAATTCAGTCACCAAAACTGACTCTTATCCGATCCCACGAATCGATGACTGTATCGATAAAATTGGCAGTGCAAAATTTGTCAGCAAATTTGACTTGCTTAAAGGCTATTGGCAGGTCCCGCTTACCGAGAGAGCCAGAGAAATATCGGCATTTGCGACTCCAGATGGGCTATACCAATATAAAGTAATGCCCTTTGGTATGAAAAACGCACCAGCCACATTCCAGAGGATGATTCATTCGCTCCTAAATCATCTCGAAGGATGCGAGGCGTACATCGATGACGTCATCATCTACAGCGACACCTGGGATGATCATCTCCGAATTATGCGTACCTTCTTCGACATACTGGCGAAAGCAAACCTCACAATGAACCTTGCGAAAAGTGAATTTTGTCATGCGACTGTAGAATATTTGGGTCACAAAGTAGGTCAAGGTTTTGTTACTCCTATCATGGCCAAGGTGGAAGCTATTTCAAAGTTCCCGATTCCTACCAATAAGAAAGAGATAATGAGATTTTTGGGAATGGCAGGATTTTACAGAAAATTTTGTCCAAATTTCTCGTCAGTTGTTGGTCCACTTACCAATCTGTTACAAAAGAGAGTGAATTTTGCATGGACCAATGACTGTGACGAATCTTTTAAGAAAATCAAATGTGTTCTTATGAATAGTCCTGTCCTGTCAGCTCCAAATTTTGATAAGCAATTTAAGCTTACTGTTGATGCCAGTGACGTAGGAATCGGGGCTGCTTTGTTTCAAGAAAATGATGATGGTGTAGATAGAGTTGTTTGTTATTTTTCTAAGAAATTGACAAAATGTCAAAAGAATTACTCTACTATTGAAAAAGAGTGTCTTGCATTATTGTTAGCTTTACAACATTTTGATGTTTATTTGAATGTTACTTTACATCCCATTCTTGTGTTTACTGACCACAACCCTCTCACATTTTTGCACAAAATGTCAAACAAGAATCAAAGACTTACAAGGTGGAGTTTATTGTTGCAAGAGTACAATATCATTATTAACCATATCAAGGGCAAAGACAATGTGATTGCAGATGCACTATCGAGAGTTTCATGAGTGATTTTTGCAGAATTTACCACCTAAGTTTTCATTGACATTCAAACTTTTTTTAAGGGGGGAGGTGTTGTGGGTCATGCATTATTTTAGTTTTACTTTATGTGTAGGTACACATGTACTTAGTCATGTTATATTATGAATTCATAATTATTCTTTCTAGATTTTACTATGTCATGTTTATTTCATTAGAGAATATTCCAGTATGTTCTTTGTTACATCATTATCATCACATGACTGTGATTTCTAGAATTTACTCTATTGTTAATCATGTGTAATGAGTCATTGTTCTAGAAGCTTCGGGTTAATTCATTGTTCTTAAGTATAAATACCTCTGAGGAACTGTGTTAAGGGGACATTCGTACACATTCGTAGACACGATTCATTCATCTATTCTGATATACTGGGACACTTTATTTGTTGAGACTTTAATCCATTTAACAACGTTTGGACACCGATCTTTCGAGAACGTTTGTGATTACCGGAAACCATACATTCGATAGACTTTGTGGACCGTAACGGACACTTTGATCCGGACATTGTATTGTAAGTTGTAATCATTTGAAATATATATATTTTGTACATAATTAAACTTGTAAATTTATATTCTGCCTTTGTCTGATTTTTGCTGGCGTTTTGGGGTATTCTGACCAATAACACATGCTTTATGGACAAATGAGTTAAAGAAGATCCTGACGATAATCTCAACAGCAAGAGAAATAACTACATAAGGTCTTTCACGACATAGACATAAAGTAACAATTAACAGTGCCGGTTCAAGGGTGCCGCATCGAATTTTCCACCACTGGTAAAAAATTGGATCAGTCTAGGTAGTAGGTGCGAGAATAATAGAATCTATTCCCACACCTATTTTATCATGCAGTGTGGAGTCGGTAAAACGATTCCCCGCGACTCCGTGGTTAACGTGTTATAATTTCTACCGCGTTCTCTAGCTGTAGATCCTTCCCATTTCCAGATGTGATCAGGGACTAGGAAATCCAACTCGAGTGTCAAGGATCTGCTTGTACCAAGACGAGGCTTGCCGAGTCATTTCAAAAGCAAATCCTGGACACGAGGGTTGGATTTCTGTGTCCCTGATCACATCTGGAGATTGATTATTTTTCTCTTACTGTCTAACTCAAAAATGAGTTTTATGTATTGTTTTTCATATTTTGACAGACTAACGCAGCAATCATGTATGCCGTCACAATGACGTTACATTTCCGGAATAAGTTTATCTCAACCTGCATGGTGAGACTATAACTATCTATCATATGCTGCCATGTGGGATGAGAAAAGCCCACCATCGGGGTCTGGTTTCTGGTCAGTGAACGAGTCTTGCCGAGGGTGGGCTTTTCTCATCCGACATGACAAACTTATGGTTGATCGTTTTTCTCCCATTGCTAGGGGTCTTTCTTTAAATTCCATGAAATCATGAAATCGTCAACTTTATCGAATTCGAAAAATAAAAAAAATATTCGTTTTCAGCGCCCTTAAAAATGATTGATTCTATAAGAATAAACCGTAGTCCTGAGCCTTAATCTGTTTAATGAGAATTAGAATGTAGAAAAAGGACGTTTTCATTGAGACGTCGCCGCTTTATGTGCAAAAATCATGACGTCACAATGGGATAATAACGACTTCAAAGGTCACGCGAGGGCATGTGGGATACGGTGACCCTACATGACGCGTCGCTATGGGCAAACTCTATCGCACATTGGGGGCAAATGGGAGAAACATTTTCCCTGACACTTAATTTTGCGGACAAAACAGTCTCAATTTTGAGGATATTGTTTGTTGAATTATTAATTGGCGTAAGAGGATGCACGCAAAATATGCGATGCTATAACCCAAACTACAATAAACTGTCAAAATTAAACATTCAGATCTTATGTATTCCAAACCAAACCTTAATAATAAAATTCATGACAATTCTCTATCTTTTCTTCGCGCTCCAAAGTAAATGTAAATAAGGTCCTTCAATTAATTCGTTCTAGAGATTAACAAAACAATGATTTACTGGAGATGAGGGCGACACATAATTTACTGGAACCTCAGATGAAATTTATCCCCAGCCTTCCTTCGGGTCCCACAAATCATATGAGATAAAGAATATCCTGACGACAATCTCACTGTTCAGCACTCACAATAGAGCACCAAACTGAACTTAGATGGACCACTAGCAAGCTAGAGGTGGGACCTGGTGCCAAGGAGGAGAAAGCATCCCCTGTTGCACTCATTCCCAATTAATATTATTCTAATGTTGCGCACCGAAAAATACGTCGGTTCCAACAGACCTATCTTTTGAATATAAAGTCTCGAAACATACTAGTTTTAATACATAGTTTGAAAATGTTAATGCAATGTATCAACATTCATTTGATTATGTGAATATCAATAATACATGTACGTATACTCTATCGGTTGAAAATATCAACTTAACGAAAAGGAGGTTATCTCCAAAGAGACTCAACATGTCAACTAAACGAAAAGGAGGGAATCTCCAAAGAGACTCAAAATATCAACTTAACGAAAAGTAGGGTATATCCAAAGAGACTCAGAATATCAACTTAACGAATAGGAGAGTATCTCCAAAGAAATTCTGTCGCAACATCCACAACAAATTATCGAACATCCGAATGCAAAAATACAGAGTGGCCAAACACAACAAGATTCACCATAGGGACAATAAAGAACAAACACAAAAAAAGAAACGATATCAAAACTCATTACACATGAAACAACAAACATATCAACAAGATAAATAGTCAACTGGCGTCGACTTAGGACAGCCATTTGCCTTGTAGGTAGAGCTGCGAATGGTGTCCCCCCTCCCCCCGGATTAGGTGCACACAACCTTCCTACCTGTCTGGCCAAATGGTCTTTCCGAGTAAAGCTCTCTGGACAAATCTTACACAATGAAAACATGTTGATCCATTCCTCGAGTAGACGACTAGGATTTCTTCGGGAAGCTAGTGCAACCGTATTATATTTATTGCAGCATCAACAACAAACCAGCGAAACACAAGTTCTTCGAGATTACTTGGTGACGGGATAAGCGGGTTGAATGTGCACATGTAATCAGTGTAACCACACAAGGACCTGTAACGTTAAGAGCCGTAATCTGCCCAATTTTTACTTGCGATACCAGCTAAAACAGTATTATTTAAAATGTGTCCTGTACGTGAAATTATTTCATTTCAAGTATCTTTAATCAAATATAGTAGTTTTATCGACACAATTATGAGAAACCAACCTATGTTTTACGTAGAAGTGAGATCGGGGGGGGGGGGGGGGGTCTTTTTATGATATATATAAATGCAAGTGAAATGTCGAAAATTTTCTAACAATCGGTCGCTTTTGTTGGTCAAAGTATCAAAATGAACAAAAATGGGAAGACTCAATAAGAAATATCGTGCTAAAAATGATTTTTTCCAAACATCATATTCCGGATTTATCAGACCGTAAACACGTGACCAGAGATATATAATGGAACACTCTTTCTCTTTTATATTGTACAATTACAGCGCCGCCGTTATAAAAATAGTTTGAATAAGTTTTTTTTTTTCGCTATATAAAATCATATTTCTATTACATTTACAATGATTACATTTTCTTAATACTTTGTGAATGTTACCAAGGACGTTTCAAACATTTTTCTAAGATTGACTGGTACTTTAGTCGTCAACGCTAATTGTTAACTTTTATTGCAAGGGGTTGTTGAATATTTAATGCCCAAGATTAAAATAAAGGAGTTTGTTAGTGAAAAAGTAAACAACAACGAATTTTTTTTTTTTGGAAAGTTGATTATTAATAATTCGACTACTTAAACTACTTAAAATAAAGAAGACATTAGTTTATTATATGCCGAAAGCGAATCAAATGCCAATTACTAATTCTGTCTTAATTACAAATCTTTCCTTCACCCTACCCGCCCAATCGCATTTTCGTAAATTGACTATTGTTCCCCCCTTTGGAACACAACCCCGCTTTTACAGAAAATTTGTATTATGAAAATACATCTTAGGTAGAACTGGTGTTGTGTTCCAAAGGGGGAACGATATTTTATGTAAACTTTTCCGATTTTCATTGATTTCTATACAAAATAAGCACATTTATACTCAAATATCTCTTTATTTGAACAATTTTATGAAAAAAAAATTCTTCGGATTTTGAAGGGGTTTTATCTTTTAAAGTATTTCACCAACTTAATTAAAGAAATGAAAGTACTTTAAAATTTCATTATTTTGGGGCAGATTTTACACTTTACCGTTACAGGTCCTTTGCTACTAACCTGGCATATGGTAACGTTATATCCTTCATCGATTCCATTGTTGTTTTATGTGTTTTTGTTATGGCATTAGGGTATTAATAACAATATCGTGGAAAAGCTAGATTATATGAATTTCCACATTATATATATTTTTAGATATCTAACATTTTTAATGGTTCATTCAACTCGCCATGAAAATGTATGGTCCCGAACATTGCCGAAGTCGTGCGTCTTCGACCAACTTCGTGGTATCTAATTTTTCTGTTATCGAAACAACCGGAAGTAGAGTAAATTATACCCCTAATTCATTCAGTGCCTTGATGTCTCTTTTGTTTGACCTCCTTGTCCCTATAGTGTATCGATGCTCAATTTGGTGCTCTATTATAAGTGCTATTGTGATCGTCGTCAGGATCGTCTTTATCTCCTTGTTGCGCTTGTCTTGTCTGTGTGTACGAAATTGGGCGTTTCAGTGCTTTGATGTGGATGCTAGAACCCAGTGCTGATTGTGATCCCCTCCTTTTTTTATTTTAATAGGCTAGATCAGGAGAAAAATGTATTGAAAACCAGTATCAGTTGAGAGGCGACAGAAATTATTCTATCATGCCTTTGATACCGTGGATATGATCCTCTCCCGGCCACCTGATCCCACCTCTGGCTTGTTAGGGGTCCGTCCATGTTCAGTTTGCTGCTCTGTTGTGAGTGCTGTTGAGATTGTTGTAAGGATCTTCTTTATGGCACTGCTGTCAGCAGACGGACACAAGGCATGGTACATTTCGCTCTACAGCCTCTTAGGAATTGCAGTCTGACAGACATTGACAAAAGGATTTAATAACGGACCCTGTCCAAACCTCGCCACGCACTCTCAACCGGACGTGAATCTTAAAATATCTTAGATCCCACCCGTCCTTCTACGTTTTTCAGTACAATTTTGGACATAATAATTTTCACACTATTTAGCCATATAACATTTGAGATTGAGGATCACTGGCGAGGGTAAGTACCCGAAACGTGCATGTCTGGTCCATGCTGCAAAATGATCTGTTCTTAATTGATGATATTGAATTTGAAGACGTTTAACATTACTATGGTCAATTGCAATTGTCCTTGTCCCTATAATTGCATGTCGTTTGCTATGTATTTCCAGATGACATTCTTTTTGCTCATCTATGTAATTTTGATACAAAAATTGAAAGATATACATTTTGTAGATGAGCAGTCAAGCAAGACTAATAAACATCAAAAAAGCATTCACCAGCCACCCAGCCCCAAAGTCGTTAAACAAGGCATAACAATGAGAATCCCCATCTGAACGGTTGCGAATATCGGAATGAACAACATTTCAAAGCGAGACCAGGCGCCTGGGGAGAGCCAGGGTCCCCCGACTGCATGCAACACCCATCGCAACACCCTTCGCAACAGCCCCATGGAAACCTGTCTTCGGCGACGGTCTCGATGTACATTTTGGTGTACACATCAGGTAAGTATTTCTCGCTTGGTGATGATGACAACAGTTCTGTCAACATGTGCCATAGTATGCTGTGATTAGATGAGTATTAATCATTTACCTGCATCATAACTCCGTTCCATGTCAATGATTCCAAATTTATACCACCCAGACCTGTATATTTCTTCAAAGATTTGTCTTTCAATTGTTGCTTGACAGCGTCGTCTAGCTTTAAAAACAAAAGAAATTGTAACTGACCAGGTAAAGTCTGTCAGAAAAGTAGGAAAAAAATATACACAATGGTTAAGTCGTATAATGCATTAACGACTGAATAGTATACTATAGATCGATGTGCCAGGCAAAAAACACGGGTAAGGTATGGCATGGTTACACTTAGGATACGCTTAGTCTTGTGATAAAGATAATTTGCTCCGAGTGTGAGGGATCACTTCTGACGATCACTGACGAGGGTTGAGTACCCGAAACGTGCATGTCTGGTCCATGCTGCAAATTTATCCGTTTATAAATGATGCTATTGAATTTGAAGACATTTAACATTATACTACCATTTTTTTCTTAGTCGTATCGTTCCTTATTGGTTTATTTTTGCCTTGATTTTGTATGGTCTTCATTTTATTTTATATGTATTTTCAGAATCCAAATTTGTATGCTTTTATCTGTATTACCTAATATAACGTCTGACAAGTATATACTACAGGTTTTTATAGGGAAAGTTAAGAAAAGAAAAAAAAAACTACAGAAAAGAATGGAAACTACATATCAGAATAAAATTAGTATTGATTTTTTTAACAATCTTGCATGGGCTTTGGCTTGTTCGTAAGGTTGTCATGATTATGCAGCTGTCTTGTGTAGTTGATCTTGTTTGTGCACGTAATGGTTGTGAGTTTGTGCATTTGTTGACTTGTTTCTGTAGTTGCCATGTGTTGTTTATCTTGCTTTAACATGTTTAGGTTGTGAGCTTGTGCGTTTGTTTGCTTGAATGTGTAGATTTCTTGTGTTCTTTATCTTGTTTGAACATGTATTGGTTGTGAATTTTGCATTTGTTGACTTGCTTTGTGTAATTTACTTGTGTTGCTTATCTTGTTTGTAAATGAAGCGGTTGTGAGTTTGTGCGTTTGTTGACTTGTTTGTGCAATGGTCTTGTTTGGGTTATCTTTTTGTACATATAGTGGTTATGAGCTCGTGCCTTTCGCTGTATTTGTTGAATGTGGTCTTGTTTGACACCATTTCCTGTCTTATATCATCGATAAAGTATTTGGTTAATTACAAACAAACAAACTCACCACAGTTGTGAAGAAAAATAAAATGACACACAGGACCTGTGCGAACAACAACACACCTACAATAACTGCATACTGAAATACAAAATTAGGATATAATTTACCATGTACATTGTACATGTATTCAATGTTCATATTCATTATCTTTGCTGTGTAGTAGAAATGGGCGTACAAAATCAAACTCAAATACCTTATAATAACCTATTTCAGCACGTTAAAAAAATCATTCGCAAAATTTGCACCTACCAAATGTGAATGCTTGTGCCGCAGGCAACATAAAACTAAGAAAGTCCTAGTTCCAATTTAGAGTTGTATTAAAAATATATATTTCATACTCTATGGTTTTTTTTTTTCGATTATGCACACTTTTTTCCGATATTAACTTTAGCAATAATTGCAGAGGTAAAAGACTATTCTACATATTTTACGTTCACAACGTTCACATGCTACTCTCGAAAGAAATCGGAAAAAGAACTTCATCGTTATTTTTTCATAGAACTTGAAAACTTACAACAATCAACATTATCTTTATCTTACAGCATCCACCAAGGAAACCAAAGATGGAAATCGTCAGGAAGAATACCCCTAGCACTATTAAGGCAATGCCAAGTCCTTCTAGCGATTCCGAAAGGGAAAAGTTTTCAACTGTACTGGTATCTCCAATACTAGCTGTTGTCATGGCATTCTTTATTAGAGTCTTCATCTCACTCTCTGCGCTGTTGACATACTCATTGTCCGCAAAGAATCTTATCACTATTCCCGAGACAAGCATGACCAGCGAAATTATCTGAAAGTGATACCATATCATCAGCATATAATATCGTAGCTTAAAATCGTAGGATTTTTTGTTTATCAATTTTTTTCTTATTCAGAAAGATAGCACGAATTTTATTATTCTAGGGATATGTGAGACCTTGTAAGCTACATACAAGTTTGATTATTCGTTTTGTACAGTTACATCATTATTGAAAACTTTTTAAAGATAATATTCCTACCTGTACATACCGCATTTGAAAATCTTAGCCAGATGAAAATGTTAAAGAACAGCAAACAGTGTCAATGGTAGTTATATAAACAAAATGTTCTACTATGCAAAATGAATACACACAGATAATGACTTCATATAATTTATTATTTTAACGGTTTAATATCATAAATATTGAAAATACGATTCTTACCAGGAAAATGATGTTGAGTATGACGATGAGTATTCGTCCGCAAAATGTTACAAGGCACATGATTGGTCACTAATCTGTCTTCTCTGTAGAATAAAACACGTCTTATCATTGGTGGCCTATTTGTTTATTCAACTATATTTTACTTCTTTTCGAGATACATTCATTTCAAAACGTGTATACCATTGGAATCGCTGACATTTTTTTCAATTACGAGGAATATATTTGTAATTAAGAGAAATAACGATTTTCTCGTATTTAGGAGAAAGGTTTCTCGTAATTACAAGATAAAGGTCGTTATAACGAAAAAACGTTTCTCGTTATTACGATTTTTTTTCTCGTTATTTCGAGAAAACATTTTTTCCACCGCATTTGAAATTGGATTCGAGGAGTACATGTATAACCTGTGGTCTTATTTGCCAGTAGATCCTCACGATAACACATCTTTACTAGAAGTAACCAAAGAAGTCGAGATTGGCCGATCCCGGTGAGGTAAGATTCAGCGTATATTGAGATAATCACAGGTAAATGTAAATCGGAATAATCGGCATTTTTTTAAATATGGGATTTCTGAATGAAAAAAATTCCATTTCTATTTGTGTATATGTATTCAAGAGAATTTACAAATAGCTTGTAATAATAGAATTAAGAGTCCCTGCAAATAATATGTCTCAGAAAACGAATCTCTTATGGTGTTGCTGCTCATGGCCTCATACAAAGCACATCGGACCTGAGGTCGTGGGTTTCCGACGATAGCCGACGATTCTCTAAATTCTGACAATTTTGTCACCTGGGTCTCTCTCTCTCATCCAAAACCAGTGGCGGATTAAGGGGGGCAGGGGCCCGGCCCCCACCTTTTTCACCCAAAGTTATTGATTCAGAATAGTCTTTTTATGCTTAATTTCTTTACTTTTGGGGAAATTTTCGGCTCGCTTCGCTCGCCGCACTTAATTTTTCATTAGCTGTCTATTTTTTTTTTGTCATTCACTCTGTCTTAAACTTTCTTTGTCATCGTGTTTGGACGGCTTCATATGTCATAAACATATTCAAAATCAAATGAACACTTGAATAATTACCAAATGCTCCATTTTCATGCGCCGATCTAACCAGATTAGACAGGTGGATAGTCAGGTTGCTATTCCCTAATCTTCCCTACCTTCCCCAATTGGTCAAACAAAAATAGAGCATAGAAAATGAGAGAGAGATTGTATTCTTACGACAAAATGTTACCATCTTTTCCAAAACTTTTACGGCTCGCTCCACTCGCCAATATAAAGTTGTATATACATGTATGGATGACTGAATTAAAAAAAAACTTCATATTTTAAATTTTTCAACATATAAACTAAAGTAAATTAATCAAGAAACTCTATATCTTTTACCTGCAGTTGGAATGAACTCTCCCCCCACTTCTTAATCAGATCATCAGTCTTGAGGTTCACGTTTTTCGTCTTCGACCCTTTTTTTTTGCTTGTCAGTTTTTGTCTGAAGAATTTTCTTCTAGCCTTGAAACCTTGCCACCCCCCCCTTTTTTTTCTGAAATCCTAGATCCGCCACTAAAAACTATCTTTCATTGTGGTCGTATGGACATATAACTTACACCGTTTGTTACGAGAGTTCCATATCTATCCCCGTATGTAAATTTAAATCGGTCAATTATCCATAAATGGTCATTATCCATAAATGGTCATTATCCATATTTGTCATCCGTCAAGTAGACAAAACTTCAGTTTTTCTGATTTCTGAAGTGAGCTGAGCGGACAGTAAGATCTCGATATCAAGTAGCCCTTAAGATGTTTAGGTTATCAGATAGAAAATGTAATCTAAATTTTCCGCTTAAATGCACATGTCGGGAAGATAGAATTATCAGTGTTATTTTACCTTTTCTTCGCCAAACAGTATTCTATGACATTACCATTTGTTCGTGAATTCAGTAATGAAGTACAATTTGCACAGGCAATAATAGATGGAAACATTAATGTTTTCTTGTTTTCATTTTGATGAAGAGCATGATGCGTGCTTGCATGCTAACTTTCCTCATACTTATAAAAAGAAAAATGCGATGCATTAATCGTGGTGTTCATGTTAATTTATACTTCCATAATAATGTCGAAGGGTTCCAATTCTATACCTTCTTGAATAAAATTCCAAACCAATTTCCATGCACCAGACGCATGTTTCGAATATTTAATTCTCATCAGTGATGCTTCTTGCGGAGCCACCAAAAATCATTTCAGTAGCACCCTCTTAATTTCTTGAATTTAAATTTGTACATTTACATTACAGAGAGTGCGCGGCTCCAAATTTCCTGTAGGATCGATTCAGTAGCTTATCCAAATACATTCTATGTTCAAAATAGCATAGGAGGGATGGTGTCAAGACGTCAAACTCCCTCAATTTCGATGACATTTATCGGTGAAATGGCTAGTATCCGAAATGACAAAAAATATTTACATGATGTCACATTGATAAAAGGCCAAAGCAAAACTTCTTTAAGGTGACAGAGCTGGAAAGATGTAATTAATACACTTGACAAACATCAGGCCACGGGAAACGATTTTAACTGCTCCAGACTGCAACGTGAAATAAGTGTTTATATTAATAATGTCGAAGGGTTCCAACTCTATACCTCCTTGAATAAAATTCCAAACCAATTTTCATGCACCAGACACGTGTTTCGAATATTAAATTCTCATCAGTGATGCATCTTGCGGAGCCACCAAAATTCATTTCAGTATAAGAGGATAAAACATAAAATAAGTACATCTCTATTTTCCTTTTATGTGAAAAATCGGTCAGGTTTCTAAAGACTGAAACGATGACTTGTCGATTTTTCGATAGATAGACGCCGAGTTAGACCCCTTCGCCCTCCCATAGTACGTCAAGCAACCTGGAAGCGCGATAAATGCCTTTGACATGTACTCAAATCATATCTAAGTATGCGAGTATCAAAGAAATACCCGTCAGTTATTCAGTCTCAAAGTCGAGAAGGCAAGGCACAATCATTAGAATTTTCATTGGAACGGTTGCAAAACTCGGAATGAATAACATTCAGAAGTGAGACCAGGTTCCCGGGGAGAGTCAGCGTCTCCTGATTGCAAGCAATAATGTCTAAGGGTTCCACCTCTATACCTTCTTGAAGAAAAGAACACCCGTTGCAACAGCTCCATGAAAACTCAAATTCGGTGATTCTCTTGATGTACATATTGATTAACATATCAGGTAAATATTTCTTGCTTGGTGATGGTGACAGCCATTCAATCGCAATCATTTGTAAATAATTCGTACGACAGTCGGTAAGGGCCGTATTCAACCCTAAATTTCAATCCGTATTTCTTCCCAACTCGATTCATATGCATAAAAATATACTGTAACATCATTATCACTGTATTTAGAGACTTCTGAAATTCAAAGAAATATTACGGAAGTGTTCCAACTCTTGACCTTCTTGAAGAATTTTAATGCACCAGACACATGTTTCGGATAGTAAATCCTCTTTAGTGGTACTTATTAAATGCCGAAGTGATTTCCTGACGCAGGCAAATGTTTTTCTGTTGCGCCGTCTGATTTTTTATATTGAATTTAAATTTGTGCAATTTTAAAATTTGCAGGGTGCGCGGCATCAAAGTTTGCGTAGTATAGTTAAATGAAATCTATGACAAAAATAGAATGGGAGGGATAGTGCTAAAATGTTAACCTCCTTTAATTTCAACGATAGGTTTGGATGAAATGATAAGTTTCCGAAATAGAAAAATAACGTATATGATGTCAAATTGATAAATGGCCAGAACAAAGGAATCTTTCCGGCGGAAAGAAGTAAACAACATGTCACGAGGAACAGGTTTAACTGCTCCACATTGCAAAATGAAATTTATAAGTCTTTATTATAATAACACGGAAGTATTCGAACTCTGAACAATCTATAAAGGTAAGGGTAATCTATAGGAAAACTGATACAAAAACTACGTCAAACCGGGCGGGGGGGGGGGGGGGGGTTTCAAGTCCAGTCAATAGGGGTGTACCTACGATTTAGGGTAGAATTATGCAAACGGGGAAACCCGGGAAAATCGGCATTTTGGCACATTCTACGCAGGATGATGGTGTTCCAGACCCCTATAACCCCCTCTAAATTCGCACTTACACATCAAGCCATTTATCATTTAAAATTTTAACTAGTTGAGGCAGTAGGTACTTGATATTCCGAGACTTCCGATCTTTTAAGAATCTTGAAATGTAATTATTTTGCACGTTTTCTTTCCAATGTTTTTATTATTAATAAGCAAAAAAGAAAGATACCGGCCCTTTAGGTTACCTTTTTCTTAATGAATAAAAATCAAACTTAAAATTAAGAAGTATAAAGTGTGATACATCAGTACCCGAAACGTGCATGTCTGGTCCATGCTGTAAATTTATTAGGTTTTAAATGATGCTATTGAATTTAAAGACATTTAACACTTGTAATGTTTCTATTCTGATTAGATACCCCTATCGAGGTATTGTCCATTTAATTACTATTGTGTCGTCTTTAGTCTCGTGTCGATCAAATGTTCTTTGGAGCTTGAATTCACATGCTTAATCCACATGCCAACATTATACGAAAATAAAGCATATAATTAATTAGACGCGGACCTAGGGGATGGAGGTGAGGAGGGGGGTTAAGGGATTGATCCCCGCCTTTGATTTGCCACGTACATTTTATTAGAATCTTAGTCTGGAAATAAAATCGAATTTTATGGTGTTCAGAAAACTAAATCTGTAGTTATAAAATCTATTAAATTTGCTTATTTGGAAACAAAATTATTCAACATTATGGAAATGCATACCATTCATGTACACAAACTCATATCTAAAAAAAGCGAAAAACATTATAACTAAATAACTGAATAAAAGTTGCATCTTTCTTTTCAAATTTTCTATTTGAAGAGCATGTGAACTACCTGCTTGTAGTCCAATAATGAAAAACAAAACCATTTTTTTTAATGCAAGTCACATATATTTTTGGTGCACAGTACTATTAGGAATATGATTATAGTAACTTAATAAAACTCATTTTAGTTAAATCTTACTTTTCGTATGTTACAGAGGAATAACGTATTTACTATCCGCTTCTTGTTCGGGGAATATTTCACCATACACGAAATATGTGGCCTTTTCTTTTAAATGCAAACCGGAAGTCACGTAGTTCTGTTTTGCAGCATCGACGTCACGTTTTGTTTTGGAGAAGCAGATATAATTAACACGGATTTATTGTTTACAAAAAGTCATTTAATTGCAGAACAAAGTTTTATTATCTGATGTAAAGCCTGGATTGCCGCGTCGCAAGATGTCTCAAATGATTCTGAATTTTAAATTCAAATCATTGATCAATATCATGAACTGGTTTGTGTCCAATTACGTACCCAAATGTCTTATTGAATGCGTCATAAAGCCATTTAGACAGTACAATGCGGTTAAAATATCAGTCAACAAAGGGCGGTTCCAAATATTAAAGACGATGGGAGTGTTCCTTCTTGAACAAAATTTCAAACTAATTAACGTATAACCAGAAATTTTCGCGATTATTAAATTTCGCGATTTTATGGTAAAATAGAGTGTCTTCATTTTCACGAGTACAATTTTTCGAGATTCCTAAATTACGAACAAATATGAACACATGTTCCTTTCATTATTTAATTTTTAGCAATTTCTATCAGAAGAATATACTTGATTCACTTTCTTCACGTTTAATGAGAAAAATAGTGAAGAATGGCACATGTTCCATGATTACAAAGTGTAACTGATTTACAAATTTATAATATACCTTATCAAACACAATTTTTCGTGGGAATTTATTTTTGCGATTCCGAATCACTCGCGAATTTAGCGAAAATTAGTATCTCATGAAACTTTCTAGTTATACGGAGATATTTGTTTCGGATGGTAAATCCTTATCAGTTGTATTTAGATCTAGTCTATTTTTTCAAGATTCGGCCAAATTAAGTTTAGTAGCGCCCTATTGGAGACGAAGGTATTCTAAAATAATTTGAACTGTTACTTTTTTAACCTGTTTGTACTAAATTCTCGGGATCTTCACTTGGTCCCACATCTAGCTTGCTAGGGGTCCGTCGATGCTCAATTTTGTGCTCTTTTGTGAGTGCTGTTGAGATTATCGTCAGGATATTCTTTAACTCACTTGTGACACACTTATGCCCTTTGCCGCGTGGAACTCGTAAAAAAGTTCCCCGCAAGGAGTTTGACAGAAAGTGTTTTGAATATTTTTTTCCTGCCAAGATCGCCATAGCACTTTCTATATAGACAAAACGTCATACAGTGCATGTATTTTAGATATTGTTTTCATTTTCGTGGTGCAGGAACATCGACGGTGGGTGCGGCTAGCCAAACAGGGGATGCTTACTCCTCCCGGGCACCTGGTCCCACATCTAGCTTGCTAGGGGTCCGTCGATGCTCAATTTTGTGCTCTATTGTGAGTGTTGTTGAGATTAACGTCAGGATCGTCTTTAACTCATTCACATGGTTCAAAATATTTTTTTCTGACGTTGGAATTGTTATCAGATACTGTTTTTAGATACTTTAACAAGTTGTCTGCTCGTAGATATCCGAGAATCGGCTCGTAATAAATGGAATTTCTTTGTGGACAATCTCCAGAGCTTAAAACAAAAGAATGTTTAACTTCTTTTAAAAAAGAATTAATGCAAATGGATGACCTTTTCGTAAGAATAATTGGGTATTTTGAAATCCAAACACATGTCTGGGCACCATCTGTTTGATTCATATTGTTCGTTGTCTTTTATTTATCATGCTATACTTAAAATATTTTAGTATTTAGAAATAATATGAATACTTCTTCGGAGTTCACATTTTATCAATTAGCCTATAAATGACACAATAAAATGATGGTTGATTCGAAGTACAATCCTTTTGTTGAAATGATTTTGTTTAAATTGCATCTCATTTTCCAACGGAACGCGTATTCTAATCCACTCTGTTTACAATGCGCATTTTGATTGGTTGAACGATGAAAAACAGCAAGGTGATACACGTTTCACTGTAGTTCATGCTATGACATCTTAAAATATGTCCCTATGTCGACGTCGTTAAATGTTCAACGTAGTGCCACTAGACCCCTAAATAGGCCCTCGATTTTTCTCTAGAAATAAATTTCATGGGGAATACTTGATATCTCTCATGAAAATACACGAATGTTCATCTCTTTTAATGAAAAGAAAAATATCACCAAACATAGTGCCATTTAACTGTAATGACGTCATGAAGTGACGTCATTTTGACGTTATTGACAAAATATAGCGAAAATTGCTTGGAATTTTGTCTTTTGCGGAAGATTTCAATGTGACCGCATACGTTAAATGAGATAAAACGTTTATGACAAAAGGATATAATGGTAATCTTTCACATATAATTTTTTCATCCTAGTTAATGCATGCGGCCTTTGCTAATTTTATAGAAATATGTAGTTTTTGCATCAATTTCGCGGAATACGGCCACTTTTAGTGTTTTCAAAGGGCTAAAAGCTATTTATAAACGCAATTTTGAAAAAAGATAGATTCGTGATTCAGTAGAGAACGTTTCAAAATGTCAAATCACAGTTAAAAATTCTATGAAAAGCAATGTTCAAAATTAGGGCCAATATCGGGCTTCGTGGCCCTACCCCTTTGATAGCGGTTATCCGGATAACGTGTACACAACAAAGTTACAATTTCATTTAAAAAAAAACATTTCCGAGACACATATCTTAATCCAAAAAGTGTCCCTAAAGATTTCAGCACTTAGATAGAGAATATTTGTGAAATTATACTGAATTGTTTTTGCTCTGTACATGCAGATGATGATGAAGAACTCACTTTCTAGTGAGAAAATTATGTTTTATTTATTTTTTTAAATTTGTGTGCCTATCAATAAAAACACAAACAGACAAATTCACAAATTTGTGAATGAATTTGTGAGTGTTGTGTTTTTGAGACCTCTGGGAAATCGGAATAGTGGGAGGGTTGTGCGTACGTAATCCAGGATAACCACACCGTCTGCTACTTACGTGGCAGATGGCCGTCATAAGACGGCACCGGTTGTCCATGGGTCTCGTTGGTTTATGTGAGGTCTTATATATTTAATGATTCTATGGTGTTAGTTGGTGTTCCTTGTCCCTTTTGCGTCTCTTTTTGTGGGTGAATGTTCTGTGTTTTTTGCATTGGATGTTTTGGGGTTTTGCTGTGGGTGCTTCAACCTAGTGTTGTTGGAGATCCCCTCCTTTAGTTATATCATCTCTTCCTTCTGGAAAAAATATTTCAATGCATGCCTATTGATTTGTGAATTCGGCCTTTGTGTTTGGTGTTCATTTACTGATTACTACTGTTTCTTGTACACATAATTGTACGTTCTACGAGACCTCTGGGTAATCGGAAAAGTGGGAGGGTTGTGCACACTTAACCCGTATAACCACACCATCTTCTACTGACGTGGTAGATGACCGTCCTAAGTCGGCACCGATTCCCCATTGGTCTCGTTGATTTATGTGTTGTCATTTGTATTTGATGCTTTTATGTTACTTGTCATAGAGGGTTGTGACTTGAGGGGTTTAATAGTAAGTGTTTTGAATATATTTCCCTGACATTGTCGCTATTGCACTTTCTATATAGACAGACAGTGCATGAATATGATATATTGTTTTCATTTTCGTGCTTAAACATCGACGATCGGTGCGGTAAGCCAACAGGGGATGCTTACTCTTCCCGGGCACCTGGTCCCACCTCTAGCTTGCTAGGCATTGGCGGATCTAGCGAGGTGGATAGGGGGTTGCAACCCCCCCCCCCTTTGGTCTGACCAAAAAAAAAAAACGAAGAAGAGAGAGAGCTTATATTAAAAAAAACTTATTCTCTGTCCTTCTAACTTAGCAAGCTTTCAACACCGAGGTATACAACATTTGTGACCTGAAGCCTGAATATCATAATGTTGAAGATTTGAGGCTTATAAAATAATCTTTGCTCCGATGCGTGTTAATTTATAAGTAGGAAATTGTGTTTACTTTACAAGGGCGTAGGAGAAGGGGGCAGCGGGGGCACATCCCCCCACTTTCAATAAAGGGGGGGGGGAACAACCATGTTTGTGACCCCCAACTTTTCAGTCACAAAATTTTATGATGCATTAACATTGTTTAAAATTACAACACTTTGTACCATAAATCTACAATTTTTCGTTAATTTTTCAAAAATTTTCATTGGCTCGCTACCGCTCGCCAGTTCTTTATAGACTTTCAGAATAATTTAGCTATTCTGATCCATCCTTTATACATCTTATTTCATCAACGTACATGAAGACATTTAATTAAAACTATATAGAATATTATTACATGTACTTGTTAATGATAGAGGGTACATGTATATAAGAAAGTATTTTCTGATAAGTCAATATTTTGCTATAAATTTCCTGGCTCGCTACCGCTCGCCAGACATTTATTAATGTACAAAAATGTACTTAGATTTTAGAATTGCACCAGAAATGTTAAAATTTGTGCATGAAATCCCATATTTTAAAATCTCTCCCCCCCCCCCTTAAAAGATAATAAAACAGTTATAGATTATCTTTGTGTAGTCAATAATGCACTCTTTAAGGTATTATTGCAAAACAGAAGCTTTTGATAGTATGCATTCAACATCCCGACCCCCCTTTCAAAATCTTCAACCCCCCCCCGTTTGAAAAATTCCTTGATCCGCCTATGCTAGGGGTCCGTCGATGCTAATTTTGTGCTCTATTGTGAGTGCTGGTGATATTATCGTCGGGATCTTCTTTAACTCATTGGCGTTCCTTGTACCATTTGTGTCTCTTTCTGTGTGTGTGCTTTGCGTTTTTGCAGTGTTTTTTTGGGGGTTTTGCTATTGGTACTGTTCTATGATGAATCACTTGAGAATGTAACTCTATCAGTTGTAAAATATTTGGAAGCACGTATCCATTTTGAAGAATTTCTCACTATAAAATTTGGCATCCTTCGTAAACAACAGTCCCTCTTGTTAAGGCGACTGATACTAAGCACGATATGTCTTATGTTTTTATTCGAACCAACAATAACATTAAAACTAACTTAAACAAAGTAAAAAACAACAACAAAGGATGCGATTAAAACATGGAAGCAAATACAAATATTCAAACGTTAACAACATATTAAAATGATATATATTTATATATAAAGTTCGATGTCTGGGAAAAAGGAGGTTGCTTGTTCTTTCAATTAATGACATGTGAAAAAAAAGAAGAAAGTACATTGTCTGTATTGGTCATCTTGTGGTAGCTTCATCCGAAGATGAATTAAAATGAAGTAAAGATAAAAAAGAATGGATGCTTTATCGAACATGTAAAAACGTTAACAAATTGAAAGGATATAAATTTGCATCAGAAACTCAGTGTTTGTCTTCTAGAGTATTCGAAATTCCGTAATTGGTCCTTCATATGTAGTGAAAGGTTTTCCAATTTACGTCTTTACATTTCAGTTCACTCTTTTGGTTTTATTTTCGTTGAGAAAGCAGTTATTGCGTGTATCTTGGCGGCGGGTAGGCGGGGCTTCCAGTCTTGTGGGCGTGGCTTATAGTCATCCATTTGAAATTCATCTGTGACTTCATTCGGCTCATGAAGGCAGAGCAGGAGGGAAAACATAATCAGTAATATCTAGAAAAGACGATATTTTCTTCTAAAATATGTAAAACTGTAACATCCCACAGCGTTGGTTAAAAAAAAAGAAGAAGTTGAAATTTTGTTTTCGACTTTCACTCACCTATAGTATCTCACAGCATGAAAAAGAATGAAGGAGTTGAAGTTTTGTGTTCGACTTTCACTCTACATTTGTATCTTACAGCATTGATTCAGGAAAAAGGAGTTGAAGTTTTACGTTCGACTTTCACTCTACGATTGTATCTCACAGCATCAACTTCGGTTGATCGTCTGTCTCTTCAACGCATTTGAAATTTTCTGTTACAAAATTTCTTGACATTTCTAAAACGTGGGTCCTGTAGCATCATATCCCACCAATTCTGCTACGTCTTTTGGTACATTTTTGGACATAATAATTTTCATACTTTTTGGCCATATTACATTATTTAGATTAAGGATCACTGACGAGGGTTTAGTACCCGAAACGTGCATGTCTGGTCCATGCTGTTAATTTATCAGGTTTTAAATGATGCTATTGAATTTAAAGACGTTTAACATTTGAACTACTTGGTGAGTGTCACTGCTGGTGGACCAAGAGTCCCCGAGGGCACATGTAGCCTAGTTCGATCAACTTCGGTTGATCGTCTGTCTCTTCAACGCATTTGAAATTTTCTGTTACAAAATTTCTTGACATTTCTAAAACGTGGGTCCTGTAGCATCATATCCCACCAATTCTGCTACGTCTTTTGGTACATTTTTGGACATAATAATTTTCATACTTTTTGGCCATATTACATTATTTAGATTAAGGATCACTGACGAGGGTTTAGTACCCGAAACGTGCATGTCTGGTCCATGCTGTTAATTTTTCAGGTTTTAAATGATGCTATTGAATTTAAAGACGTTTAAAAATTGATTCCATTGATTCAGGAAAAAGGAGTTGATGTTTTGTGTTCGACTTTCACTCTACGATTGTATCTCACAGCATTGATTCAGGAAAAAGGAGTTGAAGTTTTGTGTTCAACTTTCACTCTACATTTGTATCTCATAGCATTGATTCAGGAAAAAGGAGTTGAAGTTTTGTGTTCGACTTTCACTCTACGATTGTATCTCACAGCATTGATTCCATTGATTCAGGTAAAAGGAGTTGAAGTTTTGTGTTCGACTTTCATTCAACGAGTGTTTATCGTAGAATTGGTTCAAGAAAAGTGGTGAGTTGAGGTTTTGTGTTACTGAGTAATTTACCATATTTATGTGATATATCAGACCTTTTGTTTTAGTAACGATAGATTCCGTCCGAAAAAGCGATGACATTCACATTTAAAATATCATACTCAATCTATTTTAAATCTTATTGAAATGATTGTTGTTGTTGTTGTTTAACATACCTGTAAAGTGAACCCCACAGAGTAAGACACAGCGGCAACTAAGGGATTACCGAGTGATTTATTCCATAAAGTATCAAAACATCCCTGAAATCATAAGTGATAGAAAGGAAAAATAAATAACAGAAATACAGCAAAATGGCAGTTTTAAAATTTGAAGACATACGCAAATCGTAAAAACAAAAATAAAACACAAAAACCCTATATACCAAACTTTAAGATATCAAATATCCAAAAGTTCAATGGGATCAGGTGCCCGGGAAGGATAAGCTTCTCCAGCGTTATAGCTCAATGGACGGTGTCAGTTTTCCTTATTAGGAATATACACGGTATCTAGTGCATCTTTATTATTGTCGATATTAGTACATACTAAGCTTCCATCAAACTATGCAGATGCATACGTGATAACGATCTTGTGGGCATCCTCTTACATGTAGGAAAATATTCTTATAAAAGTAAATAAAGGCGACACAACCGTAGCGTAGCCTTATAACTGCATGTTCTGTGAAAATATTCCATTGAAGTCCCATGTGCTTTGACCTTTGACCCTTGACCTTGAAAATCCAATAGGGAACACTTTTATAAGATTGGGTAATCCTATGATGATTAACTTCCTAAATTGTTCACAAGAATTTTAAGCCCAAGACCTTGAAAATCAGTAGGGTTTATCCTCTCCACAGAAACTGACCAAGAGGTCTTTGGTTATGTTCAAGCCTTGGTATTGAAAAAAATGAAAGAGGAGCCAATAGTTTGTTTTTTTTTGCAAATCAAGAGGAAGGGGGTTCCTGATATTTCACCCCTTCATCCTGCATCTTCATGAAATATACCAAAATTGAAAGTAAATATTAAATGATAATATTAAGGATATACCTTTTTAGCATTGTTGCCTTCTGTAGTAGTAGCACACGTCAAGTTGGGTGAGTTGGGTAGCGGGTTACAGCAAGTGATGGGCACCTCCAGTCTGTATGTTACACTGTCCAGTGTCACTGATCTCTCCCATTCATCCGCCGCTTCAAAATCTTCATAGTTAATTACTCCACAGCAATTAAACTTAAACATAAAAACAACGTTTTTAAATTGATTTGAGCCCTACATTCACTGCATAAGCACTTGATTAACAAATTTCACATGGGTGATACTTTGTCATCATCTTCCAAAATGAATAGTTCAAGACAGTGCTTAGACGTCGTGTCCCAAGGACGTCGTGTCCTAAGGAAAGGATAAAGAGAAGAGAAAAGGGCGTTTAAGATCTATTAGGGCTTTCAATCTTTTTAGGATTCTGGTACCTGTAGTTTTGAATACCCAAACAATGCATATCAATTATCATAATATTTGAATTCATAGATACATGTATATTTTCTGACAGCAGAAGTAAGCTTACGTGTTTTATGAGTAGCCGAAAGCGAGGGAGTTATCTAAAAAAATTATAAGCTATAAAAAATGCAAGTGATAGATGTACAAGAATTTACAAGCCGTGGAATCAGGTTACCATGTAGGTAACATCATAATTTCTTTATACGTTATTACGGTTCCAGAACGGTAATATGGTCTGATATACTTCCTCTGGAATTTATATTTCCCGAGCCGAAGGCGAGGGGAATATAAATACCAGACAAGGTATATCAGACCATATTACCTGTCTGGAACCGTAATAACATTTTTGTCATACAGCAACTCACTTATAAAGTTTCATTTCAAAATGGCGTCAAAGTGAAATTTCTAACTTTTTTTTATCTATTAATAGATTGTGAAATTTTCTTCACCATTAAAAAGATCTTACCCATAAATGGCTTATTCAAAATGAATAAACCACAAATGAAATTCATTTTAGCAGAAACTTGAAACTAAAAGATTTGAAGCGAGAGAAAATTTCAAAACGTTTGATCCCCTCCCTTCCTTTACGGAAAATTCTCGCTATGACGACAAGAAACAATAAGGTATCCGTGCCGTTCCATATTCACGGCTGCAGACGGGGTAACATAGTCTCATAATTACGACTAAACAACCGATTAGATTCCTAGAAATTTATTTGTAGTATGACAAGAATTCATATAAAGCGTTACTGTGAACGTGGAAATTGTCGCGTTGGGGTATTTTTTGCGTTTTTCGCGAATCGAGTGACGTCGCAAAAATTTCCCCAGCGCGAAAATATCCCCGCCGTATTATTACAATATGAAAGACATATTTACTACGAAAATTTCCCCAACGCGAAAAGTCTTGATGTTAAAATCGTGAAATTTCCCCCTAGCGAAAATAACCACGTTTACTGTATGTATCTTTTATTATTTACCTGCACCATTCCATAATTCCATCCAAAAGACTGTATAGTATCTCCCGGAAATCCGTTGTACTTTTCAATTGATTTTCTTACATACTTCTTCATAGGAGTTTTCAGCTAAGGACAGAACAAAATATATTTTCATACAGTATGATATAAATATAGCATTACCAATAAAAAAAATAATGTATTTGTAATTATGAAATGTAAATTGTTTTTGCGCAACACAGATGCCCTCATTGGCATCTTTGTCAGTTTTAGCACTATTTTCTATTCAGTAGCTATATAGGTCATACTCAATGGGCAGAAGTTAATGTTAAAGTTTCTAGAAGTAGGTCAAAGGTTAAGGTAACGAGGACGGAAATACAAATTTTGGTGTCAGATGACCTAGCATTCAAAAGATATGCCCAATGTTAAAGTTTATTTTCAAATTAGGTCAGTGAGTGTAATCTCTGTGTAATACAGATCAAGTTCGATTGTATCTATTGACCTATACTTACAAGAGTTATGGTCCGTGAAAAATTTCATGATATTTATTCTCCTTATGAATGAGCTAGCTATGCTTAATTATAAATAAAGACCCTAAGAAGAACTTGTTTTTTGCTATAATTATATCCATGTACTTACCAATGATTCATCGCTGTACATTAGAAGCACAGCTATAACCTCAAACACCAACAAAAATGACAGTATTGTGGCATTCTGTGAAATAAAGATTGTTATTCTATTATGATATCTTAATCGCAATATTTATTTTTCTTGATTGAATATACTAGTAAAGGAAAACTAGTAACAACAAAATAAGAGTAAGGCATTCTTAATATCCACAGAATTTTGGATATATATAAAGGTAAGTCAGGATACGTTCAATTTTTCAGATAGTTTGTTTGAAATATCTTTTTAGTTATCTCTCAGGAATTTATTATTGCAAGGAGAAAATCAGAAAAATGCTGCGACCGAGCAGTGTTCAAAGGGGGACTTGACACCATTATGGCAGCCGCATAATTAGTTTTCATATCTGTCTAAGAGGAACGAAGTTGATTTATCAATAATGTGATGTCATTAAGAATTCAGCGCTAATGATGTTGTTTGTGTATAAGAGGGACCAAATGTTCATCATCGAAATTAAAAGAGGTTAACATCTTAGCACGATACCTCCAATGCTATTTTTAACATAGTTTTGATTTGGATATGCCACTGAATCAATCCTACAAGAAATTTAGAGCCGCGCACCCCTTGCAAATTGCACAAATTTAATTTTGCTGTGTCTATAAATCACTTTAGATGGAAGCATCACTGATGAGGATTTAATATCCAAAACACGTGTCTGGTGTATAATAAATTGGTTTGCAATTTTCTTCAAGTAAGTATTAAGAAATGAATCTCATATTTTTTTTCTGTTGATGCAGATATTAGGCACGGTCCATTTGATATTCTGGGGGGGCTTGGGTTTTTTTCGAAAAAAATAATTTTGCTCTGAATTTTGATGAAAAAAATAAATTTGCTTATGGTGTGACAGAAAAAAATAATCTTGCTCTTACAAATAATCTGAATTTGAAGAATTACCATAAAATTTTGCTAAAATTCTTGAAATTTTTCTGGCTCGCTTCGCTCGCCAGTTTTCAGTCTGTCAAAAAATTTTTGGCTCGCTTCGCTCGCCATAGTTTTCTATCAATCATTACTTGCTAATGTCAAAATTCATATATTTGAAGATATCAAAAGGGTTAACAATACTTATGTATAACTATTAATACATGTTGCATGTATCCCATAGAGTCTCAAATTTATGTTCTTGTAAGCTTAATTGGAAGGAGAACTTCAGTTATTCACCATTTTACAATTCTGCATTTTTAAATTTGTCTACAAGACCTTCCCCAAAGACCCTCTTATATTCATGTACCTTATATAAATTTTGTTTATTTAGAATTGTATTGTAGAAATCTTTTGTCTCTCTATTTACATGTAGAATTGAATTGAATACAATGTACTTGCATAAAAATAAAGTACATATTAATATTTAGAGTTCTGAGTAAAAATATAAATAATATCTGTTGATAAAATACAAACATTCTTAATATATATGCACATCACTTTGTTTAAAAAAAAATCCTTGCTCCGACTTTGCAAGAAAAAAATACTTTTGCCCCGGTCCGAGGCGAAAAAAATAATCTTGCTCCGACAAAAAACCCAAGCCCCCCCCCCCCCCCCCCAGAATATCAAATGGACCGTGCCTTACTATCAAAACAAGTTATGGCAGCCGCCATGATTCAAACAGCGAACGATCGTCTCTCTATATTTTTGCAATAAGGTCCAGTTTGAGGAAATTCTACATGCATTGTTAATTTTTGAGTAAGTAAAAAAGAAATGATACCCTTGAAATGATAAGCACACATCAACAAACTGCATTTTCAGCAACAACGAGTTCATTCATGTTTGAGGGAACCCCCGGTTCTAAAAATAGTGCTATAAATAGACTTCCGTGAAAAATTGTGTTGATCGATGTATCAACAAAATTTCTCAGCCAATCAGAATCTTCGTTTCTTAAAAATGACAATGGAAATTAAATGATTTGAGTTTGAACACTACCGTATCATTTGAAAAACTAATAAATGTTAAACGTCTTTAGATTTAAAAGCATCATTTAAGAACAGATAACTTTGCTAGACATGCACGTTTCGGGTACTTAACAATGTATATTTACCAAACTAAGACAACACTTTGATTTACTGCATCCGCCACAGCACCCTATCATCGTCATTGTAACGACAAGAGCTCCAATGACAATAAAAGCCATAGCAAGAGTGGTGAAGGCCTTGGGTAAATTCGTTTTGTTCCATTCGCCATCGTCGTCAAGACCGGTATCCTCCAGTGCATCGTCAATATTCTAGAAAGTGAAATATACAGTAATTAAAACAACACTAGCGGATGTACATATAAGCGCCCCCTCCTTATATTCCGAAGTTACCAATTTTGCCTTTTGTACGTATAAAGCTCTCCTATGACATGTATGAATGACAGATATGGATAATGACCATATCCCTGTATACAGCACAAAATCGACAATTCAGAAAATCAGAAACCGAAGGCTTACAAAATCAAGATAAAACAGGAACCAAAGCAATAAAATAAAAACCTCCACCACATGAAAAGAAGCGAACTCCCGATATGGGAGTGAGACCAGTTGCCCAGGAATTGTAAGCATCTCCTGCTTGCATGCAACACCCGCCGCTTCACTTCGGTAGAACTGTCACATCCGGTAACTTCCATTTCGGAAGACATAGAGTACAATCTTGGGTTGGATGGTTCAAATGGTCTATGACAGAATATCACCCACCATTCTGGAGAGTGGGAATGTTAAACGTCTTAAAATTCGATAGCATCATTTGAGAAAAGATATATTTGCAGGATGGACCAGACATGCACGTTTCGGGTACTCGTCAGTGATCCTAAATCTAAACCACAGGCCGTAAAAGCGCCTGGTATGTGTGCTTATGTATACGACCTGTGTATTGTTTAAGGCCAGTATCTTGCAGATACACAGTCATGTCAAATTTCTAACTTCAACCATTGCAAAAATCGCTATAGAGGTTCCAATAAAACCATACTTTCTAAGATTGTACCTATATATTTTATCTACTATGTCACCAAATTTCATTAAAAAATTCCCCGTACTTCCAGAGATATCGTAGGTACCATTTCTTCAGTGACCTAGTTTTTGTTTACTCGAATTTAGCGTGTCCGTTCCAGCGCTGGCTCGGTTTTCAGTCAGTGCATTCTATTTGCGAGATGCGACAGACCAATGCGCTATGAAAGCTTGATTGTTTGTGAATTCTTAATTGATTTCTATACCTAGAAGTGTAATGTATGCCCGTAATTCCTCGTTAATCGATCAAACACTCGATCTGCTACGATTTGAATATCAGCGCCTTCCATTTTATTTACATAGATCGGACTGAATTGGAATAAGCGATCTGATTGGACGAACTTTTACCGTAGTTTTGCTCTGATCTCTACTGTAAAAGTTCGATAGCCAGCCGGGGAAAGAACCAAACACAGTTGACCACCTGCCCGGCAAGGCTAGAGAGAAGGGGAGAGAGCCAAACGCAGTTGACCGCATGGCCAACACGGCTATCAAGTGGGGTATGTACTTCTTGCTGCTTTTATTCTTTAACTCACTTTTCGTCATATGAAGATGAAATATGTTCAATGAAAGTAATGAACAGAAAGGGGGTTTCCAATAATACTTGGCTGCAGTACCCACAGCAAACCCCCTTTGAGACCTCTGGTTAATCGGAAAAGTGAGAGGGATGTGTGCATGTAATCCGGATAACTACAAATGAGTTAAAGAAGATCCACAACGTCTGCTTCTTGCGTGGAAAATGGCCGACCTCAGATTGCCCATTGGTCTAATTGGTTTATGTGTATTCATTTGTGTTTGATGTTTCTATGTAATTTGGTGTTCCTCGTACCTTTTGCGCCTCTTTCTCTGTGTGTTTGCTATGTGGTTTAAAGCATTGGGTGTTTTGGAGTTTTGCTGAGGGTGCTACAACCGAGTGTTGTTGGAGATCTCCTTTCTTTTACACTTATTCCATATAGGGTAAATGACAAATTCATAACAAATTCATGAATTTCTATATACCTTCAACGCCTGTCCTGTGTATAGGCCATTGATGACATATTCAAAGGCCACATCCACAAACAAAATAGCCGCCCCTATCCCAAGCATGAGAAAAGCTCCTACCTGAAAAAGATATATGAAAACAGTTAAAAATTATCTCCACAAGTTTCAGTATATTGAATGTCAAACGTTAATTTTCAAATTCAATATCATCATTTAAGACCTGAAAATTTTACAGCATGGATCAGACATGCACGTTTCGGGTACTAAACCCTCGTTAGTGATCCTCAGTCTAAACAATGTAATATGACCAGAAAGTATGAAAATTATTATGTCCAAAAATGTACCGAAAGATGTAGCAGAATGGGTGGGATATGATGCTACAGGACCCACGTTTTAGAAATTTCAAGAATTTTTTATAACAGAAAACTTTAAATGCGTTGAAAAGACAGACGATCAACCGAAGTTGATCGAACTTGGCCACATGTGCCCTCGGGGACTCTTGGTCCACCAGCAGTGACACTCACCAAGTACATGTAGTTTAAATGTTAATCGTCTTCAAATTCAATAGCATCATTTAAGACCTGAAAAATTTACAGCATGGATCAGACATACACGTTTCGGGTACTAAACAGTGATCCTCAGTCTAAGCAATGTAATATGACCAAAAAGTATGAAAATTATTATTTGCAAAAATGTACCGAAAAGAACTGAAACTAAAACCATTTAATTCGAATCATTTGCTAAACTCCTGGTGATACTAATGAAACAGGTTGAGTTTTAATTCAGCATTTGTTAATTTTTCAATGAAAACATATATATAGACATAGTAAAAAGAAACAATCAAATAAACAAACAGAATAATAGAAACAAAATCAAAAGAGGAAAAAAACAATGAGTCAACGAGTGACCATCAAATAGTCATTGGGCTAGGGTGGTTTTCGTGTGCATACGGGGGGTACGAAGTGACGACTCAAAATGTGACGGCGATTCGATCGGAAAACTAAATTGAGGGACCATCAGTTGAGTTTTTCCTCAAGGATTTGAGTTTTAGTTTAAAACTTAATGGAAAATCAATTTGGTGACGGCGGGGCCTGGTGTCCGGAGAGTCATGCAGCATCTCCTGTTTGTATACAACACCCGCCGTAACAGTTCCATGAAAACTTGTGAAATTCGGCGATTGTCTCGATGTACATACTGATGTATATATATGGTAAAGATGTCTTGTTTGGTGATGTTGACAACCATTCAATCGTAGTACACACAATAACCTCCTCACTGTAAGATGACCATAGAAACAAAACATCAAAATGCAGGAGCAAAAGCAACACACAGATGGATATGTAAATGGATAATAGAGAAGGTGTATGAAACATAGTCTGTGCTCTGCCGGCTGTAGCGAGCTCATGCATGTGACAACCCGAGGAGCCCGAACGATATTCAGAGAGGACTGGTGGTCGGGGCACTGTCTCCTCTGAGGAGGTTTGGAAGAGTAGCTTCGGGCCTCTTTTATGCACATGAAAACCACCCAAACTCTAGAAATATTATCATGATTATAAATGATTAGGAATATTTTAATCAGTCCATGATTGTCCAATTTAAAAGAAAGATACTTGTTAGGAAATCTGTGTATCAGATTTTATATCGTGGATATGATCCTTCTGTCACCAGAAGAACACTTGGCTTGGTACTGGACCAATCTACAGCCTTGTACCAGCGCAAATTTTAAGAATTGCACTCTGGCTGAATACCTCTTTAGAGAAGACAGGGCCCTAACCACCTATCCTCTCTGAAATTCAGTCGGGTTATCACAAACATGAGCTCGCTACCGCCGGCAGAGCGCGGAGTGTATGCCGAATGCCATCTGTTTTTATATACATTTACAAATCCATCTGTGTGTTTCTTGGGCCCCTTCGTCATGCTGTCTGTTTGTATTTTCATCTTACAGTGAGGAGGTTACTTTACATCACAATTGTGAGTTCTTTGAGACCTATGGGTAAAAGTGGGAGGGTTGTGCGCACGTAATCCGGATGACCACACCTTCTGCCGTCCAAAGTCTTTACTGGTTATCCAATGGTCTCGTTGGTTAATGTGTGGTCTTTTGTGTTTAATATTTCTATGTTGTGGGTTGGTGTTCTTTGTCCCTTTTGTGTCTCTTTCTGTGTGTGTCTGCTCTGTGTTTTTGTATTGGGTGTTTTGAGTTGTGCTGCGTGTGCTGCGACCTACACAGCCAATTGTGCCTCACATGAAATTCATATGAAATGAGCATCATATAAATTTCACATGAAAATTCATGTAAAATTCATATAAATTTCACATGAAATTTATGTGAAAAATATTTCACATGAATTTCTCATAAATTTCCTTCACATGAATTTCACATGAATTTCTCTAAGTGACCTTCACAGGAAACTGAATCACATAACGTCCATGTAAAAATCTTCACATGAATTTCATGCGAAAAATTTCATGTAAATTTCATGTTTGTGCTCGTTTCACATAAATTTCATGTGAACTTTCATGTACATTTCATGTGAATTACACATGAATTTCATATGAGGCACAATTGACTGTGTAGTGTTGTTGGAGAGCCCCTCCTTTGTTTAGACAATTACGGTCACTTTAGACTTAGAACGACCAATGTATACTGAAATATCGATAAGATAGAATAAGTTTAGTCATTGTGAAAAATGTTATTGTCAAAAATATCGAAGGATTCTAAGAAACTACATGTATACGAAATTTTGAGTATACGTAAAAACTGCGATTACCATGCCAACAGTGTTGACAAAAATCAACAGAAATCGTCCAAATCCAAGCAAGCACCCCATACTGCCAATCTGAAAAATGCAATTGTTAAAAAGTTTTGTATGAAATCGAAGTATTTAGAAAAAAACCCTGCTCATCTAGATCTTAATTTGACATTATTTTGACGAAAATAATATGCATGATAGTTAAAGCATTTAGTGGCGGATTTTACGCCCCTTGCGCCCCCCCCCCCTCTAATGAACAAAGGGGTGATAATGTCACTTAATATACCCTAGACAAATTTTGGACCCGCTCACTCATTCAAAAATGTATTCAATTTCTCAAAGAAACTAAACTATTTCTTTTCAATTTTGAATCATTTTGGCTTGAAGTACAACTGATGAGGATTCATAGTTTGAAACATGTATATCTGGTGTATCACATTCAGAAATTGTATGATCATATGGCTGCTCTCCGGGTAGAGTCAAACACTTTGTTTTGCTTCATATTTTGACATTTATTCTAGTACCTCATTATATTGGAAGATGTCCAACATATGTTTACATTATCATTTGTCGAGCAGTATCTTTCTATCAAGCAGCAGAAATATGTGAATATTTATTAATTTTAAAAAAATTTAAAATCTCAACTTACAAAAACAGAGGTACTTCAAAGCTTTTAGAATTTTAATTCAACGTCCTTCACGTTCCAACATCCACCGCCATTTTAGAATGCCATGCACATGCGCTTTAAAGGACAATCAATGAATGCGCCATTGCATTGTTTTGTATTTGTGTTTTCATATTTAAAACACGTATGTCTGACAAGCATCTTATAGCTAAAGATTTCTATGTCAAATACGAGACAAACAAAGTGTCTGGCATATTTCTTTAAAAACTTTCTTAAAGACAAAATACTTTGCTATATTTTAAATACACATTGTAATAGAACACCACTCTAATTCCATCTAAAGCATTTGTTAGTTGATACATTGGAAAAATAAAAGGCAGAATATATGCTGGAAGCGCCTCGCTGTTGATGGGAAAGGATCACTTTTATTTTACGATCATAGACGCAAAAGTAGAAAGATTACATTTCTGTCTTTTAAAAAGAAGAGTTTTCCAAATTCTTTGTGAGCAAAAGAAAATATATAAAGTTTTCATATTAATCAATTTTTCACCAAAGATCGTTCTAATCAATGACAAATATGGATAATGACCATATCCCTGTATACAGCACAAAATCGATAATTCAAAAATCAGAAACCGAAGGCATACAAAATCAGGACAAAACAGGAACCAAAGCAAACAAACAAAAACCTCCACCATATGAAAAGAAGCGAACTCCCGATATGGGAGTGAGACCAGGTGCCCAGGAAGAGTAAGCATCTCCTGCTTGCATGCAACACCCGTCGCTTCAATTCGGTAGAACTGTCACATCCGGTTACTTCCATTTTGGAAGATATAGAGTACAATCTTTAGTTGGATGGTTCAAATGGTCTATGACAGAATATCATCCACCATTCTTGAGAGTGGAACATCATAGTGTATGACGAGTTCCCCATATCGACCGTAGAACTTCCTCAGTGACGATGTTAGTCGGTCACAAACATATCCCTGACTAAGAAGCTTATCTGAAAGACGCCTAGCTCTCAGAACAAAATCCGTATATTTGGTACTTGCTCTGGCATAGCGTATCAACTGAGATATGAACACGCCATAAGCAGGCGATGAAGGGATGTTGCTACTCAGAAAAGGAAAGTTTGTAATGCTGAAATTGAAGTCGTCACGTTTGTCATAGAGTGAGGTGTTCATGTGACCATCTGTGTCGTAGGACAACATTATGTCCAAATAGGATGCTGAATTATTTGTCTCTGTGGTTTCTTTGACTTCAAGCTCCGAAGGATAGATACTGCTCAGGTAATCCGCGAATTTTGGATTATTGATGGACAACACATCGTCTATGTATCTGTAAGTGAAGTTAAAGTCAGAAGCTAAGTATCTTTTCCCTTCAGAGACCAAAGATTGAATGAATTCAGCTTCGTACGAGTAAAGGAAAATGTCGGCAAGGAGTGGGGCACAATTGGTCCCCATTGGAATTCCGACAATTTGCTGGAAGACCTTTCCTCCAAACACCACAAAAATGTTGTCGATCAGAAAGTTTAACATCTGAATAATGTCTGTCTCAGTGTACTTATTTTCAGAATCGGACTTTTCTTTTACAAAGTAGGTTTTGTCATAGTTAACAACAATAAATTTGTATTTGCGATTACCGTTCTTACTTGTAAACGCATTACTTATAATTTTTGCGAGTCTTTCTTTCAATTTAGAATGTGGAATTGTAGTGTAAAGTGTCGAAAAATCAAAGGCTTTGATCGAATGGACTCTACTAAAATGAGTGGATTTCAGATGTTCTAAAAGTTCCTTCGAATTCTTTAAAATCCACATCTGGTTGATACCACTGCGAGAATACACTGTCGAACAATATTTTTGAAGCCCAGATTTGATTTCAGATAAAACTTTGGTGAGTAAGATCGATACAGATTTGGTAGAACATTTTGAGGAACCAGCGATGAAACGTTGTTTGTACGGATTCTTATGCATTTTAGGTATGCAGTACAAGTATGGTAAATCTAAATCTAATTTGGTAGTGTCGAAGCCAAAGGAAGTAAGAGCTGATTTGTGGTTATCTATTATTTCAGAGGCAGAAAGGTTTGTTGGGGTGTAAGTGGGATTTCCAGGTGTCGAATTTAAACCCAACTCTTTAACTAGACTGTCGAAATAGTACTTTTTGCAAGTAAATGTGTAATTATTTGAGGCTTTGTCCGCTGGTGTGATGACATAATGTTCTTGGAGGTAGGTGAGCTCTGTGATAACATCAGGGTCTTTAAATATAGACACGAATCTGGTGTTCACAGTTGATTTTAATCGGTTAATTCTAGATAAAAGTAACCCTCTGATTGATTTTATCCATTCGGAAAGGGTGTCGAGCTGTACATCCTCTTTCTTTGCCCAACGTCTTGCATATTCCTCACAAGAGTCCATGATAATTTTGACATTTTGGTTCCATGTAAAGGACATACTTTCTCTGTATTTGGGACCCTTTTTTAACAATTCTCTCAACTTGTCGTTCTTGACTATACTAAGGTCACCAGTAATAACGTGTCCACAAGGAGAGTAGTTGAAATCCGATGAAGAACATTCGCAGGGAGGTGGATGTAGTGAGGGATTACTTAAATCAATACACTGCAGGAATCGTTTGTAATTGTAAATTTTAGATGCAACTGTTGGTGTGTAGCTATAGGAAATACAAGGAGTTTCTATTCTTTTGAAATATGGTGGGATTTTTTCTGTGACAGTTTTGTGATTCAAAATTTGACCAAGATTCAAGTTATCAATACCTTTGTTTGCAAATCTTACTTTAATGAAAGGGCGGTTTGTTTTCTCCTCTGATTTATCTGATCTAACTGCTTGAAATAAACGAAAAGTAGAAATGTCTAATATGACTCCTTGTAGTCTGTATTCTGGGGAACGTGTATCGGTATATGTGAGGTCCTTCGTATAATCGTAGATTTCGTGCAACTTCCGTAAAGGAACAGAGTATAATTTGGTACGAATATAATGCAGGCCTAGAGGCTCATTCAAAAATGGAACCAAGTCATCGAAGGAGAAACTATGTATCTCAGGCCTATTGTATTTTCGAATGCCATGACTTCGAGGTCTTCTTTGTTGTCTGTTGAATAAGCTAGTCACATTTACCGATTGACAACCGGGACTTGTTAAGTTTCCTATAGTGCTGATGTTATCGTTGCACCCATAGGGCGCTGCAGTGTTAAGATTTTTTATCCAGAACTCTTCTCTGTTGCGACGGAAAGGTGTGCTCAAATTGGGATTGTTTGTGGGGTGATATATTTTCTCCAGGATTCTGACTCTCATAGATAAAACCGAATGATCGGCCTGGTCAAAATGTCGGTAAAGGAGTTGACTTCCTTTATTATTTATTTTTGACCGGTGTCCTGACATTCTGGTTCGGAGCTTACCTTTGGTTTCACCCACATAAATCAATCCACAAAGTGAGCACTCTATTCCGTACACAACATTAGATGTCATGCAGTTAAGGTTTTCAAAACTATGCGTGTTAAATGTTTGTTTTGTGAGATTACTTGAGAATGAAGTGTCTGTTATTAGGATGTTACAAGTTTTGCAATTCTTCGTGCCGCACTTAGAAACTGAGCAATCGCTTGGTGAAAATTGGTGCTCTTTTAGAATATCGACCACTTCAATCTTACAGGGCTTGATTTTAATATACCCATCTGCATGTTTGTACCAAAACTCATGGTTACTACTCACTACAAATGTCTCGTCTCTAATGTCATTTAGACTAATTCTAGGGACACCTAAGTTACCTGTTGCGTATGTGTCCGTAGACGCAACAGGTTGGGGCCAAGTTTCATATCAGTTTCGCGAAACAATTCTATTCTAGTCAAGCGCGGATTAACAGAGGATCAGGATAATTTTCTGTTTTAATGTATTGGTATTATTTTTTCAAAACAATAGGCTGTCCCCTTTGACACCATCCCAACCCTTCTGGATTTTTTTCTTGATCCACCCATGCTAGTCACCGAACCTTCGAACAAGGAAGGATGATCATGACTTAAACTTTTAAGAAACGTAAAATAAAAACAGCATCATGTTATTAGAATATCATGGTGCTATAATTGGACTGATTTATTTCGACATTTGAGATCATTCTAATGAAGCAATCCTTCATTGTAATAGACGCTAGGTAGATAGATAATGGTATTTAATGTATTATATATTTAATACAATGAGACAATAGCTCTGCATTAAACAGACACGAGTGGTCCGTCTTCGTAAAGGCTAATTGAAGTGTATATTGCAATGCGTGTACCAGTTCGAATACCTGATTAAAAGGACAGATAAATGCAACAATAACGATTAAAGTCCAAAACCTGAAGTCCTCGACTGTTTGAATTTTCGTTTCTTGTGACATTAATTTGGAGGTATTAAGAGCATTGAAGTTGTTCGATTCATCTTGTTTGTTTGTCTGACTCAGAACATACATCTTGACTTAACGACTCTATCCCCAAAAAATAATAAGATAGAAGAAATCTTCTTTATGCAACGCATTTACATTTCGAGCATGTATATACTATACCGAGAACCAAAAATTCTACTGATTTGTTCCTACTTATCATTACTCGGAACACTTTGATGAAACCACTTTGCCAAATAAACATGGCGGCTTCCTTACTATTTTATATCTGAAGATCTTGACAAGTAAGCTTTATCCAATTTCTTTCTACTTTTGCAATTTATTTTCTGATATGATAATATTACCAAATTGAAGAAGACTTGGGGTAAGCTGTATACTGAATTATGAAGTTGAATTCTAAACACGATTCAAAGAAATGTATTTGTTAGAACGTAAAAATGAGGAGAATGATAATCAAAACCATAAAAAATAGGTAGACATTTTAAAAAGAAAGAAGAATTGAAAGATGGTTTGATGAAAACAACTTATCAAAAATTCCAGTACATTGTTGTTGATTACACAACAATCGTTACAAACACAGAAACACTATTTTTTTGACCAGTAAAAGGAGAAATTCATACCAGTGCGTATAATAAACAAAATTGTTTTCCTAGCTAGCAATTATTAATTATGTTCCTATGAACTACCGCTTTACCGTATTATATCTTTTCTCACCTGGTACGCTAGAGCATATACTAACATTTTGAGTTTTCTCAGTAGAACTTTGGACTTTACCAAGAAACTTTAAGATCAGGATTTCTGCATCCATAAATTAGTTAAGAATTTCTGAAAGTGCACGTCTGATCCATGCTGCAAATTTTATCTGTTTATGATGCTATTGAATTTGAAGACGTTTAACATTATACATAAATTACTCCCAGTTTCTTTGAAATTCGGATCTAAATCTGCTTCAGAGTATATTACTCTTGCATTTCACAGCTGACCTTATATGGTGACTTAATAAACGAAATTGAAGCGGCGGGTGTTGCATGCAAGCAGGAGATGCTTACTCTTCCTGTGCACCTGGTCTCACTCCCATATCGGGGGTTCGCTTCTTTTCATGTGGTGGAGGTTTTTGTTTGTTTGCTTTGGTTCCTATTTTATCCTGATTTTGTATGCCTTCGGTTTCTGATTTTCTGAATTATCGATTTTGTGCTGTATACAGGGATATGGGCATTATCCATATTTGTCATAAAGAGGATTAAGGGTAGGCAGAATTTTCATCTTAATGCGTCTGAACCATCAATCGCTTTATGTACTCTTGATTCACTGTGTTTCTGTGCTAGGGGTCCATCGATGCTCAGTTTTGTGCTCTATTGTGAGTGATATTCAGATTATCGCCAGGATCTTCTTTAACTCAATTGTGCCCCTGCGTCATGCTGTCTGTTTGTATATTCATCTAACAGTGATGAGGTTATTTTACTCCACTATTGTGCGTTTTTCAAAGAAGGGAGGAGATCTCCAACAAGACCCCGTTGCAGCATCAACAGCAAAACACCAAAACACCCGATGCAAAAACAAAAAAGACGAGTACAGCACGAGACGGAAAAGAGACACACGACATGTAAACATCAAACACAAAAGACTACACATAAACCGACGAGACCATAGTTCATAGTTCATAGTTTATTTCATCAAAAGCAATACTGCTTATAGATACAATATTTACAAATAACATGAAATATAATAATAGCATGGTCAAGTACCTGAATGTTACAATAAACAGATTATTCTACAAAGATTGCATATCTAATTATTGAATTTTCCTCATACTGAGGGCATGTTTAATAAATTTTCCTAAATTACACAAATCTTTTGTATTGTTTGTACTTAGTAATTGTATTAGTTTAAAGACTGAGGGACGTCTAAAATAATAAGGCTTCAAATATTTTTGTCTTAAGTTATGATATGTGGGACATTTGAGCAAAAAATGAAATTCATCCTCTATGTCAGATTTACACATAGGACATATACGTCTTTCAAGTGGTACTTTCTTGTACCGTCCAGTTTCAACAGCTAAACAATGAGATGACAAACGAATTTTGCAAATTAATTTCTTATAACTATTGTATAATGGTTTGCATAAATAAGATTGTATAGTCACATGGTCGACCAGATGTCTATAAATCATACATTTTGGTGATGAATTGATTTCCGCTAAAATAACTTGATGTTGGATGTCTAACAAACGTTGTTTAACTAAAAATAATATGTGTTTATTCTCACCATCAGTTATACAGTGATTGTTAAAAACATCACCCATTCCAATTTCAGACAGAATACTAGAAACATTTGAAACCCAGTTTTTACAATTTGGTTTTTCGTCAAATTCTTTGCATAAATGTTTCAGAGATGCATTCAAAATACAATTCTTAGATTCTCTAAGTTTCAACCAATATTTTATAATTCGGACTTTTCTCATAACAATCAAGGGCACTCTACCAAGTTCACAATATACAACAGCATTTAGTGTGCATCTCTTTACACCCAGTATACGTTTACAATAATCTAAATGTACTTTTTCTATATCCGTAGCTGAGTGGGTTCCCCATAGCTCACAACCATAGTTTGCAACACTTGCAATATACGTATCAAATAAAGACAAAAGTGTACGATGATTAAGATTCATATTATGACATTTTCTAAAGAGTCCAAACATAGCTTTTCGACATTGTAAGGATAATTGTTTTTGTGTCTTGAAAAATTTACCGTTATAGTTTAAAAGTATTCCTAAGTAACAAAACTCATCTACAACATCAATGTACTGGTTTTTGTACAACCATCTTTCTTCAGGCTTAACAGTGCCTCCATTTCGAAAAATAACAATTTTTGTCTTTGAGACATTCACAGTGAGTGACCACTTATCTGTATATGATTCTAACGAGTTCAGCATATCCTGTAGGCCATCTACACTACTTGAAAATAAAACCGTGTCATCGGCGTACATTAATAGGAATAGTGACAATTCTTGAAGTTCAGTTGGCTCACAGCCGTTACGTAAAAAATCTAATTCGCAATCGTTGACGTAAAAAGCGTACAAAATGGGCGAGATTATCTCCCCTTGTAAAACTCCAAGTTTGTTAAGAAAAGGTTCAGAAATTTTCCCATCTAACAAAACACTTGTTTTTATTTTACTGTACAAAGATTTCACTACATTCAAAAATTTACCCCGTATTCCAAGATATGCAATTTTGCTCCATAAAAAATTTCGATTAACAGAGTCAAATGCCTGTTTATAATCAACAAAGCAGCAGTATAAGCGTGATTTCGATTTCAGATATTTGCTAATTAAAGTATGCAGGGAAAAAATAGCATCTATGGTAGAGTGATTAGGTCGAAAACCAAACTGTGCATCAGTTATGATATCATTATTTTCAGACCAGGTTATTAATCTAGAATTCAATATAGATGTAAATAACTTGCACATACAGCTAATTAGACTTATGCCTCTGTAATTTTTAGCATCAGAAATATCACCTTTTTTGTAAATAGGTATAATAAGTGAGTTGCATAATACACTTGGAAAATATCCAGAAACAAACATAGCATTAAACATCTTATGCAAAAATGGTACTAATAAGTCTCTATATTCAGTAAAATATTCATTCAGAATTCCATCCGACCCATGACTCTTGTTAGATTTAAGTCTCTTTATGGCTTCTATTATTTCCTCTTGTGAAATCTCATCATTTAGTTCATCATAAATAACATCATACTCAGAATCATCATTTCCACATAAATCATCACCTTCTCCACAAACAGATTTAAAATGCTTTAAAAAATCATCTATATTCACATTTGTTTGCATACTTTTTCTTTTTCTGAACCGTGAGAAAAACTCTTTAGGATTCTGCTTTCTGATTGATTCAAGCATATTGCCTTGGTCAAACAAGTATTGTCTCTTAAGTTTACGTTCAACCTTTTTATACTCTCTTTTACAACTATGTAGTACAGCATGATTCTCTGGTGTCTTACACATATTAAAATCATACAATGCTTTTCTGTACTTACTGTATAATCTTTTACATACATCGTTAAACCATGGTTTATTGTCTTTCCCTTTATCTATGCTATTCGTAGTTTTAATCTTGAAACGAGAATCGTTTGGGGGCATCTTATGAAAATCAGACATCAAACATTGAAATTCATTAACAAATGAAGACACACAATTTTCAATACCAACTTCAGTTGTCAAATCATTATTTCTTAAACAGTCTTCGAGACGACACAAATTTTCTTCTAAATTTAATCTACTTTCTACAGCCATATCATTGTTCCATTTATATTTCACATGATTAACACAATTTACATGTTCATCAACAGACAGAGTGTCATCTAATTTTGTGTTCAATTCAATATGCAATGGCGAGTGATCAGAATACGTATTAAAATTAGCAATAATAAATTTGTTAACACAATGGAACATATCTTGAGTTGTCAAAACATAGTCGATTACACTACAACCATTTGGACCACAATATGTAAAATCCCCGGAATAAGGGGAATGTCTACCATTAAGGATGCGAACTCCACTCTCAATACAAAGCTGTATTAATCTAAAACCATAACTATTGACTGCCTGATCAGGACAAATGCGCTCTGATAAAACATCATCACTCTGATAATCGAAGAAGGGCGATAACTGATCAATCACGCTACCATGTAAAAAGTCATCGTCAATATAATCTCTTAACTGACCACACCTGGCATTTAAATCACCTGTAATCATAACTTTTCCTCTATCCATATAAAGTGCAATTTGATTTTCCAGCTCATTAAATATATCACAGCTATAGTACTTAAAAAATGCTGACCTATCAGGTGGTATATATACACAACAGATATAAAAAGATTCTCCCAGTCCCGAAAGTTCGGGTAATATTTTCAACCAAACAAACGTATCAAATTGCATATCTTCAATAGAAATGTACTTAGTAAGTGAACTTCGTATAGCCAACATAATTCCCCCTCCTTGTTTACAAGAGGATTTTGATCTAGGTATATATGTACAAGAAAAATCTGGAATGTCAAAATCAAAATCGTTTCCTATCCAACATTCTGATAAAAATATGATATCATATGAAGTAATAAAGTTAACAAAAGGGCGGTCATTTAGTTTTGTCTCTAAACCACCATTGATATTCCATGATATAAACTTGACATTCAGTTTATCACTGTCCCGTATGTCTTCTGTATGTCCCTGTTCCTCATGTCCGTCCTATCGCGAACCTGTACGGGCGCGTTTCCTATCTCTGTACGACGGTGATGTACGTTGCGCAGTGGTACCACTTTGTCCTTGTATTTCCGGGGGCGCATACTCGACACCGTTCACAAAAAGTCTGTCCTTTACAAGCGCGACTTTATTTTTCTTCCTCCGCTCGTCTCTCATAACCGGATATAGGGCCTTCCGCCTTTGCTCGATTTCCGGTGGGAAATGTTCTTGCACCCAATAGTTAGTTCCCTTTAGCGTTTTCGGTGCTTGTCTCCGAACTAGCTCACGGTCCTTAAATCGCGAGAACTTCGCCACAATCGGTCTAGGCCGTCGTTGCGCATTATCTGGTTTACGTCCCATCCTATGAACACGTTCGAAAGCAATATTCGTCCCGATCTTCATCCGTCCGGAAATAAATGTCACAATTGTATCCTCTGCGTCTTCGTCGTCCTTCTCGGGGATGCCATAAAAGAGTAAATTATCCCTCATGGATCTGCATTGGAGATCCAGTATATCTTCACGAATTTCATCTCTGGAACACTCTATCTCTGCAACCATAGTTGTTTTCAGCTCAGCAACTGCGGATTCGGCCTGGGTGGCCGATGCTTTAACATTTCGGTGATTTTCGCGTAAATCCGTTATGTCATCTTTCAACCCATCAAATAGGTTATTATAGCCGTTTAAATAAGACACATTTTCAGCATGCGACCTCTGTAACTCCGCCACTACCCTCTTTGTTTCACTTATTTCCGTTTCCGATTTTACCACTCTCTGTTCAAGACTGTTTAATTTGCTCACAATGTTCTCTATCTTAAGGAGCCTCTTATCGACGTCATCTATTTTATTAAGTTTTTTATCCAACTTTTCAAGCATTGTATAAATTCCACTCAAATCCTTTTGTGTAATAGAAGTTTCTTTTTCACCTGTTTGCCCCTCGGCAACATTTAAACTATCTTTAACCACACTGCTAGTGTCCGTTAAACTGGTCATATTGATCTTTGAGATCTAATCACCATCCATATGTAAACAAATCATAAACTTCTTCAAAAGTCACCTTTTCTGAATGTTTCTTTGACAAAAAATTATAATCCATCATTAAAAATCCATATATATCCATTTGTAACATTTTTGATTCATAGATATGACTTTGAACTGGTAAAAAGTCGGAAAAGTCAAGAGCTCAAAATAGCACGTCCGCTCAGGTACTCGACCTACTAACAACCAATTGGCAACCGGTGCCGACTTTGGACGGCCATTTGTCACGCAAGTAGCAAATGGTGTGGTTATCCTGGATTACGTGCGCACAACCCTCTCAATTCTCCAATTACCCAGAGGTCTCGAAGAACGTACAATTGTGGTGTAAAACAACTTCCTCACTGTAAGATGACATCACACAAACAAGACCGCGAAACGTAGAGGCCCCAGAGACACAGACCTCAAGATCAAATCAAGACCTCTGTGCATTCGGAAAAGTGGGAGGATTGTGTGTACGTAATCCGGATAACTACAACATTTGCTACCAACGTAGCAGATGTTCGTCCTTAATTAGCTTAAGGTAGAGCATCCCTCGGGTCTTAGGTGTTCATATTTCCTGAATAACAACTTTTACAATATTTTCATTTCCATATATTGAATTTTATGTTAAACCTGATATACAAAGAAAAAAGTACATAATTCTATGATGTGTGTTGGTTTTCCTTATCCCATTTGCCTCTCTTTGTGTGCTTGTCTGCTCTGTGTTTTGCATGGGATGTTTTGAGGTTTTGCTGTGGGTGCTGCAATCGAGTGTTGTTGGTTATAACCTCCTTTCTTTTTGATATCATAGTAATTCATCAAATTTAATATCCACTACAATTTAGATCTAGAGAAACACCAATGGAGAAATCCCCGACTGGAGAACCTGGGCGTCGTGTATGTCCTCGACTTGCCAGGATATGTATTGTCTTTACAAACTGTATGTTTCTGGTAAGTATAGCAATTTCAGTTTTATAATCTTGCGGTCATGATGACCTGTTGAAATATCTCATAAAACTTCCATCTTGGAGAAACATTATTGTATCTATGAGACCCTCTGATTCATTAATGTAAAGACGGTCAATATAAACAGAAGAAGTACCTAACCATCATTCAGTCTCAAAGTCGAGAAGGCAAGGCAGAATCGTGAGAATTCCCATCGAAACGGCTACGAATCCCGGAATGAACAACATTCCGAAATGAGACCAGGTGCCCGGGGAGAGTCAGCGTCTCCTGATTGCATGCAACACACGTCGCAACAGCTCCGTGGAAACCTGTCAAATTCGGTGATTGTCTCGATGTACATCTTGATGTACAGATCAGGTAAGTATGTCTTGTTTGGTGATGACGACAGCAATTCAATCACAATGTAGAATGTCACTGATCATTCTGGAAAGGGGGATCTGATATGCTTTTATAATATACCCGTAGCGACCAAAGAACTTTCGCAATGATGATTTCAGTCTCAAATTCATACTCAAAGGGGACGATCCTGGACAATCGTGTAAATTATTCATTTTTTCGAATTGTTCCAATTCATTAAGTTGTGCTTTCCGGACTATGATAATCTTTTCAAAATGGCAAAGTAGTCAAATGTTCATCTAATATATATTTCTGTGTCAAAACCATGACACGTTTTATATTTTGAAGTCTTACCTTCACAATGGAATAAAATGTTATATTTTCAGGTACCGACGTTGGCACTGATTGGTGTGACCATAGCTTTAAACTACTTCCGTCAAGTAGAAATCCTAGATTTCTATGAACTCCACACGATATCCGACCTTAACGACGCCATTAATGCTACTGGTCTTGGTCAAGAGAATTTCTTTTCAAACAACGATCTGATCACTATCTTGTCAAGCGTTTTACTGATTCTGATGGTATTCGGTGGCATCATCATGGTGATTATCTTCGCCGGCTGCTGCGGAAGCTGTTGTAAAAACGAAAAGTTCCTCTGTTTCGTAAGTCATTTTTCTGTTCAAAACTTCAAATTAAGAATTCTTATAATTGGCTTTCCATTATTTTATCCAACATACTTTCAAACATAAAACAAAGGAGTTGATCTCCAACAACACTAGGTTGCATCACCTACAGCAAAACCTCAAAACACTTAAAGCAAAAACACAGAGCTAACACTCACAGAAAGAGACGCAAAAGGGACAAGGAACATCAACTCACAACATAGAAACATAAAATACCAAAGACTACGCATAGATAAACGAGACCAACGGGCAACTTGTGCCGATTTTGGACTGCCATCTGCATAAATAAAGTTCCATAACAATATCTCAATATCCACGCCAACTAAACAACACAATATCAACACAAACGAAAACACAACAATCACAACAACACAATAGCCGCAACAACAAAACAACACAAACAAACAAAAAATTCAATACACTTAACACAACATTTTACCTACAATAGCATAAACGTTAACATTAACAATTCAACTCCCACAAAACACCATCAACATACCAAAACATCAGCACAGCAATGGATACTTACATTTGAATGACATATCATGCTATTACCTGGCAGTTGCAAATAGTTGGGTTATTCGGATTACGTGTTCGCCGGTCATTATTCGACGGGGTCATTATTCGTCTTTACACCGGTAACCCAATGGTCTCGAAGAACGCACAATTGTTTTGCATAATGGCCTTCTCACTGTATACAGCCAATTGTGCCTCATATGAAATTCGTGTTTTTACATGAACTTTACAAAAAATTCACATGAAATTTATGTGAAACGAGCACGAACATGAAATTTACATGAATATTTTATACATGAAATTCATGTGAAGTTTCTAACATTAAGTTTATGCATGCGAGTTCAATTTCGAATGAAGGTCACAAAGAAAAATTCATGTGAAATTCATGTGAAGAAAATTTATTTCAAATTCATGCTCATTTCATATAAATTTCATGTGAGGCACAATTGGTTGTGTATAAGATGACGACACAAACAGGCGTTGAAAACGTTAAGGCCAAAGTTAAAGACACAGTAATGAGATTCACTACATTACGTCCACAAAATACGTATCATGCAGGTATCGTGAAAAAGTCTATTCTCTCTACCTTTTGTTTTCTTTACCAATTTCAGTACATTTTCCTTCTGGTCGTATGTCTACTTGTACAGTCCCTTTCAGCAGTGCTTCTTTACGTGTCTGGAACAGTGGGATTAGTAAGTGAAATTCTCTTCAGTTACAAAATCATATACATCTAATGAGCAGTATGAGAGAAATGGATATTTGAATAGAAGGATAACTACCAATATGCTATTTCATTTAAATTAAATTGATGGGTCATAGAAGACGTAAATTTCTTCAATCTGTTTTAGAATTAGGAATGAATACGCTGTCCTACTACAGTGACTGCATTGTATTACGAAATTTGTGTCAATAAGTATTCGCAGTGGAAGGGGAGTTTGAACGCGTTTCCAAAAAAAGTCTTCGAATATTAATCTTTAATTGCATTTAATTTTATAGCTTGATAAAAACATGAAAGACAACTTCAAGACCACGTTGACTAGATATGAAGGTCTTACAGGGAAAAACATAGAGAGTTTCGGCTGGAACTTTGTCATGAGAAGGGTGAGTGATAAACCTTATACGAAATGTCATTACATAATATTCACAATAAACACAAAGACATTCGTATAATGATACTGCTTCGATAATACGATGGAAGTGTTACCTACTTGAAGAAGTGTTCCAACTCTTTAATTACTTGAAGAAGTGTTCCAACTCGTTACCTACTTGAAGAAGGGTTCCAACTCGATACCCACTTGAATAAGTGTTCGAACTCGATACCCACTTGAAGAAGTGTTCCAACTCGATACCCACTTGAAGAAGTGTTCCAACTCGATACCCACTTGAAGAAGTGTTCCAACTCGTTATCTACTTGAAGAAGTGTTCCAACACGTTAACTACTCAAAGGAGTGTTCCGATACGTTACCTACTTGACGAAGCATTCCAACACATTACCTACTTGAAGAAGTGTTCCAACACGTTACCTACTTGAAGAAATGTTCCGACTCGTTTAAAGAAAATTTCAAATCAATTTCAAAGACATGTGTTTCGGATTATAAGTATACACATGTATCCTTATCACTTACTGCCAAAATGATTTTCAGACAAAGCCGAATTTGTTTCAGTTGCACCCTATAGTTTAATCTTTTTTGAATTTTGTATATCTCCTTAGCAAAGAGTGTGGCTCCAAATTTCCCTATTCAGTAGCATAGTTGGATAAAATGCGTGTTTATGACCAAAATAAATGGCAATTAAGTATTTATCACGTCTAGCTTGCTAGGGGTCCGTCGATGCTCTATTGTGAGTACTGTTGATATTGTCGTGAAGATCTTCTTTAACTCATTATAACCTTAATTTAAGGATTTATCCGGACATAAAGCTACCGTATATATCTTCATTTTCAGTACACGTGCTGCGGTCTGGATGGTGAGGACGATTTTAAGAAGGCAGATTCCTGGAGTAGCACTGTACTAGCAGGCGGCGTGAACTACACTCTACAACGACCAATAGCGTGCTGTGAAACATTACCTAAAACAACGAATCTGAACTGTGCAACAGCGCAAACAGAGACATTTAACTCAAAAGTATGATCGATCAATACTATGGAATCATAATTAATTCATAAGTAAATGTGGAAATTTTTGCGTAAGGGTAAATTTCGCACTTTTCACGACTGCATTAATAATTATCGCTAAGATAATCCCCCGTGAAATTACAACCAGTAAAAAGACTTAAAGTGGAAGGGAAAAGTGCTTTTTCATTTTTCATTTTTTCAAACACATTCAATATTTTGAATCAAAAACTATTTTTCTCTTCAAAGAAATCGATCAGATTCAGCATAAAAAGATAGGAAAGGGCTCAGATATTTCACATCGACCTCGGTTATCTTCGCAGCTATCCGTGATCGACGTCATATTAACCGAAGGCAAAAATGTAAACAAACAAGCATGCAGTTGATTTATTACTCCTTATAGATTACTTATATACTTTTTTGTTAGTAAAAAAATAAGTAGATACATATGAAGCAGGAATTTGCGTTTGCAATGTAAGAATTATCTAAATATGAAGGTTAAAGAGTGTTACTTTCTAAAACTGTCCGATTGACTGTTCGTATATATATAATCATGACAGTTGAATGCAGGGGTAATTGTATACTACACACTTCGCTTATCCAAGCAATTCCACCTTGAGTAAATCGCAATTTTAATAGGCAACTCATTCATAAAACTAATTATCGAATTATTCATACACGTCACATATCAGTCCAATGAAATCTTTTGATTTCACTAGGGGCATATCACTCATGCTCATTGCAAATTTTTCGAAATTTATGGAAAATACAGTGTTAAACGCGTGAAGAAAAAGACACTCAATCATACTTTGAAAAGTTAATTTTCTTTGGAAAAAATCGAAAAAAGGCCATAATTCCGGTCTCCTTTAAGGGAATACTCTCGATTTCGCCAAAATTACAACACGCGTACTCTTGCAATTGTCATTTCGCGATTTCCCCGGCAAAAATCAGCACATTTACAGTGATTATAAGAAACGAATGTAGCAATACTTACATCAATTTCCATGTAAAAAATAAATTCAATTTAGATGGCGTCACTGAAAATAATAACTTAAAGCTAGGACTAGGAAGTTTACCGTTGTAAAAGCAACGTTTTACGTTGACCCCCCCCCCCCCCCCCCCCCCCATCTTTCTACTTCTTCTTTAGCCAAATCATAATGTGATCGTCCAGTAATGTTAGCAACCAGAGAGCTGAATTTACACAAGCGGTCTCGCTTTTTTTCAAATCTCTACACATTATATTTGTAAAAATTATCATTGTGAATTTTCATTGAATAAATACAGTTTAAACTAAAAGCAGAAATATTTGCTGATAAGGTAGGTTTGACAACGGAGTTCAATATCCTTGGTGATTTTCATTGTAAGATGCACTGTTTATGTTCAATGCTCTTATCCTTTCTTATTTGCTGTAGGGTTGCTATCAGGCCGTTATGGATGCTTCCATCAAGAATCCGTACAGCGGTGTCATACCATTAGTATTAGGTATTGTGATACAGGTTAGTATTCATGTATGATAAAGCCGATATACAAGAAAGGAGGGGATCTCCAACAACAACTAGTTGCAGCACCAACAGCAACCTCCCAAAACACCCACTGTAAAACACAAAAAAAGGCACGCACAGAAAGAGACGCAGTAGTACAAGGAACGTCAAATCACAGAAAAACATAAAAACACAAATGACTACACATAAACGAAAGAGACCTATGGGTAAACGTTGCCGACTTAGGACGGCCATCTGCCATGTCAGTAGCAGACGGTGTGGTTATCCTGGATTACGTGCGCACAACCCTCCCACTATTCCGATTAACCAGAGGTCTCGAAGTACCATACAAAACTTTTATGGTAACGAAAATTACAAATCTAAAAACATTAAAACTGGGAACTTGAAAAACCAAGTAAAAATGGAAATCAAATTTTAAAAAAAGAGCCGATCAACAACTAGACGAGGTTGCAGGGTTTTCATTTTCTGTTCCCTCACATAATAATGAGATTTTCTCAATTTTTTTTTAATAATGATAATTTGAAAAAGCACGTTATAATGTTATAATTATTACAAGCCAAAACAGAAACATATCATATTTCTATAATAATTATGATCTATCCTATTCATTTGCAGGTTGCCCTGGTAACATGTTCTTGCTATCTGAAAATGAACCAGGATGAGATCGAGAGGGTGAGTCACCGGGATCCGCCTCCAAGATACCAGGATCATGGTCCTATAACAGTGGCGCCATCTGTACCTATAAATAAATTCTGACAATGCTTTATACTTAAAGTCCATTCTTACTTAAAGTCCATTCTTTGTTTACGTTTGGACGTTTTATGAAAGTGTGGTATCATCTGTTTTGTATAAGATTGAGGAATGTTTTTTGTAAAATTCTAATGTAGGATGTATTGTTTATATAATCAAAATACCTCCGGTCGTACGTCTCTTACCTAGTATATACATAATATCTTATAAAATACTAGGTAAGAGACGAAAGTTTGGAGATATTTCCAATGTGAGCTCATTTGTATAAAAGAATGACGAATTTCTTAATTTTGTAAGAAAATGGCTAGTAAATAATATTATACATATATAATAGGTTGACACTTGCTGTATGTATATATATATATATCAAAATACCTCTGACATTATATACTTAGAATTGCTTAAGTCCTTCTATTGAGTAAAATAATGTTAATAGAAGTATATGAGTTTAAAAATGAAATGCCCCTTTTGAAAAAAAAAAACTATATGCAGTGGGCAGTTGGTTGTAGAGATATATCGCAAAGTAGAGAAGAAAACTTTTGCTCGCTAATAAAGGAAATTCACTATAGAGTCAACAAAAAGTCATACCAAATTAATGTATTTACTTTTTAAAAAATATTTGATATTGGGACTTTAGCACGTCTATCATATGCTATGACCTAATGTACATATATGTTATATTATAATACATGTTAACGTTAGACGTCTTTACTCAAATTGTGATATGATCTCTTTCATAATAAGAACGATTACGGTAATAAAGTCTATGTGTAATATGAGGTTGGCACTTACTGTATATACCATGGAATCGAAATACCTCTGATAGTATATGTTGTAATGACCCGATATGTATATATATTGCTTAAAGTTCGTATTGATCAATTAAATTGTAATATGAATTCTTTTTTATCTCTTTAATTTACATTTTAGGTCTCAGTTTTTAAAAGAATTTTGCTCTTCATAATTTCATATTATTCTGATTTACTCTTTTCTGGCCTCGAGCATCACTGATAATACATAAAATGTTGAGATGCGCATATGGTGCACTGAAATTTTATAAAAGAACATATTTTAATATTGACAATTCCAAAGAAGACAAAGAGTAATTTGAAAGCGTATTTATGAAGGTATAATAGCTATGACCTTTTAACAAATGGACATGTATATCATAAGCATTTCTTATGTGTATTACTTTGTTTCTTTATCTGTTAATTTGTTAAAATTAATGTTTATTTGTTAAGTTTTCGGTTTGATCAGTAAATTGTTCATGAACATAAAATTGTGTATCGTTAGATTTTTCTTCTCAACACGCTAGAATAATCCAATGTGTAAATATTGAAAAATAAAAACCATGATCAACAAGGATGCGCTAGGAACTTAAAACCCAAAGCAGAATACAAAAACAATTTTTTAAGAAAATGCAAAACCAATTTAAAGCAACCAAAGCCTACTGCAAGGTACATGTGGCTAAAGCAAAGTGTTCCAACTCTTAAGAAAATTTCAAACCAATTTCAATGCACGAGACACGCGTTTGGAATATTAAATCTTCATCAGTGGTACTTAATCAAATACCGAAGTGACTTTGAAACAAAGGAGGGGATCTCCAACAACACCAGGTTGTAGCACACACAGCTATACCCAAAACATCCAATGCAAAAACACAGAGCAGACAAGCACAGAAAGAGACACAAAAGGGACAAGGAACGTCAACGCACAACACAGAAACCGTTACCTTCTTGAAGAAGTGTTCCAACTCGTTACGTTCTTGAAGAAGTGTTCCAACTCGTTACCTTCTTGAAGAAGTATTCCAACTCGTTACCTTCTTGAAGAAGTGTTCCAACTCGTTACCTTCTTGAAGAAGTGTTCAAACTCGTCACCTACTTGAAGAAGTGTTCCAACTCGTTACAAGAAAATTTCAAACCAATTTTTAAGACCAGACACCTGTTTCGGATAGCAAATCCTTATCAGTGGCACTTACTGCCAAATTGATTTTCAAACACTGAGCCATTTTTGTTTCAGTAGCACCCTATAGTTTATATTTTTGAATTTTGTGTATCGTCTTAGCAAAGAGTGCGCGGCTCCAAATTTCCCTATTCAGTAGCACAGTTGGATAAAGAGCGTGTATATGACCAAAATAAAAGGCAAAGTATTTATCACATTGTATTTATAACCTTAATTTAAGGGTTTATTCGGACATAAAACTACCGTATATATTTTCATTTTCAGTACACGTGCTGCGGTCTGGATGGTGAGGACGATTTTAAGAAGGCAGATTCCTGGAGTAGCACTGTACTAGCAGGCGGCGTGAACTACACTCTACAACGACCAATAGCGTGCTGTGAAACATTACCTAAAACAACGAATCTGAACTGTGCAACAGCGCAAACTGAGACATTTAACTCGAAAGTAAGGTCGATTAATACTAGTACATGGAATCATAATTAATTAATATGATGTAGATGTGGACATTTTCGCGTTAGGGTAATTTTGGCGCTATTCACGACAGCATTAATTATTATCGCTACGATGACCCCTGTGTGAAATTTCAACCAGTAAAAAGACTTAAGGGAGTACTCTCGATTTCGTCAAAATTGCAACTTGCTTACCCTTGAAATTTCCCCGGCAAAAATAAGCTCATTTACAGTAAATATTAATTGATTTTAGTTTATAAGAAACGAATGTAGCAATACTTATGTGCATTAATTTCCATGTAAAAATTCAATTTAGATGGCGTCAATGAAAAAAAAAACTCTAAGCTAAGAGTAGGAATGTTACCGTTGTAATAGCAGAAACATTTGCTGATAATGTAGGATTTAACAACGGATTTCAATATCCATGTTGATTTTCATTGTAATTATAAGATGCACTGTTTACGTTCATTGCTCTTCTCCTTCCTTGTTTACTGTAGGGTTGCTATAAGGCCGTAATGGATGCCTCTATAAAGAACCCGTACAGCGGTGTCATACCATTGGTATTAGGTATTGTGATACAGGTTAGTATTCATGTATGATAAAGCCGATATACAAAACTTTTATGGTAACGAAAAATTCAAATCCAAAAAGATTAAAACTGAAAACTTGAAAAATCAAGTAAAAATGGAAATCAAATTAAAAAAGGAGCCGATCCGCAACTAGACGACGTTGTAGAGTTTTCATTTTATGTTCACTCACATAATAATGAGATTTTCTCAATTATTTTTAATAATGATAATTTGAAAAAGCACTTTATAATGTTAATTATTACAAGCCAAAACAGAAACATATCATATTTCTATAATAATTATGATCTATCCTATTTATTTGCAGGTTGCCCTGGTAACATGTTCTTGCTATCTGAAAATGAACCAGGATGAGATCGAGAGGGTGAGGCACCGGGATCCGCCTCCGAGATACCAGGATCATGGTCCTATAACAGTGGTGCCATCTGTACCTATAAATAAATTCTGACAATACCTTATACTTAAAGTCCATTCTTACTTAAAGTCCATTCTTTGTTAACATTTGGACGTTTTATGAAAGTGTGGTATGATCTGTTTTGTACAAGAATGAGGAATGTTTTTTGTAAAATTCTAATTTAGGATGTATTGTATATATTCAATACCTCTGATCGCATCGTCTCTTACCTAGAATATACATAATATATTATAAAACTTTTAAAGTTTGGAGATATTTCCAATGTGAGCTCATTTGTATATAAGAATGACGAATTTCTTAATTTTGTAAGAAAATGGCTAGTAAATAATATTATACATGTATAATAGGTTGACACTTGCTGTATGTATATATATATATCAAAATACCTCTGACCTCATATGCTTAGAATTGCCTAAGTCCTTCTATCGAGTAAAATAATGTTAATAGAAGTATGAGTTTAAAAATGAAATGCCCCTTTTGAAAAAATAACTATATGCAGTGAGCAATTGGTTGTAGAGATATATCGCAACCTGGTGTTGTTGGAGATCCCCTCCTTTGAGATATATCGCAACCTGGTGTTGTTGGAGATCCCCTCCTTTGAGATATATCGCAAAGTAGAGAAGAAAACTTTTGCTCGCTAATAAAGGAAATTCACTCTAGAGTAAACAAAAAGTCATACTAAATTAATGTATTTACTTTTTAAAAAATATATGATATTGGGACTTGAGCACGTCTATAATATGCTATGACCTAATGTACATATACGTAATATTATAATACATGTTAACGTTAGACGTCTTTACTCAAATTGTGATGTGATCTCTTTCATAATAAGAACGATTACGGTAATAAAGTCTATGTGTAATATGAGGTTGGCACTTACTGTATATACCATGGAATCGAAATACCTCTGATCGTATATGTTGTAATGACCCGATATGTATATATATAAATATTGCTTAAAGTTCGTATTGATCAATTAAACTGTAATATGAATTCTTTTTTATCCCTTTAATTTACATTTTAGGTCTCAGTTTTTAAAAGAATTTTGCTCTTCATAATTTCATATTATTCTGATTTACTCTTTTCTGGCCTCGAGTATCACTGATGATACATAAAATGTTGAGATGCGCATATGGTGCACTGAAATTTTATGATAGAACATGTATTTCAATATTGACAATTCCAAAGAAGACAAAGAGTAATTTGAAAGCGTATTTATGAAGGTATAATAGCTATGACCTTTTAACAAATGGACATGTATATCATAAGCATTTCTTATGTGTATTACTTTGTTTCTTTATCTGTTTATTTGTTGAAATTCATGTTTATTTGTTAAAATCTATGTTTATTTGTTAAGTTTTCGGTTTGATCAGTAAATTGTTCATGAACATAAAATTGTGTATCGTTAGATTTTTCTTCTCAACACGCTAGAATAATCCAATGTGTAAATATTGAAAAATAAAAACCATGATCAACAAGGATGCGCTAGGAACTTAAAACCCAAAGCAGAATACAAAAACAATTTTTTAAGAAAATGCAAAACCAATTTAAAGCAACCAAAGCCTACTGCAAGGTACATGTGGCTAAAGCAAAGTGTTCCAACTCTTAAGAAAATTTCAAACCAATTTCAATGCACGAGACACGCGTTTGGAATATTAAATCTTCATCAGTGGTACTTAATCAAATACCGAAGTGACTTTGAAACAAAGGAGGGGATCTCCAACAACACCAGGTTGTAGCACACACAGCTATACCCAAAACATCCAATGCAAAAACACAGAGCAGACAAGCACAGAAAGAGACACAAAAGGGACAAGGAACGTCAACGCACAACACAGAAACATCAAACACAAAGGACTACAAATAAACCAACGAGACCAATGGGCAACCGGTGCCGACTTAGGACGGCCATCTGCAACGGAAATAGCAGAAGGTGTGGTTATCATGGATTACGTGCGCACAACCTTCCCGCTTTTCTGATTACCCAGAGGTCTCGAAGAACGTACAATTGTGGTGTAAAACAACCTCCTCACTGTCAGATGACCACACACAAAAAGCAGGGTCCCAAACAACACAGATGGATATGTAAATGGATATAAAAAGAGGGCGTACGTAATACAATCCGTGCTCTGCCGCCGCGAGCTCATGTATGTTATCACCCGATGAGTCCGACTGACATTCAGAGTGGACAGGTGGTAGGGGCCCTGTCTTCTCTAAAGAGGATTGGACAGGGCCCGTCATGGAGTCCCGTCGTCACAGTCAGTCAGAGTGCAAGTTTTAAGAATGCGCTTGTACAAGACTGTAGATTGGTCAAGTACCAAGCCTAGTGTCCGTCCAGTGACATTGAGACACAGTCAAATGTATTTTAGTAGCGCCCTCTAATTTAACTTTTTGAAATTTAGTTTGTGTGTTTTGGAAAGAGTGCGCGGCTCCCAATTTCCTGTAGGGTCGATTTAGTGGTATAGTTAATTTAAATCTATGTCCAAAATAACATTCATTTGGAGGGATGGTGCTAGAATGTTAACCTCCTTTAATATTGATTTTTTTTTTATGAAATGACAAGATTCCGAAATAGCAATGTAGTATATTTGTCAAATTGATTAAGGGTCAAAATGAGGCTTCTTTCGGGCGACAGAGATGGAAAGAAGTAGTTATTACGCTTTAAACATTCCAGACACGGGGAGCAAGTTTAACTGTCTCAAATCGCAAAGGGAAATGAGTGTTTATAATCATAATACGGAAGTGCTCCTACTCTTTACCTTCTTGAAGAAATTTTCAAACCAACATAGAGTGCGCCACTGAAATACATTAGGCTGTGTTGATCATTCCCCATGTTCTATGTTAAGTATGGTAGGCAGTACGAACAGTGTTTAAGTGGGGAATCCCCTCCGTTTTGACTGGTGAACAGGTCTGAATAAAAAGTGGCACACTATTGGTCAAAAGTATTGAAAATTTAAAAATAGCACATGAATGTTAAACTCTTCAAATTCAATAGCATCATATTTAAGTACAGATAAATTTGCAGCATGGACCAGACATGCACGTTTCGGGTACTTAACCCTCGTCAGTGATCCTCAATCTAAACAATGTAAAATGGACAAAGTGTAAAAGTTACAAATGTATTATGTCCAAAATTGTACCGAAAAGCGTTTATTACATCTGATGGTAAATTGTTCCACGTGTTACATGTAACTACTCTCTCTGTGAAGCTGAATTTCCGTATGTTTAGCCTGCTGTGTGACTTCAGGAGTTTTTTGTTATGTCCTTTTGTCCTTGAATTTTCGTTTATTTTAAGTAGGTTTCCATCCATTTTGTCAATGTTGTTTAGAAATTTGTAAACTTGGATCATATCGGATCTTATACCCTGTATTCAAGTGATGGTAATCCCAAATATTTCAGCCGTTCGGGATACGAGAGATTTGATATTCCTCGAAATGTTTAGGTTGCCCTTCTTTGGGTGTTCTCTATGGCTATTGCATCTTTTTTTTTTAAAGATTGTACTCCATACACTTGAAGCATATTCAAGTGGGGTATCATAAGCCCCTTGTATAGACTGACGAAAGAGTTTTGCCCAAATATTTAAAATTTCTTTTGATTATTCCCAATTTCTGGTTGTAGTCTAGGTGCCATTCACGAAACCCAAAAATTTGTTACGCACAAAATGTTTTTGCATGAAAGTGTTGTCAATACCCTCTTATTTGATAATCCGGCTGATGCCACTCTGGCATCCTTGGGCATTTCGAAATTTTTGGGTAAAATGGAATTTTTCGAAGAAAAACCGTTGAAAATAGGAAAAATTCAATTACTTTTTCCATGCTGCAGCTAGATCAACAAAATTGGTACCAAAAGAACGACAATTTTATTGTCTTTAAGTCTCAAGCTCAATTTACCAATTTACTTGTCCATAAAATGGGGAAAACTATGGATTTTCGATGAAAAATCGTTGAAAATAGGGAAAACACCATATCTTTTTTTATTCTGTAGCTAAGTAAACAATTTTGGTACCAAACGCACAATAAATTTATTGCTTTTTATTCTAATTAATACAGAAGTCAGATTTGCAATTTGTTGGTACGAAAAATTGGGAAAAACAACTACTCTTTGATGAAAAATCGCTGAAAATTTGCAAAATGCAATGACTTTTTCAGACTGTAGTATGAGGTTCTGCAATTATGGTACCAAATTAAAGGTTTTTGATATAATTGTCTTTTATTCTGAATACATATTAAGCAACTTGCTCAAAAATAAAATGGGAGAAGAACAATGAGGGAGAAAACTTTGATTTTTGAAGGTTTTTTTCCATACAAAATTGAAAGATGCAAAACGTTTAGAGAAAATCTAGAACAAAGATATGTGTATTCAAGTCAACAGTTTAAAAAAACCAATTTACTATACATGTAGTACATGGAGTCTTGCAGCAAGCTTTTGAAAGATGTGGGTGAAATTAGACACATTGTTCAAAAGGAAGAAAAGAAGAACTGTCTATGATACATAACGTGCATGTCTTGTCCACTCTGTTAATTAATCTGCTTTTAAATGATGCTAATGAATTTGAAGACGTTTTACATTTGTACAACTTGATGAGTGTCACTGCTGGTGGACCAGGAGTCCCCGAGGGCACATGTAGCCAAGTTTGATCAATTTCGGTTGGTCGTTTCTTCAAATCTTAATCCAGGATAACCACACCTTCTGCTATTTCCGTGGCAGATGGCCGTCCTATGTCGGCATCGGTTGCTCGTTGGTTTATGTGTAGTCCTTTGTGTTTGATGTTTCTGTGTTGTGCGTTGACGTTCCTTGTCCCTTATGCATCTCTTTCTGTGCTTGTCTGCTTTGTGTTTTTGCATTTGGGGTTTTGCTAAGGGTGCTGCAACCTTCTGTTGTTGGAAATCCCCTCCGTTGTCTCAAACGCATTCGAAAATTTCTGTTTACAACATTGTCACAAATTTCTGAAACCGGGGTCCTGTAGCATCATATCGTAGTCATCTTGCTACGTCTTATATTTTGGACATAATTATCACACATTTTGGCCATATTTCATTGTTTGGATTGAGGATCAATGACGAGGGTTAAATATCCGAAACGTGCATGTCTAGTCCACGCTTTTAATTAATCTGCTTTTAAATGATGCTAATGAATTTGAAGATGTTTAACATAGATGATTTCTGCCAGGGTTGTGAAGTTGCTTTCAATCATTGAAGTGGATCTTAAAGACCTGCTTAGTGGTGACATTGTTCAATCTTAAAAAGATTACTTCAGTTTTGCAACTTCGAAATATGTTCTTAAAATAAGCTCCAGGTTATTTATTCGACAAGAATGCCTAGGAGCTGATGATCGATTGATGTATACAGGGCTCTGGTGTATCAACTGACCATTAAATGGCAGAATCAATACCTTGATTGTTTCTGGTCATATAATTCTAAAAATAACTAAACACTTCAGATGTTCAATGATAAGTGTTCCAGTTATCTACCTTCTTGAAGAAAGTTTTAAACCAACTTTAATGCACCAGACACGTGTTTCGGATAGAAAAATCCTCATCAGTGATGCTTTCAATTAAAGTGACTTCATGGCACAGCCAAAATCCTCTCCAGCAGCTCCCCTGGCCCTATTTTCTGAACTTGAAATTGCTATTCGATATTCAATTGACTCCTACTTACGATCACAATGACATAAAAGATTCAGTCAAGAAAGCTACATCTCATGAAATGAAGTGCAACTGAATGATATTACATGTACTTGCAATCATTTGATCGAGAAAGCAATCCGATTGATTAAGAACTCGCATTCTACACATTATTCTAAAGATGTAGGTATTGCGAACAGATTTTGATGATGGATACCATCAACATATGATGGTATAGGAGAGACAAAGGTTGTTCTGTGGGAAATCTTTTGAAGTGGTGTTCCGTGTCAAATTTGAGAGAAGTTAATTCAGATATTGAAAAGATGGTGACTGGGGCCATGGTATTCATAAAAAATTACTATGGTTTAGAGAATATACACAGTATATCTGATGTCAGGTCCAGTGTACAATTGAATGAAATGAGCTGTAAGAGAAAGGAGGGAATCTCCAACAACACTAGGTTGCAGCACCCACAGCAAAATTCCATAACATCCATGCAAAAAAAAAAACACAGAACAAACACCCACAGAAAGAGACGCAAAAGGGACAAGGAACACCAACTCACACCATAGAAACATGAAACATAAAAGACTAAACATAAACCAACGAGACCAATGGACAACCGGTGCCGACTTAGGACGGCCATCTGCCACGTAAATAACAGACGGTGTGGTTATCCTGGATTACGTGCGCACAACCCTCCAACTATTCCGATTTCCCAGAGGTCTCGAAGAACGCACAATTATGGTGTAAAACAACCTCCTCACAGAGTTCAAAACTCTTGGATGACCATTACCACCAACTTTATTAATTGAATAATTTCGATAAAATGTCAAGAAAAACGAAATATTTTTAGCCATGCATAAGGAAACATTCTTCAGATGCAGTTCAATCAAACCTGGATCTGCTGAAAGAACTAAATTTAAAATAAATGTTGAGACCTATTGTGATAATATTTTGCCAATTGCGTCTGAACCTCTATCTGTTATCCTGTTGATTTGTTGTAGTCGCACATGAAATCTGAGCTGTGTAACAAACAGATGTGACAAATTCTGTGCTCAAATTTCTTTAATTCTGTAAACGTTTTGGAGTAGAAAATTATCAGAGTACGATGCAAAGGAGGCATTTTGATCAACCATGTAAGAGGGGTTCTTTGTTGTTAGAAGTAGTTTCACACAAGAATTACAATTGCATGTTGATGAAAAAACAAGGCAATAAGAAATGAGGTGATATCCAACAAAACTGGGTTGCAGCACCAATATCAACACATCAAAACATCTCAAGTAAAAATACAGAGAAGACAAACACAGAAAGAGAAACCAAACGGGTAGGAAACAGCAAACACGACATCAAACATCAAATAAGCAATGTATGAATTATGCAATTAAAATGGAACATTCTTTTCGTGAAATGATGCGTGATATTGTAAGATGATGCTAGGACATTTATACTATTTGGAATGATATATCTAGAGAAGAATAAAGGGTAATAAGAGAGTGCAAATCTAAAACTATCAATATGAAATTATTTTGATACGAAAATTGTTGTTTTAGAATTTCTTTAAACCGATTTTTTTTACAATTTAAAACCTGTTTTCAGCAAAAACAAAACAAGAAGATTCAATTTGCTTGAGTGGAATTCTGAATTTAAAGCAATGAAATCATTTTTCTTGCTGTTGTTCTAACTACAGCATGGAAAAAACATTGCAATATCCCATTTTTCAGCGATTTTTCATTCAAAATTCATTCTTTCCCCCATTTTCGTACTTGCAAATTGCTAATCTGATATTTAAAATAAAAGGCAATACATTCATTGTGCGTTTGGTACAAAAATTGTTATTTTATCTACGGTATGAAAAGGATATGACATATTCCCAATTTTCAACGGTTTTTCATCGAAAATCCATAGTTTTCCCCATTTTATGGACGAGTAAATTGATAAACTGAGCTTGGGACTTAAAGGCAATGGCATTGCTCTTCTTTTGATACCAAATTTGTTGTTCTAGCTACAACATGGACAAAGTAATTGCGTTTTTCCAATTTTCAACGGTTTTCGTTGAAAAATGACTTTTTTCCCAAAAATTTCGAAATGCCCATGGATGCCAGAGTGGCATCCGCCGGATTATCAAAGTAGAGGGTATTAACATCACTTTCATGCAAAAACATTTTGTGCGTAACATTTTTTGGGGTTCACCCCAAAATAGCCATTTGGCAACTAGACTATTGGCTTTCTTAACAGTAGTACTAATATGTTGTTGAAATTTTAGCTGGTCGTCTACCATTACCATGATTACAAACCAAAGTCCTTAGCTTTCACATAACCCTGCACTCCTGGAACATTTTTACAAACTCCTAAATCTTTATGAGGTAGTCGGAAGCATATTCAACAGCTATATTATCATCGTGCGTCAAGTGGATATATTTTTTGTGCTTGGTTGTAAGGTCGTAGGTACCTAGCCACACATAGACCCATGCAGATTTTACCGTATTTCTTGACTTTCGGCCTGAGTTTTGACTTGATCCCCTTGAGACCGTCTCTACATGTATCTCCACTTTTTGGAATCCAGTGAATATGCTGTTCGGATGCTTGACTAACTTTCCGTTCCAGCCATTTCATAGCTACTCCGGTACTAAGGAGGCAATGTGTGGGTACCTCAAGCGTGTTCAGTGAAAGGAGCTAAACTTCAAGATCTTTTTGTACACATGAATATTTTCAATCAAGATTGTCTCAAAATCAAAATTATGTATTTGTACACAGTTATGACTTTAAATAAATATAACATATTTACATGGTTCGATCTAGTAAAGGCATTACACTGCCTTAAAGTATTCTAGCCCTGTAATTTTGTTCTTTCATCGCCGAACTTTAGAATCCTGCTTTCAAAGGGGCGCACCGCGTTGCTGAAATGAAGGGGCGTCCCGATAAATTCACATTCAGAAACTCCCCTTTGTGCAAATAAATTAATTTACTTGAATCATGATAACAAAAATCCTTGTATACACATATTCTTTGTGTCTCGACATCAGGAGTACGGAGTGGATAAGTTTTATAACCGAGAAGTGGATGAAGAATGAAACTATATAGCTCGGATTGTCCTAACTGCGACCTAATCAGCGTCATTAAAACGCATTGTTTAGAAAGATGTCGACGTCAGGGGACTTTGGTCTTTGATGTCATTTATTTGTGTTAAGGGACGTAGACACAATATTTCGCCTTGCATCTGTGATCATGCCTGCTTTTTCTCGTTTTCTGCAGCGCTGCTGCCAGGATGTTACTCTGACAAGAGCGAGAAATACACTTGTAAACAAAAGCTGCAGGTTCTTGTACCTGGGGTCACAACAACGCTTGACCCAAATGTGTAATCGAGAACAGACGAATTTTCAACAAAATTCTGCAGCAAAGGGGACGAGGAGGAGGTATATTTTATTTGATCCAGCGACTCTGACTCCGGAACAGAACAGATATTGGTCTATTCTTAAGGCGAAGATCCGCATTTGGTTATCGCTTGGTCTTATAGGTAAATAACCTTGTTTACTCTAGTCACGTTTACATGTCAAAAAGTAGGCCAGGGTCATTTGAGGCCACAGACTGTTCACAAACATGATTATCAACTTGACAAGAAAGGGGGGTGCACTGAATGATTTGATGCACAATTAAATAAAGGTACCTTATAAGTTTGCTTTTAAAATATTGGGAATGGTTGTGAGTGCAGAAATGCTACTTTTCTGACAGGTGGCTGAGATGCATTTTATTATTTTTTATTTACTTGCTTCATCACAGAACTCACTCCTGTACTTTACAAATGTGGATTAATAATCATAATATATTCCTATTGTAGCATATGATTTTTAAGGTAGCTTTAAGCTTACCCGGTAATTGCAATTATTAACCAGTCATTCTAAACATGCTAAACATATTATTCTCAATTTTACTATTTGCTCAAATGAGAATAAACTAATTGTACCCTGCAGACGAAGTTAGGGGGGGTATATGGAAAACACCCTGTTCGTCCGTCCATCCGTCTGATTAAGAAGTTCTTAGAACGGATATTTCTTAAACTATATGTATAAGTGATAGGGTTTTCATATTTCAAGCAAGAATTCACCATAATAAGTACTACATTTTGATACCGAGACATTTTACCTAGTGACTTTGACTTTGAACTTTGACCTTGTAGTAATATTTGGTTAAGAAGTTCTCAAAGCAAATATTTCTCCAAGTATAAGTGATAGGGCTTTCATATTTTTTCTCCATACATGTACATTCACCATAACAGGTGCTACATTTTGATACCAAGACATTTGACCTAGCGACCTTGACTTTGAACTTTGACCTTATACTTTTATAGTGATATTTTGGTAAAGATGTTATTGAAGTGAATATCTCTGCAATTGTAAGTGATATAAGGCTTTAATATTTCATATACACATTCATTATAACATTGAGTACATGTATTACTCCAGGACATTTGATCTAATGGCATTGACCTTTGACCTATGTTTAAACTAAAAGGGGTAGCACATTGATATTTCACATGTATTCCTCCTGACTAAAGCTTTCATTTAATACCATGACTTTTTACCCAGTGACCTTGACCTTTGACCTACTTTTGACCTTTGACCTTCTCTTAAACTATATGGAGTAGGGCTTTGATATTTCACATACAGATTCCTCTGACATGATGAGAGCTTTCATTTGATATCATGACTTTTTACCTAGTGACTTTGATTTTGAGCTATCAAATGTCTTGGATCAAATTTCACATGATGAGAGCTAAGAGGTATTGGGCTTTTAGCAAAGAGGGATTGGGCTTTCATATTTCACACATAGATTCCTCATGATTAGAGCTCATCTGAAATCATGACTTTGACCTAGTGACCTTGATCTTGACCTTTGACCTACTTTTAAACTATAAGGGATAGGGCTTTGATATTTCACATGAAGATTTCCCATGACCAGAGCTTCCATTTGATATCATGACTTTTGATCTAGTACCGGTAACCTTGACTTAAGGTAGAGTATCCCTCAGGTCAGAATTTTGAAAATTTTATGCCTGGATACCCTTTTTTTTTCTCTTCACAATATTGTTCAGAGTATCAAACTAACATACTTTTGGGAAAAGAAAATTTTATCACCTCTAACATTGGTATTTTCTTACCTTTCCCATAGGGTCCAATGTTAAAGTTAAGACTCCTAGAGCTGCAACGATTCACCGCGGTGCACTGAGAATCGCGATTCTTAGCTCTGACTCGAATCGCGAGTCGTTGTGGTCAGAAACGATTCGAGTCGAATAGTCTAAATAATGCAGAAAAACGTTCTAATTTCAACTTTAAAGATTCACTTATCGCAGGATTCCCAATAAGAATGGTTTTAGGTGGTGATTTAGAATAACAGTTGAACCCTTCAAGTGCATTTCACATAGAAATTCGTAAGAAAATACAGGGTCAGAGGAAATTCGAACAGCGACTTTTGCCGAAGATCGATGAGTGCTGCCCCAAATACTGAAATGCCTCTTTTAAAGAAGTTTACCTATGCACTTCTTTGTGCAACCTGTTTAATTATCATGTATCCTTTGTGTACAGTATTGACTTTATATCCAAAGAAGGCTGTTCTGTGGAGGGGGGGGGGGGGGGGCACAAATTGTATTTGGTTTGTATATCTGGTCTAGCAAATTTTGAATATATGAAAAAGAAAATATTGTAAAAGTTGAAATTTTGGAGATATTAACATCTGAGACCTGAGGGATGCTCTACCTTAAACCTACTTTCTTTTACTGGAAGGGATATGGCTATGATGTTTAATTAACATATAGATTCCTTATGAGAGCTTTCTGTGATATGTCATAAATGAATCCCTTTAGAAAAAACGACGTCCAGCGGGGGTATAATTCGTCACTTTATGGGCAGTTCTAGTTGTCATTGTCATACAGAGTTTTTTATTACCAAAATTGAGAGAAACTTTCACAACTTTTAAAGTAAAAAAAACTTTTCAAATAGATTTGACTTTGGACCTAGTGACCTTGAGCTTTTGAATTTGACCTATGACTACGTGTATACTTTCTTGGGCAATGTCTTTTGGACTTAGAGGATAAGAAGCTGACATACATGCATATATTTTACATTTTACATCACCAATATAATCAGGGCCTTAACTTTTGAGCGTGTGACCTTGACCTTAAAGTTTGATCTACTTCATACTTTTCAAAAACTTTAGACAGAACTACATTGTATATCTTTTGAGCAATGAGGAATATACATGTAGCTTTATAGTTACATGTATAATCGTATTTCCCATTTGAATACCTCATAACCTGTAGGGCTGGGACGATACATCGATATATCGATAAATCGCGATACGGTGTTCCACGATACGCGTATCGATACGTTGGAGCTATATCGCGATATCCGGACCCATTTTAAACTCCGTTCAAAGGCCTGAACACGCTCGTTAACTTCGTCGATTGAAAGCTTCGGGCTAACTGAAACGTGTGACTTACTTACTTAAAAGGGTAAAGATGTTTTTCTTGACTAATCTTCCTATGTTTGCTCCGGATAGTATGCAGTAGTCAATTTTCCATGCATATAGTTTGCGGTACAGGCGGAAAGATCGCCTGGATATGCGTATGCGCTTCTAAATTATTTTCTTTAGAAATGCATACGCATATTCAGCCTGTGGTTTGTGGGAATCTAGCCGCAGGAACGGCCAATGGCACTTGGATATTTGTTGTCCGTTTCCGCGGCTAGCGGGAATCCTACAGATATTTTGTTTATTCAAACTCATGTTCGTCTAAAAAATTTAAAGCGGCGAAAGTAAAGTTTTCAGAATCCGTATCTAACGCGATCTTAATATTTACAATTTTGTAAGATACTATTGTCCAGAGAAAGTACCTGATTGAGTGGGTGAGAGTGAGAGCGACGTGAAAACGGCATGAAATAACTTATGTCCAGTAGCTATTCATGCGTGCATGATCCATTCATTTATCATCGATTTATGAGATATACTGGCGTTTGACCTAAATTTCTTCCATTTAAGATGATTTCATTTATTTATCTGAAAGAAAGAGTTCTGGAATCGTATGTAGTGCTAGTTACTTAACTTCGAAAATTTTTAATATAAAACCGACTCGTGTCAATCCTTGATTGAACGTCGGAAACAGCCTTTTAAAGAAGAAGGGGAAAAAATGTCTGTCTACTACGATCTTTATATATCTATTATATTTTCTATTCACGTCAGCGACAACTTTAACTCGAGAATAAAATCATTAAAGATTAGTAGATTACGTCCACGTGGTTTACGCACATGCTCTCTCTCTCATCCCCAAAATTTTGCTAATACATGTACATAAAATAAAACGTACAGAGACGGAAAACCGTTTGTCCTAAAAAAAATCAAAGTGTAGGATGTATCCATCGAATAAAATCAAACACATTTAAAAAACAATTATGCGGTAATCCTTTCAATATTGTAGAGAAAGGAGCGTTTGTTACGATTGTTATGGTTGTTTTTAATATGATTTCCTCATGAAAAAAATCAGTCTAGGATTATTCAAATAGGAAGGAGAACTGAAAAGAGAGATATAAAAGGAAGGGGGGGGGGGGGGGGTACATAAATTCATGAACTTTTCATGCACGAGGCCCTCTTATTTACCAATTCATGGCTTGTCTTGTTGATGCTGTTAATGAGAAAATGAACAGACAAAAAAGAGTAAAAATACATGTTAAGGTGAAAAGTTGAAAACATAATTGCAAAGGGTACATATTTGTTCTTGTAGCTTTACTTGTAGCTAACTAGCCTCTGTCTATCAGTAATAACTTTTGATGTTATTGTTCAAAGTTTGAAAAGTTTATTTAATTGCTTGGGATTTTTTAAATCTTGATTATTGCAGGATCTAGAAAAATAGTCTTTATCAAAATATTTTAATGTTATACATGAGTTTCATTCTATACAGCCTGGATCTTCGTTATAGCAATATACATCAGAAATATCGTGATACATATCGTATCGTAGGCACTATATCGTGATACGTATCGATACGCTCGAGACCCGTATCGTCCCAGCCCTAATAACCTGACCTTTCATTTCTGACCTTGAGGGTTCTCCTAGTGACCTTGACCTTAAAGTTTGATCTACTTTTCAGAAACATTAAGCTGGACCATATCTTATTTTATGAAATGGTTATTTTACTGCATTTTGTATCAAACATGTTAAAAATCTTTATTTTGAGCGATACTGTCCCAGGGATCTTTTAAAGAGAGAGTGTTATATCATTGTACATGGAATTTACAAAGTGAAGCAACACTAAACCTTTACTATCTAGTACTAAATAATAGTAAATTCCAATCTAGTACTAAATAATAGTAAATTCCAATCTAGTACTAAATAATAGTAAATACCAATGTAGTACTAAATAATAGTAAAGTCCAATCTAGTACTAAATAATAGTAAATTCCAATCTAGTACTAAATAATAGTCAATTCCAATCTAGTACTAGATAATAGTTCATTTCAATCTAGTACTAAATAATAGTAAATTCCACTGTAGTACTAAATATTAGTAAAGTCCAATCTAGTACTAAATAATAGTAAATTCCAATCTAGTACTAAATAATAGTCAATTCCAATCTAGTACTAGATAATTGTTAATTCCAATCTAGTACTAAATAATAGTCAATTCCAATCTAGTACTAAATAATAGTCAATTCCAATCTAGTACTAAATAATCGTTAATTCCAATCTAGTATTAAATAATAGTCAATTCCAATCTAGTACTAAATAATCGTTAATTCCAATCTAGTATTAAATAATAGTAAATTCCAATCTAGTACTAAAGTCTTGTTAATTTCAATCTAGTACTAAATAATAGTTAATTCCAATCTCGTACTAAATAAGGCCAAAAGAAAAAATACCTTTGTTTCCCATCACCCGACCGACCCTACTCAAAGCCGCCGACCCTAACGTTTTTTTCTCGATTTTTAGTTGCATTTATAGGTTTTTCGCGCCAATTTTATGATCATCGCGCTTTATGAAATGCATGCCAGAAATGTTAAATCTACCGATTTTGGTGTAATTTTACCTGCCTTTTAACATTATCTATTGCAAAACCATTCTTTTTATTCTTCCACTTTTTTAAATTTTGTAAAAATACGAAGTAATCTATAATTTCTCTCTCGAAACGCTACTTTATATTGTACGGCGCTACCGGGCTGGCTTCCTTTTTTCCCATAAAAGGATTAATGCCTGGCAATGTTTGTACACTCTGATTGTTATAAAAGCATACAGTCTGAATCAGGGTTCTCATTAACTCAGCCGGCGACCTTTGATTTCTCACCTCCTACTTAGGGTAAAATCGCCGCCTACTTTCGTAAAAAAAATAATCGTCGTATCTCAATTTTTATTGCAGGTTAATATGAAAATTGAATCTGTACAAAAGGAAATTTAGTTGTCCTGTAAAATCTGTTTTAAAATAAAAACTGTCCTAATACAAGGTACGTGATAAATACCGGGTATTTCGGTAACTATACAGTGCGTTAGTTATTTTCAACGCAGCGTGACGGGTCATTTTACGACAACGTATTTTAAAGTTGTACAATAGAACGATTACATCTCGACATTTTCACGACTGTAAATAAAATTTTGATACGAACTATAGACCACGCGCCTCCATGTCAGTCTTAATAGGGATAACGTGCTTCTGACGTTACAATGTATGTTTGCGGCTGGTAAATGCTTATTTAATGATCGCAAACTGAGTCTTTTTTGCAACACGTTACTGAAACCAGAAAAAAAACGGATGTTTGTACTGTAAATCAGCACTTATCGGCTACAAACTTAACGTCAATGCAAGCTACCACATTCCTGTTTTGATGAAATCAAGACATTTGACCTAGCGACCTTGACTTTGAACTTTGACCTTATACTTTTATAGTGATATTTTGGTAAAGATGTTATTGAAGTGAATATCTCTGCAATTGTAAGTGATATAAGGCTTTAATATTTCATATACACATTCATTATAACATTGAGTACATGTATTACTCCAGGACATTTGATCTAATGGCATTGACCTTTGACCTATGTTTAAACTAAAAGGGGTAGCACATTGATATTTCACATGTATTCCTCCTGACTAAAGCTTTCATTTAATACCATGACTTTTTACCCAGTGACCTTGACCTTTGACCTACTTTTGACCTTTGACCTTCTCTTAAACTATATGGAGTAGGGCTTTGATATTTCACATACAGATTCCTCTGACATGATGAGAGCTTTCATTTGATATCATGACTTTTTACCTAGTGACTTTGATTTTGAGCTATCAAATGTCTTGGATCAAATTTCACATGATGAGAGCTAAGAGGTATTGGGCTTTTAGCTAAGAGGGATTGGGCTTTCATATTTCACACATAGATTCCTCATGATTAGAGCTCATCTGAAATCATGACTTTGACCTAGTGACCTTGATCTTGACCTTTGACCTACTTTTAAACTATAAGGGATAGGGCTTTCATATTTCACATGAAGATTTCCCATGACCAGAGCTTCCATTTGATATCATGACTTTTGATGTAGTACCGGTAACCTTGACTTAAGGTAGAGTATCCCTCAGGTCAGAATTTTGAAAATTTTATGCCTGGATACCCTTTTTTTTTCTCTTCACAATATTGTTCAGAGTATCAAACTAACATACTTTTGGGAAAAGAAAATTTTATCACCTCTAACATTGGTATTTTCTTACCTTTCCCATAGGGTCCAATGTTAAAGTTAAGACTCCTAGAGCTGCAACGATTCACCGCGGTGCACTGAGAATCGCGATTCTTAGCTCTGACTCGAATCGCGAGTCGTTGTGGTCAGAAACGATTCGAGTCGAATAGTCTAAATAATGCAGAAAAACGTTCTAATTTCAACTTTAAAGATTCACTTATCGCAGGATTCCCAATAAGAATGGTTTTAGGTGGTGATTTAGAATAACAGTTGAACCCTTCAAGTGCATTTCACATAGAAATTCGTAAGAAAATACAGGGTCAGAGGAAATTCGAACAGCGACTTTTGCCGAAGATCGATGAGTGCTGCCCCAAATACTGAAATGCCTCTTTTAAAGAAGTTTACCTATGCACTTCTTTGTGCAACCTGTTTAATTATCATGTATCCTTTGTGTACAGTATTGACTTTATATCCAAAGAAGGCTGTTCTGTGGAGGGGGGGGGCACAAATTGTATTTGGTTTGTATATCTGGTCTAGCAAATTTTGAATATATGAAAAAGAAAATATTGTAAAAGTTGAAATTTTGGAGATATTAACATCTGAGACCTGAGGGATGCTCTACCTTAAACCTACTTTCTTTTACTGGAAGGGATATGGCTATGATGTTTAATTAACATATAGATTCCTTATGAGAGCTTTCTGTGATATGTCATAAATGAATCCCTTTAGAAAAAACGACGTCCAGCGGGGGTATAATTCGTCACTTTATGGGCAGTTCTAGTTGTCATTGTCATACAGAGTTTTTTATTACCAAAATTGAGAGAAACTTTCACAACTTTTAAAGCAAAAATACTTTTCAAATAGATTTGACTTTGGACCTAGTGACCTTGAGCTTTTGAATTTGACCTATGACTACGTGTATACTTTCTTGGGCAATGTCTTTTGGACTTAGAGGATAAGAAGCTGACATACATGCATATATTTTACATTTTACATCACCAATATAATCAGGGCCTTAACTTTTGAGCGTGTGACCTTGACCTTAAAGTTTGATCTACTTCATACTTTTCAAAAACTTTAGACAGAACTACATTGTATATCTTTTGAGCAATGAGGAATATACATGTAGCTTTATAGTTACATGTATAATCGTATTTCCCATTTGAATACCTCATAACCTGACCTTTCATTTCTGACCTTGAGGGTTCTCCTAGTGACCTTGACCTTGTTTAATCTACTTTTCAGAAACATTAAGCTGGACCATATCTTATTTTACTAAATTGTCATTTTACTACATTTTGTATCAAACATGTTAAAAATCTTTATTTTGAGCGATACTGTCCCAGGGATCTTTTAAAGAGAGAGTGTTATATCATTGTACATGGAATTGACAAAGTGAAGCAACACTAAACCTTTACTATCTCGTACTAAATAATAGTTGATTCCAATCTAGTACTAAATAATAGTTAATTCCAATCTAGTACTAAATAATAGTCAATTCCAATCTAGTACTAAATAATAGTTAATTCCAATCTAGTACTAAATAATAGTCAATTCCAATCTAGTACTAAATAATAGTTAATTTCAATCTAGTACTAAATAATAGTCAATTCCAATCTAGTACTAAATAATAGTTAATTCCAATCTAGTACTAAATAATAGTTAATTCCAATCTAGTACTAAATAATAGTCAATTCCAATCTAGTACTAAATAATAGTTAATTTCAATCTAGTACTAAATAATAGTCAATTCCAATCTAGTACTAAATAATAGTTAATTCCAATCTAGTACTAAATAATAGTTAATTCCAATCTAGTACTAAATAATAGTCAATTCCAATCTAGAACTAAATGATAGTTAATTCTAATCTAATATTAAATAATAGTCAATTCCAATCTAGTACTAAATAATAGTTAATTCCAATCTAGAACTAAATAATAGTTAATTCCAATCTAGTACTAAATAATAGTTAATTCCAATCTAGTACTAAATAATAGTCAATTCCAATCTAGTACTAAATAATAGTTAATTCCAATCTAGTACTAAATAATAGTTAATTCCAATCTAGTACTAAATAATAGTCAATTCCAATCTAGTACTAAATAATAGTTAATTCCAATCTAGTACTAAATAATAGTTAATTCCAATCTAGTACTAAATAATAGTCAATTCCAATCTAGTACTAAATAATAGTTAATTCCAATCTAGTACTAAATAATAGTTAATTCCAATCTAGTACTAAATAATAGTCAATTCCAATCTAGTACTAAATAATAGTTAATTCCAATCTCGTACTAAATAATAATTAATTCCAATGTAGTACTAAATAATAGTAAATTCCAATCTAGTACTAAATAATAGTTAATTCCAATCTAGTACTAAATAATGGTAAATTTGAATCTAGTACTAAATAATAGTAAATTTCAATCTAGTACTAAATAATAGTAAATTCCAATGTAGTACTAAATAATAGCAAAGTCCAATCTAGTACTAAATAATAGTAAATTCCAATCTAGTACTAAATAATAGTCAATTCCAATCTAGTTCTAGATAATAGTTAATTCCAATCTAGTACTAAATAATAGTTAATTCCAATCTTGTACTAAATAATAGTCAATTCCAATCTAGTACTAAATAATAGTCAATTCCAATCTAGTACTAAATAATAGTCAATTCCAATCTAGTACTAAATAATCGTTAATTCCAATCTAGTATTAAATAATAGTAAATTCCAATCTAGTACTAAATAATAGTAAATTCCAATCTAGTACTAAATTCTTGTTAATTTCAATCTAGTACTAAATAATAGTTAATTCCAATCTCGTACTTAATAATAGTAAATTCCAATCTCATACTTAATAATAGTAAATTCCAATCTAGTACTAAATAATAGTTAATTCCAATCTCGTACTAAATAATAGTAAATTCCAATCTCATACTAAATAATAGTAAATTCCAATCTAGTACTAAATAATAGTGAATTCCAATGTAGTACTAAATATTAGTTAATTCCAACATTGTCCAATCTAGTACTAAATAATAGTTAATTCCAATCAACAGTTGTCCGCTAGTGATAAATTTAGATTTTTAACAGATACTATGAATTTCTTTCAGGTTGCAAAATTTTCTATCGGAGCCATGCATATGAGATTTCTATAATACCGGTATAGAGATTAAATCTATTGATATTATTAAACAAAATTTTTTTATTAAAACGAAATGTATTAGAAACACAGAGAGTTAACACAGATTATTTTTATTACAATTTGATTTGTTGTATAGGTGGAGGAGCATGGTTGTATTTCCAAGAATCCAAGAAGGATGGAGGTGTGGAAGCTGCGGAGGCAGAAACAGAAGCCGGGGCACTGAGGAAAGGACTTCCTACGTACACCATCGCTGACGTAGCTAAACATAACTCAAAGGAGAATAAAATCTGGGTAAATATTTGTTATTCTTTATATACTGTCTGGTTTTGGAAAACAAGTATTCTTAGTTATGGGCTATAGGAGAATATGTAGCCATTGAATTGTTAGAGATTGTAAAATAAATTTTAATTGATAAGACAATAGGAATGTTTTCGAAAAAAAATTCAGATTAATTAAAATAGCACGATAACACGTTGATCACAAATCAACACAATAAAGGTCTCATTATATAAAGAAACATTTTATATTACAGGTGACGTACAAGAATGGTGTTTATGATATCACAGACTTTGTAGCCAACCATCCAGGAGGCTCCAGTAAGATTATGCTTGCTGCCGGCAGTAACATCGAGGTGTTTTGGAACATGTACGCACAGCATAAAATCCCTGAAATCTACGACATGCTTGAGGAAATGAGGATCGGAAATATTACCGAAAAACCAAAAATGTCCGAAAAAGACAAAAGTGACCCGTATTCTAACGACCCATTACGACATCCTGCCCTCAAGCCGAGCTCTGTTAAGCCGTTTAATGCAGAACCTCCACTGGAGTTACTGGTTGACAAATATCTGACGCCGAATGAATTATTTTTTGTCCGAAACCACCTTCCTGTTCCAGACATAGATCCAAAGAAATATCGTTTGACTGTAGGCGGGAAGGGAAGTAGACGAGAATTATCACTCAGCCTTGATGAATTAAGGAAGTTTCCTCAAAAGTCAGTCGTTTGTATCGTCCAGTGTGCTGGAAATCGTAGAAGTGAAATGGTAAAAATCAAGCCAGTAAAGGGACTTAACTGGGGTGCGGCGGCCATTAGTAACGCTGAATGGACAGGAGTACCCCTGGATGACTTATTGAAGAAGGCAGGGATTAATATTGATGAAGTGGACTGTAAACATATAATATTTGATGGTGCTGACTCCGACCCTACAGGTAAGAAATACAAATGTAGTACAGGTGAGATATTGTACAGGTGAGGTATTGTACAGTTAAGAAATACATGTGTAGTACAGGTGAGATATTGTACAGGTGAGGTATTGTACCAGTACAGTAAGCATTTCTTTATGTGTTGCATTTCACCTTCACAAATTTTATAATAAGAGACTGTGAACGAATAATTTCATACTGCAATGATAAACTAATATTTGATGAACAGGTACTACATATGGAGCTTCCATACCGATTGACATGGCACGTAAATTGAAGAAGGACATCGTGGTGGCATACCAGATGAACGGAGAAGACATACCTCGGGATCACGGTTATCCAGTCAGAATCATCATACCTGGAATCGTAGGAGCCAGACAGGTATTATGATTATAGTATAAGTCTCCGTGAAATATAAAGTACACAATTTGTGGTTTAGCCAATATGATTACGGCTTAGGCTTAGATCTTTTATATGTCATTGACAGAACCTTTATTTGAGATCTTTGCTTTTGACTTCTTTATCTTAATTGATCTTAAATATTAAACTTGGCTTTATCTCCTGGGTACAGCTTCCATATTTCTATTTATGCCTGTAAAAAAATTGAAACTGGGGCTTTGCAAATATATGCCTTTAATGGTTTTTTTATCTATAATGTGTATAGGTAAAGTGGTTGCATCGTATTACATTGAGCGACACAGAGAGCACCTGCCACTGGCAACAGAAGGACTATAAAGGATTCCACGCCTCCATTGACTGGCATAACGTAGATTTCAGTACTGTGCCGGCAATACAGGAGTATCCTGTACAGAGCGCCATCTGTGAGCCAAAAGATGGCACTGTGCTGCAGGACAAGGAGGAAGTAACTGTGAAAGGTACATCGTAGTGAATGTGATGCTTGATTCTGGGTCTGATTAGAGTTTTTGTGGAGTGTTTGGTTATGCTTTGATGTATTGTGTGGATTTTGTGGTATTTGGTTACCATGGTAATAGGTTTGAACTCTAGATGAATAGACACATCTCTTGTTGTATGATAATACTTTAACTTTGAAGTATCATTTCTCTAATACAAGTTTGCCTTTTCCTGTTGCTTCGAACATGTTGAAAAATCTCTACAGGTCAAAATTTTCATCTGAAGATATATTTCACAAACACAAATATCCATGGAAATATTAAGAAAATTATAATCATCCTTTTTAATTTGTGATTGATCATGTTGATTCAGAAAAGAAAATGCTCAAAAATTCATAGGCAAAATTTGTTCATGTGTTCATAAATTTGCATTTTAGATGTTGTACTTTTCCTTCTAGTACGCATTTAGGGGGGGAGGGGGGGAGGGTTGCCTATATTCTCAGAATAAAACATTTGAAGAGAAATCTTACAAGCTTGAACCTGAGAAATTTGACCTGATTGATTTTCTGTCACCATATAGATGTATGATTTGCTTTCACTTTCACCTTTTATGTTCAAAATTCCAACCTAAACGCATAATTAACCTATAACAATTACTATGATTAGATTTTGAATTTTTCATCTATCTGTCTGTCTGTCTGATCAATATTTAGGATTCTGTGATATTCTCCTATAATTATTCTAATCTGCATAACTTTGTATTTCATTTTAATTTTTATTGTTAATTAGTCTATATGAAGCATTCTATATAACATTACAGTAACTGTACCTTTGCTTAGCAGCATAATACTAATATCATTAATCATATAATTTGCTTTCAAAAGTGGAATAAAATGTAAAATAACTGCTTGTTTTACGGCTTATGCTTGTTTTACACATTTATTTCCCCGTCTGTTTTCCTTCGTTTTAACCTTGATTTGTTTAATTTCAGATTATAATCTCCACCTCCTCACTTTAATACCATCACATCTGGTTTGCTTGTTTCCCTACTTATCCTTGCTGATCTCCCAGACCCTACATATCCTTGCTGATTATAAAGATTTATTCAAAGCCCATGTGTGTGGAAGTTATATAAAGCTTAAAGAGTTATGTATAACTTCAGATATTCTCACAAATTTGAAATGAAAGAAGTTTTATGTACATACATGTAGATCTACTGTAAAAGAATATAGAAGAAATTAATGGGGCCAAATTCAACATAAAAGAAATAACAGAATTTTGAAGCATGCAATATCTGATATAAAGTGTTTTTCAGCAAGCAGACTTTAAATTTGAATATTTTTCATTTATATAATCATATGTATTTAGTAATTATCCCTTTTTTGCATTTACCCTTCATGCATATTTTCTCACAAATTTTAACCCTGCCTTCCACTTTAACCTTTGTACACTAACCTACATGTAACAGCATGCCTTCTATAGACCTCTACAACCCCTGCTGCGGAAATACAGAAAACCTGTACAAATATTAATGTTATGTCCTTTATGTTGGACTGTACATGTTATTGATTACCTTCCAGATTTTAGCAAGTAAGTATGAATTCATCAAAGTTTATTATTAGTCATATAATGTTTTACAATGGGAAACTGAAATGTACTTGGTAGTGATGGGCCGATTATCGATAATAATCGATTAGCGGCGTGTTGAAGTCATCCGATTTCGATAATCGATTTTAAAATAAATAATCGATAGCGTGAAAGTACAGAAGGGGGGGGGGGGTTGCTCAGGGATTAGAGGAAATTCTGTCCAATTGTCTAAAGTATTTCCAATAATTTCTCTACTAAATAATTGTTGTTATAAAGCTGAAGAGTAACAGAAAGCTATCAGCACGAAATTAGAGAGAATAATTGTAAAATCATTGATTAATCTAATGAAAATTTTCACACCGGACTTTTAGGGATTTCTGACGGACCGGTGATGACGGTATTAAAATTCTTCAATTCTAGTCCTTTTTAGCTCACCTCGACGAAGTTGAGATGAGCTTATGCTATAACCCCGACGTCCGCGTCCCCGTCCGCGTCCCCGTCCGCGTCCGCGTCCGGTTAAAGTTTTTGGGGTAACTCAGTATCTGACAAAGTACTGATGTTACAGTAACCAAACTTGCACAAGTGATTCATCTTGGGATGCTGAGGTGAACCCATGCATCGGATGCAGCATCTGACCTACATTTTCCGGTTGAATGACTTTGTCAATGTCTGGTTAAAGTTTTTGGGGTAACTCAGTATCTGACAAAGTACTGATGTTACAGTAACAAAACTTGCACAAGTGATCCATCTTTGGATGCTGAGATGAACCCATGCATCTGATGCAGCATCTGACCTACATTTTCCGGTTGAATGACTTTGTCAATGTTTTGTTAAAGTTTTTGGGTAGTTCAGTATCTGACAAAGTACTGATGCTACAGTAACCAAACTTGCACAAGTGATTCATCTTGGGATGCTGAGATGAACCATTGCATTGGATGCAGCATCTGACCTACATTTTCCAGTTGAATGACTTTGTCAATGTCTGGTTAAAGTTTTTGGGGTAGTTCAGTATCTGACTAAGTACTGATGCTACAGTAACCAAACTTGCACAAGTGATTCATCTTGGGATGCTGAGGTGAACCCATGCATCGGATGCAGCATCTGACCTACTTTTTCCGCTTGAGTGATTTTGCCTTATAAGGCCAATATTGAGCAAAGTATAAGTGCTACATGTACCAAACTTGCATATTGGATGTATCTTTGATCAAACTTTCATAATATGACCTTGACCTACTTTTTCCACTTGAGTGATTTTGCCTTTAAAGGCTAATATTGAGCAAAGTATAAGTGCTACATGTACCAAACTTGCATATTGGAAGTATCTTTGATCAAACTTTCATAAAATGACCTTGACCTACTTTTTTCGCTTGAGTGATTTTGCCTTTAAAGGCCAATATTGAGCAAAGTACAAGTGCTACATGTACCAAACTTGCATATTGGATATGTCTTTGATCAAATTTTCATAAAATGACCTTGACCTACTTTCTCCACTTGAGTGATTTTGCCTTTAAAGGCCAATATTGAGCAAAGTATAAGTGCTATATGTACCAAACTTGCATATTGGATGTATCTTTGATCAAACTTTCATAAAATGACCTTGACCTACTTTTTCTGCTTGAGTGATTTTGCCTTTAAAGGCCAATATTGAGCAAAGTATAAGTGCTACATGTACCAAACTTGCATATTGGATGTATCTTTGATCATACTTTCATGAAATGACCTTGACCTACTTTTTTCACTTGAGTGATTTTCTTACTATACATGTACTTAGAGATATGTTTAAATTGAACTTTGCTGCCGCGAGGTGAGCTTCGTAATCTTTGATTACACTATGTTTTCATATAAACTGATTTTATTACTTGATTGAGAATAGTCGAAGATAATCTTGTTTGATGTTACTGTTTATGTTGACAGATTCTTTGCAAATACTATTATGACCCCCCCCCCCCTTCCACTCGTCAACGAACACAACTGAAAAATGATTGTTTTTGAGTACTTTTCATGCATTTTTTCATGAAACAATAAAAAGGGTGTAGGGGATTATTTTTACATAGATTAAGCTTATTCAAGATTAAATAAATTACATTATCATATATGTATGCATTGTGTATATTACAAATGTAGGTTTTGTTTTGATAAAAAATAGTAAATTTGAGTAGAATGTGATAAACCGATTATAATCGGTAAAATCGCATCGAATATACCAACCAATTCCAACCGATTATCGATTATGATTCTAAACCGATTTCCCATCACTAGTACTTGGTTGAAAATGAAAAAAGTATGTATTGTGCATCGAGGCTAATCTTGTAAAATTGAGATTTTTAAGCAGATTGTCAATTAAATCTTTAAAATGATGAAAATCCTGATTGGCATTTCGCCTAAGAAATAAGCAAAAAAATAGCATCATTTCTTTTTAAATGTGTGTTAAGTGATGATATTTAAAGAGTTTCAAAGAAAACAAAAGTATTGAACATTTTATACACTTTGTAGAGAATGTAATTTCTCATAATGGTTTTGGGTCTACCAATATAAATTCTATTTTTAGGTTACGCTTGGAGCGGTGGTGGACGCGGTATTGTAAGGGTGGATCTATCAGCAGATGGAGGGAAATCGTGGTATTCGGCCGAGCTAAAACCTACTCGCCAACCTCTGTATAAGTATGTTATATTGATTCCAACATCTTTTTGATAAATTGAGAGAAATTAAAAGTGTTGTATAATAAAATTAATGACAAATAGCATTGTGTAATTGCAAGTATAGGGAGTCTAATGATTGATTTTATAGATGAAATTATTGTCCCTCAATATTTTCATGACCAAGGAGAAATTACTTAAAGGGTGAAAAGTAACATATCATGAGGTGATCGTGAATGATTTTAAATTACATGTATGTAAATACTCTTGTAAACACGCTTACTGTAGTAAAAAAAAATGAACTACAGGTTTGGTGCATTAAGTAAAATAGAAATAATCATTAGTATTTTATGCAGATTGAACTTTATCTGACTATGTCATAACATATATACATGCATGTATCATTTAGATGACTGCATTGGCATTGCATATTCACAAATTTATCATGCCGAGAACCATTTCATAACATTTTCTTTGTAGTTTTTGACGTTTGAAAATTGAGTGACCTACCTCTGCGTCACTGTAGGACACCACGTGACGTAATACTGTGACGTCATTGGGTGAAATTAGTATGAGGCATAATAAGTACATGTATGAATACCATATTTATGTTATTATTTAGGACGTTTGGATGGACACAGTGGGAAGGTACAATCCCCATACCCAAGGAGAGCAAGGGCGTGGCCCAGATCATGTGTAAGGCCGTAGACTCCTCCTACAATGTACAGCCCGACAGTGTGGAGGGAATCTGGAATCTACGGGGAGTGCTTAGTAACGCCTGGCATAAAGTTAGCGTGGTGCTACCAAAGGATTAGTGACTGCTCCCTCAAAATGCTCAAACACTGGTCATATTGTAAGGATAGTGGGTTGTATTTTTTCAACTTGTCTGCATTTTGCTTATGAAAAAAAAAAAGAAAACCAAAGAAAAACATTAAAAAATGTGGGGGAAACAGCTGCTCACACTCTATTGATTCTGAAGGAAAACCTGACATATTTTTGATTGCAAATATTTTTTAAGAGAAAAAACCATCATTTGGTCAATCATAACAACTAAATGAAAAGAAAATTGAAAACAAGATGTCAATCTGTGTATGAAGTATAGATTTAGAAAATATTTTTTTAGACGGAATAGAGTTTTTTTGCCATATTTTCGTCTTCTTTCTTGGTGGATGGTTTATATATTTGTTTCCCTTTTTTTTTTTCTTACTTTTTGCTACTGATGCACCAAAATGTTGTTAATATGAATGTCAAAAATGATATTCTATACATGGTCTCTCTGCTAGCAAAGTTGTCTTCAGATTGTTAAGAATCATGCCCTATAGTTACTGTTACTTGATTAAAATATCATGTCTTTTAATCATTAAAAGTGCTTAATTCTTATTGTATGATGATTGCTAAGAGATAGAAATTTGTACCAACTGGTGAGTGTATCTCGTCATTGATCATTCAGTTTTCATTTTAAATGTGATTTTAGTGCACATTGTTATGATATTAACCATGTAGTTATGATTATGATATACAGAGTATATCTATATTATGAAATTATTAAATGATTTCAAGTATTATTTAAAGTTTTAAAGTATTGTAACAGTGTGATTCTGGTCAACTCTTCAATTATCCAGTATTGTGCAACATAAATGTATGTACCGGTCCATGAATGACGTAGACTTTCAAAAGTTTTTGAAATATTCATGAAAGGATTTGAAATGAACAAAACACCCTCATATTTTTATTAGAATATTTGAGAAATCCTATAATATACAAAATTCACAGTAAAACTGAATTAAACATTTAAAAAAATCAAAATATTGAACAGAGCAGTCAACATTATCTCTGTCCACGTCAATTTAGGACCTATTGGTCAATATTTTATGGGAAAAAATGTTGACCAATACATGTCTTATTACTTGTGGGTCATGTCAGTAGTGACATAAATAGCACTGCATGCTCTTTGTACTCTTTCTTATAAATGGAAGATGATTGTAAATCATGGTATATTGCTTCATTTTTGCAGTATTGAATGATTGATAATAAAACAATAACTGAGGAATTCAGGCAACTTATGGACCCTCAGACAAAAGTTTGTCCTTAGTCAACATTTTGTCTTCAGATCCAATAAATCAAATTAATTATTATGTGCATGTCTTTATTCACAGTCAGTTATTGTATGATGGTATGATAAAACAATAAATAACTGAGGAATTCAGGCAACTTATGGTTTGATGGACCCTTAGACGAAAGTTTGTCCTAAGTCAACATTTTGTCTTCAGATCCAATAAATCATATTAATTATTATGTGCATGTCTTTATTCCCAGTCAGTGATTGTATGATGGTATAATAAAACAATAAATAACTGAGGAATTCAGGCAACTTATGGTTTGATGGACCCTTAGACGAAAGTTTGTCCTTAGTCAACATTTTGTCTTCAGATCCAATAAATCGAATTAATTATTATGAGCATGTCTTTATTCCCAGTCAGTGATTGTATGATGGTATAATAAAACAATAAATAACTGAGAAATTCAGGCAACTTATGGTTTGATTGACCCTTAGACGAAAAGTTGTCCTTAGGCAACATTTTGTCTTCAGATCCAATAAATCATACATGTATTTGCATGCCTTTATTCCCAGTCAATAATTGTATGATATATTATGATATATTACTTGCATATGTGTCCTTCCTCTCTGTCGAAGAGAAGTTGTTTGTGAACAATACTAATTATGTTATTATGTATCGTATACCATTTATTCAAGATATTACATGTAGAAGACTATGTTTTGGGATGAAAACAGGATATAAAAGAGGACACTTGGGCTATTCACAAACTGTTGTATGAATCAAGTTGTGAAAATGCTTTGTGGAGAGAAAAAAGGGAACATTCATCATGAGAGATAAACATGTGATATGTTTTATTGAAACTTTATTTTAACGTTATTTCATCTTAGAAATGAAAAAAGTGAACTTCACCAAAGAAGTTAGAAAAGAACAACTTACCCCCCCCCCCAAAAAAAAATAAAACCATAGATATGCCTTCCTCATTCTGTTTGAACAAACCTGTTAGTGTATACATGTATTGCACATCTTGTGTCTGATATAATTATATGTAATACTATAATAAAGTATAATAATCAGATGACTGTATAACAGCATTAAATATAATAAAACATAAAAATGGTACAAAGTTTTATTTCCTTTTTACATTTAACGTTTGTCCGAAAATAAGTCTCCCTTTTTGTACAGCTGGAAAACTGTCTTATTGACTAAATTCCACATACAGCGCATAAAAAATGCATGTTTTGAAAAAAAATCAGTGTTTCTTCAAAATAGTATGGCTGCAAGAAGAATTGTCTGTTTAACGTCCCTACATGGTGGCTTTGGTAAGGGTTTAATGATTTTAAAGCAAAAAAAAATAAAAAACGCACCCCAATTGCATAGTGCTATCTGGTTAAAATAAAGACTTAGCACATTGCTAATATGTGGGTTAAATCAGCTCGAAAAACAGAAATTTGTGGAGGACCTTGAGTACTTGCTACCTGAAAGATTTTATAAAGTTCTGTGCAGCAGGTGCGGATAAATTTATAATCTTCAGACAATTGAGCCCCTTGCAGTTCTCAAAATCTTGCAGAAAGCAAGTTCGCAGGGTTCTCTACCAACTTTTTATTTATTTATCAGCCAATGGACATGGCTTTTGATGGTATGATTGGCCTAAAGATTTTCATCTTTGTAATTATTGATCAGAGTTGCTAGAAACCTTTTGCAAAGCAAGTTTCAAAAGTGTTCTGATTTGCTCATGCTTTTTGACTTTTCCTTCGCAATTGCTATGCATAAATTCAATAATACAGAAGGATTCCAGCTCTTTACATTCTTGAAGAAAATTTCTAACCAATTTATCATGCACCAGACACGTGATTCGGATATTAAATCCTCATCAGTGATGCTTCCAGCCACTTTTCATAAGCCACCTGAATTCATTTTGGTAGCGCCCTCTGGTTTTATTTGTAGAATTTAAATTTATGCAATTACTTTACAGAGAGTGTGCGGCTCTACATTCAGTAGCATATCTAAATAAAATCTATGTTCAAAGTAGCATTGGAGGGATGGTGACTTTATAGGGAACCATGCCTCAAGGTTATACATGTATACCACGTCGTTTTAGTTTGCCCAGTCAATCGAACAACAAACAAGGCTGATAAAAGCCTTTTCTGCAATTTCCGATGGAACTTTTGCTAAGATTTTCATGACCTTCACTGGAAGCTTATGGACAACCAGTGTCGACTCAGGACGGCCATCTGCCACGTAAATAGCAGAATTTGTGGTTGTCCTGGATTACGTTCGCACAACCCTCTCACTCTTCAAATTACCAAGAGGTCTCGAAGTACGTACAGTTGTGGTGTAAAACAACTTCCTCATTGTGAGATGATCACACACAAACAAGATCACAAAACGCAAAGGGCCCAAGCAACACAGATGGATATAAAAAAGGGCGTACGTAATACAATCCGTGCTTTGCCGGCGCGAGCTCATGTATGTTATCACCCGAGGAGTCGGACTGACATTTAGAGAGGACAGATGGTCGGGGCCCCGTCTTCTCTAAAGAGGTTTGGACAGGGCCCGTCATGGAGTCCCGTCGTAACAGTCAGTCAGAGTGCAAGTTTTAAGAATGCGCTGGTACAAGACTGTAGATTGGTCAAGTACCAAGCCTAGTGTCCGTCTGGTGACATTAGGATCATATCCACGGTATAAAAGGCGTTCGATGATTCTGACGCATTTTCGATGGTTATGCTGCCTACCTTTGATCCTTCTCATTTTGTTTATCATATAACCATGAAAGACAGGTAGTGTAATACCCAAAGTAATGTACTCTGTTGCGTGTATAGATCCGAATTTTAAAAGAAGTTGACCGTAATTTTTGAAAATTTTCCAGAAAGTCTTAACTAGTTTATGAAAGCGGAAACCTTGACCTAAAAGGGGTTTTTTTTTGGTAATTTGTTAATTTCTACTGTGAAAATCCAAAATATCAGTACATGCTCTAGCGTACCGTATGAGTTGTGATATGTAAAGCCTTATGACGGTAATCTTGGAACATCACCGTCAAGCAAGGGGAAATACCATAGTGAATCCAAATCATCCCTTTTGTCATATACACTTGTATGAATCTTTCCGTTTACAATTTTGATAATTAGGTCCACAAACGGTGTTTCTGTATTTGTAACGTTTGCCTTGTTAAGTGTTTATTCTTGTGGATAAATTTCATTCTTAAATAATTCAAAAGCAGGATGGTCAATGGATAGAATACCGGTATCACCCAGATACCTACAAGTATCATTGAAACATTTCAGATCATCAACTTTTCTTTGCTTTTGAAGATTTTGGATAAATTCTTTTTCATAAGTGTAGAAAAATAAATCTGCAACAAGAGGCGCACAGTTAGTACCCATAGGAATTCCTACAACCTGCTTGTATAGATCCTCACCAAATCTAACATAAATATTGTCCAAGAGGAAGGACAAGGCATTACACAGGTCACTACATGTCCATAATTTGTGCGATTTGTAGTATGTCGAGGGAAAGAAACCCTTAGATCAACCAGATGTGGATTTTAAAGAATTCGAAGGAACTTTTAGAACATCTGAAATCCACTCATTTTAGTAGAGTCCATTCGATCAAAGCCTTTGATTTTTCGACACTTTACACTACAATTCCACATTCTTAATTGAAAGAAAGACTCGCAAAAATTATAAGTAATGCGTTTACAAGTAAGAACGGTAATCGCATATACAAATTTATTGTTGTTAACTATGACAAAACCTACTTTGTAAAAGAAAAGTCAGATTCTGAAAATAAGTACACTGAAACAGACATTATTCAGATGTTAAACTTTCTGATCGACAACATTTTTGTGGTGTTTGGAGGAAAGGTCTTCCAGCAAATTGTCGGAATTCCAATGGGGACCAATTGTGCCCCACTCCTTGCCGACATTTTCCTTTACTCGTACGAAGCTGAATTCATTCAATCTTTGGTCTCTGAAGGGAAAAGATACTTAGCTTCTGACTTCAACTTCACTTACAGATACATAGACGATGTGTTGTCCATCAATAATCCAAAATTCGCGGATTACCTGAGCAGTATCTATCCTTCGGAGCTTGAAGTCAAAGAAACTACAGAGACAAATAATTCAGCATCCTATTTGGACATAATGTTGTCCTACGACACTGATGGTCACATGAACACCTCACTCTATGACAAACGTGACGACTTCAATTTCAGCATTACGAACTTTCCTTTTCTGAGTAGCAACATCCCTTCATCGCCTGCTTATGGCGTGTTCATATCTCAGTTGATACGCTATGCCAGAGCAAGTACCAAATATACGGATTTTGTTCTGAGAGCTAGGCGTCTTTCAGATAAGCTTCTCAGTCAGGGATATGTTTGTGACCGACTAACATCGTCACTGAGGAAGTTCTACGGTCGATAATGGGAACTCGTCATACACTATAATGTCCCACTATCCAGAATGGTGGATGATATTCTGTCATAAACCATTTGAACCATCCAACCAAAGATTGTACTCTATATCTTCCAAAATGGAAGTAACCGGATGTGACAGTTCTACCGAATTGAAGCGACGGGTGTTGCATGCAAGCAGGAGATGCTTACTCTTCCTGGGCACCTGGTCTCACTCTCATATCGGGAGTTCGCTTCTTTTCATATGGTGGGGGTTTTTGTTTTTGTTTGCTTTGGTTCCTGTTTTATCCTGATTTTGTATGCCTTCGTTTTCTGATTTTCTGAATTGTCGATTTTGTACTGTAGACAGATATATGGTCATTATCCATATTTGTCATTCATATGTACAAATTTAAGTTTTCCGCTCTCGATCAAAACACCATTTAATGAGATTAGATAATCGATCATTAATTTTGTCATGAGGAAGTGTGGTGTACATATTAGAGAAGTCGTATGAAGAAATCGAATTGGCTTGGAAATTTCCAGATTTCATTTTGTCAATCACATCCCCAATAGACCAAAATAAATTTACATCGTTTCTGTTCAGAACCGTTTCACAATATCTACTTATGTGTTCTTTAATAGGAGTAAGTGCCGACGTCAGATTTCTAGTCAAAATTGTAGTGGAGCAGTTACTAGAATTAGCAATAAATCGAAATTTGTAAGGAGACTTGTGCAGTTTCGGTATGCAATATAGTGTTGGGAGATCCAATATAGAAATAGAGATATGTCTGGTCCATGCTGCCAATTTATCTGTTCTTAAATGATGCTATTCAATTTGAAGACGTTTACATTGAATGAAGACATTTCCTACGCAGAAGACACTACACCAAAGCCAAGTTAAAGAACACAATGAAATTAAAACACTTCAAGCATCGGGTCGCGGGGAAGTGCTTTACCAACTCCACACTACAACACGCAATAAGTGTTGATATAAAGTAAGGGAGGAGATCTCCAACAAGTGTTAAAGTGGATACATTTGCGGATTACTTTGTAAACAAAAGTAGGTAAAGACCACTGAAACCATTAACTTCGCTACTTTGACGGCTATGGTCTTCTAAATACATCAATGCATGTATATGATAAACGTTACGACTTCAACTTTGAAAATACATATTTGCATTACCATGGAAGTGTCAATTCTGTGCCCTTGCCTATGGTGCAATTTCATTCAACACTGACACGCTATTACAGATCGTGCTCAAGCTACAATGACTTCATTAATGTTAATGACATACATTTTGATTTTTTGAGCTGTTGATAACATTTCTATTTCTAAAGTGTACAAAAACATGCGATTACTTATTATATACAGAGTCTTGGGGTCGAAGCAATTTTACACGACTCTTCAAATTCATAGCATCATTTAAGAACAGATAAATATGCAGCATGGACCAGACGTACACGTTTTGGATATTTAACCCTCTTCAGTTATCCTCAATCAAGACAATGGAATATTGCCAAAGACGGAAAGTTATGTCCAAGAACAACCGAATGATGTAGCAGGATGGATGGGATATGAAGCCACATGACCCACGTTTTAGAAATTTTAGAAAATTTTGTGAACAGAAATTTTCGAATGCGTTTGAAGAAACGACTAACCGAAATTGATCGAACTTGGCTACATGTGCCCTCGGGGACTCCTGGTCCACCAGCAGTGACACTCACCAAGTGGTACAAATATTAAACGTCTTCAAATTCATGTCACACGAAAGTACTTTAAACCAGAAAAACAAAATGCAACACATGATAAACACATTTGAAAATAAACCGTTTGGCTGTATCATTTTAGAATTAATCAATGAATAAAAGTCAAACCCCAAAATCAGAATCTAAAATTCAGAATCAATATTTCTTTATTCTAAATCTAATTGCGCATTTAGACCCCACATGAAAGTTTCACTCTTTACAAATTTTGATATCAAAGTAGGATGCGCAACATTCATATTTGAATCAATGAATTATTTTGGCTTAAAATACCGCTGATCAATAAGTATTCATTATCCGAAATATGCATGTGTACAATATGTAGAGATTTCTGTCCAAAATGCTTCTCTTGAGGCCAAGTTGATGTTCTTCCATATCTTCTTGGCTTCCGAAGAACAGTATCTAAAAACAGTTATCTTTCTTTCGCCACACTGCAAGACTTTCAAGCGTGATTATACTAAAATATCATCATTCAACGATGAAGGCTAAATAAATTTCCTTTTCAATTTTGAAACATTGATGCTTAAGTAGCAGTGATGAGATTCATTGTTCCAAGATGCATGTTGTAAGCACGAGAAAATTAGCAAATATATTTCAAGTCCAAGTCGAAACACTGTGATACAAGTGGACATGTATATACCTTCGGGGACAAATAAAATACTCCAACAGAGATACCAACCTAGTGGTTGAAATTGTCAATATTGAAAGATATGCTCAATCATAAAATTTCAGTGCACCATATGAACATTTCAACAAACAATGTATCATCAGTGATGCTGAACATTTCCTCTTTACAACACTACATTTCCTATTTAGAACTGGCACAGGATTCACATGAGTTCAGGTGATGTCTTATGTTTCAATGCTATTTTTTCTAGGCTTCTTTTTCTTCGGTCTTCTTGAAATCGATATTCATGTTTTCAACGTCCTCTAAGTACTTGAATATATGTCGTTTGTTGGATGCACTAGTTTGCTTTTGCTCATTATCCAAACCTTTCAGGAAGAGATTATCAAAGAAACCTTTAACGGCACGTTAATTCTTCAAAATCACGATATTCGTTAAAAGACATGAATTGTTACGATAATATTTTTCGATATTGAAATTTCACACAATAAATTGGTATCTCTGCTAGTGGCCTGTTAGTCCTTTACAATGTCTTTTCACCGTGCTTCCGCACTTACTAGAAATATATTTTTTAAGTTACTGAAATCAAATTCGATAAATTATTCTATAACTATATATATTTTAATCTTGGACTATATGAATTAAAAAAGTTTCGTTAAGGATTTTTAATAATCTCTATCTTATGACCATGTTTTTTTTTTTTTTTTTTCGTGATGTTCGTCCAATGTCAGCAACAGGTCCATATTTGTTTCTCAGTTTATAATACAGAAGTGTTCCAATTTTACCTTTTTGAAGAAAATTTACACAATTTTGATGCACCAGACACTTCTTTCGGATACTAGTGGTACTTAATTACATGCCAAAGTGATTCTCATACACATTCAATAATATTTTAGTGGCGCCTTCTAGTTTTATTTTTTTAATATAAATTTGTGCATTTTACACAGAGTGCACGGATACATTTCCTGTAGAGTCTATTCAGTAGCATAGTACTGCCATTGGTGTTTTTATGGTTTGTGTTATTTTAATTTTTGTTAAGCCGTAATGTATCTCATCTGTTTTTTTATTTATTTATTTATTTATTTTTTGCTTCCGTTTTTTTTATTCCAAATTTGTTGATTTTACACCCCATAGGTTTGTTCCGATTCACAGCATTTGCATGTTAGTATTATTTAGCTGGAAGCCTTTCATATCCTTGCATTGTGTAAGGCCATAAAAATTTAGTAGTTAAGAGAACTTTGCCCAAAATGGCCTGAACAAAAGTAGCAAAAATTATTTACTCTGTGACAGCAAAGGTGTTCTTTTATGCAGTGTGGAGCTGTATATTTTTTCTACTGTGGAGCTGCATTCTTTGTTGCAATGTGGAACGGACTTTTCTGCGCTGAAGAGATGTTTTTTTTCAGTCGAGAAGGCAAGGCAAAATCATTAGAATTTTCATAGGAACGGTTGCGAACCTTGGAATGAATAACATTCTGAAGTAAGACCAGGTGCCCGGGGAGAGTCAGTGTCTCCTTATTGCTTGCAACACCTGTCGCAATAGCTCCATGGACACCTGTCAAATGCGGTGACTGTCTCGATTTACATATTGATGTACACTTCAGGTAAGTATTTTATGTTTGGTGATGATGACAGCCGTTCGATCACAATCCAGAATGTCACTGATCATTCTGGAAAGGGGGATCTAATATGCTTTTATAAAATCCCCGTAGCGACAGAAGAACTTGCTTAAAGATAATTTCAGCCGTTGTGCAATATAACCCTGGACAAGTAGCTTACTTGCAAGCCTAGCTCTAACGATGAAATCTTTAATTAGGAACATGCCCTGACGTATTGTATAAGCTGGCAAACAGAAACGCCATAAGCAGGAGAAGACGGAATGTTGCTACTCATGAAAGGGAAGTTAGTTATGTGGAAGTTGGAATCGTCACGCTTTTTTATGTTTGAATCAATTATTCATTTTTTGACTTAAGTTGATGAGTATTCATAATCCGAAACAAGTATGTAAAATTACTGTTTAACAATCTTCGTTTTCGGTTTCTTCGGCGGATGCGGTTAGCCAAACAGGGGATGCTTACTCCTCACGGGCAACTAGGGGTCCGTCGAGGCTTAATTTGGTGCTCTGTTGTGAGTGCTGCTGAGATTATCGTCAGAATCTTCTTTATCATCTTTATATGCATGTAGTACTTTGCTTCCCAAGATCAATATTGTAAATACAATTACCTCTCTTTCGCCATAATTCAATCTTGTTTGAGGAAAATGAAGTGTTCCTACTGACTGTTTATAATATCCAAAATATAGCAAATATTTGCTATTTTTCTTATGTTATTTGATGTTTAAAAAAATATATTTAAAAATATCATATACCTATATTCAAAGACAATTTTGAATCACTGTAACTAAAGTACCATTGATTCATTATTAGAAACATGAATGTTATATGTACCGCAATTTTTAAATTATGTCCATGAAATAAAAAAAAAGAATAAATGAAAGGGGAATTCCTCAATTACACCTATGCGAGCTCGAAATCACAAATCAAAATTGTCGTGGTGTCGTTAGATGATGAAAATAGTTCCTAATATTCTTGTATATATTCTTTTTTATTTATTATGTGTTGTTTTCATGAATCTTTTGCATTTTACATTTACTTCCAATTTCATTTTCAAGTAAGCTTCTGTTCAAAGATATCTAAAACCGCTACATATACAATGTACAACCATATACTTAAAACAAGTATTAGCTTTCTAAAAAAACTTGGTCGATATCAACATTTATTTAAAAGCGAAATTTTTTTTGGTTCAAAATAGGTTTAAAATTTTGACTCTTAGAATAAATAGTAAAGAGTAGTATAAGTAAGGCTATGCATAAAATTCACACAAAAAAACTAGTTACACAATAGGAACTTAAATTCTGAAAAGATAGAAAATAGTGCATTTGCACTAGACAACTCAAGTCACAGTCATTCATAAATTTCTTGACCAGTGCTGTAAGAAAATTCCAATATAACGCAAATTAACTTGACCAATCAAAAGCCTTTCAGAATATATTCGCGGGAAAAGCGGAGAGTTCCGATTAAAGAATTTGGGGGAAATAAGGGGAAACTTCTAAAAAAATTCCTATTAAATTATGTGACTACGCACAGTCTTATCGATTTTTATATCGCTCGTTAATTTCTTTGTAGCATTTGTATTTGGAAAGAAAATATACAAACAAAATGGAGTATCCTCAACGAAACAGCTTAGTCGGCTGGATGGTGAGAAACTTTTTAATTAGCCCACTGGCAGCCTCGCATTCTAAGTATCCAAGCGTTTCTTTGATGCAATGGATCCAAGGATCGAGAAATGTCATTAGGGATTTTGAAGGCATAGGGTTTACTGTATCACACATTAATTAGCCTAAAAGTAAAAATTGTTCAGAAAAAATATCATTGTAGATATTACGTTAATGTGCAATATTTCAATTCAGAATTGCGATGCCAAAGCGTTGTCATGACGACATGTCCTACTTTTGTGAAGTGGATAGCTCTGGTCACGTGTTTTTCACTAGTCACAAGAATGTTTCTTTCTATCGGACAATTGCCCCTATTGCAATGTTAAATCTGATGAATCAAATCGAAAGTTGACAAACCTGTACAAATCTAGAATAAGTCGATATCTTGATATCGACTAATCAGGAATGTTTATTGTAAACGGATTTTATATGAATTATGGCAACGCCATAGTGAGGACACAAAAATATACTATTTTTAAAAAGTTAGATTGTAAATTTATATCTTTGACATATCAAGGATTTAAAAAGTTTATAGTCCTTGGGAATATAATAGATGAACATATAAATATATCATTGACAAACAGATAAATACATATGTATATAAAAAAATAAAATGATAAATGGAAAGAAAGAGAAAAGAAATCATATTTAAAAAGCGAAAATGGATAAACAGGGATTTCAATGCATATTAAATGCGTCCTCTATTAATCGACCATACAGGAAATTTGGAGCTGCACATTCTCTGTAAAATAAATGCCGAAACTTTATTTCCAAAAATAAAAAAAAGGCGCAAGTGAAGTTAATTTGGGCTGCTTATTAGAGGTGGGACCAGGTGTCCGGGAGGAGTAAGCATCCCCTGTTGGCTAGCCGCACCCGCCGTCGATGTTAATAAAGCATATAAAATCCATGCACTGTCTGACGTTATGTCTATATAGAAAGTGCTATGGCGACAATGTCAGGGAAGTATATTCAAAACACTTATTGTCAAACCCCTCGCGGGGAACTTTTTTACGAGCTCCACGCGACAAGGACATAAGTGTGACACAAATGAGTTAAAGAAGATCCTGACGATAATCTCAACAGCACTCACAATAGAGCATAAAATTAAACATCGACGGACCCCTAGTAAGCTAGAGGTGGGACCAGGTGCCCGGGAGAAGTAAGCATCCCCTGTTGGCTAGCCGCACCCGCCGTCGATGTTAATAAAGTTCCCAAAAAAGCAAGTATTACATGATGTCAAATTGATAAAGAGCCACGGATGAAGATTTGCTACAGTGTACGTCATCTATAGCACTGTGTGTAGTCACGTCTTAAAAAGTTTGGACACTTCAGGTGCTTCAATCCGGATAATAAATGAAATTTCAATCGTTTGAATGAAATGAACTAGAATGAAATTACTTTCTCCTGGCGGTTTTTAATTGTAGAAGGCGTAGTATGTTTTTCCCGCCAAGAGTGTTCGAGAAGTGAGTGTTAAGTCTCGTTCTCATTCATTCGACGCGCAAACGCTAGTCAGGCAAGACGTAATTTTTTCTTTATTTATTACTGAATAACTGATAAGTACTTCTTTGATGTTTATTGTAATAACAAGTACTGCGAGATTGGGTGTCCTACCACTAATAATTTATGCTTCTTTATTCAGAGTATTATTTTCTTTTCAATGACTGAACTAAACTACATGTAGTACTGAATTTTATGAAAGTATGATTTTGTGATGAACTGAATGTACGCAAATTAGTATTTGTGGGTTTAAAAGTGTCATACTATTAGAGCAGTTGCATTTATTTTACTTCTTACTTTACCACTATTTTTACCTTACCTCTACGCTTCAGTGGTCACTGTGGTTAGGGATTAGGCCATGGTATTTAAAATTCGTTTTCCATCCTGATGTTTCAAAGAAAGACACCCTTCAGTTAGGCGAAAACACACAAACATACAATTTTTGTATTGTTGTCAATGACATGTATAATTCTGAAATTTTATTTAAGGCACATATCCACTGCACAAGTCATGGGAGACGGGAATGTGAGCTATTATAGCTAAGTCGGGGTTTAGTTAGATCCATTTGAGTCGTTTTTCATTTCAAATAATAAAGCCGTAGTGGAACCTTCTTTTCAGTTAGACAGGATACCTTTTGCAATCTCGAATTAATTGTGAGTGTATGCTTTTTATCTGGTATTTTGTCTCGAAAGGTACCAGTCCGCACACGTTAAACAGAATATTTCACAAGCCATGGCTTTACATTGTTCAATACACAATCCTGTCCTGAGGCGATCCAACTACAGTTACCTTTTAAAGCTGACCTGTCACTTTTTGACCATTTAAATGTGAAAGTATAATCATCAGACGGACGGACATGCAGACGGAAAGATCATTTATTTATGTAGCAAAAATTACAATGCTTAATGTTTCTTCGTCCGAAAAGGGGAAATTTACATAAAATGTACCCGTAAGTTTTATGTCTAAGATATGAAATGTACCCGTAAAACGTCAGGGTAGGTCAGCTTTAAAAGTTAACTGTAGTGGTCAATACTCGAAACCAAGATTATGTAACCCCTAACCGCAGTGACCACTGAAGCGTAGAGGTGAGGTAAAAGTAGTGGTAAAGTAACCTAAATGCAACTGCTCTATTATATTGTGTTATGTAGAAACGACAATTGTATTTGATTCTTGTATAAGCGTAGATTTCGACAGCGTCACTGCGTGCTTTTGCACTTTATGTATCTTTATGATTGAATATATAATTCAGAATTGACGATTGGTTTTTCTTTTCTTTTCAATTAAATGAGGTTTTTCAGGAGAACACCTTTTGCTATCCACGTGGCAGGTGGCCGTGCCTTATTTCTGTGGGTCCTGTAGCATTATATCCCACAAATCCTGCTACATTTCTGTACATTTTGGAACACAATAAATTTCACTCTCTTTGGTCAAGTTGCATTGTACTGACGAGGGTTAAGTACTCGAAACGTGCATGGCTGGTCCATGCTGCAAATTATCTGTTCTTAAATGATGCTATTGAATTTGAAGACGTTTAACTTAAGTCGGCACCGATTGCCCATTGGTCTCGTATTTTATATGTATTCGTTAAAACTTTTCTGTTTGGTGTTTTGATGACGAGTTTGATTTTCCTTTTCCTCTGTGTCTTTGCTGGGGGGGGGGGGGTTTCGGTGTTTTACTAAGGGTGCTACAACCGAGCCCTGTTGGAGATCCCCTTCTTTCTTTCGGGTACTTCATTTCGATTTAAGTTGTGTTGATTTAGCTTCCAGTTTTGTTTGTATCATCATTTTTTTGCGGATGATTTTTTTTTATTAATATACGTGCGTCTGAAACTTTTTCATCTCTCTCGGGTAATAAGAGGTGTTGGGAATCCGGATAAATATATACAATTTCATATTTGCAACATGCTCATGGTGCACATTAAATCAGATGAGGTTTTATTTATCAATGTCATCATTTTTCTAGGCTTCAACTTCGGTCCTCTTGAAATCGATATTCATGTCTTCTGTGTCCTCCTAGTACTTAAATATGTCGTTTTGTGGGATGCACTAGTTTGCTCTTGCTCATTATCCAAACCTTTCAGGAAAACATTTTCTCAAGAAACCTTTAACAGCACGTTAATTCTTCAGAATCACGAAAACCGTTCTAATCTAAGACATAAATTGTTATTATAGAACATATATTTCAATACTGACAATTTTAACCAATAGTTTGGTATCTCTGCTGGTGGACTATAAGTCCCCGAGGATATCGTTCGCCGATATTTATCGTGCTTCTGCACTGACTTGAAATATATTTGTAACTTTCTGATGCTAAACTCGATAAATTACAGTAATCCAAAACTAAGGGATATATCCCTGATGGCAAATCTCTTTCCTAAGCTGGATCTTTGGCGTACATTTATTTTAGGTCATGCTTAGAAAAATCACCATTTAAATGCCCTCTTCTCGGACTCGAGCAACACTCATGATTTAAGGTGACAAATATGGATAATGACCATATCCCTGTATACAGCACAAAATCGATAATTCAGAAAATCAGAAACCGAAGGGATGCAAAATCAGGATAAAATAGGAACCAAAGCAAACAAACAAAAACCTCCACCATATGAAAAGAAGCGAACTCCCGATATGGGAGTGAGACCATAAGGAATCATTGTAATATTTTAAACGTCTTCATATTGAACATGTTTTGATTGATCGAGGTATCAACTCCAAAAATAGAGGGGAAAACTGCATCGTGCACGTAGTGATTACTTATCATTTCATTTCGTCGCGTTTCAACGTTCATTTGCAGCTTTGAAATTGTGTTTACAGTGACGTTGCTTATGACGTTGCTAAGCGTGTACTTCCGGTTTCGCATGAACAAACTCAATTTCTCGACGAAACAGCATCTTTTTTTCTGAAGAGTAACAATGGAAATTTGTTAATGCGCGTATGGTGCACTCAATTGTTAGGGTGTTTATTTCAAAATGAAATCTAAATATTTTATATATTCAAATTCAGTATATAAACTGCAAAAAAAATCAGAATCACAATGATGTTCTTTTAAACCTTCTAGCCACATGGCCTTTTATTCATTGACATGGTCGCCATAGCACTTTCTATATAGACAAAACCTTAGTCAGTCCATGTTTTGTAGATATTGTTTTCATTTTCGTGCGTAGACATCGATGGCGGTTGCGGCCAGCCAAACAGGGGTTGCTTACTCCTTCCGGGCACCTGGTCCCACCTCTAGCTTGCTAGAGGTCCGTCGATGCTCAACCTGGTGCTCTATTGTGAGTGCTGTTGATATTGTTGTCAGGATCGTTTTCGTACTTTTAGATAATATATGGAGTAAGAACATTACTTTGGAAACTTATCCACAAAGTAATATGGCTGTCATAAAAAATGCCTTCCTTGAAACCTGACTTGCGTGACCATAGGCCGTCCAAAGTCGGCACCGGTTGCCCATAGGTCTCGTCGGTTTATGTGTAGTCTTTTGTGTTTGATGAATACATGTCGTATGTCTCTTTCCCGTCTCATACTATACTCGTCTTTTGTGTTTTTGCATCGAGAGTTTTGGTGTTCTGCTGTTGGTGCTGCAACGGGGTCTTGTTGGAGATCTTCTCCATTCTTTTACCAAAATAATAGTAACCCTTTCACGAAGAGGACACTTTATGGGGCACACAGTTCTCAAAATGTTACTAGTAATTGATAGAGAGGGGCTTTTTTGCATATATTAGGTCTATGGTCTATTTGTGCATCTTGTTTTGAACCCCCATCCCTAGGGTCTTTGAAAATGGGTGTGGTCATATTTGTATCTAAACATATCTCTTTGCAATCTTTGGATTACCAATTCTTAGTAAGGAGAGAGCTAGTTCTTTGTGCTTGATGATGAGCCTGTGGTTTAGATATGCATCTAATTCTTTGTTTATGCCACTGACCCACATGGAAATGGTTGTGGTCATTTTCTCCTGTATAACTTAATGAAATATTTGGAAAAGCAATTTGCAGAAAGTATAATTGACAGAGAGTTAATGCGTTTTGCATTATAATGGATCGGTGGTCTAGCTGATATTTGTTTGAGCCCCTATACCCTGGGGGTATTTGATAATGTTTCTGTCATTAAGGAGACTAAAATGTATATGATGTAAAATACAAAAAATACAAAAAATACAAAAAATCAAATATTGAAGAGTAAAATAAAAAGAAAAGGAAAACACATGAAAAATCCATACGGAAAATAATATCACAGGTAATGCAATTTATGGAGCTAAATTCATAAAACCTTGCAGAGCAGCAATTGTTCTCCTAAGCACTTACAACGAGGAGTAGAAGTTTTATGTTTGCAAAAAAGATCAGCTGTATAAAAACCATTATAGGTTCAGTGCAGAGGATATCTTCAAAGAGGCTCAATTTTCCGAATGTCATTTTGAAGAATATTAAATGTTCAGATCGCCTATACACAGATAGATATAAAACTGCATACGTTACATGTAAACACACCTTTGACGTTTACACATATTCTTTGTTGCAGCCTGATTACACCGAGACATAATGACTTTTTATTCACGTACCTTAGATATAACATATTCTTTATATCTCAAGACGTGTCACACATTTACTACTAACGTGGTAGATGGCCGTCCAAATTCGACACCGGTTGTCCATTGGTCTCGTTGGGTTATGTGCAGTAATTTTTGTTTGGTGTTTTGATGTGGTATTTGGTGTTCCCTGTCCCTCTTGCTGTGTTTATCTACTCCGTGATTTCGCTAGGGGTGTTCCGGTGTTTTTGCTGTGGGTGCTGCATCCGACTATTGATGGAAATTCCCTCCTTTATTTAGAAACCTGCTTTCTCGTTTTACAACATCCTTGTACTGACCCTTTAATGGTTTTTGACCACAATAGACCCGACATAATTATGGGGCCGTTTATATATGACGGAAAAGTTATCCAACATTTTGAAACCTTTCTAAGAATACAAGATGACTCCGCAAATTAAAAAAAGAATAGATTTGTCGAATCATTCCAGGTCGAAGCACCATTGATCATGCTGGTCTTCATGTCTAGTAAACCGATTTGAAATCCTTATGTCTAGAAGACATACGATTTGGAACACATATTTTTCTTCTACTTGGTTCTTCCTGCCAGATTTCTGAGAATGATCATTAAAATATGGTTATGAAGATACCGTAAAATGGAGACTATTTCCCATGAATTTCGTAACCTTCCTCAGCAATAAAATGTACTTTGCTTTCAAGTAAACTTTCGGAAAGTATGAGCTAAATATCATGAATTAAAGGTAAGTTGTAATCAGCAATTACAAAACTTTTTCTATTTTTTCCTCATTTTCTATATAACACAAACACTCGAATACACAAAGTTTCGGCCCCTTAGCCTAAATACATGCATTGAACGCCAGAGAAACAAAGATGGATTTTACTGTACATGTCTTATCAAACATTGCCTTTTACACTTGATAAAGGCCAAGGGGCCGAAAATTTGTGTATTTGAGTGTTTGTGTTTTTATTTGTATCATCCCTATACTCTGGTAGAAATATTTCAATCTACTTTATTTTCTGTTACAGACATATTTCGAGACACGTGTTTGGTGAATTAAAATTGGTTTTAATTTTTTTCAAGAAAGTAAATAGTTGGAGCACCTCCGTATTATTTAAACGAATGAACTTAAGGTGTATTGTCTGAGCTTGGATTGAAAACAAAATACACTGAGATAATATCTACACTATCTGACACTTTGAAGTAGGAGACAATATTTGACGGGTACAGAAAATGTGAAAGGCTATATGATACCGGATATATACATCACATGTATCATGTGAACACTACTCCTGACAATAGTTCAGAGAAAATAAAATATGTACACAATAGATGAAAAGTTATCTGACAACGGATATTTACCGGGTGTATCCCATTACAAGTGGTACGGTGATATTCATCCATCAATGACAAAGCCTTATAAGAGCTTTGTAAATCATTCGATTTTATCTTCATCTAATTCAAATTAAAACTCCTTAAGCTCATTATGCCGTAATGGTTGTCTAGTAAAACAAACCATCATTTATGTACACCCTTTCACCGGTATAAAGTAAACTATTTAATAAAATTCCATAAACATGATAAAATCCTATCCCTACACTATCGATCTTTCCGTGTATTTTAGGAGCACAGGGTCTCAGCTTAACATTCCCATCTCGTACTAGTCTAATCTCAAGGACGTCAGCAATGTTCTACTTCAATTAGATTTTTATGCAAATTTTGGAAAATGAAACTCCAAGCATGATATTCGTAGAGGTTTTAATCCGGTTATTTGCACACCCAAAAACATTAGTTTGTCAAGTTGCTCTGCACCTTGACAAATGCTGGAGGGAATTGCTAGAATCAACATTTGTTTTCAGTGACCACATTGTACAAGACATGCAATTTAATTTATATTATGAAATCGGACGAAGATTTCACTATGATAATTAAATCAGAGCACAATATTAGCATTTCACCAAGTGATGCTAGCGAGCGAAATGTTCAGAGGACATCCAAATAATGAAGATTAGTCCTGTAGCATCTTCCGGTATATTTCGTAGATGTTGTCTATATTTCATTGTTTTGATTGAGGATCAATGACGAGGATGAAATACATGAAACGTGCATGTCTAGTCCATGCTGTGTGCATTGCATTTGATGACGTTTAACATTTGAATGACGCATTTCAAAATTTGACAAACAATTAAATGCATTTCAAAGATCTAGCTAATTAATGATTCCAAAGATCTAGCTAATTAAAGATTCCAAAGATTAAGCTGATGAAAAATTCAAAAGATCTAGATAATACAACTTAATCATACTGCTTTTATGCCGTGGATATGTGTCACCAGACGGACACTAGGCTTGGTACTTGACCAATCTACAGTCTTGTACCAGCGTATTCTTAAAACTTGCACTCTGACTGACTGTGACGACGGGACTCCATGACGGGCCCTGTCCAAACCTCTTTAGAGAAGACATGGCCCCGACCACCTGTCCTCTCTGAATGTCAGTCGGACTCCTCGGGTGATAACATACATGAGCTCGCGGCGGCAGAGCACGGATTGTATTACGTACGCCCTCTTTTTATATCCATTTACATATTCATCTGTGTTGCTTGGGCCCCCCGACCAGGTGTCCTCTCTGAATGTCAGTCGGAATTCTCGGGGTGATAACATACATGAGCTCGCCACGACCGGCACAACACGAATTGTATTACGTATGCCCTCTTTTTATATCTATTTACATATTCATCTGTGTTGCTTGGGCCCCTGCGTATTGCGGTATTGTTTGTGTGTGGTCATCTGACAGTGAGGAGGTTGTTTTACTCCACAAGTGTACGTTCTTCGAGACCTCTGGAAAATCGGAAAAAAGTGGGAGGGTTGTAATAATCCAGGATAACCACACATTCTGCTACTTGCGTAGCAGATTGCCGTCCTAAGCAATAAAGATAAAAATAAATAATTCTCATTCATAAAGATCAATAATAATTCACATTTCAAAAAGATCAATAATAATTCACATTTCATAAAGATTACTAATGATTCAAAATTTCATTAAGATAAATAATAATTCACATTATATTTCATAAATATAAATAATAATTCATATTTCATTAAGGATGCGCGCTACTTTGATTTTCGAACTTTCCGCGCATCTAAGATACGACGTTACGACGTAAGAACTATCCGTCCCATTTACACTTTACGTCATTTCGTCTTTTAGCCCAAACCGCATGTACTGTACAAGTATAATAGTACAAGTACAATATCTGTGTACATATTCTTTGTAAAAATGACATGGCAAGAAAGAAAAAATGCAGTACCTTGGATTTCTAATGCATTATGACACGAAATTTACATGATATTGTGGGTAGCTAAACTTCGGTAAAATCATCCGTTTCTTCTGGAAGTACATTTGTAATAAGAATACAGTAATGCAAAAATCGAGAACAGCCAAGGAAAAGGTAATTTACTGGACCGATACACGACTTACCTCAACAACATGGCTCAAGATTCGCTGATTGATCTACTCGAAATAATTCCATCAGAAGCAAATATAAATTCCCTGTTGATTAATGACACAAGTGGATCAAATCCTCATCCTGAATATTGAATATTTGATCCACTAATGTATGAATTTGCACATGCACACATAGGACCTTTCTGCAGACAGCAGCACAGACAGTATAGTTCGTCCTTGAACTTCGTATGGTGTGACGCGTGATCGACTTACTTCGTCACACTTCTTTGAAGTGCAAGTACGTGACCTAGATTTTGACACATGTATCACTGGGGGTAGACGGCATAGTTTGATAATGGAAATCTGTGTAAAAACAAGAAATAAAATAAGCATAAGTCTCGATACTTAACATGGTCCAAAATTTTTAGGGGTGGGGGCATTTTTTTTTCAAGTTATCAACATGATATGAATCTTCTTTTTTATCTAAACCATTCAAAAGTCGAGAATCCATTAGCACTAGCTTGGCCCGTATCTAGCCATGTTTTGAAATGCAGGTTCACAGAGGCGGGTCCAGGGCAGAGCCCTGGTAGGGTCCCCCCCCCCCCCCGACGGGAAACTATTTAAGATAATCAGAGCCCTAGAAAATATACTGAAAATACCTCTTTATCAAGAGTTAAATATTCATATGCATCTCTTCGGAAAAAAATGATTGAAACATTAAATAAAACAAAATTAGTTTTGAAAGTAAACTTAGTGTTCAAATGTATGAAAGATCTGAAGTACAGGCGCTATATACTAGTATGTTGTAGTGGGAGTCTCATATCAATGACAAACCGAACATCTTTGTGTGAGTCTGACGTACCCAGTATTTGCGGTCGAGTCGAGTAATTCAAAATTTTCGGACAGTCTGTCGAACAAACTGAGTGTTCCTGACGACGCGACAGCGATGTCAAACTGGTTCTTGCAGACGTAGAATCCAGATACTGAGTGAAGGTATTCTGAAAACATTACATAGCTTCTGTGTCTGAAATAATGGTCAAATATGACGGTCGTAACGCTGACAATGATCACTACCGTTTTTCACGGCCAAAACTATAGTACAAGAACAAAAGAAATTTTATGTAGTGTGATTTTATTGCATATGGATTGACCAAGGACAACACACACACACACACACACACACACACACACTTTCTCTATCATCGTTTTCATCTGTCTTTTTCTTTTAAAAGTCGTGCATGCAGTGTGATTGAATTCGTACGAGTTGCTCAACAGGTATAAGGAGATGGTTGTCTGATCATAAAAAAGAGACAGAGTTCATAGCCTCGAAATGAAATGGGCTATCAAAGATTGACCTTTCCTTGTTACCGTCTAGACTACTGGTCTCCGTCTTATAATACTAATAGTCTAGTCCATGTCCATACACTGTTTGATTTGTCGAAATTTCAACCAACCCCCCCCCCCCCCCCTCTCTCTCATGCAATTACAAAAAAAAAAATGATACGGCCGAGCTGATGTGCAAGTCCGGGCTTATTTGCTTACATGGTAGCTACAAGCTACGCGCCTGGGCACTCCTCTCATAGAAGCCAATAGGCTACTTATTTTTTGGTTGGGCAAATGAATATTTGAAGATGTAAGTGAAGACTCGTGCACATACTCGAACCCCTCTAATTTTAGAGTTCCGATCGAGAGTCTAGGGGTCACAAAGGAATTACCTGTGTGTAAAATCCGTAGATAAGTTTAAAGAACTTTATACAATAAATGAAAAAAAAAAGATGCATGGAATAGCAAAATTGTGGGAGCCGCCATGGAGTCAGGATGGTTATGATCCTTCCCCTTTGGAATCTCCCATTATAAATGTTAGATTACGCGTAATTTCTTCCTTTTTGCAAAACTATAGGCCAGCACCCTGTTTCACAAAAATTCTTACGAAAAATTTCAAGAAAATTCGTAACTTTTGATTGCGTAGCTTTTCTTTCTAGCCATATTTAGAGAAGCTTTGTTTCTGAATTTATATTTAGTACGTAAAAATGATTTTAGAAAACATAATACAATGTAAAAAAATACAACCTTTTCAATGACGAAAGTTACGAAAATTCCATTTTTTTTTTATTCGTAAGAACGTTTGTGAAACTGGGCATTGTTCCCTAAGTTGAAATTAAATCCTAATCAGTGCACTTGCTATAAATCGTATGTATGATAATGTTATTGGTAATAATGATAACGTAATATTTATCATAGATAACTTGCTACCTTTTTTGCAACAATTAAGCCGGTTACAACAACATAATTTTTCATCAATGGGATAATTCCAGATTAACCCCCCCCCCCCCCCACCGTGAAATAAGGATGAAAATAAATTCGAAGGAAAATATGTCATGTTATGAAATATAAGTTCAATGGCTAGAATGTTTATCGATTTTTATGGAAACAATTTGTCTAAACTACGCAACAGTTACTCATATTCATAAAACAAATTATTTGAATCCAAAATTATTTCTCTGTATATATGTAGGTACGTACATTCATTTGTACTACATCTAATTCGTTACTTCTGTCTACCTGTATACTTTGGCGACATTTTAGTCACTCCATCTGTCCGTGTTTCCGTATGTTTTTTTTTTTTTCTCACGCAAGGAATTAACCTGGTCATTTCTTCGACTGGTAACTTTAGATTCAATTTGTATGTGATATAATCATGTACATTAAATTCATACTTGTGACAATTTTGGTCATGATTTTCCCTCTTTGACCTTGATATTTGACATTTTCTATAAAAAAAAAACCATAGGCCGGTGCGACACGAATGCCCCGCTGGTAGTCATCATTGAACATATTTCCAAGGGCAATAACTCCTTCAATAAAACCAGAATTACACATCAAATATCTACGTTTACATTTAGATAGGGGCGTGCTCTTTAGCATGTTAACAAAAGGTCGAGATATTTGAACTTCGCCTAGAAAGACGATTGCAAGGTTACAACACTATATATGCTACTTTTAAAATGAGAAGTTAAACTTTTAAAAGGGACACTCAAAAAATAGAAATTGTGGTATATAAATTGCAGTGTCCATGAAGCACTCAGCAGTTCTCTGGATAATTTTGTGACCTTGACATATTTGTTTGACCTTTTTCTTAATACCAAGGATGTTCCATTACCCTTGAATTGTAAAGAAGAATTTCTTTATACTTTGTACATTCTTTGTAACAAGATGGTTTAGGCTTTATTTGTTGCTTATAATGACCCATTGCAAGCGATACATTTGTTCCCCCAAACAATCTAGTTGCGTGTATTCCGAAAGACCCCGTAATCTTGAAAATAAATAGACATTTTATGATTTTTTAAACATTTTCAAAATGTTTTCAAAATGTTAATGGATCCAAATGTTTATGATCTTTGATCCTGATCTTGAACATTATTCCTCTGTTGAGAACCTTCTGCATGGAAAGTTTGAAGATCCTATGGTTTACAGTTCAGCCTATACTTGCAGCGTAAACATTTTGGTGCATGTATTAACCCCCCCCCCCCCCCCTTTCCCCACTTCTACGTCGATCAATTTCTAAATTATTCTTTAAAAGATGATAAAACCAGATATGTTTTTAAAAGAAAATGTATTTATCATATCGAATACAGAAAATTAAAGAATATTTCGGTCAAAACAAGAGCTTTTCTTGATAATTCAAGTATTTCTACAAAAAAATGTTATTTTTAGCCCCAAAATGACCTTGATCTCTGCCCTATTGAACCCAAAATAATTGGTGCTTATCTTTGGCCATTGAGCTATCAGTGAGTGAAGTTTCATTGATATCAGATCATAAATACAGGTAGTAGGGCACGAAAAGCAAATTTGGGGGGAAATTTTAAGAGTTATCTGCCCCTTATTAGAGAAAATGTCTATTATCTTAAAATTTAGCTCATTGACCTACCGTAATTTCTCAGTTTTTTAATAGAGCATGGTATTGGCCTTCATAATCATTAATTTATAAAAATATTTAATTACTTTTAGCAGTGTATTTTTCAACATTTTTTTTATAGCTGTGAACAACATTTCCATGCATATATGAATTGATAGATACATAGTATTAAATATCTTGAAACCTGTTTCCTTGTTGTTGATTGTAGTAAATTTCTTTTTTCATATGAACTACTATTGTAACTCTCTAACTTAAAGTTAAAATTATAGCATGTTCGTTATTTATTCCTTTTTGTTTTACTAAAAAATATATAACCATCTCAAATTTGACAATTCCCAGGTTTCATCACCTGCAGCAGACCCCCACTCATTTCAAAGGCGTATTTCTCAAAAAGTAGATCATTGACAAATACTTTGCAATTGATCACTGGGAAGTACAATGATAACTTTACTAAAAGAAAATAAAATTGGAGAAATTTAATTACTCTGTTCAGAGTAGCGGACATCCTTAAGATAAATTATAATTCACATTTTTCGATTTACCTCAATATAATCTGTCCGAATGAACAAAACTTTAAAGTAATCACCGAAAACATCAATAAGGCTTCATATTTTGATCAAATGTTATCCATAAAAGACACCTGATACTTCAATATATGACAAACATAAAGACTTCAACTTCAAAATGACAAATTTACCTTCCCCGAGTGGAATCATTCCTTCATCCCGTGCTTATAGTATATTCATATCGCAATTTCTGCACAAGCTCAAACTTAACGACTAACGACTAAACGTGTCGGTTGATGATACAGATAATTATGTTGTGAGCCTCGTATTGAACGATTTGAATTTTATCAGACATTTTGCATTATTTTTTTTTACATAATCCCATTCAGTACTTATACACTTTTGCCACCGGTGTTAAAGGGCCTCAGTACCACTTTTAAAGAACTCCATATCTGAACTGTTCAGAAAGCAATCCACTGGAAGTATGACGTCATCATCGGACTGAATGTTGGTGTCAGAAATAGCTGCTTTTAGTTTTGGGAATAGATGAAAGTATGATGGCGCAAGATCAGGTGAATAAGGCGGATGCTCAATTAAATCAAAGCCGCAATCATGAATGGCAGCTATGGCAGTGACAGACTTGCGAACAGGAGTATTGTCCTGACGGATCAACAAGTGAGCTCTCCTCGGCACTTAAGTTTAATGTTTTCCCGAAACTGTGTCAGAAGTGAAGCATGGTATGTGCCATTGATTGTTTGTCCTTTTTTAGAGATAATCTATCCGCAGAATACCTTCTGCATCCCAGAAAACCGAGGCTCACAACATATCAATCAGCCCTCGTAGTTAGTAGGAGAAGCATGCTCTTCACGGGAATTGATCTGATCTTATCCCTATTTAATTTTGATTTACTTTTGCTCCGTTGCATCATATTTTGGTTTTCATGACTTTTGATGCCCTCTGATAGTGATGTTTATATATTCTGATTTTTTATATTATTTTTGACTTTCACACAAAGGATGCAAACTCATTTAATAATCAATAAGCCCCTTCATTGATAATGTGTGTAACGCTACTGAAACTATTTATGGTGGCGCCGCCCAAAGCATCACTGATGAGAATTTAATATTCGAAACACGTGTCTGGTGCATGTAAATTGATTTGGAATTTTCTTCAAGAAGGTAGAGAGTTGGAACCCTTCGACATTATTAATATAGACACTTATTTCACGTTGCAGTGTGGAGCAGTTAAAATCGTTCCCCGTGGCCTGATGTTTGTCAAGTGTATTAATTACTTCTTTCCAGCTCTGTCACCTGAAAGAAGCTTTGTTTTGGCCTTTTATCAATGAGACATAAAATATATTTTCTTGCTATTTCGGATACTAGCCATTTCACCGATAAATATCATCGAAATTAAAGGAGTTTAACATCTTAGCACCATCCCTCCAATGCTATTTTGAACATAGATTTTATTTGGATATGCTACTGAATCGACCCTTCAGGAAATTTGGAGCCGCGCGCTCTCTGTAATGTAAAAGTAAAAATCTAACTTCTAAAGATTAAAGAGGGCGCTACTGAAACTATTTATGGTGGCGCCGCCCAAAGCATCACTGATGAGAATTTAATATTCGAAACACGTGTCTGGTGCATGTAAATTGATTTGGAATTTTCTTCAAGAAGGTAGAGAGTTGGAACCCTTCGACATTATTAAAAATGTCTGGTTTTAACACAATTTTTAACACACCCTTTGCTTTCATCTACTGATTTGAATAATCATTACAGGAGTACCCATCAGTTATTCAGTCTCATAGTCAAGAAGGCAAGGCAAAATCATTAGATTTTCCACAGGAACGGTTGCGAACCTCGGAATGAACAAAACTCCGAAGTTTATTGAAGAGTATTGACGAATCCACTACTATTCAAAGAGATTGTTATATTATTAGGCAAGGTTTGTTTTAGAAATCCTAGTATTGCGTGATTTTTCTGGCTCATCCTTTAAAATATACAATCTTTCTTTTCACAACTTCATCAACAATATGACTTTTGACATAAACAGATATGAAAGAAAATATTTTTATCAATAATATCATTATTTTTTTTCAGAAAAGGACACCAAAAAAGTCTGTCTTGTGTCAACTCTTTATTCAGAGCCATTGACCTCGTTTACTATTGTGAAAAAAGGAGAATCTTGAAATATATATATAAGGACAAAGCCTGAAAGAAATGGACAAAAAGAAGAAGTCGTGTTTTACCTGACAGGAATGTAGAATAGAGACAAACAATGACTGTGTCACGACAAGATGTATTTGTTCCTTAATCAAATCGGAAGCTAGGCAAGGATAATATCGCCGGGGGAAATCAGGGAGAGACCCAACACGGAATTCCGGAAAAGCTCTTGAATGTTAATGTATCTTAAGGTCACTTGTCCCTCTATTCAAGAACAATAACTCTATTCTTAATAATGAATCTGACAGAAACCTAGACCCAGATAAAGTCTTTAGGGAAAAATAAAATCATATTCTTTGTATTTCAAAAGGAAGGGGGGAATCTCAAACCAGACTCGGTTGCAGAACCCAAAGCAAATCACCCTATGTGAAAACCCAGAATAAACAAGCACAGCAAGAGACGTAAAAAAAAGGAACATAGAATACGACAAAGAAACATTTATCACAAAAGACTACACATAGTCCGTCCAGACCAATGGACAGTCGGTGCCGCCGACTAAGGACGACCATCTACCATGCCATGTGTATATGACAAAGAATCATTAATCACAAAAGTTTACAATAATCCGTCGAGACCAATGGGCAATCGGTGCCGACGAAGGACGGCCATCTGCAATGCAATGAGCAAATGGTGTGACTATCCGGATTACGTGCGAACAAATCTCCCACTTCTCTTGTTACCAAGAGGTTCCAAAGAATGCTTTATTGAACAGTAAAATAATCTCCTCACTATAACTGTCAGTATTGAAACATATGTTCTATTGTAAAATGTCAGTGCACCTGTATGTGCATGTCAATAAGTTACGAGTTTTTCTCATCAGTGATGTTCGAGGCCGAAAAAGAAGAAATCAAATAATATGAAAGGAGGGGATCCTTAACAACACTAGGTTGAAGCACCCACAGCGTTATCCCAATTTTAATACCCATGCAAAAACACAGAACAGACACCCACAGAATGAGACGCAAAAGGGACAAGGAACACCAACTCACACCATAGAAACATAAAAGACTACACATAAACCAACGAGACCAATGGGCAACCGGTGCCGACTTAGGGCGGTCATCTGCCACGTAAATAGCAGACGGTATGGTTATCCTGGATTACGTGCGCACAACCCTCCCACTATTAAAAACATGAAGAGCAAAAGTAGAAACTTGGCCAAAATTTCTGCCAAAGAACTTTTTATGGACAGAGCTATGTCATCAGGGAGATACCCCTTAGTTTTAGAACAAAAATATGAACTTTCAACGATGACAAACAACATAGCAAACCACAGGAACCATCGCAACACGCTGATGTATACGTAATTGGATATAACGGTATATGCAGTATATGCACAACCCATATACCGTATAACAGGTAATTTTGGCGTATTGGAAATTTTGACTTTGTTGGCCATTCGTCAAAGGACTAGCTAGGGTAACCTGTCAAATCGGCCCTATTATTAGGATACAAATTGATTGATGTTGATTGTTTAACTACCTGAGGTGCAAACAATGTCAACCCTTGCATTAATTCATTTATCTAATTAGCAATTAAAACAAAAGGTATCGTAACTTCTCCAGACAAAAAAATCCGAACTATAACTGCACAATTAATTATATCAATTAATTGTCGCAATAAAGATTAGCTTTGAAGCAGTTATGTTTAAACGATATTCAGATATTTAAACTATCTTTCTCAATTGTGAACATTGTTCGCTTTATGGATGATGATGTGCTTATAGCATATTTTCATATAAAAAAGGGAAGGAATATCCAAACAGACCCTGTTGCAGTGCCAAGAGCAAAACACAGAAAACAGCCTATGGGAAAACACAAAGACGAGCACAACAAAAGACGTAAAAGGAGACATACGAAATAGAAACATCAAACACAAAAAACTACATATAAGCAAACGAGACCAATGGGCAACCGGTTCCGAATTAGGACGGCCATTTGCTGTGCAAGTAACAAATGGTGTAATTATCCGGATTACGTGCACAAAACCCTCCCACTTTTCCGGTTACCATGAGGTCTCAAAGAACGCCCATTTGAAGTGTAAAACGACCTCATCACAATAAGATGACCACACAAAGACAGCAAAACGCAGGGGCTCAAGCAACACATAATATGTAAATAGATATAAAAAAAAGGGGGGGGCGTACGTAATACAGCCCGTGTTCTGCCGGTGTCATATAGTAAAGCTTCTCCCATAGAGACCCTTCCCCCGGAAGGTTTTCTATAATAGAGAAATCCCCCAGAAGTTTTTCTATATAGAGATTCTTCCCCCTTTGTAAACCTCCCCCCATACCGTTCTTGGTTTGACTTTCACTTGTTTTAGAGAACCAGAAACAAACTGTATTGAATTGAAAGGGGAATATGTTCTATTGTAGGAAATGTCCCTCCAAGGCAAAGAAAATTTCCGATTCCAAATGTTAGAAATTAGAGATTAAAATTTGAATTAGTGTTAGTGAAATATGTAGTACTTCTTCAAGAGAAAGTGTTTAAATCAGAAAGACTCTGCTCATTTTAGCAAAATGCTCATTTTAGCAAAATGTTCCGCTGTTCTCCATGTCGCTCGCAAGAACTGCAGATGCATGCTGATCATTGGGGAGATCATTTTTATACGAATTCTGTTAAAAACTAAAGAAGATACCTTTATATCACAGATCCCACCGAGGAATGAGATAAAAAAGATTCTGACGACAGTCTCAACAGCACTTACAATAGATCATAAACCAAAGTCATGAACTTTAGATCATAAAACAAAGATAGTCAAAAACCAAAGTTATGAACATTAGATCATAAAAACAAAGATCATAAACCAAAGTCATAAGGAAGTAATAAACCAAGGACGATATTAAAAATCGGTATGGCTTTCCGGATTTGGGCGGAAGGTTTTCTATGATGGGGGAACGTTTTCTATATCGAGAACTTTCCGATATGAGGATGTTGTTCTATATAGAAAACCTTCCATAGGGGAAGATTCTCTATATCGAAAACATTCCGCGGGGAAGTTTCTCTATATAGCAAATGTCTATATGGGGAAAGGTTCTCTATACAATACCGGCTGTAGAGAGGTCATGCATGTTATCACCCGAGGAATCCGACTGATATTGAGAGAAGACAGGTGGTCGGGGACATGTCTTCTCTAAAAACTTTTGGACATGGCCCTCATGGAGTCAATTTATAACAGTCAGTCAGAGTGCAAGTCTGAAGAATGCTCTGGTACAAGAATGTAGATTGGTCAAGTACCAATGTTAAACGCCTTCAAATTCAATAGCATCATTTAAGAATCATTTCAGAGCCTAGTGTCCGTCTTGTGACATTAGGATCATATCCACAGTATAAAAGGCGTTTGATGATTCTGATGCATTTTCAATGGTTATGCTGTCTGCCTTTGATCCTTCTAATTTTGTTTATCATATCACCATAAAAAGCAGGTTGTGTAATACCAAAAGTAGTATACTCTGTTGCTTGTATAGATCCGAATTATAAAAGAAACTGACTGTAATTTTTGTAAAATTTCTAGAAAGTCTGAACTAGTTTATTAAAGCGGCATCGGTCATGTTTATTAAAGCGGCATCCTTGACCGATACGTTTCTTGGTAAACTGTTACTTTCTACTGTGATATTCCAAAATAATAGTACATGATCTAGCGTACCGGATGAGCTGTGATATGTAAATGCTGTATGACATTGAAGTTTGAAGTAATTTACGTTTGGTTTGCCGTATGACATTGAAGTTTGAAGTAATGAGTTAAAGAAGATCCTGACGAAAATCTCAACAGCACTCACAATAGAGCACCAAATTGAGCATCGACGGACCCCTAGCCAACTAGAGGTGGGACAAGGTGCCCGGGAGGAGTAAGCATCCCCTGTTGGCTAGCCAATTAAGTAATTTACGTTTGGTTTGTTTATGTGTCCCTAAATACATTGACCTAAGATACGTCCAAGGATTTTACCATTATAATTTTGGCGGATATTTCAACAAATTCGCCAATTTGAAAAGCGCCAACATTTCCAACGACCAATCTAGACCAAATTCGCCAAAGTTTCCCAATGCCAAAATTACCCGATATACGGTAATTCACTCGAGATGAAACTATTGAAATTTCATTTCAGCATGTAAACGTTATGACTTCTAAATGTATAAACTATACAGAAACATGCTACGACAGCTGTTCTAACTAGCAAACTGAACTGAACTTCACCTTTTTACCCAGAAATCGAATTCAGAAAACAAGAATGAAACTGACGAATAGGTTGCATATATAGAGAATACATTTCATAATTTGTGTTTTGTTAAGGGTATGCAACACACATAAAGTGCATTTATCGCATGAAATGCGCTAACGTGCATTAAATGTACGATAAATGCAGATGCTGTGTGTTGCATACCAGTAACAAAACACAAATGAAGACACTTATTCTCCATATAAAAACAAAGGGCGCACAAAAATACAGTCCGCGTTCTGCCGGTTATAGCTAGTTCATGCTTTTAATCACTCAAAGACTCGAATCGTCATTCAGAAAGGACAGGTGATCAGGGTCCTGTCTTCTCTAAAGAGTTTTGTACAGTGCCCGTCATGCAGTCCCGTCGTCATTGTTGGTCGGAGTCAGAGTTCAAGTCCTAAGAATGCACTGGTGCAAAGCTGTAGATTTAGATAGTGTCAAGTATCATGTCGGGTGTCCGTCTGGTGACATTAGGGTCATATCCGCGGTATTAAAAGTGTTTGATAATTCTGATGCATTTTCGATAGTGATTATGTCTATATTTTATCCTTCGTATTGTGTTTATACTGTCTCTTTAAAAGGCGTGTTGTGAAATACCCAAATATACTCTGTACCTTGTAAAAAGAAACAGACGGTAATTTATAAAGTCATAACTTGCTTATGAAAGCCGAAACCTTGACCTAAAAGTTACTTGATAATTTGTATATAACTAATATTCATATTAAAAACACAAGTACATGCTCTAGTTTGCCGGTTGAGCTGTGATATGTAAATGCCATATGAGTACTTTCTTATGAGTATTGTACTATTGCCGGTGGAAGTTACTTGTAAGATGATCACTCGGACGGCGCAAACGATACATTCTTTTAAGAATCGACTGTCCATTCTTTAAAGAACGAACACTTCATTTTTAAGAGAATGTACATTTTTCACCACACGAGTGACCACGACTCGAGGTGGGCAACAATAGTCAACAGCATCAGTGCCCGCAATTTAAAAGAATCCCATGAAAAAAGGAGGGATATCCAGGTCTACGATGAAAATTGAAACGTGTCAAATTGTCAAAATTTTGTATAATATCCGTTCATCATTCCTTCCTAAAGATGGACCATTGAAACATTTCAATTAATCCAGTTTTCTTGGCTTTTGAAGAATTTTGGATAAATTCATTGTCATATGTGTACGAAATACATCTGCAACAAGAGGCGCACAGTCAGTACAACTAGGGATCCCCACAATTTGCTTGTAGAGACTTTCACCAGATCTGACATATATGTTATCCAAGAGGAATGAACATGAGGACGCAAAATGTGTGACATCGCATTTTTGGTAGATTTTAATTGATTACTTTGATTTATTGGCGACACATCATGCAAGTACTTTGAAAATCTAGGAGAGAAATAGTACCTTAAATTTGACGAAGACATTTTAATCCTTCAGTTGCACATTACTCATATTAATGAGATATGGCAAAAATTGATAGAAAATCAAACACAATATTTGATACTTAACGGAAAAACTATGTGTCCTTCCTTCGCTTTCAGATAGCAGCTTTCGGGACAATAATTTCCAAGTGCGAATGACAAATATGGATAATGACCATATCCCTGTATACAGCACAGAATCGATAGTTCAGAAAATCAGAAACCGTAGGCATACAAAATCAGGATGAAACAGGAACCAAAGCAAACAAACAAAAACCTCCACCCCATGAAAAGAAGCGAACTCCCGATATGGGAGTGAGACCAGGTGCCCACATACTAGGCATTCATGAACAATCTTAGGTGGTACGTCCATCCAAAGTAATTCAAAGTAGACAAAATGTGCCTGTGTGGTAGCAATAGTTTGATTTTATATTGTAAGTACCTTATAATCGAGTCAGTTGATTAAACGTTTTACCAAATGTCAACATAATAAAAAAAAATTCAAAGGTGTACAGGCAAATATTTACATAATAGCAGATTCCCCATGTTGAATGCCCATTAGGCAACTAGAATTATATTCCAATAACTTGGGTTGCTATCGTGACGTGTCACGTTCAAGTATTGCATGAAGGGAGAATTTACCAATTTGACGCTGTTACAAGCAAAATGTGCGATGTTCATGCAAATAAAAATGACTGATAATTAGAATAAATGTAAATATAAGTAATGACGATTCACGGAATTTGCACGTGACCAACCAGAATTATACACCCATGAACACCAAAAGTAAGACAGTCATTTCTTAAGAGAGCATAAAATTTTTAAGCTATTGGCATGAAGTTAATAAAATGTTACTAAGAGTAAAAAAAACTGGTGTCGGACGTGGGATTCTGAATTTATGTCTTTGGTTTGCATTTCAATATTTGTTTGTTACAACTACATTTTACTGACATTTAAACTTTTTTAAAGCGGAGAGATTATAGTTAATATAGACCTTTATCAAATCTCGTACATACATTCATGTTCTTGTAGGTAATTTTATATAATGCCGCAGATGCGCTGTGAAGAGAAAGGAACATGTTCAAACAGACGTGGGAGGCGAAGCAAAATAAAGTCACCCGTAAAACCATATTTTTAATTGAATGATATTATGTACAAATGTCTTATAACTTTTACTATTTGCGTCTCTTTCTGTGTGTGTCTGCTTTGTGTTTTTACGGTGGGTATTTTGGGATTTTGTTGTTGGTGCTGCAATAAGGTACGTGTTGTTGGAGATCCCCAATCTTGACTTCTACTTCTATTGTTACTAAAGACTTTGTATCTTTTTTTAGCTTGTACATGTATATACTTCTACCAAATCTCGTACAATCAAGTACATTTTATATATCCTGTTACATGTACCCATGTTGCGTGTGGAAATGTCATATTAAATGTGTTATATTATGCATGTTAACGTTCAATTCTGTGTGTTATTTCGAACACTTTTCTGTTTTACATTTTCATCCCACTTTCTTCTCTACATTCATTGAATATATATTAAGCATGCACTCAATTTGTTCTTTGATGTTAGAACGAATTGTCTGATAATCAATATGACCCACCAGCTGTTCTGTTTACCAATGATGAACCTTAAGTTAGGCAAGCTCGGAGTGTTTACATTGAAAACATATCTATTGCTATAACGGAACGCAACACAGCTAAATAAATAATAATCAAATCAAAACGTACTGATATAACTATATTGACCTTTTAATTTATACTAATTGGCTTTTTGGAAAATTTGATAGATAACAACAAATTGCACTTTAATATCTAGATGGAGTATAGCATGGGTGTTCCATACATTGATATTCCTGTAGTACGGCCATAATCTCATCTCTGGAAACACAAAAAACCTGATATATTCAATTTTGGATCAGCGTGGTCTGCAAGAATTGATTTTGCTCAAATGCGAAACTGTCCTATCAGAACGGAGATTTGACCTGTTTTTAATACATAATTCTTAAATTTTGAGAAATAGTAAGTGAGAATTTGGTGGGGAAAAAATCAGAAAAACTGACGAGTCAGGAAGGAAAAGTGACCGTTCAAATATATCATTGATATATTATTTCTTCAATCAGAATTGCGATACGGCATTGATTCATTTCAGTGGCGCCATCTAACACAATTTGGAGTTATGGAATACCTTACTGTATGTACCACTATATTTATCACCAGGATGGGGCCCGATGGAAATAAATTTTGTTTCATACAAGCACTGTGACCAAGACTTTATAGTATGTGAATCGGGAGCAACACGTATTATCCGTCTGAAACCCCTTTGTTTGATCGTTTCCTTAAGAAAAACGGAAACCATCTAATCAGAAAGTAACCCGTGTATCGGGCAAAGTAAGACCCACCGTGAGTGTGCGGTGATGTGCCCGTGGAGGGTAAGCGTCTCCTGTGCGGTAACAATACCAGTCTTGATGCTCAAAGGGGAATGTCTATAGGAGACATGTCATATTAGGTACATGTATGATATCTCACAACTGACAATGAAATAAGTTCTAATTCAGATTGTATTACGGTTTTAGCGTTCTGGATAACGTATCGTTGACTCGCCCGACGTCAGATTTTAATAAATTTGTCTCGTACGTAACGACCCAGGTAACACAAAACATTTTCGAAAAATTTTTGTATGGTTTCAAACTGGTTCTGATGAAACATTTCTGACAAAACGTTCCAAGAACATTTCTAAAACACTGTGCAGTTGTATAAAATGTTTTTAAAACTTTAAACAACATTTAAGAGCAATGAAGAAAATGAAATGTTTCCAAAAATGTTTTATTGATATTTCTGGAACCATACAAAATTATTTTTCTAAAACATTTAATGAAATATTTTTAAAACATGCTTGCGTTAACTGGGGACCATGGAACTTTCTCAGCACGTGATATTTTCAGACGAACATGAGCGTATCCCTAACAAAGAAGCTACCGATAGTCTGAAAGACGGTTTGAATCAGACAGACAGACAGAAAGGACAAACAACGTACCATAGATATAAAATTGCCATGAACAATGAGGGTCTTCCTCTTTTACTTTGAAAAATATGCATGAGGGGGGAGGAGGGATCAAACCCGACCAAACCATCTCTGTATGTGTATGAATAATGTACTTTTGAGATTTTGAGACTTGCTGAGATGTTACATTTGCGTGTTAAGGGTCAGCGTATATGATGACCAGAGGAAGGAATTTAAACTTCATTACAGAAGAGCACACTCGCAGGAAAGACCAATGTCTGCACGTAATTAGATTAGTCAGAGGTTCCGACTTTATTACTCTCTCCGTCACGATATATATTCCCTCATTAACTTTCTCTTTTTTATCTTTAATTTTTTTTCACTCGCATTGAAAAAAAAATAACAAAAAGGTGTTGACATTAATTTTGAATTTATTTTTTTAAGTAGGAATTATGTTTGCGCCAATCAAAAAGAATGTCTTAATTGTCAATAATGCATTTATAGCAACACATTCTGAAATAACTGTTTCTAAAAAGAAAGAGATTAGATAATGCCAAAGAAAACGAAGATAATTATGAAATATAACGAGGAAAAATAACAATAAAAAGTATTTGTTGCGTCTAAAAGATAAGAAGACCTTAATTCTACCAAATGAACTTTTAACAATTTGCATTCAACATTCTCCAGGAATTCAAAGATTTTGCATTATGAGCTTAAATATGATAAGCATGGATTGGATTAGGCGCAATTCCTGCTATGTTATTTGTCAATACCAGCTGTTTCCGTGAATCCGAAACTGGTTTTAGATATTATTATGTTCTTACTCATTCCTCTAGGATACCACTTTACTGTATTACACAGTAATCAACTCTCAGCTTGATAGATCAAATCGTTGAATTTCGTTCGGAGGTACTTTAATTTTTGATACATTTATTTTGTATTTGAGTGTGTCAAGGTTATGGTGGCTGGTGTAAGGGCTATTGAAAAAGGATAAATTATGATTTGTTACACATATTTATTTCTCTATCTCTTTTAGTGGGTTTTTTTTTGGGGGGGGGGGTCTATTATTGTTATTTATTTATCTTTAAAGTTACTCAATGAAACATTTGTCCCATTTGCTAATTTTATTTACATTTAATATTTATTTACATGTATCTCATTATTCTTCATTTTTCATACTTCTTCGTTTACTATTCAACATGCTGCAAACAACAATTCTTCTTTTTGTTGGGTGGGGTAAGGTGTATTTATTATATTCTTGTTTCCTCTTTTGCACATTTCTAGATCCGGTTATTGTCTCAATCCCCACATTGGTAAGCTTTGTTTTCATATTTCACTTATTTCTGGGAATATATAACTTGCCTTAGTTGACTTTCGATTTTTGAAAGAAAATTGTATACATGTATTCTTATTGGTCAGGGTACTCGCGTCAGCGGTATATGCCCTCTTGAGTCATCTCTATCCTCGTTTCGGGGCTCTCATATCGCCAGCTTTTTCCAAAACAGCAGGTGTCGTTTATGATAAATCACGAGAGATTCCTTATTTTACAGGAAATTGATTCCTCTATAGGACCTGAAAATCACAATCACATAATAAAAAGGTTTCATACAATATCTAACTTCCAATTAAAGCGATAGCGTAATGGTATAAATCACATACAGCTTTCAAAAAGTCGGACTGCCTCTGTAATAAAAAAAATCCCAAAGGAAATTATGTCTTACAGATTTCAGTTGAAATATGAAAAAATATGCAGCGGCGGTGCATCAGACATGATGAAACTGAACGCCAAGTGAGATTTCTCGGTTGATATTTCACATAAATTATTATTATTTTTTATTGTAATGAAATATCAATTTCATTACATATCGCCTAGTCTCTAGATGTATGAACAAGTATTAATGCCAGTAAGTTAAGCTTAGTGCGAGCGACCGAAGCTGTATGATTTACATAGTCATAGCAACCTTGCGTAGCTTTTACAATAAAAGATATTTTCTCACGTATACAAAGAGGGTCTAACACAAATCAAAATTAGAATTAAAAAATCACAATAAATGGGTATACGAAAGCATTAAAAATGCAAAGACAAACTAAATATCGAAAGCATCTGCAAAGAGACAAAATGAATCGACATTGGACATGAGGTCAGGTGCACGAGGAGAGTAATAATATCCTGCTTGTCAGCCTACGTTTAACTTTAAAACTCAAATTCTTTGTTTATGGAGTTCCTATAAGGTAAGATGGTGACTTTGTATGTGATTGCGACTTCAACGACAAATATGCATAGAGATAACACTGTTGGCGAGACAGATGATAATGATGACAACGACGACGACGACTACGACGACGACGATGATGATGATGATGATGATGATGATGATGATGATGATGATGATGATGATGATGAGAAAGATTTGATGATGATGATGATGATGATGATGATGATGATGATGATGATGATGATGATGATGATGATGATAGGCGACAACAATCAAGCAAAATAGTATTCCGCTATGGTTTACTTTTCCCTTTTCCATATCAAGTTTCATTCAATTTACAGAGTCCCTAACAAGGAATGACTTGAGAAGTCTGAGTTCGTCCCATACGTAAAAAATGTAATTGATTTGAGTGGCGGGTGAATGGTCATTAATTACGAGTTAACTTACTGACCACCTGCCGCCGTGACGTGGATATTTTGTGCATGTCGTCTGCTGAAAGAAGGAGTATAATAAGGACAGCAGCGGGAGACAAATTTTGTCATATCATTAAGTGAAGCATTTAGTTTTATAGTGGTTTATAGTTTGGAGACATCGATTCTAGGTCTGGATATCTACGGTGCAAAAAGGAGACGAATGTTGAGTACATGTACATGTAGCTTAGAAGCCACAGTGCAACGTTGCAATATTGCAAAGCGGCAATACTAGAGCGAAAGAAAGATGATTTCCGACATGACTGGGGTTGCAGCACCCACAGCAAAAGAACAGAAACATCCAAAAAAAAAACACTACAAGCACAAAGAGACACCAAAAGGACAAAAAGGGAGACCAAACAAGGAGGGCGACATAGAAAATAAACACAAAAGACTACACATAAACCAATATTACTAATGTACAACTGCATGGTGCTGATTCAGGACGGTCATCTGCAAAGTTAATAACAAATGGTGTAATTATCCGGAGGACGTGTACACAACCATCACATTTGTCCCAAGCGGTCTCCAAGAACGCGTATTACTACTAATTGTTGTGTATAATTAAGGAATGAGTGTTTTGTTTTTGCGTCCATGGCTTTTTTACTCTGGTTCGAGGCGCAAATCTCGCGCCTGTCGAACCAGAGTATAAAAGCCATGAACGCAAAAAAATAAGACACTCATTCCTTATATTTAAATTCAGAGTCATTCAGATGTAAAATATCTTTATAAACATCATCGACATTTTATATAAATTAAGTGAACATTAACATCTAAATGTTTCCCGTGTGTAAATTCTCCTTACCAGGAAGGGCAAGAAATAGTCCATTGCAAAGGATCAAAATATACGGTTTAATATTTAAAATATTTTATATTTTTAAAACTTTTTCAAGATGATCATAATTATTTACAAATGGACTGTTACAACGTTTTCACGATGTAAATACCAGTTGTAAATATTTGAAAATATCTACTAAAATGTTTTCATGACAATTTTAGCGTTTTATACACAATTTGGAGAAAATAAACTTTTAAGCCTTATTTATATTAAGAGTAGTCAATGCTGCATAAACTCATTTCGGTAGCGCCATCTACATTGAAGTACAACTCTGTGGAGACTGTACATACACATGTGCATAGAGTTGTCATAGATATTTCAATGATTTGAGGGAATATTTTTGGTAGCCCCGTCTGTTTCTTCTCTTTTTATCGTCTTATTCACCGTCGATATGTTGGGAATTTCCTCCAGCTCGCAAATTCAGCGTCAGTATGCCTCGCCCACTGTTTGAAATTCTTGCGCGCACCTTTGATTTGGGCCAACCTGTGTTCATCGTGAAATGAACGTTTACGTGCAATGTAAAAATTTACATCCTCGCTGTAAGATAACGACACATAACACAGGGGGACCAGGTACAACATGTAAGATACAAATAATTATGTAAATAGATATAAAAGGATAAGGGCATACGAAAATCAGTCCGTGCTCTGCCAGCTGGAGCGAGCTCATTTACAAGTATACAATCACCCGAGGAGTCCGATCAACGAATGTATCCCCCATATCAAATGCCCTTAACTTCACCACGTATTTATATTAACCTTTTTTCTAAAATATTGTTTCATTTGCTTGCGGTTCACTATACTTGAGTAGCTGCAGTCTGTTTCACAAAAGTACTTACGAACGATTTAAGGAATTATCGTAATTTTTGATTGCTTAGTACTTCTTATGAACTAAAAATCACAATGGGTTTTTTTTTTTTCTTAATTTATATTAAGTATGTAGAAGTGATAATAGAAAGCATGATATAATCCAAATTGAAAAATATTTAAGCTTTTCTTTGATAAAATTCCTGAAATTGTTCGTAAGACATTTTGTGAAAATGGGCACTTTAATGTAAACAAGTGGTAGAGTTGGATGGCTGAAGGGTGGAAGGAGGCCATAAAAATTTTCAGAGAGGACAGGTGGTCAGGGCCTTATAGAACGATATTATTTGTACGATTTTGAAGTCGATGTGGCGATGGAAAGTTAAAGTAAGACTGTTAAGATGGATAGATGTTATTATGAGTTTCTATTGTAAATCAAATGGAAAATTCAAGTTTATTTTTTACTGTCATCTCATTTCGTTTATTGATATACATACACATGTAGTATAGTGTACATGAATGTACCTATTCATGACCTTGAGTAAAATGGTATCGATTAAGTAATATAGGTCATTTTTACATAAACCAAGTTCAGTTATTTTCTATAAACTCTTTAAAAATAATTGAGTCATATTTCTGTTTCATACAATACATTATAGTTTGATATCAATTATCGATAAGAGTATTAATGGTGTCATTTTCCCTCCTCTAATTCCTCCTTTGCTCTTTCAGACATTAAAACCTTGATGGTTCTTCACAAATGTATTATACAGCAGTTTTCAAGAAGCAGATCCAGGTTATGTGGTTGGGTGTAAGGGGTTCCAGTACCTACTGGTCATGAACAAATCGTCGCCGCAAATGGTCGATCGCTTTGATGTTTTGCGAATCTGAATGTCGATTATAATTTTCAACAATCGATTGTCGCTATCGTTAGTGCATGAGGGTATTTCCACACGACAGTTTCTTGTTGGTCAACTGTAACGATACATCTTCCAGACCAAATGCATGCTTTTTGTTTTATTTTAGCACAACTTTTCCCAACTTTATGCATAAAAGTAATGTCATTCTCTACTTTATGCCTTTTTTCATAAGATATATAATTGTTTTCCGATTTTAAATCGATAATTGATCGGTTTACCTTTTCCGGTCGTTTTCCGATCATTGATTCCTAAAAATATTCCGATGTACAACTCTAGTCCTTACAGATGACACTGCAAGGAAAAGACGGATGGTGAATTTCGTCGATATAAATATCATTTCGTTTCAAGACAGATTTTCGGGGAAATTCTGCGATTTAGAATGGAAACTGGAATTTCCTACAGCCACTAGATCCGCCACTGAATTCCTGATATATCATTATAATGACTTTATTATTGATAAGTGCATTTTGTGACAAATACAGCTGTTAAAATCTGACATAAACTAAGTGTTCGATTTTGCCTCATATAATCACCAGCGTGTTCGAATAGACCTCTAACAAACATCAAACGCGGGAAAACATATTACAGCGGTGAGTAAATGCGGCACTGTGTAGATTCATTTACACCTTAATTTAATGTCTATTTGTACTTATATCTGGGGCATTTAACGATATCAAAAACATATAAAACTGCATGGAATTAATAGTGCGTTTAAAATAACAAATTTTCTCTGCGGTGTTCACAAATTATAGGTGAGTTTTGATGTATGTTGTATGTTATACATGTATATAATGATTCATCGTAATGAATAGCTGTGTACTAGAACAACGCAAACATGAAATTCAATTGAAACAAATTCAATTAAATTTAGCATTTGAAAAATAGGATCATTCAAAAGAAACTCAGTCCGTCAGTATTGCATCAAACCGATATTAATTAAATGCGTTATGACCAAATTATTATAAAACCTACTTTATTTCGACTAAAATGTCTGGATGATCATGAAAAGTTATTTGAAATGATTTTCGTTCAATATGTATACTAACTTTACCCCCCCCCCCCCAAAAAAAAAAAACTTCCGGTAATGGTGCAGGGTCCTCCCTGAAGCATTTTCGCATTTTGTGCAGGTGGTATTTGGGGATGGTAAAATTATATGAATCCGTAAAATAAAGCAGATTAAACTAAAGACAGGATGATTACAGATCAAGAGCATGGATACATGAATTTCATGTTTATACATTTGTAATGCTCAAAATCCACGCCCAAATCTTGTTGATTTGTAGCGATTGACTATGTCTATTCGAACTTTGATTTTGTTTACAGACATCGTAAATATGATTTCAACTTTCCCTTTGATGTATAAATATGATTGTATTAATTTAGGAAACTCTTTTCTTCTGAATAGTGCAGTTTTTTCCTCGGTCCTTTTTTTTAGAACCCCGCATACACGTACGAGTGCTTTCATAAATGTCTTTACTAGTATGGAAGGGTTTTTTTTTTTGCAATGCAAACACAATATCTGTTGTTGTTGTTGTTGTTGTTGTTGTTCAAATGATAGAACATCCCTTTATCTTGAATGAAAGAAAGGAGGGGATCTCCAACAACACCCGGTTGCAGCACCAACAGCAAAACCCCAAAAATCCACTGCAAAAACACATAGCAGAAACCCACAGAAAGAGACACAAACGGTGCAAGGAACGCCAATCACATATAAACATTGAACATAAATATTTATGACGACACATAAACCAACGAGACCAATGGGCAATCGCTACCGACTTAGGACGGCCATCTGTCACGTCAGTAGCATCCTGCGCACAATTCTCCCACTTCTCCAGTTACCCAGAGGTCTCGAAGACCGTACAAAAATAACCTCACTGTAAGATGGACATACATACAGACAGCATGACGCAGGGGTCCAAGAAACACACAGATGGATATGTAAATGGATATAAAAATAGAAGGCGTACGAAATACAGTCCGTGTCCTGTCGGCTGTAGCGAGATCATACATGTGATCACCCGAGGAGTCCGACTGAGATTGAGAGAGTACAGGTGGTCGGGGCCCTGTCGTCACAGTCAGTCAAGAGTGCAGTTCTAAAGAATGCTTAGGTACAAGGCTGTAGATTTGTCCAGTATCAAGCCAAGTGTCCGTCTGGTGACAGAAGGATCATATCCACGATATACAAGGAGTTTGATTATTCTAACGCAATATTGATGGTAATTCTGTTTACCTTTGATTCTTCCTATTTTGTTAATTATGTCACAATAAAATGCAGATTGTAAAATACCCAAAGTTATGTATGGGTCCGCATTTCAAAAGAAGTTGATAATAATTTTTGTAAAATTTCCAGAAAGTCTTTACTAGTTTATAAAGCGAAAACCTTGACCTAAAAGTTTTTTTCGTTATTTGTAAAATCCAAAACACCAGTACATGCTCTTGCATACCGGATGAGCTGTGACATGTAGATACCGTATGACGGTAATTTAGGAACATCACCGTCAAGCCAGGGAAAATTTACTATGTTGAATCCAAAATCATCTCTCTCTCTCCAGTAACAATTCATTCTTTAAAATGTCATTAAGGACCTTTCGTTTTATTTCCTTTTTCTCTCCCTTCGGATTGAATTTCTGTCTACTTAAAAATCTTGACCTGACCAGCAAATTGTTCGGCCATTGCATGCAATTAAAGATCGTTCATGGATTGATAGAATTTTCCACAATATCTGAGACTGCGACGCTTCGTAGCTTAGGCACGGTCCATTTGATATTCTGGGGGGGGGGGGGGGGGGGGGTTTGGGTTTTTTGTCGGAGCAAGATTATTTTTTTTTTCGGCCCGGACAGGGACAAAATTATTTTTTTCTGGCTAAGTTGGAGCAAGGAAATTTTTTTTAACAAAGTGATGCGCATATTTAGAATATTTGTGTTTTATCGATAGAAATTATTTAATTTTTTACTCAAAACTCTAAATATCAATATATTAGTTTATTTTCATATGCAAGTATTTAATTCACTTTTAAACAGAGAGATAAAAGATTTTTTCCAATACATTATTCTCAACATTTTATATAAGGTACATATATATAACATATATATGTATAAGAGGGTCTGAGGGGAAGGTCTCCTAGACAAAGTTTTATTAAATGTAGAATTGTAAATTGGTGAATAACCATGATAACTGAAGTAATTCTCCTTCCAAGCTTACAAGAACATAAAATCAGACTCTGTGGGCTACTTGCAACATGTATTAATAGCAATACATAAAATATTTAATAATAACGTTTTGATAGAAAACTATGGCGAGCGAATCGAGCCGAAATTTTTGATACAAATTGAAAACTGCGGCGAGCGAAGCGAGCCGGAAAATTTTCAAGAATTTTTGCGAAATTTTATATTAATTCTTCAAATTCAGATTATTTGTAAGAGCAAGATTATTTTTTTTCTGTCACACCATAAGCAAATTAATTTTTTTCATCAAAATTGGGAACAAAATTATTTTTTTCGAAAAAAACCCAAGCCCCCCCCCCCCCCCCCAGAATATCAAATGGACCGTGCCTTACAAATTAAGAAAATGCAGGTACACGAAGTTATATTTTTTTTTCAGACGATGTGACAGTCTCTTTTAATAACACGCATATTCACACGAATTGGAAACAATTCTCAGAGTTCTCGATCTTCGCTTTCATGTAAACGTACCCGGTTCAACCTTCAACATAAAGACTTAAAGATAACGACATAATCTTCTTTAATAACTGCCATTATTGTGACTGACTACCTATAAATAGATCATATTGAATTATATGTTTGTACGAGATCTAGGTCCTGGTGACCATGAGAAAATTAAATCATGATTTGGGGTGAAGAAGTTCAATTTACTGAAAAAAAACATTTATTTTGTTTTATTTCATTTGTGGAACAATTATTTATCGTGTACCTTATAGTGACATGTTTTGTATTATTTTTCTCATAGACTCCATTCGAGTTCTGACTATTTTGAGTGTTGGTTTAATTTCACTGGATTGCTTCTAAATGATCGAGTCGTCTCGTGGAGTGATCTTAAATATTAGATATGTCTATTCAAATTTGGGTCGTCAATTCGAATTGTTATCTCTGTTATGGAGTTTGGCTATATTCGAAAATTAATTCTCTAGGCTTTTGGCTCTATTAGAGTATTTGCTCTATTCAAGTGTTAGCTCCATTTGATATTTTTTGCTCTTTTAGAGTTTTGACTCAAGTCTAGATTTGGCTGTATAAGATTTTTTCCTTTTTGTTTGTTAGCTCTGTTTTGAGTGTTGGCTACATTCCAATGTTCGCTGTATTAAAGTACTGACTCTTCTTTGGGTTAGGTTCTATTTGTCAAGAGATTTTTCTGCTTTCAAGTGTCGGTATTCTTTGAGCGTTGACTCAATTCGCAATTTGACTTTATTAGAGTATTGGCTCAAATTATTTCAGTTTTGACTCATTCGGGTTTTTGGCTCTATCTAGTTTTGGCTCTAATAGAGTTTTGGCTGTATTCGAGTTTTGGATCTTTTCGAGTTTTTGACTTTATTCGAGTATTTGGCTCAATTTGAACGCTGACTCTATGCAGTTTTTACCCTATTTGACCCTGTTCGAGTGTCGCCTCTGTTCGAGTTATGATTATATTTGTATTCGAAAATTATCTTTTTTTTGAGTTTTGTCTCTTAAAACGAGTTTTGACTCAATTATAGTTATTAATTATACAGCTATTACAGCCTTGGTTAAATTCATTTTCGGCTTGCGGTTCTATTCGTGTTTTGTCGAGTGCTAGCTTTGTTCCATATTTTTGTTCATCTCGAGTTTTGACTCAATTCTAGTTATGGTTCTATTAAATTGTTTCCCTTTTTACTTTGGCTCTGCTCAAATGTTATTTCTATTTGCGTTTTGACTTTGTTTGAGTGTTGGCAACATTCCATTTGTTTGCCGAGCGCTGACTCTGTTTTGGGTTAGGTTCTATCTAATAAGCATTAACGAAGTACCTATCAGTTATTCAGCCTCAGAGTCGAGATGGCAGGGCAAAATCATTAGAATTTCCATAGGAACGGTTGCGAACCTCGGAATGAATCACATTCCGAAGTGAGACCAGGTGCCCGGGGAGAGTCAGCGTCTCCTGAAAGCATGCAACACCCGTCGCAACAGCTCCATGAAAACTTGTCAAATTCGGTGACTGTCTCGATGTACATATTGATGTACACATCAGATAAGTATTTCTTGTTTGGTGATGATGACAGCCATTCAATCACAGTCCAGAATGTCACTGATCATTCTGGAAAGGGGGATCTGATATGCTTTTATTATATCCCCGTAGCGACTGATGATCTTCCTCAAAGATGAAGTTTTTGCTGCTTTAAAGAGTTGGTTCTCTTTGAGTGTTGTCTCAATTCAAGTGTTGACGATATTTGCAATTTCACTCTATTCGAATGTTGACTCCATTTGATTGTTGACTCTATTCGGGGTTTTGGTTGAGATTTGGATCTTTTAGAGTTTTGACTCTATTCGGGTATTTGGCTCGATTTGAACTTTGATTCTATACCTTTTTTTTACCCTGTTCGAGTGTTAACACTATTCTTGTTTTGACTTTATTTGTCTCTATTCGGGGTTTGGTTGTATTCGGAAATTTACTCTCTTGGGTTTTGGCTCTTGTGCATTTTGACTCAGGTCTAGTTTTGGTTTTATTAGAGCTTTGGCTTTGAACTTTTCTACTCAGATGTTTGATCTATTTGAGTTTAACCTTTGCTTTGATTTTGTTTGAGTTTTCGCTTTGTTTGACTTTTGGTTTTGTTTAAGCTTTGGCTCGGTTTAAGTTTTGGCTCTGTTTAAGTTTCGGCTATGTAAAAGTTTTTGCTCTGTTTATGTTTTTGCTCTGTTTATGTTTTGGCTCTATTTGAGTTTTGGTTTTGTTTAAGTTTTGGCTCCTGTTTAAGGGTCCACTCATCGGTTTTAGAGTGAACCCAGAATGTCCAGGATGGAAAAGCTGAAATAGGGGAAATTGAGTGGTTTTGAAAGGTGGGTTGAGAAGACCATTATGAAAATAGTCTATAATGGTAAGATGCATATTGTAGAGTATGCCTGCCTTGTGTAAGAGCAATAAAGTTTTTAGGTCACATGACTTATTAAGTCTAAATATAGATATTTTAAAAGGCGTACCGGATTTTCCCTGTTTGACAAGACTTCATAAGGGAAAATATGAAGTTTTTGGGGTTTTCCACATTTTTTGAGTTACATGCGTTGGAAATTTTTAAAATTTGGCTAGAATGGAGTATAAGATAATAGCTTTAAGGAAATATAAGCATTATTTCTGAATTTTTTCAAGGAGACCAGATACAATACACAGAAAAATGGCAAAAACCATGAATTTAAGGCCAATTTTCTAAAAAAGATTTAGCAAACATGTGTGATATTTATTATGTATAGCAATCTTAACATGGCCTTAAGACTAGTATACTATAAAAGCTGTAGATATAACGAACAGATTGATATATAGTATGATAATGTGAAATATATAGAAATAAAATGAGATGACGTCAAATTATGTATGATTGCGCAATATTTCTGCGCAGTGTGACTGGGTAAGAGAAACTGGTGAGCGGACCCTAAGTTTTTGCTCTGTTTAAGTTTTTGCTCTGTTTAAGTATTGGCTTTGTTAGAGTTTTGGTTTTGAATTTTGGCTTTGTTTGAATTTTTGTTTTGAGTTTTGGCTCTGTTTCAGTTTTAGCTTTGTTTGATTTTGGTTTTGAGTTTGAACCCTGTTTCAGTTTTAGCTTTGAGTTTTTGATTAGAGATTTGGCTCTGTTTGAGTTTTGGTTTTCTTTGAGTTTTTGATTAGAGATTTGGCTCTGTTTGAGTTTTGGCTTTCTTTGAGTTTTGGATTTGAGATTTGGCTTTGTTTGAGTTTTAGCTTTTAGTCTTGGCTCTGTTTGAGATTTGGCTCTGTTTGAGTTTTTGTTTTGAGTTTTGGCTTTGTTTGAGTGTTGGCTCTGTTTGATGTTTGTTTTAAGTTTTGGTTATGTTTGAGTTTTGTTTTGAGTTTTGACTTTGTTTAAATTTTGGCTTTAAGTTTTAGCCCTTTTTGAGTTTTGAGTTTTGGCTTTGTTTGAGGTTTTGTTTAAAGTTTTTGTTCGGTTTGACTTTTGGCTTATTTGAGTTTTGGCTTTGAGTTTTAGCTTTGAGTGTTGGCTCTGTTTGAGTGTTGGCTCTGTTTGAGTGTTGGCTCTGTTTGAGTTTTTGTTTTGTTTGAGTTTTGGCTTTGAGTTTTAAGTTTGAGTTTTGGCTTTGTTTGAGTTTCTGTTTAGAGATTTTGTTTGTTTGAGTTTTTGCTTTGTTTGAGTTTTTGCTTTGAGTTTTAGCTTTGAGTCTTGGCTCTGTTTGAGTGTTGGCTCTGTTTGAGTTTTTGTTTTGTTTGAGTTTTGGCTTTGTTTGAGTGTTGGCCCCGTTTAAGTCTTGACTGTATTAGTCTATTAGAATGTTGCATGTTGACACAAGTTAGTCGCATGTCTACAGTTTCTACAGAAAAATATCTTGCATGTAGGAGGCAGAGGTATGTCACTATACAAAACCGATCTAAAGATATTGCTCGCTTGAAAACGACTGAGATATTAAATCATTCTCTAATCAAACTACCTTTCATTCAATCAATAATCTGTTAATAACGCTTCATTAATATTTGTCATAAACATTACACACATCAAAAGAGTCAATTCGCACTGCAGTCATTTCAATCCACAGAGCCGCGTTTTTAATTATCAAGTCTTCGTTTCGATCATGACTCGAAGCGATCATTAAGATAAACAGTATTTATGGGGAGGACAAATTATAGCTATCGTTAATTAGCAAGAGGGAACAATTAACTCCCAGAAACAGTTACCACTAATTAAAAAGTATATTGTATTATTAATACTTAGTTCTATGGTTCCCTGTGCTAGTGATAATTAGGTGGATTATATATGAGGAAGTTCGGACTAAAAATCAGGCAGAGCTAATTGTACGTGAAGGGGAGATGTAATAAATCTTTACTGATATTACCGGAGGGAAATGAACTTACTGTCGGAGAAAATGGAAAAGGAAACTAACAGATATAACGATACATTATTAAATAACTGAAATATATTTATAAATAATGCAAAGAATGTGTGACGGTCAACATTGAACTAGTCGAATATGTGTGACGATGACTGTAGAGCGTATTTATCTGGATTTCAGGTCTAAACCCAGGGTCGACTGTAGTTACTATAGTCTCGACTATAAGAGTTAGGAGAGTTCTACCCTCGTTACAATGATAATGCGTATGCACCAATATTCAGGTCAATCTGTAACAGAAGACATGATTGGTCCACCCTAAATAGGGGAGGAAATGGAAATTGGTAATCGGAACAGCAACACTATTCTAAACTCGAGTTCCAGATAAAAACTCTTGGGTATAAAACTTTTTGAGACGATCCCTTTAAGAACTCATTCGTCAGAGATTCAAATGATTATTCATCAAAAGTTCAAACAGTTCATAGAAATCAAATATTAATGTTAGTAAATTAAAGTTTTGTTGCTTCCTCAATCTGAAGTAAAATGTGAAAGAAAACGAAAAGTGAATGTATTCGAGGTAGAGTTGCTGTTCCAATAATGAATTAACCCCCCCCCCCTTCCCTGCTCATTGTGGTCGACCAATCATGTGTTCTTAAATGTTTGAGCATGCGCATTGTTGAAAAAAAAGAGTTTTAAGTTGCTGTTCCCGCTATCAGTCTCCTCTCCTAGTAGACATGCTGTTACGGATTGACCTAAATATTGGAGCATGCGCAATGTGACGAGGGTCGAATCCTGGTTTAGACTAGAGTTTTAGATGAATATGTTTCTGGAACAAATGGTTCCGCCAATCAAATTTAGATCTAGAAATAAAAGACCTACATTTCCTTTGATCGGAGTACATGTAGGTCACATTTGCAGCATCGCGTCTGACTTGAGACATTGTTTCTTGTAGAATAATTTGCGTCTTTATCTTTTGTTGTCCCTCCTTTGGCATGAGCTAGATCTATGTCTTCTTGTATAGTAAAACGTGCTAGCATTTAGAAATTGTTTATATGTATTTATTGATTGGACTTGCCGTTAGTTTTATGTTGATTTTGTAGATAGCGATTATCGTTCGATTTTATTTCAAGCTTCATATTTGTGTAGAAAATATACTGTTTTGCTTCTTTCCATACTGAAGTTATTTCATTTGAAAATCGATTTTTGATTGATTAAGTCTTTAAAAAGTCAGTTTCGAAAATCGATTTCAATTGAAGTAATTGATTCATTGTTGTTGAATGCAATATGTTTGTGATCGAGTAATTTTTATTAGATTTTTCACCATTGCTATAGTGTATGTTTTATTTATTTATTTTTTTTTTCTATTTTTCAAAAAGTACATTTGTCTTATATATATGCGCTTTTCAATTAAAATTTGGATGCGGTTCCAAAATTATACCTAATTTTTGGATTTTTGTACATGAACGACAGGCGGAATTAATCCCGTCGCTCCCATTCAAACGAAAATTGCTAACGACTTTAGGTATTTATTAAAAAAAAATGCTGAACAAAAAAAGGGGGGGGGGGATTTTCATTGTAATAACATTCTGCATGGGTCCATATTTTTTTTTTGTCTGAAACGTATTTAACTGGTCTCTCAGACGTGAAAAAAAAAATAACATAGAACAAAGTCAACTTAACATACAAACCATCTACTAGAATGTGTAGTCCGGAGTCGATTTTCTCTTAACACAAACTAAGAACTGGGTCAGCCAATATTGGTTTTATTGGAATGAAAAATTGACTAAATGCAGATTCTATGTAATGGTCTGTGTTTATAGCCGGGGTGTTTTTACTATTATGTCAGTGCATGTATAATGTAAGAGTTCTCCTTGCCTTTTGTCGATGTTCTCTCTATACCATTGATTTTCCATTGATCTGCAGGAGCAAAAAAAAAAAAATATCCCCAGATTTCATCACATTGAACGGAATTAAGAAAAAGGAAAACCAGAAACGTGCAGGGGATTTTATGTGCTAGCCTTCCATAATGGAATACTAAGATGGTGTAATGAGCACTGCTGACCTGTCTGTAAAGTATAGCTGGAGAAATATCACCCCGGACATACGATAACGGCGGATTCTGTATCTGTGTGAATTACAGCGGTGCATGGATTCCCTTGGTAAGTATGTTTTACAAATTGTTCATGTAAATATGAAATCGATCCCTCCTATATATCATAAGTGAAAGTTGTTAGAATAGAAGCATTTTCGTTTTGCAAATGAAATATTTCTGTAAAATTATTGTGTTCGTCCGATAAGTGCACTTTTTAAATCGGAGTAGAATTATAGAGAAAAAAACACATTCAAGGGGGATTCAAGCCGTTAGGGGGAAGGGGTGTCCAGTCTATGGTTATTTGAAAAGTATACTACATGAAATATGTGTAGAAAATCAGTATTTTGGGCAAATTACAATGGAAAAGGGTGGGGGAGGGGTTCCTGTGCCCTCCCTCTCGATCCACGCTGGTATAGTATATGGTGATATGGGTATGCTTCTGAATCTCTGATTTAAGTCTTTAAGTTTTGAAAAGGACGCATGCTTATTATATGGAAAATAAAATGGTAAAGTTTCTATGGGATTGCATGTTTGTGGCGGGGGTGGAGGTGGGGTGGGGGTAGCTCATCAGAAATATTCAGAACCTTAGTGCGCTCGAATTTGACTTGACAACTGTTAGAATGAACAATATACAAAAAGCTTCAATTTCTGTGTAACAGAATGCTAACATTGACGTTTATTTATTCTGTACAAATCAATAAAATGATCTGATCTTTGTATTAATGTAAAGTTAAACCATTAAAAGCCACCTGATCATTTAAATTCCTGGCGATCACTTACCGTCCATCGGTGGATCTAGAATTTTTCCGGGGGTGGATTTCAGGGTTTCGAGGGGGAAAAGGGGGGGGGTTCCAGCTATGAGGTTAAAAAAACACGAAAAATTGTGTTTTACCGTCCTCTAGATCCGCGATTGCAGTCGTTTGACTACAATATAGCGAAAAATTGAAGTAAACAAAATTAATGTTTAGGTATTAGGTGGAGAATTATGGGAAATTAATCAAATTCATGGTTTTGTAACACCCCTCCTATTTGTTTGGTCCTTCTAAAAGAAAAGCGTATAACTGCATTTGCATGGTCCCTTCTGACTTGGTCTGAAGATGTTGGATCAATCCATGGGGATAGTGGACCAGGGACATATACTAGTAATTTCTCCCCAGTCCCAGTGTGTGAACCCCCGGGGTAGATCGTACCAGCTTCCCCGCGGGTTAACACACGATGTTAGGGTACTCATGCCTACTTTTTTCTACCTTTATTTACACCTTACTCTTTTGTTACTCGGTCCATTTTACGCCGAAAACTTTCGCTCAAGCAAAGTGGCTTTTTCGATTTATTTTTAACAAATATCTTCATATCGTATAGGCTAGAGCTTTACAACAATTGTAGGGAAAAAAGACGATGTTTCTCTCAAAATTACAATCAGTGGTTTATATCACGCTTTAAAATTACACTTTCTTGAGCAAAATATTACACTTCTGTTATGTAGACAGGTCTGCACCAGCTTCAAATTTCTTTGATTTTCTAGATCAATTCGGTGTCCACGTCAAGATGGGGAAGATAGGTATTTTGTGTACACCTTTTTTATTTTGTCAAAATTTTCGAATTCACGTTTGATTCTCTCGATGGACATGGAGACATCTAGAAGGTAGCTGGAAGTCTGCTCTCCTTTTGGACTTTTTTGTAGATACGCACATGGGACTTGCAAGAATTGAATGACTCAAATGTGCCTCCCTTCGTATGATAAAATTATTGTGTGGTAAAGGACAAATCTGATTTTGGGTCTAATAATAGTAGAAAATGATAAGTACAGGTGTTGCGTGCCACCTTCATTTTCTATAAATTTATATGTGTGTCTCTCTTTTCACCTCTAAACGTAAATCCTTTAAGAATTGAGGGATTATTTCTCATGGTAATTTTACTGCTGTAACAATGGGCTTCTTTGATGTATACCTCGCGGAATGCTCTATATATATGTACAATGTATGACATCTGTGTCATTGTCTATAGAAAAAAATGTAATCCTCAAATAATACAAAAAAGCACACAGAAAGAAAAATAGACGGAAGTCTTATTTCTCGTCTGTTCTTCAATATTTATTTTTATGTACTTTGATACATGCCATTTTGTATTAATATTAATAGATACAAAGTATTGTGGCGAATACTGATAAAAAGATCGCGTGAAAAAAATCTAGTGATTAAGATTAAAGCAGTGATTGTGTAATGTTAATCTACCCTTTGGAGATTTTAGACCAATGTCCATTTTTTCCCTTTTTTCACCGTTTCCTCGGTTTAATCAACAGTAAAATACACCACTGTCCACAATCAACGAAAGGGCAATTCTAGTTATAAGAATGACATCGGGTTAACTAAGTCACTCAAATCCGGAATTACTTTGATTTTTTCACACCTTTTGGTTTGACCAATATGCAGACTAGATAATTAAATTACTCAGTGAGGAAGAAATTCCGATGTCTACGATTCTCGGACGAATGTCCTCAATTAGCTTCCGTCGGACAGGCTTGTCAATGTAACAATGCTTCTGATTGGTCAATGTCATAACAATAATTCTGTCTGGGACGGTGATAAGAATGATTTTTACTGGTCGAAAGGTAAATTAAATAATTACTTTGATTGTTGCTTATTGAGGCAAAGTATTTTTTTTCTCTCGTTTAAAAGAGTGATGTTATCCATTTTAAGAAAAGATATAACTGCTTCAAGGGATGGAGGAGCAGCCCTCTGGACACACAAATCTCAGGTAAGGTGCACAAGACGTACATGTTTCGGATATCAAAATAAATCATCGTCAATGTTTGTGCACACGTAATCCGGATAACCACACCATTTACTACTGTCGTAGCAGATGGCCGTCCTAAGTCGTCACTGGTTGCCCATTGGTCTCATTGGTTTATGTGTATAGTGTTTTTTGTTTCAAGTTTTGGTGTTTCTATGTTGTGTTTTTGTGTTCCTTGTCCCTCTGCATATCTACTCTGTGCTATTTGCTTTAGGGTGTTTTGGTGTTTTGCTGTGGGTGCTGAACAACTGAGTGTTGATGGAGATCTCCTCCTTTCTCCAAAGCCAACTGAAGTTATTTTTCATACATAATGAATTAATTTGTGGCCAAAGAAAAACTTTACGCTGTCCCCCAGCGATGGAACAAAATACGACTCGTTATTTTTAACATCATACGAAGACTCTATATATATCTGAATTCTACCTGTATATAAAAACCTGCCTTCATCATAACGAGGGTTATCCGCTCATGATGATAGATGGGCGCTGACTGATTCTTTTTTTTTTTTTTTTTTTTTTTTTTTTTTTTTTTTTTGCGTCTTTGAATCCTCGTTAACATTTTTGTTCATTTTTTTTGTCATTACTCGTTCTTGATTGCTTCATGGTAAATATGCGATTCTTTATTTTTTTTTTTTCCTGTTAGCGAAAGGAAGGAGGGTGGTATTGATCCCATTCATTAAACTACTTTAATTTTTCAAGTGTGCAGTTTTGAAAATTATAATCAATACTTATATAACGTGTTACATAGCGTATTAGGTCGTCCGCATGTCCATGCAGGTAAGGTCAATAGACCACTTGCCTAATTCGTAATAGCTGACAAAATGACAGAAAAATGTCCGAGGTTGGCAATTTTCGCGCTCTTTTTCATTGTTACTTCTCAATGGAATTACGGCTGTTATCAGTAATAAATTACTAATAACGAAACAAAATATGTTGGCTCGGACAATTTGAGCTTTCAAACAAAATTTAAAGTGACATTTGACATATGCCCATTCATTTGTATAGAATTTACACTGTGATTATAGGAGTATAACCGCGGTGGCTCGATTTGAACTATGACGTCATGGATTTGAAGTAGGACGGTACGTAGTAACAGAGCCTTAGCAACGGAGTTTTAAACGTATCTAAACGTCATTTTAAGCGTGAAAAATATAATGTAAATATATATAATAACGCGCATTATGGAACATAATTCCTCGATCCATTGTAGGTTATCACAGTATAATCACATTCCAAAAGACAGTTGTTCTGTAAATATTGAGGTATTTTGTCGGTATTCATCATGACGTCATAATCAATGGCCCGTTAAAGCATTGTTTGACGGGTCATTGATTGTGACGTCATCACGTAAAAGTGAAAGGTGCGATATTGGACATTTGGCGTGTGGGCATGAGGCTTTGCTCCTGTTAACCCCACGACAATTGTGTTTTCAGGGTACCTGTGAGAACTTTTAAAAGGAAAATAAACTCTAATGTTGCTTCTGAATTGTTAGGAAGATACCAGACATAGAACAGAAATCTTGTTATGTACTTACTACGGGGTTAAACGATCTGCACCTTAGCTATCTCGCAGACTTGATCACATTTTTTGTACACCGAATGATCCAGCTTTTCCACATGCCCATGTAATTAATCATGAAATCATTTCTTGTGCAAAAATAAAAAAAAAGGAAAAAAAAAAAGAAAAAAGAATCATCTTTGGATCTTATTCGTAAAGAAACTATTTCTATTTTCACCAAAAAAAAAGTTTTCATGCTATTTACCGCATTCCATATTCTATTGATTAATATCAAAAGTTCTGATAATTTATTAATTGATTATTAATAGAGATAATCCGAGCAAATATTTTTATCATCAGATTGTACCCAGTATTATATCTTTTCCTTTTTCTCAGCAAAGTATAAAAGAAAAATCAAATAAAACACGATGGCGTTAAATTAACGTAATAAATAGTTGGGGCAGCTTTAATGTATAATAATTCCCTTTTATCTTTACAGATTTATTATGTATAATAGATATATACTCGGCAAACCTACCTAATAAACTTAAATACCCTCTTGATTAATGTAGTTCAGCTTTAAAGACTGGACATAAATACGTTAGCTTCAAAGACAGCGTAATCATATAAAGCAATATCAAAAATCTTTTGAATCTTATCTTAATTTCATCTAAGCTAAAATCCGCCCTGTCGTAATATAGTCTAATAAGTTTAATTAGGTGTAATTATTAGATTAATTTGACATCCTAGTGTATCTAATTAAAAGCGCCATTTTATCTGCTTATTCTAGTCTTTCTCCATCAACCAATCATACGTCAGTTGACATACATATATCCAAGAGCCAATCAAATTTATTGTATCATATCAATAAACAAACAGATGAAAAACAATTATTTCTCTCAGATGTTATGATACGTTCATCATTGTCATTCTAGTGGACCAAAGTTGAATAAAAAAGTCTCTCGTTTTCTCCAATTCTTTTAAATATTATCCCGATGTGTAGAGGATGTTTGTTTGTGAAGGGGTGTCCGAGTTAGAGGGGCGAAATGTAGCTACAAAATATGTTTGTTTCCAGCAGCCTACATCGTTGTTTACACAGGGTACTTGAAGGTTTTATAAATGTCAATTTTATTTTTTAATATTTTCAAATGCTTTGAATACAGATCACCTGCTTCACGATTCTCCAAAATTTACATTTTTTCATGTTCTACCACTATGCTCTTCGGTATTTGATTGGATATTACGGGATTTCGACAAGAAGAAACGTCCTTGATGATTGCGAACCCCGTCGGGGGTGAGCATATTTGAATAGTCCAAATTGCTGTAATTCGCATGTCCAGACTCCATGTGCGTGGCATGCTGGGAAAACTGAGTCTCAAGAATGTTTGTAAAATGAGCGGAGTGTTTACTTCCTCGGCGCTACTTTGCATGTGTACACTACACACACCTGTTCTATATTTAGCGCTGTTCTATATTTAGCGCTGTACTTGTAAACTGTCTCACTGGATACGTCGATGAATAAAGAAAGGTCAGGACCTTGGTTCGCCAATATGAAAATCTAGTTTAGACTGGAGTAACCCCCCTCCCACTTCCTTCTACGGTGTCCTTCCGCGATGTTAAATGTGAATATTGCTCCGTCATTGGTTTTGTTATTTTGTACATCGTTTGACGTCATTATCGCATTTCCGAAAGAAAAAGAGGAAACATGGACGTATGCATCCGGTCTGAATAGAAATATGCATCCGGTCTGAACAGAAATAAATGAGTTACGTGTAAAATGTTACATTCATGCAGATTAATCTACAAAAATCTCAATTCAACTTTTTAATACTGTAGAATAATATGAATTCGGAAAGGAAAAAATAAACAGCGAACTCCCATGACCCCTGCCTATGACTAATTCCCATTTTTTAGATCGATAAGCCAATAAGATCGAAGGTAATTTAGGGATCCACATATACCAAACTTGTGTTGATATCAACAAATAAGATTGTAGGTAGCATAGGGGTTACATGTAGCAAACTGGTGTTGATATCAGCCAATATTTTAAAGTCGTAGGGAACATAGGGGTTACATTATACCAAACTTGTGTTGATATCAGCAAATACGTAAGATCGTACAAAAATGTAGGTAACATAGGGACATATATGCCAATCATCGCATTCCCTCAAGCTGGTATTAGCCAGTAAGATCCTACAGTAGGTAACATAGCGTCACATGTACAAATCATGACCTTCCTTTCTGTAGATATAAGCCAATAAGATCTATGTAACATAGGGGTCACAAACCAATCATCACCTTCCTTTCTGTTGATATCAGCTAATATGATCAAAGGTAACATAGGGGTTACATATACCAATCAGCCAGTAAGATCAGAAGTAACATAGGGGTCATATGTACCAATATTGGCTTGATCCTTTCTGTTGATCTCTTCGATTATTTACATGTTAACCGGTTTAACGTGTAATCTATACAAGGCACGGTATAAACTGCTAGTATTGTTACATGGTCGTCCATGTAAACTAAATCATACGTCAAATCGAAATTCCGTTGTTGACAGGACAGAGATTTTTTGCCTTTTTATTCCAAGATTGATTAATGCCGGCATCACAAAGCCAAAAGATAGGAGGCGGTCACGTGACCTATAATATCTGAAATTAGAATTAATGACTCTGGTAAATACAGTAATCAGACAATGATGGACGAGGCGTACCGATCCCCTTCGGGTTGTCTCGGATGACATTAATGCAAGCTGCATGAGAAATGGTACATTGTATTGAAAAAAAAGTCATTTTTGTTATACACGTTCGTATTTATCTTATCTATTAAAAAAATCTGAATCCTTGAAAAATAAATGCATATGGTTCTTGCAGAAATATATATACATTTTTTTTTTGTTGATAGTCTTAATTGACAGAGTAAAAAGTGAAGACGAATCTGACATAGCAAATGGAATAAATCTCAATTCAGTGGCGCCATCTTTAAGGAATTTCTCTCCAGTCTATCGATACCTTGAAATTTGGACAAGTAAGTATTTAATGAATTCCAGGGTTAAAATGGGACTTGCTCGACTCCCCTCCCTCTCTAAATTCGCGTATATGTACAAGATGTCAATCTTTAGACTATGTTCGACATTTTTTCTATTGTCGAGCTCTAAATCCATGTCAGGCTACAATGTAATGATTTCTGACACATAATTGTCTGTTTTCATAACGCTATAATCAGATCATATTTACAGAGATCCTAGAATTTTAACAAGAAGCAGGTGTCCGCTACACTGTAACTAGATTGTGTTCATTCACCTAAAGAAAATACTTTGTCACGAATTTTTGCTGTTATTCATGTAGTTGCATCTATGCCAGATGCGTCATTCTAGTTTGATAAAACTATAAACGTATTATTAAAAAAAAATGAAATTTAATTCTTCGATAAAACGAAAAAAGAAGATGTTGTGTGATGAAATAACTGAAGTAGAAATGAATGACGGATGTATATTAAAACTTTTTTTCATAGTCACGTTTGAAAATAGATAGAATAGATAGAAAGTCGTAATCAAAGGTTCTTCTATCTTATTGTAGATGCAAGTTCTTAGATAAAAATCGAATCACTTATGAAATAAGATAAAAAGACGATATGTAGATATACACTTCAGTCCTTGCGAGAGAAGCTAATAATAATAAGAAGGCTAAGATGAATAATCTCTCTCTCTCTCTCTCTCTCTCTCTCTCTCTCTACACCCCCGATATCCACTATATTGGGAAATGTTGTCTTTGACCTTTGGCCTAGCTATATCTTCAATGCCCACAATGAGAACTTTGGGACAGACAGACAGAAGGACAGACGGATGAATATCACAATACCGTACTAATAAATCCGTCAAAATACGGACATAATACCCTTTGTTCGTTTTTATGTCGATCAGATGTAACAGTACGTATATATATATATTTCTCTGTAAATCACAATTCGAACATCAGATAGTTCTATCTTTAACGTTTCGTTATGACATACACATAGATACGATTGACGGACAATTTTTCAAACGAACATTAAACGCATCATAAAAGCCTGTGTCTACGAATTAAGTTGACTGTTTTACGACCAACAAAAAATCTTTTAATGTTAAAATTCTCGGTTTTCAGACATATGAATATTTCAAAGCCACGTTACATTTGTGGTCATAAATTTCCCGCGTTTATCTTTATTGGCTAAGATAAGATATGACGCGAACATCAAACTGAGTGTCTATTTCTGTTATGTTGTGAAATGTTTGGCGGTGTAATTTACAGTTCATTACGATTTATCAATATTTTTCATTGGCGGATATAGATTTTTCTAGGGGTTGGGTTTCAAATCCGCCGGGGAGGGGGTGTTATAGCCCATGATTTTGGAAAAAAATAACTGAAAAGGGAGAAAATAAGAATGTTAACAGATTCCAGAAAGGAGAGGTGTCCCTGCTACTCCTTCCCCCTCTAGATCCGCGCTTAGTGTAATTTTCAGTTCATTACGATTTATCAGTATCTTGCGTCCCACTAACTTGAACCACTCGTTCCTATGTCAAGTTCACTACTTCAACACATCGTTAGTTGTTTTGATATGGAGAACCATTTACGTCATAATTCACTCGAAAGTGTTAAAGAATACGTTTTTTAATCTCATCCTTCCTTATATCACTCGTCAATAATTTCAAATCTCACTTTTTAACAAACATGTTTTTGTATAGAATTCTTGGAATGGAAAGAATGACTCAAATGTACTCCGCATGCGGGAAAAAAGGCCCGAGAGTGTTTCTCAGAATTTTCTTTATTTAATATCCTGTAGTCTACATGCATGTATGCATCTAAGCCAATCCCAAACTTTAGATAGTTATGCTCATTTTGCAAATAACTTGATGAAGATGTCAAGTTTAAGCATATGTATTTAAAGGGTTCCTCTGGTTGCAGCCAACTTCATTTTTCCTATTACAGGAAGTATTGTCAGACCGCTCTGCTTGCAATCAAGATTTCCAGGAATGGCCAAGCTGAAAAGAAACGAAAGGCTAATGAATGAAGTTTCGAATGTTAAAAATAGATTGGTTTTTATGACAGAGTTAAGTTTTAAATCGAAGCACCTTAGATTCGATTGCCATCCCCCCCCCCCCCCCCCCCCAAAAAAAAAAAACTCGTGTAGATGATGCACAAAAAGGTGATTTTTTTTATCTTCTCAATTTGAAACAAACAATTACAAGTTCTTTTTCACCCTCTTCACAGATTTCGCTTCTTATATTAAATACATACATGTAAATTATTCAAACTGTAGAGCCAAAAAGAGAATGTAAATTGTAAACAAAGGAATGCATCAGCGGTATAATGCTTACATCGATATGTCAAACGATAATACAAAACAATTTCATTTGATAGAACTTTCTGTCCTCTCTTAATTCGCCTTGGTATTTATATTCTTGTTCGTCTGTGGCTGTCCGTTTGTGCGTGAGGTTGTTGTGTTTACCTGTTCGTGTCTGTGTGATATCCGCTGCTGCAACTAAAGCATGAGAAATCAGTATTCCGAAATTGAAATTAAATTCATATGACTTGATTGAGTTGCTTCTTTGACAATCCACTCGGTTTGAGTTCTCTGTTCAACAATTCACATGATTAATTTGAGTTGTTTCTTCATAAATTCACGTGAGTTGAGTCTTTTCTATGGCAATTCACGTGATTTGAGTAGTTTCTTTGACAATTTACTTGATTTGAGATGTTTCCTTGATAATTCACGTGATTTGAGTTGTCTCTTCGACAATTCACGTTATTTGAGTTGTCTCTTCGACAATTCACGTTATTTGAGTTAGTTCTTTGAAAGTTATTCACATGATTTGAATTCATTTGAATGAGTTCAACTTGTTCTTCACAATTTACGTAATTTGAGTTGTTGCCTCGACAATTCACATGCCTTGTTTCTTCACCTATTCGCGTAGTTTGAGTTGTTTCTTTGACAATTCACCTGTCTGGAGTTTCTTCAACAATTCATAGTATTTCAATTGTTTCTTTGACAATTCACATGCCTTGAGTTGTTTCTTTGATAATTCACATGCCTTGAGTTGTTTCTTTGATAAATCACATGCCTTGAGTTGTTTCTTCGACAATTCACATGCTATGAGTTGTTTCTTCGACAATTCACGTGCTATGAATTGTTTCTTTGACAATTCACATGCTATGAGTTATTTCTTTGACAATTCACATGCTATGAGTTGTTTCTTCGACAATTCACATGCTATGAGTTGTTTCTTTGACAATTCACATGCTATGAGTTGTTTCTTTGACAATTCACATGCTATGAATTGTTTCTTTGACAATTCACATGCTATGAATTGTTTCTTTGAAAATTCACATGCTATGAATTGTTTCTTTGACAATTCACATGCTACGAGTTGTTTCTTTGACAATTCACATGCTATGAATTGTTTCTTTGAAAATTCACATGCTATGAATTGTTTCTTTGACAATTCACATGCTATGAATTGTTTCTTTGACAATTCACATGCTATGAGTTGTTTCTTCGACAATTCACATGCTATGAGTTGTTTCTTTGACAATTCACATGCTATGAGTTGTTTCTTTGACAATTCACATGCTATGAATTGTTTCTTTGACAATTCACATGCTATGAATTGTTTCTTTGAAAATTCACATGCTATGAATTGTTTCTTTGACAATTCACATGCTATGAATTGTTTCTTTGACAATTCACATTTTATGAGTTGTTTCTTTGACAATTCACATGCTATGAATTGTTTCTTTGAAAATTCACATGCTATGAATTGTTTCTTTGACAATTTACATGCTATGAGTTGTTTCTTTGACAATTCACGTGCTATGAATTGTTTCTTTGACAATTTACATGCCTTGAGTTGTTTCTTTGACAATTCTCATGCTATGAGTTGTTTCTTTGGCAATTCACGTGCTATGAATTGTTTCTTTGACAATTCACGTGCCTTGAGCTGTTTCTTTGACAATTCACGTGCCTTGAGCTGTTTCTTTGGCAATTCACGTGCTATGAATTGTTTCTTTGACAATTTACATGCTATGGGTTGTTTCTTTGACAATTCACATGCTATGAGTTGTTTCTTTGACAATTCACATGCTATGAGTTGTTTCTTTGGCAATTCACGTGCTATGAATTGTTTCTTTGACAATTTACATGCTATGAGTTGTTTCTTTGACAATTCACGTGCCTTGAGCTGTTTCTTTGGCAATTCACGTGCTATGAATTGTTTCTTTGACAATTTACATGCTATGAGTTGTTTCTTTGACAATTCACATGCTATGAGTTGTTTCTTTGACAATTCACGTGCCTTGAGCTGTTTCTTTGACAATTCACGTGCCTTGAGCTGTTTCTTTGGCAATTCACGTGCTATGAATTGTTTCTTTGGCAATTCACGTGCTATGAATTGTTTCTTTGGCAATTCACGTGACTTGAGCTTTTTCTTTGGCATTTCACGTGCCTTCAGTTTTTTCTATGACAGTTCCATTGTAAATCTAGTCCCGATCCCGGCAGTCCCCCTTTCACTGAACACGCCTAATGGATTTTAGTTGATCCAAAGAATGAACACGGCGTAATTCTCCCTCACTCTTTCTGAAAGAAAAGAATACAGGTATTGTGTGGGGTTAATGTTATGTGGGGTTCACGAATTTCCAAGAAATACACTAAGAATAGTCCTTTTATAGCATTAAAATGAAACCTAGGACAGAAAGGTTGAGAGGGGGTATTTAGTCCCCTCATTAGAATTTGTAAAAATGCTCAATTTTTGGACACTTTTCTAACCAAAGATGCCCGTATCTACATGTACAACAGACTGAGAATAGAGGCTCAAATAGATATAGGCTCGCTCCAATACAAGCCAATGTTATATCACACTGAGCCCCCTATGGTATACAGCTGACAATGCCAATATATACAGAGAGCTATATAATCGACAGAGCGGTCCGGAATTATTATTACCGTGCCGGGTTTCCTTCAGGCAAGTCACTGACAATCTGCCGTGCTCAAATCCGCACTCGTTAACTTTTATTATTATTCTATATTGAAAAAAAATATCGAGATATATATTTGTTTCTCAATATTATCCTTCTTTCTACTGAATCGAATTCTATCAGTATTGTGCTTGGAAACGTACATGTACGCTGTATATTTCAGTAGACAAGTTAAGGTAGGTAACTTAATTAATCCTTTATGTAGTGGAATTAACTTATAAAACATCAATGTTTCAAATTGAATTGCGGGGTTTTTTTTAATCTTTGAATAACGTGATTATAAAAATCAGACTTAAGAAAAATAAAAAAAGAATGAAAATGAAATGTTATTTGTTTGATAGCTTGTTTTGTATTATATACGTCTGTTCTACGATTATCATTTGAAAAATATACTAGCGCTGAAAATACAGGTATAATAAACTATTGCGGAAAAAAAATCAAAAGTATTTCTTATTTTGTTAAAGAAGTACTTTATATATCTTTATTTACGCACAATTCAGAATTTCAAACAATCCAGTTGCAGTGGCGCCACCTATATGTAAAATGAATTCCAATTTACAACAGAATTACTGAATGCTATATGAAGTCTTCTCTACAAGTGAAATTTTATTTGGATTTAAATTTTTTTTTTTTTTTTCATAATACCATTCCGATTTTTTATACACACCCCGAGTGACTATTGTGTTACAGGAGCTCTATATACTATGCCAAGAACAACCCTCAATGACACCCGCCCCTACCCATCTTTCTATATAAAAGGAAAGTAGAGGCGGATATTCTTGTGGATCGTTGGCATCGAGCTCCTGTGGATCTTCCATATCTGTGAGGTAAAATTGCAGTAAATTGAAATATTTCTTATAGAGTGAAAGGATGATACAGATACATTTGTAAAAAGACAAACACTCTAATACACAAATTTTCGGCCCCTTGGCCTTTATTCAGTGTAAAAAAAACGACAATGTATATGATAATTGTGTATTAGAGTGTTTTGTGTTACTATTTGTAAGGTAAGAGACTAACATACACACATACACAAAATATTCAAGGTCATTAGAATTTTTCAATCTTTGAATTGTATTTTTCATTGTCCTCTATGCACTATGCGATTTTACTTCCTTTCATAATTTTGGAATTCGGAATCGAATTATATTTAGATAAAACATGCAGAAGTAATGTATAAGTAAACCTAAACTTTCCACGTGGATATAAAAGAAGTTTTTGCACTGGTTATTCCAGGAGAAAGGGGGGGGGGGATCAGCTATGACTGACAAAAATATACGTAAAAAGGCCATGATGCCCACCTGCTTGATTCCGTGCATTCTAAATAGTTGTACTTGATTTATTAATTAAAATGAGTGAAACCATTCCCAATATTTTCTTATTTTTTTTAGTGTAATATTATGTTAGAAATAGCCAAATTATCGATTGATTGCGTCTTTCTATTTGACAATGGTGCATGTTTATTAGAGAAAGGCAGATGAGATTGCTTTATGTACTTTTATCTATTATATAGGACACTATAATTTCAACATGTACTTTAATGTCATTTACAATAATTATATTGCCTATATACATGGTGTTTTGTAATGTTCTGTCTATAAATATTTATGATAATGACGATATATTTCTATTTTGAAGATGGCCATTTTGAACTTTTGCCATGTTTTACGTGATATTGAGTAGGAGAAAACGAATTTCAATCATTCATAGATATTCAAATTTATGTTGAGAGACCGAAGGAGTGAGAGACCGAAGGAGTTAGGAAAGTTAACGTTTTAGAAAATTAAAAGGGTATACACTAATTTACATTCATTCATAAATTTGATAAAAATCATCTTCAATTTCAATGCATAAAATATAAAACATGATACTTCTGTTGAAATGTCATTATCAGTAAAAGGGAGTCGTGAATTCTTAAATGAACGAGGAGAGTCATGTTTTTGTGTTTAAAATTGGGAAATTTCAAGACTTAGGTGATTTGATCAGTTATGAACGAAACAATTTTCTCCAAATTTTGGTGAAAATATTGGCTATTTTTGCATTGGGAATGAGTCCGATAATCAGCATCAAAAAAGAACTTAAAGATTCCGAAATTTTATACCGTTTTGCCAAATTTAGAACACAAAAATCTAATTTCTTATACAGAATTATGAAATACTTTTCGAAGTCGATTTGTTCTAGACAACTAAGTATCTCATATTTTTATAAGAAGTATCAATGTTGATGTATTAATTCCAAGTAAGTAAGAATTCGTACGTGCAAGAACTTTGTTTTTTCTTTTAAATGAGATTTTCTTTATTTACATCGCAAAGAAATAATGGAAGTCAATAGGTTTAGATATGGAGACAAAACAACATTTTATAGGAGAAATTTTGAAATCTTGTGTTGATCCTTCATGATGGAACATAGATATATGTATTCAAATATAAATCTGAATATAGGAGATTACTGTCAGAGACACATTTATAAATGTTATGATTTCATGTAATAGGTATTTCATTTTAGAAGCTGTCAAATTTTGAGTATGTATGTGTATAATTTTATGTACTTTTTCGACAGGGGGATGAGTGAGTGATTTCTCTGTTTTCTTCTGCTTCTTTTATTTTTTGGTTTTTTTTTCATTTAAGATTTTGCTAGAGAACAATTTGTATCATATTTCTGTTTTTCATTCATTTTTATTCTTTCTTTCTTTTTTTTTTTTTTGGCCATAAAATGCAAGTACTTGCTCTCTCGTAACTCGTTATTCGAAACAAGTTTAATTATCAGTAGCGTAGCTGATATTTAACAACCTCTTGGCATTAAAAGATGATGAAACCACCTTAAATGTCAGTATGTCATTGACGTACCTGATAGTATACACATTGAGCAGGTGTGTCGGGTAGTTTAACATATGACACATACATGTGGGTTAACATAACGGGAAATCACCAGACAAAGTATGATATTTAAAAAAAAATTAAAAATGATAAAAAAGTACAGTTCTTACCCAAAAATAAATAAATAAATAAATTAATAAATTAATAAATAAATAAATAAATTGAAATAAAGAAGAATCGAATCGAGTTGATTTCCCTAGTTAAGCTGTACATGTATACTGTCTGTTCGTACGTCATTGAAAAATCTTGGTTTTTCATTGTAATGAAAACATGCATCTATTTTCGACTTCGGTAAAGTACGACACGGAACAAAAACGGAACGAAACGAAGCAAATCGAAACCTGCCGAGATTTCGAATGTAGGAAAAGATAAAGTGTAGTGTTAACGATTATTAATTTCAAACTATTTCATCTTAAAATTAGATGTTTATGTATGCTCGTGGTATTTCTTTATGTAGTTTATTTGACTACATTACTGTCAATTGAATGCTGGTAAGAGAGGCGGACTATTTGCATGTCATGTATTTTGTTTTCAGTGAGGTATTTTTCTCAATGTTATCCATGTTTCAATTTCATACAGTATTATTTCCCAATTTAAAATCAATAATCCCTTTCAGATTGTTTTTCGATAATCTTTCTGTCTCCCTTGAACAGCATGAAGTTTGATCTTCTTTGGGCATCGTTTTGCATAAAGAGGATTTTTGCTGAATAATCAATTTTTGTTTTTTTTTTAATCTTAATTTTCATGTTCAAGTATATTGATGAAAGGGGTAAAAAATGTTTGTATAGCATGGCTATTGGAGCTCTCTTCTATTTTAAAAATACTTAGTGAAATTGTGATGATGCATGTAGACTTTTAAAAGATATGGGAGGAGGTTAAATCCAATCAGAATTTGAAAAGAAAATATACCTGCAAGGCTTGAAAATTGTTCATGTAACAGGTAACTAACATGGTGACCTATGCGTGTGGTATATACATTAGATCTATCGTAATACTAAGATGTCCAGGGTATTATAAGCCTGTGATTTTGAGGTGGAAAAAATTGAACTCCATGGTGTGCAACCCCCCCCCCCCTCCCCCAGATCCGCCGCGCAAGTTTCTGAATAAAAAAGACATCAACATATTGTTTCTACTAAGTATCGTTTAACTGTTATATTGACATTTGATATGATACGACACACGATCAACCTTGATTTTATGAACTTTTGAATCTGTTCATTTTTGTCATTAAAATAATGTGAGATGATAAAGTACAAGATGGCGGGAAAGTCTTCGTGAGTTACCCTCTCCATTTACATAACATGCATCCCCAATCTAACCTCGGTATATTCAAGTAACACCACTTCTTGGATTGATTAATGAATTTGAGAGGTTTTTATCCGTGTATCTGCCTAGTTTAATTGCCAGGAACATGAATATTGCAGTTTTTATAAAGCAAAAAACCCCGAGAAGAGCACGAGCCAGCAACGTTTAATGTTCTCGGTGCCGTAAAGTTCAGAACAATTACATTTGTAATGTTTCGGTCCATTTAACATCTATGTATCTTTTACTGCACGCAAAAGATACCGATTAGTACAACATGCATAGCATATCAACCAATCAGCGCCCTCGTTATATTTCGTGTTAATAACCCTCCACGGGAAGTAGATTTGAATACGAGGCTTTATTCTTAGTTTACATGCAACGATTCCTACGATAGGCTTGAAAAATAAGAAAAACGTATGCAACTTCTTTTGATAAAGTATATACCATTCCACCCACAAAAAATACATACGTCAGAACTCCTCACGTGTTGATAAAACTGAACGCCAAACAACACAATCACACAATTTCGGGTCTTTCCGTCTTACGTTCGGGTTTCCTCCGGAAAGGCCCGAGAATGAGCGATTGCAAACAACAATTCTCAAAATCTGATTCAGGGTGAAACAAACTGTATTTTCGAATGATTATTCTTTTCGTTTTTTGGTTTTTTTTTTTTTCGCAAAAATAAGGTAACATACCATTATTTCATAAAAAAATATTTCGAATGCGTCCTTCCTTTGAAATACATGTAGAGGAATAACATTGTTAGGCAATCGAAGGACAAACCCATACAAATAAATCGCCGAGGTCAAGTGAATGTAATAAATGAAATAATGATAAAAAGAAGAAAAAGTGGAGGGAAAACTTGCTTATGTCGTAATTATCCAAGTCGTATCGTATACTTGTTCGTTCGTTCCAAGGTAATCTTTTCATACCATGATCGATCAACTTCCGCTCCGCTGCATCACGGAACAGAATTTTACATGAGATTTCCTTGTTATTAATTTTCCAATTCAAGCGAATAAATAAAGCAATGGAGTACCAGCAGGATCGTAATATCCGATGTAATATTAAGATTTCTAGATAAATATTAGTTAACTCCACTACTTAATTAACAAACCAATGAATAATACAAACAAATTGAAAACTACAACTCTCATATTCAGACAATTTTCTGTTTGTGTTATATTTTCGGAATCAATAATTCTATAATTTACACAAAAATTTGATTTCGAGCCCGACTTACGCATTCAGGAAAAACGGAATTGGGGTTCTTCTCACAAGAATCTGATTTATTTAATTTACACGACCGCAATGTATCCGCTGATGTTGCATATTCATAAAAGAGGAATATCGATTCCGAAATATAGTTTGTTTACTGATGAACTTCAAAAATGAATTCCCGGGATCGAGGACTCGGAAATATACACCCATCGTCATCCATAAGGAGGGAAAAAATCGAAGACAACTCGTTGAAGTTTTATATCATACCACAAATAACTGTGATAACTCTTTTATCGTGTCCCGCTCTAAAAATCAGCCATCCGCGAAAAGTTTCCACCAATTAGCGCCAAGTCATTGCAGCGAAGCATGGAACGTTGTACTGAAATAGGGGATTTGCATCACGGCATCGCTATGGTAACGATCACAGATACCATGATTCTACAATGACATAGTATCCATTTTTGCTAGTCAGGGATTCTGATTTGTTTTTGTCAACAAAAAAAAAAGTGAAATAAAACGAAATAAAATAAAATAAAACGGAGATAAGCAAGAACGAATCGGAGGGGTCCAAAGACAACCGGTGTTGCTTGTGATAACGATTTTTATCAAAGAACGACTCTCAATGGAGACAAGATACATGTATATTGTGCATGAAATTAAAAGTCGCTCTTTTTACAACGAACTTCAGCCCGAAGCGCTCGTTTGCAGAGCATGTATTTTTTTTTCTATCTCTCAATTCATTCTACACCAGAGCATGCATCAATTTGGTCTTTACGATCTTTGTTTGTCTGTTCTTCAATGTCGCTTAATCTTGATTCAAAACCTTCCGGAAATATGTTCGACTGCACAGGAAAAGTAAAAAAAAATGTACATGTGTAGTTCTAGTCCGATCATGGTTACATTGTATTTTTTAATCTATATGTGAGACCTGTGGTTGGCGTGTCGGACTACTCTCATAATTTTTTCCCGCTTGGGTTCGAATCCCATCGGCTACATAATTTGTGAGTGGGAAAGGCAGTTTTTTTTTATCTGAGATATCGTGGGAAAGGCGGCATTTCATATCGAAAAATTCTAGATAAATTGAAACTAACGTGCGTCCTACACTGAGCCTCGATATCAACATCCCCCGGCCCAATTGATTCAGTCAATAATGCAGTTTCTAGTCTCCTTTCATAATTTCAACCTTGAAAATTTACCTTTTGACATCTCTGTATGCTAAAACTACTTCAAGCTGTTGTCCAGGGCTACACCTGTTCAGGAACGTGGTACAAAAACATGTCATTCACAGCCTTTTTCAACAACGGCCAAACTTTAGACCTTTATTGTGTTCCTATACTCCGTGTTAGGAGCGCAAGGAAGGTCTAATTTTGATAAGATTGCACCTATGGCAAACATGTCATCTTATTCGTGTTCAGTGGCGGATCCAGCGCCCCCTTCGTCGGGGGTCAAGGGTCAAATTTTGCTGATTTTACTGAAAATGTACCAAAATATATGTACCTGTTTTTGCCGGAAAAATATTGGGTCTGTGCAGGAAGGGAGGGATGCCCCTTCCGCACCCCTTGAATCCGCCATTGTTGTTCGACCCAAGATCAAGGTTAAGATTGAATGCAAGCATTTGATGCTTGCAAGGATTGACCTCGAACATTGACCTTCATAGGTCCATACTTCAAAGTCAATTATTATAAAAGTTTTATCATTTATGCAAGAATCACCCGATTTATGGTACAGAAACGACATTGACAGGCATATCTTGAATTTTTAAAAGGCAATTAATTGAAATTATGACTTTTCATAGATCTATTACTTACAAGCGACGACGGCGAGCCAACGTAGCTTTTGGAAAGTTTTGTATAAAAATGATTTTTATTTCAACTGAATAGTTGCCCGCCATATTTATTTCCAATTCATTGAACCCCCCCCCCCGGCCCTTCCAAAAAAAAACTGAAAAAAAAAATAAAAAATAAGAACTTGCATAAAAAACATTTTAATTTTTTATGTACCCCAATTTTTTTACATCCTCTACTGGGCAGATGGACAACATGGACAGTTTACATTATCCCCTCCTTTCTTTTATACATAAAATTGACAAAATGAAAAAAAAATTATCCTCGTCCGGGATTCGAACCCACTCGGAAAGGTGTAAAAATAACAATGAAAGGCAATCGTGATAACCACTTCACCACAGATATTCCTCATCCCAAATTGTATTTTATGGTAATAAAAGTCACAAAAATCTGATACATACATGTACAAAAGCAAATATTTATTAATTCATAAAAGCATTTATTTATACAGCGTCATCAATCTACTTCTGTCCTCTCGTGCAATGATATGACTTATTTTTCGAACGATACTGTAGTAGAATGTAAAAGAGATTATGTTTCAAAGTTCATTCAAGGAACGGGCACTTGCGGTCGCGCGAAGCGCCATCTTGTATCAAAATTGAAGTTAGCATTGACGAATCAATCAAAGCATTAGGACGAAAGAATGATGGCACAAGGAAAGATGTCATAACGCATGGCATAACGACAATTATGCATTGACGAAGGACAAATGTATAATGCACGGAGTCAAAATTACACAAATAAGAAAGATTTAAATGAAATTTGAAATGAAAGCAAGACTAATGAATATCATTGAACATTGAATGAAGCAACATAGCATGAAGCATGTAAGCAAGTCAAATAGCATTGCGACCCTAATCCCCCTCCATAACAAGTTCGCTAGAAATACCACATAATTTAACATTCTGTTTTATCTATTTCAAGTCGGTATAAAAAAAACCTTGATCCATATTCTCCCGTGTGTTCTTATAGACAAACATTCATAACAAGTCAATGTGGTCAATTCAGATGAAAGTATTGCCTCTACAAGGTTCTCTAACGGATTGATTCTACTCTAGGTAGATCTAGCACTTCCAAATTTTATTTTCAAGGCTGCAATACTGTCCTTTATTTGCTTCCATTAATACTGTTATTGTAATCTCATGGGACAATTATAATTTCCATTTTCAAATTTCCTGTGATCTAATTTCCCTCGAACATCAAGCTCAACATGGGGATATCAACTTTTCCCGTCATCTTAACATTAATATTTGGATCAAAGCTACAATTTAATCGTCCATATAAACAAACGATGATCCCGAAATATTTGTTTTTTTTCCCATTACATGGTTCCGTTGGGGCCATGCCAGGTAAATAGTCTTGACAGTTCTCCTCAAACCAAAGTTTCTAATCGAAAATCAATGGTGACGAAGCTAAAGAACGATGTGAGGAGAAGTGGGGGTTTATGTGCTTCTAGAACTGTGGACAAACCACTGTCATTAACTGTGTCCGCCATGAATATAAATGGATAGGATGTAAGGAAACAATTTTAGTGTACGGGATATTTTTCAGCATTTACTTTAGTGGGGTGCGAGTGTTATTTTAATACACAGCCCCTCCCCTTGTCTGTCTGTCTGTCTCTCTCTCTCTCTCTCTCTCTCTCTCTGTTAGAAAATTTTGGCATATCAATTCAACAAGCAGTGATTCTTGATCAGAACCCCCCCCCCCCCCAACCAGAATAGAATCTATCTTTTATGATATACAATTTATCGAAAATGTATTTAATTTACAATCGTTAACAAGGAGAAAATTGCCCTCACACTCTAACCAGAAAAAGAACCTTTGGAATAAAAATTTTGGATGTGTTGACTGTTGGCAAACGATTTCAAGGTAAAATTAACGTCATAAAAATAACATGAATTTCTCCTCTCGCATTCGGAACCCCATTAGATTATTGTATTAAAGTTGTACTAATCATCTGGCAGTAATTAACACTGGCTAGGAACTACATTCTTCTAGCTGCTTCAGGCGCGGATCCAGAAAATTGTCCCGGGGACCAGTCCGTCCAATTAGGGGAGGGGGGAGGGAGTGAAGTTAATTTTGAAAAATTATACATACGGGGAAAATAAGGATTTTTGGAGGTAAAATCTAGATTGTTCCTGACCCCTCACATCCCTCCTGATCCATCTTGATATAGATTTGCAAATAATTAAAGATACATACATGTACACTATCTCTCTGCCGAAATGATTAAAGACTCTCTCTCTCTCTCTCTCTCTCTCTCTCTCTGAGAGAACAACTTTAAGAAATCAATTCTTATTTTGACATAATAAGTACAATGTATTCATCATGATCCTCGGATCAATTTTCATTCATACAAAACAAACGTCATGTTGTATATCCAGCGGTTTGTCATCGATATTATAAACTAACATCTTTAAATGACATTTAGTCTATATTAACTTTGACATGACATGACGTATTTCAAAAAGGGAGAAAAGGCCAAAAAGGCGGGGGGTGGAGGGGGGGGGGGGTGTTTAGTAGTCAACACTTATGTTTGAACAATTAAGGGCAAACTTCATTAATTTGAGTGGATAGGTTATCATTATTACCACCAAGGACTTTTTTTATCCAGAGGGGGATAGTGGGTCAAGACATTTGACAAAAATCCTGAATTTTTTTTTTTTTTTTTTTTTTTTTTTTTTTTTTGGCGTATTTTATTTTATTTTATTTATTTTTTTTTTTTGCGTTTTTCTTTTTTTTTTTTAGAAAAATCATCGGTCCTACGTGAAGGTAATCGCGGGGGCCCGGCCTCAAAGCGAAATTGACTTCACGATGAAAAGATGAAGTTAGAATTGGTTGCATGGATCCCTGGACTGTCTGGAACCCCTTTAAACTTTTATCCTTCAGAGTTGTGTGACTATAATGGCGGGACCAGGGTACTGGTACCGTTGTATCGTTTATCGGTGAACATCTAATATGTACTCCCCTGGGTTACATTAATGTCTATGACTATAACAGTTAGAGTTTGGGAAGGTCATCTGATACCGATGTGATGTATTTTCTCCATATTTTATTCATATTTTATGCATTTTGGGGAATACGGCTCGATTTTTTACCCACTGCGTTGCATATTTCACTTAAAAATTTATTAACCCAGATCATGTAAGTAATGAAATCGCTTAATGAGGCGGACATTGTATTTTATAAAATTTATAAATTATTTAGAATTCTGTGGAAATGCTGCCACTTATAATTCGTATCATAATGGCATTTATTATTTTTACATTGCACTCTTCACGCCGACTTTGTAAAATTATCTTTTTTTCTACAATAGTTGTGATTTTTATACGTCACGAAATCATAGATGCAATTCGCGTTGGCGGATCCATGGGAGGTTATTGTTTCCGGGATTAGAACTTCAAGCCCCTTCATATTGAACAATTTTACCGAATTCAGTGCATTGGCGGAAAGATCGCCTGGATATGCGTATGCGTTTTTCAAAAGATATTTTTAGAAGTACATAAGCAAATCAAGGCGATCTTTCCGCCTATGATTCAGTGTAGTTATACTCGAGAATAATCAATCCATAGCCTTCGATCTTTATCAAGGATATGATATAGAAGTCATCAACAGACTATTTATCGTGTTACTGGACAGATCTACATCTTTTTTATTCAGCATTGCACAATGACCAATCGTGGCGACAGGACTCCAGTACAAGCCCTGTCCAAATTAAATCACGTCAGGACTTCTAAACCTGATCCCTTGTCCAATCTTGGTTGGACATGATTGATCATTAACTCGTTTAGGTTAGCAGAGCATGGACTGTTTCTGCATAACCAATGCTTTTTATACTCAATACACATAGTGTAACAGCTATTTTTCGATTGAAATGGGGACCAAAGTTTTTTTTTTTACTATCTTATAAGTTGTATAATTTTACAGTGAGAATATAAGGCTTTGATGCAAAATATGAAAGTCTCCAAATACCTCAGACTGTGAATCCGGATCTGTGAATTGCTGATCTCTCCTTATTGGGTTTCACAGTTTAGTGTCCCTTAATATACGGTACGTGAGAGAGTTGATACGTCATCCGGATAGCAACACCATGTATGATTACATAAAGTGGATGGCTGTCAAAAGTCGGCGCCAAGTACGTATTGGCCTACCTCAATTACATGTGCTGACATTCGTGTTTTGGAGTACCAGCTGTGGTTTGTTGTTTTTATTACTGTGTATCTTGTTGTGCCCTTGATGTTTTTTTTTTTTTCGGGGGGGGGGGGTGTAATTGTTTGTCTGATGTCTATTGTTCATTACAACCCTGCGGGTGTGTCCCGCTGTGCTTAAAACTGAGTCCCATTTTCCTAGGGTCCGGAATGTCCCTTGTAACTATTTTAAAACGGCCATATGTTCACTTGTCCCTTGTAACAAGCCATACCATATTTTCTCCGTTATTTACTCGGGTCAACATGACGGCCAAGTTATATTAATAGACCATAATTCAGAATACAGTCTTGCTGACCTCTCCTTATTGGGTTTCACAGTTTAGTGTCCCTTTATACCCAAACGTGTCTGGCTGTGCAAGAAATGACAGTCGCTGTATGATGTGACCAAATTTGAAGGGCGGGTTTAGAGGAGGCCTTGGTGAAGAACAACCCTGCTCTCATTGGAATTCGTCAAAAACCATGAATAATCTTAGGCTAGAGCTCTCACCCCACCCCTCTTGGAAAATTTTCTGGATCCACCATTGATCCGTCGGAAATGTTCTATGATATAAAATCTATCTTTGTTAAAATTCGTTCCGAGATGTGATCAATGGCTTCGAAGAGGAGGCCTAGGCGTCATTTAAGGTCGGACCTTCTCTGCATGCTACCCCTCCCTTTTGGCCTCCCTTAAAACACAAGTTTAGACCTAAGTGGATAATATGCATTGATTACCACATGGGTATTAAACAAACTATAGGCTTTCAATTCTTTTAAAGTACATACTTGGATAAAGTACAACACCAACTTTTGTAAACACTTGAGTATGGTAATACTTCTCAATATCGGTATATCCAATAATTTATTTACGACGATTATGTATTCCATCATCCTTGCTAATTACGCAATAAGTTGGTTGATCTCCAGTTGTAATTAATTAGCTCTCCAGATAATTAGACCTGTTAATTGAATAATCACAGATAGTTCAATCATTAACCGTCTGGCGGATTCACACGAGTCTGTCCGTATCATACAGGGAACAATGTTTCACACTGCTTTGTCCGTATAATACAGAGTACAGCATTTCAAGTCAGACCGGTCTGTATAATTAATGAAGAAGTCCGAATCGATGATGATTTATTATGGGCCAAGTTTGTGTAAATACGGATTTTGAGACGAAGTCGTTACGTGAAGGGTTTTCTCGTTTACTCAGTGCGTCTGTAACTTGTAATGGGAAAATGAGGGAGTAAAAAAGGAAATGATGCATGTTAGAAATTACACGGAGAGCAAATAGAAGCCAAAGTATAATATAGCTGAGAAGGGGTTCATTAGAAAAGTGCGCTCCCTTCATATAAGAATCAGCATCATTACAGATAAAGTCTGTTATATGTCCGTGTTAAGGGTACTTCTGACGGAGATTTCTGTGCACTTCAATTTATAATAAAAAACATCTCAAGATTAGGAGAAAGAGAGAGAGAGAAAGATTTAACGAAGGGCGACGCGATGGTCGTAGAAAAATCAAACTATCGCATTATCCTCAACGTGTCGTACTATCGTCATCGCCATCACAGTATCGTCAAAACGCATAAATTATCCAAATTATCACATTGTCGCACTGTCGTCATAGCACTATGGTAATTGCCATGATCGCAATATCCTTTATACGTTGTCGAACTTCATTTGTCATTGCACTTTTGTCATTGTATTGTGATTGCAGCTAAATATATTCATCGATAGTGTCCTATAAAAATGTACTTTTGTGGTGTTTTTTCCCCAGAAAATGCTTATAGCAAAGCGACATAATTATTTTCATTTGGACACTCATATATGGATTCCAACAACATTCTGAAAGGGTGAAATCTGATTATCGCTCAATCAAAAAAGTCCCAGAGGTAAAGTAAAAACACTTTTGAAAACAGATCCTTGGTCATAGTACCTTTGGGCATGACCGGAAGTGAATAGAAGCCAAAGTGTGATAGAGTTGCCATCGGGTTCATTAGAAAGTAGCACGCTTCCTCAAATAAAGAGTAAGAATTAGTTCAGGATAAGTCTGTTATATGTCCGGGTTTAGAGTACTTATGTCTGAGAATTCTGCTGACTTTTTTTCTAATACAAAACATCCAATGGTGAATTCTAATGGGAATAGGGGGAGAGAGGAATCTCTTTCAGTCATCAATAAGTTAATTCATGTAATTGAGAAAAAACTAAGCATATTCAACTCGGTAGCCAGATTGTTTGGTCTCAGAATCAAGTAAGTGCTCCATACCACAGGGATATGTCGCATTTCCAGTTCCTTGATGTACCATGAGTTAGATAAATAACCCATAGTATATGTACATCAAGCAACCAGGAAGTGCGATAAATCCCTGTGTTCCACACGTGAATTCTATATGTTGCCATACGCCAAATTCGATGATGCGATAAATGAAGTGTTCGATTCTGAGATGTTGTTTATTTAATAATGGTACGTCACAATAAAGGGTTGTCGCACTATCATTATGATCGTAATTTCAAAATCTCAGTATCGTAAAACTGTTATCGCACTAGCTAAAATGTACATAACAAATCAGGATATTACACGATAAGAGTATAGCAAAATGCGCAAGAATTACGTAAAATTTTGATACCAAAACGACAATTTTATCGCCATTTTTACACAACGTGATCACATTTTTTCAGTTAGAAAGAATATAATCTTATTACCGTTGGATAATAAACGTTCCTGAGGTAAAATAAAACCGAACACTCTTTAAAATAAATTTTGGTCACGTGTTGATATTAGCGAATCATGAAGAATGTACCTTTGGGCATGATGGGTAATTCTTGCAGGTTGCTGTTAGCAAATGCACTGTAACCATTAACTCCATGTCGGTTATAATTATTGGATGTTCCTTTTCCTCCATTCAATAAACAGTTGGAAATCTTTATCCTGTTTAATATGCCACGACCGAATTTTTCCGACAGGCATTTTCGGTTCGGCTTTTATTTTATGCTTGTCTTTTCCGGCAGCAATTCTATTGTCATAATGCATGCTTCTGACACCATGTGTGAAATATGTCAGAGGAAATTCAGACGTCGCTATTGGAATGAGCTTTATAGTGTATTATATCACGGTATTTTTGTGACCCTGGAGGCAATATGAGGTATTTTTCATCACGATCAAAAGGAATTTTGATGTATTAAGAGAAATGAACAAGACAGCCCCTCGGGAGACTGCAATTCTCTGCTGACACAATGTGTACGTGTCAGTGCTGACGAATAAAGACTGAAACTAGCTGTCTGATGAACGTGAAATGTCACCACTAGGGGGAGCTGCTGAAACTAGCTGTCTGATGAACGTGAAATGTCACCACTAGGGGGAGCTGCTGTAACTAGCTGTCTGATGAACGTGAAATGTCACCACTAGGGGAGCTGCTGTAACTAGCTGTCTGATGAACGTGAAATGTCACCACTAGGGGGAGCTGCTATTTTCATATTGCAAACGAATCCGTTTTTTTTTCTAATTGACATACGAAAATAATTTGAAAGGTCAAGGTGAAATTTCTGACCTAAACTGTACCCCCCACCTTACCCCCCCCCCCAAAAAAAAGAATATTCCTAAATTATTTTCAAATACTAAATCCAATGAAGTGACATGACTTACTTAACGCTATACAGTGGTTTTATCAAGTGATATATATGTGATTTTAAGGATGTATCTCTGTGGTTTCGTAATTCCACTGATCTGGTACAAAAATCCCGTTAAATTAAATTGAAACCTTGTACCCTATGTTTCTTATTTATTATTTGTTACTACGCCTTTTCAAATTTGAACAATATTCATGAAGTAGAACTAGATGTTTACATATGAATATCTCATAATCTGCAACCAACTCAAGTTTCCTCTCTCCACTGCACTCCTTCCCCGAAAATAAAAAAAGGAAGATCCACATTTGAAAGTTTTCCATCTATTGTTTTGTATATTGAAATATTAATTTGACAGCAACTTTTTGCGTATTTCTAGTAACCACTAAACAAAAACGAAAAAGCAAAACAAAACATACAAAAAAATCCATTTAGATTAGAAGTCATAAAAAAATCTTTTGAAGATTTTACGTTAGTCCGACAGCAAACTTTTACGACTTAGCTTTGTCAAGTACCTCTTTTCGGCAACTACCATTCATTAACTGTTGTCGTAAAAGTTAATGTAAATAATACAAGAAACTCTTATTCCATTGATTTTCTTTATTAGTAAAGGAACTTCATGTAGTTCTAAAGGAATTGTAAACACATGTTGGATATATTTCATTTCTTTAATTGTACAAAATCCTTTTAGTTCTCTCTGTGTCTTTGAGCTACTGAAATTTAGAAATTAACAATTATAAGAAAATAGAAAAAAATATATTGAAAGATGTTTGATGATATATTTAAACTCCGTGGACAAGTTTCAGTGAACTGTCTTTTTGGTACAAAATTTCAATTCAGAACGTTACATTTTAAATCTGTGGAATGTCGATCTGCAAACAGCAAACAGGAAGTGAATTCTCGGTCAGCATATTGAAATGTGTAAATTATGAATCTATAACAGTTCAAGAAAATCCGTGTTTGTGTAACATGAAATCTACTCATTTCTCCTCATTACACGGATAGTGAAGACAGGCTAATGACGCCTAGGCGTCACATTTCAGCTCCTAGCGTCCGATTCCTGTTTTCTTTCTGCTATAATTGACCCTTATTATTATAGTCTAGTATGTGCAAGTAAAACTCTCCCGGAAATTACTTTGCAGAAACAGATTCCGGTCAACAAGTTCCGGAAATTTTTCATTTGTGACGTACTCCTTATCGTGTTATTTTGGATTGGTCGTTTCTTGGTTTACTTGAAATAAGAAGTGAATGAATGAATGAATGAATGAATGAATGAATGAATGAATGAATGAATGAATGAATGAATGAATGAATGAATGAATGAAGTATCCATACAGATAATAATTCAGATGAAAATTCAAATGTTAAAAACATATTAAAAAGTGATACACGATAGAGTGAATTAAGGGGGAAATTGAGATATTTATAGTCACACATATAATTGAATAAATAGATACTTTAGAAAATATCAAAATCGAAGAGAGATAAGTCAAGTAACTTCAAACATGGAACCATTTAGTGATATATGTATCATAGGCATCTATATGTTGTATAGTGGGGATGCTGGTGTAGAGTAAAAGCATTTTACACTGGTGCTAACTGGGTTTGATAAATTCATATCTATTTTTATCATAAAACATTTATTTTGTAATCTGTATGCATAGAAGTATGGCGAAACGGAATTCAGGCGATCAGAAAGAATTTTTATAGAATATATAGATGTACTAGTATGCGTGAATTCAACGTGCGCGGATTGAGAGCATTGAACAAGGGGTTCAGTCCGTGAAAAACAAAAGTAAAAGAAAGGGGGGGGGGTTACGATTTGAGAGTCCATTCAGGTGGGGGCTTTAAGTTCAACGATGTATACCATTTATGCGCCATCGACCCGGGGAAAGGGGAAAAAGGGAGGGGGCCTCAATATCACCCCTCCATCTTTAAACCCGCGCATGGATATTTTATTCGAATAATAAAATTGAGACACAAACACTAGATATGTGATAGTCGTTATACAATATAAAATTCTAATAAAGAGTACATTTATTTATTTATTTATTTATTTATTTATTTATTTATTTATTTATTTATTTATTTGTTGTTTGCATCTGCCTCATTGCTTGGACACATCCTTCCCTTTTAATCGATAACAGAGTTAACAAGTTAACAGACACTCGCATATCCAGGGTAGGCGGAGGTCTATCAACACCCATGGAATCTACAAAAAAAAAAAACGGAGCCAAATAACAAAAAAGATTCTTTATATATATCACATAAAGGGGATCCTAAACGCCCTTGCCCAGTTTCACAAAAGCTCTTACGAAAAAAATCAGGAATTTTCGTAACTCTTATCATGGAATATAATGTTCAATGGTTTTGTTATTTAGATTGTATTATGTTTTCTTATATCATTTCTACATACTCAATATAAATTCAGAAACAAGTAGAAATAAGCAATCAAAAGTTACGAAAATTCCTGATGTTTTGCGAAAGAATTTTGGTGAAACCTGCTGCTGAACGTTTCCCTTATGGGCGGATCTAGATTTTTTTTCCAGGGGGTCCAACCCTTGCTGGAATTCGAGATTTATTTCCGTGAATTATACGTTAAGGATCCCGCACCCTAATAGAGTACTTCCGGTTAAAATTTATGCGCACTTTCATAATTTCCCGACAAAAGCCGATGATGTCATAATCAGAAATCTTCGGGATGGCAGAGTAGATCATTGTTTGAGAAGTGTAATCCCCCAGTTTAGCTAGAAAAGTATGTTTATCATTCTTTTTGAAAATATTGAAAATTCTTATTTCTGGTAGTTTATCATTGAAAAAGCATTAGGGGTGGAATACCTTAAACGGATAAAATAAGCTTTTTTGGCATATACCAGGGGGTTATGATCCCCTTCTCGCTCTACATCCGGACGTGTCCCTCTTTATTTTTATTTATTTATTTTTTTGTTCCCCACGTAGATATTCTAGATTCGCTCCTGACCGTGTTAAAGAGTTTCTGACTGACCATATCGCCTGTTATATTACCCTCACTGTGTATCGAGATTACCAATAGTACTAAGAATGTCTGGAAATCTGCTATATGATTTACTACAGAACTGTTCTGACGTTATTAAAGGTGAAATGATCATTGTAACGAGCACGATCTATCGTACATACTGACAGGGAAAGCATGTCATATAATAATCAGACGTGAAAAATAAAAACACAAACACTCTATGTCTATAGGTTTTCTCCTGTTTGAACTGCTGAAAGACGAAGTGACTTAAAAAATTGTAATGCATTTCAAGAATTTAGCCGACCGACCGACGGGTCGACGGACAAACGGACGGAAGTTTATGAATTGGTGAAAGATGGCTAACGAAAGGTTTCTATGAGTGTAAGCAAATGATAGCGGATTGTATTTACTTTCAGGGAAAATTGAAGCGGAGTTCGTCGATATTGCAATGCGAAATCTGAGGCGACAGAATGGGAAATAGAAACCGGAAGTTGAGGTGATTTTTATTCCGAAAGACAGGAAGTGGAAGTGAAAACATAGAACTCGGAAACAATGACCGTTATTCGATAAATAGGGTGAGTACTAGTATTCAACTTTCTATTTCTTATAATTTCTACTGGATTATGATGAAATTTCTTAAGTTTTCGCTTGCTTATGAATGACAGGGAGCTGTGCGCATATTTATATTAGTACACAGGTTGAGGTTCAGAGAGAGAGAGAGAAGAGAGAGAGAGAATGTAATTACACATTAACACGGATAGCACCTCGTAATTGTACATAATATCGATACTTCCTCATATCCGGATTCTAGGAAAAGTCGATATCGGTTCTTTCAATTACACATTTAAATTAGAAACTAGAGTTTAGTAAGAAGTGTAATAATTTACAGAGAGTATTTTATTGGTTCAGGACCAAATAAATGTCCCATTACTGAGTAATACTGTCATATCGACTTGTAATTATAGGGAAGATGGATGTCGGCTGTACTTCCCTCCTTGTATACATACGCAGCCTCTAAACCCGTCTTGCTAGTATGCCAAGGATACTTTGAGTCATATTTCAAGGTCAGCCATCACAATTTACTTGTTGTGTCGCCTGCGAAGCATAGCGACACTTAAGGATCACTTTGTCCGTTGTCCGTCTGTCTGTCACACTTCGAAGTCACACCCCATAAAAGTGATTCCTGAGCGTCGCTATGTTTCGCAGGCGACACATTGCATTCCTTGGAATGATTTTTTCTAAGTTAAAGGTATGCAAAGTTCACAAGGTCAGCAGTCAGACTGTCACCATTTACTTGTTACAATCTCATCATGATTTACATGTAGATGCTTTTCTATAATTTAGAGGTCAAATTTCAAGGTCACTTTCTGTATGTTTTTAGGGTCAAGGTTATTAACATATCAAAGGAAATGTAATGGATATTTCAAGAAAACTTTGGCTTGGACAATGAAGTTTCTCAAAATATTCATTCGGATCCGTTCTTCATTCAAACTGTACTCCATTTTATAGGACGTATCGGTTTAAGTTAGGGAGAAAATATGGAACGCCATCGCTGTCTTATGATGAGATATTTCAATATATTGGATGGCTTAATCAATATATGCGGTGGTAAGTACATTACATGCGGTGGTAAGTATATTATATGCGGTGCTAAGTACATTATATGGAGTGCTTAGTACATTATATGCGGTGTTAAGAACATTATATGGGGTGGTACGTACATTATATGCGGTGCTAAGAACATTATATGCGGTGATGAGTACATTATATGCGGTGCTAAGAACATTATATGCGGTGGTAAGTACATTATATGCTGTGCTAAGAACATTATATGCGGTGGTAAGTACATTATAGGGAGTGTTAAGTACATTATATGGAGTACTTAGTACATTATATGCGGTGTTAAAAACATCATATGGGGTGGTACGTACATTATATGGGGTGCTAAGTACATTATATGCGGTGCTAAGTACATTATATGGGGTGGTATGTTCATTACATGGGGTGGTTAGTACATTATATGCGGTGCTAAGTACATTATATGCAGTGCTTAGTACATTATATGCGGTGCTAAGAACATTATACGGGGTAGTGAGTACATTATATGCGGTGCTTAGTTCGTTATGTGGTGATTTCGTTATGATAAACATTCTGATGACCAAGATTAAACATTTTTGAGACTCGGTTTATCATTAACACACAAGGGCACATAAACACAAATTCCCAGCTCTATCATGGGGTGGGGGGGGGGGATGGGGGGTTGGAAGAAAAGACCGGTATTTGGGTCAAAATAAGCATTTTTACACAGAAAACAATGGAAAACGGAAACGCTTTTACACAACAGCGTCCCCCCCCCCTCGCTTTACAATGCCACATTCACCAAAGGTGTATATCAATAAAACACATTTTCTGGACAAGTGGGGTTCTGAAGCGAGGGGGGAAACAATGTTCACAGGCAAAAACGAAAAAAGGGGGATGGATGACTATTTTAAAATTTATCTCTAGAGCGATATTAAAAGTAGGTTATAATTGCCATCTTTTTCTTTTTATATCATAGAACAATCTATTCATAGTGTGTTCCGATTAAATATGTAATCGTTTGGAAGGAAATAAATTTGTCTATATCTACACCGTGTGTATTTCGCGCCAGAAAGCTACATAAGTGAAGAAAGAACCGGTTTTTTTTTTCAGTTTCTTGATTTCAGAGACTGCCGATTACATTGATATTCTTAAAACAGGGTGACATGAAAATTCTATATCATTATTTTTTTATTCTAATTATTAGAATAAAAAAAAAATAATGATAAAGAATCTTCACTTCACCCTGTTTTTTTTTTCTTTCTCTCTCTTAGACCACGTAAATTTAATACCACAAGCTAAAATAAAAATTATAATTTATATATTAGTAACGTAGTGTTACAGAATTAATCTACTCTTTACTAATATCACATTATTTATCTGTACTGTACAAAGCTCTTCTAATAAGTAAAAGCATATACAATATACGGAAACAATGCCTATTGATATCATGGTGCCTCTCACTTTAAAAAAAAAGCAAGAACTTTGTAAAAAATTTGAAAAATAAAATTTACCCTTGGCCAGGATCGAACTCGCGACCATGGTGTTTGCAGTCCTACCTCTTCACCACTAAGCTACCGCACCCTTGCATGATAATAATGAAATTATAGAATAGATTTCACTGTTTGCCAAAGATTTAATTTATTCACTTTTTTGAATAAAATACAATGAAATATACCTCAATTAAACAAAATAGTATTTATTTTATCTTCTCAGATAAATATTTGTGTTTAAATGCCACAAAAACGTAAAAACGAGGAGTGCCTTAACGTAGCTGCGATCCGAGTCTCAGAAATGTTTAATCTTGGTCATAAGAATGTTTATCATAACGAAATAACCACATAACGAAATTAGCACCGCATATAATGTACTCACCACCCCATATAATGTTCTTAGCACCGCATATAATGTACTTAGCACTGCATATAATGTACTTAGCACCGCATATAATGTACTAACCACCCCATGTAATGAACATACCACCCCATATAATGTATCTAACACCGCATATAATGTACTTAGCACCGCATATAATGTAATAACCACTCCATATAATGTACTTACCACCGCATATAATGTTCTTAGCACCTCATATAATGTACTTAGCACCGCATATAATGTATTTACCACTCCATATAATGCACTTACCACCGCATATAATGTTCTTAGCACCTCATATAATGTACGTACCACCCCATATAATGTACTAACCACCGCATATATTGTACTTACCACCGCATATAATGTACTTACCACGGCATATAATGTACGTACCACCCCATATAATGTAATAACCACCGCATATATTGTACTTACCACCGCATATAATGTACTTACCACGGCATATGATGTACTTACCACCGCATATAATGTACTTACCACCGCATATATTGATTAAACCATACCATATATTGAAATATCTCATCATAAGACAGCGATGGCGTTCCATAAGAAAAGCCGAAAACTATCCATTATGTCAGAGAAAGTACTGATCGAGGCCCGTCAGAGCCGAGATCAGTTCTTTCTCTGTCATAATGGATAGTTTGAGGCTTTTCTCCCACTTAAGGTATCTGATGTACAGTAGGGCATTTTTCCATGCCTGGTAAGGAACTATAAACTATACATTTCCTGAAAGGTTATAATGCCCACTGCTCAAAAATAATAATTTTGGAGCCAGAAAAACAAAGGGGAATAACTGATGAATCATTTAAATTGTCTATTTTCTCTATATAACATATGCAAAATAACAATGTTGTACAAGAGTTTTTCCCCTTTGATTTTTAAGACCTGGGAGTCTTATATCTGAACTCCGGGCATCATTACCTTTCAGAAAATATATAGCTTTTAGTACCTTACCAAGTATAAAATTTACCATACTTTACGATGGAGATGATTAAAACGCTATGTAAAATGACTCAATTGTACAACGGATACCTTAAAACATGACATCTTTTGTTTTAATAATGGACAGTCCCAGGTAAAATCCTTTCGCAGAATTTGGACACCTCAAAATCAAGAACCGTATCATTGGTCAAGGGATGATGATCAGGTGTACGTAGCTTGAATCCCTGGCCAGTCAACCGATCGATTTCTTTTGTCTTAATAATGGACATTTTCATGTCAAGGTCAATCACTGAATTATTGAGAAAAGAATTCATTTTGATGTAGCCACGCTTGTGATATACAGCGTATTTTTCGTATGGATCTGGTTTTTATTTTTATCAAATTAATGCTTTTAAAAAACTAATTGATCATTTTTAATTGAAGCGTCATGTTTTGGATATGGACTGTAGCGGTGTTTTTAAGTATTTTTCTAAAGACAACGCGAAACATAGGATGTAATTCGTCTTGGATTTCAACATTTTGTAGTTTTACTTACTTTATTTTACATTTATTTGATTTACTTCTATTTCATTGTATTTTCGGTACTACGAGCTTGAAATATTTCCCCATAAAAATTACGAAATCCGCGCATCGATGGATTCTTTCGTTTATTAATATAGAGGAGCATGTTTTACCCTAAAAGAGGAATATTAATGGATATGGAATTTGAAATCGGAATTATCAAAGAAACTTGGAAAACAATTTTCGTTGGGATATATAGTTCTTTCTGTGTGATATTATGTCATCATAATCAGGATTCTTTTGTCCGAAAATTTACCTGTGACTGTCCATTAAGTTACCTTTAACTGTCCATTATTTTTAATAATGGACAGTTTTGGCAAACTTAATGGACAGCTACAGGTGAACTTTTGGACAAAAAAGGATCATGTTGAGACAATATCACATAGAAAGAACTGTCTAGACAATGGGATGACGTCATAGTCATGTTTTAACTACATTTCGGTACCTCTTGTCTGATCGAGCTTGATGTGCAAAATACGCATTGTACTTTAACAAAATTGAAGGCGTACAGTAATTGAACAATAAAAGTACAGGCTCGATGATTGGTGTTATCTTGGAATTATACGTCCCATCTCTTCATGGGTGGATCAAGAATTTTTTCCAGGGTGGTTCAGTCAAACAGAGGTACCCAGCATATGGTTATGAACAAAATTAATTAAGGTATGCGTGGTACAATTGAGTCTTTTTACATAGCGTTTTAATCAGTATGGTAAATTTAATGACTGGTAAGGTACTATAAACTATATATTTTCTGAAAGGTAATAATACAGATATAAGACTCCCCAGGTCTAAAAAAGCAAAGGGGGGAAACTCTTGTACAACTTTGTTATTTTTGCAAATTTTGTAGAATAGACAATTTAATGCTTCATCAGTTATTCCTTTTGTTTTTCTGGCCCCAAAATTATTATTTTTTGAGCATTGGGCATTAAAGCCGTTCAGAAATTATATATAGTCAAACTTTATACCTTAACGTGATTCATTCTTTGCAAATTCAATGTGGGAGGGGTCCTGCTCGAGTCACACATACCCATCCAACCCCAACCCCCCTCGATCCGCGCTTGTTCTAGATTTAAGTATGCTATGTATTGTTTACGGCGTGAAACGATTTGTAGGAAATCAAATATTCAGTTTGTGATGTGATAAAAACATTCTCTCTCGGTCCTTTTTATGAAATTATTTACTTCCCGAGGGGTGCATACCATCAAATGTTACAGTAAAACTCCATTACAAAAATATCACGGAGGGCAACCTGAAAATGGAGGGTACAGCTACGTCACACTCACAAAAATGATCACTTTCTGTAGCTAGAGCGAAATGCTACCGGAATGAAAAGACGAATGCTCGAAATGTCTGAGAAGTTTGATGTAAATAATGCATGAGATCTATAACGAATGAATGAATAAATACAATGTGAATTAATGAATCATTTTAAAAGAGTTATTGAAATAATGAATGAATTTATAAAACAATAAAAAAAAGACACACACACACAGAAAAAAAACAAAAAAAAACAAATGAAATTATTTGATGAATCAAAGATATAAGAAAATTCATGAGATAAATAGGTGATAATATTCACAAAATGAACATATTATACAGATAAAAATATCTGTATGTTTCACTAAAGTGCTTAGACAGGGATACTGACGTAGCTGTTTCCATGGTAACACGACTGTCCTGTCCCGGACCGTTGACTGCATGCAGTTTAGTGACCACATTGATTATTGATAATTTAATCAAGGTTGACCAGCGACATGGATAAATATTACTTTATTCATCGATCAAACTTTTATGAGTTTTTTTTTTAACTATTTCTAGGGATTCTAAATCATAGATTAAACCATAGAAGTAGAATATTTTGTTTTACGTGTCGGCTATTTTCACATAGGCATGGAGAAACCAATGAACATAGAAACATATAATTATGTCTCCCCCCCCCCAACGGGGAGGAGACATATTGGTTTTGCCTTCGTCGTCCGTCTGTCTGTCCGTCTGTCACACATTGTGTCCGGGCTATATCTCCTGAAACGTTTGCCCGATCACTTTCATATTTTAGTATGTTGTTGCTTATGACCCGAAGGTTTCACATCACTTTGACCCAAGGTCACATGACCTTGCACTATGCATTTTTAATGAAATTATGCATACATTCCTGTCCGGGCTATATCTCTTGAACCGTTTGCAGGATCACTTTCATATTTTAGTATGTTGTTGCTTATGACCCGTACGTTTCACATCACCTTGACCCAAGGTCATGTGACCAAGGTCAAGGTCACTTAGTGCATTTTTAATGAAACTATGCATACATTCCTGTCCGGGCTATATCTCTTGAACCGTTTGCCGAATAACTTTCATATTTTAGTATGTTGTTGCTTATGACCCGTAGGTTTCACATCACCTTGACCCAAGGTCATGTGACCAAGGTCAAGGTCACTTAGTGCATTTTTAATGAAACTGTACATACATTCCTGTCCGGGCTATATCTCTTGAACTGTTTGCCGGATCACTTTCATATTTTAGTATGTTGTTGCTTATCGCGTAAAGGTTTCACATCACCATGACCCAAGGTCAAGGTCACTTAGTGCATTTTTTAATGAAATTATGCATACATTCCTGTACGAGCTATATCTCTTGAACAATTTGCTGGATCACTTTCATATCTAAGTATGTTGTTGCTTATGACCCGTAGGTTTCACATCACCTTGACCAAAGATCATGTGACCAAGGCCAAGGTCACTTAGTGCATTTTTAATGATATTGTGCATACATTCTTGTCTGGGCTATATCTCTTGAACCGTTTGCCGGATCACTTTCATATTTTAGTATGTTTTTGCTTATGACCCGAAGGCTCCACATCACCTTGACCCAAGGCCAAGGTCACTTACTACATTTTTAATGAAATTGTAGATACATTCTTGTTTAGGCTTTATCCCTTGGACCGCATACTGGATTGCTTTCAAGTTTAAGAATGTATTTAGTCATGACCAAAAGGTTTCACCTGGACCCATGGTCATTTGATCAAGGTCAAAGTTACTAAGTACATTTTAATGAAATTGTACATGCCATACATGTTTTATGTCCAGGCTTAATCTTTTGAACCATGATCGGATCACGTCATATTTTAGTATGATGGTGCTGATGACCCAAAGGTTTCACACCTCCTTGATCCAAGGTCATATGACTAAGGTCAAGTATTACATTTTTTAATGAAATTGTAAATGCTATTGAGTCTGGGCTATATCTGTGGAATCGTATACTGGATCACTCTTATACTATAGTATGCTGTTGCTCACTTATCATCTTGACCCAAGGTCATGTGCCCAAGGTCAAGATCATTTAGTTCTTTTTAATGAAATTGTACGTACTAATATTGTCTGGGCTATATCTCCTGAACCCTTCTTACAATTGTTTTCATATTTTAGTATGTTGTTTCTAAGGACTAAATGTTTCTTATCACATTGTCCCAAGGTCACATGGTTAAGGTAGCTTCTTACTTTGGTAATGAAATTGTATATGCTTAGCATGTCCAGGCTGAAATTGTCTATGCTAATAATGTTTAGGCTTTATATTTTGAACCGTGTATCCAATCACTAATTAAGTTTTTTGTTGCTCATGATCCATACAATGTTAAACGTCTTCAAATTCAATAGCATCATTTAAAAGCAGATAAGTTTGCAGCATGGACCAGACATGCATGTTTCGGGTACTTAACCCTCGTCAGTGAGTGTAGGTTTCAGATCACCTATATCCAAGGTCATGTGACCAAAGTCAATTTCTTTAAATATGCTTATAATGAAATTGTATATGCCAATCATGTTTGGGCTTTACCTCAAACAATGTAATGAATCACTTTCATGTTTTAGTATGATGTTGCCCATAACTCAAAGGACATCATTTTGCATTTTGGCCTAAGGTCAAAGTAACTTAGAGGGAGGGGGGAGACATCTGCTTTTTTATGAAAAACATTTTGTTTAATTATATTGGTCCTTAAAGGCATTGGAAGTTCCAATGCCTTTAAGGACCAATATAATTATGTTTCTGTGTAATATATGAAAACTTGTCTATTTTCTATGAAAGTAACACATATTGATAATGATTTAAACTACTGAACAAACTAAACAACCCCCCCCCCCTTCCCTTCCAAAAAATACTAGTAATAAAAAATATATATTTAGAGAAAAACGAAAAAGGTTAAAAAAAAAACCTAATAGAAACTAAAAAATAGATACAAACAGATAAAGAAGAGGATTTTTTTTACTTCTTTATCATAAATGTATTTGAGAGTAAATTAGGAACATAATTTGACCTTGATATCTCTATAGGAAGGAACATGCAGTATTGATTGTAACCATGGCAACATAATTAATCTTGTTTATGAATAGAATATAACGAGAATAGGTATGTTTTTTTTCAGGCGAAGCAATCCGGGTTTTTATTCATTTTACACTAAGCTATATTTTTTTTTCTTTTTATTAGAAAGCCTTCAATTATGAAGACAATTTTATTTGTGAAAGATATTTTTCTTCATTGATATTGGCGCAAAGGAAATAGACATTGAAACTAAACATAAATTTCGCAATTTTCATTTTTATATTCCTATGGGTGATAAATCAAGTGAAATAATCCCTATTGCACCCTGAAATAAAATTGATTCATTGAAAATAAAATTACTTTCTTATACTCAATGCCCTTGCAAAACAATTTTCATTACATTGGATAATTGATAGCATTTTCTTTAAAAAGAGGATTTTCTATTTATTTGAAAGAGAGAGAAAGTGAGTGAGAGAGGACTTTTTTGTTTAGGAGAGTGACAGAGAGTTTTGAATATAATTGTTACATCATATGAATTACAACTTGATCTGTATGACCCTTATAAGTATACTAGTAGTACACACAGACCGATGTCGGACGTACAGACTGACTTTCGTCCGGCGTCTGTCTGTCTGCCCGTTAGAACATTTCCTCTGCAACCACTGCACATAATTTCATGAATTTGTACTGGAAGCAAGTACTGAAGGTCCTCTATTGAGTTTGTCTTTTTTGTGTCAATCGGTCAAGAAATACGTCGCTGGCGAGTGCTCTTTTTGTATCGCCTGCGAAGCATAGCGACACTTAGGGATCACTTTGTCCAGTGTCCGTCTGTCCGTTGTCTGTCTGTCCGTTTGTCTGTCTGTCAAACTTGGATGTCATACCCTATAAAAGTGATTCCTAAATGTCGCTATGTTTCGCAGGCGACACGTGCATTCCTTAGAATGATTTTTGTGTCTATCAGTCAATAAATATGTCGCCGACGAAGGCACTGTTCTCGGGTAAGCGATGTGACCCATGGACTTCTTGTTTTAGTAGCGCATACGCAAACCAAGGTGATCTTTCGGTGTAAGGTCGAACGTTGATGATGCTTTTTGAAAGGTGTTCTTTAAAATTTAGTACTGAAATTTACCAGGAATTAATCGAGAATACGCTCTGCTGACTTCAAAGGTCAAGGTCTGATCATAATGTCACCGATAACTGAACATGGTTTTCTGGTCTTAAATTCCACCTCAAATTTTCATGTTCTCAATCTTCATGCATGTATTGTATATCACATCAGCTCTTCCTCTAATTTCGCTTTATAATAAATTGAGGGACATTGGCGTCGAGCTCCTGTGATGTAGATGAATCAAGTGTCTAGGTTAAAGAAGGAAGGGTTGCAAAACTGAATAATTTGACCTTTGATCTTTTTATCTTAAAATCATCTTGTATCGCAATAATCGCTTTTTCCGAGCCTTTCTGAAGTTGTTCCGAGTACTGGTATGCGACAGGAAAAGCCCGAGAATGTGCGATTGACATGTAGAGTAACTCCCAAACTCCCCGGTCGAGCTCCCTTCTGAAAGTAATTTGCTTCTAGGTAACCGATCGCTGGTAGAAGTTTGGAGTAACTCCCTTAATGACGTATTTAGGATTAGCATGACGTCATCACATTCTATTACACAGTTATCGCTCCTTCCCTAGTGCAATTCTAACGGAGCCCTTGGTAGGGAGAATATGAACGTCACCACAGTCAATATCTAAAGGGTCGCAACTGCATGCTCATCTTGGATCCGCCACAAAATCATTAGATCCGCCAAGGAATCGTTATTGCATTGCCCCTTGCGATTGGATTAAGAATCGATGGGTGTCATTTGTCCGCTAGCATCATTAGAGAGACGTAATGGAGCAAGGGTAAATCGATTGGCTAATTTATTTATTAATTACATGCATTAGTGAGAACTAATGAATAGCCTTATTCTGTGGAGGAATGATTTCCTATAACGATACTGTAACGTAGCTAAACAAGTCAGAACGCGGCATCGGTCCCTGGACAAGACATGTGTATTGAGGATCCACTTTACAAAAAAAACCGACAGGCGCGGGTACAGAAATTACATGTACATAACGGGTGTTTGACCCTTCTCCAGTCCCATCTACCCTCCTCAAATATAGTACAGTGTAGACATTATATTTATTGTGTATCTCTCTAATGTATGGTTCTATGGATGCTATTCAAAAATAGCGTTGATGTTTTAAAATATTTGAGAATTTGTCAAAATTTTCAGGACGGGACGTGAACTGATTAGAATTTACACGTCTAAAATTTTAAGAAAAGAAAAACCACCTTTTCTTAAAAAAAATATATATATATAGAATTCACCAAAAACCAGCTAAAGGGCGACTTTCAAAAGCTGCAGGCTGCGTTGTCATCGAGCTGCGCTACACACGCTTGATAATGCAGATGGCGTTGCAAAAGGGCGAAAGTATCAAAGCGCCCTCTGTACTAGAGATCGTAGTAGTACATTGCATTCCCTTTTCGATACCCTTGATCCGCCACTGAGCGTATGTTTATTGTCTCTTTGTACTTTAATAGCTGCCCAAACATTAGCCAATTTCCTTCACCGTTGATGCGCTCCTTTCATTGAAGACAATTCGAGCAAAGTAAACTCGTAATAACCTCAGAGGAAGTCTACTGAATACACCATTTATCTTGCCTCCTTACAAATATAGACTGAGGAAGAAATAATCCCTACACGAATTGACTGATTGTCTCAGCCGTACATCACCTTCCCGCAGCTCGTTATGGTCGTCAGCATACTGTACCTCTTGGCGGGAAAGCGCGCGTGCGGTCGATTGTTCCTCTGGGAGCAATTGTCTGAACTCCGAAATGTCTTGCGCATTTTGTAATGGCTGCTCTTAGCCTAGCTGGGGAGAAAGTTATACTCGTAAGGTATTATCAAAGAAAGCGAGAAAGTTAATGAGAGAGAATATGCATTCTACGCTAATAAAAAGGTTGATAAAATGTCTCCTTAAGGATTTTAGCTTTCTCATTTTTTGTGTGTATGTGTTCCAGATAAGGTAGGAACACATACTTTGAAATTTAATATTTACATTGCAATTAAGTTGATTTCCTATGTTAAACGCCTATTCAATTTTGACGTTCATTTCACGATGAACACTGGTTGGTCCCAATCACGCAACGTGCGCGCAAAAATTTGTAAGGTGGGCGGGGCATATCGATGCTGAATTTGCGAGCAGGAGGAGATTCCCAACATATCGACGGAGACAATAAAAAGAGAAGAAACAGACGGGGACAACCAAACGACAACCCTTTTAAAATCATTGAAATATGAATGACAACTCTATGCACATGTGTATGTACAGTTTCCACAGAGTACATTTGTACTTCAATGTAGATGGCGCTACCGAGATGAATTTATGCAGCATTGACTACTCTTATTATAAATAAGGCTTTATTTTCTTCAAATTGTTTATGAAAAGTTAAGAAATCATCATGTAAACATTTTAGCAGATATATATAATGGCGCAACCGAAATGAATCTATGCAGCACTGAAGTCTTCCTCTTGTAAGTCTGGTTATGAATAAGGCTTTATAAGGAATGAGTATCTTCGCGGTTCACGAGATTTGCGCTTGTCGAACCAGAGTGTAAAAACCGTGAACACAAAAAAATAAGACAATTCATGTCTTTCTTCCCCTCTAGAAGTTTTATTCAGATTTGCCCAACTCTCGCACCTGTTGGCGGTTTTATGCATTATGACATCATCATTGAATGACTAGTCAAAGCCGTGTATCCATGACGTCATAATGTAAAAGCCCGACAATCGGTGTGATATCGGACGTATATGACATAAGGCGATTCCTCAACTTCAATCCTGCATAATTTTGTTTCATTTTCCCGCAGGGATTTCATAAGAAAATAAATAATTCCAGCAGGAAAATAGAAAAAAAATGCAGGAAATTTCTTTTGACACAAATAAAAAGGCTGGAGGGTAGTGCGTCTATTTTCATGTATTTATAATCTTTATATGCCTTTAAAGCTCTGAACAAATTTCATATTTAGGTCCAACTTTTATTATATTCTTGTATTAACGTATTACGAAAGTGCTGCAGGACTTAAATTCTCTCTAATCATGTAAATGTCACCATGTCATGTCAATTAGATAATTACAAAAAATTTGAAAAGAAAATCGGGTTTGTTGTGCGTCGAAAAATAAATCTTTATCATTGTTCACATTTCAATACATATATCCCTTAAAATTCCCATGACGCAAAGAGTTAAATAAAGACTTAATGAAATTTGATCCGATTTGTCTTTTACAACATTATGTGTAGGCGAAAATCATATAGAACTATGAGAGGCGCGGATCGAGAATTGGGGGCACGGGAGGTGCAGTCGAGATGATAAGAGCCTTCATCTGTCCCTGAAATTTGTCAAAAGTGTTGTATTTACAAATCTTTGCGTCCAGTTTTCTCAAAGCATAGTTTGAAAAATTCTCTGTTAGAACGACTTCCCTGAAAAGAAAATAAGGACACCCCTCTCAATAAATAGTACTTGAATGGTTTTAACAGACAGACAGACTTACATCGTACTGACCGACAGAAAGTAATATGCGATTAGTAAGAGCAAGCAAAGTTCCCAGACAAGTCTGCCATAAACACGTCATAACAAACCTTAAAGAGAACATTACACCAGATGAAGGCAAACGTTTTTCTTATGTGATAAGGTTATAGACAGGTCTTATAGCTTGATTTCTGCCTCTTGGACGAGCGCCCTCTAGTGACAATAAATCTAGGATTTTCTCCATTGTCTGCAGAGAGAGTCATATGGGAGAGATACTTTATAGTAATTGTTGCTTAACAATGTGTCAGATGATACCTCTGTTAGATCGAAAACCATGAACCCTGCAAGTCATCAGGGTTTCTTCCATTCAAACGGATAAAAATTGTTACAATGATTCTTTTTTTTTTTTTTTTTTTGGCGGAAAGCGTTTTGATGACCCAGATCTGCTTCTCATTGACATAGATCTCTGGAGCTAGTGATCACGAAAATAGTCGAGCCGAGCAATATTTCGCCTACATTACGATGTTTTTTTTCCATGGAAAGGAACCGTAGTCCAGAGCAATGAAACAAAACATGTGTAGCATTTGTAAGAGAGTATTGGGCACATAGTCCGGATAATGACACTATTTTGCAATTAAAACACCAGATGGTTATCCTAGACAAGCTCCGGATGAGTATTTCTTCGTTTCATGCCTTTTTTTTTAAATTTGGTTTTTCCTAGGTTTGTTGATCCTCTTTGTGTAAGTGATTAGCAGGAAATCTAAGATACAGGTTTATCTAAATTAGCAAGTAAACTTGGATACAATAAAATCAACAGGTAACAAAATAAAATGGTAACCTTTGACTATGCTTAATTCTCAAAATGGGCATGTAGTCTTGGGTTTAGGCTTCCAAAAGTAAGAAGGTATAGTAGATTTATAGCATGCATGTCGGTAGTCCAAAAACACCTGACCCAAACCCAGCCTTGTGGACCCAACCGCCAAAATAACCAACCGGCAAAGGCTGGATTTGGGTCAGGTTTTCGGACTAGCATATCGGTCACATCTCAACTATTTTTTTCCTGTCCGTGAATTCATTTATTAAAGACTTCGCAAAGGAGAAACATGCTTTATTAAATTTTCATACAATATTATGTTAGACGGGTGCGGACTTCGGTAAAAACATATTTCATTTATTGTTTCTCGTCAGGTACGGACGTGACTTCACCTGAATTAACTCCCTTTGGGACATGCGCACTCGGGTCTAGTAATTTGGTACATTTCATATTCATGTGATTTTCTTAACGATTGTTAAATGAAGCGAGCTCGAAAGGAAATGAATCTTTACAATTTTTCCATATTTTCAATTTGATCCTCAATTCATTTAGTTTTTTTTTTCTCCCAGAACATTTTATCGAACAATAACCGATATTTATAAGATTTTTTCAATAAAAACATATAGATTTTACTTTTTGAAATAACATTGGGTAAAGAATTAAAAAGAGAAAGAATGGTGTTTATAGTAAGATAACTTGGGCACGATAATGTATTTACTTGGTTTTATCTTTTATTTATATGTATGTTTAGCAATGTTACATTTTTCATTCGTTAGATTATTTTGGGTTCTTCACTTCCGTTTTTTGTTTTCATAATGCAGTGTCACAATGTTTATTTATTCCAAAGGATTTTAATACAGATTTAGCTATTTCTGGCATTCGATGGTTTTTGAAAGAACCTACGTAAAAAAAATGAATTTCTGTACATTCATAATTTTCATATTTTCATGTCCTTTGATTAGGGAAGAACCTTTACGGCGCTACAAATTATAACTAAGTTTTTTTTCTGGCATTGCTGTTGAATGGGATACTTAGATTCTGACGATATGAAACGCATTTTACTGTTTCCGTTTCAAATAAAAATTATAAAAAAAAAAACAACTGCAAAACAAACAATCAAAAAGAAAAAGAGGGGTTTGTCCGCGTCAAAGATCCCATCTTTGAGCCACTAACTATAGTAGCTGGATTCTGAACTTCACTTGAATGAGTGATTCATCATATTTTGTAAATTTCTATAATACAAAAATATGGCTATCTAGCTAGTAGCTACCAAATTAAAGGAGTACCCAAGTTCCTGCTGTGGCTAGGTTACGACAATTTAAGACATAACGTGATAAGATGTGTTATTTTCTTTCTAAGTTCCTTGGCACTAAGACGATTACGTGAAGTTCTCGTCTTAACCGTGATCAGTTATAATTACTCTACTACTTTCTCTCTCATTTTTCATCCAATTCTTCGACTTTTATAATGTTGTTTATCTTTAACTGACTTCTGTATGGAACCCAATACGCGCCATCAATATTTTTGTTCATTTAGACATGTTTGCAAGCGTTGGCTATATCTGAAGGATAGACTAACCGAAGGACGTGCTTACATGTACCGACGGATTTTACAGAACGCGATACGCGCATGCTCTATAAAGAATCATCTTTTTAAATAACTGAAACTGCGAGCGTTGATATATTTTTTATGAATGAAAGTAGAAGCATCTAGTATATTTCACATTGTTTTGGCGGCAGACAGGCGACCCAGGATGATTGAACTGACGGACAAAACGACAGACAGATGGACAGAGAAGCAGACAGACAAAATCTGATACATGTTGAGTATCTGCTTAAGACGCTAGTGTCCACAATCTTTACTTCACACCAATAATTTAATTCTACCGTGCACATGTCTAGAGAAGCGTGATCTTAATTATGATATTACAAATTGCACAGAGAATCAAATCGAAAGCAGAGGGAATTTCAAGGTAACGTTCCAGGTCAAGGTCACATATCTTTAGACCAATTAATATGCAATATATTTAAATAGTTGAAGACATCCATGTTTTTTAATATAATCTTTTATTGAAGTTGCAGGGGTTTTTTTTCTTTCATTTATTTGTAGGTTTCTTGATAACGACTCGTACTGTTTATGCAAGGTCAAATTAAAGGTCAAGGTCACATACTTAGAGTAGCTAGGTCATCAATGTCCAAACAGTAGACGACTTTTCATGTCTTAATCATCATCTTCTATTGAAGTTTGTTCGTTTGTTATCTTGAATATTTCTTATTAACAATGTGTAGTTTTTGTACAAGCGACTTTATAATACAGTAATGGTTTGTCGATCGCAAGTTGCTAACAAACATTATACAGATCGTATTAGGTAAACCATAGCGTTCGTAATAAACTTTATCCAAGTGGACGTCAAATTTTATCTGGGATGAAAGTCAATATTAACTCTGATTGAATGAAATTTAGGAAGTCGAGTGGCAGAAAAACGTTTTTCACCAGAAGCGGTGACCGTAGAGAAACTGGAAAAACTAGAGCCGGATTACTTTGGAAATTCTTTATAAACCGTTTCACTCGGACAAAAGCGGAATCGTAGCATGAAGAACTGCTGGAAAAGACAGTGAATGGATCGATATAATCGATATGAGAATGATAGAGGTAAAAACGGATATGGGTGTTATCTAGTGGAGCACGTCTCCAGAACGAATGGTATTTACGTCGAAGTGACTGTCCAGGCGCTTGTAAAACATTTATCTGATACGGCTAGATTCGTTGCTTAGATATGTAAACCCAAATCGTTTCTTCTCGTTACACTTGCTGAAAAATGATTGAATAAAAAATTGTTTGAGGAAATAAATTTCTTTTTCGTTTTCCAGGTAGGTGGTATTTTATGTTAAGGTAATTTTGATAAGGAAAGTTTTTTGATAAACATTCTTGTCCCCTGAATAGAAATACTAATATCATTCTATTGCAAAAACTTTCCGCTAAAAGAAAATCAAGATAGTACTTGAAAAAAAAATGAATATGATGCAGATAAATACTCTTAATTATTTTGTTTATATAGATGTTGAAATATTACAGCTGTTCCTTCGTTATTTTGATATTTATGATACCCTAGAAGGAAGAGTCAGTCCACATGCTACACGCATGACAGATGTGATTATGTTTACCGATAGTTTTAACGTCCAAGTGGGTTTTTTTCCAATAAGAATTGACTTTGTATGTTTTAAAGTCCATTTTTTTTCAATGAGATTGCATTCCAATGTTCAAAAGGTCAGTCTTATTTATGTTTTGACAACCATTTCAAATCTATAAAATAATGTTATTAAAAATCTTTTTGTGACTTTTTAAAATGAAAAAAGATAGAAAATTGAGAACTCTTAGAAATATTTTAAAAACTCTACTGTTTTTACTTTTACGTTGGTCAGTTCATAGGTTCCTTATACTACGTACTAGTACATACATGGCGCTCCGGGTGTCAATTCTTAGGAGATAATTTCTTGTAAAAGCAAGCAGGAAGTACTGATGACCAATAAAGCAAACTACTGTTATATTTAATTAAGATTAATTTTATAAAATATGACGATACAGAATAGATTTATGTAAGAGAAAGAGCGAAAGGTGTACAGAATGAGAAAGAAAGAGTGGATTTCAGGTAGATTTATCATATATGTGTTTGTGCTTTGAATAATCCTTTAAGAAGAAAAGAGAAATATGAAAAAAAAAACAAATCAAAGTTTAAAAAAAAATGATAAAATATGGATGGACAAAATATAAGCCGCGACTTCCTTCAACATCAGTGCTCATCGACTACTTAATATATAGACGTGATTGTTTAATACTGCCCACGTTAAATAAAAAAAAACTTATCGCATATGTTACAGTTTTATAATGCTTGTATTATCTAGTCGTACCTGACACTCTATTTTTCTATTTTTGGTCTCTACCATATTCTATATCAGATCTTATTAAAGTGTAGTACATGTTTTATGTATTTATCTTCATTGTCACATAATTATCTTATTTTTGCAGGTAGAAGTCCAATCAACACGTTCAGATGTCTTGGCCATCTTGTCGCCATGGGAAACCCAAATCTGATGACGTCATACGTACGGTACCCGTCTTCCATCGCGCATTCCCAAGGTAAGGGAGCGTTTATTGGACAAATCTTGCCACTGAAGCCTCCACACGTTACCACCGTCTCCGGTCAACGTAACAGAATGACCGAGGAACAAACCTTAAAAAATACATTTCCTCCAAACGTCTTCCCCGATTCTAACAGAGGAAATGCAGAAGAGGATACCACGTATTCCTCGCTGTCGGAGATTTTTGCTTCCTGGATGTGCTTCGAGAATGATACCCACGTGACCTTACAGGATCAAGGATCACGATTTGACATCGTCTGCCAGAACGGGAGTATATCAAATATCACCGGAATGTCAAATTTCACCAATGGAAGTGACGTAAATAGTGACGTATTAGTGTCACAGTACAGATATTGGGTGCTATTTTTAGCTGTTTTCCCGCTCTTTACGATCTTTGGTAATATTTTGGTTGTAATGAGTGTATACAGAGAGAGAAGTTTAAGGACTGTCACTAACTACTTCATCTGCTCCTTGGCAGTGGCGGATCTGATGGTGGCAATAGTGGTTATGCCCCCTGCTATATACCTAGACGTAAGTAATAGATAGAAATAAACTTGAACAAATGGTATCCAACAAAGGTACTTTATTATAGATCATAAGTCACAGGATTTGTCCCGTCATTCTATAACGAATTTAGCATGTATAGAATCCTTTCGTAAAGTTTTCTTTGTAATTCTTTAAGTTTGAAAATTTATTGACGTACTTCAGCGTCAAAGTAAGGTACCACGTGACCGTCATACTGTAACTTCATAGGCTGTTATTAGTACGGAACGTGATGTAGTGTAGAGGTCTCTGTCATACATTTTTTGTACTTTCTGTACAAAGTAGGTGCTTTCATTTTATTGGAGAAGAAAAGTCTAGTACCCTTTTGCATTAAAGTAAAATTGTAACACAGATCTGTAATGGTGATGCATATCTTGCATCTTAACATGCACCATAATATAATAGCATGTAAAAAACATAAAAAAAATCTGCTTTTAAGGCATTAGGGGTATAATACTCTACTTTCGGTTGCTTTGATAACATAAAAATTAAATACCACGAAGTTGGCCGAGGACGCATGACTTCCGCAATGTTCGGGACCATGCATTTTAATGGTGAGTTGAATGAAACATAAAAAATATCAAATAGCTAAAAATATGTAACATATTGAAATAAATGATTTCTAGCCTTTCAATATTGTTATTATACCCCCTAATACCCTAAAAGTGTTCTCAGAATATACCTCCACCCTTGACCTGAATAGATTATCATGATATAACTTATAATGATGTTCATATGACAGGCTTAAAGTAATTCATACACAAAGTAGATTTAGTTCATCATTTACCTTGTTTAATCGAGGGTTGATTCCCCTGCACTAGATTATTTGCATACCATGTGTCATATGACCGTGGTTGTCGTCTGCATTGTTTTATTCGATAAGAATAAAAAAGAATGATATTTTTCGAAAAGAAGAAATTCTTTAAAAATTGAGAATATAAATATGTAAACTGTGTGGACGTTCAGTTCAAAAGAAACAAATCATAGAGGGCACAATTTCAATTATATATATACATAATGTAATCAGAAAAGAGTAAGAGAAGTCGAATGTAAAATGTAAGGAAGAAATAACCTCTTTGCCAATCTAATTATTTATTTCTCTTTATTCTGCAAACTAAATAAATCTACATGCTCTATGTCGTCTACAGAATGAAGAATACTAAATTTTAATTACACTGCCTTTAATTTTTTCATTAATTAGATTTTTCGTGAATTGGAGGCATAGTCAATAAAGACGTTGAAAGTAAAGAATGAATATGCAAATTTAAATAAAACTGGGGACAAGATTCTTTGTATGAAAATATACAAATAATTTTAAAATGTAATAGCTATAGGTTTTTAAGAATTCCTTCTTTTCATCCATGGTAAAAAAATGAATCTCCAAGTAAAACTCTAGGTCTTGACGGAAATATGTCGTTTGGTCATAAATCTATGGAAACAGCTTGTCTGGTCCATAAAACTTAAGTCCCAGAAGTGGAAGTTACTCTTCCTCCAACATGCATCATTACCTTCTATTTACACACCGTATAACGTCCGTTTTGTTAGACGATTCCATGGCAACAATTAGCTTTGAAAATCCCTTTCCTGTGTAAACCATAAATTGCCGAGAGTGCTTCCGGTAAAAGAGTCGAGAAGACCCTGATGTTTATCGCTCATCTTGATCAGATCTGCGTTTAATTATTGGAGCTAACCACAGCTTGCATGTTTACAGCGATAATAACTTAAATTTCATTTCTGTGCATGTCTGAAATTTATGACAAAGTCATTAAAGGTTACAAAACAAGGCTATTCAAGTATTTGTAGAATATTACGAGGGCTTTTAAGGTTTAAAGTAAATCTTCTGCATCGAAATTTTATTTTATTTTTTCTAATTTTATGTTCAACATGCATAAATAATTTGCCGTCTTTAAATTTCCGTAAATTTTATTATTTCCGTAATTATTAGTTGTTATGCAAAATAACATAAACATGATAAAGTAGATAAGGAGGGAAAGAAAAAAAAATATTCCAATGCAAAATACTAGACTTGCGTAATTCGCAGAGTTGTCAAAGTTATAGTTTCCCTGAAACTTGTAAAAAAATCTACCGATTTCAAAGTCGGCTCCTTCTTTAAGTTTTACTATTGAAATGAATGTTTAAAGAAATTCATTAATTTTATGGGAAGATGTTTTCGTATTCCCTTCATTAAAGGAAGGTAGAAGGCTTCCATCAAGAATAAGTTGAATTTACCAACGAGAAAAGATAACGTCTCAAACATACCCTTACAAACGAGAACATTCTTAGAAAAACGACAAACAATCCTACAAAAACAAAGAGGCGAACTAACGTGCAAACACTACGATGATGAACAAACACAAAAATGAGGAGGACAAACAAACATACCAAAACAAAGTGGACAAACAAAGCATACAAAAATAAAACAAGCCTGACACACAAACACATAAAAAAGGATAATAAAACATACAAAAACCAGGTGAACAAATAAGCATATAGAAACCAAAGGAAAAAACAAACATACAAAAACCAAGAGGACAAACAGACAGACAGAAACCAAACCTGAAATAAAACAGACAAAACATCAAGTGAACAAACAAAACAAAAAGGATGAATAAACATGAAAGGAATCAAGAAAACAAACATACACAAAAAAATAAACAAGCTTGACAAAAACCAAGTGGACAAATAGGCATATATAAACCAAAAAATACCAAACAAAGAAACAAAAAACCAAGACGACAATCAAACTGACAAAAACTTAGAGGACAAAAAAGACAAAACCCAAGACTACAAATGGACGAAAACCGAAAGGACAAGCAAAGATACAAAAACATTAAATCAAGAAGACAAACCGACAAACAAAAGATAATTGAACAGACAAAAATAACGGGAACAAATAAACATACAAACCCCAAGAGGGCAAACTAGCCTGACAGAAGCCAAGAGGACAAACAAACTTGTAGCAAACCAAAAAGGCAAGCAATCTGACACAAACCAAAAGGACAAATAAACAGAAAAAAAACCACGTTGACAAAGAGACCAAACAAATAGACAAACATTTTAAAGTATAGGTCCACGTAAGAATCAGGCAGGGGTGATACATCAAATATTTTTGCAAACCTTTTTATTTCTGTTTTGAGACATATATATGGTGCAAATCAAACAGATGATATTCATTTCTCAAGGTAGCGATTAGAAAAAAAAATTGCGGGAAAAATGCAACCCCTATATCTTTCTTCACCTTCTAAGTTTGAGGAAAATTCAATCAGAACATTCATATTGACGCTAAACACATTTCAAGAAAAAAAGTTATGCAAATATTATGTCTCCCCCAACGGGGAGGAGACATATTGGTTTTGCCTTCGTCGTCCGTCCGTCCGTCCGTCTGTCACACATCGTGTCTGGGCTATATCTCCTGAACCGTTTGCCCGATCACTTTCATATTTTAGTATGTTGTTGCTTATGACCCGAAGATTTCACATCACCTTGACCCAAGGTCACGTGACCAAGGTCAAGGTCACTTAGTGCATTTTTAAAGAAATTATGAATACATTCCTGTCCGGGCTATATCTCTTGAAATGTTTGCCGGATCACTTTCATATTTTAATATGTTGTTTCTTATGACCGGAATGTTTCACATCACCTTTGACCGAAGGTCATGTGACCAAGGTCAAGGTCACTTAGTGCATTTTTAATGAAATTATGCATACATTCAGGACTGTCCGGGCTAGATCTCTTGAACCGATTGCCGGATCACTTTCATATTTCAGTATGTTGTTGCTTATGACCCGAAGGTTTTAACATCACCTTGACCCAAGGTCATGTGATCAAGTTCAAGGTCACTTAGTGCATTTTTACTGAAATTATGAATACATTCCTGTCCGTGCTATATCTCTTGAACCGTTTGCCGGATCACTTTCATATTTAAGTATGTTATTGCTTATGACCCGAAAGTTTCACATCACCTTGACTCATGGTCATGTGACCAAGGTCAATGTCTTATAGTACATTTTGAATGAAATTGTACATGCATTCCTGTCCGGGCTATATCTCCTGAACCGTTTGCCCGATCACTTTCATATTTTAGTATGTTGTTGCTTATGACCCGAAGGTTTCACATCACCTTGACTCATGGTCATGTGACCAAGGTCAAGGTCACATAGTACATTTTGACTTAAAAGACAGATAATCTTGACAAAAACCAAGAGTCCAACAAACAGTCAAGAACCAAAAGGACAAACAGTCTTGACAAATGCCAAGATAACAAACAGGCCTTACAAAGCCAAGAGCACTAACAGGCCTTACAAAAGCCAAGAGCACAAACAGGCCTGACAAAAGCCAAGAGCACAAACAGGCCTGACAAAAGCCAAGAGCACAAACAGGCCTGACAAAAGCCTAGATCATGAACAGGCCTTACAAAAAGCCAAGAGCACTAACAGGCCTTACAAAGCCAAGAGCACAAACAGGCCTGACAAAAGCCAAGAGCACTAACAGGCCTTACAAAGCCAAGAGTACATACAGGCCTGACAAAAAGCCAAGAGCACTAACAGGCCTTACAAAGCCAAGAGCACAAACAGGCCTGACAAAAGCCAAGAGCACTAACAGGCCTTACAAAGCCAAGAGCACAAACAGGCCTGACAAAAAGCCAAGAGCACTAACAGGCCTGACAAAAGCCAAGAGCACTAACAGGCCTTACAAAGCCAAGAGCACAAACAGGCCTGACAAAAGCCAAGAGCACAAACAGGCCTGACAAAAGCCAAGAGCACTAACAGGCCTTACAAAGCCAAGAGCACAAACAGGCCTGACAAAAAGCCAAGAGCACAAACAGGCCTTACAAAGCCAAGAGCACAAACAGGCCTGACAAAAGCCAAGAGCACTAACAGGCCTTACAAAGCCAAAAGCACAAACAGGCCTGACAAAAAGCCAAGAGCACAAACAGGCCTGACAAAAGCCGGAGCACAAACAGGCCTTACAAAAGCCTAGAGCATTAACAGGCCTGACAAAAGCCAAGAGCACAAACAGCCCTGACAAAAGCCAAGAGCCCAAACAGGCCATTAAAAAGCCAAGAGCACAAACAGGCCTGACAAAAGCCAAGAGCACAAACAGGCCTGACAAAAGCCAAGAGCACTAACAGGCCTTACAAAGCCAAGAGCACAAACAGGCCTGACAAAAAGCCAAGAGCACAAACAGGCCTTACAAAGCCAAGAGCACAAACAGGCCTGACAAAAGCCAAGAGCACTAACAGGCCTTACAAAGCCAAAAGCACAAACAGGCCTGACAAAAAGCCAAGAGCACAAACAGGCCTTACAAAGCCAAGAGCACTAACAGGCCTTACAAAGCCAAAAGCACAAACAGGCCTGACAAAAAGCCAAGAGCACAAACAGGCCTGACAAAAGCCGGAGCACAAACAGGCCTTACAAAAGCCTAGAGCATTAACAGGCCTGACAAAAGCCAAGAGCACAAACAGCCCTGACAAAAGCCAAGAGCCCAAACAGGCCATTAAAAAGCCAAGAGCACAAACAGGCCTGATAAAAAGCCAAGAGCACAAACAGACCTGACAAAAGCCTAGAGCACAAACAGGCCTGACAAAAGCCTAGAGCACAAACAGGCCTGACAAAAGCCTAGATCATGAACAGGCCTTACAAAAGCCAAGAGCACAAACAGACCTGACAAAAGCCTAGAGCACAAACAGGCCTGACAAAAGCCTAGATCATGAACAGGCCTTACAAAAGCCAAGAGCACAAACAGCCCTGACAAAAAGCCAAGAGCACAAACAGGCCTGACAAAAGCCAAGAGCACAAACAGGCCTGACAAAAAGCCAAGAGTACAAACAGGCCTGACAAAAACCAAGAGCACAAACAGGCCTGACAAAAATCAAGAGCACAAACAGACCTGACAAAAAGCAAAGAGCACAAACAGGCCTGACAAAAATCAAGAGCACAAACAGGCCTTACAAAAGCCAAGAGCACAAACAGACCTGACAAAATGCCAAGAGCACAAACAGACCTGACAAAAAGCAAAGAGCACAAACAGGCCTGACAAAAATCAAGAGCACAAACAGACCTGACAAAAACCAAGAGCACAAACAGGCCTGACAAAAATCAAGAGCACAAACAGGCCTTACAAAAGCCAAGAGCACAAACAGGCCTGACAAAAGCCAAGAGCACAAACAGCCCTGACAAAAAGCCAAGAGCACAAACAGACCTGACAAAAGCCAAGAGCACAAACAGGCCTGACAAAAAGCCAAGAGCACAAACAGGCCTGACAAAAAGCCAAGAGCACAAACAGACCTGACAAAAGCCAAGAGCACAAACAGACCTGACAAAAAGCCAAGAGCACAAACAGACCTGACAAAAGCCAAGAGCACAAACAGGCCTGACAAAAAGCCAAGAGCACAAACAGACCTGACAAAAGCCAAGAGCACAAACAGGCCTGACAAAAAGCCAAGAGCACAAACAGGCCTGACAAAAGCCAAGAGCACAAACAGGCCTGACAAAAAGCCAAGAGCACAAACAGACCTGACAAAAACCAAGAGCACAAACAGACCTGACAAAAACCAAGAGCACTAACAGGCCTGACAAAAACCAAGAGCACAAACAGACCTGACAAAAGCCAAGAGCACAAACAGACCTGACAAAAACCAAGAGCACAAACAGGCCTGACAAAAAGCCAAGAGTACATACAGGCCTGACAAAAAGCCAAGAGCACAAACAGACCTGACAAAAGCCAAGAGCACAAACAGGCCTGACAAAAAGCCAAGAGTACAAACAGGCCTGACAAAAACCAAGAGCACAAACAGGCCTGACAAAAATCAAGAGCACAAACAGACCTGACAAAAAGCAAAGAGCACAAACAGGCCTGACAAAAGCCTAGAGCACAAACAGACCTGACAAAAGCCAAGAGCACAAACAGCCCTGACAAAAGCCAAGAGCACAAACAGACCTGACAAAAGCCAAGAGCACAAACAGCCCTGACAAAAGCCAAGAGCACAAACAGACCTGACAAAAACCTAGAGCACAAACAGACCTGACAAAAGCCTAGAGCACAAACAGACCTGACAAAAACCTAGAGCACAAACAGACCTGACAAAAGCCTAGAGCACAAACAGACCTGACAAAAGCCAAGAGCACAAACAGCCCTGACAAAAACCAAGAGCACAAACAGACCTGACAAAAGCCTAGAGCACAAACAGACCTGACAAAAACCTAGATCATGAACAGGCCTTACAAAAGCCAAGAGCACAAACAGACCTGACAAAAACCAAGAGCACAGACAGGCCTTACGAAAGCCAAGAGCACAAACAGACCTGACAAAAACCTAGAGCACAAACAGACCTGACAAAAACCAAGAGCACAAACAGGCCTGACAAAAAGCCAAGAGCACAAACAGCCCTGACAAAAGCCAAGAGCACAAACAGCCCTGACAAAAAGCCAAGAGCACAAACAGACCTGACAAAAGCCAAGAGCACAAACAGCCCTGACAAAAAGCCAAGAGCACAAACAGCCCTGACAAAAGCCAAGAGCACAAACAGCCCTGACAAAAAGCCAAGAGCACTAACAGGCCTGACAAAAACCAAGAGCACAAACAGCCCTGACAAAAAGCCAAGAGCACAAACAGCCCTGACAAAAACCAAGAGCACAAACAGACCTGACAAAAACCAAGAGCACTAACAGGCCTGACAAAAAGCCAAGAGCACAAACAGACCTGACAAAAGCCAAGAGCACAAACAGACCTGACAAAAACCAAGAGCACAAACAGACCTAACAAAAAGCCAAGAGTACATACAGGCCTGACAAAAAGCCAAGAGCACAAACAGGCCTGACAAAAAGCCAAGAGCACAAACAGGCCTGACAAAAGCCAAGAGCACAAACAGGCCTGACAAAAGCCAAGAGCACAAACAGGCCTGACAAAAAGCCAAGAGTACATACAGGCCTGACAAAAAGCCAAGAGTACAAACAGGCCTGACAAAAAGCAAAGAGCAAAAACAGGCCTGACAAAAAGCCAAGAGCACAAACAGGCCTGACAAAAGCCAAGAGCACAAACAGGCCTGACAAAAGCCAAGAGCACTAACAGGCCTGACAAAAGCCAAGAGCACAAACAGGCCTGACAAAATCCTAGAGCACAAACAGGCCTGACAAAAGCCAAGAGCACTAACAGGCCTGACAAAAGCCAAGAGCACAAACAGGCCTGACAAAATCCTAGAGCACAAACAGGCCTGACAAAAGCCAAGAGCACTAACAGGCCTGACAAAAGCCAAGAGCACAAACAGCCCTGACAAAAACCAAGAGCACAAACAGACCTGACAAAAACCAAGAGCACTAACAGGCCTGACAAAAAGCCAAGAGCACAAACAGACCTGACAAAAACCAAGAGCACAAACAGCCCTGACAAAAAGCCAAGAGCACAAACAGACCTGACAAAAGCCAAGAGCACAAACAGCCCTGACAAAAAGCCAAGAGCACAAACAGCCCTGACAAAAGCCAAGAGCACAAACAGCCCTGACAAAAAGCCAAGAGCACTAACAGGCCTGACAAAAACCAAGAGCACAAACAGCCCTGACAAAAAGCCAAGAGCACAAACAGCCCTGACAAAAACCAAGAGCACAAACAGACCTGACAAAAACCAAGAGCACTAACAGGCCTGACAAAAAGCCAAGAGCACAAACAGACCTGACAAAAGCCAAGAGCACAAACAGACCTGACAAAAACCAAGAGCACAAACAGACCTGACAAAAAGCCAAGAGTACATACAGGCCTGACAAAAAGCCAAGAGCACAAACAGGCCTGACAAAAAGCCAAGAGCACAAACAGGCCTGACAAAAGCCAAGAGCACAAACAGGCCTGACAAAAGCCAAGAGCACAAACAGGCCTGACAAAAAGCCAAGAGTACATACAGGCCTGACAAAAAGCCAAGAGTACAAACAGGCCTGACAAAAAGCAAAGAGCAAAAACAGGCCTGACAAAAAGCCAAGAGCACAAACAGGCCTGACAAAAGCCAAGAGCACAAACAGGCCTGACAAAAGCCAAGAGCACTAACAGGCCTGACAAAAGCCAAGAGCACAAACAGGCCTGACAAAATCCTAGAGCACAAACAGGCCTGACAAAAGCCAAGAGCACTAACAGGCCTGACAAAAGCCAAGAGCACAAACAGGCCTGACAAAATCCTAGAGCACAAACAGGCCTGACAAAAGCCAAGAGCACTAACAGGCCTGACAAAAAGCCAAGAGCACAAACAGGCTTGGCACTGTGACAAATTTCAAGTGAATAAACAGACTGAAAACAAACAAACTGAAGTAAATTAAGACGACAAACAAACCTGACAAAATCAAGAGAAAAAACACACTGAAATAAAAAAAAAACAGATGACAAAAACCAAACAAACGTACTGACAAACCAAAAAGGACAAACGTCCCTTACAAAGACATATAAGACAAAAAAAAGCCATCAAAAACCAAGAGGATAAACAAGCTGACAAAAATCAAGAGGGCAATCACACCAACAAACATACAGAAACCAAACCAAGAAACATAAACTAAGAGGATAAACAGACTGACAAAACCCTAAAGGACAACTAAACAAAAAATAATAACCAAGAGGACAAACAAACAGACAGAAATGAGAAGGACAATCGAATCTTACAAAACCAAGAAGTCAAACAAACAAACCAAGAGGACAAACAAACGGACAAAACCCAAAAGGACACCCAACAAACAAAACATAATAACCAAGGGGACAAACAAACAGACAAAAACCCTGAGAACAAACATACTGAAAGACCGATGAGGACAAACAAGCCTGACAAGAACAAAAGGGCAATTATGCATTCAGAAACAAAGGGAACAAACAAACACGAAACAAGAGGACAAAAAGCAAGGGGACAAACAAAGAAAACTCAAAAAGGCCAAACATACAAAAATTAAAAGAACAAACAAACCTGACACAAACCAAGAGGAAAAACGACCCGACTCAAACCAAGAGGACAAAATAAACTGACTTAACCCATGAGGACAAACAAACTTGACACAAACAAAGAGAACAAACAAACCTGACATAAACCAAGAGGACTAACAAACAGACACAAACCAAGAGGACAAACAAACATGACACAAACCAAGAGGATAAACAAACAGACACAAACCAAGAGGACAAACAAACATGACACAAACCAAGAGGACAAACAAACATGACACAAACCAAGAGGACAAACAAACCTGACACAAACCAAGAGGATAAACAACATGACACAAACCAAGAGAACAAACAAACCTGACACAAGCCAAGAGGACAAACCAACATGACACAAACCAAGAGGACAAACAAACCTGACACAAGCCAAGAGGATAAACAACATGACACAAACCAAGAGAACAAACAAACCTGACACAAGCCAAGAGGACAAACCAACATGACACAAACCAAGAGGACAAACAAACCCGACACAAACCAAGAGGACAAACCAACATGACACAAACCAAGAGGACAAACAAACCTGACACAAACCAAGAGGACAAACAAACCTGACACAAGCCAAGAGAACAAACAAACCTGACATAAACCAAGAGGACTAACAAACCTGACAAAAACCAAGAGGACAAACAAACCTGACACAAACCTAGAGGACAAACAAACCTGACATAAACCAAGAGGACAAACAAACCTGACACAAACCAAGAGGACAAACAAACCTGACATAAATAAAGAGGACACATTAACCTGACACAAACCAAGAGGACAAACAAACCTGACACAAACAAGGAGAACAAACAAATCTGACATAAACCAAGAGGACTAACAAACCTGACACAAACCAAGAGGACAAACAAACCTGACACAAGCCAAGAGGATAAACAACATGACACAAACCAAGAAGACAAACAAACCCGACAAAAACCAAGAGGACAAACCAACATGACACAAACCAAGAGGACAAACAAACCTGACACAAACCAAGAGGACAAACAAACATGACACAAGCCAAGAGAACAAACAAACCTGACATAAACCAAGAGGACTAACAAACCTGACAAAAACCAAGAGGACAAACAAACCTGACACAAACCTAGAGGACAAACAAACCTGACATAAACCAAGAGGACAAACAAACCTGACACAAACCAAGAGGACAAACAAACCTGACATAAATAAAGAGGACACATTAACCTGACACAAACCAAGAGGACAAACAAACCTGACACAAACCAAGAGGACAAACAAACATGACACAAGCCAAGAGAACAAACAAACCTGACATAAACCAAGAGGACTAACAAACCTGACAAAAACCAAAAGGACAAACAAACCTGACACAAACCTAGAGGACAAACAAACCTGACATAAACCAAGAGGATAAACAAACATGACACAAATCAAGAGGACAAACAAACCTGACATAAATAAAGAGGACACATTAACCTGACACAAACCTAGAGGACAAACAAACCTGACACAAACCTAGAGGACAAACAAACCTGACACAAACCAAGAGGACAAACAAACATGACACAAACCAAGAGGATAAACAAACATGACACAAACCAAGAGGACAAACAAACATGACACAAACCAAGAGGATAAACAAACCTGACACAAACCAAGAGGACAAACAAACCTGACACAAACCAAGAGGACAAACAAACATGACACAAACCAAGAGGACAAACAAACCTGACACAAACCAAGAGGACAAACAAACATGACACAAACCAAGAGGATAAACAAACCTGACACAAACCAAGAGGACAAACAAACCTGACACAAACCAAGAGGATAAACAAACCTGACACAAACCAAGAGGACAAACAAACCTGACACAAACCTAGAGGACAAACAAACCTGACACAAACCTAGAGGACAAACAAACCTGACACAAACCAAGAGGACAAACAAACCTGACACAAACCAAGAGGACAAACAAACTTGGCACAAACCAAGAAGACAAACTAACCTGACACAAACCAAGAAGACAAACAAACCTGACACAAACCAAGAGGACAAACACACCTGGCACACACCAAGAGGACAAACAAACCTGACACAAACCAAGAGGACAAACAAACCTGACACAAATCAAGAGGACTAACACATCTGGCACAAACCAAGAGGACAAACAAACCCGACACAAAGCAAGAAGACAAGCAAACCTGACACAAACCAAGAGGACTAACAAACCTAACATAAACCAAGAGGACACACTGCCATTACACAAATAAAGAGGACAAACAAACCTAACACAAACCAAGAGGACAAACAAACCTGACACAAACCAAGAGGATAAACAAACCTGACAAAACCAAGAGGACACTGCCGTTACACAAATAAAGAGGACAAACAAACCTAACACAAACCAAGAGGACAAACAAACCTGACACAAATCAAGAGGACAAACAAACCTGACACAAACCAAGAGGACAAACAAACCTGACACAAATCAAGAGGACAAACAACCCGACTCAAACCAAGACGACAAACAAAACTGACTTAAACCAAGAGGACAAACAAACCTGACACAAACCAAGAGGACAAACAAACTGGACACAAACCAAGAGGACAAACAATCCGACTCAAACCAAAAGGACAAACAAACCTGACACAAACCAAGAGGACAAACAACCCGACTCAAACCAAGAGGACAAACAAAACTAACTTAAAACACGAGGACCAAAAACCTGACGCAAACCAAGAGGACAAAAAAACCTAACAATTAGTAAAAGGACAAAAAAACCTGAAAAAACCAAAAGGACAAACAAATCTTACACAAGCCAAGAGACCTAACATACAGACAAAAACCAAGAGGGGAAACAAACAGACAAAAACACGATAACAAGGAGACTACACAAGTAGTCAATTATCAAAAGGACAAACAACACGACACAAACCAAGAGGACAAACAAACCTGACACAAAAAAAGAGGACAAACAAATCTGACACAAACCAAGAGGACAAACACACCTGACACAAACCAAAAGGATGAACAAACCTGACACAAACCAAGAGAACAAACAGCAAGACTTGCACAAACCAAGAGGACAACAAACCCGACACAAACAAAGAGGACAAACAAACCTTACACAAACCAAGAGGACAAACAAACCTGACACAAACAAAGAGGACAAACAAACCTTACACAAACCAAGAGGACAAACAAACCTGACACAAACCAAGAGGACAAACAAACATGACACAAACCAAGAGGATAAACAAACCTGACACAAACCTAGAGGACAAACAAACTTGACACAAACCTAGAGGACAAACAAACCTGACACAAACCAAGAGGACAAACAAACATGACACAAACCAAGAGGATAAACAAACCTGACACAAACCAAGAGGACAAACAAACCTGACACAAACCAAGAAGATAAACAAACCTGACACAAACCAAGAGGACAAACAAACCTGACACAAACCAAGAGGACAAACAAACATGACACAAACCAAGAGGACAAACAAACCTGACACAAACCAAGAGGACAAACAAACATGACACAAACCAAGAGGATAAACAAACCTGACACAAACCAAGAGGACAAACAAACCTGACACAAACCAAGAAGATAAACAAACCTGACACAAACCAAGAGGACAAACAAACCTGACACAAACCTAGAGGACAAACAAACCTGACACAAACCTAGAGGACAAACAAACCTGACACAAACCAAGAGGACAAACAAACCTGACACAAACCAAGAGGACAAACACACTTGGCACAAACCAAGAAGACAAACTAACCTGACACAAACCAAGAAGACAAACAAACCTGACACAAACCAAGAGGACAAACACACCTGGCACACACCAAGAGGACAAACAAACCTGACACAAACCAAGAGGACAAACAAACCTGACACAAATCAAGAGGACAAACACATCTGGCACAAACCAAGAGGACAAACAAACCCGACACAAAGCAAGAAGACAAGCAAACCTGACACAAACCAAGAGGACTAACAAACCTAACATAAACCAAGAGGACACACTGCCATTACACAAATAAAGAGGACAAACAAACCTTACACAAACCAAGAGGACAAACAAACCTGACACAAACCAAGAGGACAAACAATCCTGACACAAACCAAGAAGGCAAACAAACCTGACACAAACCAACAGGACAAACAAACCTGACACAAACCAAGAGGACAAACAAACTTGACACAAACCAAGAGGACAAACAAACCTGACATAAACCAAGAGGACAAACAAACCTGACACAAACCAAGAGGACAAACAAACCTGACACAAACCAAGAGGACAAACAAACCTGACACAAACCAAGAGGATAAACATGCCTGGCACAAACCAAGAGGATAAACATGCCTGGCACAAACCAAGAGGACAAACAAACCTGTCACAAACCAAGAGAACAAACAAACCTGACACAAACCAAGAAGGCAAACAAACCTGACATGAACCAAGAGGACAAACAATCCTGACACAAACCAAGAAGGCAAACAAACCTGACATGAACCAAGAGGACAAACAAACCTGACACAAACCAAGAGGACAAACAAACCTGACACAAACCAAGAAGGCAAACAAACCTGACACAAACCAAGAGGACAAACAAACCTGACATGAACCAAGAGGACAAACAAACCTGACACAAACCAAGAGGACAAACAAACCTGACACAAACCAAGAGAACAAACAAACCTGACACAAACCAAGAAGGCAAACAAACCTGACATGAACCAAGAGGACAAACAATCCTGACACAAACCAAGAAGGCAAACAAACCTGACATGAACCAAGAGGACAAACAAACCTGACATGAACCAAGAGGACAAACAAACCTGATACAAACCAAGAGGACAAACAATCCTGACACAAACCAAGAAGGCAAACAATCCTGACACAAACCAAGAGGACAAACAAACCTGACATGAACCAAGAGGACAAACAAACCTGACACAAACCAAGAGGACAAACAAACCTGACATGAACCAAGAGGATAAACAAACCTGACACAAACCAAGAGAACAAACAAACCTGACACAAACCAAGAAGGCAAACAAACCTGACACAAACCAAGAGGACAAGCAAACCTGACACAAACCAAGAGGACAAACAAACCTGACACAAACCAAGAGGATAAACAAACCTGACACAAACCAAGAGAACAAACAAACCTGACACAAACCAAGAAGGCAAACAAACCTGACATGAACCAAGAGGACAAACAATCCTGACACAAACCAAGAAGGCAAACAAACCTGACATGAACCAAGAGGACAAACAAACCTGACACAAACCAAGAGGACAAACAAACCTGACACAAACCAAAAGGACAAACAAACCTAACACAAACCAAGAGGACAAACAATCCTGACACAAACCAAGAAGGCAAACAAACCTGACATGAACCAAGAGGACAAACAAACAAACACTAAGATAACAAACAATCAGACACTAGGTAACAAAGCGAATACAAACGGAACTGAGAGCTAACGCAAACGTAGGAGATTGAGTTCCCCATCGCACAATATATCGTGGATTGCGAACGTCCACTTTTTGTTTACCATTTTTAGACCTTTTCTTCTTTTTTCGCAGCATCTTGTTCATTCAGTGCACGATTGTTGTGTTGGCTTATATAGATTCCCCCTTACAGATGATGTTTACTATCGCCACAACCTCGCTCTAAGTACAAGTCATTTACCAATCAGAACTGATAGAAAACAAGAATCCCCTACTCCATAATCAATCCTTCTCTCCTCCAGTCTCCACTTGACAGAGTATGGCATACCTCGCTGGTCCAGCTGTGCACATAAATAGAAACCAGCTGGTATTTAGGTCTAATTAAAGTCAACTCCCTGCCACTTAACTAACTTTCAATTTTAGCTTTATATTTCACACAAAATGCGCTATAAGGTATATTGACTGAGGATTGATTATTCTCTATTTATTGTGAAGAATTTTCGCTGCGATAAACGGTAACGATGCTGATGTTGGTAGTAAACAGAATTATATGAGTTGTAAAGTTTGAGGACAAATATGTCAAATAGAAATCTTCCTCCTTCCCGGTCCAAGTTATATTCCCTCACATGAACCTCACACAGCGATCAAGTTTAGCAAATATTTTATCTGCTTACGCACTTAAATTCGGTATATAAAATTCCACAGGGAATGCAGTTAAAGTTCTGTAAATTTATTGCTCTTTTGTCAACGTTTCGGCCGAAGCCTTCTTCAGGACGATCAACTACAACTCGACTACATCTTTAAAATACTATGCACATAACTGTAATTGTTCAATAAGAAGTCCAACGTTAAATTTTTTATTTCCATTGAAATAAAGAAGGCTTCGGCCGAAACGTTGACAAAAGAGCAATAAATTTACAGAACTACGCACTTAAAGACATTTACATTGGATAACACATTTTACCACATTGTGAAAAGTAACAGACAATTCCATCGGACAATACGTTTTACCAAATTGTGAAAAGTAACAGACACTTCCATTGGACAATACATTTTACATGAACCAATCAAATTGGATAATTAGCAATATACAATTCTATTGGTCAGTAATTTCATCGATCGACTTGTATAATCCAACCAAATTTCATGATTTTATATTAAGCTCATTTTATTCATACTGACGCTTAAACTTTGATAACCTTTTATTATAACATATGTGTCACCAACGTCCTGCACCACAAGCAATGTCGATGCACGACACGCGCAGCTGTGGCTCCCCTTCAAGTCCTAATACAAGTAGAGAGTTTCCGAAGAGCACCGACTAAGCTATTCGGAGTTTCTTTGTAGAGGTAGATTTAATCAATCGCAGGGCTCAGATTACAGCGGCGTGTTCCTTTTTATTTCCAATTATAGCTTTATCAAAACAGAAGAACGCCTTTACCCAAACCGGAGATAGGCAGATAATAGGATTTACCGTCTATCTCCCTACAATTTCTCATTACTCTGTTCCCCTCGTCTCAAAATGTCACCATTTTCGACAACAGCCGAACAAGGACCAAATGTAAGTGAAAAGCGTAATTCGGACAATAACGGAAATAATTTCATAAGTTACTGTCACTTGCCGATAGATGGCGCGCTGATACAAGTGTAATCAGGAGCTAATAGGGACGTGTTGTATCGGATATGGAACCAAATAAGACAAGCTTGAAAATTACTTTAGCGAAAGCGGTGTAAAATGTAACGGATATGTTTGTACGGAAACTTTGGAGACGGAAAACAAATGATGGCGAGATAAAATGGAAGTTGGTGTAAATTATATCGTAGTAAGGTTGGTTATCGTCTGTCAGGCAGAATATCAAGTTATAAACACCATAAAACGACCAACGCGTGAAGGAATATGTCGTCTTATAAGAAAAGGGAGCACTCTAGAACCCTTCTTTTAAAGGTGCTCTATGACACCAATATATAGGGACATGTCATAGATTAAGACTGTCAAATTTCACCTTTCATTGAAAATGATATCGACACAGCCTTTTCTATACCCCGAAGAAGTATGTTTAAGGAGCATATTTCGCAGCTTGAATGTATTGCCTATGACAAAATTGGGTCAAAAATGTTTTAGATTTGTGTGTCAAAATTTCGAACAATTCTAGAAGTTTTGAAACCCGATCTAGATAGAAACAAAACCACTCTGTCTCAACCTTTATCTATCACTTTTTGATACAGTTAGCGAAAATCATGTCTTAATTAAAATCGCTGAAATTTGGAAGTCTTAGTCTTCATGTTTGACCTGTCCCTGAACATTACGTCATAAAGGTCATAAAGGAGGACACGTTACATATAAGGTGACCTTTATACAATGTAGAAAGATATGATATGGATGCCCGCGGAGCTGTAGGATGACTTTTTCATCTATTCTCCGCCAGGTTTAGAAACCATCATGCTATTTTCATATTTATAAACAAAATGGATGTTGATATACAGGGTATTACTACTAAATAACGTGCAGAGAGATCCTCTTTTTTAAAAGGTTAGACAGTTTCACCTTACTAGTAATCCCATGCCGGTCATTGACAAGCGAAACTTTTTTTTATGCCCCCGGAATCAAAGATTCGGGGGCATATAGTTTTTGGCCTGTCCGTCTGTTTGTCTGTTTATCTGTTTGTCTGTTTGTCTGTCTGTTTGTCCGAAAAACTTTAACATTGGACATAACTTTTGAATGGGAAGTGATAGGGCTTTCATATTTCACATGTGTATTCCTTGTGACAAGACCTTTCCATTGATACCAAAATTTTTGACCTCGTGACCTTGACCTTGATCTTTGACCTACTTTTCAAAAACTTTAACATTGGGCATAACTTTTGAATGGGAAGTGATAGGGCTTTCATATTTCACATGTGTATTCCTTGTGACAGGACCTTTCCATTGATACCAAAATTTTTGACCTCCTGACCTTGACTTTGACCTTTGACCTACTTTTCAAAAACTTTAACATTGGGCATAACTTTTGAATGGGAAGTGACAGGGCTTTCATATTTCACATGTGTATTCCTTGTGACAAGACCTTTCCATTGATACCAAAATTTTTGACCTCGTGACCTTGACCTTGACCTTTGACCTACTTTTCATAAACTTTAACATTGGGCATAACTTTTGAATGGGAAGTGATAGGGCTTTCATATTTCACATGTGTATTCCTTGTGACAAGACCTTTCCATTGATACCAAAGTTTTTGACCTCGTGACCTTGACCTTGACCTTTGACCTACTTTTCAAAAACTTTAACATTGGGCATAACTTTTGAATGGGAAGTGATAGGGCTTTCATATTTCACATGTGTATTTCTTGTGACAAGACCTTTCTATTGATACCAAAATTTTTGACCTCGTGACCTTGACCTTGACCTTTGACTACTTTTCAAAAACTTTAACATTGGGCATAACTTTTGAATGGGAAGTGATAGGGCTTTCATATTTCACATGTGTATTCCTTGTGACAAGACCTTTCCATTGATACCAAAGTTTTTGACCTCGTGACCTTGACCTTGACCTTTGACCTACTTTTCAAAACTTTAACATTGGGCATAACTTTAGAATGGGAAGTGATAGGGCTTTCATATTTCACATGTGTATTCCTTGTGACAAGACCTTTCCATTGATACCAAAATTTTTGACCTCGTGACCTTGACCTTGACCTTTGACCTACTTTTCAAAAATTTTAACATTGGGCATAACTTTTGAATGGGAAGTGATAGGACTTTCATATTTCACATGTGTATTCCTTGTGACAAGACCTTTCCATTGATACCAAAATTTTTGACCTCGTGACCTTGACCTTTGACCTTTTAACCCAGTGACCTCACATACATGTACTTAGCAGAAAATAGTGTTCATACTAACAAAGATGCCACCGGGGGCATTCGTGTTTCACAAACACAGGCTTTATTTTCTTTTAAATACTTTATTCATAATTAATCTATGCCCTTACATTGATGCGACACACTGCATTGATGCATTGACAAGCGAAATTTAAATCAGTGATACTAATAACGACAATATATAGTCACTTCATTGTTTGACTTCTTTTGAGAACAGTCAAACTTATGTCCCAAGGAAGTGAAGGAAACGCGGGAAAGAGTTACATGAGGCAGAAGGCATACCTACGTCACTTTTGCGCGCAATGACGTCTAAACTACAGTCGTCATCTTCTTGTGCAGGCGGACAGAGATGCCGACGCCGGACTTTAACCATGATACTCAGGGCACATGTGTATACGTATTGTATCTGTCACAAATTAACGGGCAAAGCGAACGGACGACTAACGAATAACAATATGTCCTACCCGTTCGGTTTCGATCCTTCGCATCATTTACTCCTCCGTCGTCAGGCGTACCTCGTCCGGTGATAACGTTGTTTGCCCTGTGATGTCTGTTGGTCTCCGTTCTTTCCCGAAGGAAGTTATGAATATGTTCAAAACTTTTCAAAAGTTTCCATCAGGTAGAATGGACAAAGGCGTCTGCCATGTGTACGTTACGTTTCTCCTGGTATATCCGTCTGTCCGGTACACGTCTGTTACATCTCCGCTAGCTAAGGTTGCAATTACAGTCAAAACCTGTATTAGCGACCCACTGTATTAAGAGACCACCTGTCTTCTGTAACTTGAGTTTTCATTGCAAGTAAACGAGTTTCATGTAAACGTGAAATGTACCTGTATTAAGAGACCACCTGTCTTATGCGACCTTAGTTTTACAGTCCCTAACATGGTCTCTGCTAGGTTTAACTGTATCTCAATCGGTTTGATCTTATCATATTGACCCCCACCTCCCCCCTCAACCCTGTGCCTTTTTGACAGAACGCTCTAGATCCGCTCCTGACCCCAGACGTATTAGTCCAATATTATTGTTATAGTAGGACCTTTCCTTGCTCTTTATCGGTCTTATATTTTATTCATACTCCATTCTTAAGTAAGATTACACTGAAAGCTCCCCTTATTCAATTTCTCCGCTGTCCTATTGTCGGGAGAACGGTAGGCTGTTAGCCTAGGAGCTGTCACGATTTTTGCTCGATGTTTTGAATTGTTTATTTCGGGATCGATCAGTTACATTCTTTTGTGGAACAAAATCTTTTCTCTGGTCCAAAAAATCTCGGAAAGATTGGACTTGCATGGAAATAATATTGCAGTATTTAATTTACCGTAAAATGGCAACGAATACGAAATGGAGAGGTTAGAAGAATTAGTTATAGGTTGCACGTCCATCAAAAGAAAGGCGTATCATGTTGTCGTCCGTCTGTATGTGTCTTTCTCTGTAGGGATTCAATCTTTTAAAGGAGTTCACAAATTCCACTCGGCGAAAATACCATTTGTTTTCAAGGAAATACATCAATTATCAAGACAGATGATAGCAAAGGCCCGCTTGCTCTGAGCAAGCTTTAATGGTAACACATATAAACAAAACAAGTGGAAAAATGAACGAAAATAAGGAAGAAAAGATACATGTACATGCTGACCAATTCAATTTTCTTCAACCAAGATGGCCGTTACGTGCGCCGCCATTTTAGTCAGTTTTTATACGAAAATATTTCTAGATGAATCCCTATATTTGTAGCTATATGTTGTAGATTCGGTTTTTACAGTATGTAATATAAAGCTAGAATGAAAAGTAGTGAAATGGTTGAAAAGTGTTAAGTTGTATGTCTGCAACAGGACATTGAAAATTTTCGAATCCTTAGTTTCGTATGCTATATGGAATTTTTCGAATCCTTAGTTTCTTATCCTACATGTATATAAACACAGTAACGTGCGACGGTCCATGCGATTTTTGCTGAAATTTTCATGCACCGTCTTCGCTTCGCTTCTCTAGGGCTTTGCTATAATTCCTATTAACACAAGACATACCTTGCTTGAAATATAGACGGACAGTTTGCCCAACAGTCGTTTTCCCAATCTCCTACGCATGCGACCGATTTCAGTTCCGCTTTTCTTCACTTTGAAATCTACCTCTGCCGTCATCGCCTATTGTTTGTCTGCAAGATTCTTGCAGATTGAAACGGGGGCTTCGTATTTGTAAATAAAATATTGCAAGTATATACCACTAAGTGTAACTACATTTATGAGGTATATAATGTACAAGCATTGTCTTTGTTTCAATGCAATACCATGCAGTATCAGGGATTCTTTCTTCATTCGTACGTTGCCAACACGATCAGCTGAGCGAGAAGTTTCCAATTAAAATACAAATTCTGGCCATAAATCGAAACCTACCGTCTTTAGACGTGAGTCTTGTAAATTATCCTTCATCAAGATAAGAATCGTTTCCTTCATTGCCAATTTACTCGCCCCTAAACGCTCAAATATGTGCCTCTAACTTTGAATCTTTTGCGATGTTTACGTCAGAAGTCCGAATGACGTCACTGTGACGACATGCCATACCTGCGATGCCTCTCGGGCTTTATCATTGCGTGAAATGGCGTAGGAAAATAGCGATGACGGCAAGGTTATATTGCAAGCCTTTGCCGCCTATGACCTTGTTGCAAGTTGTCGTTTTCCCTGGCAAATGTTCGATATCGCACCTGCTGGTAGACTTATGCATTATGACGTCATAACCGAAATGGTCCGTCAAAGCTTTTATGACGTCATTATGTGAAAACCTGCAAACAAGCGCGATGCCGGCAATTTGGCCCCCCATGAATAGACCGACCTTCTTCACATTACCGCTAGACTTGCATCTTAGACACGCCAAGACCCGACATCATTTCTTTTGACGTTATTTCTAACTGTGACTTCATAAATCTGCTACGACGTCACAGTTTAAAGTTACGTCAAATCTTGTGATGTCGGGTCTTAGTATGTGTAAAATGTAAATCATTTACTTTCCATTGTCATTTTCAAGAAACGAAGATTCTGATTGGCTGAGAAATTTTGTTGCTACATCGATCAACACAATTTTTCACGGAAGTCTAATTATAGCACCGGGGATTCCCTCAAACACGAATTAACTCGTTGCTGAAAATACAATTTGTTGATGATTGCTCATCATTTCAAGGGTACCATTTCTTTTCTACTTACTCAAAAATTAACAGTGCATGTAGAATTTGCTCAAACTGGTCCTTATTCCAAAGATATAGAGAGACGATCGTTCGCTGTTTGAATCATGGCGGCTGCCATAACTTGCTTTGGCAGACGTATCACTGCAAAACACTCCGACTTACGAAATATAGTGCGATGATTGATTGTTTTTAGATCCAAGAAAACAGTCTGTTTTCCATAAATAGATGATAATAAAATGATAAGAAATGAATCTTATATTTGTTCTGTTGATGCAGGTATCATCCGAAAAATTGGACAGAAAACTTTTGCATCAACGCGCTACGCGCATTGATGCAATTTTCTGTCCAATTTTTCGGGTGATACCTGCATCAACAGAAAAAAAATATGAGATTCATTTCTTAAGTCAACTGCGGTAATGTGAAAATCGTCTTTTCCGGATACTTTGGTGCAGAAATACTAGAACCTCATATGATTTCTGATATGCAGCTCGAATACGGATATGAATCGCAAAAATCCGTATAAAAATGCTTGATGACATACATTGATAACGAGGACAATTGGCGAAACGTTAAGTAAAGTAGAGAGGAGAGTCGAACGATCAATACACGGATTTAATTTGGTAAAAATCTTAATACCTCCACTTCCAATTTCTCTCAGTAAATGTAAATCCAGCGATGGTATTTTGCAGAGAAAGATGTAACAGGGATTAAGGATTGATTCTTTAATCCTTGAGAATCAAGTAAAGCAGGGAGTTAATTCGACATGTTACAATTGGTAATGACTTATATTCGTGTATCCCACCTATTACATTACACAATCATTACTACTTTATGATTGGTCGGGATGTACAAGGATAATACCGGAGATTTAAGCTGATCTCAGCAGGTGCTCGTCAAGAAATTACCGTCAGAGTTAATTCGGTAGATATTTTTATGTCCTAATGACATGCACCTCATCAAATAACGTTACTTTGCACGTAAACAACGTTTAGTACACGATTTTATATGGGCTTGTATACATATATCTATCAAACATATCGAATTCTCAATCAGTAGCTCTCATTTCATACCAGGACCTGATGACCTTGAACTATGACCTTCGTTTCAAACAAATACTATTTGTATTGACGATATCATTTAAGAGATATTGCGAGGATGTTTTCACGTGTATATTCACTTTGGTCAGGGGTTTAATTGGGACCTTTGACCTTGCGACCTTATTCTTAATTTCAACTTATGCATTTTCATTCTTAAATTCTTTCCTTTTTATATTCCAAGGGGATTTCCTTTAGAAGCAATGCCTTTATGAACTCTGGGTAACTATACATATGAGAGCAGTCAGAATAATTAACTCAAGTTCATGTTTACGATAGTAAAGGACGAACTCAACCTGATAATTAAATCCGTAAAGACTGTTGGTGATGCCGACAAACGATAAACTAAGGTAATTGTCCAAGGAGTACCGAATAATCACATCACATCACCTCTCTGGCACTTTCTTAAAAAGATATTCCGTCAAGATTAGCGGGAATTTATGAGCTTGTGTTTCCCGCGAGAATTGTCTGCAAAGGAAGTTATATCCTTCTGTAGTTACTGATGGCAGGATAATTTTAAATTGCCGAAGTTTATCATACCCCTGGAGAATTCATTAACACACCCTGGGAGAATTCATTTATTGTTTGAAGCGTTTATCATGAAAGTAAATGCGCCTATTTATAGCGTCTCTGACGACGAAATCTCGTGTAATCTCGTGTCAATTTTTGCTGAATCTGGCAATAGGTTTAAAACGACATAATATCTAAATCCAAGATACAATATTATTCTATGTTGGTAAGATGTTAAGGTAGATTAATTGTCCAGTCAAATTCATAATGGTTACCCAATACTTTCTTTTCAAAATAATGGCACATTTGGTTAAGCAAATACATGTTTATGAAATTGTTTCATTTAAAAAATATTTGTACAAAGGATTTTGAACCCCAGTGACTGCCTCCCTTGGAGACATTTTAAGTCCCGTGCTCTCTCAGGTCCCAAAGGATATTGCAAAGCTGCTTTATGGGACATTTTTCAAGTTGGCGTACTTCGGACTTCGTACTTAAGGAGTCATATTAAAGTAATCAGGTGCAATAAAAAAGTAAAATCGAACACACAATAGATGGAGAGCTTTAAATATGTATATTTACATATGAAAATAAATAAATTCTCACAAAATTTATTCTAGGTTAACATTGACAATTTACGTTTTCCAAGTGCGGTGTCCGAAGTGCAAGGTCCGCGAACATGAAAAATGTCTATTTGGTGTTTCTGTCTTAGACTAGCGTTCGCATTGTCACAATGGTATTGTGTTCGATGTAGCCCACCTCTATCACATGTGGAATGGTTTTTGTAATTATTTTACATACTGAAATAGGAAAAGGGGGGGGGGGGGAGTGGATAAACACGAAAATTAACAGACACACGGACCAACAGAAATATTAAACTACTCAAGTTTAAACAGCAAGGGTATCCAGTAGAAAACTGATTGACGGACCAAATTGATTTTCTGCATTCCTCTGTCCTGGATGGACTTGATTCAAGTGTTATTTATACGTATTATGACAAATAGCATTATTCCATGGAAATTCCTAGGCGATTTTATGTAACTAATTTTGAATAAAGTGATATTCCTTTTGTTTCCGCAGGGATCGAATGTCAAAGAATACGATTTAATAATTACTACCTGTCATCCTTGACAACTCGTCTTCATTCCGCGTCGCAGTAAATTATATAACAGCTTTTGATTGGCCGGTCCCGTGGAGCCTAATTTGAATGTCTGCGGGACTACTATGTTCGTATCATTACGCCGTGTCAGATTGTCTATGTATAATATGTCACGTGACTATAAACGTCAATATATGTGTGCCACAGAACACTTCTTGAATTGTTATCATGCAAAATACTCACCACATGCTTGGAAAATGCAGATGAATTTTTTTACAGATTGGAACCGTCAGATAAATCAAAACGAATTTTGATTGATTGTGTAACATTACCAATCAATTTATCTTTTTCACAACCAATTTATCACGGACTGTACCAGAAAATTCGTTTTGTGTGTTTATCTGTCTCAATCGTACGTAATTTTATATTTGGTTTTATTGCTAATAATTACTAAACACGATATGTTACTTTGTTCGAACAACTGATAATTTTGCGGAATGACAGAAACAATAAAAACGAAAAGATATGGTTTTGATTGTTAAATTATTGTAAAATTGCCTTACATGGATAATAAAATCTAGTAATAATTTTATATATCGGAACTATCATCTTTAGCTTCAACGCATTTCCTGTCACGTGATCAACATAGGAAGTGGAACGTCATAACATGATGAAAGCTCTTAAATTACTAAAAATAAGTTATATTAACTTGGAAGACAAGATGATGATGATGATGATGGTGGTGGTGGTGGTGGTGGTGGTGGTGGTGGTGATGATGATGATGATGATGATGATGATGATGATGATGATGATGATGATGATGATGATGATGATGATGATGATGATGATGATGGTGGTGGTGGTGGTGGTGGTGGTGATGATGATGATGATGATGATGATGATGATGATGATGATGATGATGTGGGAATTCTTACTTTATTTATTCTAGATGTCACAAGAGAGCTTTGGTCATATAGTAATTCAACCTCTATTTTTTCAGCTTTATTTATTTATTTTTATTTTTATTTATTTTTATTTTTTTTTAAATGAAGACGTGTAGTTGAATCCATAAAAATATCAGAAAAGAAAAAAAAGTTGGTGTAAATTTCATGTATAAACAAACAGTAAATGAAAATATTGTAACTTTACTGAGTAACATACATGGAAGATGTACTAATTATTCGACGGTGTCTTGTATTTTTTATTTACTTTTTTTGTCATAAACGTTTAGATTATCTCACAAACTTAATAACGACCTATAGATTATGTAGAATAATCACATGGTTCATTTCTGGAGAAAATTGGATTTCGTTTTATGGTGGACTGCGGAGAAATGACAAAGTGGATGTTTCCCGTAAATCTGTTGATTGGAATTTAAAGTTTGATAGAAATGTCGCTGTATATTGTACAATATGTACAGATACCACATCCCCAAGCTCGGATCAAGGGCAACGGAAAGGATGCTCTTCCATTTTGATAATGCATATTTATTTATTATATAAACTATAAATAACGACGCTCTGATTGGTTAGTAACGTCGCTGACGCTCATGTATAAATCACCATATAGCACGGTCTGAAAATAGACTGGAATTACCCCACTACCGTCTGCAAATGACGACTTTATTTTATTGTGAATCAAATATGAAATTATAAATTAAAAGTTATGGACTTTTAACTCAGTATATATGATGTGATATTGACTTACTATGAAAATATTGACATCGTCTTCGCCTCGGTCAATATGTACACAGTAATTCAATATCACGTCATATACACTGAGTTAAAAGTCCATAATTGTATAGTTTATTTTTCAGTCTTTTCTGTGAAAACGTTTATATTTAAAAAAAAATCTGCAACCAATTTAAATGATGACATGAACCCCCTTACTCTACAACTAATTGCAAACTGCCCTTTCCCTTCTCCGAGAGGCAAAGTCATTGTATTCAGCTTTAATTGAAACAACTGGTTATCTTAGTATTTGAAGAAAGACATTTATATGTCTAAATTTGCAATATTTCTGTTTCAGGTAACACAAGTTTGGTTGCTAAGCGACTCTCTATGTGACGCATGGGTTGCATCAGACGTCCTTGCCTGTACGGCCTCCATACTTAACCTTACCGCTATTAGTGTAGACAGGTAGGTCAAAAGGTCACAGGTTACCTAGCAACCTTACCATGTTCCAGACCATGCTTAATCTTACCACTATTAGTGTAGACAGGTAGGTCAGAAGGTCATAGATTACTTAGTAATGGTATGTACCGCTATTAATGTAGATAGGTAGGTCAGAAGGTCACAGGTTACTTAGTAATGATATGTACCGCTATTAGTGTAGACAGGAAGGTCAGAAGGTCATAGGTTACTAAGTGATGGTATGTACCGTTATTAGTGTAGACAGGTAGGTCAGAAGGTCACAGGTTACTTAGTAATGGTATGTACCGCTATCAGTGTAGACAGGTAGGTCAGAAGGTCACAGGTTACTTAGTGATGGTATGTACCGCTTTTAGTGTAGACAGGTAGGTCAGAAGATCATAGATTACTTAGTAATGGTATGTGCCGCTTTTAGTGTAGACAGGTGGGTCAGAAGGTCACACGTTACCTAGCAACCTTACCATGTTCAAGACCGTACTCAGCCTTACCGCTTTTACTGTAGACAGGTAGGTCGAACGGTCATAGGTTACTCAATAAAAGTATGTTTCAGTTGATACTTTATATTACCCTTATCAGTGTAAACAGGTAGGTCAAATGGTCACAGGTTACCTAGTAACGGTAAGTTTCATTCCATACTTAAACTTACCGCTGTAAGTGTAGATAGGTAGGTCAACAGATCAAAGGCTACCTAGTAACGGTAAGTTTCATTCCATACTTAAACTTACCGCTATAAGTGTAGACAGATAGGTCAAAAGGTCACAGGGTACTTGTTAATGGTAAGTTGCATTCCATATACGTAACCTTACCGCCATAAATGTAGACAGGTCAAAAAGTCCCAGGTTACTTGGTAAAGGTTTGTTTCATTCCATACTTAATCTTTCCGCCATTAGTGTAGTTCAAAAGGTTACGTGTTACCTATTAACGGTATGTTTCAGTGCTTACCGCTGTTAGTGTAGACAGGTAGATCAAAAGGTCATAGGTTTCCTAGTTACGGTATGTCTCAGTCCATACTTAATCTTACCGCTATAAGTGTAGACAGGTAGTTCAAAAAGTTACAGATTACTTAGTAACAGTATGTTTCATTTCATACTTAACCTTACCGCTATAATTTTAGATAGGTAGGTCAAAAAGTCATAGGTTACTTAGTAACGGCATTTCCAGTTCCTAAGTTACAGTATGTTTCAGGCATACTTAACCTTACCGCTATAATTTTAGACAGGTACCGGTAGATCAAAAGGTCACAGGTTACCTATTAACGGTATATTTCAGTCCATTCTTAACCTTTACCGCTATACGTGAAGACAGGTAGGTCAAATAGATCACAGGTTACCTAGTTACGGTATGCTTCAGTCCATACGTAACTTTACCGATGTAAGTGAAGACAGGTAGGTCGAAAGGTCGCAGGTTACCTGTTAACGGTATGTTTCTGTCCATACGAAACATTACCGCTATAAATGTAGACACTAGACAGGTTGGTCAGAAGGTCACAGGTTACTTAGTAACAGTGTGTTTAGTTCATACCTAACCTTACAGCTATTAGTGTAGACAGGTAGGTCAAAAGATCACAGGTTGCCTAGTAAAGGTATGTATCAGTCCATACTCAACCTTGTCGCCTATTGGTGTAGACAGTTAGGTTAACAATTGCTGAATTTTGTAGCTTTAAATGGAGACAGGTATTGGTATTTAGTCACGTGATTGATACATTAGCAACATTGTCATCGTCCTTAAAATTATGAATTTTGGCAGGCAAGGTAAAAATGTTAAATTCTGTTCCCTAGCAACAGGGTGTTGCTGTCCAGCCTTCGTTATCTTCTGTTTAAAAAGAAAAGTATTTGATAATCAAAAGGTTAAATCATACTGTACATTATCATGCAACATTTTGTAAATGTCATTGTACAATTTACTCATTCTTATGGTAACATGTGTAAGACAAACTACTATTTTACTTTGCTAACACATGGCCGTAATAGAAGTTGATCGCAACTCTCCGTGTCAAATCCGTTTATGGAGCCGCGTTTCGTGACGACGATGTACACTTAGAAAAGGCCAAGAATGCTCATTACATGGCAGAATTTCGTAAATTTCGTCGAAAATTGTTCGTTTTTCGGTACTAAATAAATAAGCTGAATGCAGACAAACAGAATTACTCATACAGATGCAAATTGAAGCACCTAAAAAATTCAAAAATTCTGTTTTATGTTGGATAAATGAGATAGGCAGGGACACTGTCTTACCAAACCAGAAGTCTGTAATTGCAGTTTTGCGTGACGTCAGGAAAAGCCCGCGAATTCCCACGAGCTGGCTCATTACTTTTAGCCATTATAACAAATTATATTGTGTTTGTATATTGTCATCGCATAACCTATGTCAGTAAATCAAACGTGATGGAAGAGCTCGAATGCTTCTCTATTCCATACGGTATTTGTAAGGATGAGAGAGGAGATCCCCAACGTGACGACATTACACTGATCACAGCGGAACACACACAACGACGGAGACAATGAGAACAGTGTCTAATGACTTAACATTAGACAAAAAGACTCTTAGATATTTCTAAAATCATGTGCAAACATAAATTGATAGCACCGTTGAATGGAGAAGAAAACCAAAAACTAATTATTCTCAAAAAAACACAACAAAGCATGCACAAGTAATTCATAGCATCATACCTGCCTAATTTTACGATTTTGTCGTAATTTTTACGATTTTTGATCTTCAAATATTGTCCTCATTTTTACGCCTTAAACATATTTTCAATCAGAATTACCTTTTAAAATATTTAAAACAAACGGAAAAACTTGCTTATATAAATTTTTAATTTATTGTAAGTTGGGTTTGATATCGTATAATGATTCAGACTTGTACAAATGTCAAAGTAGGGACAAGACGATGCTTTTTTTTCAAAATTACAATCAATTGTTTATATTACGCTTAACATCCCTAAATTATACTTTCTTTTGCAATATTTTACACCTTTCCTAAGAAACATGTAGCCAGGTCTGTAGAATGCATATGTAGCATTCTCTTATCTTTCATTGCCATGTACGTTAATGAGCATCTCTACTTCGTATTTGTTTTCAAATAAAAGAATTTTGTTCAAGAAATATATAGTTTCATGTGCAAGAAATCAACTTGAAATTCAACGTACGTGTAGGTAAATTCTATAAGTTTTCACATATTATGGTTACCACATGAAAGTTACTTTTAATGAAAAAATAATGTTTTTCTTTTCTTTCTTTCAGATTCATTGCTGTTACTCAACCCATAAAGTATTCAAAGCATAAAAACTCCAAACGAGTATTTGTGACGCTAGCTCTCACTTGGGTCATATCCGTTGCCATAGCAGCACCAATTGCATTAGGGGTAAATTATTCACAGTGGAGGATGCCGGGAATGTGTGCTTTCTTTAACTCCGATTTTCTGATATATTCGTCCATGGGATCGTTCTACCTTCCCACAATAATTATGATATTTTTATACTGGAGGATTTACCGTGTTCTGCGCCTGCGCGCTCAAGCAGCTCTTCGTTCGAAAAAGGCAAAGATGTTACGAAGTAGCAATATGGCGGGAAATATCATAGAGAACACTCAGACGGTAAATGCCGATAGACAGCTGAAGCAACCGACCGTGAATACCCGGATAACCACCGGTATAGATAACGGTAAAATATCATATAATACAACAAAAACTACAAATAACGAGTTAACATTACCGATCTCTGACGATGTATCGGTGACTAATGTGATAGACTCCGGGTCAAGTGAAAGAAATCCCGACGAAGACGGAAGTGCTATAAAAACTCCTGGAAGTGACAACGATATAGACGATGAAGTTGACGCCATGGGAGAACTAATCGTCAACCCTGTGGCGGTCAGACATGTAGAAATACAAATTGACGGTAACGGAAACGGAAGTTGCGTCACAGAAATCCCAACTGACGTAGAGACTAGGTTTTCAAACGTTTGTCCGGAAACAAAACCTACTTCCGGGCCAGATATTCCGTCGCACAAGTGTATGCTTACTTCCGGTACTAATAATAGCAATAAGAAATCAAACTCACATCGAAGAAAACAAAAAAGGGGCGTGGCGAAGTTTAACTTCCACATGCGCACTAGTAGGAAACGGAAAGAGAAATCTTCAACGAGAAAAGAGAGAAAAGCTACGAAAACGTTAGCCATAGTTTTGGGTAACTATTATTTATTTTATTCTCATAATTTTATGTCATTGTTTTCTTTTAACTCTGCTTTTCACTTATTTTAGCTTTAATTTATTGCACCAATATTTCCATATTCACAAACTTTGTAAAAATGGTCTTTCGGAGTGGTAAAACAAGGACAGGTCAAATTTTTACCAAATTGAAGTGAACGTTAGAAGTACGATTGAATATGCCTCTGATCAAGTGAACAAAAGCAAGTTGGATTAAACTGGCGCCTATAAGTCAACTATGCCTGCTTATGGACGATTTGGTAGCCGGACACGTTGGAAGGTTGTGCGCACGTTATCCGGATAACCACAGGTGACAGATGACCGTCCTCAGCGGCCAATGTTTGTCCATCGTTTAGTTGATTAACGTTCAGTCTTTTGTTTTTATAGTTTTGGTAACGTGTTTGATGTTTATTGTCCCATTTAGCATCTCTTGCTGTGTAACTATGTCTACTTGTGTCTCGATGTTTGCTGTGGGTGCTGTAGCGGAGTCTTAGTGGAGATCTCTACTTTGTTTTATAGCTTTAAGTGTTGAATGAGCGCTCTTTCTTTGGTTGATTAAAAAAGCCTTAGGTGAGAAGTAATCAAAACACAAGTGGCTTCATTGCCTGTTATGGCAGATCTTAAATTTAATGAGTGTTTTCAGGTTTCTAGGAAAGTCAACAAATTGCCCTCGTTTTCGCTCTCGTGAGAATGCCTTCAGAATTTTCATTTAAACATTTTTATTGAAAATTCAGTAACTAATTACTCGTACAGATAAAAATTTTATAATTACACGTTTTGGGTTAAATGTACTGAAAGGAAATTTATTGAAAGAATGTTTGTCAATGATGACTGTTTAAAGAATACGGGATTCTGAAATCCGTCCTCGGTTCTATTCTTTATTATAAGCAATTTCTGCTCGAGATATTGCGCGGGAAAAATCAATGGCTTGCTTATTACGCCCCTTGCCCTGTATGTTTATCTTCACCAAAAACAATCAATCTCAGAATATGCTAGACGTCATAACAGTATCAAAGGCGAACAGTCATCAATAAACGCAGACGTGAGGCAGATCTCTGCAGCTCAAATGGCAACAGTCATTAAGCGTCTTATAGATAACGATTGGATATGGGAATATCGATCAAAGAAAAGGGGTTCCGACTGAATATCTATCATGGACGCCTTCGTTCGCTGGACTTTGTTGTTGTCCCTTGTTTGATAGGGTCTGATCGAAAATATGAGACAAACAAAATATTTAAATTAGTTCGTTATAAAAAGTTGTCGTATTCTTCTAATGGTTCGCGAAGCAGTAATAAAATTTTATAGAAAATTGTCAAAAGAGCAGCGTCAAGAAAAGAAATACACAGCAAGAGACGATAAAAAAGGAACGATAAACAACAAACACGTCACAAGAATGCTAGTCAATTCAACTCTTGAATTAAAAACTTCTGCATCTTCCTCTTTTACCTGATGTTGCGTCAAGTTTCAAAGATCAAACGATTAATTGTAAGCCGTGTCATTCATTGAAAAACAAAACTTCGACTAAACTAGGTTATTGTCACCTCGTTTCCCCCATCAATCTCTTGTATCTTGTATGTAGACATATTTTCGATGACATATTTACGGTGGAATATTTATGTTGTCATATTTACAAATCAAAGACTTTAATAATTTGACAATTAACATAAGGGAAAAAAACATCAGTTGGTAATTTTGTCATTTCTAAAATGAGACGATGAGAATGTTATCAGTGCCAATGAATTTCTTTTCTTACTTCACTGTTTCTGCTTTCACAGTGTAACCAAGTCTGTATTAAGTCATTTGAAGGTTGTGTACATTGCTCTATGATAAGAGGTCTCCCCCTTTGCGGCAGTTTGGCTTGATATTTGTCCCCAGAACAATTTTTAGTGTCGATCGATCCCCGGAATATAGCTAAATCCACGGATAGACAGTGTATTTATGCGCACTTTCCATCGCGCATTTCCATCTCAAGTGCCGTAAAACGGAATTTTGTTGTCGTAAACGAGAATGAGAATGTCGTAAAAGTGAGCCCGATCATGATAAAGTAAAACAAAATTAACCTGGGAAAGAAGTAAGATAAAGGACATCGGGTTTTATGTCAGAGACGGGACTTATAAATAGCTCACTTCGCAGTAATGAATTGCCTACTTTTGCTTTCTCCGAATTATACCCTTTTTACGCGAGAGCATAATCGCTCTGGATTTACTATAATTCTTTCATTGGCATCATTGCACAAGTAAACAAAGACGTAAACCTTCTAGTATATAGTGAATATTCACGCATGCGCAGTGAGGTTTAAGGTGAATTATCCGAAAAATAATGTTTGCAACTTATGGGATCCCATATTGCTTCGGAAGATTAAAAAAAAACCACTTTGTTTTCAAATATTCATTTATTTCTTCTTTATAAAACCTGAGTATAAAAGGAATCTTAAATTTCCAAACTTCAATTTCTCAACATTCCAAAAATCTGAAGCATCGTAATGTATGAGAATCATAATGTTTTAGTGTTTGGAATGTGTTGATAATCAGGGCATGTAATACGTAGTTGAAACAACCTAAGCATTCTGTGTAAAACTTCGGGCACATTGACAATATTTGATGTAAATTTTAAGCTTGAACACTTCAGTACAGGTCCAGGTAAGGATCAGGCAGTTGAAAAACCATAACATTTTTGCAGAACGTTTTTCTCTTGAAATGTGTTCAGATCAGCCTCCATATGAATGTTCTGAAGAAATTTTCCTCATTCTTGGATGGTGAAGAAAGTTATAGGGTAGCATATTTGGTTGATTTACTTAGAGAAAAATTTCCCGCCATTTTTTCCCTTCATTATGCGGTGAATATTTCGCTTCACCATCGCTACCTTGAGAAATGAATATCATGATGCTATGTTTGATTTGTACCACATACATGTCTTAAAACAGAAGTAAAAAGTTTTGCAAATAACAAAATTGATGTATCACCCCTGCCTGATCCTTACGTGGACCTATACTTAAAATGTAAATTGAATAAATGTGCTGTAATGGATGCAAATTAGTCTAGGTAGGCTTTAACACCCAGGTCAAATCCTGATAGAAAATAACATCCGGGTCTTTGACATAAATTCTATTTGATTTTCTCTAAGCAATATCTTGAATTGATAGGTAATATATTTTTGTTTTCTTTTTAAGGGGTGTTCCTGGTTTGCTGGATGCCTTTTTTCACCATCAATATAATCAACGCCATCTGCTTCCGGTATGATCGTAACAGCGCCATCTGTCAGATAGACTCCATTTTGAGTTATTTTGTCTGGTTGGGTTACATAAATAGTTTCCTGAACCCGGCAATTTACACAATATTTAATCCGGAGTTTAGGAAAGCTTTTAAAAAGATTCTAACAGACTGTTGTAAGTGAAGAGAACTTTATTTTGTTTGTTTAAATCAACCGTGTTTGTAAAGCACCGTCATGACAATGTTTTACTTGTAATAAAACACACTACACTCACTCCTGTTTGATTTCCATGTTTTGTCAATGGTCGGTAACGCTGGACTTTGACCACGAAAAGATAATGATATGATACTAAAATAAAGATTACATTTATACTCCAAGCTTCTTGTAATAATGGGATGAGGGATGTCAACCGGAAATCATGTAAAAATTACACAACTTGTTTTTTATTTTAATTGTGCCTCACATGAAATTCATATGAAATGAGCATCGTGTAAATTTCACATGAAAGTTCATGAGAAATTCATATAAATTTCACATAAGATTTATGTCAAAAATATTTCGCATGAATTTCACATGAATTTACTTCACATGAATTTCACATGAATTTCACATGAATTTTTCTTTGTGACCTCCGTGCGAAATTGAATTCACATAAAATTCATGTCAGAAACTTCACATGAATTTTATTTTAAAACTTTTATGTAAATTTCATGTTCGTGCTCGTTTCACATAAATTCCATATGAACTTTTATATAAAGTTCATGTAATATGTGTAAATTTCACATGAAATTCATGTGAGGCACAATTGGCTGTGTATATATACCATAAGGCAATATATGCTTAAAAGTCATTTCAGAGAGCAGCCTATATCAAGCTAATCCGCTAATGCTTTACTACCAAAAACAAAAACAAAAAACAAAAACAAAAAATAGATTGGCCATTAAAAGATGTTATACACCAAAATTCCATGACTCAAACTACATTTTCAATGACAGACAAGCGACCGATTTATAAATGTTATATTGCCATTATGTTAAGCCCTTCACTGAAATTGTGCAAAATTGTTCAGTTGAACCTATACTCGTCTTTCGAAATTCCGCATTTTGTGATGTTTTCAAATGGTAATAGATGAGATTTGCATACATGGGACGAACACGAAGATCAAATGGGACGAACACGAAGATCAAGTGGGACGAACACGAAGATCAAATGGGACGAACACGAAGATCAAATGGGACGAACACGAAGATCAAATGGGACGAACACGAAGATCAAGTGGGAAGAACACTAAGATCAAATGGGACGAACACGAAGATCAAGTGGGAAGAACACTAAGATCAAATGGGACGAACACGAAGAACAAATGGGACGAACACGAAGATCAAATGGGACGAACACGAAGATCAAATGGGACGAACACGAAGATCAAGTGGGAAGAACACTAAGATCAAATGGGACGAACACGAAGAACAAATGGGACGAACACGAAGATCAAATGGGACGAACACGAAGATCAAATGGGACGAACACGAAGATCAAATGGGACGAACACGAAGATCAAGTGGGAAGAACACTAAGATCAAATGGGACGAACACGAAGAACAAATGGGACGAACACGAAGATCAAATGGGACGAACACGAAGATCAAGTGGGACGAACACGAAGATCAAATGGGAAAAGAAGAGAGAGAAAAAAAAACAAGAATGAAAAAAAAAATACAAAATATTCAGGCGATTACACACCATATTCATTTCTATATCCAGGACCGACAAAGGATATCATCAATCTACGATCATAACAAATGGAGATATGATCGAAAAATAGGGCAGGAAACATTCGCATCTGGAACACAGTACGTAAAGTCTTTGTATATTTGTATATAAAACAAATGTATCTTTAAAAAAGAACACAATTTGAGGCATTCGCATCTGGAACACCTTTTAAGAACATTGCTCATGAAAGAAAGCCAGAGATGAGATCTCATGATTCCGAATAGGTACTAGTATGGGTGAAAAACAATAATTCAAAATTTAAAAAAGTCATATGTCCTTCGGGTATCACATTACCTTAAAAGTTCAAGATATACAAAGGGAAAGGTATAGGGGTATATAGTCTCGTTCGCTTAAGCCTCACGCGACTTCTATAATCATTCATATCTATTCAGAAATTTTGAATTTAAAATAAATCGATTCTATGGATTCCTTGTTCCTGCGAATCTTTTGTATTTATCATTTCTGTATTTTCTTTGTTTTCTTGCTTCTTAGATTAAACAATATTTATTGACGTCCAGTAAATATGCAGTGTTACGATGATATAACAATGAGATCGAAATCTGAAAAAAAGCAAAGATGCTTTTATTAATTCATTTTCCTTGGCAATGCATAGTGAAAATTAAGGAAGTGAGAGTAAATTGGTTAAAAAATCAAGCGACTATGAAGACAGAAGGAAAACATAACGAAGAGGAAGAAACATGGGATGGGATGGGATAGAAGGAAGGTTGGAGTCGGAGGAAGGAGGGACAGGGGAGGAGGCGAACAGCAACTAGATGAAGATTTCACCTTCTATTCAATTTTTAGAAGAAACAAAAATTACTTCTTGTGTTTGTCTTTACTCTGTGTAGCTTCGTTACTGAGAGTTTTCTTTGTTCATGAATCATCTACATCTGTGCTTTGACATTTATGTGCTTTCTGTGCTTTCTGTGTCTTTGTTTCTGTATTGTCTGTACGTTTCTTTGTTCTTTCTCGACTTTTCGTGTTCGCTCTTCTGTGTTTTCTTTTCTTGTCTCGTCTTTCTTTGTGTTTGTTCTTTATTTGTGTTTTATTAGTTCCTTTACGTCTTTCTTTGTGCTTGAATGTCATTTAACTGTGTTTGCTTAGTTCCTATACCTCGTTTGTATTTGTCCTATATGTGTGTTTTCTGAAATTGGTGGGGGTATATATACATGTATAGTGATGCACCTGTTCGTCCGTTCGTCCCGACTGTGGTTTCCGGACATTTAAAGGAAAACCGTTTAAGAGATTCAATTCATTTCTCGTATATAACTTTTACACCAAGAAACGCAGGTCAAGATCGAATATGGGTCAAGTCGCTCAATTATGTGCAGAGTTATACCCCTTGAAACGTTGAAAATTCAATATTTTGTGGTTTCCGGACATTTAAAGGAAAGCTGTTACAGAGATTAATATATTAATTTCTTAGATATAGCTTTTACACTAAAAAATACTGATCAAGTTTGAATATGGGACATGTCACTCAATTACATACAGAGCTATGCCCCTTGAAACTTACAAGGAAAAAAAATCAATATTTTGTGGTTTCCGGACATTTTATCGTTCCAGCGAATCAAGTCATTTCATGAATTAATCTTTTTAAACGAAGACATAGAGAGTCAAGTTAGAATTCAATTATGTGCAGAATTATGCTCATAAAATCTTCCATATACGAGGGTTGTCCGTAAAGTTCGTGGACTGCCTTGATAAAAGCTAGCAAACAATGGTATGATAAATGAAAGTATCATTTTCATTAAATTCAAGTTTCATATTGATAATATACCAAATACCATCACAAACAAAGCAATAAACTATTTTGACAATTCTGCTTTCCTCGCTAAATATAAATTTCTAAGAAATTTCGGAACCCATCCAGCACAGGATCATGGGATAAGATCTTATGCACGTTTTTTTTTTTTTGTTTTTTTTTTATTTATTTATTTTTTTTTTTAATGCACAGTTACCTGTAATTTCCCGAATTTTTAGTCGCCAACCGCTGTGAATCACGTCCCTTTCTTAATTTGAAAGTACTTCTTTAATTTTTTGATAGAAAGTTTTTAAAATATGAAGACTTTCCTCAACACATTTTCGTTTTGTTTTAGTAACTCAAATTGATACATTTTCGTTTTGTTTTAATTTCTCAATACTTTTTCGTTTCGTTTTAGCTTAATCTCGGTTTACGTTTACGGCGCATCACCTTCTTCTATATAGCAAGAGGTTCGGAGTGAAAGTTAATAAATATACATCTTAGATAAAAAGTATCTAGATTTAACCATATCTTTTAAGGATTTTCATAAAATACGACTATTGATGACGTCACTCGAAGCTATAGATATTCCTGTCAGATGATGCTAACTTCTCCTCGGGGAGTTTCCCGTATATTTGTATTCATTACCACGTTATAGTACGGAGATCATTTTAACGGAGCTTCCACGGAGCTGTCACATACGTGATGGAAGACGGACGTGTAACGTATATTACATCGTGTTGATGAGGGAAGGAGAAATGCCGGCAGAATTATCTCCCTTTGTTCATTTAGTTACGTAACACCAATTTTTTGTAGTGTATCAGTGTGAAGGGATGATTCCACAGAACACTAATTATACTTTGTAGTTGATTAACTTAATCGATATATTTTGTTCTAATATTGTCATTTTATATGATTATAAAAGTCTCTCTCTCTCTCCTCTCTCTTTCTCTCTCTCTCTCTCTCGTTTTGTCACATGCACTATATCCATCTTCTTTTCCATTGTATCCCGTTGTCTTATAATTTCAATTTCTGCCTCACAATTTGAACAAACGAGTTATCAAACAATATTTACATTACTAGTAGATTCCCCATGTTAAACGCCCATTAGGCAACTAGAATTATATTCCAATAACTTGGGTTGCTCACGTGCAAGTTTTGCATGTAGGGAGAATTTACCAACGTTCAAATACATTTGACACTAAAACAGGCAAAATATGCGAAGTGCATGCAAATAAAAATGACCGATATTTAGGATAAATGTAAATATAAGTAATGACTGTCTTACTTTTGGTGTTCATGGGTGTATAATTCTGGTTGGACACGTGCAAATTCCGTGAATCGCTCAAAAGTAAGACAGTCATTTCTTAATTAGTAGGAGATAAACATTAATTTGTCATATATCCCTTCATATCGTATTTTAATCTTTTCCCCTGCATGGAGATAGCTCGCAGTACACTGCTGATCAATATTAAAGGGAGCAGACGACAACTAACGTCATGGCGGGAAACTGACGTATTTTATTTAGCGCCACAGCCATATAAAGCAGCCATCCATCATGCACATCCTTGTCTACTCGGAATAAGATGGAACTATTTTACAATAAATTATCCTCTGTACCGAACAAGTGATGCACCAATCAAATTGACAAATGCTTTATTGAAATACATATCGTTGCCATGGATACCTGATCTGTTCAGATACATTTTCTTATTGATAACATTCATGCATGATAGACATTAATTCTATTAGTAGTACATTGACCTACCGAGATAAATTTCAGTTTGTCAAAGATTGCAGGACGGTATGAGCACGACAGAGCAAATAAGAATGAGTGATTCAAACATGTAAAAAGCGCTTTGCGGTAGGAACGCAGTTGAGTTTCATAGCCATATTGTTGACCGTGAAGGAATCAAAACCAAAAGATTGTCTTTTATAGTTTGAATTTGACTGTGTAAGGACGTTGTTATGGAAACAACCTCGCGATGTCGCATTTTTGACCTGACGCATGAGTGTAAACTTGCAACATGGCGCTTGAATTCGAAGAGACGAAGCGGAGGCAAGTAGAATCCGGCATTGATATTAAAGGTTCACAAGGTAAAATATGATTGCCGATCGTTTAGTTTTATATTATTTGAGTATGACACAGTCAATAATCCCCTGGAAAATTTGCCGATTCGTGCCGGCCATATCCTAAATTTGGGTCCCGGATATGTTCAATGTAGGTTCCCTTACCAACCAAATATCCAAGTGTCGTTGGCCGTTTCCGCGGCTAGGTAAAGACGTGTAACATTTGTTACATCCTAAGGTTGTGCTCCGCTGTGGTCAGTACAGGGTGGTCTTGCTAGAAATTCTTCCACATTCTTATTTATTACCTACATGTATGTGTGCTGTTCGGTTATATGTCCACCAGTCTGTGTTTGTGTCTGTATGTCTAGTTTTTATCACCTACATGTATGTGTGCTGTTCGGTTATATGTCCACCAGTCAATGTTTGTGTCTGTATGTCTAGTTTTTATCACCAACATGTATGTGTGCTGTGCGGTTATACATGTATGTCCACCAGTCTGTGTTTGTGTCTGTTTGTCCTGTTTTTATCACCAACATGTATGTGTGCTGTTCGGTTATTTGTCCACCAGTCTGTGTTTCTGTCTGTAAGTCTGTTTGTAAGGAGTTAGGTCATGCGAGTGCGCTCAAATTCAAATTACTTTCAATGAAAAAGGAAACAATATATATAAAGAGAAAGAAAACTAAAAACATAAAAGAATATAAAAAAAATCAATTAAGCAAAAAGATGGGAGACCTTGGTTTGAAACAGATTCAAACAAATCAAGTTGATAATGAACTGAACTAGAATAGAAACAATTGATCCGGCATGTCACTCTTCTCAAATCAACACAAACATTTTTTATACTGTGAATATAAAACAATAAGTTATTGTCAAAGCGCCTGCGCCTTAAAGCGCGTTTTTGTGTGCAATATCTTCCCGCCTAATTGTCTGTTACATCTCCCTCTGCATGTCAATGGGTTCGAGGTAATTTTCTATTAGAGGAGGGAAATTGCTTTTACGATTTCTTGCCAAATAAAGCTTTACATAAATATCAAGAAAAAGAAAACAATGGTAATTGCAATCGGTGCTTGTTTTGTACAATGTTATATAATGACGTAAATTTGCAGGGGTTTCAGGATTGGAAGAAAAGAAGATATCCTGGCATGTGTGGATCTAGGAGGATCTATGGTACAAAAGAGGACTATCTTTTCAGATTAGCCATTAGGCCAATGCAATTTCTATTTTTGTTTAGCGTCCAAAAATTAACCTACCTACACGTGCTAAAAATAAAACAGTCGAATTTTCATAATTTTTTGTTTGTTTGTTTAAAATATAAATGATAATAACAGTAGAGAATGAAGATTTTTCTATTATGTACCAATTCATCTCAGATGGCACAATCAATTTACCCAAAACAATGTTAAACGTCTTCAAATTCAATATCATCATTTAGTTTTTTGGGTAACCATAGACATGATACTACACGTGATGCAGGGTTCGGTCAGCAAGGATCACCACATGTCGTTGGGATTTATGCTCACTTACATTTTTATTGATTTGAAATCTTTAAAACCCCAAATTGTTGATGGTAAGGGGTTTTTGTGCATACATGTCACAGGCGATTGTTTCATGCGAGCTCACACCCCCTACATACACCCACACCAAAAGGTATTGAACTAAGAATTTCGACATCGGCAATTTTGATTTGAAAAGAATACATCAATATTCCATTTAAATCCCATATGAGTACTATCATTCGATGATGGGTACTTTTATTTTTGACCTTACTTTTTTATTTTCTCCCGTAAGTACCTCATATGACCAGAAATCCCCAACTTTTGATTGTTTCTGTACCTTTCTTGACCTTGGCATTCCGAATCGATCACAACATCCGGTTTGACGAATGCGTTAAATAAAAAGGCATCTGATTGGTTGTTAGACTTTCCATCTACTTTCATTTCAGGTAGAGTTTCAGTATCAGCCAATCAGAGGCTTCAAAACAAAATGTGTTCATTTTTACCGGAAGCTGTGATTGATTGCCAAGGACGATTAAAATAGATTTACAAGTGTGCTCGAAAATTGGTCATAAAAGGGGATAGTAGTAACCAATGGAATTTTTTTTTTCATATGGCTTTAGTAAAACGATTATGCTACAATGTACAGATGACTATTTGATAGTTACTTATTAAATAACCAGTGGAAAAGACGATTTTCATGGACTAAAATATAGTTCAATACCTTTTGGTGTGGGTGTATGTAGGGGGTGTGAGCTCGCATGAAACAATCGCCTGTGATACATGTACATGTACTCAAAACCTAAGCGCATGCGGACGCTGAAATAGAAATAAAAATTGGAATTCTACGACATGTGGCGATCCCTGCTGACTTAACCCTGCTTCATGAAATAAACATGGTATTCCAACAAAACAACAAAGGTTATCAGATGAGTGCTAAAGAGTATGTGTAAGATCGTGTCTATGGTTACGCGAGAAACTGCCATTCAAAAGTTATAACCAACCATGACAAAGTACGCAATTAAAGGGTCAAGGTCATGACAACTATTGGCTCGTCACAAGGAAATTGAATTGAGGTATGAGATACATAGACTCGTAAGTGCTATTAAACATTTTGAACAATTTTTATGTCATATTAAGCTTACGGGGCCGTTTCCAGAATTTTTATATTTCCGTGAAATCACACTGCAATCGAAATTCCACCCCACCTTTCCCTCTTTCCATTAAACCAGGTACTGTAACAACTATTTCCCGCAGATTCTATACTGTACTACACGGATCCATCTAAAAGCTTTTTAAGGGCTTTTACTTTTCGTTATTTGTATATGTACGTTTCGAACTTTTTTCAACTTATCTATTACAATACTATTATTGATCTTTTAATCTATTCTTCTGGGGTTTTTTTCTTTTCTTTTTCTATTCTGATTTGTTTTGTCGTTTTGTTGATCAATTTGTTTCTTTTTGTTTGTTGTTTTGCTTTGTTTTTTGGGGTTTTTTTTTTTATTGTTTTTTTTTTTTATTGTTTTTTGTTGTTGTTGTTTTTCAATTCGCGAGCACTCTTTGAAAATCAGTTATGTCAATTTCAACCAAAACCACTTATTGTCACATCTATATGTCTAGGCGATTATTAAACAACGGCATAGGGGAGCCAAAAAAGGGAAATTTCACGCCTTTTCGACCCTGATATCAAACATTTACATGACTTCGGGGACCGGTTATTATTTCAAATGCTAACTAGAGGATTTTATCAAATGATTTATCCATTATATATGTCAAAATAAAACATTTAAAGTCACGATTGAAATGATTCAGATGCATTTGTAAGCGCAAGCTAAGTGGAGATTTTGACATACATTGAAATTGATCCATCTTTACTTTAGAGAACGTTGCTTATAAGGAAAAGCTAATTGAATTATTTGGAAATCTGGAGTTTTCAATATCAAGCATTTGGTCGAGCGGTTAGGAGTTTATTAGATTTTTTCTCAGAGTGCGCGTGATTTTCAATTCAGTTCCATTTATTTTCTCTTCATTTTGAATTTCGCCTTTCGTGTGTAGAGGAAAATAAGTGTAACGTGCGTGATGGAGAATAGCTATATTACGGACCGTGATTGGTTCATGTTTTATATTACACTTCACTTGAAAATAAACCATTGATTTTTTTTCTCTTTCTGTAACTTTTATTTCATTCCATTTTATTCGTTTTTATTTTATTCCTTTTTGTTTGTCAATAGAATAAAAACAATAAGATAATTAAAAACAAAGTTAAGAATGTGGTACTAAATGTAACATACTCACTTTAACATAATGTTAAACCATCGTTACAAGTAGAGACATATTTAAGCATCAGCTGTTTGCATCAGGAAGTATCATGTTGGCGTATGAAATTCGCATGTTGGCAAAAGTAAGTTGTATGTTGGCATAAGTAAGTCATATTTGGCATAATTAAGTCGCATGTTGACATTAGTAAGTCGCATGTTGATATAAGTCAGTTGCATGTTGACATAATTAAGTAGCATGTTGACATAAGCAAGTCGCATGTTGACATAAGCAAGTCGCATGTTGACATAAGTAAGTCGCATGTTGACATAACTAAGTCGCATGTTGACATAAGTAAGTCGCTTGTTGACATAAGTAAGTCGCATGTTGACATAAGTAAGTCGCATGTTGACATAACTAAGTCGCATGTTGACATAAGTAAGTCGCATGTTGATATTAGTTAGTCGCATGTTGACATAACTAAGTCGCTTGTTGATATAAGTAAGTCGCATGTTGACATAAGTAAGTCGCATGTTGACATAACTAAGTCGCATGTTGACATAAGTAAGTCGCATGTTGATATTAGTTAGTCGCATGTTGATATAAGTAAGTTGCATGTTGACATAATTAAGTCGCATGTTGACAAAAGCAAGTCGCATGTTGACATAAGCAAGTCGCATGTTGACATAAGTAAGTCGCATGTTGACATAACTAAGTCGCATGTTGACATAAGTAAGTCGCTTGTTGACATAAGTAAGTCGCATGTTGACATAAGTAAGTCGCATGTTGATATTAGTTAGTCGCATGTTGACATAACTAAGTCGCATGTTGACATAACTAAGTCGCATGTTGACATAAGTGAATCGCCTGTTGACATAACTAAGTCGCATGTTGACATGACAAAAGTCATATTGTGCCTAACTAAGTCGCATGTAGACATAAGTAAGTCGCTTGTTGACATAAGTAAGTCGCATGTTGACATAAGTAAGTCGCATGTTGACATAAGTAAGTCGCATGTTGACATAAGTAAGTCGCATGTTGACATAAGTAAGTCGCATGTTGACATAAGTAAGTCGCATGTTGACATAAGTAAGTCGCATGCTGATATAAGTAAGTCACATGTTGACATAAGTAAGTCGCATGTTGACATAACCAAGTCGCATGTTGACATAAGTAAGTCGCAAGTTGACATAAGTAAGTCGAATGTTGATATAAGTAAGTCACATGTTGACATCAGTAAGTCGCATGTTGACATAAGTAAGTCGCATGTTGACATAACCAAGTCGCATGTTGACATAAGTAAGTCGCAAGTTGACATAACTAAGTCACATGTTTGCACAACTAAGTCATATTTGGCATAGCTAAGTCGCATGTTGACATAAGTAAGTCGCATGTTGACATAACTAAGTTGCATGTTGACATAAGTAAGTCGCATGTTGACATAACTAAGTCGCATGTTGACATAAGTAAGTAGCATATTGGTATAAGCATGTTGCATGTTGGCATAAGTAATTCGCATATATAAGTACATGTAAGCCGCATGTCTGCGTAACTAAGTCGTATGTTTGGCATTTGTAAGTCGTATTTTATATTTTCAGGTCGCATGAATAAGTCATATGTTGGCATAAGTATAGTTCTATATTTACATACATGTAAGTAGGTCGCATGTTGAATAAGTAAGTCACACCTTTTCGACTTCTTCTCTGAAACCGCAGCACAGAATTTCATGAAACTTCACAGGAAGCAAGAACTCAATGCCTTCTACCAAGTTTGTGTTTTTCGAGCCGACCGGAAATCTAAGATGGCTGCCACAGGCTCTGATTGGCTGACACATTTTGGACTTCTCCTCTGAAAACGCTGAACAGAATTTCACTAAACTTCACAGGAAGCAAGTACTCAATGCCCTCTACAAGTTTGTGTTTTTCGAGTCGATGGGAAATACAAGATGGCCGCCACAGGCCCTGGTTAGCTGACACATTTTCGACTTCTTCTCTGAAACCGCTGCACAGAATTTCACAAAACTTCACAGGAAGCAAGAACTCAATGCCCTCTACCAAGTTTGTGGGTTTTTTTAGCCGATCAGATATCCAAGATGGCCGCCACAGGCTCTGATTGGCTGACACATTTTCGACTTCTCATCTGAAACCGCTACACAGAATTTCTTGAAACTTCAGAGGAAGCAAGTACTAGGAGTGTAACGATATACCGCGGTTCGGTATATTGCGGTATAAAGTTCACGGTTCGGTACACGGTACAGCCAGGTCGCGTATCACGGTATTTTTCAAATCCGTTTTTCGTTTAAAATCGACTCGTTTAGTTCCGAATCTTTAGTCCGAATTTGTTTACATTAACTATGATGGCGGCGCCCGAGTCCATCGATCCTTCTTCAAACTTGAATGAAACAGATAAAGAGCTGTTTAGGCTTTCCTTTTGCACGGAGAATAACCTAGCATGAATGAAAACCGACATGCTAGCAATGCTATAAATTTGAATATTGATGACACGTCTTACGAGGCGGAAAAACATGCATCATGACCCACCAAAAGTAATGTATGATGCTATTAGATCAACTTTTTTATGCTCACGAGCTAATATATTGAAAAGTTAAGTGCTGACATTTTTAAATTGATTTCTGTGTTTTTATTCTAACTGTTTCCGGGTTTTAATTTTACTAAAAGAATAAATTTCCAGTATAGAAATATCAGTTTAATAATGATATTCTCTCTGCATAATCACAAGCAAAATGGCATTGTCTAAATTGATTTAAGCGTTTTCTGTACATACAATACAGTACTGATAGCGCATTTGCCTATGCAATTTGTTGTTTTTATTAATTCCGAAACTCAATTGTTCACTTGTAGTCTGTATCACGATACGTATCGTATCGTGAGGCTGTATCGCGATACGTATCGTATCGTGGGGTGAGCGTATCGTTACATCCCTAGCAAGTACTCGTTGCCCTTTACCAAGTTAGTAGTTTCGGATATCCATGATGTCCTCCTTAGGCTCTCTTTGAATGACACATTTTTTACTTATCCTCTTAAAATACTCCACAGAATGTCACCAAACTTTCCAGGAAGTAAGTACACATTGTCCTTCTCAAAGCTTCACTAAAAGCTATTTCCTTCAGGTCTTATACTGACTTTTGATTAACAAGATACATACAGTCTCCTCAGGTGAGCGATGTGACCCCCTTGGGCCTCTTGTTATCTTTCTTGAAATTGTTTACAAAGACCAGACCCTGTTGCAGCACCAACAGCAAAAGATAAAAAACACCCGATGCGAAAACACAAAGACGAGCATAATATGAGACGAAGAAGAGACATACGACATAAAGACATCAAAGTATACACATAAACCAACGAGACCAATGGGTAACCGGTGCCAACTTTGGACGGCATTTTGCCACACAAGTAGCAAATGGCGTGGTTATCATGGATTACGTGCGCACAACCCTCTCACTTCTCCGATTACCCAGAGGTCTCGAAGAACGTACAATAGTGGTGTAAAACAACCTCCTCACTGTTATATGACCACACACAAACAAGACCACAGAACACAGGGGCCCAAGCAACACAGATTGGTATATAAATGGATATAAAAAGAGGGTGTACGTAATACAGTCCGTGCTCTGCCGGCTGTATACTAGCAAGCTCATTTATGTTATCACCCTAGGAGTCCGACTGACATTCAGAGAGGACAGGTGGTCGGGGCCCTGTCTCATCTAAAGAGTTTTGGACAGGACCAGTCATGGAGTTCCGTCGTCACAGTCAGAGTGCAAGTCTCAAGAATGCGCTGGTACAAGAATGTAGATTGGTCAAGTACTAAAGTAATACAGATTTCCATCTTTCTTGAGCGCGTTCAGAAGTTTTTAATTTGCAATCTGGTAAATAATTGAATGTAACGAATTTGTAGGCGAGACGAACAAATTTTAATTTCTTTAAACTAATTTCTTGCTTAATTTCATTTGGTAGTAATTTAGGGATTTTCATAAAACCCATAGGAAGTCAGGCTTGATAGCCACGAAGGATATCGTCTGTGATGATGCTTTATAATAGTAATGTTTTATTACAGAAGTCAGTAAGAACGACAAAAACCCGCACTAAGTAAACTATATTGTGTGTCACTTATTTTGTTGTAAAATAAAGGTTATTATGAAAAAAGCAAAAGTCGCACTAAGTCAACTTTATTATGTCCCACCTATTCCATGGTGATGCATAAAGCTAATCTCGGATTCAATATACCGTCATAAGAAAGGGTTTACTTATGACCAGAAGCGTGCGTGTTGGTCGGAATTATCAAACTGCGTGTAGTTATTTCATTCGCTTTAACTTTCTTTTGTTATGTACCTTAAATAAGCACAATATGCATGCTTCGCCTTCAACTAATACACTGGGCTAAGTTTGAAATTTTTGAGTAGTTTTAATTAGAACATTTCGCACAAAATTTCAAAGAGAAAGGAGTTTTTTCTTCAGATCAGCGACGAAACGTGCCACGCTAAGAATTGCCGATTTATTTTTACAAATTTTGAGCCGAATTGCGCATCAACCCTCCCCTCTGCATTCATATCCGGTGCTATTATCGAAATATCATTGTAAGCAACTTGCATATTTGCAGTAGAAAGTTGTATGTTGGCATACGTAAGTCGCATGTTGGCGCAGTTTAGTCGCATGTTGGCATTGACATACGTTAGTCGCATGTTGATGTTGGCATACGTTAGTCGCATGTTGGCATAATTAAGTCGCATGTTTGTATGAGGAAGTCGTGTGTTTGGCATAAGTAAGTCGCATTTGATGCATGAAAGTAGCATCGCAGTCATATATTGGCAAAAGTAAGTCCTACATACGCATATATAGGTCGCATGTTGATAGTAAAACGTTGCAGGTTAACATAAGTTTGTCTCATGTTGAGTAAGTAAGTCGCATGTTGAGTAAGTAAGTTGTATGTTGGAAAAGTACATGCTAGTCATAATTTTGTTCTACAATTATGTTTTATTCTGAATAAGTAATTATCATGTTAAGTTAGTAAGTTATATGGAGATTAAATACGCCTCATGTTGAAGAAGTAAGTTGCGTGTTGAATATGAATGTTGAATCAGAATAACAAGAAAAGTGTATGCTGACATAGAAAGTCCCATGTTGAAATAGTGAGTCACATGTTGATATCTTTAAGTCACAATTTGAATAAGTAAGTCGCATATTCAATTCGTGAGACAGATTTTTAATAAGTAAGTCGCATATTCAATTCGTGAGACAGATTTTTAATAAGTAAGTCGCATATTCAATTCGTAAGACAGATTTTTAATAAGTAAGTCGCATATTCAATTCGTGAGACAGATTTTTAATAAGTAAGTCGCATATTCAATTCTTGAGACAGATTTTTAATAAGTAAGTCGCATATTCAATTCGTAAGACAGATTTTTAATAAGTAAGTCGCATAATCAATTAGTAAAACACATTTTTATGAGTAAGTTAAAGAAGATCCTGACGATAATCTCAACAGCACTCTCAATAGAACTCCAAATTGATCATCGACGGACCCCTAGCAAGCTAAAGATGGGACCAGGTGCCCGGGAGTAAGTCGCATATTTAATTAGTAAGATACATTTTCAATAAGTAAGTCCCAAGTTAGCATAAGAAAGTAGCATAGCGTGAGACAGACCTTCAAGTTCTAGTATGTCACCATAGTATTTCTTTTTAAGGTAGAGTATCCCACAGGTCATAATCGATGGTATTTTTTTGCCTGGATACCCTATTTTTTTTCTCTTTAGAATATCGTTCAGATTATCACACTAATATGGTTTTGGGAAAAGAAACTTTTATACTTACATATCATCACCTCTAAAAAGGATTTTCTTACTTTTCCCATAGGGTCCAATGTTAAAGTTCAAAGTTCGGAATTTTGTTTTTATATAGGATCTAACATAAGCTATTTTGGAAATATGGGCATCTGAGACCTGATGGATGCTCTACCTTAAATACTCATCTCTTCATTTATCTATTTCTAAGTTTTCCGTCTCACTTGAATAATGTCAGAAGTTTGAAATAGGCAGTCTAATAAATAATTGATTATTAATAGACGACTCTGTGGGCGAGACGAACGAATTTAATTTCTTTAAATAAAAACTTCAAACTACTTTCTTCCTTAACTATCTTTGGAGGTAATTTAGGAATTAAAATCCATAAGAAGTCATACTTGGATGGCTTGAAGGATATCGTCTGTGATGTTTTACGGAAGTCAAAATCAGCACAAAGTAAAGTATATCATGTATCACTTATTTGTTGTAAAATAAAAAGTTATTTAAAAAAAGACAAAATAAAAAAACAAAAAACCACACCAAGTAAACTATATTGTGTTTCACTTATTTTGTTGTAAAATAAAAGTTAATAAGAAAAAAAAAGAACGCACAAAGTAAATTATATTATGTCTCAATTATTTCGTTTTAATGGAAAAGTTATTGAGAAAAACTACACAAAAGAAAAAAACAACAAGCACAAAGTAAATTATGTTGTGCCCCTCTTATTTGGTTGTAATATAAAAGTTATTTTTAAAAAAAGAACAAAAAAAAACGCACCAAGTAAACTATAATTATTGTGTTTGACTTATTTGGTTGTAATATAAAAGTTATTTTAAAAAAAAAAGAACAAAAAAAAAACGCACCAAGTAAACTATAATTATTGTGTTTGACTTATTTGGTTGTAATATAAAAGTTATTTTAAAAAAAAGAACAAAAAAAAAAAACGCACCAAGTAAACTATAATTATTGTGTTTGACTTATTTGGTTGTAATATAAAAGTTATTTTAAAAAAAAGAACAAAAAAAAAAACGCACCAAGTAAACTATAATTATTGTGTTTGACTTATTTGGTTGTAATATAAAAGTTATTTTTAAAAAAAGAACCAAAAAAAACCGCACCAAGTAAACTATAATTATTGTGTTTGACTTATTTGGTTGTAATATAAAAGTTATTTTTAAAAAAAGAACAAAAAAAAAACCGCACCAAGTAAACTATAATTATTGTGTTTGACTTATTTGGTTGTAATATAAAAGTTATTTTTAAAAAAAGAACAAAAAAAAACCGCACCAAGTAAACTATAATTATTGTGTTTGACTTATTTTGTTGTAAAATAAAAAGTTATTAAGAAAAAAAAACCGCACCAAGTAAAATATATCGTGTAGCAATAATTATGTTGTGATATAAAAGTTGTTAGGTAAATCTATTGTGTATTTATTGATATTATGAAAAAGACGGAGGAAAACACACTAAGAAAACTTTATTGTGTCTTACTTTATTTTATGGTGATGAATCAATCTATTTTCCTATCCAATATGACAAGAAAAAGGGTTTACAGATGACTAGAGGCGTGCGTACAGGTCAGAATGATCAAACTAGGTTTTTATCTACCTTTCTTTTCTCGTTATGTACATTGAATAAGCATATTAAATATGCTCCACCAGGCGCTTATACAATGGGCTAACTCTGAAATTTTGAGCAGTTTTAATTAGAATAATTCTCACAAAGGAGTTAACTTGGGAGTATTTTTTCATCAGACCAGTGGCGAAACGTGCTACATTAAGAAATACCGACATCACACAAATTTTCAGTGAGTTGCACACCCCTCCTCCCCTCTGCACTCACGTTTGGCGCTATTTTCGAAACATCATTATAAGCAATTAATTCACATATTTGCATTAGAAAATTTTATACTGGCACACGTTAGTCGAATGTTGGGGCACCTCAGTCGCATGTTGGCATTCATTAGTCGAATGTTGGTATACGTTATGGCTATAGTTTAGATTTTCGAAAGTAGGTCAAACTCCAAGGTCAAGTTCAAGAGGTAAATAATTTGGGTATCCATAGAAAGATCTTGTCACAAGGAATACAAATGTGAAATATGAAAGCCCTATCACTAACAATTCTAAAGTTATGGCCAAGGTTAAAGTTTTTCGGACAAACAGACACACAGACAAAAAACTATATGCCCCCGAAACTCCGATAACGGGGGAATAAAAAGTATTTGCTAGTCATAATTTTGTTGCAAAAGTATGTTTTATGTTGAATAAGAAAGTACCATGTTAAGTAAGGTATATGTGATCAAGTACGCCACATTTTGTAGAAGTAAGTCGCAGTGTGAATAAGAATGTCAAATAATGAATCAGAATGGCTCACAGTAAATACTTCATAAGTCATATGTCGAATTAGCAAGGATGCTGAAGTAGAAAGTCCCATGCTGGAATAGTGAGTCACATGTTGATATCTGTAAGTCACAATTTGAATAAGTAAGTCGCATATTCAATTAGTAAGACAGATTTTTGATAAGTAAGTCACATATTCAATAAGAAAGACAAATTTATATCAGAAAGTTGCATATTCTATTATTAAGAAAGGAGGGGGATCCCCTACAACACCAAGAGCAAAATACATAACACAAAATGCAAACACACAATGCAGACACCAACAGAAAGAGAAGCAAAAGGGACAAGGAACATCAACACACACCATAGAAATATGAAACACAAAAGACAACACATAAACCAACGAGACCAATGGGCAACCGGTGTCACTTTGACGGCCATCTGCTACGCAACCCTCCCACTTTCCCGATTACCAAAAAGAACGCACAATGGTGGTGTAAAATAAACTCCGCAGGGGTCCAAGAAACGCAGCAAGTGTCCGTCTGGTGACAGATGTATCATACCCACGGTGTAAAAGGCGTTTGATGATTCTAACACAATTTCAATGGTAATTCTGTCTACCTTTGATCCTTCTTATTTTGTTAATTATGATAAACGTCTTCAAATTCAATATCATCATTTAAGACCTGATTAATTTACAGCATTGACCAGACATGCACGTTTCGGGTACTAAACCCTCGTCAGTGATCCTCAGTCTAAACAATGTAAATGGCCGAAAAGTATGAAAAATATGATGTCCTAAAAATGTACCAAAAGACGTAGCAGAATGGGTGAGATATGATGCTACAGGACCCACGTTTAAGAAATTTCAAGAAATTTTGTAACAGAAAATTTCAAATGCGTTAAAAAGACAGACGATCAACCGAAGTTGATCGAACTTGGCTACATGTGCCCTCGGGGACTCTTGGTCCACCAGCAGTGACACTCACCAAGTAGTTCAAATGATAAACGTCTTCAAATTCAATAGCATCATTTAAGACCTGATTAATTATGTCAGCATAAAATGCAGGTTATGAAATACCCAAAGTAACAGACTCTGTTGGTTGTATGGATCCGACTTTCAAAAGGAGTTGACAATAATTTTTGTAAAATTTCTTTAATTTCTTTACTAGTTTGTGAAATCGAAAACCTGGCCTAAAAGTTTCTTGATAATTTGTAAATTTCTACTATGAAAATCCAAAACATCAGTACATGCTCTAGCATACAGGATGAGCTGTGAAATGTGGATACCGTATTACGGTAATCTAGGAACATCACCGTCAAGCCAGGGAAAATTTACTACGTTTAATCCAAAATCATCTCTTTTGTCATATACATTTCTATGAATCTCTCCATGAACAATTTTGATATTTAGGTCCAAAAATGGTGTTTCTGTGTTTGTAACGTTTGCCTTGTTTAGTGTCAATCCTTGTGGATAAAAATAGCAACGGCAACACTGCAAGATACACCCGTCAGGGTATCAATTTCTAAAATAGATTTTGTGAATGCAATTATGTCAGTTAAGTTTCAAAATGACTTGACCTTTAAACATAATTTCTCATTTATCAGGATTAAGATACCAAAATATGAAAGAACATGTGCTGTTTAAATTGTATTTAAATAAAGTGTCAAAATAAAAATTTCCCCTCCAAAAAACCCTGTCATTTTTAGCCACAAAGTGAAATTGACCTTTGACCCCTAACCTTAAAATAACTAGGTTGGTTTACTTGCTAAAGTCAACCCACACGAGAATCTGGAGGTACTAGGGATGAGAGCTATTCTAAGTTCAAGGTCCATAACTCTGCAAAAAAGGTAAATTAATCACAAACTAAAATCAGATCTGATATTCATTATTATGAAGGTGTATACCAAGTTTCAATTCAATAGCTACGAAGGCTGCAAAAAAGTTCAGGAAACTGTAAAATTGTTCAAATTTCTATGTGTAAGGGCCATAACTCTGCTGAAAATGGGTCAATTTAATATTAAGTGCCATAACTCAGCTGAAAACAGGTTAATTGCTCAAAGACTTGAATTAGATCTGTAATTATTTATTTTGAAGAGGCATGTATGAAGTTTAAATTCAATAGCTATAAAGGGTGCGAAAAAAAGTGTGTAAAACTGTAAATTGTTGAGAATTTCTATGTACAAGGGTCATAACTCTATAAAAAGGTGTCAATTTTCCTGAATCTGTAATTATTTATTGTAAAGGCATAGATCAAGTATCAACTTAATAGCTGCAAAGGCTGCGAAAAAAATTCTGAAAAACTGTAAAATTGTTGAAATTTTCTATGTTCAAGGACCATAACTTTGTTAAAAATAGGTCAATTTTACCAAAACTCAAACGGGATCTTACGCCGCTTGATATCAAGTCATTTGTCAAGTATGCATCTCTCTCTGTGCTTGTCTGCTTTGTGTTTTTTCATTGGGTGTTTTGGGGTTATGCTGTGGGTGCTGCTGTTGTTGGAGATCCCCTCCTTTGTTTCAATCGTTTATAATCAGTGACATTATACATTGTGATTGAATGGCTGTCATCATCACCAAACAAGACATACTTACCTGATCTATACATCAAAACGTACATCGAAACAATCACCGAATTTGACAGGTTTCCATGGAGCTGTTGCGAATGAGACATTTGAAATCATCATGTTTTTTTTTTCTTTCTTTTTTTTTTTTTTTTTTTTTTTTTTTTTGCTTTTGAAGATTTTGGATAATTTCTTTTTCATACAAGTTTCAATATTAATCTGCAACAAGAGGCGCACATTAGTGCCCATTGAGATCCCTAAAACCTGCTTGTACAGATTCTATCCAAATCTTGTTGTCCAAAAGGAAGAAGAAGGCACTACATCGATCACTACATGTCCATGATTTGTATTCTGTTGATGTACAAGTATGAGATTTCCCCTCTCGATCAAAACATCATTTTATGAGTTTTGATTTTGTCTTGAGGAATAGTGGTGTACATATTAGAAAAGTCGTATGAAGAAATCGTATTGGCTTGAAAATTTCTAGATTTCATTTTGTCAATCACATCCCCTGAATTTTTTACAGATCAAAAGATATTTACATCATTCCTGTTTAGAACAGTATCGCAATATTTTGCAACGTGTTCCTAACGAATAAACATCAAAAAAGTACCTAACAGTTATTCAGTCTCAAAGTCGAGAAGGCAAGGCCAAATCGTTAGAATTACCATCGGAACGGTTGCGAAATCCGGAACGAACATTCCGATGTGAGACCAGGTGCACGGGGAAGAAATTTCGCTGTTATGTTTGTTCAAATTTTTAAGGAAAGCTCAGAAACTAAAGTTGATATGTTGTAACGCTTTCAAATGATTATGGTGTTGTTGGCGGCTACTTTATTTTCAATAAGTGAGCCGAATGTTAGCATAAGAAAGAAGCATTGTACAAAGTCCGATGAAAACAAACCTGCGAACGTCTGGTATGTCAATATAGTATTTCTTTTTAAATACTCGTCTCTTCTTATTTCTATTTCCAAGTAAATACAGATGTTAAACGTCTTCAAATTCAATAGCATCATTCAAAAACAGTTACATTTGCAGACATGGACGTTTCGGGTACTAAACCCTCGTCCGTTATCATTAATCTAAACAATGTAATATGGCCAAAGATTGTGAAAGTTATTAGATCCAAAAATGTACAGATTTCAGTCTTACTTGAAAGTGCTCAGGAATTTGAAATAGGCAATCTGGTAAATAATTGGATGTAAATAATGACTCTGTAGGCGAGACGAACGATTTTTAATTTCATTTAATAAAAACTTCAAACCACTTTCTTCCTTCATTATCTGTGGAGGTAGTTCAGGAATTTTCAAATTATGCCATAGAAAGTCAGACTTGGCTGGCTTGAAGGATATCGTCTGTGATGATAATAGGGTTTATGTATTACGGAAATCAAAACCGTACTAAATAAACAATATTGTGTCTCTAAACTTTACTGTGTTCAACGTATTTTGTTGTAATAATAAAGTTATCATGAAGAAAAAAACCGCACTAAATAAAAAATATTGTTTCCCACTTATTTTTTTTTTTTTTTTGGTAAAATAAAAGTTTTTATAAAAAAGGAACTAAGTAAACAATATTATGTCCCACTTATTTTGTTGTAAATGAAAAAGGCACTAAGTAAACAATATTGTACTTATTTTGTTGTAAAATAAAGTTATTGTTAAAAAGGCACTAAGTAAACAATATTGTGTTCCAATTATTTTGTTGTAAAATAAAAGTTATTGTAAAAAAGGCACTAAGTAAACAATATTGTGTTTCACTGATTTTGTTGTAAAATAAAAGTTATTGTAAAAAAGATACTAAGTAAACAATATTGTGTTCCACTTATTTTGTTGTAAATAAAAAAGGCACTAAGTAAACAATATTGTGTTCCACTTATTTTGTTGTAAAATAAAAGTTATTGTAAAAAAGGCACTTAGTAAACAATATCGTGTCCCACTTATTTCAATTTAATATAAAAGTTATTATCATAAAAAGGCACTAAGTAAACAATATTGTCTTTCACTTGTTTCAATATAATATAAGAGTTATTATGAAAACAAACGGCACTTAGTAAACAATATTGAATTGTTATTATTTAAAAAAGGCACTAAGTAAACAATAATGACTCTCACTTACTTCAATGTAATATAAAGGTAATTATAAAAAACCGCGCTAAGTAATCAATATTGAGTCTTACTTATTTCATTGTGAAATAAACGTTATTATGAAAAAACCTCACTAAGTAAACTTCATTGTGTCTAACCTAATCTTATTCTGATGAATCAATCCATTCTAGATCCAATATAATAAGAAATGGCTTACTAATTACCAGAAGCGTGCGTGCAGGTCTGAATTATCAAACAAGTTTTTTTTAATTTACCATTTATTTTGTTACATTTGCTTACTTTGAAAAAAATTTAGTAGTTTTAATTCGCACAAAATTTCAAGGAGAAAGGAGTTAAGTTGGGAGTTGTTTTTTTTTAGACCGGTGGCGAAATGTGCTACGTTAAGAATTACCGATATCACACAGATTTAGAGCCGAATTTGCATATCCCCCTTCCTTCGGCGATCACATTAGGTGCTATTTTTGTAATAGCGTTTAAGCAACTTACATATCAACATTAGAATGTTGTATGTTGGTAAACGTTAGTCGCCAAATTGAGCATCGACGGACCCCTAGCAAGCTAGAGGGGCGTACCAGGTGCCCGGGAGGAGTAAGCATCCCCTGTTTGGCTAGCTACACCCGCCGTCGATGTTCACTCACGCCCTCTGATTTCATTTTTTGAATTTAAATTTTTGTATTTACTTTACTTTAGAGAGTGCGCGGCTCCAAAGTTCCTGAAGGGTCGATTCAGTAGCATATCCAAATAAAATCTATGTTCAAAATAGCGTTGGAGGGATGGTACTAAGATGTTAACCTCCTTTAATTTCGATGAGTCGCATCGCAGAATGAATAAGTCATATATTGTCATAAGTAACCCTTTATTTGCAGAAGTAAGTTGCATGTTGATTTTAATTGGTCGCAATTGTCAATATTGAAATATATGTTCTATAGTACCAATTTTATTGTACTAGACAAGTGTTTCGGATACTTGAATCCTCGTCAGTAGTACTTCATGCAAAACAGATTAAATAAAGCCGAAGTGAATTTTCCTAGCGCCATCTACAATACAGAGTTTTAATTTCCTCTTGCCTAAATGAGCGGCTCCAAATTTTGAGTAGGGTTATTCAGAAGCGTATTTAAGTAAAATGTTAAGTTAATATAAGTTTGTCTCATGTTGAATAAGTAAGTCGAAAGAATGTAAGCTGTATGTTGAAAAAGTACATGCTAGCAGACCTATCTAATATTACGATTTTGGCGTAATTTTTACGATTTTTGATTTTTAAATACGATCTTCGCTTTTGCCGCTCATTTTTACGTCAAAAACATATTTACGATCAAAATTACCTTATAGAATATTTAAAACAAACGCACAGACTCGACGATATAAATTCATTGTAAGATGAGGGTTTGATATTGTATAAGCAATGGTGTAAATGATTTCAAAAGTTTTTGTACAAATGTTGAAAACATGGTCAAAGAAAGGGAAGGCGATTTGGGGTTGAATATGGGTGCGCAGCTCTGATTCATTCCACTAGCGTCACCTACAATGTATTGAGTTTTTACAATAAAGGTAAACGGATATTTAATTATTCAAAAATCGACAATATTAGGGTCGTAACATCATAATTTCAAATAAAACTTATTATGGCTCCTTTTTCATCTATCTAGAACCTTTGGAATAAATCTTACGTTTTCAATAAAATTTATCATCAGGGACACTGTATCTTTAACAAAATAAGAAGGATCAAAGGTAAACAGAATTCTTCGAGAACTGGGTAATCGGAAAAGTGGGATGATTGTGGCAGATGAACATCCTATGTCGGCACCGTTTGTCCATTGGTCTCGTTTGTTTATGTGTGGTCTTTTGTGTTTCCTGTTTCCATGGTGTCAGTTGGTGTTCTTGGTCCCTTTTGTGCCTTTTTCTGTGAGCGCTTTGGAGTTTTGTTTATGGTGCTGCAACCAAGTGTTGTTGGAGATCCTTGATGTGATAAATAAGTACGCTACATGTTGAATAAGTGAGTAATATGTTGAATAAATGACATAATGAATAAGAATGTCATATGTTGAATCAGAATGGCACATTGAATAAGTCACAGGTTGGATAAGCAAGAAAAAAGCTGACATAGAAAGTCCCATATTGAAAAAGTGAATATGTAAGTCACTTATTAATTTAGAAAGACACGTTTTATAAGTAAGTCGCATACTAGTATTCAATTAGTAAGACACATTTTCATTAGAAAGTCGCATATCCAATTAGAGACAAATTTTCATAAGTAAGTTGCACATTCAGTTGGTACGGCAGATTTTTCTAAGTAAGTCGCGTATTCAATTAGTAAGTCATTTCTTTAATAAGAAAGTCACATGTTAGCGAAGTATGCCACCATCGTGATCTTAAAAATTAACTTCTTATCTTTCTTGAAATTACAGATTGAATGCGGTCAGAAGTTTTAAATAGGCAGACTGGTAAATAATTGAATGTAACGAATCTGTAGGCGAGACGAACAAATTTGAATTTCTTTAGATAAAAACTTAAATCTAATTTCTTCCTTAATTATCTTTGGAGGCAATTTAGGAATTTTCATATAAAGTCATAGGAAGTCAGACTTGGTTGGCTTGGAGTATATTGTCTTTAATATCGTTATATAATATTAGTGTTGTATTACAGAACTTAACAAGAAAGGACCAAAAACCCCGCACTAGGTAAACTATATCGTTAATGCCGAAGGGTTCCAACTCTATACTTTCTTGAAGAAAATTCCAAACCAATTTCCATGCACCATTGTGTCGCATTCATTTTTTGGTATCAAAGAAGTCATTATGAAAAACAAAACAAAAACGCACTAAGTCAACTTTATTGTGTCCCACTTATTTTATGGTGATGAATAAAGCTATTCTCGGATTCAAGATATAATAAGGAAGGATTTACTAATGACCAGAAGCTTGCGTGCAGATCGGAATATTTACTCAGCATTTGTTTTTGTCTCGTCCAAACCTCTTTAGAGAGGCCCCGACCACCTCTCCTCTCTGATTTCCAGTCGGACTCCTCGGGTGCTTACTCTTCCTGGGCACCTGGTCTCACTCTCATATCGGGAGTTCGCTTCTTTTCATATGGTGGAGGTTTTTGTTTTTGTTTGCTTTGGTTCCTGTTTTATCCTGATTTTGTATGCCTTCGGTTTCTGATTTTCTGAATTATCGATTTTGTACTGTAGACAGGGATATGGTCATTATCAATATTTGTCATGCATAAGCTCACTACAGCCGTAAGAGCACGGACTGTTTTTCGAATGCTTTCTGTTTTTATATCATTTTACATATTCATCTATGTGTTTCTTGGGCACCTTTCACCACAATTGTACGTTCTCCGAGACCTCTGGGTAATAGGAAAAGTGGAAGGGTTGTGTACAATTATTCCGGATAACACACCGTCCGCTTCTTACGTGGCAGATGGCCGTCCTAAGTCGGTACCGGTTGCTCATTGGTATCGTTTGTTCATGTGTGGTCTTTTGTGTTTCATTTTTCTATGGTGTGAATTGGTATCGTTGGTTTATGTGTGGTCTTTTGTATGTCATTTTTCTATTGTGTGAATTGGTATCGTTGGTTTATATGTGGTCTTTTGTGTTTCATGTAATTTCTATGGTGTGAATCTGTATCGCTGGATTATGTGTGGACTTTTGTGTTTTATGTTTCTATGGTGTGAATTTGTATCGCTGGATTATGTGTGGACTTTTGTATTTCATGTTTCTATGGTGTGAGTTGGTGTTCCATGTCCCTTTTGTGTCTCTGCGGGTGTCTGCTCTGTGTTTTTGCATTGGATGTTTTGAAATGTTGCTGTGGGTACTGCAACCGAGTGTTGTTTTAGATCACCTCCTTTCTTTTATATACCTTAAATAAGTAAGTTCCATAAGGAGCTATCTTTGAAAATGTTAATTTGTTGTTTCGAAACATTTCACACAAAACTTTACAGAGAAAAGAATAAAGTTGGGAGTATTTTTCTTCAGATCCGTGCTACATTAAAACTAGCTTTGAGCCGAATAACTCCCCTCCTCTCCTTCGCACTATAACTTCTGCACACATCCGGCCTTAGATCGAAACATCATTATTATTGTACTCATTTTATCTTTCTATCTGTTTTAAAGTACGGTCTTCTTATAGTACTATATTACATAGTATATATATATACACAAAGTCCATAAACTTCATTCAAATACAATGGCAGTATTATACAAAAAGAGCCATTTAAAGATAAAAGAACACAGTCTGCCGTCAGAAGGATCTGGCCTCATATTACAAAGGGAGTCTTGTATATTACCTTTTTTATCTGGTGACAATGTCATAAAAACGTAGGATATCCGAATATCAATAGGTTTTATCAAACATAAAATTTTGTATACATAAAGGTATGAAATCATCTTATTGTAGGGGTTATATAGGAGACTTCCTTTATTTCTTTGTAGGAATATGATATCGGAACAAAGTAAACAGATGAAAGAACGATATGATTACGACGACGAGGTTGTTTTACGGCCCCAAAATTATCAAGTTTTCAGAAGCACACAAATATGTCATATTCTTTTTGCTTCATGTTTCTTTGAATTTTGGTACTTGTCTCGATTTATCCAGATATTTGTCCAGTTCAGTGAATGGAAGTAAACACCCGAAGTAAGATTGCAAAACTTATCATCAAACGGCGTACACAATCTTGAAATAAAATATAAAACAGAACTTTCTGACGAGAAAAGAAAAATAGAACAAATAGACGGAGACAATATCACAGCTCCATAGAAACACAACGGAGCACAAAGTTTGAACATGTTCAAGAAAGGACGGGATCTCCAACAACACTCGACAACACTCGGTTGTAGCACCCACAGTAAAACCCCAAAACACCCAATCCAAAAAAAAAAAACACAGAGTAGACACCAACAGAAAGAGACGCAAAACAAAAGGGACAACAGAAACATGAAACACAAAAGACCAAACTTTAAATATCAAATGAATTATGTTGTGTTTGTAAGTTTTTATAGTATAGTTCCTGTTTTATCCTGATTTTGTATGCCTTCGGTTTATGATTTTCTGAATTATCGATTTTGTGCTGTATACAGGGATAGATTCATTATCCATATTTGTCATCTAAGTAAGTAGGCTTGAAAAGGAAGCTTAAGCTTATTTACATTTTTGTGGCTGAATTACTTTAAAAAAAAACCATGGGCACATTGGTTCAGGAATCCGAATTAGGATAAGAAATACTAGGGGAGTCATTGTAATGAGTTAAATAAGATCCTGACGACAATCTCTACAGCATCCACAAAAGAGCACAAAATTGAGCATCGACGGACCCCTAACAAGCTAGAGGTGGGACCAAGTGCCCGGGAGGAGTAAGTGTCCAGTGTTTGCTAGCCGCACCCACCGTTCATGTTCATGCAGGGAAATGAAAACAATATACAAAATTAAGAATACATGCACTGTCTGTGGTTTCGTCTATATAGAAAGTGCTATGGAGACCTTGTCAGGGAAAAATATCCAAAACACTTACTGTAAGTGGCGCTACCTTGAATAGATTAAATGAAGAAATAAGACATTGACTTAACTCAAAATTGCAATTTCAGTTATCACAGAGCCTGCCAATTTAAATAATGATGTGTCGTCTGCTATAATAACAAAATAGAAACACTGTGAACACTGAATACTATCATACCGTCAAAAAGTAAGAAACATCGAAAATATTCCCACAACTGATGTAAATCGTCTTCAAATTCAATAGCATCATTTAAGAACAGATCAATTTGCAGCATGGACTAGACATGCACGTTTCGGGTATTTAACCCTCGTCATTCCTCATTCGAAACAATGTAATATGTCCAAAGAGTGTGAATTCTATCTCCAAATATGCACCGAAAAATGTAGTAGGATTGGTGGATCTTCAATCAACATAAATATTCTACAAATAAGGAGGAGATCCCCAACAACACCCGGTTGCAGCATCCACAGCGAAACTCCAAAACACCAAATGCAAAAGAAACAAAAGACTACAATCAACTTAAATATTTTACAGACACACAAAAGTGCATCCCCAGTGGAAATGAGATAAGATGCACGGGGAGAGTAAGCATCTCCTGTTTCAAGAAACACCCGTCACTTAGGTCATGCAGAAAAGTCATATTCTGTTTAGTTTAATTCGATGTTTATGTATGGTTCTACCCTTAAATATCTTCCAACATGGAGGACAATGAGATGCTATGATTTTTAATTAACTCTTTCGTCCTACAATTTTTCGCAGTATAAAAGTCAGTCGCTCACAAATGTACGATTCGTTCAGTACTTTTTCGGTAAGTTTTCTATTTCTCAAAACGAAGTCGTTGTAGTTTGAGTTGCTCTGGAATAGTGTATCAAGTGCGATAATGAATACTACGCCACACTTATGCCCTTTGCCGTGTGGAGCTCGGTAAAAAAGTTCCCCGCGAGGGGTTCGACAGTAAGTGTTTTGAATATTATTCCCTGACATTGTCGCCATAGCACTTTCTATATAGACATTGCCTCAGACAGTGCATGTATTTTATATATTCTTTTCATTTTCGTGCATGAACATCGACGGCGGGTGCGGCTAGCCAGCAGGGGATGCTTACTCCTCCCGGGCACCTGGTCCCACCTCTGGCTTGCTAGGGGTCCGTCGACGATCAATTTGGTGCTCTGTTGTGAGTGCCATTGAGATTATCGTCAGGATCTTCTTTAACTCATTACTATTCAGGAAAGGAAAATGTTTAATTTTGAAGTTGAAGTCGTCACGTTTGTCATTTATTGAAGTATTCAAACTTATTCTTTTTTGCAAAATGGTGCCAGTATTACATCGTTTACCCCAAAAATTGTTTAGGTGGTTTTTTCTAAAGTAGTTGCCAGAGGACGCTAAGGCGATTTATTAATTTATTTATTCAATAATCAGTATAATGTATAATTCTAGTATATATTTTATTACTCTATTCTAAACTATCATAGTTTTCCGCTTTCATGCAACAAAAAAGGGAGTAAAGCTAATGCATTATGAATGAAAAAACAACTTTCTATGAGCCTATTGGTTATCTCCTCGTTTGTAAAAGAAAAATAAGAGAAAGATTTAGGGTAAAAATAAGGAACAGAGTCCCGGTTTGATGCATTATCAGATTGACAAGGTTATTATCTCAGTCTATACTTGATTTGATTTTGTAAAAGAAGTCTTTTTAGGATTTATGCATACATCATTTTAGCTTCTTTCAGCATGAAAAAATCCACAATAAAAAATTCACAAGCCATTTGACCTGAATATTGAACTGTACCGAGGTAGAAAAATATGTCGTTATAAATCATCTGTAACACAATCAACAGTGTAATGTGTATTTTCTACCAGGGGATGTCCCTACGTTCGTATATATAATGTAGAACAAAGGGCTTCCTGGTGAGTTTCAAAGATGCCACTTGTGAAAATATCTTCATTCTCCTTGCGCCTACCCTCCAACGATTTTTGTCCATAATTTTCACTTAAATACACTTCTGAATAAACCCTACATAAAAAATTTGGAGCCGCTCATTTTTGGCAAATGGAAATTGAAGCCCTGTATTGTAGTATGAAGTACTACTGACGAGGATTAAAGTATCCGAAACACGTGTCTAGTACAGCAAAATTGGTACTATAGAACCTATATTTCAATATTGACAATTCCAAATGGAAAATGAAGGACAGGGCGAAGGTATTCCAACATTATTTATGTCCTAACATACACGAAAGCTTGTTGCACGAATCATTTATATGTCTGAAATTTCTTAATTAACTTTTAATCAAGCTTCGGAAATAAAACCCATAAAGATGGAACGAAATGAGATATAATTTTGCTACGCCGGGGGATCAGTGAATTATTAACATTGTCACTAAAGAAGTTCTACGGTCGATATGGGGAACTCGCCATACACTATGATGTCCCATTGTCCAGAGTGGTGGATGATATTCTGTCTTAGACCATTTGAACTATTCAACCACGGACTATCCTTATATCTTCCAAAATGAAAGTAACCGGATGTGACAATTCTACTGAATTGAAGTCACTGGTGTTGCATGCAAGCAGGAGATGTTGACTCTTCCTGGGCACCTGGTCTCACTCCCATATCGGGAATTCGCTTCTTTTCATTTGGTGGAGGTTTTTCTTTGCTTGCTTTGGTTCCTGTTTTATCCTGATTTTGTATGCCTTCGGTTTTTGATTTTCTGAATTATCGATTTTGTGCTGTATACAGGGATATAGTCATTATCCATATTTGTCATTTAAGGTGGTAGTCTCACCATAACCCCTACACTCAATTTTCTTCATAATTGCAATATTAATTAACTATGATGTCATGCATCTTTTGCGTTTGAAAGAAATCAAGGCAACCGTTTTGCGTGGGTCGCGATTCAAAATCTCCAAATGTTGTCCCCCTTTCAATGCAGACTTTATCACGAAAGTTTTTCTCAGATATTCAATGAGCCTGCAAATTTATTAAGTATCAGCTTTGCATTTCAAAGATAATACACACATCTTTCTTTTTTAGTAAAATCTTAATGTTTTAGTATCACCATACTTATTTTAGAAGCAATTTTAATGGAAAATAAGGATAAACATGTACCTTTCTGAAGTTCCGAAAATTGTCACATTTACATTGCACATGAAAAAACGTATCATTTAATTTCAATAAAAAAACTAATAGAAAAGAGATTGATTATCTATCTTAAATCTGTGCAAATTTCAGGGAAATCGAACCTATTTTTACCGAGTTAGCGCCATTTGGGTTACCCCCTACCCCCATTTTTTACGTCGCGATACGTTACGTACGTCGAGGTTAAGCATAGCGTTGTATGTCTTGTTGGCAAATGTATAATCTACATGCTTACGCGAAATTGTAAAATTAATTTGAATAAATAATAGTTGTCATTATTTATTAATTTAGACGTAATTCGTGCATTTGACTCAGTTGATATTACTTAAACACGGGAAGCAACCAAACAAAAAGTAAAAATAAAAAGGAAAATTAAAGAAAAAAAGAAAAGGAAAAATTGGATGGACTATCCAATGCACGGGTAGAGATGGAGTCGAGTTGTTTAGAACCGTTCTAGATGATCTTCTTATCAAACGAAGGTATCGTATAAAGGAACTCTATTTACACTAATCACGCTCAAATAAAATCGAAATAATCTTGGTCATAATTATCAGATGACATCAGATTTCTTTGGACATTTACATAAGGTCAAAGGATTAGTGTAGATACTGAAAATATCAAAAGAATTAAGAAACGTAGAAATCTCGGAAACATAATTGTTATTATTCAATCTATAAGTAATGCTCAATTTCAGGAAATAAAACAGAAAATGAAATGATTACTTATCGAAATAGATAATGACGTATAGAGAAACCATTAAAAAAATTCCCGTTTACCTCCGTGCACCGCGCGGGAAATTCCCCTATTTTGACGTCATGATTAAACCGTGCAGATGCTTGTCGTGAGAACAAACGATGGTAACGTTACGCCAGAAAACAAACGTTCGTGAAATCAATTTTGAGTTACGTACCTTACCCTGAGACTACAATTTTAAGCTTATTTAACAATCTATCGCTGCATTTATTAGAAACAAGGGGCGGGTGCGGCTCGCACTATGGGCGTAAGATCAAAATGCAGGATACGAAAACTGCCAAAATCCATTTTAAGCGGCGATACATTTTGAATTAAATGATGAAATTTTAATAATTTCTTGTGGTCTTTTGTGCTTCATGTTTCTATGGTATGAGTTGGTGTTCCTAGTCCCTTTTGCATCTCTTTCTGTGAGTGTCTGCTCTGGGATGTGATTGACAAAATGAAATGTAGAAATTTTCAAGCCAATACGATTTCTTCATACGACTTTTCAAATATGTACACCACGCTTCCTCATGACAAGATTAATAAACAATTGTCCAAACTCATTAAATGGTGCTTTAATCGAGAGGAGAAAACTTATATTTTTACATCTGAATCAAAGGGTTTCTTTTCCGCTACAAAATACAAATCATACCAATCATGAACATGTAGTGACCTGTGTAGTACATTGTCCTTCCTCTTGAACAAATTTATGTAAGATTTCACGAGAATCTCTGCAAGCAGGTTGTAGGGATCCCTATGGGTACTAATTGTTCGCCTCTTGTTGCAGATTTTTTTATACACGTATGAAAAGAATTAATCCAAAATCTTCAAAAACAAAGAAACATGATGATGTGAAATGTTTCATTGGTAATTCTAGGTACCTGGATAATTTTCTTAATATCGACAATCCTGTTTTTATGCCCCCGGAATCACAGATTCGGGGGCATATAGTTTTTGTTTGTCTGTCTGTTTGTCTGTCTGTTTGTCTGAAAAACATTAGACATAACTTTTGAATGGAAGGTATTAGGCCCTTCATATTTCACATGTGTATTCCTTGTGACAAGACCTTTCCATTGATACCAAACTTTTTGATCTTGTGACCGTGACCTTTGACCAACTTTTCAAAAACTTTAACATTGGGCAAGACTTTTGAATGGTAAGTGATAGGGCTTTCATATTTCACATGTGTATTCCTCGTGAGAAGACCTTTTCATTGATAGCAAAAGGTTTTACTTCGCCACCTTGACTTTGACCTTTTACGTACCCAACAGAAAATGGTGTTTATACTAACAAAGATGCCATCGGGGGCATTCGTGTTTCACAAACACAGGACTTATTGAAAAGTATAGAAATGCTTTTTATCCACAAGAATTGACTCTAAACAAGGCAAACGTTACGAACACAAAAACACCATTTTTGACCAAAATATCAAAATTGTGAATAGAGAGATACATACAAGTGTGTATGACAAACGAGATGATTTTGGATTCAATATAGTAAATTTTCCCTGGCTTGACGGTGATGTTCCTAGATTACCGTCATACGGTACCTACATTTCAAAGCTCATCTGGTATGCTAGAGCATGTACTGATGTTTTGAATTTTCAAAGTAGAAATTTACAAATTACGAAGAAACTTTAAGGTTAAGGTTTTCGCTTTCACAAACTAGTAAAGACTTTTTGGAAATTTTACAGAAATTATAGTCAACTTATCTTGAAATTCGGACCCATACAAGCAACAGAGTATATTACTTTGGGTATTTCGCAACCTGCATTTTATGGTGACATAATTAACAAAATAAAAAGTATCAAAGGTAGGCAGCATAACCATCGAAAATGCGTCAGAAACGTCAAACGACTTTTATACCGTGGATCATCAAACGGACACTGGGCTTGGTACCTGAACAATACACAGTCTTGTGCGAGCGTATTCTTAAGACTTGCACTCTGACTGACTGTGACGACAGGTTTCAATGACGGGCCCTGTTAAAAGCTCTTAAGAGAAGACAGGGTCCCGACCACCTGTCCTCTCTGAATGCAAGTCGGACGCCTCGGGTGATAACATATATGATCACATATGTATCACACACGTCCTCTTTTTGTATCCATTTACATATTCATAATTGTTGCTGGGGCCTCTGTGATTTACGTTCTTGTTTGTGTGTAGTTATCTAACAGCGATGAGGTTATTTTACACCCTTATTGTACGTTATTCGAAACCTCTGTGTAATTGGAAAAGCGGGAATGTTTTGCGCACATTATCCAGGATAACCACACCGTCTGCTACTTACTTGCTATGTACACCACGCTTCCTCATGATAAGATTAATGATCAATTGTCCAAACTCATTAAATGGTGCTTTAACCGAGAGGGTAAAACTTATATTTGTACATCTGAATCAAAGGGTTTCTTTTCCAATACAGAATACAAATCATATAAATCATGGACATGTAGTGACCTTTGTATTGCCTTGTCCTTTCTTTTGGACAACATTTATGTAAGATTTGGTGAGAATCTCTGCAAGCAGGTTGTAGGGATCCCTATGGGTACTAATTGTGCGCCTCTTGTTGCAGATTTATTTTTATTCACGTATGAAAAAGAATTTATCCAAAATCTTCAAAAACAAAGAAAACATGATGATGTGAAATGTTTCAATGGTACTTCTAGGTACCTGGATGATATCCTTACTATCGACAATCCCGTTTTTGAAAAGTATAAAAATGTCATCTATCCACAGGAACTGACTCTTAACAAGGCGAACGTCACAAACACAGAAACACCATTTTTGGACCTGAATATCAAAATTATTAATGGAGAGATTCATACAAGGGTGTATGACAAAAGAGATGACTTTGGATTCAATATAGTAAATTTTTCCTGGCTTGACGGTGATGTTCCTAGATTACCGTCTTATGGTATCTACATTTCGCAGCTCATCCGGTATGCTAGAGCATGTACTGATGTTTTGGATTTTCATGATAGAAATTTACAAATAACAAAGAAACTTTTAGGTCAAGGTTTTCGCTTTCACAAACTTGTCAAGACATTCTGGAAATTTTACAAAAATTATTGTCAACTACTTTTGAAATTCGGACCCATACAAGCAACAGAGTATATTACTTTGGGTATTTCGCAACCTGCATTTCATGGTGACATTATCAACAAAATTAGAAGGATCAAAGGTAGACAGAATTACTATCGAAAATGCGTCAGAATCATCAAACGCCTCTTATACCGTGGATATGATCCTAATGTCACCAGACGGACACTAGGCTTGGTACTTGACCAATCTACAGTCTTGTACCAGCGCATCCTTAATACTTGCACGCTGACTGGCTGTGACGACGGGACTCCATGACGGGCCCTGTCCAAACCTCTTTAGAGAAGACAGGGCCCCGACCACCTGTCCTCTCTGAATGTCAGTCGGACTCCTCGGGTGATAACATACATGAGCTCGCGGCGGCAGAGCACGGATTGTATTACGTACGCCCTCTTTTAATATCCATTTACATATTCATTTGTGCTGTTTGGGCCCCTGAGTTTTGCGGTCTTGTTTGTGTGTGGTCATCTGACAGTGAGAAGGTTGTTTAACACCACAATTGTACGTTCTTCGAGACCTCTGGATAATCGGAAAAGTGGGAGGGTTGTGCCCACGTAATCCAGGATAACCATACCTTCTGCTATTTCCGTTGCAGATGGCTGTCCTAAGTCGGCACCGGTTGCCCATTGGTCTCGTTGGTTTATGTGTAGTCCTTTGTGTTTGATGTTTCTGTGTTGTGCGTTGACGTTCCTTGTCCCTTACGCGTCTCTTTCTGTGCTTGTCTGCTTTGTGCTTTTGCATTGGGTGTTTTGGGGTTTTGCTGTGGGTGCTACAACCTGGTGTTGTTGGAGATCCCCTCCTTTGTTTTAGACTACTTAGACACATGGAGGATTAGCAGTTCTGTTTTGCTTCCGCGTATTGACAGGTATTAATCCTCACCCATGATAATATCTGTATAGATTTTTTTTCTTCAAACAATCTGAACTTACGTATCATGTAGACAACAAATGTAACATTCTGTTCGCACATTTGTAGTTCGTCAATATTTGTCACGTAAATATGAAAGCCACTGCATCATGCTCATGAGGGTACATGATAGATAATTTGTATTTGAAATTAAAAAAGAAATAAAAAACCAACCCAAATACACATTTTCAAATTTGGTTAATTACAAAGGGATACTTGATGAAGATGATATTACTTGGATACGATTCTGTGAATATTTTTCCGAACTAAAGCATTTCCATCTGTATCTTAGAACATAAGGTAACCAAAGAATTCTCTATCAAATTCTATTCACTGTCGTTGCAATATTTCCTATGTTTCGTATTATCTGTCTGTGTAATAGTCCTCAGTGTTCGCTGTGTTTCTTTTTCGTACCAGTGCTAAGGTTCCACAAGAAAGGAGAGGATCTCCAACAGCAATCGATTGCAGCACCAACAGCAAAACCCCTAAACACCCAATGCAAAGAAAGGAGGTGATCTCCAACAATACTCGGTTGCAGCACCCACAGCAAAACTTCAAAACACCCAATGTAAAAACACAGAGCAGACATCAAACGAAAGAGACGCAAAAGGAACAAGGAACACCAACTCACACCATAGAAACATGAAACATAAAAGACCACACATAAACCAACCAGACCAATGGGCAACCCGTGCCGACTTAGGACGGCCATCTGCCACGTAAGTAGAAAGGAGGGGATCTCCAACAACACCTAGTTGCAGCATCAACAGCAACCTCCCAAAACACCCACTGTAAAACACAAAAATGACACGCACAGAAAGAGACGCAGTAGTACAATGAACGTCAAATCACAGAAAAACATAAAACGCAAATGACTACACATAAACCAACGAGACCGATCGGTAAACGGTGCCGACTTAGGACGGCCATCTGCCTCGTGAGTAGCAGACGGTGTAGTTATCCTGGATTACGTGCGCACAACCCTCCCACTATTCCGATTACCCAGAGGTCTCGAAGAACGTACAATTGTGGTGTAAAACAACCTCCTCACTGTCAGATGACCACACACAAACAAGACCGCAAAACGCAGGGGCCCAAGCAACACAGATGAATATGTAAATTGATATAAAAAGAGGGCATGCGTAATACGTCCTGTGCTCTGCCGGCTGTAGCGAGCTAATGTATGTTATCACCCGAGGAGTCCGACTGACATTCAGAGAGGACAGGTGGTCGGGGCCCTGTCTTCTATAAAGAGGTTTGGACAGGGCCCGTCATGGAGTCCCGTCGTCACAGTCAGTCAGAGTGCAAAATTTAAGAATGCGCTTGTACAAGACTGTAGATTGGTCAAGTACCAAGCCTAGTGTCCGTCTGGTGACATTAGGATCATATCCACGGTATAAAAGGCGTTTGATGATTCTGACGCATTTTCGATAGTGATGTTGTCTATCTTTGATCCTTCTTATCTTGTTAAAGGCCGACGGGGACTATATAATGGGACGAGTAAATTTTCTGTCATTTCCTCACTGACCGCTATAGGGTTAACATCTCTTATTGGAATCTGATTGGTTCCCTCTAATCCTTTTACCCCTATCAATTTTTGATTGACAGCTTAAAACAGATGAGACTCGGGTATCTCATTAGCATAATAAAAGATTACCTGTCGGTTTGTATTTGATGTAACACGCCGCTCGCAGACGGCGTTATCTTCAAAGACGGTATGCCACGCCTAACAAGCTTATGTCACTCAGGTATACCTATTAACGACCGGGTGGTTCCCAACGTCGGCCTTTAATAATGTCACCATAAAATGCAGGTTGTGAAATACCCAAAGTAATATACTCTGTTGCATGTATTGGTCCGAATTTCAGAAGAAGTTGACAATAATTTTTGTAAAATTTCCAGAAAGTCTTTACTAGTTTGTGAAAGCGAAAACCTTGTCCTAAAAGTTTCTTGGTAATTTGTAAATTACTAATTCTAGTACTTGGTGCAATATTTGAACAGTCAGAGATTTAAAATATCGGTTAATTGTTTAAAAATCTGTGAAATGAGACAAACTCACTCAAAGCATTAAATAACGTGTACAGATAACATAAAATGTCACCTTAACTTAAAATGAAAAGAGACAAACTTACTCAAAGCATTAAATAACGTGTACAGATAACATATAATGTATCCTTAACTTAAAATGAAAAGAGACAAACTTACTCAAAGTATTAAATAACGTGTACAGATAACATACAATGTCACCTTAACTTAAAATGAAAAGTCGCCCCAATTTTCTGAAAGCCAAATTTTTTTCTGTTAAGTTTTTTCAAAGATATTGATTGTGCAGCCCTCCTTGTCTTTTTCCGTGTAGACAATCTTATTTTCTAGGTATCTCCTTTGGTCTTATTCTGTAACAAGGCGGGGATTAGCCAATGTACTTCTGTTCATATGTGAAGCCGTATTAAACAGCCTTTTCAGACATTGTATTTTTGCACATTGTAAAGACGTTTCTAATTTTCCATTTTCATTACGATTTTTCATTCCTAAGTAATTTTCTAGCTGGGAGATGCAATTCTAAATACACGATATATCATACTGGATAATTTATGTAAGAATAGTACAAATGTACTGGGACAAAGATGAATCATTTTGAATTCAATGATGAAATATAGATTTTTTTTGTGTTTCGTGTTTCTATGGTGTGAATTTGTGTTCCTTGTTCCTTTTGCGTCTCTTTCTGTGAGTGTCTGCTCAGTATTTTTGCTTTGGCAACCAACAGTGATACAAACGTATTGTTGGGTGTTTTGGGATTTTGCTGTGGGTACTGCAACCGAGTGTTGTTGGAGATCCCCTCCTTTCTTATGGAACCTAAGCACAAGTACGAAAAAGAACCACAGCGAATACTGAGGACAATTATACCAACAGACAATAAAAAACATACAAAATATTACTACGAAAGTGAATAGAATTGAATATAGAAGAGTTAAAGAAGATCATGACGATAATCTCAACAGCACTCGATTGTTGTTGGAGATCCCCTTCTTTCTTCTACAATTACACCGACAAACAATATTTTCATGGTTGAGGATTAATAACTGCCAACACGAGGAAGTAAAGCAGAAATACTAATCATCCATGTGTCTAAGTAGTCTGAGTACTAGGTGCAATATTTGAATGGTCAGAGATTTAAAATATCGGATAATTGTTTAAAAAATCTTTGAAAATGAGACAAACTCACTCAAAGCATTACATAACGATACAGATAACATACAATGACACCTTAACTTAAAATGAAAAGACGCCCCAATTATCTGACAGACAAATGTTTGTTTTTTTTCTATTAAGTTTTTTTTCTAAGATGTTGATTGTGCAGCCCTCCTTGTCTTTCTCCGTGTAGACAATCTTATTTTCTAGGTATCTCCTTTGGTCTTATTCTGTAACAAGGCGGGGATTAGCTAATGTACTTCTGTTCATATGTGAAGCCGTATTAAACAGCCATTTCAGACATTGTATTTTTGCACATTGTAAAAACGTTTCTAATTTTCCATTTTCATTAGGATTTTTCATTCCTAAGTAATTTTCTAGCTGGGAGATGCAATTCTAATTACACGATATATCATACTGGATGTTTTATGTAAGAATAGTACAAATGTACCGAGACATAGATGAATCATTTTGAATTCATTGATGGAATATAAATATTTTAAGTTTCGTGTTTCTGTCGTGTGAGTTTGTGTTCCTTGTTCATTTTGCGTCTCTTTCTGTGAGTATCTGCTCAGTATTTTTGCATTGGCAACCAATAGTATTACAAAAGTATTGTTGGGTGTTTTGGGATTTTGCTGTGGGTACTGCAACGGAGTGTTGTTTGAGATCCCCTCCTTTATTGTGTAACCTAAGCACTAGTACGAAAAAGAACCACAGCGAATACTGAGGACAATGATACCAACAGACAATAAAAAAATAGAAAATATAACTGCGACACTGAATAGAATTTAATATAGAAGTCACTGGTTACCTCATGCTCTAAATTAGGATACAGATGGGCATTCTATAGTTTGTAGTAATATTCACATAATCGTATCCATATAATATGATCTTCAAGAAGTATCCTTTTGTAGTTGACAAAATAAGAAAATGCGATAGTTGAACGGACAAAGATTGTTGCATGCAAGCAGGAGATGCTTACTCTTACTGGAACAAAGGGTGTTGCATGCAAGCAGGAGATGCTCACTCTTCCTGGGCACCTGATCTCACTCTCATATCGGGAGTCCGCTTCTTTTCATGTGGTGGAGGTTATTGTTTGTTACTTTGGTTTCTGCTTTACCCCGATTTTGTATGCCTTCGGTTTCTGATTTTCTGAATTATCGATTTTGTGCTGTATACAGGGATATGGTCATTATCCATATTTGTCATTTAAAATATCGGTTAATTGTTTTAAGTCTTAGCTTAGATAAACTGATTTAAAGCATTGAATAAGAGATAACATACAATGTCACATTAACTTAAAATAATTTTCAGACAGCCTAATGGGTTTGTTTTCTATTTACTAAAGGTTTTTTTAAGATGTTGATTTTCGGTAAGTCCTCCGTGTCTTTTTCTTATTTTCTATGTATCTCCTTTGGCCATATTCTGTAACAAGGTGGGGATTAGCTAATGTACTTCTCTGTAATATGTGAAGCCATATTCAACAGTTTTTTTTCAGACACTGTAAAGACGATTTTAGTTTTCCATTTTCATTCAAGGAATGGTGTCCCTGAAAATTAATTTATCTTACAAAATTTTATAATGCAAAATCATTCGTTTCATATGCAAGTCGACGTTCTCATTTGTATAAATTCAGATTTTCACGCGAATCTAAGGCATACATTCGCAGTTATAGCCGTTTTTAATTTACCTACAATGTAATGCGTTTTTACGATAGAGGTATATGGAGATCTAATTTTACAAATTCGGCAATATTACGGTCGTTACTGCATATTTTCAACTGAAACTTTTTGTTGCTCATTTTTTTCTCAATCCAGACCTGTCGGAATAGATTTTACGCTTTTAATAAAATTTATTTTCAAGAAAAATATTTTTTAAATATAGTCAATTTTGAATTTTTAAAGAAATTTGATGACATATATTTTATAGAGTTTGTTTACCAAATTGAATCTACATTTGATGTCAAATCAATTTGTTGAAAATTGGCAAAAGAATAGCTTTTTCATGTGATATCCAATGTGTATTCTAAGGACCCATAACTCTTTAAGTAATATAACCTATTTTCAAAATCCCATCAGTCAAAAATGTTCAATTATAATTAACATGATGACTATATACATATGCTTTGATTTTTAGATCTCCGTATTCCATTACTTTCTCACAGTACCTTGAATGCCTTTATAGAAAAATTTGTCTCTGCCCTTGTTTTGTCTTGGAATCAGTCCAGCGCAGTAAACGGATTACATCACAAATTCAACGCTTTTAGTATGGTTTACCTTCATGACGTCACATATCTATGGTGGCATACTTCTGCATTCAGTATGCGAAATATTTTTTTCTTAGAATATGTCGACATGCGACTTACTTACATTGATACAATCATATTTATAGTTATGTAAACAAGAAGGTTACTTATTCATGTCAACATGCAATTTTAAAATCTTTATAAAGAATTGGAACTCCTTCTTATTATTATGTCTCCCCCCAACGGGGAGGAGACATATTGGTTTTGCCTTCGTCGTCAGTCTGTCCGTCTGTCACACATCGTGTCCGGGCTATCTCCTGAACCGTTTGCCCGATCACTTTCATATTTTAGTATGTTGTTGCTTATGACCCAAAGGTTTCACATCACCTTGACCCAAGGTCATATGACCAAGGTCAAGGTCACTTAGTGCATTTTTAATGAAATTATGCATACATTCCTGTCCGGGCTATATCTCTTGAACCGTTTGCCGGATCAATTTCATATTTTAGTATGTTGTTGCTTATGACCCGAAGGTTTCACATCACCATGACCCAAGGTCATGTGACCAAGGTCAATGTCACTTAATGCATTTTTAATGAAATTATGCATACATTCCTGTCCGGGTTTTATCTCTTGAACCGTTTGCCGGATCAATTTCATATTTTAGTATGTTGTTGCTTATGACCCGAAGGTTTCACATCACCTTGATACAAGGTCATGTGACCAAGGTCAAGGTCACTTAGTGCATTTTTAATGAAATTATGCATACATTCCTGTCCGGGCTATATCTCTTGAACCGTTTGCCGGATCACTTTCATATTTTAGTATGTTGTTGCTTATGAAACGTAGGTTTCACATAACCTTGACCCAAGGTCATGTGACCAAGGTCAAAGTCACTTAGTGTATTTTTAATGAAACTCTACATACATTCCAGTCCGTGCTATATCCCTTGAACCGTTTGCCCGATCACTTTCATATTTTAGTATGTTGTTGCTTATCACGTAAAGGTTTCACATCACTATGAACCAAGGTCATGTGACCAAGGTCAAGGTCACAGTGCATTTTTTAATGAAATTATGCATACATTCCTGTACGAGCTATATCTCTTGAACCATTTGCTGGATCACTTTCATATCTAAGTATGTTGTTGCTTATGACCCGTAGGTTTCACATCACCTTGACCCAATGTCAAGTGACCAAGGTCAAGGTCACTTAGTGCATTTTTAATGATATTGTGCATACATTCTTGTCCGGGCTATATCTCTTGAACCCTTGGCCGGATCACTTTCATATTTTAGTATGTTGTTGCTTATGACCCGAAGGCTTCACATTACCTTGACCCAAGGCCAAGGTCACTTACTATATTTTTAATAGAATTGTAGATACATTCTGGATACTGGATTGCTTTCAAGTTTCAGAATGTATTTATTCATGACCAAAAGGTTTCACCTGGACCCATGGTCATTTGATCAAGGTCAAAGTTACTAAGTACATTTTAATGAAATTGTACATGCTATGCCATTGGGGCTGTATCTCTTTTAACTATTTATCAGATCACCGTCATATTTTAGTATGTTGTTGCTTATCACGTAAAGGTTTCACATCACGTTGACTCAAGGTCATGTGACCAAAGTCAAGGTCAATTAGTATATTTTAAATGAAATTGTATTTGTTACATGTATTATGTCCAGGCTTAATCTTTTGAACCGTGATCGGATCACGTCATATTTTAGTATGATGGTGCTGATGACCCAAAGGTTTCACACCTCCTTGATCCAAGGGCATATGACTAAGGTCAAGTATTACATTTTTTAATGAAATTGTAAATGCTATTGAGTCTGGGCTATATCTGTGGAATCGTATACTGGATCACTCTTATACTATAGTATGCTGTTGCTCAGGATTGGAGGGTTTCTTATCATCTTGACCCAAGGTCATGTGCCTAAGGTCAAGATCATTTAGTTCTTTTTAATGAAATTGTTCGTACTAATATTGTCTGGGCTATATCTCCTGAACCCTTCTTACAATTGTTTTCATATTTTAGTATGTTGTTTTTAAGGACTAAATGTTTCTGATCACATTGTCCCAAGGTCACATGGTTAAGGTAGCTTCTTACTTTGGTAATGAAATTGTATATGCTAAGCATGTCCAGGCTGAAATTGTCTATGCTAATAATGTTTAGGCTTTATATTTTGAACCTTGTATCCAATCACTAATTCAGTTTTTTGCTGCTCATGATCCATACAATGTTAAACGTCTTCAAATTCAATAGCATCATTTAAAAGCAGATAAGTTTGCAGCATGGACCAGACATGCATGTTTCGGGTACTTAACCCTCGTCAGTGAGTGTAGGTTTCAGATTTCCTATATCCAAGGTCATGTGACCAAAGTCAATTTCTTTAAATATGCTTATAATGAAATTGTATATGCCAATCATGTTTGGGCTTTACCTCAAACAATGTAATGAATCACTTTCATGTTTTAGTATGATGACAAATATTGATAATGACCATATCCCTGTTTACAGCACAAAATCGATGATTCAGAAAATCAGAAACCGAGGCAAACGAAATCAGGATAAAACAGGAACAAAAGCAAACAAACAAAAACCTCCACCATATGAAAAGAAGCGAACTCCCGATATGAGAGTGAGACCAGGTGCCCAGGAAGAGTAAGCATCTCCTACTTGCATGCAACACCCGCCGCTTCAATTCGGTAGAACTGTCACATTCGGTAACTTCCATTTCGGAAGACATAGAGTACAATCTTGGGTTGGATGGTTCAAATGGTCTACGACAGAATATCACCCATCATTCTGGAGAATGGGACATCATAGTGTATGACGAGTTCCCCATATCGACCGTAGAACTTCCTCAGTGACGATGTTAGTCGGTCACAAGCATATCCCTGACTGAGAAGCTTATCTGAAAGACGCCTAGCTCTCAGAACAAAATCCGTTTATTTGGTACTTGCTCTGGCATAGCGTATCAACTGAGATATGAACACGCTATAAGCAGGCGAAGGAATGTTGCTACTCAGAAAAGGAAAGTTTGTAATGCTGAAATTGAAGTCGTCACGTTTGTCATAGAGTGAGGTGTTCATGTCACCATCAGTGTCGTAGGACAACATTATGTCCAAATAGGATGCTGAATTATTTGTCTCTGTAGTTTCTTTGACTTCCAGCTCTGAAGGATAGATACTGCTCAGGAAATCCGCGAATTTTGGATTATTGATGGACAACACATCGTCTATGTATCTGTAAGTGAAGTTGAAGTCAGAAGCTAAGTATCTTTTCCCTTCAGAGACCAGAGATTGAATGAATTCAGCTTCGTACGAGTAAAGAAAAATGTCCCATGACTCAAAGAACATCATTTTGCATTTTGGCCTAAGGTCAAAGTAACTTACAGGGAGGGGGGAGCCATCTGTTTTTTTATGAAAAACATTTTGTTTAATTATTATTATTATTATTGAAATCCTTTTGAAGTGCAAAGCAATTAAACCCCCCCCCCGTGAATGGATGTTTAATGGATGGATCCTAGCACCATCCCTTCAATGCTATTTTGAACATTGATTTTATTAAATTATGCTAGTGAATCGACGCTACACGAAATTTGGGCTGCGCACTTTTTACAAAATGCGCAAAATGAAATTCAAAAAAAAACTAGAGGGCGCTACTAAATTACAATTGGCTGTGTCTGAAAATCACTTTAGTATCTAATCAATTAGCACTGATGAAAATTTACTATCCGAAACACATGTCTTTGCCGTGTGGAGCTCGTAAAAAAGTTCCCCGCGAGGGGTTTGACAGTAAGTGTTTTGAATATTTTTCCCTGACATTGTCGCCATAGCACTTTCTATATAGACGGCCTCAGACAGCGCATGCATTTTATATATTTTCATGTTGAATTCGTGCATGAACATCGACGGCGGATGCGGCTAGCCAACAGGGGATGCTTACTCCTCCCGGGCACCTGATCCCACCTCTAGCTTGCTAGGGGTCCGTCAATGCTCAATTTGGTGCTCTATTGTGAGTGTTGTTGTTATTATCGTCAGGATCTTCTTTAACTCATTTGTGCATTTAAAATGGTTTGGAATTTTTTCAAGAAGGTCAGATGGAACACCTCCAACATTATTAGTATTTTGTCAACATGTAACTTAATTTGTCAATAGGCGACATCTTGCATGTCAACATATTGATTTTTCATGTAGGCACGTTAACATGAATAGACGATTTTAACATCTATAGAAAGTGATATATCAAAAGAAAAATAATTTCTAAAGATTTCATTAGAACTAAATTGTATATACCTCTCCGGTGACATTTTCTCTCTGAAAACGAAAGTGAAAGTAGAGAGATTTTGACATGTCATTCAAATGAATATTGGTCCCATTTTTAATATTGTTCATGAAAGAAATGAAGCACTACTGACGAGGATTAAAATATCCGAAATTCGTGGTTAGTACAACAAAATTGGTGCTATAGCACATATATTTCAATATTGACAATTCTTAACATAAAGATTATGCTGATTTGAACGTCATATCTGTCTCGATCATATATGGAATTTACTTAGGGTTTCGCCGATATGTTTTAGAGAAATCCACAATACATCATGATGAACCGATATTTACAAGTCCCCATTCTGAGCCCCTCCCGAAAACACCTCTACTCTGTGACTCTTGTACTCGGTGACTCGTGTTTGATACTTATATGCATATCTAAAAATAAAAATAAAACCCATGAAAATCTTACAAATGTCTTACAGAATCTAATGATGCCTTAAAACTTTGAGTTTGACTTTAGCCCACTCTCTGTAATGTAAATGAGGGCGCTACTGAAAATATTTTTGGTGGCTCCGCTGTAAGCATCACTGATGAGAATTTAATATTCGAATCACGTGTCTGGTGCATGTAAATTGAGTTGGAATTTTCTTCAAGAAGGTAGAGAGTTGGAACCCTTCGACATTATTTCAGTCACTATTGAAATGCTGGTCATAGGAACTAATTACGGTGTAGTTTTATTTAAATTCTCATTCCATATTTATCAGACCAATCGTCGATATCCTTGAATGTAATGCGATTTGACATGCATGTTTGATTCCGATGAAGAATAAATTCCGACTTCTGGTGAAGGCTCCCCATGATAAACAACCAATGTACAGTATTAAACAAGTAATATAAATTTAATCTTCGGTACAACATAAATGATTGAAACCGATCAGCAATTCCGGAAAATTGATGCTCGACTTACGTCCGTAATAGGTTTTAATTCATAGACTGTATTGATGTCAGAGTAAGATAGTCATATTGGATTAATCTCCATCGACATGAGTCGCTTCGTTGTACGCAAGAATGAATAAAACTTGACTTCAATTAATAAAGGGAAATGATGGCATATCTTCTTTAGACGTTGCTTCTTGTTTCTATTAACCCGCTAGATATGGCATGAAATGACTTTAGTTCGAGTTAGACCTTTTCTTCAATTTTCTTTCTTTTCGTTTCATTTGTTTGCCTATAGGGGGTAAAGATATGAATAAAAGAACACTATTTATGTAGATATCAAAATAATCAAGGGAATAAGAAGGGCAACAATATTTTTAATGCTTATCTTTTTTTTTTTTGTTATGTTCGTGCACTTTGGCATTATAGATTTATAAAAATAGCGATGTTAGTTCCGTTTCAGTAAATTACCAGAAATCATTGTGAGTGGCGCCAATAAACTCAAATGTTCAATTTAATTAAAAATAATTTTGGAAAAATATATATATATAACAGAACGTTCTCACGAGAAAAGACAAATCGGACAAACAGAATTTGACAATAACAGAGCTTCATAGAAACACGAATTACCAAACTATCTAATAGGCACCATTCTCCAGAGTTCCATGTATGAACGAAATGTACTCTAATTTATTGTATTGAAGGCAACGCTGTTAAATAACAATCCGTGTTTGTTAGTGAAGTCTTAATACCACAAAAAAACCATGCTGCATTTTAATGCAATAAAAAATTTCCAGCCAAGTAGGGAAAGAGGCTTAATGATTATGTAATCAGGCTTTAGAATAAGAAAATTGCAAAAGTTCATTGTTGGTACCGCTACCTTGAATGAATTTAATGAAGAATTAGAAGTAATGATTCTCTATTGCGAGTGCTGTTGGTGTTGTCGTCAGGCCCTTCTTTATCTCATTTGTGTCACACTTATGCCCTTTGCCGAGTGGAGCTCGTAAAAAAAATCATCGCGAGGGGTTTGACTGTAAGAGTTTTAAATAGAGTATATTCACGGGCAGGAACACGTTACGTAGCCTTACAGTACCGTTGTCAGAAGTATTTAAAGTTCTGCACTTAAAACCGTCCGTTGACATTATGCAACAGGTGAGGATATGTTGGAAACCATCCGTTGTCATGAAAATTATCGACAAAACTTCAGTAAAATCACAAATAAATCATTAGGTAACCGATGATTTCTTTTAAAAAGCCAACGGGGGGTAGCCACACGCTTCAGTAATACATTATTACCATGAAATGAATAAAACTCCTTTTATGTTATGAGGAGATCTAATTGGCGATGACCTACTGTCAGCAACGTAAACGGAAATTTGAACAGGAAAACTATCCTGTCACTTAATTTTTTGATTTTATATACCAATTTTATGTAGAAAATTATCGACAACATTATACAAACAATATATGTGAATGACCGTCTTTTACTTTGTATATTTATTGTATACTTTGATTATTTGATAAAGAATGTCCGTTGTCATGACAAGACAAGAAGATATGGTCCGTTGTCATGACTCTTAACGGTATTTGGGCATGAATGGGAAATTGAATCTTTATTTCGAATCTGAGGCTGAGCAATTAAATTTGCTTAGTTAATTCTTAAAGTATTCAGCTCTCTTTTTTTTCTTGTAAAGCTGTAAAGGGGCATATCATATAATTTTCAGGTTACGTGAACATTTGATCGTATAGAATAGATTTAAAATTGAAAATATGATTCATTGATTTGAAGACGTGTAGGATGAGTTCATGAATTTATTTATTGATCTATTAAACAACAATTGTTAAAGGGATTTTGAAGTCATATATAGCGTTAAAAACAAAGACATCAATTATCGGTCATTGAAGACATTTTGATAGCCTCAGCCTCTATCACGTAATTGTTCCGAACGTTCTTAACATGAAATCGCTTTTTGATCTAGAATTTTCGCATGCTTTTTTCCAGAAACAATAAGATTCTTACCTACGGATAGGTTATTAGGCACCGTTTTACGAAGGGACAAGAAAGAGATATTGGCCTAATGGTTAATGGTTTGGATTTTCTCGTTGAAACATAAATCATTCAATAGAGATTTTGATGGGGGTATGAGATGGACCTTACATGTATATATGATATGTTATTTACATTTGTGTGTGTGTCTGTATGTAAGTTCGTTTGGGTTTTTTTATGTCAGCGTCGATATCTTAGGTGATGATGAAAATTGTAGTTGATATGTTATTTACATTTGTGTGTGTCTGTATGTAAGTTCGTGTGTTTTTTTATGTCAGCGTCGATATCGGTGTCTCCGTCTGCCTGCGAGTGAAATTCAATTCTTTTGTCCGCGTTTGTTAGCATGTGTGTCTGTATGTGAGTGAGTGCATCTGTCTGTGTCTTTTATGTGTGTGTGTGTCTGTCTATATACATGCCTGTCAGTCCGTTTGGTTTTGCGTATGTCTGTGTATACCCTGTGTCTGTCAGTCTGTCGTTTTGCGCATGTCTGTGTATATCTTTCAGGATGTTCCTTTCAGGATGTTCATGTCTGTGTTTTGATCAGTGTCTGTCTTTGAGTATGTCTGTGTGAATCTATTTTTGTTTCTCCCTTTCTTTGTTTTTCTGTGTGTACTTGACTATGTGTGTCTATCTGCTTGACTTGATGAGAGGTTTTTGTCAAGAAAATGATATTGGCCTAGTCTGATTTTTCGGCTGTCTTGCATGCTGTGATAAACTGTGGATTTACTGAAATCAAAGTCAATACATGTTTTTGTTTGTGTGTGTGTGCTGCAACCTAGTGTTGTTGGAGATCCCCTCCTTTCTTCATCTCTATGGGGAAAATCCATGCTAATATGAGGAAAGTCTAATATATAGCGGAATATCTCCAAGGGGAAGAAACCTCTTATATAGCAAATTTTCCTATGAGAAAACAACTGCATTACACCGGTTTATAATACACTTATAAAGTAAGATACTGTATACATTCAAATTTTCGCCTCCATTCATATTTTACCCTTTTCACCCATAGCCCAGAAGATGAATTTAAGACGGGACGAATAAAATTTAATGTTAAGGATATCTTAACAAAACGGATGATTCGGCGAATTCAATTCTGGGCAAATCAGTCTCCATTCTAAATTGGTTGAAAATTAAATTGTGCGTATTGATTGATGAATTTTAATGATTAGTACAGGTATCACAGTATCATTCCATCAATTAAAATATAAAAGCAGACAACGGACGTCTGACAACGGACAGAACTTTCGCAACATGGATTGACAACGGACTAAGTTTAGAAAAGTCCCAAAAAAGTGGTCCAAAATTGAATTCGTCATCATGACACTACCAGAATAGCATTATATAGACTTGATATTTATTATTAGTATATTTCTGCAATAAGACAACCTGAATATTCAAAGATTTCAAGAAAAAGGAAGAATAACACATGTGCAGGACGTGGTGATCAAAGGACGCCAACTCGATCTCCTCTTTTCAAACTGTATATCAGTACCAGAAAAGCATATAAACCAATAGCTTAGTGTTATGACTACTCCCCATTGAATTTTCGAGTGTATTACTTCTATAATTTCAACGTTTATTACAAAATCATACTTCCCACACATGCTCATTGTCACGACAACGGATGGTTTTCTTCATATCCTTACCTGTGGCATAATGTCAACGGACGGTTTTAAGTGCAGAACTTTAAATACTTCTGACAACGGTACTGTAAGGCGACGTAACGTGTTCCTGCCCGTGATATTACGTTGGGTGTTTCACAACCTGCATTTTATGGAGACATGATTAACAAGATAAGAAGGATCAAAGGTTAACTGCATAACCATCGAAAATGCGTCAGAATCATCAAACGCCTTTTATACCGTGGATATGATGGTAATGTCACCAGACATGCTTGGTACTTAGTCTATAGTTTTGTACCAGCGCATTCTCAAGACTTGCACTCTCACTGACAGTGACGACTGGACTTAAGGACGGGCCCTGTCCAAACCCCTTTAGAAAAAACAGGGTCCCGACCACCTGCCCTCTCTAAATGTCAGTCGGACGGCTCGGTGAGAACTTACATGAGCTCGCTACAGCCGGCAGAATACAGACTGTACTACGATAGCCCTCTTTTATACCCATTTACATATTCATCTGTGTTGCTTGTGCCCCTGCGTTTTACGTTCTTGTTTGTGTATGGGCATCTAACAGTGAGGAGGTTTTTTTTACACCACTAGACCTCAGTGTAATTGGAAAAGTGGAAGGGTTATGCGCACGTTATCCAGGATAACCACACCGCCTGCTTATGACGGGGCAGGCGGCCGTCCTTATTCGACACCGATTGCCCATTGGTCTCGTTGGTTTATGTGTAGTCATTTAAGTTTGATGTTTCTATGTGATTTGGTGTTCATTGTACAATTTCCGTCTCATTCTATGCGTATCTGCTCTGTGTTTTTTGCATTTGTGTTTTTGATTGCTTTTTTGCAATAGGTGTTTTGGGGTTTTGCTGTGGGTGCTGCAACCGCATGTTGTTGGAGATATCCTCCTTTCTTAAATGTCTTCCCTGACATATGATCGCCATAGCACTTCCTATATAGACATATTCTCAGACAGTGCATGTATTTTATATATTGTTTTCATTTTGTGTATGAACATCGACGGCGGGTGCGGCTAGCCAAACAGGGGATGCTTACTCCTCCCGGGTTTAATTTTATCATTGTATCGTCCAAAACATTGCAGTGACAAAGTCTGTCGCTCACAAATTTGGTTACAATATTAGAATCAGAATATTTGTTCATAAAATAATTGTTATTGTTACCCACACATGCACGTGTATTTGGGATTGTCATTTTCGCTAGTGAATGCATTTTAAATGATGTGAGTAAGAATTCGGAATCGTTGTATAGAGTCGAGAAATGGATTGATTTGATTAAAACTTGTCGAATTCAGGTGTCCTAAATGTTCTTTTGAATATTTTATTATCCATATTTGGTTGAGGCCGCTTCTAAAGGGAACTCTTTATGAGTACTTTTAAAGACCGGTTTTGATTAGTTAAAATAAAGAAAAGGGAAGGATCTCCAGCATGACCACCCTACACTCACCCAGCGAAACAAACCCACAAGAAAGTGACACATAAGTGACATCATACAAAACTACAAACGACAAAAACACGCAATATTCACTAGACTATCATACAAAGAAATCGAAACAGACGTACAGAAACATCAAACATTAATGACAACACATAAAAGGAAGGAGACCATAGTGTACACTGCGCCAACTTTGGACCGTAATCTGCTATTAGCTAATTGTGTGGTTATTCGGATTATCGGATGATGTGCTCACAGCCCCCACCCCACTTATCCGGATATATAGAGGTCTCCATAGACGCACAACTGTTGTATAAACATAAAACTAATCACTGTTATAATACGGAAGCGTTCCAACTCTATACCTTCTTGAAGAAAATTTCAAACCAATTTTCATGCACCAGACACGTGTTTCGAATATGAAATTCTCATCAGTGATGCTTCCAGTCAAAGTGCTCCAAATTTCCTGTAGGGTCGTTTCAGTAGCATATCCAAAGAAAATCTATGTTCAAAATAGCATTGGATGGATGGTGCTAAGATGTCGATGGTGCTAAGATTTCGATGGTGTTTTTGATGAAATGACGTCGACAAGTTTTCGAAATAGCAATTAAATATTTATGATGTCAAATTTATGAAGGGCCATAACGAAGCTTCTTCCAGGCTACAGAGCAGGAAAGAGGTAATTAATACACTTCAAAACATCAAGTCACGGGGAATGATTTTAACTTATCCACAGTGCAACAGGAAATAAGTGTTCATATCAATCATACGGGAAAGATTGGACCAACTCAAATTTCAAGATGGTCATACCAACCAAATCTACTTCAAAGGGAAACATGGACATTGAAGAGGATGATTTATCCCTGTAGGAATACATATAACCATTCATTTTGTTTGTTGTTTTAAAATAAAAGAAAAACAGGAAGTATCTCAACTCTGCTTCTGGAGAGTAGCTTTCTTAAAAAAAGAAAATCCAATATCAATGAAGTACTGTCTTGTTCACTTAAAGATGTATACCCTGCATCTTCTAGAAAATTGAATATATTATCTAATTCTATAGTTCTGGTCTTATTGGGTAAAGAAACATACAAATCGTTCACTTGTCCCAGGTATATAAACATAGCATCTTTTATTCATGTGTGTTAGCCATCGAATTTTAAATGTTTACAAACGCAATATTTATTAATAAACTCATGTCGTAAAAGGTGAGCTTTATTTCGCGAAGCTTTATAGTCATCAATCTGGAAAGGCTTGAAAGTTTGTTAACTACCTAAATAATCTGTGAAAATCTACCTGTATTACCTTATATTACGTTGAATAATATATGTATATATGTTTATTATTTTAAATTTGTAATCATGGTAATGCGCATGCGTAACTTCGGGGTTTTCCATTTTCGCTGTAAATATTGTGAGCCAGAAATATTTACAATAAATTATCTTTATATTTTGATATCTTGGAGGGCTTCAGTGCTAAAATTTTGTAATTAACGGAAAGTAAATAACTTTGGCAATGCTAGAAAAATACAGTTTGTATTCTACAAGTTATATTTTATCCAATATTTGACTTTAAGGTAGTCGATCCATAACTAAAGAAAGGATAGGCCGCAAGTATATTTTCCATCACATTACAATTTAAAAGTTTACATCGATATTACAGTAACAAAAGTTGACAACAGTGCGTTTAGGGAATTCCCCAAAAATGAACTTTGGTGAGCAAAATAATTCAATTATTATAAAAAATTGTTATATAGGACCTTTAAAATAAGGCGTAACATCTGCCCAAAAATAATGTAATGAAATTTCAAAGTACTTAATTTCTTTAATCAATGATAAACGTCTTCAAATTAAATAGCATCATTTAAGAACAGATATATTGGCAGCATGGACCAGACATGCACGTTTCGGGTACTTAACCCTCGTCAGTGATCCTGAAATCTAAACAATGTATTATTCCAAAAAAGTGTGAAAGTTACTATGTCGAAAAAGCATACCGAAAGACGTAGCAGGATGGGTGGGATATGATGCTACAGGACCCACGTTTTTGAAATTTCAAGAAATTTTGATAACAGAAATTTTAGAATGCGCTGAAGAAACGATCAACCGAAATTGATCGAACTTGGCTACATGTGCCAAAGTTGCTATATTAGAGTGTTTTATACCCGGAAACGTTTTCATGAAATACCGTCCCCCACAACACCACTTCTTCCTAAGATGTATTTTCATAATACAAATTTTCTGAAAAAGCGGAATTGTGTTTCAATGGAGGGACCAAGAGTCAATATACGAAAATGCTATTGGGTGGATAGGGGTGCAGGAAGGATTTGAAATTAATAGAGAATAAGGAAATGGTATTTGATTCGCTTTCGGCAAATTGGTAACTTCATTCTTAACAGTTTCGAATTAATCAATTTTCAACAAAAAATCCGTTGCTGTTTACTTTTTCACTAACGAACTTCTTTATTTTACATATGGGCATTGTTCTTCAACAACCACTCACAATAAAAGTTAACAATTGGCGTTCACCACTGTTGTACCAGCAAATATTGGAGGAATGCTCAAAACTTCCTCGGTAACATTCACAAAGGAAATAGGGGATCTCCGACAACACTCGGTTGCAGCACCCACAGCAAAACCCCAAAACATCCAATGCAAAAATTAATAACACGGATGTGTTCCAACTCTATGTCTTATTGAAAAAAATATCAAACGAATTTCCATGCACCAGACACGTGTGTCGAATATTAAATTGAGATAAACAGCACTTAAAAATTGAGCAACGACGGACCCCTAGCAAGCTAGAGGTGGGACCAGGTGCCCGAGAGGAGTAAGCATCCCCTGTCGGTTAGCCGCACCCGCCGTCGATGTTCATGCACAAAATGTTAAATATATCAAATGCATGCACTGTCTGAGGTTATGTCTATATAGAAAGTGTTGTGGCGATCATGTCAGGGAAAATAAGACACGTCTTTCGAATATTAAATTTTCATCAGTGATGCTTCAAGCCAAAGTGCTTTTCATAAATAACAGAGCAAACTTCGTGAACAATATTTTCGAATGAGTTTGACTTGGCTGCATGTGCCTTCGAAATTCCTGGACCACCAGCACACTCGCCAAGTGGTTCAGATAATACACGTCTTCAAATTCGTAGGATCATTTAAGAACAGATAAATTTGCAGCATGAACCAGACATGCACGTTTCGGTTACTCAATCCTCGTCAGTGATCTAAACAATGTAATATAGCCAAAGATTGCAAAAATTATTATGTGCAAAGATCTACCAAAAGACCATATTCCATCGTTTAGATTTAGGATCACTGACGAGGGTTAAGTACCCGAAATGTGAATGTCTGGCCCATGCTGTAATTTCTTTTTAAAATGATGCTAATGAATTTGAAGACGTTTAACATTTGTACCACTTGATGAGTGTCACTGCTGGTGGACCAGGAGTCCCCGAGGGCACATGTAGCCAAGTTTTATCAATTTCAATTGGTCGTTTGTGCAAACGCATTCCAAAATTTCTGTTTTCGCAAATTTCTGAAACCTGGGCCCTGTTGCATCATATCCCAGCCATCTTGCTACGTCTTTCGGTATATTTTGGATATAATTTCACAGATTTTGGCCATATTCCATCGTTTAGATTTAGGATCACTGACGAAGGTTAAGTATTCGAAACGTGCATGTCTGGTCCATACTGTAAATGTATCTGCTTTTAAATTATGCTAATGAATTTGAAGACTTTTAACAAACGTAGCAGGATGGGTAGGATAGTATGCCACAGGACCCACGTTTTAGAAATTTCAGGAATTTTGGTAACAGAAAGTTTTTAATGCGTTGAAGCGAAAGACGATCGTTATGCAAAAAAAATACCGAAGATGCAGCAGGATGGTAGTGCTACAGGACCCACTTTTCAGAAATTCCGAGAAATTCAAATTTTGTGAACAGAATTTTCAAATGTGTCTCAAGAACTTTGCGTGTGGACTATGGTGCGGACGACCAGAGTTCGCGTCCGGCTTGAAAATTTGGAATACTGCAAGATTGAAAATTGGTGTGTATAGATCAGCTACGTACTCACGAAAGGCGCAGATTAGAGAAAAAGGTCAAAAGGTATCACACATTGCTTCAATATTTGAAAAATAAAGGGGCTTTTGGTAATTTTCATTGAAACATTTTTAAATGTTTGACAACATGATTATACCTTGTATATCATATGTTTCTGGAACCATACAAAATCGCGTGAAAAAAAGAAATATTTCTGTAACGTACATTTATCAAAATATTTTTAAAACATGATTGTGTTAACTGAGTAATTTCTGTCAAAAAGTCATTTATTTCGACTTATTCAAAGTATGAATTTATCTTTTCTTGATGGACAGAAAAAAATACTGTCACATGACCAAAGAAGGATAACTCTGAAATAAATATACGAAAATATAGCAAAAGAAATATTTATCAAAAAAAAAAAAGAAAAGGGAATGATCTCCAACATGACCAACCTGCATTCATCCAGCGAAATAAAATCACAAGAAATTGACACATATATGACATCATACAAACTCCAAATCGCAAAAAGACAGCAACATTTACTAGACCATCATACAAAACAATCGTAACAGACATACAGAAACATTTAATATTGGTGACAACAGGAAAGAGAACAATTTGCACCCGGTGCCGACTTTGGACGGCCATCTGCTTTTAGCAAATGGTATGGTTATCCGGATTACGTGCGCACAACCCTCCCATTTATCCTGATACACAGAGGTCTCCATAGACACACAATTGTTGTATAAAGTGATATCAAGTTACCATTATCTTTTATATTTCAATGATCCTCATGTTAATGTATTAGGATGCTCGGGTCAACAAGACACAATGTCCGCAGCATCAACTCGAGGTTGAGTAAGGATTAAGATATGTTGTAGTACAGGAATTCAAATGCAGCATATCCAACTCCTCAATTTGTAAGTCCCATGTGTTATATATCTATAAACATAATATAGCTTCTCTCTTTTCAGAAAAGGTAAACCAGGAGTCCCCGAAGGTATATGTAGCCAAGTTCGATCAATTTCGGTTGATCGTTTCTTCAACGTATTCGAAAATTTCTATTGTCAATTTTTTAAATGTTTTAAACGTGGGTACTGTAGCATCATATCCCACCAATCCTGCTACGTCGTTCGGTACGTTTTTGGACACACTAACTTTCACACTTTTTGGCCGTATTAGATTGAGTATCACTGACGAGGGTTAAAAGCCCGAAACGTGCATGCCTGGTCCATGCTGCAAATTTATCTGTTCTTAAGTGATGCTATTGAATTTGAAAACGTTTAGCATTATATGTAAGTTGCCTCCTGTGCTGTTCACAAATTATAGGGCTTATTCTTTGTTATCTAAACCTTTGATCCTTGAACTTGGATTATCCTCTAACCATTGGAAATTATTTGAAGACTTGATTGCCTTGCATTTACACTGTTCACAATGGTTTCGGCTATTAAAGTCTTCATTTATGTTGCTCTTTGACCCTAACACAAAAAACCGCCTTAACAACAATAATACGGAAGTGTTCCAAATCTATACCTTCTTGAAGAAAATTTCAAACCAATTTTGATGCACCAGACACGTGTTTCGGATACTAAATACTCATCAGTGATGCTTCCAGCCAAAGTTTTTTTTTCATAAGCCGCCAAAATTCATTTCACTAGCGTCCTCTGGTTTTATTTTTAGAATTTAAATATATGCATTTACTTTACAGAGAGTGCGCGGCTCCAAATTATCTGTAGGGTCGATTCAGTAGCATATCCAAATAAAATCTATGTTCAAAATAGTATTGGAGGGATGGTCATAATATGTTAACCTTTTATTTCCATATTTTTCGATGAAATGGAAAGTTTCCGAATTAGCAAAAAAAATACATATAATGTCAAATTGATAAAGAGCCATAACAAAGCTTCTTTTAGGCTTCAGAGCTTGTACAGGCTTTCTACTGTACCTTGATGAAAAAGTAGGAAAAAAGTAGGAGTAGTCGATGAAAAAAAGTAGGAGAAAGAGAGGAAAAAGTAGGAATAAAAGGGGAAAAGTAGGAAATTTTCAATCACTTTTAGCCACAATTTTCAGTAAGTATGACATACAAATCACAGTAAGCAATGATTGTTGTTCATCTTTGATGAAATCACAGAGAGAAATAAGGAAACATTGAATTTTCATGTAAAATATTTAGAATGGGCGAGCGAAGCGAGCCTGAAATTTTTTAAAAACTTTGAATCAGATGTCGATGACAAGTAAAGCAAGTAATTTTTTACTTCTGAGATGAAAAAGTAGGAATAGTAGGAGGTTTTGAAGAAAAAGTAGGAAAAATAGGATCAAAATAAAAAAGTAGGAAAAGAAGGAAATAGTAGGAAAAAGTAGGAACAGTAGAAAGCCTGCTTGTAACACACTCAACAAACAACAATCAAGAGGAACGATTTTAACTGCTCCAAACTGCAACAAGAAATAAGTGTTTATATTAATAATACGGAAGTGTCCCAACTCTTGACCTTCTTGAAGATAATTTCAAACTAATGTTCATGCACCAGACACGTGTTTCGGTTATTAAATCCCCAACAGAACTTTTTCACAAGAAAAGAAAACAAAGGAGGGGATAATATCGGACGAGCAATGGAGACAATGATACAGCTACATCGACACACGAAGGACAATTTTATCCAACATAATGAGCAAATTAAAGCAAATAAAGAATCATGGAAAGCAGAACACCGCAAACAAGAAAATCAAATTAAGCATGCTACACACAGACTAAGCATCTTTAAGACTCATCCTCCAAACTATTCATTTCGATCATTATCAGATTCATTATCATTGACTGCACTTTAACCACACCGTCTGCAACTGACGTGGCAGATGGCCGTCCTAAGTCGGCACCGATTGCCCAATGGTCTCGTTGGTTTATGTGTAGTCATTATGTTTAATGTTTTATGTGATTTTTTGTTCATTGTACCATTGCCGTCTCTTTCTGTTTGTGTCTTTGTGTTTTTGAAGTGGGTGTTTTGGGGTTTTGCTGTTGGTGCTGCAACCAAGTGTTGTTGGAGATCCCCTCCGTCCTGTTATCTAGATAAAATTCAACCTTAAGAACTTGTTGTTACCCTGTGTCTCATCTAAATTACTTTTATCTAAAAGAATAAAAAATGACTTCGGTTGGGTTTCAGGCAGTGGCGTAGCTTGGTAATAATGGTCCCCATATACTAGTACATGTATACGTCTCGTCTGTGTTTCATGTTTTATCCTTTAAGTTCAAGAAGTGCTCAAATTCTCCTTCAACGCCAAGTCATGAGGTCATCACATGACAGACGCAATGGGCAAAAACTTATTTCCATACATATAAGTTTAATCTTTATATTATCCACCTCAATACAAACACATTCCTCCATTGGTCATGTGCTGTCTTCGTCTGTAGTCCAATCATCGTAGATCCTCAATTACTCAAGTTGGAGCCAAAATATTTTTCATACATGCCAAGTTTATCCTTATCTTTGGACTCTAAAGCCACTACAGAAACCTTCAACGCCAAACACAATCCAGTTATGAAGTTTCAACATCAACTGGATTTTTTCCCTTCCTGAGCTTTAATGTTTACAGAAGTATGACTGGATTTATGAGGTATTCCGAAATATTTTGAATTCTGCTACAAAGCAGAGCAGAGTCGACTTGATAGCACAGCAAATCTTGTTGGTTTACAGATTTACATTGTTTGATCATAATTGTGGTTTTAGTCCAGCAAACTCTTAGTAACTATAACACTGTGTAGCACCACGTGACTGAAGTTGGTGAAACCTTGAATAAATAAAATGCTCAGTTGGAGTAAAGAGAACAGGAACTGCAATAATTGCTTTGATTAGATTCTATCTCGTCATAGCCTATATCCTTCTCTAAACTGATACTTTTACCATCGTGGACTCGTTAGAAAATAAAACGCCGTTGTTTTCACAAACATTGTGATAAAAGCTGTATATATGTGCGTGGAAACCATCACAACATTGTGTTTAACATATTTAGACCACGACATTCCTTTCGTCAGAATGTTTGATAGAATTACAACAATTTCTTGATTGACAAAAAAATCATCAAAATATCATTTTTTACTAAGACATCGGCTATGAAAAAATAAAATTGAATCAAAACAATCATAAGAGTACCTTTTTTCTTTCCCCAAAACGAGCGGTATATACCTCCATTTTGTGTTCATGGTTTCACCAACTTAAGTCACGTGATGCTACACAGTGTATAAGGGGCAGGGATCTTATTCTTCTTCGGCAGATTGCCAATAATAAGACATTTTATACCATAACCTTTGACCTAATGACCTTGACCTATTTTAAAAAATTACACCATATTTTTTCAAACATACACAATTGACTTTTATTACATATGTAGGTTCTTTATGACCAGAATTTAAGTTATAACTTTTGACCTGGTGACCTTTGACCTTCTTATCAAATACTGTAAGTTGGACCAAATCTAGGTTTTTGATATTTACATAAAGGTTGTTCATGGTGGCACTGCTTTTCAATTTATTTACACCCAGACATCATTTTTGGTAGGGCTTAGGGTTTAGAATGCCCCAGATCACCCTTTTTACAATTTAACTCGTGGCCTAATGTCCTTGAACTTTGTCCTACCAAGTTTGAGATCAGATCCTCCCCTGGTGATCTTGACCTTTTGACCTTCATTCTCTGAAATTCCAAATACCAACAGGTCTCAATTAAACTATCGATAGTGCCATGAACAATGCATTCAATGATGTTGAATTTTGACTATTTCACACAATTTATAATAGAAAGATAGGTATTTTGACCTAGTTACTATAATGCCTGCTTATTTTGACCTAATTACTTAATGTAACATAGATGGTCTGTCCTGTATAAAATAAAATTTGTTATAGTGACATTTTGTATTTAATTGGTTTGTTATACATATTTACATATAAACAATTATTAAATGTATATTACACATGAATTGTAAGCATTCTTTACTTTATTACACAATCTTGCAATATTTAGTTTAAATACAACCTACCAATAAAAACACAATGTTTAGTTACATGTACGTCACCTGTCGTTCCTTTTACGTATTGAACAAAAAAAGTTAATTCTACATCAAAGTCTACAACCTAATATGGCGGTGTTAAAGTTAGAGCAGAATAAATTATATATATATATAAATGATGATGAAAGAGACTCATTGTAAAGAAGAATACTGCATAACTACAAAAAATATCATGTGTCATGTATATCTAAATTATATCTATGGAGCTTTTACTGATTCACTGTGATACTGGACCCCAATTTACTGAAAAATAACACAAAAAAATTACACAAATGAAAAATCTTATTAACTGTGAATGTCCAAAATGTCACTGTCAACATGGAATATTCTGTGAATATTAAAATGGACTACATACATGGATAAGTCAATGGGTAGAGCATATTTTTATTATCTTTGAACAGTTATACTGACTTTCTACTACCATATATCACAGTGATATGATTAAAGAAAAAATAACTTTTTTGATTCTTTTTCGTTTGAAATTATATAGATTATCACATTTTTAACTTAACACACACTGTTCAATATATTTAAAATAAAATAACTCTATCCTTTAAGAATAAATCCATCTATTGCAGAAATATAGATCTTGTTTGATAAATTATCTTTCTTGTAATAAGTACATGTATGTATCTAATTTTTAACCCTGATAATACAACCCAACTATATTGACTGTATTAAACTTAGGTATGTCCAGATATGCCTGGGCAAATAGAAAATCAATCTTTTCATAAACAATGATAAATAATAAACAACAATTTATGAAATTGTTTACTTTAAATAAAGTCTTAAAATAAAGTACGATTTTATCCTAGCATTCATGTCTTGCTTCGAGGAACTCTGTTTTAAACAGCAACACAGGTGTGAAAATCTAAGTATCAACCTGATATACACAAGGACATAAAAAAGATCTTTAAAAAAAAAAGATCACAACTCGTTAACACTGGAATGGATATTTTGGTCCACATAACATCGCTTTACGCACCATTTAAAACATGTAAATATATATATTGCTTTTCCATGGTGATATGTGTAGTATTGGGCGGCAGAAGTTTGATAAAAGTTATCCAAAAACGATCACATAAAAATAAATCAATATGACGAATGAAATGTTAAACGGTCACTTTGCTTGAATTCCCTTTGCAATATCTCAAAAGAAAATTGGTACCATTTTTATAATTTCACGTAAAATGATATTTTCATAGCAACTTTAGTAAATACATGATAAAGAAATACTTGAAAAAAAGGATGTAATATCAATGTCATAAAGAATGAGAAATCGGATATTTTACATGATTACAATGCAAAATATGAACGGTTAAAGGCAATGTACAAAAATAACCATATACATAATTTTACATGTATTTATATAAATTGAAAGCGGGTAATATTTGTAAAATTTAAAATATACTTTACATGTTGGCTCTTCATAATTGATGATTTGATGAAGATGATGATTAAATGAAGATGATTTGAATGAAGATGACAAAAGTGATGATTTTGATGATGAAAAATCTGACAATGATAACAGGGATGATAATGATAATGAAAAATCATGATGACAAATGACTATAAATGTTTTCATGATTCGTAAAAGAAATCAATGTTTTAAATGAAAATTCTTTCAGAAAGTATTTCATGAACATGATTAATGAAATGAACAATAATATACAATCTGTGAATAAATCTACGAGCACTTTCTGTGCTGGGGGATTACAGGATATGAACGATACACGTTAACATAGGGAGGTGCTTTGATTTGATCATTATATCAACATTGTGCGAGTTAACATTGTACAACACACAATTAACTACTACAGAGTTAGACCCTCTACATTACGGTGCACTACTGAAATGGTCATGACAGATAGGGCGATGGAATGGGGAAGGGGGAGGGGATGTCATTGTATAGTATCATACAAAGGTCATAAAATCTTCTCAACAATGGAAGGGGACAATAAGGACAGTGAGGAGATGCATAATATTTATCGGACAATTTTGAAATTAGCATTCTTTTTTTTTGTATCCTTTTTCATAATGAGATACTGATAGCTAAGTGGTAGGAGAAATAAAAAATTTACAGTATATTTCGTCCATACATGTGCATTCAATACATGTATCTGATCATATGTTATCTGATAGTTATCATAATGTCAATCTAAGTAAACCCTTTTGTCTCTAATTCCCTGTCACTTCTTACTAACAAATTTTCACCATACAACCAATTACACAATTTCAATTTACATCTATTATAGGGAATTTGTAAGCCTTAGAAAAGAAAATTCTTGATATTCTTGATACCATACAAAAATTGTCAACAGCTGTACATTTTGATGCCTAGAGGGTAAAAAATATATCGTCCTTTCAACAGAGAATAATTTCTCTTCCTCCCGATAAAATTAATAAGCGGTGGCATTAGTGCTATTTACATGTACACGTTCCTTGAGACTTCTCACGATTCACCTCCTAATATCAATTATAGAAAGTGAAAAGTCTCACCAAAATATCATCAGCGTATCACAATACTTGTACTTTCTAACTACTCGAGATTAAATACACAGTTCATTTCTTCTGTTTATCTTGTCATACACTCTCCTCTCTTTCAACAAGAGTTCCTTCCCTTAGAATTTTTCACTCAAGATGTTGTTCGAAATTTCCAATTCAACAAGAAAATGTCCAACTGGGGGAAAACTTGACGAAAAAATGTCAAATGCAGATATTTAAATATGAATCCTCAAAAATCAGTGGAAGTTTGAATTGGTAGATTCAAAGTCTTTCGTAATTCAACTGAAATGTTGACCGCAGATCTAAGTTACAAAATAAAATGTACGCTGCACGTCAGTACATAGAATTTCCTATAAGATCACACACTCGGCATCATGACTTGTGAGTAGGAATGGTTATCCATATTTGATGTGTCGATCTCATTTAAGACCATTGGGTTTCTACTCCGTGGTTTGTTGTCAAATGTTAAGTCTGCATACTGCAAATCTTGCTTGTTGTAATTTTTCTCATACTGAAAATAAGAAGAAAATTTAACGATGAAAATAACAAAAATTTTGTAAATATACATATATATTTTGTTGTATCATAGACAAAATTCCAAGATTGCATGAAATATTAAGACTCCTTATCTTCTTCACTGAATATGTTACCCTGACTTGACAGACAGTCTTAAAATTGGATTTATGCATGAAAATCTACTTTGATCATTTAAATGCCAATGGAATTGTATTTCCTCTTCAAGTTCGCTTGTTATTTTCTATCACATTCCTAGAGTTGACCTCACAATTATTTAAATAAATCAGAACGTCACTTAGACACAATGAATACTGTTTATTCATGTGTGCACAAAGTACAATGTCATCAATTAATCTAATCCAAATAGAAGAAAAGCTTTCCAAACTGATCGTTGACTAGGAAATCCAACTTTCATATCCAGGATATGTATTTGTTTAGAAAAAGACGAGCCTCGCCGTGGCACGTACAAATCCTGAACATTCGGGTTGGGTGTCTTTGTCAATGATCACACCCATCAGAGATTCTATAACTGTGGCTGTGGACATTTTTGTGTGAGGGTAATTCTCGCGTATTTTGCAAATCAATGAACGTCTTCATGTTATAATCACAAATTTTTCCCAAAGCAAAAATTACCATGTTTACAATATGATAATCATTATTTGCACATGACAAACCACATTCAAGTTCACAAAGCACCCTAATGTGCAATTTGAAGTACAATTTTCTAACTGTTGACAGAGCTATAAACTAACTCAACTTCACTAAATACAAAATTGGTTAAAGCATACATTCAGTGAAAATAATTGTATAAGTATGTTTCAATACTGACCTGGTTGCTAGGTTGGTAAAACGGTGAATTTTTCTCGTTTAACATGTTGGTTTGATTGACAGTGGTTAAATGGTTGCTAGAAAATAAATCATTAAGTTATTATTTAAACAGGCATATGATGTTACAGCACAGAAAACAAATCCTTAATCACATTTTTAAAGAACTTTTAACATTACATATAGAAAAGAAGTTCATCTGTAGTTAAACATCAATTTAAGTCAATATCCCTTAAACTTTCTACATTTTCCATATGGACGTGTGAAAAAAATGAAATATGAAAAGACTATTTATTAACATATCAAATGCTTAGAAATTATTCATAGAGATAAGTATTGAAGTCTTAATTTTGATACTCACTTCCTTGGCTTTTCTGAAGGCTCTACAAAACAGAAATAATGAAACATCAGTAAGAATAAATACGTGTCTATAGAGTTTTAGCCCAGACTGAAATTTTGAATATATCTTCATCAAAATTAAAATCAAATTAATTTGTTAAACAGGTTTTGATAATTGTGTACAGAATCTATCAATTTTATCTAAAGATCTGCCAGATAGCGTCAAAGAAAACTTTATGTTTTGTAAATTTTCAAAGTAAGCTATGTGGACTGTTTTTTCCTATACTACATACCCTCTATGGAATCGTCTTTATTTCTACGTTTCATGACGAAACAAACAATGGCCACTACGATAAGGACTATAACAACGATTACAACGATGACGATCGCAGCGATGATACCGCCTCCCAGTCCCGAATCTAAAAAATAAACACAAAAACTGTACAGTGATTCACGATAGGTAAACATATACATGTACAAAATATTTATAGCAATTTAAATGTCTTAAGTCTCTCCACAACTACATACATTACTGTGTGTCGTTATCTTATTGAAATAAGCCCAAGACAATTTTAATCAAAGTTAAAATACGATGCATGAAAAAATTTCAAGCGATGGCCTATAGGTAATAAAGTGTAAATAAAAAGATTTGGAAAATTTTTGAGGCAATTCTATATATGTGTCCGACCTCAATTTAAGCATTATTTAGCAGAAAACTGTGATTCATGCAAATATACTCATTCAAACGTATCAAAGAAAAACAAATTCTCAATTCAAACGTGAGGAGTTGTAAGCAATACTTGATAGAGATATTTCCATCCATATCATATGCTGAGTCGTACAGTCTGATAAGACGTGTGCAACATTACAAAATTACCACATTCTCCAAAAGCCACGGCTATTATTTTCCCAGATTTCATCGACAATAAGCGTACTTTGGTCATGTCATAATTTCATCAGTCATATACAAATTTCAATAAAGCATAGATGTCACAGCATCAAATTTTAAGCAACTAAAACTGCCCTCAAGGGAAAAATTAACGGCTGCTACCACCATTCCAACAAAGTATCTATTTTCTCGAAAAAGAAACCCGATCAAAGAACAAAGTTACATGGAGAATACTTACCGTCCCCTCCGCCGCCTTGTCCTGCCGGTGTGGGCGTGTTCGCTGGAGAAGAAGGTGAGGTAGCGGGTGTAGTGGTGGTGGTAGTGGTGGTTTTAACTGTATGAGAAGAAGTAAGAAAATCGATATATGTCAACATTCCCATGCACTAGCAAGCTAATGATCACTAAACATTGTCATAATAATTGAAAAATAAAAAAAAAACATGCATGTCCGATCCAGGTGGTCTGGTCTGTGAGGAGGATGGCGATCCAGTTTATGATTTCATGAAAATTCTTTGTAAAATTTTCAAAATTCGATGTTATAAAAATTCTATGTAGAATTTTGGGATTCTACGTAAAAATTTAAAAATCATATGTAAATTTAGGAAAATTACCAGTATATGACTGTAAAGAAAATTTAATGTAATTTATAATTATGTGAATTTTGTATAAAAAGTTTGAAAAATTCATGTAAGTATATTTGGGAAAATTCAGCATTTTTGGTAAATTCCACGAGATACTGACCCCCTGTTACTCCCCTCTCTATGTAATTTATTTATTAATTCTAAATGTCAAATGTCTTATAATTCTAAATCTTTGACCAAACATGCCAAAAGGCAAGGATTTAAAATAACACAATTCATTCACTACTGTATGAAATGAAAATCAATCAAGATCCTCTGTAAATTATGCATATTCAAAACGAGAAAATGGGGCAAGATAAACAATAGATACAATATAGTTCATGCACAAACAACCATATGAGTAATACAGAAAGCTCATCATTCAAATGATGCATGGAAGAAAATAAATGTTATAGTTTCAAAGGAATTTTGAAATGTATGAATGTCAGTAAAAGAAATAAATGTGGGATACAGCCGAGTCAAGTGCTGGAATTTATTTCATTGGGCCTGCTTTGAAAATACATATATCAAGGTTTAAGCATGCTGAGAGGAAGAACTTTGTCCTTAATTTTGGACAAAATTTTGTCACAAAAATCAAACAACTAAATGTATTTCATGCACTGTGTCTTAAAATAAAACAAAAAATCGGAAAAAATTCTTAATGGGCACTAGATAGTTATCTTTCATAGATTTGTAAAGAAAATTACAAAAAATAGATTTGTATATTACTTAACAAAGTCATCATCTATCTGATACTTGCAGACCCTTTCTCTCAAAACTAACCCCACCCCACCCCACTCCACCCCCAACTCCTTCAATTTCATTTCTTCTGTCAATACTTTCAACCATATTACATGTATCTTTTAAAACCGGCCCAAAAATCAGCAAGTCTGATACATTTTAGTGAAACGAGTATGTTATCAGTTAATAATTCCTTTAACGTGAGACTTAAACACTTCATTGTTTGCCTGCCAAATTTACCAAGTCTTATCTCTGTTTGTAAAGTCATTTATCCATATCTCATAATAACAGGTTCCGATATAAATGTGATTTTTATACTGACACAGGTAGAACGCTGTGTAATAACTATACTTCAGGTAGACTGGCCTCAGATATAGCTTTTCTATATGAAATCTGATACTGAAGATTTTTTTAATTTTGATAAAAATAATTCCTCATGTACAGCAGGTTCAGATATACGTAGTGGGATTTATAAAGGTCACCTTCATGAGTGCACGGTTTATTTTTCCGCACTTAGGCCTATTGTTATGCTAATCTATAAATATCGCATTTCATTGTATTCTAGGTACACATATTTATGTTTCCCTTATCATGCTCATTAGTCCCCCTCCCCCACCAAAAGCAGATGGGGCTATAGGTCTGTCTGTTCGTCTATGACAAAGATTTTCAAACTTTCCTTGGTCATGGTAACAGATATTTGGATGAATTATGTTGCGTAGATTTAGTGCGATGGGTTATAGATCAAAATTCATTATGGTTGCTGTTGACCTACTTTTACAGAAGTTATTGCCCTTTGCAAAAATTTTCATTAAGGCCACAATTAAAAAATTGTTTGTTTCCCCTCCCCCCGGGTCTGTTTTTTCCAAGTGACCCGGCAGGCGGGTACCTTTTTTTTTTTTTTTTTGCTGCCACAACTACCTGTATCAAATATGTTTAAAGTCGTTTGAATCCAAATTGCACATTACTGGACTCCTTACAGCTGTGCAGTCACACTCTGTGTTTCTAATTGATATGATAAAGATTAAGAGCTGGCAGCCGGGGATTTCTCACCTCTTACTTCGGGAAAAATCGCCGCCTGCTTTCCGTAAAACATTGGGTAATCAAAGATTACATAGTTCGCCGTTACAGGTTTTTGTCAAAATTCAAATAACTTCCAAAATACAAAAAGTATTGTCATAAGGATTCTATGCATCTAATGTTAGTCTCATCCGTTAGAGAGTTAAAGATACAGCCAAAGTATGAGTAATTGAATAGTTAATGGTTAAGGTCAAAGTCCAAGGTCAACATCACTGGGTCAAAGGTCATGGTCTCAATTGAAAGGTCCCATCAGAAGAAATCTACATGTGAAATATAAAAGCCCTACCCCTTATAGTTCAAGAGATATAGCCCAGGTTAAAGTTTTTGAAAAGTAGAACAAAGTCCAAGGTCAAGAGGTCATGATCTCAAATGAAAGATATCATCATAAGGTATCTACTTGTGAAATATGAAAGCCTTACCCCTCATGGTTGAAGAAATATAGCACACTTTAAGGTTTTTGAAAAGTAGGTCAAAGTCCAAGGTCAATAGGTCAAAGATCATGGTTTCAAATGAAAGGTCTCGTCACAAGGTATCTACATGTGAAATATGAAAGCCCTACCCCTTATGGTTGTAGAGATACATGCATAGCCCAGGTTAAAGCTTTTTCTACGGACGACGCCAAGGGTATCATGGCATTAGCTCTTCGGACTTTCGTCCTGGCGAGCTCAAAATATCCCTTGTGTCTCAATTTCTATCGCTGGTTAAGTATGAAATGTTTATTAATTACGTTAAACCTATTCTATATAAACAAAATTGTCCCAAGATACTCGATAAATATTTCCGCAACAAGTGCATAAGTGTTTCAGCGCGGCATAACGGGTCATTTTACGGCAACGTCAAATCTGCGAGAATAAGATGCACTTTAGAACGATTACATCTCGACTTGTAAATATTGAATTTGTATAGATATTGACCACACGCAACCACGAGTCAAGGACTATAAATGACCGGCGTTTTCCAGTGCATGATAAAGATGAAATAAGTTTGTATACCTTTCTTTCTCGGTCTGTTTATTGTATGTAAACAGCGTAAGTGAAAGATAATTATAAGAACACATCAAAAATTCATTGTAATATTGAGTCTATTGATAATGACATTCACAATGCAAAAAGTTAGCACGGACCGCCGACAACCGCTATAGAAATGTAGGTCAATCATAATAACCGAGTACTTTGATCAGGTAGTAGTTTTCTTATTCACTCGATTTTATGCATTTAGATATTGTCTGAATTTTGGCCCACTCAGCGGATCCTTCCAAATAAGCGATGGGTCTTCATAGCGTTCAAACGCCTATCCGTGAAACGAGATTTCATTATTTGAAGACAATACCTGTCGCACTCGCAGAATTCGAAATAGGCACATGCTTGTTTGAAATTTTACATCCGTAGACCGAGCGCTCGTCTATCATGACTTACGACTGAACATGCTCAGTGTTCTCAAAAACTTTGGGAGGATATTTACAATAGGCACGATAGAGAGACATAATTATCGATGTACTAATAATACGTAAACCATGTAAACTGACGGTTCAAAGCCAACGGGAATGGGGGGACGGGGGTTTACAGCAAGATTTCTTATAATAATGCAAGAATGAGAAAGCTATTGAGATGATTTACAATTCTATTTGGATACAATATTGTAACGTTATAACTGAAAATGGACATAGCCGTGATTCGATTTCTGAAAAAAAAAAATATTGGACTTTTTGACTATAAAAAAATCTGACTCGGCGGCGTTTTTCCTGACCCGGTCGGGGCGAGGGGAAACAAACAATTTTTTAATTATGGCCTAAAAGATTCTCTGTAACAGTGACTGTTAATTTGAGTTAGAATAAATAGTGAGGATCTTGAGTGAGATCAACATGAGGAGTTACAGAAAAAGTACTGACTATGTTTTACAGGTCCTATTTGGATACAACTTGGCAGGGAGCTTTAGATCAAGCACACAACCATTGTTGTTGACCTACTTTACACAAGTTAACACCCTTTGAAGCAAATTGACTCTTCTGATTGCGGGAAAAAATGTAAAATGTTGTAACGTCACAATGCTTTTACCTCGGACAAACAAGCTTCGAGCCTCGGTCAAACATCGAAATTGCATTGTGAAGTCATGGAATTTCTCAAATTTTTCCCACGTTCGGAAGGGTCAATTAAGTGACTTTCAGAGTCATCTCTGCTGGCGTTTGAATAAATCTTGATGTGGTGCTTCAGAGTTATGAGTTTCAGATGAAGTTTTGACTAAGGTCGATGTTGACCTAGTTTTGCAGGAGTTATGTTCCTTTGATGAAAATTGGTTTTCCTGACTTTCTTTATCACCCTATGAGGTTCATTTAGATTCAGCTCAGTGTAGAGTTGAAAAATCTCTGGCCACACATCCTTTCTGACATAAAAGTATGATCTCTTTTTTTTTTAAAAGAAACAAAGAAATGGAAACAGGCAACATGGTCGGAATATGGTTTATATGTCTATTCTAAGATAAGTCAAATTTTGACCTGAAAATTTGACACTTTGATGAAAAATATTAAATGCCTAAAATTGAGTTGAGGTGGTTAGCAAACCAATGGGATGCATTGAGACACATGTACATGAAATCTTAATCAGTAGATTGCTCATTACTTCTTGCAACCTGAGAGCATATCTAAATTTGTAAAGTATTTTTACTTGGCAAATATTTATACTTACTCTGTCATCAGAAATGCCGTTTCGAAATTGCAGGTCGCATATATATATCAAAAACCTCGCGTTTATAATTTATGCAATTAATTACTTAGTTTTATAAGAATAAGTAAGCATAGATATTGTATCATGGCAAGATACAAAGGCATGCGCTTTATTTCAAGGAGAAGGGATAGCAGGGTAATATATCAGCATGATCATTGAGAGGAAATGACAGAATGTATTATCAAAATTCAACTACCAAACCCACTATTATTTAACGTAAGGTACATAAAAGGAATCAAAATTAATATTAAATATGTATTTATAGACATGACATGTGCTCAAATAATACAAAGAACTAATTAGGAAATTAAAGGAACAAAGAAAAGATAGAAAATCAGCTTTAACTATTCCGTAAATAACATTAATTTGAAATTTTATTTTCCATTTTGAACCATTTCATAACAATACAGGAGATAAAATTATATTTGTCATTTTGTCTGTTTTATAGTCTGGAGCCTTTGGGTCAAGAGGCCCAGTGAGCAAGTCAGCTTATAATCTTGTCTGCAAATTGCAACAAGTTAAATTTGTACTAGATATAAACGAACATTCTAACTTACCGATAGTAACTTGGACCTGCGTTTTTTCAGTGAACACTTGGTTATTAAATCCATTTTGCGCCTGACATATGTAAATCCCTGCCTGATCCTCAATAAGGCTTGATATACGTATCGTACGACCTCCGTTAATCAGCACCACATTGTTGACGTCTGTTGCCATGGTTTCATTATCGCCATCCGAGGATTTGTAGTGCCATGTAAAATTGTTGACATTTTTGTCGGTACCTGAATCGGAAAAAAAATTTGGATCTTAATCATTATTTTTGCTTGATTTTTACCTGTAATATTTGGTATTTTCACAAACCAGAGTTACTTCTTGTTTTGGACGGTATCTGACGTAGACTTAAAAATATGACGTGATCAAATTATTTGGCAACTTCTGGGAAATCAGTGTAAAACTGATGTCACAATGGTTTTACATTTTTAAAGATACCATCTCAAATTCGGAAATATCTCAATTTTCCTGAAAACAGTCAATCATTTTCTTATTACTTGTACATCCTAAACATCATATACGTTGAAAAGGAATCTAAATATGGTTATTCCTTTTCTCCTTGTCTCGGAAAATTAGCATAAAATCTTGTCTCCGAAAAAGTGTAAAATCTTGTATCAAGTCCAGAGTAAAATTTTATAAGCATTCCTTAAGTCATATCCATTAAGCCCTTACTTATGAGTTTCAACAGCTAAAGCTTGAATTAGAACAAATTAGAGCTTTTAATCGAAGAGAAATATTTGACATATACTAATTCTGACATTTTTAAAGTCAGAAGCTAGCAATGTCAGAAGCTAGTAATGTCAGAAGCTAGTAATGTCAGAAGCTAGTAATGTCAGAAGCTAGTAATGTCAGAGGCTAGTAATCTTATATTTGCCAAAAGTCAGAAGCTAGTAATGTCAGAAGCTAGCAATGTCAGAAGCTAGTAATCTTATCTTATCTTTGTCAAATGTCAGAATCTAGTAATGTCAAGCGTGTTAGAATCTAGTAATGTCAAAAGTGTCAGAATCTAGTAATGTCAGAAGTGTCAGAAGCTAGTAATGTCAGAAGTGTCAGAGGCTAGTAATGTCAGAAGCTAGTAATCTTATCTTTATCAAATGTCAGAAGCTAGTAATGCCAAAAGCTAGTAATGTCAGAAGCAAGTAATGTCAGAAGCTAGTATTCGTATCTTTGTCAAATGTCAGAAGCTAGTAATGTCAGAAGCTAGTAATATCAGAAGTGTCCAAAGCTAGTAATGTCAGAAGCTAGTAATCTTATTTATCCTATCTATGTCAAATGTCCGAAGCTAGTAAATTCAATAATTTCAACTTTTCTTACTTGTGGCAGGGTTTGGGTTACCCTCTACAGAGCACGTTAAGTCCAGCAGATTCTCGCCGACCTGGTATTCATTGGAGTTCGGATTCTTGATTATAGTCGGCACACCAACTCTATCTGAAAATCCAAATTTACGAGTATAGTAGAATTTTTTTCTTCGTCTTCGTAATGAGAATGAAATGATCAATTCTATAATAATTTGTACATGTACTTCATCAGCTGTCCACAAACAGTTGAGTCCTGTAGTCCTTATCAAATCATCTAAACTAAATAGATTTTTTTTTTCTTTAATCAATTTTCCAAAAGTGAAAAAGAACTTGCGAAATGAAACTATCCACAGTTAAAAAGAATTGGGTCAAGTTCTCAACTATACCATTTGTATACTTGCTCACGCTAATCTTTATTTGACAATTAAAAGTAGCTTGATAATAACTTACAGAACACATTTATGGCCTCTGTCTCCATAAATGCCTTATTTTCAGGGGTGGATCCAGGAATGAGATCTTGATCAACGGAGCAGCGAATCCTGGCGTTATTATCGTCCTTAGTGAGCTGCGTTGTCATCGTACTGGTTACATTGTACTCACATACGCCCGGTACCACAGCGGGCGGTGAAGGAGACGGAGCTACGATCTCTGAGGCAGAATTTACCGAGGATCTGTATTTCCACCAGCGAATCCTCCCCATCGGTTTACCTACGTTGGCCGTACACGTAAACGTGATGCTGTCGCCTTCCTCTATCGTACCTGCCGTCTTTGACATTGTAGGTTTTGTGTATGGCGTGTCACCCGGAGCTGAGGATAAATTAAAACATATCTAATTCCATTTCCAATACTGACAAATCTGTCATCAATCATGTAAATACCATACAATCTAAAATTGCAAAAATTCGGAATGAGATGCATGTTACATTAACTTCAATTTGATAATCTGACTGACCAAATGTGACATCAAACTTACCCTATACCTGTATATTAAGGTAGAGCATCCCTCAGGTCTCAGATGCTCATATTTCCAAAATAGCAACTTTTACAATATTTTCATTTCCATATATTCAAAGCTTATGTTAAACCTGATATATAAACGAAATAATATTTGTGGTATCATGATTATACCAAGACCTTAAGCTGTTGGAACTTTAACATTGGACCCTATGGGAAAAGTAAGAAAAATCCCTTTTTAAAGGCGATAAAATGTAACTATAAAAGTTTCTTTTCCCAAAACCCTATTAGTTTGATAATCTGAATAATATTCTGAAGAGAAAAAATAGGGTATCCAGGCAAAAAATTACCAGCAATTCTGACCAGAGGGATACTGTACCTTAAGGCTTAAATAAAAAATATTTGATTCTGTGCTTACAAAAAGAGCCCGATTCATATGACATAATTACCTGACGTATCTAAGCTTACGTCCCTGTGCATAGTTTTAACTCCGGTGGTGTCAAGATACGTGTATTTACATCTGTATAATCCCTCGTCATCACACTGAATAGTATTCACACTCAAAATGGCGGTTAACGATGAAGAAGAAGGATTTGTTAATGTCGATCGATTTTGAAACAATAATCCTTCCTCTGAAGTAGAAAACGAAGCACCAGCTCCATTAGGTTTATTAAAGAGAGCTATAGTGTTAAACGAGCCACTCCCTCTCGGAGATTCTTTTTGCCACTCAACAAGAAAAGTGTTATCTGTACCATCATGGGTATAAGTACATCGGAATTGTACCTGATTACCACCGATTTGAATGTCTGTTGTGGAAGGTATTCTGTCAGCTGTTAGTGTAACACTTGATACATCTGAAAAGATAAAAATAATACATGCATAAACCGGTAAAAGGGATATTCAAAGATTTGCAGTCAAACATCTCAATTTTTTACCAAGTGACTGTTATCCTAAAGTCACCATGGTCACATGACCCTTGGTCAAGGAAATGTGAAACCTTTATCAATAAATTGACCATGTTTAAAATTTTAGATATATCATATATGTCAGAATCCTGGTCTTGAGGTTAAACATGTCAAAGGCTTGAACCTCGATCACTATTGTGTTTCCACTGAAACATATAGTTACATACATGTATACATATGTTACTTTTCAGCAGTCAACATTGCTAGGATTTTGATGGTAAATTGAAATTTTGGAAAATAGTGAGATATGGTCACGACTAAGATTTTTTTTTCAAAGTAGGTTAAACACCAAGGTCAAGGTCACATGGCCAAAAGTCAAGGACTCAAATGAATTAAGGTCTGGTCATGAGGAATCCACATGTATATCACAAAGCCCTACTGCTTATCGTTCATGAAATAAAGCCCAGGTTAAATTTTTAAAGAAGTAAGACAAGCATCAAGTTCAAGGTCAATAAGTCAATATTAGTCAAGGTCTCAAATGACATAAAAGGGACATGTTAATTTGCATTCCGGATTGAGAAAGATATCAGCAATATTAGTATATGGCAAATTCTATATCAAACTCACTATTCCTTGTCTGATTTACTTTAAAGATATAAATTCCATATTTTCATTACTATTGCACGCCAGATTAAGAATAAGCTACATGTAGGGAAAAGCCTACTAATTGTAATAGCAAACAATACATATTCAAGAAATACTACCCTCCCCCCCCCCCCCCCCCCCCGTTTTCCATTAAAAAAAACAGTCGCAGATTGACAAGTCTTTTATCCTGGTTATCTAACAATCTTGTATGATGTTCAATCAACAATGACTCAAATATGTCACTTTTCAGGGTGGATTATCTCCCATAAAAATAAACATTTGTACATATACATGTACCTTAAGTTACCCCTAGTGGCGTATTATACGATTACCTTAAGGCATAATAACATACAGTATACAAACAATGTTAAACATGAATGGCATGTAATAATGTGATCTAAAACGATAGACCTCTACACGCTCTAATAGTCCCCACCTATCAAGTTTCATCAAAATCCGTCTAATTAGTTAACGGGTCGTTCACCAGTGCCAAAAGGCGCGTGCTAATTACCTCAAATACACGACAAATATTAATATTTAAAGACCCTCTGGAATTTCATTTCATTTGAGTTATGGATCATTTTAAATAACATTTCGATCTCTAATCATTGTTATTTTGTCATAGTTCAACACTCCCACGACATGTTAAAAGGTATCATAGGTTCGTAATCTCATCTACACATTTTGTAACTCACAGTTCCATTTTCATACAACCACTGATGTTGGTAACTGATCGTACATAAAATTGTATCAAAACAGTTGGTCGGGTGGAAAGATGGGGGAGGGGGGGGGCGGTTAGTTTCCGCTAAAAATGCTCCCCTTCTGTCGACATTATTGTGTAGATTTTTTTAACATGTTTAATGAGTACGCGACATAACTCCGCAATCACAATATGGCCGCGTCAAGATTGAACGGAAACCTTGTGAAACAAAATCAAGGAACATAAACAGTAAGACAGATGGACAGACAGTAAACGGAAGGACACACAATCAGACACAAATCGCAAATACTTTTAAGCTAACCGTACGAACCGACACAAAATCTGCAAACTATCAGGCACATGGAAAACGGCGAATAGACGAACAGACTCAAAAGTGGAAAACAGACATACCCAAAATACTAAGTCAACACAGAACGACGAACGGACAAAGATAGAAGCATAGCGAGGCACTGGAAACGATATCGTTATCGTGAAAAACGAATTATCTCGTCATAATGTCTGCCAATCCCACTCTGTCGAGACTTTCCTCAAATATCAACTCGACCTGCTGTGCGGCGCAATTAACATCAAAATGGTTCACGGGCGTCTACTTCAGTACCTGGCGGTCACATCAAAGGGATGTCCTTAATTAGATATTCTAAGGTCACCTGGCCCTCTCATCTGCATGGAATGCCGAGGGTAACCGTACTATCCATCATCTTGATGTGCGGAATATGTTTGAAGAATCAAGCCTTAAAATGAGAAAGTATATCAAAACTGAAAACAAGTGGTGGAGAAGGAGGGTTCTTACAGGTGAACAGATCATCCTGACCCCCAATCTCCTACGCATGCGTGCGATTTCAGTTCCCCTTTTCTTCACTTTGAATCTATATTGCAAGCCTGTGCCGCCTATGACCTTGTTGCAGGTTGCCTGACCCCCCCCTCCTCTTGACTTTTTTTTCATCTGTACATGTAGATAATAGTTGTGACAACATCAGCATGATTAGGGTGCAATTTATTTCAAAAACAATATCCTTTATGTTTTAACTTTAATGACCTTTACATATCGTATCGTCGTTCGAAGACAAATGAATAAAATTAACGTTTGTTCTTTCAATCGTTCAAAAATATGGCGAAAGTCAAACAACCAAATATGGCGGCAGCTAGGACAATTAACTATCTATTTGTTATTCATTATGATAAATTCATGCAGTAATAAATAATTGTTTGTTCCATGATCTTGTGCATACCTGACTTAGCAGTACCTTACTACTATGTATTTTATAACCATGTAAACACCACCGTAAAATTCTGATAGTATTGTTTTAATGATCTTGTCTTACCGAGACTTTATCTATCGAGCAAAGACAAACTGATTATAATCTTGTCATAAAAGACAGATCTATCTTTACGTGCATCTGAGCATGCTGTATGGAATGGTAATACTAACAGATTGTGGTCGTCTTTATAGAGTGGAGAGAAAATATTCTATCTAGTCAAGCACAGATCTACAGGGTTGGGGGTGGGGTTGGAAAGGGGCTCTGGACTCCCTGGTATGAGCCCAACCTACCCCCCCCCCCCCCCCCCCCTTCTGGGATTTGAAAAAAAAATATTATCGCTTTTACATATGAAAGCTTGAACTCCTATCCCCTGAGGAATTTGAACACACCCCCCCCCCCCTGAAAAAAAATGTTTTAATGGGGATAGAAATAAAACTGGATTTTTTTTTTCTTTGTTATATCACACATACATGTCTATATGTGTTAAATATGTATTTTTTATCGTAGAGAGAGGGGAAGAGGGAGGGGTTCGAGGGGTCTAACTGCCAGGTATGTTTACAAAATGATAGTTTCTATTCTATGTATACCAGTATTTATCAGTGAACAGTGCGTAATGTCTACATATGTCATCTTATTAAATTTACAAATATGAGTGCGCCCCGAGGATACGGTACGTAGGAGTGTCCGAGAGACGTTATAGGTTCTGTATCGTACAATCTTCTACGTGGGAAAAATCGGCATATCTCAGATTCCATGTCATTAATTTCAAGGAGTGAGAATTGTATCATAATTTCATATTAAAAATTTCCCTATATCCTATTGTTCCACGGAAAAAGTAACAATACAATATATATTTCGGGAGGGGGGCACATTCCGTATGTAATATCATAACAATCTTTGTTGTGTCCCTGAACAAACAGACGGTCGGACAGACAAGGTGAAAACATTTCTATTTACTTGATAAAGGAAAGAATAATGCAAATTTTGTTTTGTGTTATATTATCGAATATCTTCTGCTGCAAAAATCAGAGTTCTTATACATGTTAAACTCCCCAATCAAATTTTGCCCTCTAACTTCACCTCCCTGACCCCCAACACTATCCCAAATAATCCAACGTAACACTCCGTCTAAATGTACAATAAATCTAAATCGAAAAGTCAATATTTGTATGTAAAATCCCGAGCTCTTTAAAAAAAGAAAATATTGATACAAAAACAAATTTTCATCTTGAACTTAAATCGATATTACGTATACAAACTTAGAAATAAGATTTATCTTTTATTAGAATTGGTGGATCCATTACCAGCCTGTTTGAATCTCCTACGATTTTAATCTCAATCTATATTAATTTGGTACTACCATGTCAGCAACCAAGACACTCTATGCCACCCCCCCCCTCTTCCCGCCTTTCTGGTACCAAAAAAAAAAAAAATACAGGTATGATACAGCTATTCCTTTCTTAACCCTCCTCACGAGGTACATAGTTAACTATAGTGTGTTAAAGATTTCTTCTCGGCTCAGGTTTCCCCTTTTTGACAATACTCTGAAGGTCATACAATGACGGGTTTAGTTTAAACATATTTTATTTCCAATAGAAAATGAAATTGGATTGGGCGTAAGTTATTCCAACATTATTAATGCCCTCTCCATACAATATTGGGTTGTAATACAAAGTATCATAAGTGACTGAAATGACAATATTTTTCCTTAAAATGAGAATCTATCTAAGGGAGAAATATATATATATAATACCAGAGAGAGAGAGAGAGAGAGAGAGAGAGAGAGAGAGAGAGAGAGAGAGACCTTGAAACACTCTAGAACCTTTTGGTTGCTTTGACAAAGTTTTGCAGATGTAACTGAATTTCTATATTTTGAGAATTTGTAAGGGCATCACATCCATATATTATGTCTTCGTGGCTTATATGATTGTAGTTCGTTAAATTATGAAAAAACCGATCACGGAAATAGTGAAAATTTTTACATTCAAATACAAAGTGGTATAAATCTTCTGTATGGTATCCACAAGAGCAGGATGCTGTGGCTGTAAGATTAACGCGGTAAAGATCAGCATTTAAACTACTACAACAGTTACGTAAACGTAACGGGTACAGAATACTTTGACCTTGTTTCAAAAAGTTTATTTACATGCATGGTTATCCGTACAGACGACATTTCGCCGCCACCTAACATGGTAACATGTGTATCACACGTGTATATACATGCTCATAAACCTGTAAAACAAATTAACATCCCCATACTAGCATTCTGTTTGCAAGATTTTTTCCAGTCCACAGATTCTCATTCAAAAGCTAAAATAAAATTTGTCACATGCGGAAGGAGGTTTTTCGAGTTTTAATTTTTTTTCATTATTATATGCTTAATTTCATTTTTTACTTCCTTAATTTTTGTCATTGCAAATTCTTATCTTTTTATGGGGAAAGGGGAAATTTTTAAAGGGGGGAGAAAGAGGCAGAATTAATCTAAAGGGGGGGGGAGGTAATTGCATAGCCATAGAGGAAAGAAAAGAAGTCAGTGTCAAATTTCTGATGCCGTGAGTTTATAAATCCAAGGAAAAATATACTCGCTATATACATAACATGTGTCACTCATCGGGTGTCATTAAATGCACTCTCTCTCTATGACATCTCGTCTGCATAAATACTTCTTTGTATACACGATCTTCACTACCTTGTATAAATGATTACGCGCACTAAGGAGGACATTGTTGGTAATGAATTTCTGCATGTTCATACAGTTACGCACAAATTTATTCTTCGGCATATTTTGTTTGTTCAAAAGGGAGCGGGAAGGAGGGGGTGGAGATAGCTTCACTTCGTACACGTACTAGGTAACAAAATCTGAAGGGAAGGATATTTTTCAGCCAGTTAGACACTTTTCTGCTGAGTTTACAGTTCTGCTATATTATCCGGTAGAGATTACATGATAAGGCAAAAAATATACTAGTTATACAGGTAAAAAAACCAGCAACCTTCAAAGAGAAAATCTAAAATAAGAATCTGATATTTTACAGGTAAACTCAACCTACGGAAGTACGATTTCCTGTCTTTGTTGAAGAGGAATGAGTAAGTTAGCTGGATGTGACTCAAACTCCTATAAAATAGAGTAGGGATGTCACACCTATGTTTTCACCCGTAAAGTAGGTTGGTGGATCCAGGGAGGGGAACCTATACAGTCCTAAGTACCGTTAATTGGTGGATCCAGGATTTGAACCGATCATAGACTATACGGTAGATCACATACCCGTCTTTTATCTGTGTTTGGGTATCCAAAGGGCAGGATCCAGTATTGGATTTAGAATTTCTTCAGCAATTGGAGCAAGGATCTTGGGCATAGAAATCCCTAAGGCTTTCATTGGTGCCAATGGACCAAGGGTCTTGGGTTAAGAAATTAAACATACATGTACATGTGCTTTCGGCAATATTTTGGAACTAATTGAGAAACACACCTTTTTCTAGCCCCAAAATTACGCATGAAGAGTGAAATCTACGGTAACATACCTGGACCCGCCCATGAATATCTCAATGATACCTGGTCAGGTAAGGGTTAGGTCAATACGATCACTCGATATCAATTATAGCTTGACTCATTTATGACTCCTTTATTACCTGTAATAAGACACCTGTAACTCTCCCTATAACACGTAATCTCTACAGGGTTGTATTAATGAATTCTTTATTATCCAGAGCTAGCTTTCTCTTTGTCATTCACAGAATAACCAATTCTACCAACCTAGCCCTCCATTTACACAAACTACTATTATCCCTACCTACTTGCTACCTCCAACATATCCCCTGAAGTAAAGCCTTCTTTTCTTCCAATTCCCTCCTCAACATAAACCCCTTATTCCTCCCGGAGTCCCCCGGCCTCATTCTACGTTACACAGTCAATTGTGTCTAACATGAAATTCAATTTACATAAACATCACATGAAATTTATGTGAAAGGAGCAGAAACATGAATTTTACATGAAATTTATGTGAACTTTCGGACATAATTAAATTCTACGTGAATTCCATTTAACACGAAGGTCACAAAGAAAAATTCATGTGAAATTAACATGATCAATGTGAAGTAAATTTACATAAAATTCATGTGAAATATTTTTCACATAAATTCTTAGACCTATACGAAATTTAAATGAATTTCCCATGAACTTTCATCATGTTCATGTGACGTGTACGGTACCTTATTGATCCATTTTTCTTTACCTAATATACAGGACAGCGCCCATACCCTCCCACTTTCCATCCATATAATGTCAGTATGTAGTATGATTCTTTTTAACAAACCATATTATCATATTCACAAGTCAAGTTAGGCCAAAAGAAAAAATACCTTTGTTTCCCATCACCCGACCGACCCTATTCAAACCCGCCGACCCTAACGTTTTTTTCCCGACTTTTAGTTGCATTTAGGTATTTCTTCACCAATATTTACGACCGTCGCGCTTTACGAAATGTGTGCCACAAATTTTAAATCTACCGATTTTGACGAGATCTTCTGCTTTTTAACGTACATTATCTATCATCTACCATTTTATATTATTCTATGATTATACGCTTAGAAATTGTAAAAATAATCTATAGTTCTCTCTCGAAACGTTACTTATTGCACGGCCCTTTCGGACAGGCTTTGTTTTTTTTTTTTCCAAAAAAGGCGTACTGATTGTTATAAAAACGCATTACTAGGTTTTTGATGATTTGGTAGTAATTATTGATATACCTGAATAACCTAAGTAAATAATTGAGGTCATGCACGTGCCGGTCGTTTCATTTCACGCAAACGTATTTTGTAAAATATGTAATGATGTTTCGTACGGTTTATAAAATTACGTATAAACTGAAAAATCGAAGATCATCAATAAGCTTGGTGAGATTAACAAATTCGCAAAATAAGTGCAGCAATTTCATATCTGTGCACGGCTGCGCGCTTGTCGATGATTTAAAAGGCCCATCTTAATTGTTCACATTTATATTGTAACTCAACGTTTTTGTATTCGAATAACGCTAAGACGTCACGAAAACAAAAAAAAAAAAAAAAGAAAGGCATACAGTGTAAGTTTTAGCAAACCAGTCCTGAGACAGCGGATTGTTTGATATTTTATTCATAGATTAGAATATTTATTGTACGTCGTCAACGAGATAAACTTACAATATCTTTGTTCGAGCAGACCTAACCGTATTATGTTTCTATGCCTTGACTATGCCCTGATAATTAAGTATTTCAAACCGACTTCCTCAATAATTTTACCCCCCACCCCTTGCAACGTATTAGTGAGCGTCATTCCCGTCCTTCCGTCACACTTTTCCACATGATAGCTCGAGATCCAAACTTATTACTTGCTTCTGACGTTATGTTTGCGGCCAGTTAATGCTGTTTTTTTTTTTTCTGGCAACACGTAAAACTGATGTTTGCACCGTGAAATCAGCACTTACCGGTTGCAAACATAACGTCACGAGCAAGTTACTCCCATTCTGATGCTATCTCTATTTTCGAAAAATTAGGACAAAATGGTGACGTTTACTTTTAACGGCGAGTATGTTCTCGTTTTATGGCCGTACACAATGAAATTTGGCGTTATTGTGACGTTGCATTTCAAAATAGGGATCAATATAGAATTAGGCCTATTGATTTTTGGGTAAGGTCAAAGGTCTACGTCCTTGGTGTAGGAAATATTCATTTGAAATATTGGTATCCAAGTGATAACTCAAGAACCTTTCCATCTAGCCAAACCTAATTTGTGGGGATCCGCTAGTCAGAAATACCCGGCCAAAGCAAGCCTATAATGACGTTTTGGGTGTTATGGGGCTTGATTGGGTTGGCAGGCCAGCTTCCATTCTCCAAAATAATCGTCAAAGACTGAATTTGGTATTAGGGTATCTCGGACTAGAAATACGTTTTTTATCTGGAGAAGCCTTTTGATTTGGTGTAATTAGGTCAAAGGTCATGGTCATTGTTAGGAAAAAAACATGAACTCTAGATAGATCATAAAAATCCACATTGTTAGGAAAAAAAAAAAAACAATGATCTCTAGATAGATCATAATAATCCAGATTCAAGGTCACCATGCTTGGGAGGCCTGTTTTAAGAAGAGTATACTATCATTTAAAAACATCTACTAATTCCTAAAGGTTGAAGGCACAAAATGGCCTCCTTTCCCCCTTTTCTAAATCGTTAAACATTTCTGAGTGTCTTGAATTAAACAGACTACACATGTTTGAAGGTCATGATTCCATTTTTAATCCCTTAAGATCTCTTTTGAAATATAATTTCAAACATGGCTAGAATAATAAATAATTTAAAAAAAAAATCAAAAAAAAAAAAAAAAAAATTCCGACCGACCTACCCTATTTTTTTTTCAGCATGTTATGGGAAACACACATATTTTTTTTCTTGGCCTTACAACAAACTTAAAATCATCATGATTTCTTTGTACAATTAGTGTAGTTTTGGAAAGAACAGAAGTAAAGGAGCTACATGCACATGGTGGTATAGATGGATAATCAATGCAACATTTGACCCTGAAGGCTGACAGGTGTGACCGGACTGGCTAAATGCTGACCTTGACCTTCTTTTCATTACCGTCTCAAGGGTCTTTCCTTCACAAAATATCATATACATTGTATGACCATGCAAGCTTAAAAGTTTTCTGAAAATAAGAAATCGTTGGAAAGACGGTTCCCTCCAAATGTTGCAATTTATCACAATTCCACTCTTTTTCAACTGTCACAGAAGATCTCCTTTTTACATTGCAAATTTCAAAGTTGACAGCAACAGGACTACAGACAATAACATATCACTTTGTTTATTATAAATGTAAGAAACTAAATGTAAGGCTAAGTAAAGATGCAATGATACCAGGTTTTTTTTTTTTCCTTGTTTTTGGGCCAAATTTTGGCCTCTTCCCAATGCCAAATTTCCTCTATTTTTCCCCAAAACCCAAAGAGGTATTATGAAAAAATCATCCGAGAAAATCAGCTCAAAACTTGGAAGTCAGCACAAAATGTCTGTATTTCTAAGTGTATATTTAAGCTTTTTATTCATTGGCCCTTGTTCAGTTCAAGCAAATCAATAGATTAGCAGTGTTAATAAATGATAAGTCTTCGGTGAGAATTTGAGGAAAATTTCAGAAAAATGTCGCAAATTTTCCCACATGGGACAGGCACAGGCACCTTCCCAAAACATAGAAAAAAAACCCTGGTCATACACTACCAGTATGCTCACAATACAGTATATGTATGAGTATTATCTGTACCTATAGGCTGTAGTTAGTGTACCTGCATCATTCACCTGATCATCAGTCAGGGGTGCTACTTCAACAAGTAATTAAAAAATTACTTCTACAAGTAATTGTCTGACTGATATCAAATGTACCCATGATTTCACATAAAAAGTTAAATAATGTCTTATTTCCTATGGCAAGTAAGAAAATACAGCAGTAGAAGGCAAGAGCACTTCCATTATTTTCAAAAGGAAATAATTTTCTCAGAAGAAACTGTTTGAGTTAAGAAAGATAGCTGAAATTGTAGCCGAATTTCACTTAAAAAGTTGCAAATTTGAGCAAGTTTGTAACCTTGTAGATTTTTAAACAGAATTTTCATCCCAATAGCAATAATTTTTCCTGTAAATTCAGACTTTCCTTTTCAAAATAAAATTTAAATATAAATTACGATAATTGCTTAAAGCTTTACTCTTATCATTTAAAGATAAGCCCCTTTCAATAAATATTACTTAAACAAGTAATTTTAAGGGAATGGTTTTACCTTGATATATCTGTTACTGAAGCAATTATTACTGATATGAGTAGCCCTTATAACAATTAAAAGCTTGAGAACTTTAAATGTGTATGCTACAATCATTACAAACCATCCATTGCCTTACTTTTTATGTATATTACTTGTATAAGTAATATGTTGCATGGACATCGCAAGTAAATCAGTTACTTTTAGAGGTAATCATTTTAGAAGGCAAAATTAGAAAGTTACTTGAAAAGGTAATTATTTTAATTACTTGTTGAAGTAGCACCCCTGACTGATCATGTACATATACATCCATTGACATCTGTACAGAAATATTTTGGTTTTATCATTTAACTGAACATTGAATCGATCAAATAAATTCTTTCTGTTTTAATCAATGACAGAATAACGGTAGTACATTGTTGCACTGTCATGTATGAATCTGTCATACAAGGGCTTTGCCATCACAATTATGTTGTGGAATTACAGGAAAAATGCTTTTTTTTACATATTTTTCAATGTTGATGCATCCTCACAACACTCGTCCTTTATTCTGTCTTTTTGATAAACAGAGTTACTTCCCAATTTGGACGGTATCTGACGTAAACACATTATGAAGTAATGAAATTCCAAAGAAATGTCGCATTTTGAAGCGTGTTTTCCCTGAATTTTATGCTTGTTCCCGTAGAATTTGATGACAACACAATTATGTTACGTCAGATACCGTCCCAAATGAGAAAGGAACGAAAAGACGGAATACATTTTTACCAAAGAGTGAAGAACATGGTACAAGCACCGCAGTTCTGCCAGTAGAAACATCGATCCATGATTGCTCTGCATATCCTTTAAGTTTGACAAGCATGTGCATGCAGTTTCTATGCTTTGTCTGTTTTGTGCATGCTTAACAAACAGGCCATGATTCAGCGTCTGATGCCATTAAGCTGTAAAGTGGATCGAGATTACATTTTGCCATTACACTCCCAAGTTCCAACAACCAGCTCATGCTTTGGTGAACTTTCATTTTTCCAGGATTAGAATGCTGCACTGTATCAGTGTGACAGAGGTTAAAAACTTTACAGAAACTACACATTGACTCCAAACAATCTGATCTTCACATAGAAAGGCTTGAGTCATAGATGATCGAGTCATCTCATAAATTATAATGAAGATCAGAGGAAATTCGTCCCGTTTCAGATTTAGCTTTGTTTATTAAGATTTTAATATGTTTGTTTGAAACTCTAAATTTTCAAAAGGTAGCTAGGCATTATAAGTCTGAAAACACTTAACAGAAAATTCCAATCTGAGGAAAGATTGAAACAGGTAAACGTAAACAGGTAAAAAATGTGTTATGTCCCCGATCAGAGATAACTTACCTTCCCAAAATATCACCATAAAAACGAAGGTATACGATAAAATATACGAAATATCCATTTTGTTACATGAAATAATCACTCAAATTAATTAAATTATACAATTAATTTTAAATTTCTGGCAGGTACTTTCAAATAGCGTCGTCCATTTTGAGTCACTTCCTTACTCCCATAATGCAATGCTGTGTATTTGACCTACTTTACCTGTGTTTACCTGTGAGGGGCACCAAGTGGGAGTTTTAATTTCAAAGTAATCAATTTTAGGCATTCATTTTATTTCAGTGACGTCGATACTAAATTTTGAAGGAAAGGAAGTGAAATTAATCGAATTTTAGAAAAGATATCTATTCATTGGGGGTGGACAGCGGGTACGGGGGTACCTCTTCCCCTCCCACCCCTTACCTCCCCCTGCCCCCTCCTTTTCATCCTTCCCTTACACCCCCCTCCCGCACCGGCCCTTTTCCCTCCTCCCGCCTTTTCTCTATCCCTTCCCTCCCTCTCTTTCCCTCCTCCCGCCCCTTTCTCCCCTCGATCCCTTTCACTCTGTCCATCCCCTCGTACATGTACCTCTCCCCTCCCGCCCCCTTACTCCCCCCTCCCTCCCTTTCACCATTTCCTCCCCTTCCTTCCTCCCCTCCCTCCCCTTTCTCCCCCTTCGATCCATTCTCCCCCCTCTGCCTCCTCCCGGCACCCTCTCTCTCCTTTTCACTCTGTCCACCCCCTCATTTATAGATAAAAAGGACTGTTACAAACTGAACAATAATATATGTTGAATATGACAAATTTTCATGAATTGATTACGCATCATTCCTGATGATTTTCTTTTCTTCACAAAGGAGCTGATAAGATAAGGGCTGTATTTAGCCCTGAATTTCATGAAGTATTTCTTCTACATTATGATCTATATGCAAGAAAAACTTGATCATAACTAAATTGTAATGTATTTGGAGATTTCTCATACAATTTTTAAGTTGGTAAGTTTATTTCTAGGTACTTAAATAAAAGTCCAAAGAGTAGGGGGTAGCCATGTTGAAAAGAAGCTAATATCGATAAAAAAAACGTTGAAAATTAAGAACTATCTAGCAAATTTGGATATCTATAAACAAATAAATATAGTTGGGCACGGTCCATTTGATATTCGGGGGGGGGGGGGGGGGGGGGGGGGGGGGCTTGGGTTTTTTTCGAAAAAAATAATTTTGCTCTGAATTTTGATGAAAAAAATAAATTTGCTTATGGTGTGACAGAAAAAATAATCTTGCTCTTACAAGTAATCTGAATTTGAAGAATAACCATAAAATTCGCTTAAAATTCCTGAAAATTTTTCGGCTCGCTTCGCTTGCCGCAGTTTTTACCTTAAATAGGAAAATTTTGGCTCGCTTCGCTCGCCATAGCTTTCTTCTGTATTAAATGGCAAGTTCATATTTGAAAATATCAAAAGAATGCATGTGACTGAAACAATTAAAGTCCTTAAATACATTATCAATATAATCTATTACTATTAATAGATACATATATCACCATTGTCTCTAATTTTATATACAAGCTTGGAAGGAGAGTTTAAATAAGTTTTTCACTAGTTTTCATTTCTAGATGTAAAAACTTGCATCAGGCCCTCTTACATGTTACATGACCTTATATACATTTTGTTTACTAAAAATATATCGCATATCGTAAAAAATCTTTCATCTCTCTCAGTTCAGAAGTGAATACAAATTTTACATAAAAATAATGTTTGGAGTAATTTAAGTAAAAATAAAGAATTTCTATTGAAAAAACACAAACATTCTTAATATTCACATCAATTGTTATAAAAAAATTTCCTTGCTCCAACTTTGCAAGAAAAAAATAATTTTGCCCCGGTCCGGGGCGAAAAAAATAATCTTGCTCCAACAAAAAACCCAAGCCCCCCCCCCCCCCCCCCCTGAATATCAAATGGACCGTGCCTTATAGTCTGATCAAGATACTAGAAATCAAATTTAAAAGACTGGTCTCAACTTTATCCATAAATTTTAAAATCTTGAGTCTGAAATACGGTTATATCTTGATTTCATTGGCTACAAAGTAGGCATTTTACTGCGAAATACACATGTGTAGAAATAAACCGCACACTCTTTAAAAGGGAAAAAAAAATGAAACTTTGCTTATATTATGGCCTAAAACACAGATTTGTAAAAAGCCACCCACCCTCCCTTTTTTAGTTTTTCTTCTCTGGGGTATCGTTCCCCCCTTAGCTACAGAACCCCACTTTGTCAAAAGATGTGTATTAGTAATATACATCTTCTGTAAAAGTGGCGTTCTGTAGCTGAGGGGGAACAATGTTTTAAAAAAACTTTTCCATTTTCCATTGATTTCTATAGAAAAAAGACACAATTTGCCCCAAATTTTAGGAAAACTATGCACGATTGATCTTATCCAACTGCTGATTATGATGAAACCAAGAGCTGGCATCAATTTTGTGAAAGAATTTTCTTGAAGTTCCCATTTTGAAAATTCCACTTTTCAGGGCAGATTTTACGCCTTATCTTATCAGCTCCTTACATTGATTGACGAATTCTTTAAATGTGAGTTTAAAAAGTGGGCGCGAGGGGAGGGGGTACCGTAATGTGACAAACAAAGCAATAGACTATATACATGTGTATAAACCGCTAGCTAGCAGCAAATAGTTATCCGGGTTACGTGCAAACCCTCCCACTTTTCTCGGAGAATCTAGTTAACGCGCATTAAATGTACAATACATGGATTTGCTGTGTGTTGCATTCCCGTGACAAAATACAAATTAAGACACTTATTCTCTATGTGAGAAAAATCACAACATTAACTCAGTCAGTCGATGAAGACTCAAATCAACTCGACAACAATGACTCGATCTATTTATTTAAGGATTAACTTTACTGTAACAATTTTAGATTCTAAATTAGAAGCGGATTATAAACAAGAGTCCCAGGGGGCACAACGCTCACCTGATACCCATACACACTCTTAACTCTAACATTGCATGATAATAGTGTAAGTGCTATAATCTGAACCAATAACCCTGCGTCTATATGCATATTTAAATCATTTTTGAAAATTTGAAAATATAAAATTTAGACATAAAACATATATCACAGCATTAAGAGACATAACACAGTGAATGAGTGTGCAAAACGGAAAATAATGAAAATGGAAGAAAAAAAAATGTTTTTGGTCAAAAAAGAAATCAAAGGTTTTAAGATGATTGAAACGTGCATAAAAAGCTGACATATAATGGAAAGAATGAAAAAGGAAGAAAAAAATGGGGGACAGTGCTGGGACTTGAACTCACAACCCTTGGGCCCATGTGCACAAAAAACATTTCTATTCATATTTTAAAGAATTCATAAAAAAAAAAATATTGCATGTAATGTATATCAACGCAAAAAGTATCTTAAATATGACAAACATGCACTAAACAAGGGCACAAACCAAACATTTATAGAGTCAATCAAACAAACAGTTCAAAATGAGCATTTCTGACATAGTCCGAAAAGATGTCATACACATGTCAATGTCAAAAATTTGACTTTGGGCTGAAACCAACAACAACAACACTTGTTAAGATATCCGTCTAGATAATCCAGATGCTTTCGGTTTATCCATATGTGCTTCTGTTCTGAAGAAGTTTGTCAACGGAGGGTAACCACCCCCCCCCCCCCCCTCCGTTACCTACTTTTGCCTGTGGTGGCGCAACCTAATGACGGAACCAGACAAAAACAACAACACTTGTAGGGGACCATGAATACTTCATTTCTACCAAGTTTCATTAAAATCTCTTCAGTGGTTCTGGATAAGATGTCCAATATGTATGAAAATACCCCTCCTTTTTTCACACAAGAAAAACAAGAGTCCCAGAGGGCACAATGCTCATCTGATACCCATGCACACTCTTAACCTACTGATATTGCATTATGATAGTTTCAGTGCCAGAATTTGAACCCACAACCCTGGGACTATATACATATAAACCTTTTTTTCAAAATTCAAAGATATATGATTTAGGCATGAAATTAATATCACAGCAATAAGAGACTTAAATATGTCAAATACGCAGTGAAAGATTGTGCAAAATGGAAAAAAATGAAAATGGAAGAAAAACAATTTTTTTTGGGGGGGGGGGGAGGTCAAAAATGAAATTAAAATTCCAAAAAAAAAAGAAGATTATAGCATGTAATGTATATCAAAGCAAATAGTAACTTAAATATGACAAATATGCACTAAATGAGGACACAAAACCATTCATTTATAGAGTTAGTCAAAGAAACAGTTAAAAAATGAGCACTTCTGACAAAGTCCAAAAAGACGTCAAAAAGCGTCAAAATTTTGACTTCGAACTGGAACCGAAAACAACAACACTTGTTAAGACATCCTTCTAGATCATCCAGAAGCTTTCGGTTTGTCGATATGTACTTTGGTTCTGAAGAAGAAGTTTGTCAAAGGAGGGTACCCCCTGTGACCTACTTTTGCCTTTTGTGGCGCCACCTGTAGACAGATCCGGACGAAAATCAACAACACTTGTAGGGGACCATTAGAACTTCATATATGCCTACCAAGTTTCATCCAAATCCCTTCAATGGTTCTGGAGAAGGAGTTGAAAATGTGAAAAGTTTACGACGACGGACGACGGACGATAGACGGATTGCTTTGACAATAGCTCACTTGAGCCTTTGGCTCAGATGAGCTAAAAAGTGTGCACCGCCTCCAACCATATTATCATGTCTCAATAAATTGCAAATTTGTTAAAGTTGCATCCTTATAATTTAATCAAATACTAGAAAAACAGATCTTGATATTTGACCTTGAAAATCAATAGGGGTTGTCCTCTCACCATCGATAATATGCATGTAAAGTTTGATGAAAATTGAAAATAAAGTTCGACCTCTATAGCATCCACAATATTTTTTCATCACCCATTTTGACCTTGATATCAACAGAGGTCTATATATAAATGTCATCTCACCATGGACAAATTTCATGCAAAAATTGATGAAGATTAGAAGTAAACTGTGACCTCTAGAATGTCCATAATCTTTCATGAACCCACACAGAGACACTCCAATTTCGTGGCCTTACTAATTTCCTTTAAAAATTAAGTTACATGCACAGGACCTCAATGCCAACAACCCTCATTGACACCCGCGCCTCCCCATGACACTCTAGTCAAAGTAGGGAAGAAGAGACGGATATTCTTGTGGATCGTTGGCATCGAGCTCCTGTGGTTGTACAGTATGAGGGGATAATTATAAGGTCATACATTTAATGGTTTGTTACCCGCAAGACAGATTCTATCATATGTACTACATTGCGTAAGCAAAATGTTCGTTTTTTTTTCAGATCCATTAATATTTTACCACGATATAATTTAGATCAGTGAACTGAGTTACTCGCACACAAAATCCGAAAATAGAATAAACTAGATGGCTACTGTTGCAAGCAACAGACGGATTCCTCTTTTATTTGACCTTCCTCGGAACTGAAATGTTAAAATCCGAATAAAGAAGATGAAAAAAGAATAGTTGCTTTAGTACCTTATTCACTTCAGGAAATGAGTCAAAAGAGCTTATGTCTAACTTGGGACTCTTATCTATTTATCGACAAAAAAGAAGAAAAAAAGATAAATACCTTTCAAGTTTAGGAAGGCTTTAAACTCCTAGATCTATTCTATCCATTTGTATAAATGATTACGCGCACTAAGGAGGACATTGTTGGTATTGAATTTCTGCATGTTCATACAGTTACGCACAAATTTATTCTTCGGCATATTTTGTTTGTTCAAAAGGGAACGGGAAGGAGGGGGTGGGGATAGCTTCACTTCGTACACGTACTAGGTAACAAAATCTGAAGGGAAGGATATTTTTCAGCCAGTTAGACACTTTTCTGCTGAGTTCACAGTTCTGCTATATTATCTGGTAGAGATTACATGATAAGGCAAAAAATATACTAGTTATACAGGTAAAAAAAGCCAGCAACCTTCAAAGAGAAATCTAAAAATAAGAATCTTATATTTTACAGGTAAACTCAACCTACGGAAGTACGATTGCCTGTCTTTGTTGAAGAGGAATGAGTAAGTTAGCTAATGTGACTCAAACTCCTATAAAATAGAGTAGGGATGTCACACCTATGTTTCACCCGTAAAGTTTGTTGGTGGATCCAGGGAGGAGAACCTATACAGTCACAAGTACCGTTAGTTGGTGGATCCAGGATTTGAATCGATCATAGGACTATACGGTAGATCACATACCCGTCTTTTATCTGTATTTTGGGTATCCAAAGGGCAGAATCCAGAATTGCGTTTAGAATTTCTTCAGTAATTGGAGCAACGATCTTGGGCATAGAAATCCCAAAGGCTTTCATCGGTGTCAATGGACCAAGGGTCTTGGGTCATACATGTACTTTCGGCAATATTTTGGAACCAATTGAGAAGCACACCTTTCTCTAGCCCCGAATTTAGGCATGAAGAGTGAAATCTACGGTAACATACCTGGACCCGCCCATGAATTACTCAATGATACTTGGTCAGGTAAGGGTTAGGTCAATACAATCACTCGATATCAATTATAGCTTGACTCATTTATGACTCCTTTATTACCTGTAATAAGACACCTGTACTCTCCCTACAACACGTAATCTCTACAGGGTTGTATTAATGAATTCTTTATTATCCAGAGCTAGCTTTCTAGTTTGTAGTGTCCCTTTGTCATTCACAGAATAACCAATTCTACCAACCTAGCCCTCCATTTACACAAACTACTATTATTCCTACCTACTTGCTACCTCCAACATATCCCCTGAAGTAAAGCCTTCTTTTCTTCCAATTCCCTCCTCAACATAAACCCCTTATTCCTCCCGAAGTCCCCCGGCCTCATTCTACGTTACACAGTCAATTGTGTCTAACATGAAATTCAATTTACATAAACATCACATGAAATTTATGTGAAAGGAGCAGAAACATGAATTTTACATGAAATTTATGTGAAATTTCTGAAAAAAAATTAAATTTTACGTGAATTCCATTTAACACGAAGGTCACAAAGAAAAATTCATGTGAAATTAATATGATCAATGTGAAGTAAATTAACATAAAATTCATGTGAAATATTTTTCACATAAATTCTTAGACCTATGTGAAATTTAAATGAATTTCCCATGAACTTTCATCATTTTCATGTGACGCAGTCTTCATGAAAACTTTTTTTGATCACTTGCCAGTTGGGCTAGTAGAGTGCCGAAATCTAGTAAGTAGCCACCCAAAGTTTTTACTAGCCACTGAAGATCAAAACTGTAGGATATTTTACATATTCTCATCCTTTTCATCATAGAATAACCATTCTCTATCCCACCACCATATTTCTTTTCTCAGCTTTCTTTTTTTGCTTCTGAATGCGACAGCAAGTCGAAAGCATTTCATTAAATGTCACTAGCCAGTTGGGCTAGTTCAGCAGCAAATTTTGGTAGCCCAAGGAAATATTTGGTAGCCAGGGCGGTCGGGCTAGTGAGTTTTCACGAAGACTGGTGACGTGTACGGTACCTTATTGATCCATTTTTTCTTTAACTAACATACAGGGACACTTTCCATACCCCTCCCACTTTCCATCAATATAATGTCAGTATGTAGTATGATTCTTTTTGACAAATCATATTCACAAGTCAAGTTACAACAAACTTAAAATCATCATGATTTCTTTGTACAAATAGTGTAGTTTAGGAAAGAACAGAAGTAAAGGAGCTACATGCACATGGTGATATAGATGGATAATCGATGCAACATTTGACCCTGAAGGCTGACAGGTGTGACCTGACTGGCTAAATGCTGACCTTGACCTTCCTTTCATTACCGTCTCAAGGGTCTTTCCTTCACAAAATATCATATACATTGTATGACCATGCAAGCTTAAAAGTTTTCCGAAATTAAGAAATCGTTGGAAAGACGGTTCCCTCCAAATGTTGCAATTTATCATAATTGACGCACAATTCCACTCTTTTTCAACTGTCACAGAAGGAGATCTCCTTTTTACATTGCAAATTTCAAAGTTGACAGCAACAGGACTACAGACAATAACATATCACTTTGTTTATTATAAATGTAAGAAACTAAATGTAAGACTAAGTAAAGCTGCAATGATACCAGGTTTTTTTTCCCTTGTTTTGGGGCCAAATTTTGGCCCCTTCCCAATGCCAAATTTCCTCTATTTTTCCCCAAAACCCAAAGAGGTATTATGAAAAAATCATCCGAGAAAATCAGCTCAAAACTTGGAAGTCAGCACAAAATGTCCGTATTTCTAAGTGTATATTTTAATAAGCTTTTTATTAATCCCTTGTTCAGTTTAAGCAAATCAATGGATTAGCAGTGTTAATAAATGATTAGTCTTCGGTGAGAATTTGAGGAAAATTTCAGGAAAATGTCGCAAATTTTCCCACATGGGACAGGCACAGGCACCTTCCCAAAACATAGAAAAAAAAACCCTGAATACACTACCAGTATGCTCACAATACAGTATATGTATGAGTATTATCTGTACCTGTAGCCAGTACAGGCTGTAGTTAGTGTACCTGCATCATTCACCTGATCATGTACATATACATCCATTGACATCTGTACTGAAATATTTTGGTTTTATCATTTAACTGAACATTGAATCGATCAAATAAATGCTTTCTGTTTTAATCAATGACAGAATAACAGTAGTACATTGTTGCACTGTAGTATGAATCTGTCATACAAGGGCTTTGCCATCACAATTATGTTGTGGAATCACAAGAAAATGTTTTTTTTTTTTACTTATTTTTCAATGTTGATGCATCCTCACAACACTCGTCCTTTATTCTGTCTTTTTGATAAACAAAGTTACTTCTCTTTTGGACGGTATCTGACGTAAACACATTCTGCCGTAATGAAATTCCTGAAGAAACGTCGTATTTGAAGCATGTGTTCCCTGAATTTTATGCTTGCTCCCGTAGAATTTGATAACAACACAATTATGTTACGTCAGATACCGTTCCAAATGAGAAAGGAACGAAAAGACGGAGTACCAAAGAGTGAAGAACATGGTACAAGCGCCGCAGTACTTCCAGTAGTACCACTGTTTCATGATTGCTTTGCATATCCTTTAAGTTTGACAAGCATGTCCATGAAGTTTCTATGCTTTGACTGTTTTATGCATGCTTAACAAACAGGCCATGATTCAGCATCTGATGCCATTTAGCTGTCACATGGATCGAGATTACATTTTGCCATTGCACTCCCAAGTTCCAACAGTCAGCTCATGCTTTGGTGAACTTTCATTTTTCCAGGATTAGAACTGAATGCCGCACTGTATCAGTGTGACAGAGGTTAAAAACTTTACAGAAACTACACATTGACTCCAAACAATCTGATCTTCACAAAGAAAGGCTTGAGTCATAGATGATCAAGTCATCTCATAAATTATAATGAAGATCAGAGGAAATTCGTCCCGTTTCAGATTTAGCTTTGTTTAAGATTTTAATATGTTTGTTTGAAACTCTTAATTTTCAAAATGTAGCTAGGCATTATGAGTATGAAAACACTTAACAGAAAATTCCAATCTGAGGAAAGATTGAAACAGCTTAACAGGTAAACGTAAACAGGTAAAAATGCGTAATGTCCCCATCGGAGATAACTTACCTTCCCAAAATATCACCATAAAAACGAAGATACACGATAAAATATACGAAAAATCCATTTTGTTACATGAAATAATCACTCAAATTAATTAAATTATACAATTAAGTTTAAATTTCTGGCAGGTACTTTCAAATAGCGTCGTCCATTTTGAGTCACTTCCTTACTCCCATAATGCAATGCTGTGTATTTGACCTACTTTACCTGTGTTTACCTGTGAGGGGCACCAAGTGGGAGTTTTAATTTCAAAGTAATCAATTTTAGGCATTCATTTTATTTCAGTGACGTCGATACTAAATTTTGAAGGAAAGGAAGTGAAATTAATCGAATTTTAGAAAAGATATCTATTCATTGGGGGGTGGACAGCGGGTACGGGGGTACCTCTTCCCCCTCCCACCCCTTACCTCCCCTGCCCCCTCCTTTTCATCCTTCCCTTACATCCCCTCCCGCACCGGCCCTTTTCCCTCCTCCCGCCTTTTCTCTATCCCTTCCCTCCCTCTCTTTCCCTCCTCCCGCCCCTTTCTCCCCTCCCTTTCACGCTGTCCATCCCTCGTACATGTACCTCTCCCCTCCCGCCCCCTTACTTCCCCCTCCCTCCCTTTCACCATTTCCTCCCCTTCCTTCCTCCCCTCCCTCCCCTTTCTCCCCCTTCGATCCATTCTCCCCCTTCTGCCTCCTCCCGGCACCCTCTCTCTCCTTTTCACTCTGTCCACCCCCTCATTTATAGATAAAAGGACTGTGACAAACTGTACATTAATATATGTTAAATATGACAAATTTTCATGAATTGATTACGCATCATTCCTGGTGATTTTCTTTTCTTCACAAATTACATTGATTGACGAATTCTTTAAATGTGAGTTTAAAAAGTGGGCGCGAGGGGAGGGGGTACCGTAATGTGACAAACAAAGCAATAGTACGACATAGAAATATTAAACACAAAAGACTATATACATGTGTATAAACCGCTAGCTAGCAGCAAATAGTTATCCGGGTTACGTGCAAACCCTCCCACTTTTCTCGGAGAATCTAGTTAACGCGCATTAAATGTACAATACATGGATTTGCTGTGTGTTGCATTCCCGTGACAAAATACAAATTAAGACACTTATTCTCTATGTAAGAAAAATCACAACATTAACTCAGTCAGTCGATGAAGACTCAAATCAACTCGACAACAATGACTCGATCTATTTATTAAAGGATTAACTTTACTGTAACAATTTTAGATTCTAAATTAGAAGCGAATTATAAACAAGAGTCCCAGGGGGCACAACGCTCACCTGATACCCATACACATTCTTAACTCTAACATTGCATGATAATAGTGTAAGTGCTAGAATCTGAACCAATAACCCTGCGTCTATATGCATATTTAAATCATTTTGAAAATTTGAAAATATAAAATTTAGACATAAAACATATATCACAGCATTAAGAGACATAACACAGTGAATGAGTATGCAAAACGGAAAATAATGAAAATGGAAGAAAAAAAATGTTTTTGGTCAAAAAAGAAATCAAAGGTTTTAAGATGATAGAAACGTGCATAAAAAGCTGACATAATGGAAAGAATGAAAAAGAAAGAAAAAAATGGGGGACAGTGCTGGGACTTGAACTCACAACCCTTGGGGCCCATGTGCACAAAAAACATTTCTATTCATATTTTAAAGAATTCATAAAAAAGAAGATTATTGCATGTAATGTATATCAACGCAAAAAGTATCTTAAATATGACAAACATGCACTTAACAAGGGCACAAACCAAACATTTATAGAGTCAATCAAACAAACAGTTCAAAATGAGCATTTCTGACATAGTCCGAAAAGATGTCATACACATGTCAAAAATTTGACTTTGGGCTGAAACCAACAACAACAACACTTGTTAAGATATCCGTCTAGATAATCCAGATGCTTTCGGTTTATCCATATGTGCTTCTGTTCTGAAGAAGTTTGTCAACGGAGGGTAACCACCACCACCCTCCGTTACCTACTTTTGCCTGTGGTGGCGCAACCTAATGACGGAACCAGACAAAAACAACAACACTTGTAGGGGACCATGAGTACTTCATTTCTACCAAGTTTCATTAAAATCTCTTCAGTGGTTCTGGATAAGATGTCCAATATGTATGAAAATATCCCCTCCTTTTTTCACACAAGAAAAACAAGAGTCCCAGAGGGCACAATGCTCATCTTATACCCATGCACACTCTTAACCTACTGATATTGCATTATGATAGTTTCAGTGCCAGAATTTGAACCCACAACCCTGGGACTATATACACATAAACCTTTTTTTCAAAATTCAAAGATATATGATTTAGGCATGAAATTAATATCACAGCAATAAGAGACTTAAATATGTCAAATACGCAGTGAAAGATTTTGCAAATGAAAATGGAAGAAAAACAATTTTTTTTGGGGGGGGGGGGGAGGGGGGTCAAAAATGAAATTAAAATTAAAAAAAAAAAGATTATAGCATGTAATGTATATCAAAGCAAATAGTAACTTAAATATGACAAATATGCACTAAATGAGGACACAAAACCATTCATTTATAGAGTTAGTCAAAGAAACAGTTAAAAAATGAGCATTTCTGACAAAGTCCAAAAAGACGTCAAAAAGCGTCAAAAATTTGACTTCGGACTGGAACCGAAAACAACAACACTTGTTAAGACATCCTTCTACATCATCCAGAAGCTTTCGGTTTGTCGATATGTACTTTGGTTCTGAAGAAGAAGTTTGTCAAAGGAGGGTACCCCCTGTGACCTACTTTTGCCTTTGGTGGCGCCACCTGTAGAGGATCCGGACGAAAATCAACAACACTTGTAGGGGACCATTAGTACTTCATGCCTACCAAGTTTCATCCAAATCCCTTCAATGGTTCTGGAGAAGAAGTTGAAAATGTGAAAAGTTTACGGCGACGTACAACGACGACGGACGACGGACGATAGACGGATTGCTATGACAATAGCTCACTTGAGCCTTTGGCTCAGATGAGCTAAAAAGTGTGCACCGCCTCAAACAATATTATGTCTCAATAAATTGCAAATTTGTTAAAGTTGCATCCTTATAATTTAATCAAATACTAGAAAAACAGATCTTGATATTTGACCTTGAAAATCAATAGGGGTTGTCCTCTCACCATCGATAATATGCATGTAAAGTTTGATGAAAATTGAAAATAAAGTTCGACCTCTATAGCATCTACAATATTTTTTCATCACCCATTTTGACCTTGATATCAACAGATGTGTATATATAAATGTCATCTCACCATGGACAAATTTCATGCAAAAATTGATGAAGATTAGAAGTAAACTGTGACCTCTAGAATGTCCATAATCTTTCATGAACCCACACAGAGACACTCCAATTTCGTGGCCTTACTATTTTCCTTCAAAAACTATTTAGTTGCTTGCACAGGAGCTCAATGCCAACAACCGTCAATGACACCCGCGCCTCCCCATGACACTCTAATCAAAGTAGGGAAGAAGAGACAGATATTCTTGTGGATCGTTGGCATCGAGCTCCTGTGGTTGTACAGTATGAGGGGATAATTATAAGGTCATACATTTAATGGTTTGTTACCTGCAAGACAGATTCTATCATATGTACTACATTGCGTAAGCAAATTGTTCATTTTTTTATTCAGATCCATTAATATTTTACCACGATATAATTTAGATCAGTGAACTCGCACACAAAATCCGAAAATAGAATAAACTAGATGGCTACTGTTGCAAGCAACAGACGGATTCCTCTTTTATTTGACCTTCCTCGGAACTGAAATGTTAAAATCCGAATAAAGAAGATGAAAAAAGAATAGTTGCTTTAGTACCTTATTCACTTCAGGAAATGAGTCAAAAGAGCTTATGTCTAACTTGGGACTCTTATCTATTTATCGACAAAAAAGAAGAAAAAAAGATAAATACCTTTCAAGTTTAGGAAGGCTTTAAACTCCTAGATCTATTCTATCCATTTGTATAAATGATTACGCGCACTAAGGAGGACATTGTTGGTATTGAATTTCTGCATGTTCATACAGTTACGCACAAATTTATTCTTCGGCATATTTTGTTTGTTCAAAAGGGAACGGGAAGGAGGGGGTGGGGATAGCTTCACTTCGTACACGTACTAGGTAACAAAATCTGAAGGGAAGGATATTTTTCAGCCAGTTAGACACTTTTCTGCTGAGTTCACAGTTCTGCTATATTATCTGGTAGAGATTACATGATAAGGCAAAAAATATACTAGTTATACAGGTAAAAAAAGCCAGCAACCTTCAAAGAGAAATCTAAAAATAAGAATCTTATATTTTACAGGTAAACTCAACCTACGGAAGTACGATTTCCTGTCTTTGTTGAAGAGGAATGAGTAAGTTAGCTAAATGTGACTCAAACTCCTATAAAATAGAGTAGGGATGTCACACCTATGTTTCACCCGTAAAGTTTGTTGGTGGATCCAGGGAGGAGAACCTATACAGTCACAAGTACCGTTAGTTGGTGGATCCAGGATTTGAATCGATCATAGACTATACGGTAGATCACATACCCGTCTTTTATCTGTATTTTGGGTATCCAAAGGGCAGAATCCAGAATTGCGTTTAGAATTTCTTCAGTAATTGGAGCAACGATCTTGGGCATAGAAATCCCAAAGGCTTTCATCGGTGTCAATGGACCAAGGGTCTTGGGTCATACATGTACTTTCGGCAATATTTTGGAACCAATTGAGAAGCACACCTTTCTCTAGCCCCGAATTTAGGCATGAAGAGTGAAATCTACGGTAACATACCTGGACCCGCCCATGAATTACTCAATGATACTTGGTCAGGTAAGGGTTAGGTCAATACAATCACTCGATATCAATTATAGCTTGACTCATTTATGACTCCTTTATTACCTGTAATAAGACACCTGTAACTCTCCCTACAACACGTAATCTCTACAGGGTTGTATTAATGAATTCTTTATTATCCAGAGCTAGCTTTCTAGTTTGTAGTGTCCCTTTGTCATTCACAGAATAACCAATTCTACCAACCTAGCCCTCCATTTACACAAACTACTATTATTCCTACCTACTTGCTACCTCCAACATATCCCCTGAAGTAAAGCCTTCTTTTCTTCCAATTCCCTCCTCAACATAAACCCCTTATTCCTCCCGAAGTCCCCCGGCCTCATTCTACGTTACACAGTCAATTGTGTCTAACATGAAATTCAATTTACATAAACATCACATGAAATTTATGTGAAAGGAGCAGAAACATGAATTTTACATGAAATTTATGTGAAATTTCTGAAAAAAAATTAAATTTTACGTGAATTCCATTTAACACGAAGGTCACAAAGAAAAATTCATGTGAAATTAATATGATCAATGTGAAGTAAATTAACATAAAATTCATGTGAAATATTTTTCACATAAATTCTTAGACCTATGTGAAATTTAAATGAATTTCCCATGAACTTTCATCATTTTCATGTGACGCAGTCTTCATGAAAACTTTTTTTGATCACTTGCCAGTTGGGCTAGTAGAGTGCCGAAATCTAGTAAGTAGCCACCCAAAGTTTTTACTAGCCACTGAAGATCAAAACTGTAGGATATTTTACATATTCTCATCCTTTTCATCATAGAATAACCATTCTCTATCCCACCACCATATTTCTTTTCTCAGCTTTCTTTTTTTGCTTCTGAATGCGACAGCAAGTCGAAAGCATTTCATTAAATGTCACTAGCCAGTTGGGCTAGTTCAGCAGCAAATTTTGGTAGCCCAAGGAAATATTTGGTAGCCAGGGCGGTCGGGCTAGTGAGTTTTCACGAAGACTGGTGACGTGTACGGTACCTTATTGATCCATTTTTTCTTTAACTAACATACAGGGACACTTTCCATACCCCTCCCACTTTCCATCAATATAATGTCAGTATGTAGTATGATTCTTTTTGACAAATCATATTCACAAGTCAAGTTACAACAAACTTAAAATCATCATGATTTCTTTGTACAAATAGTGTAGTTTAGGAAAGAACAGAAGTAAAGGAGCTACATGCACATGGTGATATAGATGGATAATCGATGCAACATTTGACCCTGAAGGCTGACAGGTGTGACCTGACTGGCTAAATGCTGACCTTGACCTTCCTTTCATTACCGTCTCAAGGGTCTTTCCTTCACAAAATATCATATACATTGTATGACCATGCAAGCTTAAAAGTTTTCCGAAATTAAGAAATCGTTGGAAAGACGGTTCCCTCCAAATGTTGCAATTTATCATAATTGACGCACAATTCCACTCTTTTTCAACTGTCACAGAAGGAGATCTCCTTTTTACATTGCAAATTTCAAAGTTGACAGCAACAGGACTACAGACAATAACATATCACTTTGTTTATTATAAATGTAAGAAACTAAATGTAAGACTAAGTAAAGCTGCAATGATACCAGGTTTTTTTTCCCTTGTTTTGGGGCCAAATTTTGGCCCCTTCCCAATGCCAAATTTCCTCTATTTTTCCCCAAAACCCAAAGAGGTATTATGAAAAAATCATCCGAGAAAATCAGCTCAAAACTTGGAAGTCAGCACAAAATGTCCGTATTTCTAAGTGTATATTTTAATAAGCTTTTTATTAATCCCTTGTTCAGTTTAAGCAAATCAATGGATTAGCAGTGTTAATAAATGATTAGTCTTCGGTGAGAATTTGAGGAAAATTTCAGGAAAATGTCGCAAATTTTCCCACATGGGACAGGCACAGGCACCTTCCCAAAACATAGAAAAAAAAACCCTGAATACACTACCAGTATGCTCACAATACAGTATATGTATGAGTATTATCTGTACCTGTAGCCAGTACAGGCTGTAGTTAGTGTACCTGCATCATTCACCTGATCATGTACATATACATCCATTGACATCTGTACTGAAATATTTTGGTTTTATCATTTAACTGAACATTGAATCGATCAAATAAATGCTTTCTGTTTTAATCAATGACAGAATAACAGTAGTACATTGTTGCACTGTAGTATGAATCTGTCATACAAGGGCTTTGCCATCACAATTATGTTGTGGAATCACAAGAAAAATGTTTTTTTTTTTTACTTATTTTTCAATGTTGATGCATCCTCACAACACTCGTCCTTTATTCTGTCTTTTTGATAAACAAAGTTACTTCTCTTTTTGGACGGTATCTGACGTAAACACATTCTGCCGTAATGAAATTCCTGAAGAAACGTCGTATTTGAAGCATGTGTTCCCTGAATTTTATGCTTGCTCCCGTAGAATTTGATAACAACACAATTATGTTACGTCAGATACCGTTCCAAATGAGAAAGGAACGAAAAGACGGAGTACCAAAGAGTGAAGAACATGGTACAAGCGCCGCAGTACTTCCAGTAGTACCACTGTTTCATGATTGCTTTGCATATCCTTTAAGTTTGACAAGCATGTCCATGAAGTTTCTATGCTTTGACTGTTTTATGCATGCTTAACAAACAGGCCATGATTCAGCATCTGATGCCATTTAGCTGTCACATGGATCGAGATTACATTTTGCCATTGCACTCCCAAGTTCCAACAGTCAGCTCATGCTTTGGTGAACTTTCATTTTTCCAGGATTAGAACTGAATGCCGCACTGTATCAGTGTGACAGAGGTTAAAAACTTTACAGAAACTACACATTGACTCCAAACAATCTGATCTTCACAAAGAAAGGCTTGAGTCATAGATGATCAAGTCATCTCATAAATTATAATGAAGATCAGAGGAAATTCGTCCCGTTTCAGATTTAGCTTTGTTTAAGATTTTAATATGTTTGTTTGAAACTCTTAATTTTCAAAATGTAGCTAGGCATTATGAGTATGAAAACACTTAACAGAAAATTCCAATCTGAGGAAAGATTGAAACAGCTTAACAGGTAAACGTAAACAGGTAAAAATGCGTAATGTCCCCATCGGAGATAACTTACCTTCCCAAAATATCACCATAAAAACGAAGATACACGATAAAATATACGAAAAATCCATTTTGTTACATGAAATAATCACTCAAATTAATTAAATTATACAATTAAGTTTAAATTTCTGGCAGGTACTTTCAAATAGCGTCGTCCATTTTGAGTCACTTCCTTACTCCCATAATGCAATGCTGTGTATTTGACCTACTTTACCTGTGTTTACCTGTGAGGGGCACCAAGTGGGAGTTTTAATTTCAAAGTAATCAATTTTAGGCATTCATTTTATTTCAGTGACGTCGATACTAAATTTTGAAGGAAAGGAAGTGAAATTAATCGAATTTTAGAAAAGATATCTATTCATTGGGGGGTGGACAGCGGGTACGGGGGTACCTCTTCCCCCTCCCACCCCTTACCTCCCCTGCCCCCTCCTTTTCATCCTTCCCTTACATCCCCTCCCGCACCGGCCCTTTTCCCTCCTCCCGCCTTTTCTCTATCCCTTCCCTCCCTCTCTTTCCCTCCTCCCGCCCCTTTCTCCCCTCCCTTTCACGCTGTCCATCCCCTCGTACATGTACCTCTCCCCTCCCGCCCCCTTACTTCCCCCTCCCTCCCTTTCACCATTTCCTCCCCTTCCTTCCTCCCCTCCCTCCCCTTTCTCCCCCTTCGATCCATTCTCCCCCTTCTGCCTCCTCCCGGCACCCTCTCTCTCCTTTTCACTCTGTCCACCCCCTCATTTATAGATAAAAAGGACTGTGACAAACTGTACATTAATATATGTTAAATATGACAAATTTTCATGAATTGATTACGCATCATTCCTGGTGATTTTCTTTTCTTCACAAATTACATTGATTGACGAATTCTTTAAATGTGAGTTTAAAAAGTGGGCGCGAGGGGAGGGGGTACCGTAATGTGACAAACAAAGCAATAGTACGACATAGAAATATTAAACACAAAAGACTATATACATGTGTATAAACCGCTAGCTAGCAGCAAATAGTTATCCGGGTTACGTGCAAACCCTCCCACTTTTCTCGGAGAATCTAGTTAACGCGCATTAAATGTACAATACATGGATTTGCTGTGTGTTGCATTCCCGTGACAAAATACAAATTAAGACACTTATTCTCTATGTAAGAAAAATCACAACATTAACTCAGTCAGTCGATGAAGACTCAAATCAACTCGACAACAATGACTCGATCTATTTATTAAAGGATTAACTTTACTGTAACAATTTTAGATTCTAAATTAGAAGCGAATTATAAACAAGAGTCCCAGGGGGCACAACGCTCACCTGATACCCATACACATTCTTAACTCTAACATTGCATGATAATAGTGTAAGTGCTAGAATCTGAACCAATAACCCTGCGTCTATATGCATATTTAAATCATTTTTGAAAATTTGAAAATATAAAATTTAGACATAAAACATATATCACAGCATTAAGAGACATAACACAGTGAATGAGTATGCAAAACGGAAAATAATGAAAATGGAAGAAAAAAAATGTTTTTGGTCAAAAAAGAAATCAAAGGTTTTAAGATGATAGAAACGTGCATAAAAAGCTGACATAATGGAAAGAATGAAAAAGAAAGAAAAAAATGGGGGACAGTGCTGGGACTTGAACTCACAACCCTTGGGGCCCATGTGCACAAAAAACATTTCTATTCATATTTTAAAGAATTCATAAAAAAGAAGATTATTGCATGTAATGTATATCAACGCAAAAAGTATCTTAAATATGACAAACATGCACTTAACAAGGGCACAAACCAAACATTTATAGAGTCAATCAAACAAACAGTTCAAAATGAGCATTTCTGACATAGTCCGAAAAGATGTCATACACATGTCAAAAATTTGACTTTGGGCTGAAACCAACAACAACAACACTTGTTAAGATATCCGTCTAGATAATCCAGATGCTTTCGGTTTATCCATATGTGCTTCTGTTCTGAAGAAGTTTGTCAACGGAGGGTAACCACCACCACCCTCCGTTACCTACTTTTGCCTGTGGTGGCGCAACCTAATGACGGAACCAGACAAAAACAACAACACTTGTAGGGGACCATGAGTACTTCATTTCTACCAAGTTTCATTAAAATCTCTTCAGTGGTTCTGGATAAGATGTCCAATATGTATGAAAATATCCCCTCCTTTTTTCACACAAGAAAAACAAGAGTCCCAGAGGGCACAATGCTCATCTTATACCCATGCACACTCTTAACCTACTGATATTGCATTATGATAGTTTCAGTGCCAGAATTTGAACCCACAACCCTGGGACTATATACACATAAACCTTTTTTTCAAAATTCAAAGATATATGATTTAGGCATGAAATTAATATCACAGCAATAAGAGACTTAAATATGTCAAATACGCAGTGAAAGATTTTGCAAATGAAAATGGAAGAAAAACAATTTTTTTTTTGGGGGGGGGGGAGGGGGGTCAAAAATGAAATTAAAATTAAAAAAAAAAAGATTATAGCATGTAATGTATATCAAAGCAAATAGTAACTTAAATATGACAAATATGCACTAAATGAGGACACAAAACCATTCATTTATAGAGTTAGTCAAAGAAACAGTTAAAAAATGAGCATTTCTGACAAAGTCCAAAAAGACGTCAAAAAGCGTCAAAAATTTGACTTCGGACTGGAACCGAAAACAACAACACTTGTTAAGACATCCTTCTACATCATCCAGAAGCTTTCGGTTTGTCGATATGTACTTTGGTTCTGAAGAAGAAGTTTGTCAAAGGAGGGTACCCCCTGTGACCTACTTTTGCCTTTGGTGGCGCCACCTGTAGAGGATCCGGACGAAAATCAACAACACTTGTAGGGGACCATTAGTACTTCATGCCTACCAAGTTTCATCCAAATCCCTTCAATGGTTCTGGAGAAGAAGTTGAAAATGTGAAAAGTTTACGGCGACGTACAACGACGACGGACGACGGACGATAGACGGATTGCTATGACAATAGCTCACTTGAGCCTTTGGCTCAGATGAGCTAAAAAGTGTGCACCGCCTCAAACAATATTATGTCTCAATAAATTGCAAATTTGTTAAAGTTGCATCCTTATAATTTAATCAAATACTAGAAAAACAGATCTTGATATTTGACCTTGAAAATCAATAGGGGTTGTCCTCTCACCATCGATAATATGCATGTAAAGTTTGATGAAAATTGAAAATAAAGTTCGACCTCTATAGCATCTACAATATTTTTTCATCACCCATTTTGACCTTGATATCAACAGATGTGTATATATAAATGTCATCTCACCATGGACAAATTTCATGCAAAAATTGATGAAGATTAGAAGTAAACTGTGACCTCTAGAATGTCCATAATCTTTCATGAACCCACACAGAGACACTCCAATTTCGTGGCCTTACTATTTTCCTTCAAAAACTATTTAGTTGCTTGCACAGGAGCTCAATGCCAACAACCGTCAATGACACCCGCGCCTCCCCATGACACTCTAATCAAAGTAGGGAAGAAGAGACAGATATTCTTGTGGATCGTTGGCATCGAGCTCCTGTGGTTGTACAGTATGAGGGGATAATTATAAGGTCATACATTTAATGGTTTGTTACCTGCAAGACAGATTCTATCATATGTACTACATTGCGTAAGCAAATTGTTCATTTTTTTATTCAGATCCATTAATATTTTACCACGATATAATTTAGATCAGTGAACTCGCACACAAAATCCGAAAATAGAATAAACTAGATGGCTACTGTTGCAAGCAACAGACGGATTCCTCTTTTATTTGACCTTCCTCGGAACTGAAATGTTAAAATCCGAATAAAGAAGATGAAAAAAGAATAGTTGCTTTAGTACCTTATTCACTTCAGGAAATGAGTCAAAAGAGCTTATGTCTAACTTGGGACTCTTATCTATTTATCGACAAAAAAGAAGAAAAAAAGATAAATACCTTTCAAGTTTAGGAAGGCTTTAAACTCCTAGATCTATTCTATCCATTTTGAATCCTGTTAAATAACTATGTAAAAAGAATTGCACAATGAATTAGCAATGAGAAAATTTCTATAAATAGAGAATGACAACAGCATGAAAGTACAGACAAGTAATGCTACTAAGATAAAAAAAAAAGGAAACAGAGAACAAGAATAAAAGAGTTATCTATCTTACTATGTAAAGTTCAAATAAAAAGTACTACTTGTGTGAAGAATAAATATTTAAGAACAAAATCCTATCAATCCTACAAGAGTAAATGTTTGTTATGACCTTGAAAAAGTTAATTTGACCTTGAACCAAAGTCATGGATGAAAGATATGCATTTCACTTTATTATCATCAAGATTTCTTTTCATCTATTCAAAGCTCAATATTTTATGAACAAAAGTCTGTTGTGACCTTGAAATCGAACAAATGACCTTGGGTCAAGGTCAAGGTGAAAGGACTTGATGCAAGGAATATTTGCGCCAAGTTTGAACTCTCAAGGTCAAATGGTCTTTGTTCTATAGGAAAAATTATGTTGTGACCTTGAGAATGAGAATTTGACCTTGGGCCAAGGTCAAGGTGAAAGGGCTTGGGTCAATGATTGTATTTATGAAGTTTGAATTGTCAAGGTCAAATAGTCTTTGTTCTATAGGCAAAAGTTTGTTGTGACCTTGAGAATCATAATTTGACCTTGAAACTAGGTCAACATTACATGACTACCTATAAGTAACCTACCATCCAAGTTTCAACTCAAAATCTCAAAAACTGTAGAAATTGGCACTGTGCCAATTTAAAGTTCCATTTTCAACTCAAAATAGCGCGAAAACCGTAAATATTTTATCGAGAATGTAAGCGTATAAAAGTTTGCAAATTTCCCAAAGAACAATTTAAAACAAATTTCATTCAAATCGCACGGTTAGTTAAGGAGTTATAAGGTTTTAAAGATTTTACCTTTGATGACCTCTAGCGGGGGCATATGTGAACTTTTCGACAAGAAAAAAAAATTAAATTAAGATCTTTATTTGCTCTTTCACATGATACTTTCCATTTTATCATATGATGCGGTACTTTGTTGTAAAGTCTCTGGATTGGTTTGGGGGTAAGAATAATAATAATAACTAGATGGCTACTGTTGCAAGCAACAGACGGATTCCTCCTTTATTAGACCTTCCTTGGAACTGAAGTGTTAAAATCCGAATAAAGAAGATGGAAAAAAGAATAGTTGCTTTAGTACCATATTAACTTCAGCAAATGAGTCAAAAGAGCTTATGTCTAATTTGGGACTCTTATTTATTTATCAACAAAATAGAAGAAAAAAATAATAAATACCTTTCATGTTTACGAAAGCTTTAAACTCCATGCACAATCAATATCTAATCCTTTACAATGACTTTCTCAAAAAAGAATTGCACAATGATTTTGCAATGAGATAATTCCTATTAATAGAAAATGACAACAACATGAAACTACTGATATGTAATGCTACTAAGAATAAAAAAGAAAGAAACAGAGAACAAGAATAAAAGAGTTATCTATCTTACTATGTAAAGTTAAATTAAGAAGTACTACTTGTGTGAAGCATAAATAGTTCAGGGCAAAATCCTGTGAATTCTACAAGAGTAAATGTTTGTTATGACCTTGAAAAAGTTAATTTGACCTTTAACCAATGTCATGGATAAAAGATAAGCATTTGAATTTATTCTCATCAAGAGTCCTCTTAATCTAATCAAAGCTCAATATTTTATCAACAAAAGTCTGTTGTGACGTTGAAATCGAACAAATGACCTTGGGTCAATGTCAAGGTGAAAGGACTTGATGCAAGGAATATTTGCGCCAAGTTTGAACTCTAAAGGTCAAATGGTCTTTGTTCTATAGGCAAAAGTTTGTTGTGACCTTGAGAATCAAAATTTGACCTTGGGCCAAGGTCAAGGTGAAAGGACTTGGATCAATGATTGTATTTATGAAGTTTGAACTGTCAAGGTCAAATAGTCTTTGTTCTATAGGCAAAAGTTTGTTGTGACCTTGAGAATCATAATGTGACCTTGAAACTAGGTCATCATCAATGACTACCTATAAGTAGCCTACCATCCAAGTTTCAACTCAAAATCTCAAAAACTGTAGAAATTGGCACTTTGCCAATTTAAAGTTCCATTTTCAACTCGGAATAGCGCGAAAACCGTAAATATTTTATCGAGCATGTAAGCGTATAAAAGTTTGCAAATTTTCCAAAGAACATTTTAAAACAAATTTCGTTCAAATCGCACGGTTAGTTTAGGAGTTATAAGTGTTTAAAGATTTGACCTTTGATGACCTCTAGTGGGGGCATACGTGAACTTTTCGACGACAAAATTTTTTTACCTCTAGATCTTTATATGCTCTTTCACATGATACTTCTTGTTTTATCATAAGAAGTGGCACTTTTTTGTACAGTCACTGGAACGATCTGGGGGTAAGAATAATAATAATAAGAATAACTAGATGGCTACTGTTGCAAGCAACAGACGGATTCCTCCTTTCTTAGACCTTCCTCGGAACTGAAGTGTTAAAATCCGAATAGAGAAGATGGAAAAAAGAATAGTTGCTTAAGTACCTTATTCACTTCAGCAAATGGGTCAAAAGAGCTTAAGTCTAATTTGGGACTCTAATTTATTTATCAACAAAATAGAAGAAAAAAAATTAAGTACCTTTCATCTTTGGGAAAGCTTTAAACTCCATGCTCTATGGATATCAAATCCTTTACAAATACTTTCTCAAAACAGAATTGCACAATGATTTTGCAATGAGATAATTTCTATTAATAGAAAATGACAACAACATGAAAGGACAGATCTGTAATGCTACTAAGAAAAAAAAAAAGAAAGAGAACAGAGAACAAGAATAAAAGAGTTATCTTTCTTATACTATGTAAAGTTCAAATAAGAAGGAATACTTGTGTGAAGAATAAATAGTATAGGACAAAAAGTGTAAATTCTACAAGAGTAAATGATTGTTAAGACCTTGAGAATGATTATTTGGCCTTTAACCAATGTCATGAATGAAAGCTAAGTACTGTGATTATTCTCATCACCATTGATCTTAATCTGAGCAAAGCTCAATATCTAATCAACCAAAGTCAGTTGTGACCTTGAAATCAAACTAATGACCTTTGGTCAAGGTCATGATGAAAGAGTTTGATGCAAGGAATATTTGTGTTAAGTTTGAACTCTCAAGGTCAAACAGTCTTTGTTTTATAGACTAAAGTTTGCTGTGACCTTGAAAATCATAATTTGACCTTGGGTCAAGGTCAAGGTGAAAGAGCTGGGCCCAAGCATGATATGTATAAAGTATGAACTCTGAAGGTCAAATGGTCTTTGTTTTGTAGGGAAAAATTGCTGTGACCTTGAGAATGAGAATTTGACCTTGGGTCAAGGTCAAAGTGAAAGAGCATGACTGAACAATTATTTGTATGAAGTTTAATCTCTGAATGTCAAACAGTCTTTGTTCTATAGGCAAAAGTTTGTTGTGACCTTGAGAATCTGAATTTGACCTTAGGTCAAGGTCAAGGTGAAAGAGCTTGGTTAAATGATATTATGTATGAAGTTTGAACTTTGAATGTCTAATAGTCTTTATTCTATCGGCAAAAGTATGTTGTGACCTTGAGAATCAGAATTTGACCTTGGGCCAAAGTGAAGGTGAAAGAGCTTGGTTTAATGATATTATGTATGAAGATTGAACTCTGCAGGTCTAATAGTCTTTGTTCTATAGGCAAAAGTTTGTTGTGACCTTGAGAATCAATATTTGACCTTGGGTCAAGGTCAATGTGAAAGAGCTTGGTTTATCGATAGTATGTATGAAGTTTGAACTGTGAAGGTCAAATAGTCTTTGTTCTACAGGTAAAAGTTTGTTGTGACCTTGAGAATAAAAGTTTGACCTTGAAAGTAGGTCAGTATTAAATGACTACCTATAAGTAACCTAGTATCCAAGTTTCAACTCAAAATCTCAAAAACTGTAGAAATTGGCACTGTGCCAATTTAAAGTTCCATTTTCAACTCGTAATAGCGCGAAAACCGTAAATATTTTATCGAGCATGTAAGCGTATAAAAGTTTACAAATTTCCCAAAGAACATTTTAAAACAAATTTCGTTCAAATCGTACGGTTAGTTTAGGAGTTATAAGAGTTTAAAGATTTGAACTTTGATGACCTCTAGCGGGGGCATTGGTGAACTTTTCGACGACAAAATTTTTTTACCTCTAGATCTTTATATGCTCTTTCACATGATCCTTTTCGTTTTATCATAAGAAGTTCTACTTTTTTGTACAGTGACTGGAACGATCTGGGGGTAAGAATAATAATAATAATAATAATAATAAGAATAATAATAAGAATAAAGAAAAGACAATACAATAACAGAAAGGATTCCGACGGAATAGTCGGAATCCTTAATAATAAGAATAAAGAAAAGACAATACAATAACAGAAAGGATTCCGACGGAAAAGTCGGAATCCTTACTAAGAATAATAAGAACTAGATGGCTACTGTTGCAAGCAACAGACGGATTCCTCCTTTATTAGACAATCCTCGGAACTGAGGTGTTAAAATCCGAATAAAGAAGATGGAAAAAAAGAATAGTTGCTTTAGTACCTTATTCACTTCAGCAAATAAATCAAAAGAGTTTATGTCTAACTTGGGACTCTTATTTATTTATCAACAAAATAGAAGAAAAAAGTAATAAATACCTTCCATGTTTACAAAAGCTTTAGACTCCATGATGTATCAATTTTAAATCCTTTAGAATTACTATCTCAAAACAGAATTGCACAATGATTTGGCAATGAGAAAATTTCTATAAATAAAAAATGACAACAGCATGTAATGCTACTAAGAAAAAAAAAAGAAACAGAAGACAAGAATGAAAGAGTTATCTTTCTTGGACTATGTTAAGTTCAAATAAGAAGGATTACTTGTGTGAAGAATTAATAGTATAGGACCAGAAATGTGAATTCTACAAGAGGAAATGTTTGTTATGACCTTGAGAATGATTATTTGACCTTGAACCAATGTCACAAATAAAAGATAAGTGTCGGAAGTTCTTCTCATCAAAATTGGTCTTGAACTGATCAAAGTTCAGTATTTTATGGACCAAAGTATGTTGTGACCTTGAAATCGAACAAATGACCTTGGGTCAAGGTCAAGGTGAGAGGGCTTGATGCAAGGAATATTTGTGTAAAGTTTGAACTCTCAACGTCAAACAGTCTTTGTTTTACAGGCAAAAGTTTGTTGTGACCTTGAGAATGAGAATTTGACCTTGGGTCAAGGTCAAGGTGAAAGAGCTTGACTCAACAATTATATGTATGAAGTTTGAACTTTCAAGGTCAAACCGTCTTTGTTCTATAGGCAAAAGTTTGTTGTGACCTTGAGAAGCAAAATTTGACCTTGAAACAAGGTCAACATTAAATGACTTCCTATAAGTTACCTACCATCCAAGTTTCAACTCAAAATCCCAAAAACTGAGGAAATTGGCACTGTGCCAATTTAAAAATCCATTTTCAACTCGTAATAGAGCGAAAACCGTAAATATTTCATCGAGCATGTAAGAATATAAAAGTTTGCAAATTTTCCAAAGAACAATATAAAACAAATTTCGTTCAAATCGTACTGTTACTTTAGGAGTTATGAGAGTTTTAAGATTTGACCTTTGATGACCTCTAGCGGGGGCATATGTTAACTTTTGGGCAAGAAAAAAAAATTTGAATTGAGATCTTGATATGCTCTTTCACATGGTATTTTCCGCTTTATCATATAGTGCGGTACTTTTTTGTAAAGTGTCTGGAACGTCTGGGGGTAAGAATAATAATAAGAATAATAAGAATAAAGAAAAGACAATACGATAACAGAAAGGATTCCGACGGAAGTCGGAATCCTTAATAAAGAAAAGACAATACAATAACAGAAAGGATTCCGACGGAAGTCGGAATCCTTAAAAAATCACAATCAAAAGGCTTACAAATTCTTGAAAAGATATAAAACAGAACTTTCCCACGCAAATAGACAAATAGAAGAGGGGGGGGGGGCGGACAGGGGGTACCTCTCCCCCCTCCCGCCACCTTACCTCCCCTCCCTCCCGCTCCTTTTCACCCTTTGCTTACCTCCCTCCTCCCGCCCCTTTCTCCCCCTCCCTCCCATTTTCCCCCTTCCCTCCCCTCTCCCTTACACCCTGTCCACCCCCTCATAGAAGGCGACAATTACACACTACCTTGGAATCATGAAACTAATGAATAAAGGGAGTTTTCTTCTTTGCAGAAATCAAAATGAAACATTCAGATTCATTGTATTTGTAACCACTTATCTTAATTCGAAATTCCCATTTGTGGGAAGTAACCTAGTTTATTCAATGTTTAAGACGACTAGACGTGCTGTTTCTGTGCTACATGAATGTCCCACTGACATCCAAGTCCTCAAGCAATAACTCTCCCAATAATGATCGGACCACATCCATATTCAAAACTTGACCTAGCGCTGTATACCAAATATCATTTGGATCCATCAAATCTCCAAGGAGAAAATTCCCAGAATTTGCCCTTTTCCATATTTTTGGCCGGATTGCAAAGCAATTCCGGTCTATAGATTGACGATGTCCGTCTGTCCGTCGTCAACATTTTGGTTAAAGTTTCTGGTTGAGGCAAAATCTAAAGAACTGTATGCAGTAGAAACTTTATATTATACATGAAGGTTGCCTATGACAAGACCTTTCAATTTATGCTGTAACATTTGACCTAGTGACCTTGGACTTTGACCTAGTTAAAGATTTTGGTTAAAGTTTCTGGTTGAGGCAAAATCTGAGAAACTGTATTCAGTAGAAACTTTATATTATAAATGAAGGTTGCCCATGATAAGACCTTTCAATTTATGCCGTAATATTTGAGCTAGTGACCTTGACCTTGGACTTTGACCTATTTAAAGATTTTGGTTAAAGTTTCTGGTTTAAGCAAAATCTATGGAACTGTATGCAGTAAAAACCTTATATTATACATTTAGGTTGCCCATGATGAGACCTTTCAATTTATGTCGTAACATCTGACCTAGTGACATTGACCTTGGACTTTGAGCTAGTTAAAGATTTTGGTGAAAAATTCTTTTGATTAAAGTTTCTTTTGGTTAAAGTTTCTGGTTGAGGCAAAATCTAAGGAACTGTATGCAGTAGAAACTTTATAGTATAAATGAAGGTTGCCCATGCCATGACCTTTCAATTTATGCTGTAAAATTTGACCTAGTGACCTTGACCTTGGACTTTGACCAAGGTAAAGATTTTGGTTAAAGTTTCTGGTTAAGGCAAAATCTGAGAAACTGTACGCAGTAGAAACCTTATATCATACATGAAGGTTGCCCATGCCAAGATCTTTCAATTTATGCCGTAACATTTGACCTAGTGACCTTGACCTTGGACTTTGACCTAGTTAAAGATTTTGGTTAAAGTTTCTGGTTGAGGCAAAATCTGAGAAACTGTATGCAGTAGAAACCTTATATTATACATTTAGGTTGCCCATGACAAGACTTTTCAATTTATGCCGTAACATTTGACATTTTGACCTTGACCTTGGACTTTGACCTAGTTAAAGATTTTGTTTAAAGTTTCTAGTTTAAGCAAAATCTAAGGAACTGTATGAAGTAGAAACTTTATATTATACATGTAGGTTGCCTCTGATAAGACCTCTCAATGTATGCTGATATATTTGACCTAGTGACCTTGACCCAATTGGTGACAAAAACTTACTTCGCAATCCGGCCATACCATCTTTAGCGGTGTTTTATGTTCTATTTAATTTCATGGGCAATAACTCTTCCAATAATGTATGGATCCCAACAATATTCGAACTTCACCATCATCTATTCATGATACATCTGCACACCACATATCATTTGGATCCATCAAAGTCATTTTCCATATTTTGTTCTTAGTCCAAGTACGCAAAATATATACACTTAATTTTCATGCTGTACATTTTATTACATATCTTTTTTTTCTAAATTAAACATAATTATAACAATCCATTTGAATTATTTCAAATTAATTTCTCATATAAATAAATAAAATATCTATGATAGTCTATATCTATATTATTAGTTATACAGTGTTTTACAGGGGGGATACAGAAATATATTGGGTCGATGAAAAAAATTGTATTGGGCGAGGCGAAGCCGAGCCCAATACAACTTTTTTCATCGACCCAATATATATTTATATTCCCCCTGTAAAACACTGTATAACGAATTTATCCCACCGATGGATTTTTGCTTGTGTATGTAACGTCAACATATTTTAAAGCATTTCGGTGACGTCAATATCGTAAAGCGTCTTAGTAGAAGCAGGATATTAACATAATATCATGTCAGTAAAATAATACAACATAATATTAGGTTCTTCTCGACCAATCAGATTGCAAGAAATTTGCCAGAGGTGGGATAAATATATATATGAAAATTTCTTCTTTTTTTATCAACGACAATATTGAAATAAGTTCACATAATTATTAACTTAGTACAATCTCTGCATCTTTATTGCACAGATAATAATAAAAGAAAATGAATCATATGACCTTAGAAGTCTCTACAATAGAGATTTTTACAATAATACACACATGCTTTCCAATAAAACTCACTGTTCTGTTCAAATATCAGAAGAAATTGACATACTTGAATTTTTAATACTGCAAACATAATGGAATTTTTCACATGGAGACATACTGTTCGTGCATTTCACAATTGAATTAATATTAATATATAGTGCAAAAATAACCCCGCATGAAAATTTTACCCGTATAAAAGACTTAAGACCTAGAAATTAATGCCAATAATGGTATAATATATTACTTTGAAAACCAGGTGCACATTAACAAATCATAAATTATACAAGTCATTCACATATCACAGACAGACAGACAGTGAATCTACTGTTTTCCTCTCTAATTTTCAGATTGTCATTGTAGTGGTTCCGGCGGTGTGACAGAGCAGATCTTGTCTTAACTGTGTTAGTGTTAACCTCACTCTGTTACGCTCTGGACTTGTAATCAGATGGCTGCATTTTGTTACCGTCTGGGAACCTGTGATTACTTTATCAGCTAATCTTCATGAAGGATAAGACAAGGAAATACTATCATGTTTGTCCCTTTTTCATTCCTTTATAAGACCCAGACTGTAAATATCCAAACCAAAATAACAATTCTAATATTTCTTTCCGATCTTGTGCATCCATAAAGTCATATGGTTTTGTGTACAGAATAGTGGACTTCATTTCCTTGGGTAATCTGTCCTTCTCAATCAATGACACATGGTCTCGACTAATGTCCAAATATGTAAACACCACCTGCAAGAGTGTGAAATACAATGTTTGAGTACGTTCATAATAAATTGTCAATGAATAGACAATGCATTAGTGCTTGCCGAAGCTGACATTTGACCTTCAATCAACACAAAGAGATATATTTACATTACTAGTAGATTCCCAATGTTAAACGCCCATTAGGCAACTAAAATTATATTCCAATAACTTGGGTTGCTAATGTGACGTCACGTTCATGTTTTGCATGTAGGGAGAATTTACCAACGTTAAAATACGTCTGACGCTGTTACTGCCAAAATGTGTCATGTGTATGCAAATGAAAATGACCAATGATTAGAATAAATGTAAATATAAGTAATGACTGTCTTACTTTTGGTGTTCATGGGTGTACAATTCTGGTTGGGCACGTGCAATTTTTCCGAGAATCGCTTCGCGATTCACAGAATTTGCACGTGACCAACCAGAATTATACACCCATGAACACCAAAAGTAAGACAGTCATTTCTTAACTAAATTGGGTTTGTATATCTTTTCCAAGGACAAAGAACAGCTCTCTCTTTAAATAAACGATTATTTGAAGGAAATTTGCTCAGAAATTCAAACTTCATTTGTTTTGATACAGTATGAAAGACCAACATTTATACTAAATGAAAAAGATGCCCGAGTGGGTCTCTATCGTTCATAAGAGAACAATGTCTCGCTGAAATAAATTCACTTGCTTAATTAGACTACCATAAGTGCTACAAAATAATCTACGAATTCTTAGTTGATGGAGCTATTTCTCTGGTCCCTTTGCCTTCCCCTGAATATAATCTAGTGACCTGATATCATCCAATACCAGGTCAATAGATGACTAGGTTACTTATAAAATCTGTGACAGTAGGTGCACAGTTTCTACCCACAGAAATCCCTACAACCTGTAGAGATTTTCAGCAACAATGTTTGGACCACATCCATATACAAACTTATACATCTCTGTATACCAAATAATTTTGATGCATTTCACCTTCAAGAGAAAATACCAGGAAACCAAACCAGGAGGAAAGAAAGACAAAAGAAATAAATCCTAAATCGCTTAAGATGATGTTGCCTGATTGCAAAGCGGCAGTTTTAGTTGATGTGTATTCTATTTGCCTAAGGTATTGTCAACAGGAATCTATGAGTAAAATATTATATTCACATTACTAGTAGATTCCCCATGTTGAACGCCCATTAGGCAACTAGAATTATATTCCAATAACTTGGGTTGCTATTGTGACGTCACGTTCAAGTTTTGCATGTAGGGAGAATTTACCAAAGTTAAGATACATTTGACGCTAATACAGGCAAAATGTGCGATGTTCATGTAAATAAAAATGACCGATAATTAGAATAAATGTAAATATAAGTAATGCGATTCACGGAATTTGCACGTCACCAACCAGAATTATACACCCATGAACACCAAAAGTAAGACAGTCATTTCTTAAATATTCCTACCCCTTATACATATATGTAGTTTAAGAGATATAGCCAATTTTAATTTCTTTGAAAAGTAGGTCAAAGTTCGAGGCCCCCAATTGAAAGGTTATGTCATAAGGAATCTTCATATCAAAAATAGTCAAGTTTACGGTTTTTGAAAAGTATACCAAACCTCAAGATCAAGGTCACTAGGACAAAATTCAAGGTTTCATAAAAGGTCTTGTTAGGAAAGTTTCTAGTGAAAAAAGAAGACTGTGCCCATTACAGTTCAAAGGATATAGCCAAGGTTAATATTTCTGCAAAGTAGGTCAAACTTCAAGGTCAAAGTCACTAGGTCAAAAGTCAAAGTCTCAAATGAAAGGTCTTATTACAAAGTATTCACACTTGAAATATAAAATCTCTTCGCTTAAGGTTAATAAAGGAGTCCATTTGTTTGTAAAAATGTAAGAAAAAGTCATTCTCCTCAAGATGATAATGTTTTAGACAAAAAATCGAGCAGCAAAAGCATAGAATCTAATTTTAGGTCAAATATCGTAAAAAATTAGGACAAAATCATAAAGGCAGACTGGTTGTTGAGGTATTGTTTCATACATTCTGTTAGAGGCTAATCATTACGCAGCACATTTAAGGCCTTCCATGACGTCATTGACAAAATTTGATATCAGTTTTGATAGCTATTTTCAAGGAATTATTAAATTGTCCAAATAAGATGGAATGAAATAGTTTATGTATCAGTATAGATGCTATATCATAATTTATCTGTTAATTACTGATATATGCTCCCCGAACGTCGGGTTGTCATGTGACACGTATATTTTCGTAGATCAACATTGGTCATACAAAATCAGATGGCGCAAGGTGAAACCTTATCATTCAAAGAAAATATTGATACCATACTACAAAGGGGGGTTTCATTTACCTATTTCTTGCTGGGGAAATCTTTGATAAAGAACGACTACTTAAAAAATCGAGAAAATATACCCATTTCTTAAAATATTATCGATACTGGCACGAATGGCAGAAAATTTAAAAGAAAATATAGAATGTAAACGTTTCCCCCAGTTGAATTATTGAAGAACACCTATCTCTTAAAATGTGTGCCAAATTTCACTTAAATTTATGTACGGTAACATCTTGCGCCGTTGCAGTTTTTCTGACAGGTGCTAATCGGTAGTTCGTTCGTTTACCAAATAAACGTTCTGTGGAATCAGATTTATTCAAGGGACGTAATCGCGCTCTCTGTAAATTCCGTTTTAATTTTTTAAATAAATGTTAATTTGAATAAAATTTTCATTTCAACTTATGAAAAAATGTTATATTTATTTAATTCTGTTAAAGTTTCATTTAACTTTTTGTATATTGAGGGGTAAATCGTGGAAAAAAAGGGGGGGGGGGGGGGGAGAGGGCGCCACGCCGGGGTGTCGGTCTTGCCGGTTACCGTACTAACCCATGAACCCAATATACATGAGATTAACATGATGCTGTATAATATCGGACATGCATTAGAATTGCACGGATTGATTATATTAACTCGTAATATTTACTTACATACATTATACGTCCCTTTAATAATCATTACCGTGACAGAAAAAAAAAAAAAACCTTGTTCGACTTATGACGCCTTTGACCGCAATGGGATCGATAACATACATAAATTCTTCACTGTTTATACCAAAATTTCTTTCTTTTATGGATTCTCTGGTTTCTTATTTTTAGACTAAATAATCCAGTCTCTCCGCTGCCGCTAACCAAAATTTGATCTAGATTGCAAATAGAGGAATCGGCAAATTCCGTGGATGATGTCCATTGTCATATTAATATTAAAATTTAGGTATATTTTCATACTGATTTTAAATTTAATTTCAATGTGTCAGAAGACGCAAAGGCACTGTTTCTTTTCTTTTTCTTTTTTTTTAAAAACATTTTCAGTGTATATTTTCTATAAGAAAAATAAATAAAAACACAACCCATGTAAAAGCGTAGCTGACATTGACATTGAAAAGCACTTATAATTGACAACTTGCAATTGCATGCAAAAGTTGATGAAAATTGAAAGTAAAGCGTGACCTCGAGTTTCTATTCATCGCCCACGCTGCACTGACATTGGGAATCTTCTGCTCGATTTTATTTAATTAGATTTCATATGTTTTATTTGAATTCCATGTCCCCTGAAAGTGAATTAGTACTTATAAATTCTTCATGAGATCGACGAAATACATGGTAGCGTGTTTGACAGAAATTTAAAGAGCGGTCATTGATATATGGGGCCGGGAAAGGGGGTGGGTCGGGCTGGAGGACTTTTCAGTGTATGTATAACGGCTTTGTTTTGGGTGGTTTTGTTTTCTCTCCTTTTTTTTTTTTTGCATTTTCAGATCATGAATTTATTTGATAGTCGTCCAGACAGGATTATTATTTACAGCAGATGCAAAATTCAGAGATTTTTTGGGGTCACATCTATAGCCGAATTTCATGCAGCAATCATGTTTCCCTTAATTCGCCTTTCAAAATATTTGAAAGTATAATATCGGATCCTTCTCGTTACAAACATTTGTACGTATATGATCAATAAATGTGCCTCGGAATGGTCGAGTAGCAATCCTACCTTGTTTCATAACTCCCGATATTTTCGTGACAACATGATGTGGGGGGGGGGGAGACAACAGACAAAGTGATCCACCAAAATTTAGATAAACGACTTTCCTATGACAGATTTGATGTAAGCATTAAGCAAATTTGTTAAATATTTTCAGTATTTCAAATTTGTTCTTTGACCGATGACCCAATCTTATTTTTTTTCTGCATTGCAGATATCAAATAAAATAATCGTAAAGCTTGAACAAATTAATGGTGCGTGAATAACTCTTGCCAGGAGCTTGAGATTATATGTCATTTTTTTCCTAACACCATAAGAGTGATCGACATTTTAATAACTGGTATTATGGGACCTCTCCTTAACAGCCACCTTGTACGAGATGTTCTGCAAGTACAACAATAATTTATTTACGTGTCTTTGTTACATACCATGCAGGTGTCAGTAGCTACATGTATCTTTTGAAAGCAAAGTCAAGCTTAAATTTCAGATCTTCGTATCTGCTCTTGCCATGCACATAGAGATTTGTGTACATGTTGACCTTGAAAGCCCTCTCATGCTCGGCTAAATGCTTCAGGCAGACAAACTATCAAAACAAAAGCAATTTACCCCCCCCCTCCCCGCTCTTGGAGATTTGAGTCTAGCACAGATCAATTTTAGGAGAATTTTATTAATTTTCTTTATTATATATTCAAATGAACATTTCTTCATCTGTAATGTGTGTGGTTGTTCAAAGTTATTATTCAAGCATTCACTCTTCAAGGCAAGGATCTGAAATAGAAAAAAAATATTGACTATATAAATCTAGCTTTTAAAATCCAAAGTGTATGGTACAGCTTGGACTCAAAATTCATAATTTTACAAGTTTAATAGTTATGTAATATACATGTATGTCCTAGCGAAATAAATTACAAAGAATTCGCAGTGATATGTTATTATTTCATGAATAGCTAAATAAGCCTGGTATGGCTATAGTTTTAGATTATTCACTATAGATAGTAAATGCATTCATTTTATGTGACTTCTTTTTTAAATCATTATAATATTCTTAATAGGCAAAACAAATGTTACTCTACACATAAATTTAAAAATTCTGTACCTGCAAAAATATCCAAAATGAACAGTACTGTGTGGCTAAGATACATGCATGTGTTTCTGAAACTTTCACAGTGTGTGACAATATTTCTTTTCATGCAGCAGCTGGTGTGAAATCCATTCTAAATTTAGTTAACATTCTGAAGAAAAAAATTAATAATTGGTACTTGAATATTTCGATATTTCGGTTCACATACTACTGCAAGTATAACTTACTGTACAACTACAAGTGTACTCAGATGTAAACATTTTTATAGGTACATGTTATGAAAACAACATATACTTGGGCATGGGCACATTAGTATGATATCACATTCACCCTTTTTTCCTCATCATTCAACTTTCGTACGAACTGATATCATAATCTACAAGTGTCTAAACTATTCACATAAAGTTTAGCTACTACTCAGCTTTGCAGTAACATTGTAACTTAAGTAAAACGCGTTGAAATTCTGTCATTTACACATACATTTCACACATGTCTCTTGGTAATCCAAGGAGTTTCCTTTTATCTCTATGAATAAATTGATTCCATGATGTAATTGTACTAATTCTAAGATATTTCCTTCATACAGCACCAGTTATTGAAGTTTGATATCGCTTATACTTACCAAAATCTGCCTTTTTATTCGTTTTACCCACTCTGTAAACTGTTGATTCGCACCTGTTCGTCACCTCAAGCTTCTAAGTAACGCAGATCGCATTCTTCGGTGTACGGGGTCACAGAGTACAGAGATAGATTAGGGGTTTTCTCAAAAGTATATTGACCCGGCGATGTGTCAGTGATGAAGCAATATGTTTTGTTTTTTGTATAAATGCAATTTTATCTAGTAAATAAAGGTATCAACGATAACGAAAGCTAATAAATGTGTTGCTACCTAACCTGACGACACGGGGTCCATGACGTCATATGACGTTACGTTATTTGGCGGAAAAAACTTCTACGTCATTTCTATGGAAGGCCTTAAATGTGCTGCGTACCTTTGTCCCCAAACAGATCATTCCAGCTACACATGGCGAAAAATATGAATCACATGTTTCAATAACTAGTTCCATTCCATGCTGCCCAAGAACTCTGCTGCTTATGTGCTCCGCGCGGAATATTTCCTCCGTGACACCATCTCTCTTTAATGCCTCACTATGCTGAGCCTGAAACCATATTCAAACCAATAAGTTTTTGATTGCTAAGCCATATATGTCCCCAACCAACTTAAGTCTATGTCCGTAAGAGTTTTAAAACCAAAAAAAAAATGTATAAAATTTAAATCATTTGTTATATATAGGGCCTTTACTCCGATACTTGAACTTAATTTGTATTGCACAGAGATTTATTCAAATACCAAAAATGAATTATGAAAAATGAACGGGATAAAAAATCTTGAAATCTGTTAATGTAAAGAAAATCAAAGTGTTCTAGTATATATGGTAAAGCATTGACCTGAAACAAACCCACAAAGAAGTCACTTATACTTGCCGATGAAATGTAACAAAATATTTTACCTCTGTCACGACAGCTAACATTAAATGACCATCAGACGGTATTGTGTTGAAGCGAACACCAGGTAGGCTGTGGACTGTTACACCTTTTATTTGCTTGGATCCTGCATAAGCTTTACCTGGTCTGTTGGGAAAAAAATAACTTCAGTGAGTGAAAGTATCACATGTACAATCCTGTGGAATATATCCCTCTTTGCTTATTGAGTCTTTGTGGAATACAGAGTTTTTCCCCCTTACAGATGGTATATGATGTAAAACCATTGTGACGTTATGAAAATGGTATGGAAACGTGGATTTTATACCATCATTTCCAAGACTTTTATGACTGTTTCCATAGAATTTGATGACGTCATAATCAGTCTACGTCAGATATCATCTCAGATGGGAAGTTACTCTGGTTTTCGAAAATAGCGAATACAGTTTTACTAAATCTATAAAGTTTAGAATCATTTGGAGTTTACTGACAACTGATTAATTGAAAAAGTCCTACATCACAACTGTTGACACACCTTATGGATGGAAGCACAAAATGTATAACATCAAACGACCCGTCAAAGCATTGTTCCACAGACCATTGATTATGGTGTCATGTAAATTCCGCCAGCAGGTGCAATGCTGGACATTTGGCAAAACCTCGACTGAATGCCTCTCTAACGATGACCTGGACAAAACCATATGCGCATCTTTTCATGCAATACTATAAATGTTTTAATCAACTATCGCTGATTTGTATCTAGCGTGCTTTCGTATTTATGACGTCATAATCAAATGATGCAGAAAAGCATTAACATCGCTCTAAAAATCAATAAAGCAATTAATCTATATGTCAGAGCATATTGAGTTCTTTGTACATTTGTAACTAGACTAAATAATCGAGTCTCTCCGCTGCCGCTAACAGAGACTGAACCCCACTATGTTGCCCAACGATTTTTCCAAACTACAGACCTTTAATATTGATTTTCTTGCAGGTGACACTTAAGTAAAGATTAAACTAACTATCTATACCCACCTCGCGTTTTTTCTCGCTTCGTTGTTGCATTTTTGCTAATTTTAACTCCCTACCAAACTAAATAGGCAAAAATGCAATGTTCAATGAAGCGAGAAAAAAAAAAAAACGCGAGGTGGGTAGAGATAGTTAGTTTAATGTTTACTTAAATGTCACCTGCAAGAAAATAAATATTTAAAGGTCTGTACATTGAAAAATCATTGGGCAACAGTTTCGTCCGACTTCGTTCTGTAACAACCATAGTGGGGTTCAGTCTCTTTTAGCGGCAGCGGAGAGACTGGATTATTTAGTCTAATTTGTAACAAAGAAAGAAAAGTACAAAGCATGGATTGGTGATGCTTGTCTGTTTGAAGTTGATGGAAGTACATGTAACAGAACTATAAATTATGTGCTCAGTTCTGCATCTAATACATTATTTGTCTGACAAAAAAATAGAAAATAGCACTGTTCAAGAACAGTCGCCTGTTCTATATTTGATCCTAAATACGTTACCTTGACCTATCGGTACATTATGTGCCGAGTCTCATCATGCTTTACCATCCCTGCAAGTTTGAAAGTTGTATGATGTATATCAGGTAAGTTATAGCCAAATATGTGAAAGTATGGCTGCCAGACACAAAGATGGACAGACAGACAGACCGACACAAAGGGTGTGAGAGCCCTGAATTAATATGTCTAAGAACATATAATTTAACATATGAATGAACTTACTCCGGGTCCAACAAGCACATCCTTGAGAAGAGCATAAATAGATGCGTGTAAGTAGCTTCCCTCTCACCAGATCTTCCGAGTCTTGTAAGCAGCCTGGTTAGATTTTGCCAGAAGCAGAATAAATTACAACTCCAAACCTCAAAAATTCTGAAAAATAAATTAAAACCTTTACAATACAAAATTTCAAGCACTGACATACTTCATATGTGTTGATAGATGTTAGTCATAAATTTTGGTATATAATATGGTCATGTTTTTATGCAATAACATTATACAGACAGTAGAAGTGCGGATTTTGATTACAAGCACTACTGTAACTATGGTATAAAAACCCATAGGTGCTTGGGTCATAGAAAGTTCCTACACTGCTGATTACGCTGCCGGCAGCTTATAAGACGGGCTGTCTCCATATACCAATCAGACAGCCTGTCTTATAAGCTGCCGGCAGCGTAATCAGCAGTGTAGGAACTTTCTATGACCCAAGCACCTATGTAAAAACCGAAATTTCAGACAAGACCTATTGTTGAATACCGGTTGAATAGTATAAATTTCATTTACCAAAATTTTTGTATAATAAAGTAGTCAAAATCGTGTTTATGTAGTTTCTGAAGTGAGCTCCTCAGGCAGTTATTTAGACTTACTTCTGGTCAACCTCCTCTACAGTCTGCTTTTTCTCCTTTTCAACAGACAAAAGGTTTTCTGCCGATTCATTTATTTCCCCGATTGCCTTCAATGAGTTGAAACGTACTATGTTTCTAAGATCCAAAGATGAAGTCCAGAATTCATGTGTAAGGCTAATAAGTCTTTTAGAAATTTTGGGTAGTGCGGGGTAATCAGCATTTCGCTTGATGTGTGCAATAAATTCATCAAGACTTGATGCAGTAACGTTATACTGGATCCCTAGCTCGTATAATTTTTCTTTCTTCCAGTCTGATGCCCTTGGAGGAACCAAAGCTTTCCTTCTGCTGTTATTTTTGTCTGATGACAATGACGTGACGGAAGAAACAGAAGAAGAGGAGGAATCACGACGAAGAACTTGGCGCTTGCTGTCTTCCATTTTTGAAATGGAAAGTAGAAAGTTACAGCCGTGTCGGACCACAGACTACTCGGTCCGCAGTTCGAACAGAAAAGGATATAAAAATATATTTCCCTGGAGATCTGTAAATATTCAATATAAATGTTAGACATTCACTATACATATCTCACATACCCGGGCCAAATATGTCTGGATGTAGAATGTCTGAGAACGGACCGAGTTTTCCGGAGTCCGAGTTGTCCGCACCAATGGACGGAATGTTTTGTAGACGGAATGTCTAGAAATCTAAGAACAGAGAATGGATATCTCAAATTCAAAACGAAAAATATCGTCCTCAAGCGATTCAGAGACCAATTCAAAACAGTTTAAAGGTTTCCATGTGTCGACAAGTACAACTTATCATGCCTGCCAATCCTGTGGCTCACGCGAAAGTCGCCCATCAAGTCCTATCCTTGTCTCTGACTTGGAGAAGTCAACTCGACAATGGACACAGTATCATTTAGATATTTTAAGAATATACCATAGATTGAGAAAGAGTCATTTAGTAGACCCTGTGGATTTCATTCAGGAAAACATGACTCATTTCTTAGGTTATAAAGGAATGAAAGACTACAACGATTTGAAAGCAAAATATATTTCGGAACAATATAACATTACGCAATGCATGGTCGACTTAATGAACATGATAGAAATTGACTTCAACCACTTCAAATATGTTACTATTGAGTCTATAACTAAGATGAAAACAGACCTTAAACGATGGCGCAGACAAATGTTGGACAACAATGTATCTGAGGAATTGACAGATATTTGTCTACGGTAAGAATAATAACAGAGGTGATGAAAGGTGCGACCCACCCCGACAATCCCTGATAAAACATCAGAATGTCTGAAGAATTATCATAAAATGTCCATCATCTCACCTGTTGGCGAACAACTATGCATTAGTTTTTACAGAGATGTTGAAATTAACCGGTCCGACCGGCAAAACCGGTTAAAAAATGAAATGACCGGTTGGTAACGCCAGCTCACCGGTCCGAATGACCGGTAAAAATTCTGAGGATACGTTTTCATTTTTTTCTTCATATCTATCCACTGTATAATATTTAAGGAAGTATTGTCGATTTAAATAACACGGTTTACGATTTTATCACAGTAGGATAAATATTGATTTCCGAACATGACATTATCATGGTAGTCATTGACTCATACATGTATGTGACATTGTCCGATTTAATTAAAAAATCTCTTTTCATCGATGTATTTCAAAAGAAATCGGCTAAATGTCACTTATTGTCCGATAGATTGTCGACAACGCATCTTCCGAAAGTCTTGAATTTGAAGAAGTTTAACATTGTTACATCAAAATACACAGAATGTTACGCATATTTGCAGTAATGAGAGCTGCCAATAGTAGTAATTTGCAAATTTTTCTGAATTATTAAAGTTTGAAAACGGTCCGACTTGTTAAAACACAAGACCATGCACATGCTCATTTTTTTTCAAAGGGATGGGATGGGATGTTCCTTTCTGTTATTTAAGGATTCATTAAATTCGCAAATATAAATCGAATCAGCAATTAAACTCTTCTGACAAACTACGTAAGAATAGTTGCCATAACTCAAGACATTAGACAAAAATTCGCGGATCGTCGATAAAATCTTAGTCTTGTCTCAAACCGTTGGTTCCCTCCCTCGTTGATTTCCCTATCAATGCTTAGACTACCTTTCTACATATTTCTATTTCTTATAAAAATCTCCATTATTACTATAAACTATTGGCATATTGTTTTAATAAATAAAAACATTCAGAGAGACACTACGTATTTACGCAATGGTTGATCGCACGGCGCAACGTGTAATTAAAGTTCTGCATTTAATTTCGGTGATATGTGTACATTTATCGATTTATTGAAGGGTGCTGGTGCAGAAATAAAAACCAATTCATTCATTCTTGTTCATCTCAAGAACTTTATCTTCGTTAAAAGTCTCTCTCTCATTTTGGTGTTCATTCAATACGCATGTAGATATATATACGCGATGGACTCATGAATTGACATTAGATATAAAACATGCAAGTTTAATAAAAAAAATTAAAGATTGAATAAAAGATTTAAGATATTCTTTCTTTTTTTTATATAAAAAAGGTCCTGAATTGTAACAAACGGACAGTACAGTTGGACATGCAGACAGACGGCACAATATTTAAACATGACTGTCTAAAAACAGGATATTTCATTGATAATTTAATCGTATTTGAATTAATCAAACTGAATACATCATTTTCATAGTGTAATGTATTTCATAATGTACAGTATATACATGTACTGCAGAAATTAACTTTTTTTTTTAAATGCCGGACCAGTTAAAATTCTTTCGGACCGGTTGATTTAGGACTAGTACCTGTCCGAATGACCGGTTCATTAGAAAATATTTCAACAACTCTGGTTTTATGACGTCATAGTTATATGCAATACATGTAGTTAAAGCAATACGTTAAAGCAGTGTTTGACAGGCTGTTGATTATGACATCATAATGTTAAAGTCTGCCAGCAGGTGTGTTATTTGATATTTGACAATCCATCATTTTTCAGCTTGTGTAGGACAATTTGGCCAGTAAATTTTTGTTTGGAATTCAATTACAGATAAATGATAATTGTATACTAAAATGATTTAAAATGAAGTAACAAACTGTTTGATATTTACTAGTTTGCATGAAAGGTCTATTACATTGTGATTTCAGCCTCATATAAATGTCACACAGTGGAGATGAGGTTATGGTGGGGGGGGGTTACGGTGTGATAGATACCACTTAGTGACTTATGCAGAAAATTATGGACATCCCGTGAAAATATTGTAAGGATGATTTAGCAAATATAGGCACTATTCAAATATTTTCTTAATCTTCCAAATGAGTGTGTAACCACACATTGCACATTTTGCATTTAATGATTTACATGCAGGTAAAAAAAATACAAAAGAAAGTTGTATTAACAATCCTAAAGTGAAAATGAAAACTGATTATCTGTGAATAACTTTGTAAATCACAAAGATGCATCAAAAGAGCGATAATAGTGGAGAGTGATATTTGTATTGCTCATTCATACCAGGCCTCAAAATTAGTGGGAAATAGTGCGAGTTGAATTTGGAAATTGCGAGTAGAAAATTCAGGAAATCGAAAAAAAATTGAGAGTGTGTTTTTTTTTAATCAGGTTGTAGTTTTTATTCCGATTTAGACAGTGACAGCAAAAAGCTATATTATTAATGTATGTTTCGGTATAATTTTTGTCAAATGTTTGTGATACCAGTATAATGTCAAACGTTTGTGATACCTTGACATTTAATATAGACACTGTAGTGTTCGCATTAGTGTACTTTTGTATTCTTATGTGAACACGGATTTTTTTAGGGGTTCTCCAGGGCCGAAATTCGGCCCCATTCCCAATGCTGAATTTCTGAGCTTAAAATTCCCAATTTGAAAAAAAATAAAATTCCAATAAACAAAGTATAAAAACCCTTTGAAATAACTGAAAATATATTTATAATTATATCTGTTTTGCGATGTACACTATCTCAAATATAATATTCTTGGTACTACAGGTGTCTATCTTCATTAGTAGCAAATGTCGGAAGATCTTTTTGCTTGTTTTCTCAATTAATTTGTATTATTTTTTTCCCAATTTTAACCAAATGTTGCTATTTTCCCCAATTTTGAAGGCCCAGGCCCCTGGAATCAAAGGATAAAAAATCCCTGCTGAAATTCATGTTCTGTAACATGACATAATAGATTACAGCATTAAAGAAATTATTTTTTGATTTTCATTTTAGCCTGTGAATTTCTTTTTCCAACAGGCTAAAATTAGCCTGTGGTAAAAAAAAGTTAATTTCAATGCCTGTCATATACCTGCCTATACTTTTATGATTTTGGCATAATTTTTACGATATTTGATCTTAAATTACTCCGAACACTTTTGCTACTCCATATTGCATCTAGAACCAACTTCCTTCCAAGGAAAATGTCTTTTTTTTTAATTTTTGAGCGCTTGATTAAGCAAATTCCTTCCATATTGTATAGGCAAGCATATACGGTGAAGCATGGAAAACACAATGACTTTCTCAAAATTACCATTATTACAACAATTTGTTCATGTTACGCTTTAGTCCCCAAAATTACAACAAGTTGTTCATATTACGCTTTAGTCCCCAAAATTACACTTTCTTGAGCAAAATTTTACACTTTTGGTAAGAAACAGGTAGACAGGTCTGCTGGTGGTTTTACATGGAACTTATTTCTTTTGAGTCCCTGAGACCTTCATACAATTTCTTAAATTCTAGATTTTTCACTACAGACTTTTTATTATTTTTTTTAGGACAGAAGTGTACGGCCAGAGTTTTGCTGAGCAGTTAGAGTATATGGTTACTATGATGAATATGAATGGGCATGTAATGGAGGGAATGTATCAGCAGTTATTTATGTTATATCTACAAATGTTTGGATTGAAAGTTTAGTAAGTACATGTACATACTTGCAGCTGAATGTTCACATTTTAATAGCAAATTTGTAGAAACAAAACAAAACACTTGTGAAAGGGGTAGGGCCACGAGACCCCTAAATCGGCCCTCGATTTTTCTCTAGAAATAAATTTCATGGGGAATACTTGATATCTCTCGTGAAAATACACGAATGTTCACCGCTTTTAATGAGAAGAAAAATATCAACAAACATAGCGCCATTTAACTGTAATGACATGACGTTATGAAGTGACGTCATTTTGACGTTATTGACAAAATATGGCGAAAATTGCTTGAAATTTTGTCTTTTGTGGAAGAATTCAATGTGGCCGCACGAGTTAACTGAGATAAAACTTTATGACAAATAGGATATAATGATAATCTTTCACATATATTTTTTTCATCCTAGTTAATACATGCGGCCATTGCTAATTTTTTAGAAATATGTAGTTTTTGCATCAATTTTGCGGAATATGACCAATTTTGGTGTTTTCACAGAGCTAAAAGCTATTGATAAACGCAATGTTGACAAAAGATAGATTCCTGATTCAGTAGAGAACATTTCAAAATGTCAAATCACAGTTAAAAATTCTATGAAGTACAATGTTCAAAATTAGGGCCAATATCGGGCTCCTTGGCCCTACCCCTTTTATACACTGCATGTATATGGTTATTGCTTTTTCCTAGACATATTGATCATGTTTATGATGTTTTTACATGGGGCTTAAAACATGTAAAAAGCAGCTGACTTTATATGATACCCAGTTATCCTTTTACAGCATTTCTTGGCTGTACAAGCCAAAAAAAATCAATCAAGCGTATATATGTTATTGATTCTACAGGCCAAAAAAAAAAAAAACTCCCAGTCACTTCTGTGATCACTATCTGTCAGATTTTCAATTTTACATAAGGTTCATGATTAGTGTTGCAAAAATTACATTTCCTCTCAGATTTCTAAGGGTTTCTCAGTTGAGCGATGTGGTCCCTAGGCCTCTTGTTTAGTAAAATTGGAGAAAATTGCCTATTCTTAAGTTTCTATCTTCAGACTTGCTAACTGTACTGGGGACTGGGGTATTTATTACTGAAAAAAACATGAAAATATTTATACATTGTTTTGTGTGCATAAAATTAATCATTGACAGATTTTGAGCAAGTTTGAACTCTTCAAGTACCGTAACCATGATACATAGCCGAGGAAACTGAATACGGGGTCTTCAAGTAACCAACAGTTCCAAAGGTGTACTTAGTTCTCAGATGAGCTATTCAGAATTCTTACTTATTTCATATTCTCAAACATCCTTTCAGTGGTTTTACAAACATTGCCAATGGGAGCATGGATATTAAACTGAACAATGTGATGGCCATGAACACAGGGATTCAGACCATTACCTCAGATCCTGATTTACTGATTATGGACAACAAGAATCTGTCTTCTATAGAGGTTACAGCCGTTGTTGAGGTAAGATATATATCTGTGTGGTACTCTATATTTAAGGAGGCTATTATGACACAACAAATGTGCGTTTTTCGAGACCACTGGATAAACGGACGTTTGGGATGGTTGTGCACACATAATCCAGATAACCACACCATTTGCTACTAACATGGTCGATGGTCGTCCTAAGTTGACACCCATGGTCCATTGGTCTCGTTGGTTTATGTGTAGTCTTTTGTGTTTGGTGTTTTGATGTTGTATTTCATGTTCCTTGTCCCTTTTGTGTTCTTGTTGTGCTTGTCTGTGTTTTCACTTTGATACAGTTTGGTGTTTTGCTGTGTGTGCTGCAACAGAGTCTTGTCCTGTCTTAAGTCTTGTCCTGTCTCATGTCTTGTCCTGTCTTAAGTCTTGTCCTGTCTTAAGTCTTGTCCTGTCTCATGTCTTGTCCTGTCTTAAGTCTTGTCCTGTCTCAAGTCTTGTCCTGTCTCATGTCTTGTCCTGTCTTGTCCTGTCTTAAGTCTTGTCCTGTCTCAAGTCTTGTCCTGTCTCAAGTCTTGTCTCAAGTCTTGTCCTGTCTCATGTCTTGTCCTGTCTTAAGTCTTGTCCTGTCTCAAGTCTTGTCTCAAGTCTTGTCCTGTCTCAAGTCTTGTCCTGTCTCAAGTCTTGTCTCAAGTCTTGTCCTGTCTCAAGTCTTGACCTGTCTCAAGTCTTGACCTGTCTCAAGTCTTGTCCTGTCTAAAGTCTTGTCCTGTCTTAAGTCTTGTCCTGTCTCAAGTCTTGTCCTGTCTTGTCCTGTCTCAAGTCTTGTCCTGTCTCAAGTCTTGTCCTGTCTCAAGTCTTGTCTCAAGTCCTGTCCTGTCTCAAGTCTTGACCTGTCTCAAGTCTTGTCCTGCCTCAAGTCTTGTCCTGTCTTGTCCTGTCTCATGTCTTGTCCTGTCTTAAGTCTTGTCCTGTCTCAAGTCTTGTCCTGTCTCAAGTCTTGTCCTGTCTCAAGTCTTGTCCTGTCTCAAGTCTTGTCCTGTCTCAAGTCTTGTCCTGTCTTGTCCTGTCTCATGTCTTGTCCTGTCTTAAGTCTTGTCCTGTCTCAAGTCTTGTCCTGTCTCAAGTCTTGTCCTGTCTCAAGTCTTGTCCTGTCTCAAGTCTTGTCCTGTCTCAAGTCTTGTCCTGTCTCAAGTCTTGTCCTGTCTCAAGTCTTGTCCTGTCCCAAGTCTTGTCCTGTCTGAAGTCTTGTCCTGTCTGAAGTCTGGTCCTGTCTGAAGTCTTGTCCTGTCTGAAGTCTTGTCCTGTCTGAAGTCTTGTCCTGTCCCAAGTCTTGTCCTGTCTGAAGTCTTGTCCTGTCTCAAGTCTTGTCCTGTCCCAAGTCTTGTCCTGTCCCAAGTCTTGTCCTGTATCAAGTCTTGTCCTGTCCCAAGTCTTGTCCTGTATCAAGTCTTGTCCTGTCCCAAGTCTTGTCCTGTCCCAAGTCTTGTCCTGTCCCAAGTCTTGTCCTGTATCAAGTCTTGTCCTGTCCCAAGTCTTGTCCTGTATCAAGTCTTGTCCTGTCCCAAGTCTTCTCCTGTCCCAAGTCTTGTCCTGTCCCAAGTCTTGTCCTGTCTTGTCCTGTATCAAGTCTTGTCCTGTCTTGTCCTGTATCAAGTCTTGTCCTGTCCCAAGTCTTGTCCTGTCCCAAGTCTTGTCCTGTCTCAAGTCTTGTCCTGTCTCAAGTCTTGTCCTGTCTCAAGTCTTGTCCTGTCCCAAGTCTTGTCCTGTATCAAGTCTTGTCCTGTCTCAAGTCTTGTCCTGTCCCAAGTCTTGTCCTGTATCAAGTCTTGTCCTATCTCAAGTCTTGTCCTGTCCCAAGTCTTGTCCTGTCTCAAGTCTTGTCCTGTCCCAAGTCTTGTCCTGTCTCAAGTCTTGTCCTGTCTTAAGTCTTGTCCTGTCTTAAGTCTTGTCCTGTCTCAAGTCTTGTCCTGTCTTGTCCTGTATCAAGTCTTGTCCTGTCTTGTCCTGTATCAAGTCTTGTCCTGTCCCAAGTCTTGTCCTGTCCCAAGTCTTGTCCTGTCTCAAGTCTTGTCCTGTCTCAAGTCTTGTCCTGTCTTGTCCTATCTCAAGTCTTGTCCTGTCCCAAGTCTTGTCCTGTCTCAAGTCTTGTCCTGTCTTAAGTCTTGTCCTGTCTCAAGTCTTGTCCTGTCTTGTCTCAAGTCTTGTCCTGTCTTGTCCTGTCTTAAGTCTTGTCCTGTCTCAAGTCTTGTCCTGTCTTGTCCCGTCTCAAGTCTTGACCTGTCTGAAGTCTTGTCTTGTCCTGTCTCAAGTCTTGACCTGTCTCAAGTCTTGTCCTGTCTCAAGTCTTGTCCTGTCTCAAGTCTTGTCCTGTCTCAAATGAGCAATTGTCCTAGCCAAAGGCTTTTATTGGTTGACATATTAGCTAAGGTCTTTGATTGGCTGATGCATTTTCAACTTCTCCATAACTGTGGCAGTGATGCACATAAAAGGGAGTGCATTAGAATAGCTCCTCCTTTGCTACTCAGGTGAGCCATACGGCCCCCTTGGGCCTCTTGTTTTATCATGTTTGTTCTTAATCTTATCATCAGATTTTATTTTATATTTCAAAGGAGAATGTGCTGCTATACTAGTGTAAGTTAAGTAGAAGTTCAAAATGTATGACAACACAACAGTTAACTTATTATGTTTGTTTTTCACTGATTGCAGGTAAAGGGGGATAATGGAATTAATTCAGTTAAATCAGGAAGTTCGACATCTAGAAGTCATGACGAGTGTGATCAGGTCCATATATCTACCGAATTAATAGGACGGCACGGAGGAGATCTATTAATACATTCACCATTATCTGTATTTGAAGGTCATGGAATATTTGGAATCATGGTTCAATCAACAAAGGTAATTATACGTAATGTCTGTCTTTAGATGGGACGTAGTATGGTTTGGCCATGTCCGTCTGTCCTTCATTATCCCCTCGCAACATAAATGCAAGGGTATATATAGTAACGCTGTTGTTCGTGTGAGGGTGAGTTTGTAAGTGTATGCATGCATTCGTCACACTTCTACTGTATACAGCCTAGATGGCACAGTTTTAATTGGATCTTGACCAAACTTCATACAATTATTCCTTATAGCAAGACAAAGAAGCCTATTGATTTTCAAGGTCATAGGTCAAAGGTCAAGGTCACAGATTGGAAATGTATAAAATCCTTGTATATAGCCTAGAAGGCACAATTTTGATTGGATTTTGACCAAACTTCATACATTCCTTATAGTAAGATGAAGAACCTTATTGTTTGTCAAGGTCAAAGGTCAAGGTCACAAATTGGAAATGATTTAAATCCTTGAATACAGCCTAGGGGGCACAGTTTTGATTAGATCTTGACCAAACTTCATACAATTATTCCTTATGTCAAGACAAAGAACCTTATGATATTCAATGTCAAGGTCACACATTGCAAATCATTAAAATCCTTGTATACAATCTAGAGGGCACAGTTTTGATTAGATCTTGTCCAAACTTCATGCAATTATTTCTTATAGGAAGATGCAGAATCCTATTGATTATCAAGGTCAAAAGTCAAAGATTGGAAATGGTTAAAATCCTTGTATACAGCCTAGGAGCAGTTTTGATTGGATCTTAACCACACCTCATACAATCATTCCTTATGGCAAGACAAAGAAGCCTTTTGATTTTGTAGGTCAAAGGTCAAGGTCACAGATGGAAATGTATGAAATCGTTGTATACAGCAAACTTCATACACATATTGCTTATGACAATAGGTAGAAAACCTAATGATTTTCAAGGCCATATATAAACGGTCAAGGTCACTGATTTTAATGGGTTTAAATAACTTGAATAGACTCTAGAGATGTCATTCATTAACAGATCTTGGTCAAAATTGATACAGTTTGCTGTCTGTACAAGTGACGTTATTATCTTAGTCAATGGTCAAGGGGTTGGGGGCATTTTTTTCTGTGCGAGGGGATGCTATGCTTTGCATTGCTTAGTTTTTGTGTCGCCTGCGAAGCATAGCGACACTTAGGGATCACTTTGTCCGTTGTCCGTCCGTCTGTCTGTCTGTCACACTTTGGGTGTCACAGCCCATAACTTTTGATTGGTAAGTGATAGGGCTTTGATATTTCACATGTGTATTCCTTGTGACAAGACCTTCCTACATATACCAGAATTTTGACCTAGTGATCTTGACCTACATATTTGACCTACTTTTCAAAAAAATTAAGAATGGATATATCTTTTGATTGGTAAGTTTCAGGACTTTGATATTTCACATGTGTAATCCTTGTGGCAAGACCTTTCTACACATACCATAATTTTTGACCTTGTGACCTTGACCTAGATATTTGACCTACTTTTGAAAAAAAGATAAGATTCGCTATATCTTTTGATTGGTAAGTGATAGGGCTTTGATATTTCACATGTGTATTCCTTGTAACAATGCCTTTCTACACATACCATAATTTTTTACCTATTGACCTTGACCTACATATTTGACTTACTTTTCAAAAATACTTAAGATTTTATAAACATGTATCTTTTGATTAGTAAGTGATAGGGCTTTGGTATTTCACATGTGTATTCCTTGTGACAAGACCTTTCTACACAGACCATAATATTTGACCTTGACCTAGATATTTGACCTACTTTTCAAGAAAAGTAAAATTGGCTATATCTTTTGATTGGTAGGTGATAGGGCTTTGATATTTCACATGTATTTTCCTTGTAACAATGCCTTTCTACACATATCATAATTTTTGGCCGGATTGCAAAGCAATTCCGGTCTATGGATTGATGATGTCCGTCCGTCTGTCTGACTGTCCGTCTGCCATTTGGTTAAAGTTTCTGGTTGAGGCAAAATCTAAGGAACTATATGCAGTAGAAACTTTTTATTATACATGAAGCTTTCCCATCACAAGACCTTTCATTTTATGCAGTAACATTTGACCTAGTGACCTTGACCTTGGACTTTGACCTAGTTAAAGATTTTGGTTAAAGTTTCTGGTTGAGGCAAAATCTAAGGAACTATATGCAGTAGAAACTTTATATTATACATGAAGCTTGCCCATGACAAGACCTTTCAATTTATGCAGTAACATTTGACCTAGTGACCTTGACCTTGGACTTTCACCTTGTTAAAGATTTTGGTTAAAGTTTCTGGTTTAAGCAAAATCTATGGAACTGTATGCAGTAGAAACTTTATATTATACATGTAGGTTGCCTCTGACAAAACCTTTCAATTTATGCCGTATTATTTGACTTATTGACCTTGACCCAGTTAGTGACAAAAACTTATTTTGCAATCCAGCCATCTTTAGCTGTGTTTTATTTACCTTTTGACCTTGACCTAGCTATATGACCATCTTTTCAAAGAAATTAAGGTTGTAAATATCATTTAATTGGTAGGTGATAGGTCTTAAATATTTCTTATGATGATACCTTTTTGTTGCCAATTTTTGGCTGGATTGCAAAGCAATTCTGGTCTATGGATTGACGATGTCCGTCTGTCCGTTTGTCCGTCCGTCCGTCTGCCGTCAACATTTTGGTTAAAGTTTCTGGTTGAGGCAAAACCTAAGGAACTATATGCAGTAGAAACTTAATATTATACATGAAGGTTGCCCATGACAAGACCTTTCAATTTATGCCGTAACATTTGACCTAGTGACCTTGACCTTGGGCTTTGACCTAGTTAAAGATTTTGGTTAAAGTTCCTGGTTTAAGCAAAATCTATGGAACTGTATGCAGTAGAAACTTTATATTATACATGTAGGTTGCCCATGACCAGACCTTTCAATTTATGGCGTAACATTGGACCTAGTGACATTGACCTTGGACTTTGACCTAGTTAAAGATTTTGTTTAAAGTTTCTGGTTTAAGCAAAATCTAAGGAACTGTATGCAGTAGAAACTTTTTATTATACATTTAGGTTGCCCATGATGAGACCTTTCAATTTATGCCGTAACATTGGACCTACTGATCTTGACCTTGGACTTTGACCTAGTTAAAGACTTTGGTTAAAGTTCCTGGTTTAAGCAAAATCTAAGGAACTGCATGCAGTAGAAACTTTATGTTATACATGTAGGTTGCCTCTGACAAGACCTCTCTATGTATGCTGTAATATTTGACCTAGTGACCTTGACCCAGTTAGTGACAAAAACTTACTTTGCAATCCGGCCATACCGTCTTTAGCGGTGTTTTATTACATATTGACCTTGACCTAGATGATTGACACTCTTTTCTGAAAATTTGAGAATGACCATATCTTTTAATTTGTAATTAAGAGGTCTGATATTTCAAATGAATCTCATTTGACAAAACTTTTCTACTGAAACCAATAATTTTGATCCTCTTTCTAGAATAATAATCAAACCGCTTCGCAGGCGACACAAGCATTCCTTGGATTGCTATTTTTATTATACATGTTATACTGTGTGCAGGGAAGGTGTATTGAATGTTCTGCATTGGATGGTCTGTTTCTGTTTCTCAAACTGTAATGTATCACTGCATTAGGCAATCACTTTATCACACTTATCTTATGAGCAAGGTCATCTTCAATAAGTCCTTTTAAAAGGTCATTTAGTACAGGCGTCAAATCAATGTTTCGCTTTCCATAATATAGCTTCATTCGATTCAAAGTATAAATATTCTTAAAGTCAAACTTTAACTCCCTTATCATTATGTAGTGCTAATTATTTTTTGTCAAATGAAATGATCATCTACTTTACCTTAACTTACATTAACTAGACTAAACACATTTGATATTTTTCTATATTTTTCAGGTTTCGTTATCTTTTTTTGCCCCGGAGTCAGGTTACTTACAGAACGTAGAAGATGGTTACCTGGCTGGCAAACAAGCTGAGATATTTATCAGTGAGGAGTGTAATATTCTGAGTAAGTCAGGAAGACAAGCTCTGCTAACGCCACTCCTGGAATTGTCTTTTGTACAAAAACTTTGTAAATTGAGAGGAAAGGAAGCTTTTCACTCATCACGCTAGTCGTTCCATTGTAAGGCCATGTAAAATTAATTTGATGTTTCTCATACTGTGATATGAGCAAATTTGTCACAAAGAAGTTGTATTTATTGTAAAGGGGTAGGACATCCAATGCCAATACTGACCCTGTTTTTGAACATGAACTTCATATTTATTTGTGATTTGACACTTTGATAAGTTTTCTACTGAATAATAAATCTATGTTTTGTAATTAATGTGTTTATCATTTGCTTTTTGCCCTCTGAAACGTCAAAACCTGCAATATTACACAAAATTGCTTCAAAATCTATATAATTTCTATAAAATAAGCAATGACCACAAGCAGTCTTATAAACTAACATAAAAAATGTTATCATGGACATCAAGTATTTCTCATGAAATTCAATTCTGAGGAAAATTGTAGGGCCGATTTAGGCGTCTCTTGGCCCTTCCCCTTGGGGAAAAAATAGTTGTCTTGTCTGGATATTTTGTCAGATCAGTCCTATGGGCTAACCACAAAAAGTGCAGCAAACAAACATCTCACATACATGTGAACCTCCCGGCGGGAGGACGAAATCTCCTGACGAAACGAGGACCCTCCCGATGAAAAATAGTCCTCCCAACGAAACAGAATCCTCCCGACGATTCTCTTTTCACCACAACAAAGTTTTGTTTTCTATTCAATTTTTATTGAAATGTTGGCATACATTTAATTCTTTACAAAATGAACAAAATTTAACAATATTTAACAAACATGACAAATAGGCTTTGAGATTCTAATTCCTTATTGACTTTCATCATATTGGCATATATCAATTTATCACATGATAAAAACCTTTATTCGGTTACATCATAAATAAATTTTATAATAAAATGTTACATTACTTTGTGAGCGGGGATATAAAATTCACACAACTCGTTTCATAAATACCTTATGAAATAGAAAATCATTTGAGATCCTACATATAACATATGAACATGGAGATACATGTATGAGTATTCAAGTCACATGTAGCTAAAGTATAAAGCATTTCAATATTCAAAGTACAATCAATGAGTTGTAAAACATAAATTCAATTTGGTAATAAATGTATAACTAGTTATCAAAGTTACCAAATAATACATTTTGATTGGGCAATCCATTATTATCATTATCGTTAATGCTCATGCTGTTATTTTCATGAAAATGAGCAAAGTGTTTTATTTTTTTGTACAATCATCTTATTGACCACTTACGATTATTTTGATTGGATAGCAATACTATAACCTTGTGCAATAGACTGGATAAGATTGAAAATGATGCAGTATATTGTTTGTTCATACAGTTGATAATGTTGGTATTAAAAAAATCATCACAAATGACGTATTTTGTTGTGATCTGTGCTACAGTAGAGGAAAGGAACCATATGGAATTCAAAGGTAGTTTTATGATTGTGTGGCAGAGCCAGGTGTATCGGCCCTGTAAACTCGGTGGTTAGTGTGCTTGCCTGCAAGTAGAGAAATCCAGGGTTTGAATCCTGGTCTGAGCTCATCTTTTTCTACCGTACTACAATTGTATTACATGTACTAATGTGGGATACACATTCGGCTGTTTATAGTATTCTTGCATGTACCCGATAATTTGATATTTTGTTGTCATTGTCACAGCCACAGTGACTAGCCATATGACATGGATATGAGCAGGGACGTATATAATTATATACGTCCCTGATATGAGTGAAGCCAATAGACTTATTACATTGAATCAACTTTAAAAGAGAAAAAACCTTTGTTTTTCAAGTAAAATGTATTGTAAAACTCTGCTGCGAGAAAGCTGCCTTAAGAAAAGAATTTCTAAATGTTGTGCATCAGAAGTGATTATTTCTGAAAATTTTGAAAACATAAGGTCATGACTACCTTTGGGCAGAAAACAACTAAACTTGGACCTTCAATCTTACACAGGATCATAAGGTCAAGAAGAGGAGTTCAAGAACACAAAAATAGTAAAAAATTATTATGTTAGTAAATAATTGGCAGTAGTACCATCACATAAAAAGTCTTTGGAAAACTAATGGTTTAGTCCGTATGTGCTATCACAAAAGATGCTTGGCAAGTAAAATGATTGGGTAATCACAATTGCAATTGCTCAACTGAGCAAAACTGAAATGTTTTATTGTCATAGCGCATTGTCCGTCTATAATTTTTAAGATTTTTAATATCTCCGTAATTTCAGTAACAGGAAGCAAGTACTGAAGGTGCTCTACCAGGTTTGTGATTTTTGGATCTTATCAATCAACAAATATGGCTGTCAAGGACTCTGAATGGCTGACACATTTTCAACATCTCTGCACAGAATTTTAAGAAACCTTACTGGAAGGAAATACTCAATGTCAATGAAAGTCTTTTAGACTGAACAGTTTTGACTTATCATAGGCTCGACCTTTGAACCCGTAAATCCATAGGGTCATCTTTTAGGGGAAACATTTTTGGCAAGTCTCAAGATGATAGGTGTGTAACATTCTCCATTATGATTAGGAATCTATTTTCGATCATAAAAGTCTGATGACCTTGACCTTTGTACCCAACTCATCCTTAACTCCGGGAAAAGATTTCTGTTAAATTTCATGAACAAGGGCAATGTTAGAAAATTGAAATTCAAGGTCATAATTCTGCCTAAAAATTGGTCCTTTTCTCTGAAACTTTATCAGTAGTTTCTTTTCATGAAGGTATATGCTATGTTTCAATTCAATATCTGAAAAGGCTGCGAAAAAAGTCCTGAAAGTTGTAAAAAAATTGAAGTTTTCTTAGTTCAAGGGCTATCTAGATCACTCGTATGTGATCATGTTTTTCAATCCATGCAATAGTTCTGTACAAAACAATCTATGAATAAGGACACCATCCTGGATCCACCCCTGAGGGAATCATGCTAAGATATAAATTTGGAAGAGGACCTTCATTGTTTCATTAATATGAAAGTCCTTCAACATGTTCAAGTAAATTTGTGGAAGTCAAGGATGCAAAAGTTTACAGACAAATGACAGATAGATGGACAGAACACTATCACATAATAGTTTTATTGAACCTTTGTAAAGAAAAAGTCAAGATAACAACATAAACAGTGGCATTTTTACAAGGAATTAAACATACCAGAAGTCTCTGACGAACTGTAGCTCTCCTGGTTGTTTTGTTTTAAAAGATCAATTTCCTTTCTTTTAAACCAAAGACCATTATAAGGAAGCAGGCGCTTTAACAAATTATAAGGAGCATTGCACAACAGAACAACATATCCATTAGACTGCAACTAGAATATCACTCATGGAATTCATAATATCCCAGATAAGATATTTCAAAAAAGAATGCCATGACCATTTTTCAATGTCCTAGTGGCCAGGGGCTGCTAGCTTAATGACTTAGGTGAAAATTACCACACCAATTATCTAAGACTCTGGGGGTCAGGGGCTCAAACAAAATATCAAGTGCACAACTACACCACAGACCCATCATATTGCAAAAAGAATTAAATCTCCATCATTTATAGTGTTAGAGGAGTTGCGAGCACAAGATTACATAGAGTTATATAGGTGAAAATGACCACACCCATTTTCAAAGACCTTGGGGTCAGGGGCTCAAACAAAATATCAGGTGCACAACTAGACTACAGACCCATCATATTGCAAAAAGCATTAAGTCTCCATCATTTATAGTGTTAGAGGAGTTGCGAGCACAAGATTACATAGAGTTATATAGGTGAAAATGACCACACCCATTTTCTAAGACCCTGGGGGTCAGGGGCTCAAACAAAATATCAGGTGCACAATTAGACCACAGACCCATCATATTGCAAAAAGAATTAAGTCTCCATCATTTATAGTGTCAGAGGAGTTGCGAGCACAAGATTACATAGAGTTGTATAGGTGAAAATGACCACACCCATTTTCTGAGACCCTGGGGGTCAGGGGCTCAAACAAAATATCAGGTGCACAACTAGACCACAGACCCATCATATTGCAAAAAGAATTAAGTCTCCATCATTTATAGTGTCAGAGGAGTTGCGAGCACAAGATTACATAGATTTTCATAACCACGCCCATTTTCTAAAACCCTGGGGGTCAGGGGCTGAAATCAAATGTCAGGTGCACAACTAGACCACATACCAAGTAGGATGCAAAAAGAATTAACTTTCTATCTCCTATGCTTTCATAGGAGTTGCGAGCACAAGAATTGTTTACGGACGGACAGACGGATGGACGCCGGGGTATCACATACATGTAAGCTCGACTGGTCTGAGACCAGTAGAGCTAATAATGAGAGCTTTATTTATTAACATTTCAAATTTACAGTTTTGCATGTACAGACGGAAAAACAGACAGAATCAACTTATATTTTCTTGATGATAACCTTAAATATGCACTGAATCATACAAAACGTGTCGCCTGAGGAAGTGTGACTATCAAGCAGATACCCCTATGTACCTCTATGCTTTGAGGCAATTCAAAAACTTATTTATCTATGAATGTCGATGCTGGTTTTCCCCATGAATGGATACTCAGTTCATAACATAAATATATTTTCCAGGTTTGTTGTCACTAAACATGCAATTATCAATATGAAATGTGAAAATAAACAAGTATGTGTACTATTCACAGGAATCGGTTCATTTTCTTCTCTTCACTTAATGAATAGAGAAACACGAGTTCCATGAATGGTTCCAGTAACTTGTCTCTACCTGTCTGTGACAGAATATTGCACTCTTTGCTGACTAACAAAGTACATTTCTTGTCCATTACGTCACCATTCCTTAAGCACAACAAATAATTTTCTTCGGGAATCAAGGATGTGAATGAAATCTAAAAAATAAAAATACATACGGAACTTTATTGAAGAATAGAAGAAATCTAACTACTGTCCTGTTCACTAAATCCAGAGCACCCTGTTTTGGCGATTTATTCTGTCGTCTGAAGAATTTTGCTATAAATTATTGTTTCCGAGAATTGACCTCCTTTAGTCGTAACTGGAAATTAACTTCAACTTACCCTATCATCTGCCTTCAAACCGCAATATGAAAAAATAAAATGTCTACGGGAAATTCCCATGTTAATTTTAAGCCGCCACAATATTGTTCTCCGTGTCAACAATAGTAAACAGTGACGTCAAAGCCTCCGACGTCACACATTTTCAGCGATTTTACTATAGAAAATCCCCGTAGACTTTTTATTTTCCATCCTATTTCTAACTTAGCTGACGCACAGACAAAACAATGGTATTTTCTGTTATGACTAAAGGAGTACTATAAAATTGAAATTTTTGGAAGATGACATTATCATATTTTAGAGAAAACAGGGTGCTCTGGAATTAGTGAACAGGACAGTAGATGTGATTTTTTACCTCAGACCTGGTGCTAACCAGAGTAACAACAATTCAGAACACAAAGTTGAAATGAAGAAAGACAACTTGTAACAAAAACAATATACATGTATATTGTACAAACAGAATTTTTCATGGGACATTGCATGGGTATCAAATTAAGCAGTGCTTTGATTCTGGGGCATAAAAATCAATATTAAAGGAATGAATAACTTAAATGTGACAGATATTCAGTGAAGATAAGCAACAACCAAAACAGTATAGCAATAGCTCACTTTAGCTTTGTTCTGGACGTGAGCTAAAAAAAAAACAAGTCGACTCAGCTAAACACTCGAAAAGCTCTATAAACATCAAGGAATGCTAGAAAACAGATGATTCTAGATACACTTTATGAGTCCTTACCATTGTGGCGTGGACAATCATTCCCAGCACTCCTTTGTTTCCAAATATGGACATTGGAAGATGTATCAGTAAGTCTCCTCCGACCTGACCGATATGTTCCGTGGAAATGTGAGGCAGATCTACAACATCAAGGTTTCTCTGTATTTTGTGTCTTCTTGTACGCCTAGAAGTTGGGGGTTCTTCTCTACAAACGTCTCTTTTGACCTATATGATTATGAATCGACATCGTAGATTAAAGTACAACTCTATAATGAGATACCACTACTTCTGTTTGTTTTGACTATGAATAAACCTTAAACCACTATAGGCTGGATTGCTAAGCTTTAGTTTTCGTTGATTCATCCTTTATTTATCAAAAGGAATACATGTATACCAGTGAAATATAATGACCCTAACCTTTACAGTTCCAGAGATGTACATGTAGGTATTAGCAAATTTCAATCTTTCTGGAATATAGGTCAAAGTTCAAGATCACAGTCTGAATTGAAAGGCCTAAGTCATGTTACAATATGAAATATCAAAGCCGTCAATACTGCTTTTGATTCAACAGATACATGTATAGTTTAGTTAAAAGTTTTTTAAAAGTATGCAAAACTTCATGGTAAAGGCCCTAGGTCAAAAGTCAAGGTCTCACATGAAATGTATTCTTGTTAGGAATCTTCATGTGAACAAGAGCGAAAAAAAGTCCGGAAAACTGAAAATGGGACAGACGGACGGACGGACGGACGGACAGACAGACAGACCGAGAGGAAACTAAGAGTCCCCTTCGGCGTTGCCGGTAGGGGACTAAAAATGCAAGCTCTACTCATAAGGGTTCAAGAGATATAGACAAAAGATACACTTTTTGAAAGGTATGTCAAACTTCAAGGTCAAAGTTAATCAGTCAAAAGTGAAGGTCTCTGATGAAATTCATATAGGGGATAGATCTCGAACTCTAATAATTAATGGTAGAAGTAATATGAATGTGGAACCAATATTAAGCTCACTGAAATACTGAAAATATTATTAAGATGGGGAGTTTGTATGTTAATTTTAGCATGACGTCCCGGATGTTTCACATTGAGTCCACTCTAAACCTTTTTTCTTTCACTGTGAGCATAATATTTAGCTTGTACAGACACATTATTTGCACAGTTTGTTGTGAAAGTTTGAAAATCTATCTCACAATATGAATTCTAAACAGAAAAAAATTCCCATGAATGAGAAAAAACTTCCATTTACCGATTTTCGAGGTAAGCTGCACAGACAGTAACTAAGCAAATTGATACTTACCTCAACAACAGAAATAACAGGGGACGTCAGCAGTTTTGTATCCATAATCAACATATCAGGTACTGATGATACCATGTTGTTTCCTATTTGGTAAGACTTGCTTTCAGTATTTGTTGAACCACTGAAAAACAAAACATCACTTTACTGAAGACAAGAAACTTTTTAAAAGTCTGATAATGAATAACTACTTCTAGGATCAATTTTTTGTATTTGCTGCCACTGGCTTGATAAAAGAAATCATAAATTTTTGGTGATCTCCATCAGAAATTTGAACACAATTCATAAAACTATGCAGATGATCGACACAATTTTGGTAGAATTTTGAGTTTGGATTCATTCAGACTAGCTCACAATAACCCTTTCTAACTCATCTAGGTGACTTTGTATGTAAAATATCTTTAATTTGCGTTATTCCATCTGGAAAATCAAATATTTGATATAATTATTGCACAGTTCTGCAATTCTCATCACTTTCAATTTCTATTGTTTTCTGGATTTATAGTACACTACATAGTACAAGGAGAAACTTCAGTATCATAGGTGCTCATGGATGAGGATAATCAGTCAATCAGTACCCAGAGATGGTCCCCGGTTTTCTAAATAATCCTGATAGGGCATCTAGAGTAAAACACAGGGGACCATCTCGGGATATTATTGACTGACAGAGATTATCTGAACTAACTAAATTGGAAATAAATAAACCACGAGCACCTATGTTCAGTATCTGTATCATTAACATCAGAGTGATGAGGTATAATCAAAGAATACAAATATTAGCTTGCAAAAACAAGTTTTTCGTAAAAAAAAAAATCAAATACTAAGTAAATATCCAAGATCAAAACACAGGTTAATCAAAGATTACTTAGCTTGCCAAAGCAAGTGTTTGTCAAAAATCAGAATGCTAAAGTTAAAATTCCAAGATCCAAAAATATATTTGTATTGACATGATTAATGAACTTACAAAGCTGGTAAATTAAACATCATCACAAAATGCATGAAGAGCTGTTGGTACATGCCCTCTAGTAACATTTCTCCTCTTTCTCTTCTCAATACCATGTACTCTAACTGGTCAGCAAAAAGTTGTCCTTGAGTAGCTACTCTGAAATGATCAAATTAAAAAAAAATCAAACAAGATGTCTAAGTGGGAGCTAGCTAATATATTGCTCCCCTCATATCCATGTCTATCTTGCAAGAAAACTTACTTAAGGTAATAATCAGGGAATCTTTTGTCAGTGCATTAGTTTACATACAATAAATGGACTTGCACACTTGTGACAAAAACACACATTATAACATATATTCTATATATACTTGTACATGCACTTAACAGTTGTTTATTTCATTTTTGTTTTCAGTGAAAAAAAGACGTCTAAAATGCCTATAAAATTTGGCTTCCATGTGGAACAAAAAATAACGTTACACTTATTTAAACATCCTTCTAGATCACCCTTATGCTCTTGGTCTATCAATTCTGAAGAAGAAGTTCCCCGGTGACCTATTTTTGCTCCTGGTGGAGCCATGTGTTGATGGATATAAACCAACATAAAACAACAAATTGTAGTGGAACGTATGTACCTCATTTCTACCAAGTTTCATCAAAACTCCTGGATACATGTAGATCGCTACACAGGCAGAAAGATCACCTGGCAATTATTTGTATGTGTCTCTAAAAAAATCATGACTAATAACACTGGTTTTTTACTCTTGTCGAAAAAATTCTTGGAAAAATAGAAATTCTCAAAGTGTGATTACTATTATTACTTTAATCGACAGACTAAAGGTTAAACTAGATACTGAAGAAGTTTCGTTGACCTAGACCACAGAATAAGGGAGAAACTCCCAAATGAAAACAGAATCACATGATTTATTTTTACTCGACATTAGCTGGTCCACTTCCTAACGCTGAAGATGAAAAAGAATGGCTTCGCCTAGGAATGGTAGCGTAGTGGTAAGCGCGGTGGACTGCGAATCCATAGGTCGTGGGTTCGAATCTCATTGTCACCGATCATTGCCAAACCATTGTAACCTTGGGCAAGTTACTTTACAATATGTTGCACTCTCTCCACCCAGGAGTAAACCGGGTACCTGGCACATGAGACGAGCTTGTAATGTGAATGAAAAGCATTAGCGCCTAAAGGGCAGCTCTGCTTGTATACTCCTAAGGGAGTTGAGAATGCACTAGATTGTACAGGTCTAGCCAGGGAGGTGATTGTAGAAGTCGCGTGAGGCTCAGGCGAACGAGACTATAAACCCTACCTTTACCTTTTTACCTTTAGGAATGCTACCGTCAACTGCATTGCATATTAGATTCTTATTTGAATTATGACGAAAGAGGGTACAGCCTAATTGGGTCACAAACTGCAAAAATTATGCCAAAATCTTTAAGGTAGGCAGGTCTGGTTTTTTGAAGTGCACTGGTGCTCCAACATGGATTAGAACTGTGGTCGTTGGCGTGGAATGCCAGAGCGTTACTGAGTGAGCTAAAGGGTCAACCTGATAGCTCATTCATTTAACACTCTGATTCTGACTATAGAAGGATCGTAATCCCAAGGTTCGAATCGCAGTCAGAGCACCACTGCTTAAGTTTATACTTCACCTGATGCAAATTTCCTTCAAGAAGTCATTTTCCTTGGTGTTGCAGAGAAAATTTTTCCACCATTGTTGCAAACTAGTCTTTGTTCTGTAAACATCTATTAGGGAAACTTCATCGATACTTTCATGATCAAAGTGAAAACTTGATAACGCCTCGGCCAAGCAGTCCTTCATAATTTTGACATTTTCATCTTGTGATTTTTGGTGTACATAATTTGAATAACTTTCTGCGCCCAATATGAGCAAAATACTTTCAGTCATCATTGGAGAGGGGTGATCATGTCCTCTAAAGTAAGGATGAATTCTTAATTGATCAAGATGTCTCTCTCTCCAAAGACGAGTTTCATCTGGAAGTTCATTCAACATGTTAACATGACTGTGTCCACAGGAACCTGTCGTTTTAATAGAGAAAATAAATTATTGTTCACTCCCTCATGCCTCTGTGTTCATATTACAATTTTCTCAAGGAATGAAACAAAATCGAAAAATTCTAGACATCAATTTTCCCAACATAACTTCGCCAATATATCTTCTACATGGGATACGACGGACAAATCGCGACTTCCAACGCTAAAAATAATATATCATGTTGTAAAAACAACAAACATTACTTACAATAACACCGGCAGATAGATGCTACAGCTCCTTTACATGGACAACGTTCCCTCTTGATTACATTGTTTTCTCCAACGCCATGAGACATCAACTTCCTGTGTGCATAGTGAATTGAACATCTCCCGCCTCTTATTAGGAGCACTGTTTGAAAACGCAGCTGTATGTTGGAATTTTTACCTGTGTAACGGACCCATCCGAAGCAGTGAGGAATCTTTAACTTGCTTAATCACCCATCTGAGACACAGGACCATTTTAGAGACCCTTCCAAAGTACTAGGCTATGGTAACCGGTACATGTACTAAGCTATATACAGGGTGTCAGCCTGTCTGGCCAAGTAACCCTAGCCTAGTCCTTCCATAGGGACTTTAAATGGGGTTGGTGTGCCACAAATTGGCGTAGGCAAGTTAAAGATTCCCAACTACTTCGGATGGGTCCATTGCAATGGTCAAAATTCCAACGTACAGCTAATATGTTTCGGACGGTGCTCCTTATGAGAGGCGGGAGATGTTCAATTCACTATGTACACAGGAAGTTGATGTCTCATGGCGTTGGAGAAAACAGTGTAATCAAGAGGGAATGTTATCCATGTAAAAGGAGCTGTAGCATCTATCTGCCGGTGTTATTGTAAGTAATGTTTGTTGTTTTTACAACATGATATATTATTTTTAGCATTGGAAGTCGCGATTTGTCCGTCGTATCCCATGTAGACGATATATTGGCGAAGTTATGTTGGGAAAATTGATGTCTAGAATTTTTCGATTTTGTTTCATTCCTTGAGAAAATTGTAATATGAACACAGAGGCATGAGGGAGTGAACAATAATTTATTTTCTCTATTAAAACGACAGGTTCCTGTGCTGTGTCCCTCGCTTTCGGGGCTATGACTGCGTTTTCTACTCGATTTCTTGCAGTCTCCGTCTCCACGACCAGCTTTTGATGTGCTTGATATTGGATCTTTTGGATGAAGGGACGTCATCGTCTCAGTAGTTGCCGGACTACTAGGCTACTAGCTCTTGAGTTAGCTAACTTTCTTGGGAAAGTGAAAGTAGAGGATTACACAGTCATATCGCCCATAATACAAATCGCCCCAGTTCAGTTTAGAGAGCGTATAGGGGTTATCGTAAATTTTTTTATAAACTAGAAGCGTTAAAGATAGAAAATTAGGCATTATAGAAAAAAAGCATAAGTTAAAATAAATTTATATGCCCTACTGTAATAGGGTCATTTTTATTATGTATTTTCTTTATAATAGTTTTGTCATTTCCATTCTTAAAATTACATGTTTCCATGTCCAATTGTCATGTGACCAACCATGTGACTGGTCAGTTTAAATTTTAAGTCATGTGACTTCTAAAGACTTTTCTCATTGGTTTAATTAATTAAATTAGATTTTTGATAGTGGTCAGCCATTGTGGTTTGAGATTTGTGTCTGTGACATTTTCCTTAATTTTTGGAGTTTGGACTTATCAGAATTACTTGTAAGTACTTTTTATCACTTTATATTATGATCTAGCAAATGTACTCCAAGATCAGATGTGTAATTTCCATGATTTCAATATTTTTAATTTTACTCCATGTACTACTTACAAATTCCTTTGTGATCTTATGGCGGATCCTATAGTTTCCATTACTACAGATTTGAACCCTTATTTATACTTACCTGTTAACCTGTAGATTCCATATGGGTTAAAGCATTTGTATAGAATTGATTTATGTTTTTATTATTATCTCTGATAAAATGTATTGGAAGTTTGAGATCAAGTGTTAAGTTATGTTTTGTAATGATTTAGGTACTTGACCTTGACTGATAGAGATACCATAGCAGAGTCCACACACTGAGCCATATAGTTATAGGGTGCCTTGACCCACAGCCGGGTAAGAGAGAGATAACTCTTACTACTTCCTGTTGGCAGCCATTGTTATTCCTCTTTGTTAGAATTTTACATTTAAGTCACTTTATCTTATTTTATAGATTTGATAAATCTCTTTAGTTAATTTTAGTATTTGAATATATATAATATGAACATGTTAAAGTAAAGTTATTGCAGAAATATTTCATATTAAACATATGATTGATAATTATAGTATGTTCTCGGATTAAGTAACCCTCGTCATATTGAATGTGTGTTTATATAGGTATGAGAGTATGTTAGTCATTATTTATATGTATTTGTAGGGCTTCCTTGTTCCTATACGGAAGTGCAATAAATGCATGAACATCACACCGGTGTCACTTATTCGATCCCGCAGATTGCGCCCTACGCTACACTATGGTAGCCGGAAGGAGCCTCTGTTTCAAAATGACGCCCACGTTGGGACCCCGAAAGTGATGATGTCAGCAGTTTGTGCCTTCCTATTTCAAGCGCTTCAGTGATCCTGACTTCCTGTCAAGCATCTAGCTGATCCTGACTTCCTGTCAAGCATCTAATTGATCCTGACTTCTTGCCAAGCATCTAGCTGACCTGCAAGCATTATGGTGATGTAGATTGCATGTTTTCTTTGTAAATACCTACCCATATTGAAGAGTACCACATAAGTCTGTCATTCCTGAGACTTTGCTGAAATTTTATGAGGAGATACCTACCAGTCATTAGTCTGTCTACCTGTTCAGCAGCCATCCATGAAACTTAAGTATAATAATAATTATTACTTGAGATGTCACTTACCTGTCCATTGATGGTCATAGTGTATGATGTCTGTCAAGTCTGTCTGTACATCCAGTCATAGCGCAGTAATAGCTCACCTGGTCATATCGTACAGTCATAGCTCACCTGGTATATTATGTCGTCATAGCTCACATGGTATATAGTTCCGTCATAGACTACCTGGCACATCGTTCCGTCATAGCTCACCTGGTATATCATCCAGTCATAGCTCACCTGGTTATATGGTACTATTATGCTCACCTGGTCTACATTGTCATAGCATACCTTATTGTCATACCAACGCTGATTACCATAGCTCACCTGTTGTGCATAGCTCACCTGTTACGTATAGCTCACCTGACTACTATAGCTCACCTGGTATGGACTAACATTGTTTAGCTCACCTGGTCGTGCTGTAACTCACCTGTGTATCCTGTTTAGTTACATTTATTGGACATTATTATAACCCTGGAATTGCGAACTTTACTTTTATTGACTTTGTTATTCATCATGGCTACAGGAACTAGTGATGTGAAAAAGCAAGAAAGTGATGTGAAAAAGCAAGAAAGTGATGATGATTCTCTTGATGAATTTGACGAGAAAGTAACGTTGCAGCAGATGATAGACTATATCAATATCCGCACAGATTATGCTGTTGTGACGAAAGCAGAGATGGGTACGATGCAGTCATCCTCTCAGCGTAGACAACCGCTTCATGCTGATCCGCATTCACAAAGGTTATCCACTTCGACACCTACCGGTGCTAGAAGACGACTTCCGTCGACACCGGCTCCGCCACTTTTACCCTTACCTTATGGTACGCGACCAAATATTCCTGCGTTCTCCGGAGAGAATAAGGCCGGGGAAGTAACGTTCGACGTTTGGAAGTATGATGTAAAATGCCTTTTATCTGAAGGAGTATATCCAGCCTCCACTATCCGACAATCTATTCGGAACTCGTTGCGTGGCAAAGCCCGGTCCATACTTGTCACTATGGGGGAATACGTCACACCAGATTCCATTATACTGAAACTGGAAAGTACCTTTGGGAATGTTTGCGACAAAGAAGCCATACTGGAAGACTTTTACCGTCAGTCGCAGAATACTACTGAGAGTGTCGCAGAATACGGAATGCGTCTAGCCAATTTGCTCCAGATTCCTGTTGATCGAGGTTATATTACATCAGACGAACGTGATAGTATGCTGCGTTCCAAATTCTTTTCGGGACTTAAAGATCCACTGTTGAAGACCGCTTTTCGTTTTAAGTATGAAGCTACCCGAGACTTTGATACTTTGCTGCGTGACACTCGCGCCATAGAGCAGCAGATGAAAGCGACATCCGCGGCACCTACACCTACTCAGCCAGATACCAAGCCTGCAGTGAAACAACAGACAACTTCACGAGTATCACTAGAAGATATCGCAAAGAAGCTAGAGACTTTGACTACTCAAGTCAACGATCTTCAGACAGAGATGTCGACCGTTCGAAATGGTAACCAAAGACAAGGTTCCAGTTACCGAGGTACTACATATGGGAATCACAGAGGATCCTTTAATTAGTAATAGAGGGACATCCCAGTCACGTCAATTTTATAGAGGTGCAAGATCCAACTACCCTAGAAACCAGACCTATGGAAACCAAAGCAGAGGATATGGTTCTATAAACCAAGGCAGAGGATATGGTTCTATAAACCAAGGCAGAGGATATGGTTCTTTAAACCGGGATTAGTCACCATCGATCAGGACCAGATGGCTGACTATAATGATAAAGGTCCTACATGTTTTCGATGCAGACAACAAGGTCACCTTATGAGGGATTGCACTATCAACCTAGAGCACTCCAATATGTATTTTATCGATGAAAACCCTTCTGTTTTTAAGAAGATTATGAGCCAATACTTACCTCAACAGACCTCGAGCTCAATCCAGAGAGCCGGTATGGTTGGTTCAGCAAACGAGACTCTTGTCAAGATTGAGGATCATGATTTTAAAGCACTCCTTGATACTGGTTCTTCTATATCCACTATTAGCAGGAGTACCTACGACAAATTTTTATCATCGCATCCACTTGAACCGATAACAGATTTCCTGACCATAAAGTGTGCTGATGGTGCAACATTACCATATCAAGGCTTCATCACAGCAACTATTTCTACTGGAAACGATGCATTAACTGAAGAGCCACTGGAAGCCATTTTTCTCATAGTACCAGATATAGACTACCATTCACATGTTCCTGTTTTGTTGGGTACCAACATCCTAGATATTCTTTGGTCTAGAGCGAAGCAGACTCGCGGAACTAGGTTCCTACAGACAGCGAATCTTTCAACACCCTGGTACATGGCTCTACGAAGTATTTCCATCAGAGAGAAAGAACTAGTTCGAAACAACCAGACATTAGCCATAGTAAAGAGTTCAGAAGCGAAAGATATCACCATTCCGCCAAATACAGAAGTTATAGTGAAAGGCTACATGACCAAGCAGATTCCAACTCATCCTATGTGTGCGATTTTACAGCCAACACTGAAATCTAAGCTACCATCAGATTTGGACATATCGCCTTACTTGATCACCTACCATCATGATGACAGCGACAACATTCCAGTGTGTATCAGTAACGTTACCACGATGACAGCTACCATCCATCCGCATGACATTCTATGTGAGATTCAGCCTGTTTCTGTCCAGTGTACCATGAATGCTGTCAAGGACATTGTCGATCAACCATCCGATAAGATTAGAGGGATGAATATAGATAAGGACGAACTAGATGAATCACAGATACACCACCTTGAAGACTTACTACAGCGATATGATGACATACTGTCCAAGGCAGATGATGATATTGGTCACAACACTACCGTGAAACACCGCATTGACCTTTACGATCCTGTACCCTTTAAGCAACGCTATAGACGAATTCCACCATCGATGTTTAGTCAAGTTAGAGATCATCTTCAGCAACTACTATCTGCAGGAATCATTCGTAAATCCCATTCGCCTTTTACCTCTAATGTCGTGTTGGCCAAGAAGAAAGATGGAAAGTTACGTTTATGTATAGACTTTAGGCAGCTTAACCAACGTACAATTAAAGATAACTATGCCCTGCCACGCATTGATGAACTTCTTGAGTCACTTTCTGGCAACCGCTACTTCTCTGTTCTGGACATGAAATCTGGATACCACCAGATAGAGATAGAGGATTCACACAAGGAGCGAACAGCCTTTACAGTGGGACCCCTTGGCTTTTATGAGTACAACCGGATGCCTTTCGGGTTGACAAACGCACCGGCCACTTACCAAAGAGTCATGGAGGAATGTCTTGGGGATCTCCATCTGAACATCTGTTTTATCTATCTCGATGACCTGATTATTGTGTCCAAGACCTTTGAAGAACACTTAGATAGACTTCAACGTGTTTTCCAGAAACTGAGGGAAGCCGGACTGAAGTTGACTCCAAAGAAATGCCACCTTATGATGAAGAAAGTGAAGTATGTCGGTCATGTTGTATCAGAAGAGGGAATAGAGCCTGATCCACAGAAGATAGAGAAAGTTATAGAATGGCCCACTCCAACATCCAAAGAAGAAGTTAGACAATTCCTAGGTTTCGTTGGCTATTACAGGAAGTTTGTGAAGGATTTTTCTAAGATCGCTAAACCCTTAAACAGCCTTTTACCAGCTACTAGACGAAAAGGAACCAAGAAAAAGAAAGAAGAAGCCATGAATCCCTTTACCTGGAACGAAGAACAACAAACAGCTTTCGATGCTTTGAAGTCCCAGCTCATGAAGCCACCTATACTTGGTTACCCAGATTATAAGCAGCCCTTCGAACTACATACAGATGCCTGTGCGAAAGGATTAGGTGCTGTCTTATACCAACTTCAAGGAGACAAGAAACGGGTCATTTCCTATGCCAGCCGTGGACTTTCCAAAGCAGAGCAACACTATCCAGCTCATAAGCTTGAATTTCTTTCATTGAAATGGGCCGTCACGGAGAAATTTAAAGACTACTTATACGGCAACCATTTCACGGTCTACACTGACAATAATCCGCTCACCTATGTGCTAACATCTGCACAACTCGATGCCACTGGTCACCGCTGGATCGCCGCATTGGCAGCTTATAACTTCGACCTTAAGTATCGTCCAGGAAGAAACAACGCTGATGCTGATGCCATGTCACGTTTACCTGGAATACTAGAAGATCATCGCACATCAGATACAGTCACCTGCGATTCTATCAAAGCCATTTGCCAGTCACATCAGATTCAGCCTATTTACATAGAGAGTTTGACATCATCTCCAGACGTTATAGATAGCCATCTAGATTTACCCAGATTTCCAACGATAGATATCAGATCAGAACAACACTGCGATCCTGATTTATACCTCTGGTTTGATATAATTCAGCAGCAACAGAAGGTTATCAAGCAACAACTCCCACCTAGCACCTGGCAGAGTTCTCTACTTCAGAATTATGACCGCCTGCGTGTTATTGATAACATTTTATTCAGAGAGATTATCATAGATGATCAACCTAAGCTCCAGCAGATTCTTCCAAGCTCGCTCATTCCACGAGTACTCAACTACCTGCATGACAGATTCGGCCATCAAGGAAGAGATAGAACAACATCTTTAGTAAAAGACAGATTTTTCTGGCCTGGGATGTGCAAAGATATAGATAACTGGATTTCCAACTGCGGCAGATGCGTACGAAGAAAGTCACCAACCACCACTAGAGCTCCATTAGTTAACATCTCCACCTCAGAGCCATTGGAACTCGTATGCATGGACTATCTTTGCCTAGAAAGATCAAAGGGTGGATTCGATTCAGTACTTGTTATCACCGACCATTTCACTAAGTACTCGATTGCCATACCAACCAGAAATCAGACTGCAAGGACAACAGCAGAAGCACTCTTCAGAAACTTCATCGTACATTACGGCATTCCATCTAAGCTTCATTCAGACCAAGGAGCAAACTTTGAAAGCAAAGTGATCAAAGAACTGTGCCATCTTCTTAACATCACGAAGAGCAGAACAACTCCTTACCATCCTATGGGCAATGGACAGTGCGAGCGTTTTAACCGGACATTGATTGGAATGCTAGGAACACTAGAAGAAGATCAGAAGAAAGACTGGAAGAACTATATTAGTCCGCTCGTTCATGCCTACAACTGCACCCGCCATGATTCCACCGGCGTATCTCCATATCTACTGATGTTCGGGAGAGAGCCTAGATTGCCCATTGATATATCGTTTGGCACTTACCAGCAACCTCAACATCAGACAACGAGCAAGTACATCGACAAGTTAAGATCACGGATGAAGTACGCATATGACATCGCACAGCGCAACACGAAGAAAGCCCAGGAGAAACACAAGACTCATTACGACAAAAGAGTAAACGCATCATCGATAGAGGTTGGAGACAGAGTTCTTGTGAAGATTGTGAAGTTTGATGGTAGACACAAGCTACAGAACAAGTGGGAAGAAGACATTTACGTTGTAGTGTCTAAGCCTAACCGGGACATCCCTGTCTACAAAGTCAGGAAAGAGGATAGATCTGGACGACTGAGAACACTACATCGCAATCTCTTGTTGCCTGTTGGTTCAAAAGATCTAGACACCAGAGAAGATAATACAGACAGAGAACCGACTCCACGACTGAAGAAGCCTGAACATTTACCGAGCGGGACAAAGAAGTCACCTCAACCTGAAGAAAAGGCAGATATACCTACTGATCCCAGCACTGTTGTATCAGAACACAACACTAGCCATGGCGAATCAGAAGATGAAGATGATATTGTTTTGGTGCGAAACCCAGTGATATGTCCAAGAGAAGATTCTTGTTCATCTGCAGACACTGGAGGGACAGAATCCACTACCTCGCAGAGTCCATCTGATAATCACGATGCGACATCTGAAAAGCAGTCGGACCATAATGACCGTATTGATAGCACCAGTTCCGAGTCGGTTGCCAGATCATCAAGAGATGCTTTGGACCCTACACAGAATGATGGCTCATCTAGTCACTCGGAATCCGTACATTCCGAACAACCAAGACGACCAACCCGAGAGAGAAGACCTCCTGCCTGGACCAAAGACTATGATATGTGTGCTAGTGTACCGATAGCAGCTGGTCCAGACTGGAAAATCCGAGCAGATTATTTGAAAAGTTTTGCGCGTTCCGAACTGTTCAGTGACAGAGACAACGCAGCATTGACTTCCGCGCTACTCCGTATAGTGACTGAAAAGTGACAGTCTTTAATATTGTATCCAGATTTCTCACCTGTACCTCTCCATTTAGTGACTGAAAAAGGACAGTCCTTATGTTTTCAGATCCTCACCTATTCTACAACTGAAATAGACAGATATAATTGATTTCTTATGTCATTTTTATTTTCATTACATGTTTACATGATAACTGATAGTGTATTAGATTGCTATCTACATGTCTTATTTCTTTTATTTAACTCTTTTCGTATGCTATTTGAAATATGTTATAGGTGAATTCCTTATGATTTTGATTGAATAGCATATTTTGCAATTTTGTGATTTTTCTGTCATTTTGAGTATCCATTTTTCTTGTCTTTAGATATATCGAAAGACATTATGATGTTTGACTATAATGGATACTTTATAATACTTTCATATAATTGTTGCATACTGATACAATTATGTGTGACATATTTAGATTTATCATTTAATGTTATATGTTATGTCATATTTTGATATGATATTGCATTAATATATTAGTATTAGATTATATTAGATTGTGTGTGAGATGTGATTTTTGAGGTCATATCTTTGTATTTTTGTATGATTGAAATGACGAGGACGCCATTTTACCCTAGCAGGGGGAGAATGTAATAGGGTCATTTTTATTATGTATTTTCTTTATAATAGTTTTGTCATTTCCATTCTTAAAATTACATGTTTCCATGTCCAATTGTCATGTGACCAACCATGTGACTGGTCAGTTTAAATTTTAAGTCATGTGACTTCTAAAGACTTTTCTCATTGGTTTAATTAATTAAATTAGATTTTTGATAGTGGTCAGCCATTGTGGTTTGAGATTTGTGTCTCTGACATTTTCCTTAATTTTTGGAGTTTGGACTTATCAGAATTACTTGTAAGTACTTTTTATCACTTTATATTATGATCTAGCAAATGTACTCCAAGATCAGATGTGTAATTTCCATGATTTCAATATTTTTAATTTTACTCCATGTACTACTTACAAATTCCTTTGTGATCTTATGGTGGATCCTATAGTTTCCATTACTACAGATTTGAACCCTTATTTATACTTACCTGTTAACCTGTAGATTCCATATGGGTTAAAGCATTTGTATAGAATTGATTTATGTTTTTATTATTATCTCTGATAAAATGTATTGGAGGTTTGAGATCAAGTGTTAAGTTATGTTTTGTAATGATTTAGGTACTTTACCTTGACTGATAGAGATACCATAGCAGAGTCCACACACTGAGCCATATAGTTATAGGGTGCCTTGACCCACAGCCGGGTAAGAGAGAGATAACTCTTACTACTTCCTGTTGGCAGCCATTGTTATTCCTCTTTGTTAGAATTTTACATTTAAGTCACTTTATCTTATTTTATAGATTTGATAAATCTCTTTAGTTAATTTTAGTATTTGAATATATATAATATGAACATGTTAAAGTAAAGTTATTGCAGAAATATTTCATATTAAACATATGATTGATAATTATAGTATGTTCTCGGATTAAGTAACCCTCGTCATATTGAATGTGTGTTTATATAGGTATGAGAGTATGTTAGTCATTATTTATATGTATTTGTAGGGCTTCCTTGTTCCTATACGGAAGTGCAATAAATGCATGAACATCACACCGGTGTCACTTATTCGATCCCGCAGATTGCGCCCTACGCTACACTATGGTAGCCGGAAGGAGCCTCTGTTTCACTACTCTAGTCATGTCACATGTATAAAAAAGTGCATATGTCAAAATTGTGCAAAATGACGGTAAATATCAGTGCAGAAGATTCATCTACATATGCTCCAGATGGCATTCATTTCAACAACTATGGGAGGAGGGTCTTGATATCATAAGATCACTAAAGAGCCACTTATATATACCTACCTCGGCCCTAAACCTTACAACCAATACATTAACGTGTCATCAAGGAGGAAATGTGCCCATCCGCACAGAAAATTATCTTCTACACACATTTGAGTCACATTTGAGTCACATTTGAGTCACATTTGAACCAAGTTTGAGTTTTGAAATAAATGGACAATCTCAAATGTGATCAGGTTAGCTCAAGTTTGAATGGTTTTATAGCCTGAAATCTCACAGGTTTGAATTTTCTCAAACCTGAGAATCAAACTTGAAATGTGGTGTTTTCCAAGAAGAAATACTAAGATTACTTTTCACATTTGACTCATGCAAACTTCGAAATTTCGACGTTGTTATTTTGAATACACACGATTTTACCCTGATCAGACTAAGTTCAGAATCCACATGCGAGTCTAACTTTGAATTATGTCTTAGTCTAAGAAATTACTATTTCTACTAATAACAGATTAATTATAAGTCCAGAATTCACATGCTAGTCTAACTTTGAGTTTTGTTTTAGAAAATATTCCTGCTGAAAGATGCAAAAAAGACTAAGTTCAAATAAAAATGACTTGTATGTCCTTTCATCATATTATTCAGTAGCAATGATTTCAATTCAATACGACAATCGTAAAATTGCAACGATCGAAAAATGTCACTATTAAATTTAAGGTAAGCATTACTATATACATTTGTATAGAGTTTAGATCTGGGCCCGGCACCATAGACTAAGAATTGACTCAAGTCTAAATTTCAATATTCTTTTGTCTTGATATAATACTAGTATTAAATGACTTGAAATCATTCAAACAATTTTTTTCTACTTTCAAAGTGGAATAGAATGGATGAACTCAATATTTCGAATTCTCACTGATTTGTTATTTATCGTACTTCGAAAATTTGATTTAAGTCAATTCTTAGTTTATGGTGCCGGGCCCTGACCATGCTGACTAATCCTTTTCAACAAGATTTGGAGGAGAACATACGATAACATCATCACTAGACGAGTTCATGTAAACACACAACATTTTAATGTCATCAATAGGCACAGCTACTTTCAGTGCATTTTGACAGTCGGGAAGCTTGAATACTCCCATGTGTTTCATCTGTTGAATTAGTAATTTCATTTATTGGAAACATCGGAGTATCCCTCACTGTATCATCTAGCGGTGTTACTATGACAAATGTCTGTGTAAAATTAAAATTCCTTTTCATATAATGTATGAAGTAATGAATATAATTCCACATCGTTTATCACCGTCAAGAGTGTAAGATATAGTGTAACTATTTCCCACTTTAACTCTCGTATACTCTTTCGAAAAATTTGGCCTTCCTGCACATAGTTGCTGCAAGTTTGCAGCACTAGTTGCCGCAAGCTTGCTGCAACTATGGCGAGATTTGGCATGCAAATGAGCTAGGTCTTGCTGCACACATTTTCCTGCACTCCTCTGGCACGTATGTGCGGCTAGCGGATTTATTGATTGATAATTAATCCAGCTTAATCATTTCTCATTTCTCATTTTAACACATTTTGAACAGCCATTAAATTCGATCATCATTTAAAAGATATGTATTCCATTTTCACTTTTCAGTCATTTAGTTCCCAAACCATCATTTGAAGTATCAAGACGTCATTCAGTATCAGTATATTTTCATTACATGAATGTGGCACACCTCTTCCCACTTGACTGTTTCAAAGTCAGAGCTTTGAATGTCAGCGGCCTTAAGGTGGCTCCACACACCTACCCCCCAAAAAAGATCCTCTCGTTTAAATTTTCTGAAACTCTCGGAATTTGATAATTGGTATACAAGATTATATTTTGCAAAGTATGAACAAAATCGAACCTACTTAACTGTTTTCATGACGCTTTGAATTTTGGCGGTTCTGGGGTTTCTCTTCTATTTTTGCCAACGTTGCCAATTTGAAGAAAGTATGCTGATTTTAAAAATATTTTGCTGAATTTATAAATGTTTTTATGATTTAATTTTATATTCAAACTATTTTTTCAACTTTAAACAAAGATATTGAAATAAACTAAGAAAATGTAGGAATTATTACAAATTTAAGATCATCTAGTAGGTTAAAAACTCGTGTTTCGATCGTCATTTTTTGACGTTATATGCCCATTGCATGAATTTCTATCGTTTAATTTTCTTGAAACCAATATCAAATGATAAACTAATGTATATGAAGTATTTCTATGCAATATGAACAAAATCGAACCTAGCGAACGGAAGTTATGACTATCTTTGTAACCCCACCCCCTTAGTTTCTACGTTGCAATCCATATTCATTCGACGTTATAGTGACGTCAGAGGTAAGTATAAATCAGCGTATGACTACAGGAATTTGTAGAAATTCTGGACGGAAACGGCCTTATCGGAAACCTTACAAAGCTTTCATAGTGTGTGTCCATACATACGAGATTCTTGATATGTCTAAGCAACAGAACGTCATCCCCCTCAAAGAAATTTAGGAAAAGAGAAAGTAAAAGCGCGAATCTAGAGGGAGAAAGACTCAGAATTAAGAATTAAGAACTTATGCGCTCTCATCCTGATATTTTTTTATTTGGTGAGGCAGGGGCAGAGCTTTCAATAATCTTTTAAGAAGGGGCGATTCTGAAAGAGATTTTGCGATTAATCAGAGTGCCTTTACTAAGAAAGTAGGCGTCAGTTTTTCTCAAAGTAGGTCGTGACAAATAATCGGGTACCGACTTATAAATGGGAGGGGGGAACTAGGCGCTGTTTCGTATACGTTTCGGGACAGGTATTAGGTAAGAAATAATTTTCTCCGACTTTTATGAATAAGAAATTTTAAAAGATCAGGCTATATGTTAAAGTCAGATTCGTGAGCGTATCCAGAAACTCAACTACAGTGTGCACATGTAACTGTTAATTGGATGACTTACGATACTAGGAGGATTGAGGGCATTGAAGGATATTTTATTACATTATCTACATATAGCTCATATTCCAACATCTAGAAATATCATTAACATAGAAAAAATCAAAACAAGCTTCGATGACAATCTAATTTAATATTCAGGGAAATGCAAAGTGCAATGAATGTGAGCGTCAAAAATATCCTAGATATAGGAAAATAGGAGCTATACGAAGTTTTATTTGAAAAATATGTAGTAACGACCATAATATTGCCGAATTTGTAAAATGTTATCTCCATTTACCTCTACTGTAAAAACGCAAAACATTGTAGATGGCGCTAGTGAAATGAATTATCTAGAGCTGTGCACCCCGAATTAAAAATTACGTTTTTAAACTGCTTTAACTACGAAAGTATGAGTTAGATTCGCCGGAAAATTTTAATTTATACAAATGAGAATGTAGACTTTCATATGAAAAGAAAGATTTTGCATTATAAACTTTTGTAAAGATAATTTTTTTTCAGGGACACCGTACCTTTAAAATAGTGTGTAAAATTTAACAAAATCAGAGATATTACGGCAGTATGAATCTGAGAGAAGGGAAAAAGTAAACGAAAACTTATTTTTATGGACGTCATTCACCTCGCTCGTTCTCGATAATGCGTTTAATTATCTGCATAATGGTGCATCTTTGAACAAAGCAGGATTGATACTAAAATTCGTTCGATTTAAGTTTTCAAATAAAGAAACCTAGTTCGATAACATTTCGCTGCAAAGTAGGAAAGCTGACAAAATTGCAGAAAATTTTAATTTATACAAATGAGAATGTAGACTTTCATATGAAAAGAAAGATTTTGCATTATAAACTTTTGTAAAGATAATTTTTTTTCAGGGACACCGTACCTTTAAAATAGTGTGTAAAATTTAACAAAATCAGAGATATTACGGCAGTATGAATCTGAGAGAAGGGAAAAAGTAAACGAAAACTTATTTTTATGGACGTCATTCACCTCGCTCGTTCTCGATAATGCGTTTAATTATCTGCATAATGGTGCATCTTTGAACAAAGCAGGATTGATACTAAAATTCGTTCGATTTAAGTTTTCAAATAAAGAAACCTAGTTCGATAACATTTCGCTGCAAAGTAGGAAAGCTGACAAAATTGCAGAAAATTTTTGATGATCATAGGTAATCAGAGATACAATACTTTAAATAGCTGATCCATTATATCGCTAAAATCTCCAAGAAATAGCCTGTTAGATATTTAAACTTCATGCGCGGATCCAGAGGGGGGGGGGACCGGGGGTCCAGACCCCCCCCCCCCCCCCCCCCCCTGAGATTTTCGGAGATGGGGTCCAGCTTTGACCCATTTCTAATTGAAAGGGGTCTAAAAATGCATAAAAGGCTTTGAAACCTAAAATTTCGGCTCGCTTCGCTCGCCATTTACACGATTATTTTTCTGCAAAATTCCTTAATCACTTTCAATTTTTTTATACTAAATAGTTTTATATAACTGTCTTGGGTCTCATGAACTCGTATTTTCAACGGGTCCATAGAATAACCGGAATGACACCTATTAACCGAAATGACGGGGTAATAACCGAAATGACGCCTAAATTAACCGAAATGACACATATTTTCGTTAGATATAGACATTTTCCTTATCACAGTGGTCTGTTTCATTAAATAGTGCATGAATTATATGTATAAAATAAATATATCTTGAAGAAAAGACTTTAGGCTTGAATCTCCTCTGATTTTTTGTATCAGTGGACCCGTACACAATGGCAACGATCGCAACTGTGGCCATATCTTGAGTACTATTCTCGCTGGAATTCAAATATGTTCATCTTTTATCATTATCATGATCGATGATTTTCAGATAAATCCATAACTGTGGCGGATTCAGGTGGGGGGGAAGGCAGTGCCCAAACAATGGGCACTTATGACATGCTTTTGGAAGCATTAAACTACTGTTTCCGTAATAAATATATCAAATAAGTCAGAAATACCCCCAAACACACCAGAAACCACCGATTTTAACAAATTTTCGGGCATAGATAACAAAGTCAGGTTCATGTCCATTGTCTGTAAGGGTGGACGTACACATGTTTCGGAAACAACCTACATTGAATCATGTCTTTATCTGAGGGATGAATCGGAAATGACAGCCCTATGCAAGGCATATTTAACACATATTTCTTGACCAAATCTTCGATACAACCTTCTATAAAACTGACATCTTTTTATTTTTCAAGATCGTTTTAAATTTGAGTTCATGATCAATCTTTTTAAAATGAACAATTAAAATTGCTTTGGCCAAATTTAGACCGGATACCTTCAAAGGTAAAAATGCATGTTTTTCTTCATTTTTAGAATCGAATTGCCAAGAAATAATTAAACCTTTCAATCTGGTCGATGCAGGGAATGGGGCACCCGTGATCTCTAGTTTAATTGTCAAGGTTTATCATTTACTTTCATTGTATTATCTTTACCTTACAAAAATTAACAAACAAATGCGGATCTATAGAGTAATGGTTAGGGGGTCAGGTCCCGCCTGCAATTTGCATAAAATGCTGACTTTTTTCCTAGTTTTACATGAATTTACGATTGGACACACCCATAGGCTTACCTCTCTTACCTTTCAAAACTTCTCTTGATTCGCCTATTTCCTCCTGAACATGTTGATTTCTGCATGCAGTGCAAGAACAATGCAGCATCAGAAAATGTCGAATACTTTCAGATATATACTAATTATTAGCTCTACTGGTCTAAGATCAGTCGAGCTTATGCGATCGCCCTGTGTCCGGCGTCCGGCCGTCTGTCTGTCCGTCCGTTAAACTTTTCTTGTGAGCGCGAATCCTCTGAATCTGTGAATAGTACAAAATAAATTCTTTTTGCATTATAATGGGCCTCTGGTCTAGTTGTGCACCTGATATTTTGTTTTAGCCCCTGACCCCCAGGGTCTTGGAAAATGGGTGTGGTCAATTCAAATTCTCACCAAAGTATAACCCTAAAGTATCATTTATGAACACTGCTTGAACTGAGCAAGGGATGAATGAAAACTTTGAAATGCACTTAAAAATAGGACATTTTGTGCTCAGTCTTTCAGGTTTTGAGGCTTATTTTCTCGGATGATTTTTTCATAGTTCCTATTTGGAAATTTAGGAGTGATATTTTTGGAAAAATAGAGGAAATTTGGCATTCGGAAGGGGCCGAAATTCGGCCCTAAAACAAGGTTGGTCGTTTCTTCAAACGTATTTGAAAATTTCTGTTTACAAAATTTTCTCAAATTTCTAAAACCTGGATCCTGTAGCATCATATCCCAGCCATTTTGCTGTCTTTCGGTATATTTAGGACATAATTTTCACAGATTTTGGTCATATTTCATTGTTTAGATTGAGGATCACTGACGAGGGTTTATTACCAGAAACGTGCATGTCTGGTCTATGCTGTAGATTTATCTGATCTTAAATGATGCTAATGAATTTGAAGACGTTAAACATTTGATCTTTGACATACTAGGGTGACCTTGAAAATCAATAGGGCTCTTCCTTTTATCATAAGCAAAGCATAAGTTAGAATCCTAAATGTGCTTTATTAGTCTGAAAACTGGAAATTCAATCAATGAAAAGTGTGGGAATTTTCAAAGAAGTTACCTGTTCAAAACTGAAACATGTAACTTAACCTCTCTAATGTTGGCTCATAAACGTGTACGTTAAGTTTTTGTACGTCTTCCCATGTGTGATAGCCAATGTCTATTTAAGCTTGGATGAATTTAAAGAGTATGTTTTGTTTGCAGACAGGGGTGACGGACCGAGTTCATAGAATATGCAGAAAAAAAGTATGTGTCAGAACCCCCCTCCCAACACACACAACACGCATACAAGAAAATTGATGGCGATGTCCGTCCGTCTTTCTGTCTGCGCGTCAACAATTTGGTTCAGTAGCTGTTGAGTTGAGGTTGGTTGTGAGAGAACTATAAGGGGTACAATCTTCAAACTTGGTACAAAGATAATTTAAGCATGATGAGAGGATCGAAAAGCAGGTTTTGATTTTGACCTTGACATTGAGGTTTTACCTTGACCTTGAAAAACTGAATTTTGCGTTTACGTCAGTTGTGAAAGAACTTTAAGGGGTTCAATCTTCAAACTTGGTATTGAAGCAAAGCAGAGTGAGAGGATATGAACGCAGGTATTGTTTTTGACCTTGACCTTGAAAAATGTAATTTAGAGTTTTACTTTCACTTTACATGCAATTACGTATTTGAGATGTGAAAAGGAAAGGTTGTATTCTAGCTAGCTACCACTACTCGTACCGAGAGATGTGACGTCAGAAACTTCTTGGGGAAAATGAAGGTGATTGAACCATTTTGCATTTTCACATACATGTAAATGTATCCTCTGTCATTTGGAACCAATGCATATTTGGCATCTAGTTCAAGACTAAGCCTCTGTAGGGAATCAAGGAGCGGAATTACTGCATTCATAAACATGTTAATGGAGTCAAAATCGACCGACTTTACTCAAAGGGGTTGGATGGATGCACCCTCTCCTTGTACGTTGCTCTCTGGAGAAATTGATGTAAAATAATTCAACTGCAATGTAGGCAATACTAGGCATAATCTTTTTCAGGTGAAATAGTGTACATCGTGCCATGCAGTTTTTGCATAATGCAAAATTGTCACAGTCAGGAAATATTCTGATACGCGAAAAGGTTTCCGATCATATATAACTAATGTACGTTGGATCGAAAATGTGAAAAAAAGGACGCATACTGTGATGCAGCATGAACATGTAATGAATATTTTCAAATAGATATCCATGTATAGATACTGCCTAGAAGTTGTATTTGGGAAAAAAAATAAGACTTGAAAAAAACCCAAACGTTAAAAAAAAAAAGCGCCCTGTCATCCCCCTCCCCCTAAATCCGAGATCTATTACCATAGTGAAGATATTTAAAGATTAGATTTTTCTTAAATTGATCATTTTAAATCTGGCCATAAAATGTACCACCCTACATATAAACGAAAAAAAAAGTAAATTAACGCATAGAGAACAAAAGTTTTAACGCAACGTGTTATAAGGAAAGGGCACATGTAATGTTGGGAAACATTTGTCCAATTCCAATTTTCTTTATCTATTGAGAAATAAAATATGTTTAAAGCAATGCATATTTAAAGTCGCAGAATTTCTCATTTTCACTTGTGTACATAATGAGTTTAGAGGGATCCGATACGAATGAAAATATGACGTGAAAGCATGAAAATCGTCAAATAGAATATGAAGACTTACAAAGGTGAAAGGATTAAAAATATGTATAGTATTGTGATGGACATTCTTTGTGTATTGGGAGTCATCCCCTAGTGATTAACCGAGTGAGCCGACAACTTAATTTTTAACAGGGGGTGATTACGCAATAGGGGTGGAGAGGCACGCGGTACACAGGTTTTCTTTATTTCCTATGTCAATGTTATGACTGATTAGACCTTACGGGGGCATTGAAAAAAAAAAGATTTATTGAAACTACAAAGAGTTTATCAAAAAAAAAAAACGTATAAGACAGAAACCCAGAAAACAGTGAGACATTATACTAAATCAAAGATACTGATATCGACTCGAAAGAAATTAAAAAAAAAAAAAAAATTCAGGTACGCAAATGTATAAAATACAGAAAAGCATATGTAGATAAAAATATATCTAACAAATTAACAGAAAAGAAAAAAAGATACGACACGACACAAAAGGGCAAAAACACTGTTACTATAGTTATGTAAAAAAAAAGAAGTCTTCTTCGTTCTTTCTTTTCTCGAATAAAATCACTCAATAAACGGAAAAAATGAACTTGAATGATTTTTCACATCACAATGCTGTATAATTCTTTCCCTTTTACGAAAGACCTTTATCGATTTCAAACATTCTCGATAGAACATTGTATTACCCCTTCCCCCTTTAAAAAAGAAAGCCTAAGTGATGTTTTTGACTCGCTTTCAGCTGAATAAATTAATTCTTTTGTTATCTTTTCTCTTTTATTTTACGCACTGAACAGTACCTGAATCCACACGTTCACTTATGATGCTTAATCGCTTAATCCCGACATTCGAGAAAGACCAACATTGAATCAGTTTAAATATTCGTTAAAACGAAAATACCGGCCTGATCCAGTCCCCTCTCACTTCCTAGTTGGAAATAGAAAGTACAATGTCATTCTCACACGCTTACGGAATTGTTGTAGTTCTTTAAATGCGGATTTATTTAGAGTAAATTTAACAAATACACCAAGCTGTTCCTGCGGATCTCAATCAGAAGACGTTTTTCACTTCTTATTTGAATGTCCCAAATTCAATTTGCCAAGGACAATATTTCTATGTAAATTATCTCAGTTTGGTAATCTGTCTGCTGAAGATATACTTTAACGTAGTGAGCTACAAAATCCATCCAATAATGTCTCAATACAGATGATTTTAATTGAATACATAAAGGCAACACACCGATTCTAAGTACTAAATAAAAAAATTAATTTTAATCTTAGGTATGCTAGTATAGGTTCATTTCAAGGTCATCACTGCGCTATCTTTCTCTCTCTCTCTCTCTCTCTGTTCCGTTTTGTTAGATAAGACTCATTTGATTTATTCTCTGTAAATTTAGAAATTATCATTTTCATTTCGTTGTTTCTGTTTTGTTTTAAGATAAATATGTGTGCATGCCTCTTATGACCGCATTGTATGTAATATTTATGTAGGGAACGGGCAACATATAATGTTGGCATAACTTACGCCCAATCCCATTCAGCTTACTATCTGAATAAAATATGTTTAAACTAAACTTATGATGCTGCATATTGGTCACTTTGAACCGGTCAAAACTGGTTACATGTATATAAATTCAAGTGACACTTGGCTAACTGTCACATGCAAATAACAGCCGACATTCCAATAAACATGCCAAGGTACCGAAGTCCATTTTGAAACATGTTACCTTTAATTAACATATGATCGTTTCTCCCCCTCCCTTTTTCCTTATCGTGATTTTAATACATGGTTTATTGTAAAATAATAAAGAGAAATGGAGGTGGGAGGAAAAACTATTATCTTTGTAGGCGTGCTTTCAACCAAGTTCTTTTAAGAATTTATTTAAGATGTTTTTAATGACTAAAATTTATATGAAGTCAATATCAGTTTTATATTAACGTCGTGTATCACCAATCAATAATCTACATATTGTTACTTCGCATATATTTATCGTTAAATTATTTCAATGAAAATGTTCTCTTGAATATACAAATGTATATTTTTTTTAAACACCACAGATATTTTTTAGTATTTGACACAGAACATATAGAAGGATATGTCGGCCGACCCGTGGTCCTAGTGAGGCTCGAACCAGCAACCTTACAGTCTCATATGATTAAATTCTTATAGATCTGCAGCCAAAACGTTAAAGTCAACCCCCAAAACCGTTAATTTTTGTGCGCCAACCCTTCAGAAATCCTGATAATAATTCTTTGAACGGTAAATTTTTAGATTTTAATCAAACATCGAAAATTTTCGATTCATTTCGATACACACTACCTCGTTTTTGTTAAACCTGCTTCTTTTCTCTTTGTTTCCTGTGAATGTGTAAATATTTTTGTAAACTCTTTACTGGCTTCTTGTATCCTCCGCATGACGGCTGTGTATGAAATAAAGCTAGATACATACTCGTAGTGCTTATATTTTTAAAATGTTTCTTTTTCAACTTTTCTAATAGTGCTTTGTACCTGTAAATATTTTTGTCTATTTATTAGATTGGCTTTTTCCTCCTCCGCTTAACGGTTGTGTTAGGGATCTAGCTAATTTTTTTCCTTCGTTTTGGCTTTTTCCTCCTCCGCTTGACGGTTGTATTATTAAGCTGAATATTTTTAAATACATTTTATTTAGCTTCTTTAAGCTTGAATGTTTTATGACCATGACTTTGACTGAATACGACATATCAAGGCGTTAATCAAACTATTAAAAAATGAAAAAAAAAAAAAAAAATAGATAAATAAATAAAATGGACCCATGATACGCGAGCCACGTCCTAGTCGTTGGGTCTGGAAATATATTCATACATTAACATGTACGATATATGGCAAAGAGTTCTACTTTTTTAAAATAATCATTCATACTTCAAATCGTGGTAATTGCTATGAAAACAATACAGGTAATATTATCTGCAGGCATGATAATTGTTATGAAAACAACACTGTCCATGTATACTATCTACAGTGAAGGTAATCTTATATCTGCAGATGTAAAACTAACCAGTCTTTAAACTCAAGATTCTTCTATCTTTATAAAAATTACATAGCCATCACCTTTCCAACCATGTAAGTATCATTAGTATACGAACATCAAAAAACCTGCAGGCTTGTACTTTTTATTTCAGGCGTCTGCAGGCTGTAGTATACAAAAATGAAAATCTGTATTCATTTAAATTTTTGTCATAGGTTGGTTTTTCGGCCATTGAGTGTCTCATATTGAAATGAAAAAAAATATATATAAATAGATAAATGATTAAAAAAAATAACACACACACACACCATGAAATGTCTTGTAATTTGACGATAAGATATACTCGATAGATTCAACGTTCATTCACGAATATGGTCACAGATATTGGGAGGGGGGGGGGGGTTAGTTGATCATGTTAAATGGGCTATATATCAAGTCAGGATTTCAGCTGAGCATTTTGTATAATGATAATCGGGTTCTTTCTTATCAGAAGAAACATCCAGGGTTTTTTTTATTTTGGGGAAGGTGCCTGTGCCTGTCCCATTTGGGAAAATTTGGCGACATTTTGCTGAAATTGGAAAATTTTGTACAATTTCTCATCAAAGTATAACCCTAAAGTATCATTTATTAACACTGATAATTCATTGATTTGCTTGAACTGAACAAGGGATGAATAAAAAACTTCAAAAAATGAAATAGGACATTTTGTGCTGACTTCCAGGTTTTGAGTCTTATTTTCTCTGGTGATTTTTTCATAATTCCTCTTTGGGAATTTCAGTGTGATTTTTTGGGAAAAATAGAGGAAATTTGGCATTGGGAAGGGGCCGAAATTCGGCCCCAAAACAAGGAAAAAAAAACCCTGACATCTAATATCAAATAGCCTTGAATAAGAATGCGAAGAAGAGGAAATTCGAGCTTATAATCTAAAGATGACGAAATATATCAATTGAACATCATAGTGTGTATTTATTTTACTATGTTGCACTATATCATGTCCATTTAACTTAAATAAAGCGTCATTTCGGTTAATTTAGGCGTCATTTCGGTTATTACCCCGTCATTTCGGTTAATAGGTGTCATTCCGGTTATTCTATGTACCGTTTTCAACAGTCCCTTACTTCATAGGATGTAACCTTCCTAATCTTTTTTCAAGGTTGTGTCATTTTAAGATATCAGATTATTTGGGAAAATGACTTATCTATTTATTCTCATGAAATATAGACAAAATGTGAATTAATCAAAATTTTCTCGGCTCGCTCCGCTCGTTGGTTTAAGGAGTAAAATATTCAATGTTATAAATAATCATCTTTATCGAATCAAGACAAATTGATATTTCATATATAACAAATTTTCAGGCTCGCTTCGCCCGCCAATTCTTCACATAAATAAACGTGAAAGGAAAGCTAACAGTACCCGCTATCAAAAAATCAATCCTTAGAGTCCATGATCCCCAAAACATACCTACATGATAGGTAGACATCCTACAATTGTGGACCCCCTCTGACCAAAAATGCTGGATCCGCGCATGTTAACCAATATTCTCCTATTCGATTTAATTTCAAAGTAACAAGTTGTTGAATTTCCGATGATGACGTTATAAAAAGGAAACTTTTACAGCGATAGCCAGGGGTCTTATTCATTGATATTTTGTACGTATATAGATTAAACGATAAATCTAGCTAAAATTAATTACTACCCTATCAGATTGTAGACGATAATTTTTTGGTTTCATCGATAGCAAACTTGCTGAAACCCGTTCTGAAATAAGCGAGATAGAAGAGTTTGAACGCCAATATTTCCTAGCGCTGTGGACACTTTTCATCGGCAAGTTCACAATATTTATTTGGCGCGTTAGATCATGACGTCATAATCATAATGACGTCAATATCCTCGGTAAGAGAGCCTCCGAAAAGACTATATATTCGGATACTCTGTGGAGCCACCTTAGATTTTATTGGCTGTGACTTGTGCATGTGACTGATACATGAATGTGCAGCTTCTGGCACGTACTCTTTTGTTTCTATTCTATAGTTGCAGCTAGCTGCATAGAAAACTTTACCCGATGCTCCTTTTTTGCTTGAAATGAATTGATGCAGCTAGCGGCAACCATGTGCGGCTAGAAGCAGCTTTGTGCGGCTACCTCCAACCTAATTTGTATTAAGATTTTGTGTGCAATCTGTGTGCAGGTAGCGGCATATACCTGCACACTTCTTTCTGCATGCTTTTATGGTTACAGCAAGCTTGCTGCAATTTTTTTTTATTTTCGTAAGGGAATTAATTGTAACACAACACTGTTCTTGATTCTTATTCGTTTGAACCTTAAAATGGCTCCGTCTGGTTGTTCATGTAATTAATTGGCGATAGCTACATAACAATCACGAGGTATGTCGTCTGTAGTCAGTCTTGTAATCTTTCCCAAAGCAACCACTTCTTTTTGCAAAGGGGTACATTTTTTGAAGGAATTTCTTTTCATGCTTTGTAGAAGATTTTCTGCTCTGGAGCCCTTTTCCAGATTGTTCTCTTCTAGATAGGGTAATCCGTGAACTATGGAAATGGAATCAATCAATTGTGAATGCACATTCTGTGTACCTTTGATGAGTTTCATTGAAAAAAAAACCATTCCCGTCTTCGAACGGGAAACACGAATAGCCCAAAAGAGGGCCGAGCTGTTTTACATTTTTCGGTAAGTGCAATAGCAAATGAAAGTCAAGCGTTAAATATCTCGAGCTCTATCAAATGTCATTACAAATTGCTCCAAGAGATTTTCCGCATGCTGCAAGTCCTCATCTCTTATTGAATTTTGTAATAGTAAATAAATTCTCCCACTTAATTAGAAGAAGAAAGTTGACTATAGTAAGAATTTCCCAATTTATCAACCAGAATAACTGGGCCATAGTACAAAGATTTAAATTCTGACGCTTTCCAGTATTTTAACTCGCTGAGGGGTCTAGGAGCTCTGGTTATGTATAGCAGTGGCGAAAACTGAAAATGACTTGTCTGAATTTTCCTTTGAAAACCAAAGTGATATCAGCCGTTTAATAATGCCCAGCAATACACAGTGCATGTAGTCAATACAGTTACTTTTCACTAAATCATAATATTTCGAACTGCCAAACCAGCATGGTACCTTTATTACAAGTTCAGGTCGGCCAATCTCAAATGCTTTTCTAGCGTGTTCAAGAGTATCGTTATGAGTGCGTTTTGGTTCTGTAGCACCGCTATATTGGAAAGGGAAAATGTGGGCTACGCCTTTGCCAGCCCTTGTCGTTTCGCCGGGCTAAGTACAGTATTGAGAGAGAGAGAGAGAGAGAGAGAGAGAGAGAGAGAGATTTGTTCAAGTTTTGTACTATATTTGCCATGGTACATGGGACTATGGTTCTTTATATAAATCTATGTACAAATAGGTCAATGTCAGTTTAGCATTATATCTGCCACGAATATATGTGACACTGTCTTTTTAACAGCATCATACGAATAGTACCTACTTTAAAAGCATTATATTTGCCATGAGAACAACAGTCTTTTTTAAATGCAGTGTACCAATGGATCGAAAGGTTCATACCTTCTCAATATGATTGCCATGGCTAAAGGAAACATTGGCTTTTGAAAGCATATGCATCTAGTGTTGTACTATGGAATAAAATATGCCATTCACTCTGATTTGTTCTATGTTATATTCGAATAGTTCTGATTGCTATATTTGTTAGACATACATATGTACGACAGTATGTTTGAATCAGACTATCCATGAGTATAATAGGGATCATGAATCTTTCTTTATACTGCACAGAATTATTCTTTATTCACTTATACCTTACCATTAGCATTAATAATTTAAAGCAAAGGAATGAATATAATATAATATACAAAACATTTTCGAAACATTTTCAAAAGGTTTCAAAAAGGTTCTGATGTAACATTTCTAGCAAAACGTTCTAAAAAACGTTTTGTGTAGGCCTTTCAACGACCGCTAGGTTTCGACTGAGAGTAACGACAACTCTTACCTTAAGTGTCAGAAATCGGGACATTTCGAGCTTCTTCATAAACATAATGGGCAAAAACCACTTCAAATCATGAAATATCTTATTTATTTATCTCTTTTTGGTTGTTGGACAAAGTTGGTATGATTAAGCACAATACTTTGATTTGTTTCATGTACTTTAAACAATAAATGGACAGAGAAAGATAGCACAAATTTGCACATTCGATTTTTAGACCGAAAAAGATTTTTCTTTGTGGTAAAACATTTGAAGGGAGGTAACTCTTTAATAATATCTGTAAAACTCGGGGGCCTTTAAACTAAGAAACGAATGAAAAGAAACGAAATGAACGAAAAAATATACAATTATATATATTACCGTTAAATCATTCGTTTACGATCAAATAGAGGTGATATTTTCCCTTGTATTCTCCTCCCGTGTGCCGCGGGAACCAGTTCGTATCATAGTATCTACATTTCAGCTGTGTTTTAAGAAAGGCTATCAAACAAAACTAAATGACAAGTTTTAATCTACTCATAACTGTAACCGATCTCGTTAAAATTCAAGGAGGAGCTCTGCGTTTATGGCAAAATGTGTGCAAACGAAAAATAAACATTAAAAATAAAATTGGCAGTTATACATGTATGTATCTGTAACTTCACGTTACATATCTAGATAAAAGACATAATATAAAAAAAATTACATGAAATGTGTCGATAAGTATGCATAACGAAGACAGCATCAAATAAGATAAATGATGAAAAAAAGTATTGGTCGTACAGTACAGACTTACACTGTTAGTTGCAAGACTTCGAGATTTATCCTCTATATGAATTTTAATCAGAACATTTACAGACGAGGCCATAATTAAAAAATTGTTTGTTTCCCCTCGCCCCGACCGGGTCAGGTAAACGCCGCCGAGTCAGATTTTTTTATAGCCAAAAAATCCAATGTTTTTTTTTTCATAAATCGAATCATAGGATAGGCGTTTGAACGCTATAAAGACCAATCGCTTATAAATGTGGAAGGGTCCGCTGAGTGAGCCAAAATTCAGGCATATTATCTAAATGGATAAAATCGAGTGAAAAAGAAAACTACTACCTGATCACAGTACTGTATGTACTCGGTTATTATGATTAACCTACGTTTCTCTAGAGGTTGTCGGCGGTCCGTGCTAGCTTCTTGCATCGTGAACGTCATTATCAATAGACTCAATATTACAATGAATTCTTGATGTTGTTCGTATAATTATTTTTCACTTTCGCTGTTCGCATACAATATACGGACCGAGAAAGAAAAGTATACAAACTTATTTCATCTTTATAATGCACTGGAAAACGCCGGCCATTTATAGTCCGTGACTCGTTGTTGCGCGTGGTCAATCTATACAAATTCAATATTTACATAACAAGTCGTAAAAAAAAGTTGAGATGAAATCGTTCTGTAGTGCATCTTATTCTTGCAGATTTGACGTTGCCGTAGAATGACCCTTTACGCCGCACTGAAACCCTTGATGCACTTGTTGCGGAAATATTTATCGGGTATCTTGGGACAATTTTGTTTGTACAAGACAACGTAATTTTCTTTTGAACATGTTCATTAAAATAAATAGACATGTCATACTTGAGCAGCGAAAGAAATTGAAACACAACGGATATTTTGTACGGAAAGAAGGCGGTGATTTTCCAGAAGTAAAAGACGAGAAATCGCCGGCTGCCAGCTCTTGGTCTTTATCATATCAATTAGAAAAACAGAGTGTGACTGCGCAGTTGTAAGGAGTCCAGTAATGTGCAATATGGATTCAAACGACTTTAAACATATTTGATACATGTGGTTCTGGCAGCAAAAAAATAAAAAAAAAGTACCTGCCTGCCGGGTCACTTGGAAAAAACAGACCCGGGGGGAGGGGAAACAAAGAATTTTTTAATTGTGGCCCGAGGTAGAAAAAAAAACTTCATTTTTTTCTGATTTGTGAGCTGCGTGGACAGTAGATGCTGACGTTATGTTTGCGGACGGCAAATACTGATTTTACGGTGCAAACATCCGATAATGTGTTATAGTATTTGCAAATCTTCTTATCAAAATGAAATTATTTTGTAATCCTTGCTAATTAAAGATGAAGGGTGTTACCCCCCCCCCCCCCCTGCGGTAAATGATAACATCTGCGTATATGCATGATAGCCATTTTTCTAACATTCATTTCGTTATATTTTCTTGTTTTAATACTTTATAGATTAAAAGAACGCTATATACATCTTCATAAGTTTGAATTGAATAAACGTATACTCAAAACATGTCACCTAAACTTGCAAGCGTGGATCTAGAGTGTGATGGGTTGGGGAGGGGGTAGTCTGAACCACCGCCACTCCATCCAACGTGATATTTGCAAAAAAGAAGAGGCTTTTCCAGATTTTTATTTAAAAATTATAGGTAACAAAAAAGAATTGGCTGAGCCCTCATAATAGATTATCCATTACAAACGGTTGGTGATCCGATGCGATTTTATCGATTATCAATCGGTTACGCAGAATTATATCATTTACACTCTGAAAGGTGATTTTTTTTACGACAATAATTACTGCAGCACCTCAAATGTACGATGGCCGATAGCAGCCAGTACGTCTCACTTGCAATTTTTGGCACTGTACATGTACATTTTTCAAGAAATGTACATGTACATTATACACTTAAACCTTAGTTGCTGTATGTACATGTACATTTTCCGAAAAATGTACATGTACAGTTTACACTTAAACCTTAGTTGCCGTATGTACATGTACATTTTCCGAAAAATGTACATGTACACTTTACACTTAAACCTTTGACTTATATTTTTACATATCAATACCGACCTTGAACTGATTTATGAATATAATATGAAGCAGCTGTTCTTCGACCGGGGGGAACTTACTTGTTATTTCATTCGCGGATCCAGCATTTTTGGTCAGAGGGGGTCCAAAATTGTAGGAAGTCTACCTATGATGTAGGTATATTTCGGTGCACATAATGGGGAGGGAGCAACGTGTTCACTAAGGATTGATTTTTGAGGGCGGGTATTGTTAGCTTACCTTTCACGTTTATTTTTATGAAGAATAAGGGAGCGAAGCAAGCCTGAATTTTATTTAGATATGAAATATTAATTTGTCTTTGCTTCGATTGAGATGATTATTTATAACATTTAATATTTTACTCCTTGTATCGGCGAGTGGAGCGAGCCGCGAAAATTTTGATTAATTCACATTTTGTCTATCTTTCATGAGAATGAATAGATAAGTCATTTTCCCAAATATTCTGACATCTTAAAATGACAAAACCTTGAAAAAGATGAGGGAGGTTACATCCTATGAAGTAAGAGACTGTTGAAAATACGAGTTCATGATTCCCAAGATTATTTGGTATAAAAAATTGACAATGATTAAGGAATTTTGCAGAAAAAAAATCGTGTATTTGTAAATGGCGAGCGAAGCGAGCCGAAATTTTAGGTTTCAAAGCCTTTTTATGCATTTTTAGACCCCTTTCAATTAAAGATGGGCCAAAGCTGGACCCCATCTCCGAAAATTTCAGGGGGGGGGGTTCCAGACCCCCGATCCCCCCCCTCTGGATCCGCGCATGGTTTTTTCATAAAACTTAACTATTCAGTTAAAACTTATTTGATCGAGTCAGGTTAAAAAATTTACAAATCGACGGATTTAAAAGTAAATTATACAAGGTTTAGCTATCTTATTATTATTATTATTTTTTTTTTTTTTTTTTTTTTTGCATACATTAAACAGGCTTTCTATTGGAACTACTTTTCTACTTTTTGTTTGAACCTTTGAGCCAAACATTTCTAGGGATTGAAAACTTCATAAAAATTCAAAGCAAATTATTTTTTTCTCTCGAAAAAACCCAAGCACCCCCCCCCCCCCCTCAGAAAATATTGAAAAATATTGAGCCAAAAATTTCAAAACTCACGAAGCGAGCCAAACATTTCTCATGTGTTTCTAGAGATTGAAAACTTTATCAAAATTCAAAGCAAAATATTTTTTTCTCTCGAAAAAACCAAGAAACACAAGACAGAGAGCAGTAAATCTTATTTATGTCAAGAGAGCATGAACATAATATTTTAGAAGATCTTTTATCATTTCGGGTGCATCTTTATGGAACTCTTTACCTGATTTCATTAGAAACGCTACAACATTGACATCTTTTAAAAACGGGTATCTGAAGCATTACTTTGACTCTTAAATTACTATATTGATGTTGTTTTACAGGTATGTATTTTTGTAAGTGAACTGTGATATTTATGTTTTATTTCATTAAGGTGATATAATGGACTTAATTTACTTCATATGTACATATTTTTAAGACAGGTCCACATTGTAAACCAGTTCATTTTGTAGCTTATCCTGTATAAATAAAGGAAATAAATAAATAAAGCACCATCCCCTCAGAAAATAGACCGTGTCTTACCATTGTTCAGGAACTATTTGTTCAGTAAATGCAAAGCAAGTCATTCGACGTGAAACCACCATGAGATTACTGAAGACTAGTAGCTTGTGTTCATCCTTTTTTAAATGTTTTTATCGCATCGTGTAAGACATTCTGTTTGTTCCACACATTACTTTACCTTTTGTTAGAATTCTTAGTTTTGGGGTGAAAAAGTAGTAATAGTAGGAGGATTTTAAGAAAAAGTAGGAAAAATAGGTTCAAAACAAAAAGTAGAAAAGTAGGTCCAATAGAAAGCCTGTTTAATGTAAGCAACAAATAATAAGATAGCTAAACCTTGCATATTTTACTTTTAAATCGGTCGGTTAGTACATTTTTTAACCTTACTCGATCAAATAACTATCAAATGAATAGTTAAGTTTCATGAAATAACAAATAAGTTCCAACCCCCCCCCCCCAACCCCCCGGTCGAACGTCACACAGTCCATAATTTTAAAAAAAGATACATATATCAACATTCACCACAGCATGGAAATTTTGAACATTTTAATTTGTGGCAAGGTTGTTGTAGAGGTGTCCATGATTCTTCGAACACGGTATGGGATGTCAAAGAACAGCTGCTTCATATTATATTAATAAATCAGTTCAAGGTCGGTATTGATATGTAAAAATATAAGGCAAAGGTTTAAGTGTAAAGTGTACATGTACATTTTTCGGAAAATGTACATGTACATACGGCAACTAAGGTTTAAGTGTAAACTGTACATGTACATTTTTCGGAAAATGTACATGTACATACAGCACCTAAGGTTTAAGTGTAAACTGTACATATACATTTTTCGGAAAATGTACATGTACATACGGCAACTAAGGTTTAAGTGTAAACTGTACATGTACATTTTTCGGAAAATGTACATGTACATACAGCACCTAAGGTTTAAGTGTAAACTGTACATATACATTTTTCGGAAAATGTACATGTACATACGGCAACTAAGGTTTAAGTGTAAACTGTACATGTACATTTTTCGGAAAATGTACATGTACATACAGCAACTAAGGTTTAAGGTTCAAGGATACACCATCCGAACAACAAATCACTTCGGAGTCTCTCTCGTCGCCAAAATCGACGTCACGTTGTCTATGACGTCACGAAAAAACGCGCCAAAATTGCATCGGCACTCTTAATATTTGACGCTGACTCACCTACGTCCTGAAACATAAACTAGTATTTTAGGGATTGTGCTAAATAAAACTGCCGTATTTTGATAAGATTGGGACTTCTATCGTTTTCCTTTGAATCTTGATTAAAAATTGATGTAAAACAGTTCTTTGATGGGTATGTTCATTCAGAGAAAAGGCTTACAGCGCATTCTGCCGCTCGCCGTCATCTCTACGAGAAAATCACGAAAGAATAATTTTATGCTTGTTTTATTTGTAAACAACCGTTTGATTTATACCCTGGGTTAAAATAGCAATTGAATCTAATTAAAATGTGTGTGATGCTTTTTTTTACACGCGGGGTTTAAATGAGCAACATCTCACAAAATTGTACATTTTATTAGGAAACAACTCCTTAGTTTACATGCGGATTTTGGGTAAAACAAATGAATGGACTTTTCTATGTCTATATATCTAGGAGTAGTGATATTAAGAACAGCAAGCATCACGATAAGGGCAAAGGAGGGGGGAGTATTACTGCTACGCAGCAATTTCTCTCCGCTATGTGTAAGATTCGCCATTTATTAAACCGTAATAATTATATTTTGAATTAATCGAACAGAAGACTTTTCATGACAAATGACATAGTACTATAAGTCAAATCTTCTCAAAATGAATCCTCCTTTTGAAAAATTTCTCTTTTTTTACATTATTTGTTCTTCTCCTTTTCTTACAATGCGAATATTCATGGACCTGTTATAAATTAATGATTTCAGGATTATTGCCTAAATTTAACCCTCTCCCCGGCAGTGAATTATTATTACCGGTATGCGTTAAATATTATAGGAATGGAAAGTACATACATATTTCAAAATTACCAGTGGTGGATTCAGGGGGGGGGGTGCGGAGGGCCCCCCCCCCGGCAATGACCCCAAATTTTCCAAAAACAGGTATATTTTTGCCCATTTTTAGTTAAATCGGCAAAATTCGCCCCTTGACCCCCCTCCGGCAAAGGGGGCGCTGGATCCGCCACTGATTACCTAAAGGATATTTGATCCTGAACAAGTCACACTGACCTTGAGGATGACCTTGACCCACGTTGGATGCCATCATGCTGAATATCCCAGCATGTTTGATGAAAAATGCGAATGCCGACTTACCTACATTATATGATCTCCATGAATACGTACTAAACGCAAGGAATACTGTTTTTATCGTATTACATTGAAGTACACTAAAATTATTTTGCAATCAGGAAAGAATTTGTTAATAAACACCTATAATGAAATATGTGCACGCAGACCAGTAAAAAAAAAGGAGGAGGGGGGGGGGGGGTATGGAACGTTGATAATATTAATCGAAGATAGAACTCAGTTGCAGCACTGTTTTACTGTTATAAGTCAGTTAGTTGCATTTTACATTATATGGATTTTTTTTTTGGTTAAAAATATTTTAAAAAATTCTTGTAAATGTTTTCTGTTTTGAAACACAGATTCTTACAAGTAGGTTTCAAAACGCCGAGCAATTATAAGGCGACGTCCTGGTTCAAAACGACGTTGTTCGTGCTATTGTTTACCCTTTCTTAGAAGAAAACAAATGTCATGCGGAAATAAATATGATTTTTCATAAATATAGGAATTTAAAAAAAAACTATTTCAAAATGATATTCTGTCACAAGGCCGATTTTAGCCCTTCCCGGCTTTTCTCCTCATCCAAAACCAATGGACAGCAACATACATGTACTAAGCCTGTATATTATATATAACGTGTAATTGCACTTACATTCAAGTATTAGTAATTTTCTTTGTGTTTTCTTTTATCTGAATACATTCTATTTATTTATAATTCTATTCATAAGATATACATCTTGTTTTCATCGCCCCATTTCATTCTGGACCGTTTTTATTTCTTTATCAACTTGATTTGACGTTCAAATGGCCAAATGCATCACGTGACGTCATTTGCTTAAAACTGTTGCAGGCGTTAATATTACTGATATAATGGGTAAATATTATAAAATGGGTTACAGAATTTACATTTTGATCAGTTCTATTTCCAATTTTTGATATATGGATGATAAATGGAGTAATTTAGACGAAAGGTTCAGGAGATATAAATCCAAATAGAGCACGGAGGGGATATCTTGCCAGCATTTTGTGACAAAATCTGGAGGGGGGTAAGGTCATAATTTTGTATCAAACTTAAAATTTTGTTCGATGATTGCAACATTTATTTTTATTGTTGAAAGATATGTTAACTAAGATTAAGATAGCAAATTTTCCGCTCATTGGCATGTTAACAAAGTACTTAAACCCGCCATTTACTGGTTGGACTCTAAAAATAATGACGTCAAGAATAGAGCCTAAAATGGTATAATATTTACTATTTCATAGAATTTGAGTTACCGGCATTGATGTATTTTCTATTTTTTATTTGTTTCAGACCTTCTTTCGTTATTAAAAGAATGACCATATACATTCATGCATCAGGTTTAAAATAACAGGGGTCTATTGATGATATGATGCAAATTTGGGAAAATTAAAGAAAAATTGGACATGTACTTGTTTGGAAGGTCATAAATCAATTGGAAGCTCGATGACATATACGTTTTTAATTAAAATACTATACATTACATTGTTCTCTACCAATAAAATCAATAAAACTTAACCTGGGATGTTTAATATTGTTTTGGGGGTGTTTTGGAAAGGGTGTAACCATGAACCTTAAGTGTAAACTGTACATGTACATTTTTCGGAAAATGTACATGTACATACAGCAACTAAGGTTTAAGTGTATAATGTACATGTACATTTCTTGAAAAATGTACATGTACAGTGCCAAAAATTGCAAGTGAGAAGTACTGGCTGCTATCGGCCATCGTACAAATGTGCTTGTATTGATACATTTAAAGGCTTAACGTTGAAATACACTTTCTCAGAAAAAGGAAGGTTTTTCTTATTTATATATATTTATTTTCTCAAGGCATATGGGGCTCGGTACCTCTCATTTTAAAGGTACGGTCCCTGAAAATTAATTAATTTTACAAAATTCTATAATGCAAAATCTTTCTTTTCATGTAAAAGTTTACATTCTCATTTGTATAAATTCAAATTTTCAGACGAATCTAACGCATACATTAGCAGTTATAGTCGTTTGAAAACATCATTTTGAAATTGGGGTGCGCAGCTCTAATTCATTCCACTGGCGCCACCTACAATGTATTGCGTTTTTACAATAGAGATATAATACAAATTCGGCAATATTATGGTTGTTACTGCATATTGTCAAATAAAACTTTTTATGGCTCCTTTTTTCCTCAATCTAGACCCTTGGGAATAAAATTTACGTTTTCAATTAAGGTGGCTCAATAATCCAAGAATTCTTTGTCAGAGTCAAAAAAATTATTATGTTTATTTGACATTCATGTCTGATGATTTATATTTGTAATTAAAATTACATATCATCGTTCATTTGATTGACTAGTGGTCCTCTGAATATACATGTATAAACCAATTCCGAGATATGTCGCAAATCAATGAATTTTGATAGATAAATACATGATATAGGGATAATAATTTCATATTCAAACCATTCTTGTGATTATTTTCACCATGATATAATCAAATATGTCTATTTCTTTATAGATAATGCTTTCAAAGAGTAAAATAGCTAAAACTGTTCCCGAAACGTACATTTTTGTGCACCCCCACCCAAAATGAAAATCTAAAAAAAAGTACCCAGTACCCTTATTTGTCATCAAAGTGATAAAAAGTCTTTGTCAGAAGTTAGTTTCTTTTACATATTTCTCAACGACAAACTCTGTTCTTCAAAAATAATAATAAAAAAGTACATGTTTTCGTTCATCCTGATTCAAAATACTTGGTAGTCATAGTAACGATTTTAAGGGGGGGGGGGTTAGGGTTGTCAATGATGTTTAAAGAAGGGGCGATTCTGAAATAAGTAACACAGAAGATGAAATTTCTAGATTTAGTTATATTTTAAACGGCGTTAACAATGATAAATAAGCGGGGTTTTTTTCAAAGCACAACGATCGTCGGGTGTCGGAGATACGGAAATATGCATAAGAGACATAGAAAAAGTAAACGGAAGCGTTTTTAAACATTTTGACGTTCAAGGTCAATAAGTAGACGTCACTAACCTCCCTCGTTCTCGATAATACGTGCACTCATCTGTAAAATGGATATATCTTTGAACAAAGCAGGGTTAAAACTAAAAGTCACTCGCTCAAAGTTTTTAAATAGGGAAACTTTATTCGATAGCATCTCGCTGCAAAGTACGATAGTTGACAAAATTGTAGAAAAATTTGTATTACCTAAGATAATTAGAGATAGCAAACTTGAAATATTTCATTTATTATATTGCTAAAATCTCAAAGAAATATCCTGTTTGATCATTAAACTTTAGTTTTTTTACTTGATTTTATTGCCAAGCAACACACGGTTGAATTTCCAATGATGACGTTATAAAAATAATACGTTTACTGCAGTAGCAAGGGTGTCTCACTTACGGGATATTTTTTAATATATGGATTAACGATACATTTGACTATTTATCTATTACACTCAGAATGTAGGTGATAATTTTCTGGTTCCATCGATACCAAACTTGTTGAAATCCGTCCAAAAACAAGCTAATTAGAGGAGTTTGAAGACCGAAACCGCACCCGGTATTATTCGAACCAGTATTGACGCCGGGAATATGATGACGTCAAACGATTATTGAGCCTCCTTAAATTTATTTTTTCAGGAATGAGGAAGACTGTATCTTAAAAAAACAAAACAAAACAAAACAAATTAAAACAAAACGCAAAAAACAAAAAAAAAATTGAAAGATTTTTTTTTTTAACTTCTTTTCATACTAAACTGAAAAGACTGGATTTGCTATATCTGGGGGTCGGTTAGTTCTTTGGTAATTTTCACCTGTTTGATTATTTTTCAGAGACTTCCGCGTTTTAACAGTCATGAGAAATAAACTTGCTATACCGACACTGTTAAGTGTTGACCATTAAAAGCATGTAATTTGATTTGACAGAATAGGGGAAATATCTGGTGGGAGAGAAGGGGATAGAAAAATGTAGAAAAAATATATCTAGCTACATCCCCAAAAAACGCACCTAAATTTGGTATTTAATGTGAATGGTTATTTGTAAACGAAATGACATCAAAGTATATGTACATAAATGACTTTCCTGATAATATATTAATTCTACAAATAATCTAGCTGTATTAGATAAATAAAGGATGTATGAGCACAAAACGCGAAAGGAAAAAAAGAAATATGAATGAATAAAAAATTAAACCCAGTGGCGGATTTAGAGGGGGCACCCCCCCCCCCCCTTTCACCCAAAGTTATTGATTAAGAATACTCTTTTTATGCTTAATATCTTTATTTTTGGGAAAAAAATTCGGCTCGCCGCACATAATTTTTCATTAGATGTCTTATTTTTTCGTCTTCACTTTGTCTTCAACTTTCTTTGTCATCGTGTTTGAACGAATCAATATGTCATAAAACATAATTATACAAAATTCAAAACTAAACTCTCACTGAGCTTTTCCTTACTTCTAAAAAGCTCTGTTCGGTCGACATAACTGTTTTCTCTGTTAATGTTTAATGTTACGTATTGGGGGTCCATCCAACCTTAGTGTCTTGTTTAAGTAATTTTATGGGAACAAAGCAAAACATTCATGCAATTTTCGAACGAATGAACATCAATGACTTACATGTATTCTTTAAATTTTACGAAGCGTTTGGTCGGCGTAACTTTTTTCCGTTACGCATCTCGAGTTGAGGCCAGAGAACTTCGTTTACCGTATCAAAGTATCTTGAGGAGAATCCGGATCCTATTCATGGTTTTCCTGGGCTTACAACGAATCTGACAGAAAATGTACCGGACCTTTCAAATTATTTACGGTACGCATGTAGGTTGAACACATGGATACCATTCACGAACGCATACATGTAAATAATCCGGTTACTTTTCCTCCTCGTCTACGTTTTGAATATCCAATTAAATAATTTCTTTGCCAAAGAAAAAAATATTTCGTTTCGTTACTTTTCATTTCTTTTCTTGTGCGTTTCACAATTTAAAGGACCCGTTAAACTCGGTAAATCAAGAGGTGTCCCGGGAACCAAGTGTTTGTCAAATAGTACAGTTTGAATTGTTTCCCTTCTTAAGCACATTTTATTTAGAATTTGGTATTCAAAATTAATTAATTTTTGAAAATTCCCATGTTTTTATCAATTCAAATTTCTTTAATGCTCTCCAGACACAGATTCAAAAGTCGTGAAACACTTTTAACGGAATATTCTTGGATTTGAAAATTTAGTTGAAAGGCCTATTTTGTGGTAGTAGCGATATGATTTTATAACGTTTCAACAACATTTAAAAGTGATGGAAGAATCGAACTATTTGAAGATATTTTCAAATTGTTACAATAACTTTGTCGAAACATTTATATATGTTATATATTTATATAAAATATAACGAGAATACATTTATACAACAAAACAGAAAAAATGTATTTAAAAAGAAGGGAGATCTCCAACAAGACCCCGTTGCAGAATCAACAGTAAAACAGTAAAACACCAAAACACCCGATGCAAAAACATCTTAAAACATCTTAAGATGTTTTAAGAACATTCTGAATTTTATTGAAATAAAAGTTCTGACTCTATTTAATATCAAAAACATGTTTAAAACATTTTAAAAACGTTTAAAGTATCTATAAAATTTTATTGGCTAGTTTCAATTCTTTATTATTAATCTCAGTCTATAATGACAAAGAGATAATTTTACAAAAATAATACAAACAAACTTATATACAGTACAACATGCATGAAATAAGACATAAATATACGTGTAATATTAACATTTTTTAACGAGATGTTTTCCTAACCAGGGGGTGTGACTCTCTGGTTAACTTTTTGTGTCGCCTGCGAAGCAAAGCGACACTTAGGGATCACTTTGTCCGTTGTCCGTCTGTCCGTCTGTCCGTCCGTCTGTCTGTCTGTCTGTCACACTTTGGGTGTCACAGCCCATAACTTTTGATTGGTAAGTGATAGGGCTTTGATATTTCACATGTGTATTCCTTGTGACAAGACCTTGCTACACATACCATTATTTTTGACCTAGTGACCTTGACCTAGATATTTGACCTACTTTTCAAAAAAATTAAGAATGAATATATCTTTTGATTGATAGGTGATAGGGCTTTGATTTTTCACATGTGCAATCCTTGTGGCAAGACCTTTCTACACATACCATAATTTTTGACCTTGTGACCTTGACCTAGATATTTGACCTACTTTTGAAAAAAAGATAAGATTCGCTATATCTTTTGATTGGTAAGTGATAGGGCTTCGATATTTCACATGTGTATTCCTTCTGAAAAGACCTTTCTACACAGACCATTAAATTTGATCTTTTGACCTTGATCTAGATATTTGACCTACTTTTCAAGAAAAGTAATATTGGCTATATCTTTTGATTGGTAGGTGATAGTGCTTTGATATTTCACATGTATTTTCCTTGTAACAATGCCATTCTACACATACCATTATTTATTTACCTTTTGACCTTGACCTACATATTTGACCTACTTTTCAAAAATATTAAGAATGGATATATCTTTTGATTGGTAAGTGATAGGGCTTTGGTATTTCACATGTGTATTCCTTGTGGCAAGACCTTTCTACACATACCATAATTTTTGACCTTGTGATCTTGACCTAGATATTTGACCTACTTTTGAAAAAAGATAAGATTCGCTATGTCTTTTGATTGGTAAGTGATAGGGCTTCGATATTTCACATGTGTATTCCTTCTGAAAAGACCTTTCTACACAGACCATCAAATTTGACCTCTTGACCTTGATCTAGATATTTGACCTACTTTTCAAGAAAAGTAATATTGGCTATATCTTTTGATTGGTAGGTGATAGGGCTTTGATATTTCACATGTATTTTCCTTGTAACAATGCCATTCTACACATACCATTATTTTTTTACCTTTTGACCTTGACCTACATATTTGACCTACTTTTCAAAAAAAATAAGAATGGATATATCTTTTAATTGGTAAGTGATAGGGCTTTGGTATTTCACATGTGTATTCCTTGTGACAAGACCTTTCTACACAGACCATAAAATTTGACCTTTTGACCTTGATCTAGATATTTGACCTAGACCTACTTTTCAAGAATTTTGATCCACTTTTTAGAATAATAATCAAACCGCTTCGCAGGCGACACAAGCATTCCTTGGATTGCTATTTTCTTTATAAGCAAGCATATTTTTTTCAAAACATCTGTATCTTTTGTTGAAAATAATGAATGAAATTTAAATATATTTGGACAAGAAACAAGATATTCAGGTAAGTAGAGTGATCGTTCAAAATTTAATAATGGATACTGCATAACATAATGAAATTCATCGCCAATATCTGATTCACATAAGTTACACATTCTTTCTTCTCTATCTAAATTAAATCCATCTACCAATTTCTATCGGAAGCTTATGATTTGTACATTTGAATCGTGCTAAAGTTCTATCTCATTATTACAAATTTCTGAAGTTGTATAGTTCTGGATTTCAAAAATATCATTCGTAAAAAGTCTGTATGATTTTCCGTTTGATGAGATTTGCCAAAGATCCCTCCATTCTTGTTCAAACTGATCATTCAGGTTTTGTTTAATCAAATCACAAATATACAATCTATTGCGCAATGAAACACCTTCATAAAAAATATAACTAAAACCACAATTATCAAATATTGATTTCAGGTTCTTCATCCATTCACATTCTATACCATTAACATATTTTTTAATATAAAAATCTGTAAAATATTGAACAATATTTACTTTGTTTTCCGCATACAAGCTTTGACCAATAACTAATGATACGATTTTTTATTTGTAAATACAAAGGAGTTCTTCCAAGTTCTCCGTAAATCATAATATTATGTGTACTAGGTTTTAGATGTAGTAACAGTTTGCAAAATTTTAAATGAACACGCTCAATACTATCTAGGTTGCCAAATCCCCATAGTTCTGATCCGTAGAATAAAATTGGCACAACTATTTTATCAAACAAAAATAACTGATCTTCAATTGACAGATTAAACAGTTTACCTTTTCTAAGAATAGCATACATAGCAATTAATGCCCTATCTGTTAAATATTTCTTTGTCTTAACAAAGGAACCTGTTCTTGAAAAGTATATACCAAGATACTAAAATTCTTTTACAATTTCTAAAACATTATCATTACATCGGAATTCTAGATTATTCTGACTTCTCCCCTTTGAAAAAATAAGAATTTTCGTTTTGTTAATATTTACCTCCAATTTCCAAAAAGTACAATAACTATGGAAAACATCTAATAATTGTTGCAAATTATCTTTGTTTTCAGCAAAAAGAACAGTATCATCAGCATATAAAATCAACATTATCTTAAGAAATATGTTCAATTCATTTTCAATTTCTTCAGATATAGTAGGAAGACCTGTGACGTCATTTCGTGTAAGGAATTCTCCTAAATCATTCAAAAATAATGCAAAAAGAAGGGGAGATAAGTTTTCCCCTTGTCTAACTCCATTTTTACATGCAAACTAATCAGAATATACATTATTTACTGATATTCGTGATTTACATTCTTTATACATATTAATGATGACATTCAAACATTTTCCAGTTATTCCATATGAGATCAATTTTTGCCATAATCCAATTCTCCATACACTGTCAAAAGCAGACTTAAAATCGATAAAGGCACAATAGAGTTTCTTTTTAGACATTTTACATAATTCATTTAATTAAGGTTCATAGTTACACCTTTTCCAAAACACCCCAAAACACTGTTAAACATCACAGGTTAAGTTTTATTGATTTCACTGGTAGAGAACAATGTAATGTATTGTATTTATATGAGAAAAGTATATGTCAACGAGCTTCCAATGGATTTATGACCTTCCAAAGAAGTACATGTCCATTTTTTCTTGAATTTTCCCCAAATTTGCATCATATAATCAATATACCCCTGTTATTTTAAACCTGATGCATGAATGTATATGGTCATTCTTTTAATAACGAAAGAAGGTCTAAAACAAACAAGTATTAGCTTTCCAAAAAAGCTTGGTCGATATCAACATCTCTTTAATCCCACAATATTTTTTTTTTTTCGTCGACATAAAATCAAAATTTTTTACTCTTAAAGTAGTACTTATAGAATAGTATGTCTTTATAATTCTGACAAGTTAGAAAATAGATACATTTACACTGGACAACTCAAGATGCAACACTCTTCATATCCATTCAGATCGAAATTGTTTGATTCTTAGGACAATTCCATTATAACACATATTGACCAATCAAAAGCCTTTCTGGGTGTATTCGCGGGAAAAGTGGAGAGTTCCGATTACATGTGTAAGAATTTCAGTGGCGGATTTAGGGGGGGGGGGGGGTGCGGAGGGGGCGTCTGCCCCCCCCCCCGCACTGACCCAAAATTTTCCAAAAACAGGCATATTTTCGTCCATTTTTAGTAAAAACCGCCCCTTGACCCCCCCGGCAAAGGGGGCGCTGGATCCGCCACTTAATTTGGAGGGAAATGAGGGGAAACTTCTAAAAAGTTCAATCAAATTTTGTGACTCGTACAATCTTGTCGACTTTTTTTTATCGCTCATTAATTTCTTTGTTTCGTTTATTAATTTGTCTTTGGTAAGAAAATAAACAAACAAACGAAGTGGTATATCCTTAACGAGAAAAAGCTTAGTCGGATGAACGGTAAGAACCTTTTTAGCCCATTGGCACCCCTGGCATACGTTGTGGTCGCGTATTTCTTTGTTGCAATGGATCCAAGGATCCAGAAATGTCGTCCATAAGAATTTTGAAGGCATGGGGTTCACTGTATCACTCACTAATTGGTCATGACGACATGTCCCATTTTTGACTTGCACTCTGACTGACTGTGACGACGGGACTCCATGACGGGCCCTGTCCAAACCTCTTTAGAGAAGACAGGGCCCCGACCACATGTCCTCTCTGAACGTCAGTCGGACTCCTCGGGTGATTACATACATGAGCTCGCTACAGCCGGCAGAGCACGGACTGTATTACGCATGCCCTCTTTTTATATCCATTTACATATTCATCTGTGTCTCTGGGGCCTCTGCGTTTCGCGGTCTTGTTTGTGTGATGTCATCTTACAGTGAGGAGGTTGTTTTACACCACAATTGTACGTTCTTCGAGACCTCTGGGTAATTGGAGAAGTGAGAGGGTTGTGCGCACGTAATCCAGGATAACCACACCATTTGTTACTTGCATGACAGATGGCCGTCCAAAGTCGGCACCGGTTACCCATTGGTCTCGTCGGTTTATGTGTAGTCTTTTGTGTTTGATGTTTACATGTCGTATGTCTCTTTTCCGTCTCATGCTGTACTCGTCTTTTGTGTTTTTGCATCGGGTGTTTTGGTGTTTTACTGTTGATGCTGCAAAGGGGTCTTGTTGGAGATCTCCTCCCTTCTTTTTGTGAAGTGGATAAATAAGTGGAAGGTCATGGGAATGCCTGTCTCTGGTCACGTGTTTTTCACTAGTCATGAAAACGTTTCTTTCATAAGGATAATTCAATGATGCATTATTGAATCTGACGGACTCAATTAGGAACTTTCTCCTATTGACAGCATCCGGTCTACAAATCTAGTAAGATCGATTTCTTGAAATCGACCAATAAAAAATAGAAAATACATCAATGCTGGTACGTCAAATTCTATGAAATAGTAAATATCATACCATTTTAGGCTCTATTCTTGACGTCATCATTTTTAGAGTCCAACAAGTAAATGACGGGTTTAGGTACTTTGTTAACATGCCAATGAGCGGAAAAATTGCTATCTTAATCTAAGTTAACATATCTTTCAAAAATGAAAATAAATGCAGCAATCATCGCACAGAATTTTAAGTTTGATACAAAATTATGACCTTACCCCCCTCCAGATTTTGTTACAAAATGCTGGCAAGAGATTCCCTCCGTGCTCTATTTGGATTTATATCTCCTGAACGTTCATCTAAATTACTATATTTTTCATCCATATATAAATTTGAAATAGAACTGATCAAAAAGTGAATTCTGTAAGTTAACCCATTTTATAATATTTACCCATAATATCACTAATATTAACGCCTGCAACAGTGTTAAGCAAATGACGTCACGTGATACATTTGACCATTTTTAAAAACGTCAAAACAAGTTGACAAAGAAAAAAGGTCCCGAATGAAATGGGACGATGAATACAAGATGTTTATCTTATGAATAGAATCATAAATGAATAGAATGTATTCAGACAAATGAATACGCAAAGAAAATTAATAATACTTGAGTGTAAGTTCAATCACACGTTATGTATAATATACAGGCTTAGTACATGTACGTTGCTATCCATTGGTTTTGGATGAGGAGAAAAGCCGGGAAGGGCTAAAATCGGCCTTGTGACAGAATATCTTTTTGAAATGATTTTTTTTTAAATTCCTATATTTATGAAAAATCATATTTATTTCCGCATGGCATCTGTTTTCTTCTAAGAAAGGGTAAACAATATAGCACGAACAACGTCGTTTTGAACCAGGACGTCGACTTATAATTTCTCGGCGTTTTGAAACCTATTTTTCATAATTATATAGAATATGGGTTTCAAAACAGAAAAAATTTAAAAGAATTTTGTTAAAAATATTTTTAACCAAAAAAAAAGAAACCAAACGTATAATCCATATAGACAATGTAAAATGCAATTAATTGATTCATATCAGTAAAACAATGCTGCAACTGAGTTCTATCTTCGATTAATTTTATAAACTGTCCATACCCCCCCTTTTTTTTTTACTGGTCCACTTGCACATATTTCATTATAGTCGTTAGATGACAAATTCTTTCCTGACTGCAAATAATTTTAGTGTACAATGTAAGACGATAAAACAGTATTCCTAGCATTTACGGATTTATGGAGATCATATATTTGCAGGTAAGTCGGCATACATCTTTTTTCATCAAACATGCTGGGATATTCAGCATTATGGCATGCACCCAACGTGGGTCAAGGTCCTCCTCAAGGTCAGAGTGACTTGTTCAGGATCAGATATCCTCTAGGCAATTTTAAAATATGTATGTACTTTCCATCCCTATATTAACCGTATACCGGTAATAATAATTCACCGCCGAGGAGAGGGTTTAGGCAATAATCCTGAAATCATTGATTTATGACAGGTCCATGAATGAGTTAAAGAAGATCCTGACGATAATCTCAACAGCACTCACAATAGAGCAAACAATGAAGCATCGACGAATGTTCGCATTGTAAGAAAAGAAGAAAAACAAATAATGTAAAAAGGGAAACTTTTTCAAAAGGAGGATTCACTTTTACAGTACTATGTCATTTGTCATGAAAATTCTTCTGTTCGATATGTTCAAAATAAAATTATTACGGATCGCTTATAATAAATGGCGAATCGTACACATAGCGGATAGAAGTCCCAATCTTATCAAAATACAGCAGTTTTATTTAGCACAATTCCTAAAATACTAGTTTATGTTTCAGGACGTAGGTAAGTCAGCATCAAATAATAAGAGCGCCGATGCAATTTTGGCGCGTTTTTCGTGACGTCATAGATAACGTGACGTCGATTTTGGCGACGAGAAAGACTCCGAAGTGATATGTTGTTCGGATGGTGTATCCTTGAACCTTAAGCTATATAATGAAAACATGTTATCTACTGTTGAATAATTTTGCCTGAAGCCACTTTGATTTTCATTCATTATTTCATTTTCCTCGACATATCTATTAAGTCTACACGACAATATTGAAGTGTAAAAAGTTTTCAACACAACTCAACAATGTAATTGGCCTATAATTTTGTGGATCCGACAATTCACCTTTATTTTTGTATATAGGTAATATATTACCAATGAGCCAGGCTTCTGGCAATATATCTGTATCAAGTACGATGTTAAATAATTTTTCATATAATGGTAACATAATATCCAATGATGACTTAATGTACTAATTCATCACATCGTCTACACCAGGTGACTTATTATTTTTGATAGGTTTTACAGCTTTCCGTATTTCCTCCGCATTTATCATATCATCAAAGACAGTGGATTATTTGAATATAAAGCAGACACATCATCGTCATCATTCACATCTATGTCATTTCTATTATTAACGTTTTTAAAATAATTAAAGAATTCTTCAACACCAACATTACAAACTCTATTATTCTTTTTGTTCAGAATTTTCCAATACTCTTTGGGATCAGAAACTCTTAAATTTCTCATTCTACTCATATATCATATCATCTCTGTATTTTTTTTAGTAATTTGTCCATAGTTAATTTGTAACTTTTTTCTGCCATCGTCATAACATTTTTAAAAATTCTCGAACCATAAGTTTTGTACTTTCGTTTACATTTTCTGCACTGTTATCTTGCCTTAAAACAATCTGCATCAAACCATACATGCTTCTTTTTTTTCCTTCAAATTATTATCTTTTGGCTGTACAATTTTCGTACCAAATGTAAGTTTTGCCGAATCTATCAAAATGTCGGTGATTTCATTAAAAGCATAGTTGATATTTTCTTTTCTTATATTAACAGAGTCAAAATTTTCTAAGTACCCAATAATTTCTGTAACATCAATTCTATCATTAAATTCTTCACCTTTTGTTTTATCCCATGTATTTATCTTTTCTTTAAACATAACAATTTCTTCTATCATGCTAGTACAATATTCTATATTTCCAACATGTTTCTGCAAAACACATCCTATTGGTTTACGATCTCTAGTTTGCTAAAATCATCAACATAGAAGCTCTGTACAAGGTGTAAAAAATCAAAACTTCCAATTACATAATCTATTAAACTTGATTTTTCAGGTGTGAATTTTCCTTCGTCTAGTCTTCCATTAAGAAGAAATAAATTGTTTACTTTACAAATATTCAGGAAATTGTTTCCCATATTATTCCTTTGTAAGTCCATTGTTTTTTTTTCTGTCTTGTTTACATCAGAATAAAAATCTATTTCATCTTCGCTGTATCTGAAAATTCCTCAAATTCAAAATAATCCTTACAATTTCATGTCCTTGAATCAAAATCACCCAACAATGAAACATATGTATGATGTTGAGATAATTCTAGATATTCTAGTTCTATTTCATGAAAAGCATCTTTATCATAGTAAGTTGAACCATCAGGTGGGATATATATATAATTCCAAAAAGCACATCGCTTTCATTTTGAAAAACATCACCACAATCTTGAACCAATATACGTAATCACAATCTGTTTCTATAGGTTTAATTAAAGGGGATAACTCTTCCTTAAATCCAAGTACAATACCACCTGATTTTTTCTTACATGTTCTTTTTCTATTTGTCACATAAAATTCATAACCTTGAAATTCAATTTGATCAAACTGGTCAGTTTTACTTTCTGTCAAACACACTTTATCAGCACCCTGAATCAGTTCCTGGAATTCTGGATAGTTCATTCTGTTGATTAGTCCGCAAACGTTGAGTGAAACAATACGCAGAGAGTCACTCTGAATCACATCGGATTGAAAGTCATTCGGATACTGTAACCCTCCATGGTACCCATAACGACCTCTGCCACGACCCCTACCTCGTGCATGACCTCGTATAGGCCGAGAGTAACGACAACTCGTACCCAAAGTGTCAGAATCGGAACCTTTCGCGCTTCTTCATAAAAATGTAGCGCAAAAATCACATCAAATCATGAATTTTCTTATTTATTTACCTCTTTTGGGTTGTTGGACAAAGTTGGTAGGATTAAGTATAATATTTTAATTTGTTTCATGTACTGAAGACAATAAAAGGACAGAGAAAGATAGCACAAAATTGCACATCAGATTTTTAGACCGAGTTACAAATGTTCATGTTATAATACATTGGAAGGGAGAGAACTCTTTAATAATATCTGTAAAATTCGAGACCGTCTAAACTATGAAACGAAGTGAAAAGTAACGAAATGAAACAAAAAACAAAATTACAAATTTTACCATTTAATCATTCGTTTACGATATAACTGTGGTAATTTTTTCCCTTGCACATCCTTAGCCTATGTGCCTCGGAAACTGCGAGTCAAAGATCAGTACGTATTATACATAGTTTATAATCTGCATTTCAGATCTGTAAAAGACTATCTAATAGCTGACAAGGTTCAATCTAGGCATAGATGTAACCGATTTTGTTAAACTCTGCTTATATAAAGGGGAAAGGGGGGCACATAAGTTTTCATAATCCCGAACTTTTCAGTTTAGAATTAACATAAAAAATAAATAGCAGATATACCTGTATGTGTTAAGATAAATATCATGAGTTAGAAACAAAAATACATGTAATATGTCGATTAGTATGCATAACGAAGACAGCATCAAAAGTAGCGGGAAAAAAATAGAATAAGAGAGAGAGAGAGAGAGAGAGAGAGAGAGAGAGAGAGAGAGAGAGAGAGAGAGAGAGAGAGAGAGAGAGAGAGAGAGAGCGCACATGCCTATGATTATCCATAACATTGAAAAATTATTTCAATATTACACATTTTTATATAAAAAAAGTGACGGCAATGACCCCCACCCTATAAAAAAGACGCAGAAATGATATTAATACAGATTTCAGCTTTACTGCTCGTACATGTACAAGAGGAACTGATGTAATCACCCCTCATCCACAATCTGTAAAACAAATCATATCTGCATGATTCAGTTTCAATTGGAGGGCGTTGGCCGCCGGCCGCCTATAGGCGGTGCTTGCAAAGGGTTTAAGGGAGGAGGGATGGACAAGAAGTTTTTAAAGAACACATGAAAAGTGAATAATGTTTGAAAATTGTTTGTGTTATGGATATACATGTATTGGAATTATTTTGTAATTCAAAAATTCGCTAATTAAAGAGGTAGGGTATACACAGCCCGCGTTCTAAATGTTAAAATCTGTGAATATGCCTAATATGCATATGGGGGGAGGGGGCGCCTTCTCCCCCTTTCAATCAATAGTTATTGATTCGAATAAGGCCAACGGGAACGTTTGCGCATCCGATTCAGATTTTACAATACATTTCTGCATTCTTTTCTTTTCTTTTATGTTTTGATTGGATTGATCTCTGCCATATCAATAGTGGGTAAAGGGGGATTTTGATTTTGAATATATGAATATTATGCAATGGAAATCGTAATTGATAAATATTGACCATCTTTTTGTAACGATTGAAGAAAAACATTCACTGACCTTCGCTTTCGCTCGCCAGTTTTTAACCACTTAAATGTACATGATCATTTCATAACAATACGGCTTATCGATGTACCCTTTCTCCCTAAAGAGTGATAGAGGGTAGATAAAAAAAATTCTGACATTTTTACCCAAGACGCAGCAAAAAAAAAAAAAAAAAATTGCTCGCTCGTATTCGCTCGCCTACATCACTTAATTTAGCATAAATATAATTCATTTGAAAGTCACATATAAAGGACTCCAGAGGGAGAAATGAGAAACATGTACGTCCCTTCCCCCTTTCTGAAATCCTGGATCCGCCACTGATCCATTTCTAAAAGTGTGAGTACAGGGCTGTGCTCTACATTTTCTTTTTCTCAATATTTGATAATTATACATCCCTTTATACATTTTTATGAGTTTTAATTGTATAAACTTATACTCAAAATAAGTCACCTAAAGTCCGCTCGGTACTTGAAAGCTTGGATCAAAAGAGGGATGGGTTGGAGAGGGGGATCAGTCCGACCCCCCCCCCCTCCTTTGAATTTACAAAAAAGTTAGATATGTTTTTCCAGCTTATATACAAAATCATAAGTTATGAGGAATCGGCAGAGCCTTCATAGTCTATGGTTTGGCCATCCAATGCAATTTTATCGATTATTAACAGGTTACGCAGATTTGTTCCATTTACTCTCATGCAGTCAAGACAATTATGACTTCAGCACTTCATATGGGTTAATATTAATACATTTGACTACTTAATGGCGAAATACATTTTATATGATAAAAGAGTCAGGTTTTGCTTATTCATAGATATATTTTTTTTTTCAGGCACAGGGTTTCAGTGCCTCTCCTTTTCTAAAGAAAAAAGACTAATATAAACTTTATATAATCTTTATAAACTCCCCTGAAAAGACTTGATTGGTTAATCTTTTTTGCTGTTCAGATTTGGTAATTGCTTTTACATCAGAACAACCTTGAAATAGATGACTACCCTGTACATAGCCGTTTAGTCGTTTGTTTAATCAAGAATATGCGAAGAGCTGGACGCCTGTCATTTTACATTATTTTAGACAATTCAACTTGAAACTTTTTCATAAAGATTCGTTCTTTAAATCACGTCACTATGTAATCGATTATTGAGAGCCATAATCAATAATCGGAATCAAGTATCGAGCGATATTCGATTATTTGCGATAATTGGTTGCCACTTTTGGACACCACCATGAATGTGAAAAAAAACCTCGTTTTCCAGTACCTATTTTTGATCAAATTTCACTTTGAGTCATTTACCGTTCTTATCTGATCTAGAATGTTCTGTGACTCTATTTGCATATACGTATACGTGAGTTCATTTTTTTCTTCAGTTTTTTTTTTCAAAACCATGTGTTGGATCGGCTGACCACCCCACCCTCCTCCCTCTAAAAACACTTTTCCTGGAGAAGAAAGAAAAAAAAGTTTCTTAAGGTTCTTACAGCAATACAAAAAAGTTACGAAATCGATGTTTCTGACAAATTTTGCTCGGCTTTAAACTATCAAAAAAGAAAACTATCATAAGATGCCAACCAGTAATTGTTCAGTGAAATATGTGATGGGAAAAACCAACCAACCCCCCCCCCCCCCCTTTTTTTTTCTAGTTATCCCTGCATGTAGCTGTATTATAGATAAAAGAGGTTGTTTTAAAAGTAACAATCATGACGATATGGACATTTCTTTTACATGTCTATAGCAAACAATCCATGCAAAAAGAAAAGGGATTCATCTAGTCACTCATTTTTTTTTCTGTACAACTCAGTTTAGATATCTAAAAATCGTGAAAATTTAATCTTTTTTTATTTTTGTAATTTGTTTTGTTTGCTTTTTTGGACAACTTGTGTTAAATACCGTTTGATTTTGAATTATTCGTAAATTTTGATTATATTAGTTCAATGATCACACGAACCTGAAATTGAATTTTACAGGGCCCTTTCTATGATGTCTGCGTCGTTTACCATTACGTTTTTATTTCTATTCTTTGTCCAAGAGAAAGAAAAATAACAAATTTATTTCGTTTCGTTACTTTTCATTTCGTTTCTTGTGCGTTTCATACTTTAAAGGACCCCGTAAAACTCGGTTACTCAAGATGAGTTCCGGGAATCAAATGTTTGTCAAATTTTACAGTTTGGATTGCCTCCCTTCTTTAGCAGATTCCATTGAAAATTCGGTAATAGAAATTAATTATTTTTCGATAATTAGCTTGTCTTTCTCATTTCAAAGTTCCTTATTGCTATTCAGACACAGATACTGAAGTCGTGAAACACTTTCAAAGGAAAATTATTGGATTTTAAAATTTAGTTGAAAGGCCTACCTCGTACAGTACTTCCTCTAGGAGCTCCCCTGGAGCCGCCTCGTCCCCTAGCTCATACCGGCATTCGAGCGAATACTAGCTCCTACACCTGCTATTGCAACACGATCCGCCGTGGATCGAGGAACAAACGGCGGGGCCTCCGCATTGAGATTGGATCCAGGCGCGGATCCAGAAACGGGTCCTTGTTCGAGTGACACACGACGGGTGCCGTTATCATCTTGATCAAGTGACATACGACGGGTGCCGTTATCATCTATGATAAATATGGATAATGACCATATCCCTGTACACAGCACAAAATCGATAATTCAGAAAATCAGAAACCGAAGGCATGCAAAATCAGGATAAAACAGGAACCAAAGCAAACAAACAAAAACTTCCACCATATGAAAAGAAGCGAACTCCCGATATGGGAGAGAGACCAGGTGCCCAGGAAGAGTAAGCATCTCCTGCTTGCATGCAACATCCGGGATGAATCTCTCGCCATTAATGAAAAGTTTGTCCACAACAAGCTTGACCTTCATATTTTGTCTTTTCGCCTCTTTATAGTGTGAATATAACTTTTTTTCTGATTTCATTCACCTCCCTAGGGAACTGTTCTGCCACTCTAAATCGACTTTCCCCATTTTCGTCACAACACTTAATAGCCGCAGAGCGCACTAGTTCACGCTGTTTAAAACGGGAGAATTTTGCGACAATAGGCCGCGGGCCAGGTTTATTGTTTTTTCTACCAAAGCGATGCACCCGATCAAATTCTATGTCTTCCGTTATATGAAGTGTGTCCTTAAACAAAGGGTTCAGGTTTGATTCACAGTCAATCACCGTCTTTTCGTCACTTGGTTCGTCTACACCGAAGAACAAAAGATTTTCCCGCATAGATCTTGCCTGGAGCTCAATATTTTTTTCTCGTAGCTCTTCCATGTCATTGTTTAGAACTTCTGAGTCAAATCGTAAATTCCCATTTTCGGACTCCATTTCACCGATTTTATCAGAAAAACTATCCATCGTTTTCTTCGTATTTTCAAAAGTTTTATTAATAAACGAAGCACTTGCCTCTAGATCCACAACTGTTTTTCTTAAATTACCAATTAACGTCGTCTTTTACACTTTTTAACGAGCGTTCAAAATTTGTCATTCTGGCCTCTATACTATCAAGCTTCTGTAATTTTTCAACCACCAATTTGAGAGTTTCTGACATATTGTCTATTCTCGCACCTACATCGATACATTGACCGTTGCTCTGTATAATTCCTGAATTTGTGATCATATTAGGATTGGGGAGTTGGTATTGTCCTATTGGCGAAACTGTAAATGGTTGCAATCCATTGGTTGATTGATTCACTTGATTCACTTGATGGTTTGCCATAGGGGTTGAGAAACGTACAAAATCACCGTTATAAACTGGTAGTGTGTTGTTCACGTTATAATCGTTTGAGGTACTTAAAATGTTTACCTTTGCGCTCCGCTGACCGTCAGAGCTATTGTTATGTTTTTTCCTTTTCCGTTTTTCTTCGTCATTTTCGTCACTGATAATTTGACTGTCTGTAAAAGCTTCCATTTCTCGTTTGTTTATGATAAATACACTTTAAAATCCTTTAAATTTCACACCTTTACACTGATTTCCTCTCTCTCAAAATTTTTGCTGCTGCTCATTTTCACGCATGCGCACTACTCATTTCAAATTGCAGTATTAATTTATATTGCTGTATTTATATCGATGACAAATATGGACAACGACCATATCCCCGCATAAAGCACAAAATCGACAACTCAGAAAACCAGAAACCGAAGGCATACAAAACCAGGACAAAACAGGAACCAAAGCAAACAAACAAAAACCTCCACCATATGAAAAGAAGCGAACTCCCGATATGGGAGTGAGACCAGGTGCCCAGGAAGAGTAAGCATCTCCTGCTTGCATGCAACACCCGTCGCTTCAATTCGGTAGAACTGTCACATCCGGTTTCTTCTATTTCGGAAGACATAGAGTACAATCTTTGGTTGGATGGTTCGAATGGTCTATGACAGAATATCATCCACCATTCTGGAGAGTGGGACATCATAGTGTATGACGAGTTCCCCATATCGACCGTAGAACTTCCTCAGTGACGATGTTAGTCGGTCACAAACATATCCCTGACTGAGAAGCTTATCTGAAAGACGCCTAGCTCTCAGAACAAAATCCGTATATTTGGTACTTGCTCTGGCATAGCGTATCAACTGAGATATGAACACGCCATAAGCAGGCGATGAAGGGATGTTGCTACTCAGAAAAGGAAAGTTTGTAATGCTGAAATTGAAGTCAGCGATTTTGTGCTGTATACAGGGATATGGTCATTATCCATATTTGTCATTTGAAACATTTAATTATTATTAAAACGTTTTAAAAACATTGTTAAAATATAAATATAAAACATTGATTTGAAATATATAAAAAATCATTGCTAAACGTTATAAAACTTTGATTAAATGTTTATACATAATTGTGTAGATGATGTTTTCAACATGTTACAAAAAGGGCTTTTTGTAAAGATGTTTTATGATGTAAAATTGTAAAAATACTGTTAAAACGTTTCAATAGTGTTTTGGAAACATTTTAAAAGGCAAGTTTAATTATTCTGATTTTTTTTCCACAGAACTAAAATTAGTTTTAAAAATTGCAATACTTAGAATGGTTATGTTATAAATCGCTGTTAATTAAAACTTTAATACTTGCAATGTAAGTATGAGAAAAATACACAGAATTTTATAGTAAGATGTAAGGAATGTTGCATAACGCTTCTAGAGGGGCGGTTTTAGTGTGCAGAGATTGAGATAAGAGGGTAAATTGTTGATCTAGGATATAGGTCAGCATCACACCATGGTAACACAGATTTTAAACCAAAGACAAGAAGTGGGTCACTAATCATTTGCTACGTGCTCTGTTCATCCCCAAAGTCATGGATTATATTTGTATTGGAAAAATCTACTTTAATTGTGATATATACTCATCATTTTATCATCGAAGCGCGGGCCAATATATATGGTAAGTACTCAAAAATATTTCAGGAAAAAAATCATGTAAATGTGTATGTTTAAAATACATTTCTACCTGTTTATCTTCCTAGTAAAAAAAAGTCAGGTAAATAATATATTTTCGATATCAAAATACATGTACATTTAATTAATGAAATACTTCTATGGAATAAATTTTTAACGTTCAATTTTTTTTTCTCAAAATGATTACTTCATTTGCATTTTTTTCTTTTTCAGAAAGAGCGAAGACATTATAGAGAGGAAGCCACGTGAACCCGCAGAAAATGTGTGGATTAATGAAATATTTGATTATAAATAAATGGCTTTATCATAAATTATTTTTATCCATGAATAACACTTTGAAAACGATCCAAGAAAATGTTTTTGAAAACGTTTTTATAATGTTTTACACAATGATGTAGAGAAACATTGTCGAAATGTTCTTTTTTTCTGGGGGAGGGTGAGGGGATATAGTCACTGACGCTGGGAAACCCAAAATAATTCGAAATGTACCTATAATGTTCCTGAGTGAGAGAACGTTTTGTGAGAATGTTTTTAAACGTTTCAGAATAATGTTCCCAAAAATGTTTTATAACGTTTTAAAACCATCCAAAATAATGCTATCGAAACATTTTTAAAAGTAAATGTCTTCAAATTCAATAGCATCATTTATAAACGGATCAATCTGCAGCATGGACCAGACATGCACGTTTCGGGTACTCCACCCTCGTCAGTGATCCTCAATAAAAAAAAAGTTTTCACAACCAAATGGAAGCATTTTGAAAACGTTATAGAAATGTTACTGTGTTAACTGAAGGACAACTGTATTTGCCGTTGAACTGCATCATGTTGTGGACCATGCACTTTACTGGCAGGTCGGCAGTTCCAGCAATTAAAAACCCACGTACTTTGGTCGAGCTTGATTCATCTGTACTGGACGCTATTGGGATATCGATTCCATTTTCCAAAATTTTTAAATCCTAAAAAAAAAGGATGTAAAAATGTCATAATTTCCTGTTTCTTAGAGCCTATCCAGAGTCCTGCCATGAGCAGATTTTCACGTTTTCTTCGGAGTGCATATGGGAGCTCGTTAATGGTGAAAAATAACGGCCATATTTACTTTTGTGAGCTCTTGAAAAGAGGCACACCATCCGTGTTCCATGTCAGAGTTATGTCATTTTCAGATAATGATCCGCATTTGCGAAGACTTTTGTAATATATACCAACGTAAATTTCGTCAATAGTGTCAGTCGTATCTCTTGATTCAAAGTCTTGAAAATTGACCATGTTTTTCCTACATTCCTCCTCAGAAAGTAAATTCTTTAATTGTTGAGTAAGCGAGACTTCAATAAAGAAACATTTATCAGCAATAGAATGAAACGATTTCTTGCATTTTTGATTAGGACACTGCACCGAATCCAAGTCGACTGTAAGAAGACAATCTCCACAGTAGTAATGTTTTGTTGGATTTGATTTAAGACTATCTGGAACCATTTCTTCAAATTTTCTTTGCAACGAAGCTGAACCAAATCCAGAAAATCGGAAAATGCTTCATCTGTTAGGTTATGAGTAAGCACAAAAGTCATTATTAGAAGCATACTAGTATCGAGAGTTATTTGAGCTCCATCGTATATAACTTGTCTGTCAACGTCATCGTCGACTCCATCTTCATGATTTTGTCCCTCCGAATCCGAATCCGATGATATATGTAACGCACATGCTCGTCAGTTCAAACTTTCATATTTGGTTGCTATGGTAACCATCTATTTCATAAAAAGGTCTTGACTCTGCTGTTTCTTAAAGTACAAATATAGACATGTTTATTTGAAAAATAAAAAAAAAATTGATTGTTATGAAAATTGATGCTGCTCCAGTTATAGTGCATTTATGCAGAAAAAAGACCGTTAAGTCTAGCTGTTACACCATTGTGGATATGGTACACCTTTGCAATACAGGTAAAAGGTTTACATCAACTTGAGAGGTATCAAAATATTCTGAAAATGTTACAGTTGCCATTTGTTTTAAATTTACCACAATATGATTACCATAGCAACCAATATCCAATCATAACATCAAAGCTTACATGGACATTTCAATTGTTTGTGGTAAAGCGTTATTGTATATAATGAGCATCCGAGCGACAAAAATATATCGTTACGACAAAAAAAGTTTGTTTTTACCCGTGATGGCAACAGTTTTATAAGAATGACATTTAGCCTTTATTCTATCTTTTAATGTACCATTTGAGTGCTTCAGCATCAGAAATAGCTCCTATTGATCACATATATGCTTCATATTATAGCCATATAGTGTAACATAGGGGCCAATGCTTGACGGTATCATAGGACCTTTGACGGTGTGTCGCGACAAAAGTATAGTGCGTAACGCAAAATATGTGGTATCGCAAGATGCGAAAGAGCTTAAAATTTTATATGAATACAAAACTGTATCGGATAAGAAAAAAACTTTATCCTGTAAGTTCCAATATACAGTTTTAGTTTCGTATCCAAAGAAATGGACAGGGACGACTTTTTATTTCGATCTAAGCGTTGAGACTTATATTTTTTGACTAGTAGGCACAGTTAATGAAAAAAATGGAATTTTGGGGTTTATATGAGTTTGGAGAGATGTGGAGAAGAGAACTGGACATAAATTTTAGCCATTGGTCCATATAGTAAACAGCGATAGGAGATGAAGGCGAAGCGAGTATCGCGCGTCCTGGGCTCCTGATGCCGGTAGTGCCGGAGGGGTACTTCGTACTCTTCCGGATATATCTGAAAATCCAGATGTTGAAAATTCAAATAATTTTTCATGATAAAAGCTACTGATGTTCTCTTTCTCAACTCAGTATTAAATGATGTAGATAATGTTTTGAGAACAATGCTGTATTGACCTCACTACTTGGGCTACTGCATCCATTGAATGCATGCGCTCGACTGCCATTTTCACATCGTTCGATACTGATAACGATTAAACGGTAAATCTGGCTGCTCTGATTTTCACATGTTTTGTAGGTCTAGATTTATTGATTGTACTAAGGTCTGGTTCATAAAGGTATGTAAACTACTTTAAAAGTCTAATGACGTCAACTTTAGCAAGACCCGCATACTTTTTGCGCCTTCGGAACAGTGCGCGAAAACTGTATATTGGAACCATGCATAGAATGAGAGTCTGCATCTGATTCAATGTGACATGATTCAAAGTTATCTATGTCTGAACACGTCTCCTGTAAATCATGTATGCATAGATTATCGGAACATGTGTCCATGGATGTTTCGCCGACTGTCTCAGGAACATCTATTTCTATATTGCTTTTATTTGCTGCTTGACAATTTCCTTCATTGTGTATAGCGTGTCTCAGAGACGTTGGTGCTGTATCGAATGATTCCCTTGAGCTCAAGTAATTGTCTTGTAACGTACACCCGACTTCCTGAAACGTTTTCTCTCTGGGGCATCATTTCTTGGACAAAGATTTTTCTCTATACCAGACATGATCAAGAAGTAATAAATCACGAATCTGGATGTAAACATTGATATTTGACCACAAAGTGATGATTGAAGTAATAAACCAACCATGACTGAAATGGACTTGGAAAATAATAGTTTTGTACGCAATTCCTCTATCTCTAGATCTATCCATCCAATGACAAATATGGATAATGACCATATCCCTGTATACAGCACAAAATCGATAATTCAGAAAATCAGAAACCGAAGGCATACAAAATCAGGATAAAACAGAAACCAATGCAAACAAACAAAAATCTCCACCACGTGAAAAGAAGCGAACTCCCGATATGGGAGTGAGACCAGGTGCCCGGGAAGAGTAAGCATCTCCTGTCGGCAGTGTCGGCCGTAAAATGTCGTTTTAATGGTTCATAAAGAGCAACATCAAGTACTGCCAATGTGCATGATTCTGAAAATAGAAAATAAAACACAAAGCTATACAATGGCGGATCTAGCGAGGTGGACAGGGGGGTTGCAACCCCCCCCCCCTTTGGTCGGACCAAAAAAGAAACCAAGAGATCGAGAGAGAGAGAGAGAGAGAGAGAGAGAGCTTACATTAAAAAAAACTTAATTTCTGTCCTTCTTACTTAACAAGCTTTCAACACCAAGGTGTACAACATTTGTGACATAAAGTCTGAATATTATTATTATTATTATATTGAAGATTTGAGGCTGATAAAATAATATTTGCTCCGATGCGTGTTTAGTTATAAATAGGATATTGCGTTTATTTTACAAGGGCGTAGGAGAAGGGGGGGGGGCAGCGGGGACACATGCTCCCCCCCCCCCCATTTTTCAATCACAAGATTTTATGATGCATTAACATTGTTTAAAATAGCAACATTTTGTACCATAAATCTACAATTTTTCGGTCAATTTTCAAAAACTTTCTTTGGCTCGCTACCGCTCACCAGTTCTTTATAGACTTTCTGAATAATTTAGCTATTCTGATCCATCCTCAACGTACATGAAGACATTTAACTCAAACTATATGTACTTGTTAATGATAGAGGGTATAGAAAGTATTTTCTGATAAGTCAATATTTTGTTAAAAAAAAAAATCCTGGCTCGCTACCGCTCGCCATACATTTATTCATGTACTTAAAATTTAGAATTGCGCCAGAAATATTAAAATTTGTGCATGAAACCCCATATTTTTTTCTAAATCTCGTCCTCCCCCCCCCCCCCCCCCCCCACACCTTTTTTATTTTTTATTTTATTTATTTATTTTTTTTTTTTTTTTTTGCTTGTTAGAAATTTTGGGATGTTGCGCCCCTCCACTTTTTCAGGCAGAGCTACGCTATTGCTTTAAAAGATAATAGCGAGCGGAGCGCGCTGCAAAGGCCCGAAGGGCCTTTGCGAGCGAAGCTCGCATTTATGGCAACGCGTATACGTAAGTATGGGAAAATGCACGAGCAAAAGATATACATACTTGGAGCTGAAAAAGTTGGCAATGGTAACAGGACCGGGGATACGGGTAAAAGTGACTCGATTCCCTTAAACGACAGAACAGGAGAACATACTTTGACAAAGTAGCAATGGATAGAATTCTTCTATTTTATGGCGCAATAAAATTAAGTGAAACTCGCCGAATTGTTCGTCTGAAAATCAGAAATTCAGCAGCAACTAATCCGCCATCTTTATCACTAATGAAGACACAACGGTACGTAACTCTGTAGTATACTTGACGTCATTATTCCTCTATATGTGACGTCATTGTAGCAGTGCGCCAATTTTCACGTGCAAGAATGGTACATTATTATAGTAATGCAAGAAGGAAAAGTAACACAAAACTGCTGTGATTTTCTAACACTTTTCAGTGTATCAAACAAACAAGATAGAGATGATCGAAATAATAATTTAGTAAAGAAGAAATATTTGAATTTTTTTCAATTGATTTCAAAGTCACTAGAGCATGTAGAGAGGAAAAGGGAGAGATTTCAGACTCCCTCGATAATGATCTACGTCTGTGTAAAGTACATGGGACGGATCCATTTTTTTTTTTTTTTTTTTTTTTTTTTTGCAGTGGGAAGGGGAGGTCGAGCTTGACCGGCGGGAGGGATTCCTGGAGTCCCAAGGTTATTATTTTGAAGTTTTCGATTTTGAGATCAAGATTTTAGGGTTTTACAAAATTTTTGGTGTCTTTTTTCTCCGCTCGCACATAAGGCTTTGCCTTGATTCATATTAAAGCAGATATAGATTTGTGTAGTCAATAATGCTCCCTTTAAGGTAGTACTGCGAAACAGAAGCTTTTGATAGTATACATTCAACCCCCCCCCCCCTTCCAAAATCTTCAACCCCCCCCCCCCCCCTTTAAAAAAATCCTAGATCCGCCTATGCTATATGTAGCAATACATATTATATTATTTATATACAATAGTGTTTATGATAATTATGATTAAGACCATACTATCCATTAAGTTAAAATCTCACAAATGTTCAATTAATTATAGACCACAGGCCTAAAGATCGCCTGGCAATTATTCGTATTTGCCTCTAAAACTTTTTAAGAAGAATTTAAAAAGATTTTAAAAAAGAAACTAAAAGTTTTTTAGTAGCGCATACGAATACCCGGACGATCTTTCCGCCTATGTTATAGACTAAATAATAATCATGCAGGAAAAATTTAAGTTCCCTAACTCTGTAATTACAAATAGGTTACCCTGAAATTCGAAAGTTGGCGGCACCCTATATATATATTCTTTTCACGAATAACTTCATTTGTCAAAGAAATTTTAAGATACCATGTGGACCAGAAATATAGATTTCAAATGAATTTTTGAAAGAATAAAGACCTTTTCAGGAAAAAAAAAACATTTTTCAGACACAGGGATTTATGCTTACCCAAGAATAACCGGCTTGACTTTTGATGAATCACCTTCAGTGACCTTTGTCCTAAGTGAAGGCCAGATGAAGGATAGTAAACAATTGTTTGAAATATTATCAAATTCCCATAAGCATCATTCGATCTTGTATTAGTTATAGGGTCCTGTCAAACTTCTTATAATAAGTAGGTAAGTTAAGTGTGTGTTTGTGTGTGTGAGGGTGTGTGTGTGTGGGTGAGGGAGTGTGTGTGTGTTTTTTTAAATAATGTTATATTAACATTTGGGACCCCATTGGAAATAAGCCCTAGGTCTTTTATGGGCTATCTTATGTATATGTTATTGACATTGTTTTACCGAATATCTATCTGTCTGTCTGTCTGTCTGTCTGTAGCCGGGGCGGACAGGGGCCCGTGTACTCTCTCCCCCTCCCACCCCCTTACCTCCCCCTCCCACCTTCTTCTCCCTCCCCCTCCTTTTCACCCTTCCCTTACCTCCCCTCCCGCCACCTTCCTCCATCATACCACCCCCTTTCCTCCCTCCTCCTGTCTCCCCTCCTCCCTCCCCATCTCCCCCTTCCCTCCCGGCCTCCTCCCTCCCCTTCTCTCCTTCCTCCCTTTCACCCTGCCCACCCCCTGATAGCCTTATCTGAGTAAGACATGTTAAAAATCACAAAGTTAGGACGAGTCGATCAAGTTTGGGGACGAATATTGGTAAAAAAAAAAATGTCGGACGCAGTGGTGGATCCAGCGCCCCTTTTGCCGGGGGGGGGGTCAATGGGCGAATTTTGCCGATTTTGACTTAAAATGGGCCAAAATATACATGTCTGGAAAATTTTGGGTCAGTGCCGGGGGGGGGGGGCGGGAGCCCCCTCAGCACCCCTCTGAATCCGCCACTGGGACGAATTGATATATTATGTTATTCCCTCTGGGGAGTGTTCTGTGGTGAAATGGAACGAACTATTCTTCCGTCGAGTAGTCTTACTTTTTCCAACCGGAAGGCGTGTATGACGACGAAACTTCATTTCTTAGCACGATTTCGTACCATTTTGACGTCTTTTTCCATTGATATATTTTGCTGTATTATTTGCTGTGTTTGCTGTATATATATATATTCATCTTTATCATAACCTGTGTTTGCTGTATTCATCTCGAAAGTTCCGATAAGCGGAGGGCACACTAGGGAAGAAGAAGAAGGTTGGGACGATTTGAGTTGGGACAGCCATCAGTTTCCGTTCCGTATTGCAATCGGCAGTGAGTATGCAAATCTTGTATGAGAGTTTGAGGTCAGCATTTAGGTTTCTGTATTCTTTTTTATATCGATAAAACAATAGTAAGATTCAGATTATGAGAACTCATCTGACCTGATATTTTGTTTCAGCCCTTGACCAGTTGACCCTTGGAAAATGGGTGTGGTCATTTTCTCTTCTTCTTCTTCTTCATAGTATCCGGTACACCATCAAAATTGAAGATTATTTACCGGTGCATGCGTGGCCTACAGTATATACAATTTAAATGTGCAAAACAAAAATTTATCAAAAAAGGGGGGTGGAGTTAAAACTATTTACAAAATCTAAAAAGAATTACAGGAGCTATAGGGTGCAGAGAACAGCTGGGGTCAGCTGTTCTCTGAAAATCTCAACTGAGGGAGACAGGATGACTGGTGCAGGTAGTTGATTCCATTGGGTAATTGTATATGGGAAAAAAGAGTAACGGTATGAGTCTTTGGATGTTTGGATATGTCTAAATGTGTGTGTATGTTGTTTACGGGTTCTAGTGTCTGGTGGAATTAGGATTGTGTTTGAGGGGATTGCAACAAGGGCATGTGTGATTTTATACATCATTATTAGACGGGTGTGGAGTCTTCTATGTGTGAGGGGGAGGCCAATCTAATGTGTCAATCATTTCTGTTACACTGCTTGTATTGTGGTATATCTGTTACAGACATACCGAGCTCCCCTCCTTTGTATCATTTCAAGTTTACTGGCAGATTCTTTAGTGTGGGGATCCCAAACTGAGCTTGCATATTCGAGTTTTGGGCGAACAAGAGCTCGGTATGCCTGGTCTTTGATGTTTTGATTTGCTGTTTTTAAGTTTCGTTTTAAGAATCCTAATGTTTTGTTAGCTTTAGCTGTAATGTCATGTATGTGGTTGTCCCATTTCAAGTTTGATTGGAGTGTGATGCCAAGATATTTAGAGGATGATACTGGTTCTAAGGTGTGATTGTGTAGGATGTAGTTGTGTTTAATGGGTTTGCGTTTAGTAGTTACTGAGAGGACTGTGCATTTATCAGGATGGAAGGCCATCAACCAGTCCCTCTCCCATCTGACGGCAGCATCAAGGTCAGCTTGAAGTTTGAGACAATCATGAGCAGAAGAAATAGGCATGTAGATGATGCTGTCATCAGCAAAGAGGCGGAGTTTGCTATAGGAAAGGTAATCAGGGAGATAGTTTATATAGACGAGAAAGAGAACAGGGCCAAGGACGGTGCCCTGGGGCACGCCAGATGTGACAGGGACTGTGTTGGATGTCAAACCATCAAGGACAACTGTTTGGGTGTGGCCGGATAAAAATGAGGCAATCCAGTTTTGGGTGTGACCAGAGATATCATAGTAGTTTAGTTTGTAGAGAAGTTTGTGATGTGGAACCTTATCAAAAGCTTTTGCAAAATCCATAATGATGATGATATAACTCTATGTAATCTTGTGAGCACTAATTCTCAAAACCTATAATTGATAGTAAGGTAATTGATTTTGTATTATTCTCAGTCTGTGGTGTAGATGTGCACCTGATATTTTGTTTGAGCCCCTGACTCCCAGAGTCTTTGAAAATGGGTGTGGTCATTTTCTCCTAATCTTGTGAGCACCAATTCTCAGAAAGTATAATTGATAGAGAGATAATTGTTTTTGCATTATTCTTAGCCTGCTGTCTAGTTGTGCACCTTGTGTTTTTTAACCCCTGACCTGCAGGGTCTTGAAAATGGATGTGGTCATTTTCTCCTCTTTGTAATCTTGTGAGCGCTAATACTCAGAAAGTATACACTGCCATCCATAAATAACCATACAAACAAGGAAATCGTTCTAAATTCTTTATCAATTTATCCTAATTTTTCCATTCTGAACTTGAAAGAATAATAATAATTGGCTTCACATAAATTTAGATTATGAATTGTGATAACAAAAATGTAAAAAGATTCTTTTTTCATCCGCACAATTTTTTTTCAAAAATTGTCATTTTTATATAAAAAAGAATAAAAATTCAAAAAATGCAAATATTTGGGTCAAGTTTGTTACAAATGATTTCTATAAGGTTCATCTTCAGAGTTATACAGCAAGAGATTCGAAATTGTTCAGTTTCTAACAGCAACATGAACAGAAATGGTGTATACTAATTTATGGATGGCAGTGTAATTGATAGAGATTTAACTCTTTTTTCCATTTCCTTAATCATTCTCTGCTCTTGTATTTTGTTATAGCCTCTGATGCCCAGGGTCTTGGAAAATGGATGTGTCACTTAGATTCATTTAAGCAAACATCCAGGAGAGCTTCAGTCTCGGAGATTTCTGGTTCCCATCATAATTGTGCTCTCAACTCTCCTACAGCTATTAACAGGGATGGGGTTATTAAAAATGTAATTGAAATTAATTACAATTAATTCAGGGTTCTCATTAAGAGCCGGCGACCAGCGATTTCTCGCCTCCTACTTTGGGTAAAATCGCCGCCTACTTTCCTTTAAAAAATTTTCGTATCTCAATTTCTCTTTATAAGTCCTTGATTTCTTTAAGTAGGAAAATTGAACGTACACGTACGAATAGAAATGACGTCGTCCTTTAAAAAGCTGTCACGTATACAAGGTACGTGATAAATATTTTCGTAACTACAGTGAGTAGATTGATTTCAATGTGGCGTGACGGGTCATTTTATGGCAACGTATATTAAAGAAGTACAATAGGACGATTAGATCTCGACTTTTCACGCTTATAAATAAGACTTTTAATACGAAAATTATATAGTTAAATTGACCACGCGCCTCCACGTGTCACGGACAATCAACGGCCAGTCTTTTGCATGTAAACATCATACGCAAGTTCGTATAATTTTCTACCTCGGTCTATTCTTTGTATGTAAAGAACGTACTAGTACTAACAGCCAGTTAAGAAAACAGAAATTTTGATTTTACGGGAAAAAGCTTAGAGATAGACTCATATGAATATCGAAAGAAATATTCAACTTTAAGAGCACTGTTTGAAAATGAAATTTTATTTTGGTATCATTTTTGCGTTTCCCCTCTACACATATGGAAATAGCACGGTAAATTATCTTTTCCATCCACTAAGTCATTAAAACCTACACTGGTCAAGTTTGATTAATGCAATAGCCATAATCATAGTTGTACACATAGAATCTACCTGTATGAATAGATATTGCCGTTTTATTCGATACACATGTATACTCGACCCTTGTTTAGAAAAACAACTTGGATAATTTCTGAGCGAAAAATTCTTATGAGTACACCAAAAATGCTGTCTTATATGGATAGAAAAGCTAGCTTTTTAATAGTGCTTTTCCTTCTGCATTACCATTTAATTTTCTAGTAATAATTTTTTGCGGTTTACAAACAAAAGGGAAATTTCCGTTTTCTTAAGAACCTATTAGTAGTACTTTAGTAATTATACAAACAATATCAACAATTTATTGTAATATTGAGTCTATTGATACATCCCGGATGATGATCCACAAGATGTGAGCCGACAGTAACTGCTGAGTGCGTGATCCCCATCGCAGAATTCAAAACGTTACGTACTCGTTTAATATTTTGCACTCGTAGACCCAACGTTCGTCAATTATGATCTATACTAGTACAACTTAATGCTCTCAAAAAATTCGGGAGGAAAATGTTTTTTATTTTAAAAATCCAAATTATTCACACCGAAGAGAGCCATAAGAATACATCAAAGTACCAATATTATAACTGATAGTTCAAAGCTTCCATGGGCGAAAAGGGGGTGGGGGTAATGGGCAAAAAAGGGGGGAGGGGTGACTAAACTTTCCATGTACATGATGTAGGTATCAGAAAGCTATTGAGTTAGTTTATAATCTATTTGGATAGAAAGAAAACAACTATTTCCCAGTATACTAGGAAATTCAAAATATTTCTCTTACACTATTATAGTCTATTATAAATCATAAGAATGCTAGTGATGAAAATTGTTCACAAAACTTGCAACACATGTTTATAAAAGTACTATTGAAGGAAAAATTTTTACTGTCTAGATGGCTGGGAATGCCCTCCATTGCCTTGTAAATTTCAAAAATAAATACTTAATTTTATGGTATTTTATAGAGTCTTAATGGCGGGAAATGCCCTCAATTTCTCTTCTAAATTTCAAAATTTTACAGGGGGAGCATGCCCCCAGACCCCCCCCCCCACCCTGGATTTTTCAATTACATGTAATTGTAATTTAATCAATTACAAGGCAAAAATTGCATGTAATGCCAATTACATTTCAATTACTTTTAATTACATTTGCAACTAAATCAATTTGAATACACATACTGATCTGAGAAAATATTTACTTATCATGCTTATGATGTAATCAACCATCATTGAGGATAGGCCACAGGTCATGCAGAGATTATGAAAAGTGCCGGATTGCAGGCGATCTCCGGTGTATTTTTCAAATGTCCGTCAGTTTCTAGTTTCGAACCGGACAAAACAGACTTTCTACTGTTTCTACTTTTTCCTACTATTTCCTACTTTTCCTACTTTTTTATTTTGATCCTATTTTTTCCTACTTTTTCTTCAAAACCTCCTACTATTCCTACTTTTTCATCTCAAAAGTAAATAAATGACTTGCTTCACTTGTCATCGACATCTGATTCAAAGTTTTTGAAAAATTTCCGGCTCGCTTCGCTCGCCCATTTGTATATTTTACATCAAAAATCAATCTGCCTTGAATTCTCTCTGTCATTTCCTCAAAGATGAACATTACCAGTCTACAATCATTGCTTACTGTGATTTGTGTGTCATACTTACTGAAAATTGGCGCTAAAAGTGATGGAAAATTTCCTACTTTTCCCCTATTAATTCCTACTTTTTCCTATTTTTCTCCTACTTTTTTTCATTGACTACTCCTTCTTTTTTCCTACTTTTTCATCAAGGTAGAGTAGAAAGCCTGACAAAATGTCCGATGATTTTTTGTTCCAAGATAAAATCAAATATGGAATATGTTTAAAGGAAAATGCTATAAACATATTCCATATTTGATTTTCAAGAAAGACATTTAACCATTTAAAAGGGGTAGGGGCAAAATCTGTGGATTTTGGCCCCATTTTTTGCAGTTTTCAAAAATTGTTTTCATACTATTTTTTATCTTTCAAATTAGAATAGATATATTGTTGTTCATTGAAACTGAATCGAAAATATATATAATCAACTAATATGAGTGTTATTTCCTGCCAAAATTGCCCACTACTACAGAAATTAGTAGTAAAATGATAACAACCAGATTTTAACATAATAGTTTATAATATAGATAGAGCAAGCGCATCTACTTACACATACATACATATACAAACTTATACTTTCCGTGTACATTCAGAATATAAAAAAGAATGTCCCATATGAGTATGAACCTGTTACACGCCCTTGCTCTAGGGTTAACAACTGTAGGTATGTGTGTCCCTTGCCAAAAATCAGAATTTCTAATGTGAACATGGTGAAGACATAGTACTAAACTTTCAATCATTTTGCCCTGAAAGGCACGGTTTTCAAAAAATCACACAAAATTTGTCATTTTTTGTTTAGAAGAAGCATAATGAATAAGAAAATATAACTTTTTAAAAAATTCTGATTGGGGCCAAAAGTGGTCACTTTTGCCCCTACCCCTTTGTTTCTCCGACAGCACAGCACTCTTTCAACACACTCAGAATAAAAAAGTATCAGTCATGTCACATTATCAATCGTTGGTTAAATGTGAAGTATTCGATAATATTTATTTTATGGAACATGTGTAAAAGAATTACATTGTCCTGAAAGATCTGTCTATAAACGTACAACTATAGATAGGGATTTCACCTTAAAATTCATTAATTATTAAGATCCATGTATTATAAGATTCTTACATTGCTCTGTGGAATAGAAACATTTTACAGAAAAAATTATCAAAATCGGTTGATCGAGTTCAGAGATAATGAAGTTGAAAGCTTGATGATCGGCCTCATTTCTGTGACTCAATTTCCTATAGTATACTATATAAAACTTCTCATGATGTGGCACCATTCAAATTTAACTTGGAGTGGTCTGTCAGCGTATTGAAATTGCGATAACTTAAATAATCTTACTGCTATTTGAATGATCTGTACATCATTTTGTTTGTAAAGACTTCAGCTATTCGTTTTATGTTACGATGATAATTTAGTTGCGTCACCATGGTAACCATTTTAAAACAAAATGACCACCATCGATTTTAAATAAACAAATTTTGAAAGTCAAGATTTATAAACTTAATTTTCACGTTTTAGACTTGAAAGATAATCGAAATAATATTTTAAGAAATACCAAAAATGTGTGATTATTGCTTTTAAAGCACTTCATTTCGGTTGCCATGGCAAAAAAGAAATGATTTTTCAAGTAAAGATATACCTTTGTTCTTTTCGGTGAAATTAAGCTTAATTTGAAAAAATATATATATAAAGGAAGAAGAAAAAGAAAAAAATGCCAAAATGCGATCTAATTAGTCTATCAGTAACAGAGCTATAATTGCGTAAGTAAGCCCCCCCCCCCCCCAAAAAAAAAGCACAAAGAGCGCACACGAGAGAATCCTTTAAAGTACGTACGATAGTTCTGAAAAAAAGGTGGACCATTTCGTATCATCATAATTGAAATTTAATGCATATATATTTCCCTATTCCTTTTTACACTTGTCTTTTAAAGTAAATATAAAAGAAATCGAACACTTTATTGATAGCTTGCGTGAAATCGGCATGGAAGACATTATCACGCAGTAAATAATCAAGGGGGTCGAGGCGGGAAAATCGGAATACAGCTAGGTAAACTATGATAAAATTTGGTGTTCTATATATCAAAATAATCGGAAATGTTCAAACTTTTAATATTTAAGTGCGCAAAATAGAAAGGATGACATCAAAAGTGATACATATTCCCCTGAAAACTGAAATATGTCACAAATTTCGTTATATATGGAGTTCCCTTTTTGCGCAACTTCGGTTATCAAACGGAGAGTCCAATCTATCTAACCATACAAGAGATTTATGTTATGAATATTAATAAATAAGCTGAAATAGCCGCCAAACAGAACGACCCTCAAATTCTTCATGAGCCGTTCCTCGTGCCATATATATTTGCAGCGAGAGATGTACAAATTCGTGCGTTGTCGTCCAAAAAACTCGATAATTTCGCCGCTTCTGTTCATACTATCATAAAAATACAATATATATACAAAGAATAAATATCACTTTAAAGTTTAGAGAAAGAATCATATATTTTTGGCCGGATTGCAAAGCAATTCCGGTCTATGGATTGACGATGTCCGTCCGTCCGTCTGTCCGTCCGTCCGTCCGTCTGCCGTCAACATTTTTGTGTCGCCTGTGAAGCATAGCGACACTTAGGGATCACTTTGTCCGTTGTCCGTCTGTCCGTCCGTCCGTCTGTCTGTCTGTCACACTTTGGGTGTCACAGCCCATAACTTTTGATTGGTAAGTGATAGGGCTTTGATATTTCACATGTGTATTCCTTGTGACAAGACCTTCCTACACATACCATAATTTTTGACCTAGTGACCTTGACCTACATATTTGACCTACTTTTCAAAAAAATTAAGAATGGATATATCTTTTGATTGGTAAGTGCTAGGACTTTGATATTTCACATGTGCAATCCTTGTGGCAACCCCTTTCTACACATACCATAATATTTGACCTTGTGACCTTGACCTAGATATTTGACCTACTTTTGAAAAAAAGATAAGATTCGCTATATCTTTTGATTGGTAAGTGATAGGGCTTTGGTATTTCACATGTGTATTCCTTGTGACAAGACCTTCCTACACATACAATAATTTCTGACCTAGTGACCTTGACCTACATATTTGACCTACTTTAAAAAAATTAAGAATGGATATATCTTTTGATTGGTAAGTGTTAGGACTTTGATATTTCACATGTGCAATCCTTGAGGCAAGACCTTTCTACACATACCATCATTTTTTACCTTGTGACCTTGACCTAGATATTTGACCTACTTTTGAAAAAAAAGATAAGATTTGCTATAAGTGATAGGGCTTTGGTATTTCACATGTGTATTTCTTGTGACAAGACCTTTCTACACAGACCATAAAATTTGACCTTTTGACCTCGACCTAGATATTTGACCTACTTTTCAAGAAAAGTAATATTGCTATATCTTTTGATTGGTAGGTGATAGGGCTTTGATATTTCACATGTATTTTCATTGTCACAATGTCATTCTACACATACCATAATGTTTTACCTTTTGACCTTGACCTAGCTATTTGACCTTCTTTTCTAAGGTTGTATATATCTTTTAATTGGTAGGTGATAGGTCTTTAATATTTCTTATGATGAGACCTTTTTGTTACCAATTTTTACGTAGTGACCTTGACCTAGATGATTGACACTCTTTTCTGAAAATTGGAGAATAACCATATCTTTTTATTTGTAATTAAGAGGTCTGATATTTCAAATGAATTTCATTTGACAATACTTTTCTACTGATACCAATAAATTTGATCAACTTTCTATAATAATAATCTGCTTCGCAGGCGACACAAGCATTCCTTGGATTGCTATTTTGGTTAAAGTTTCTGGTTGAGGCAAAATCTAAGGAACTATATGCAGTAGAAACTTTATATTATACATGAAGGTTGCCCATGACAAGACCTTTCAATTTATGCCGTAACATTTGACCTAGTGACCTTGACCTTGGACTTTGACCTAGTTAAAGATTTTGGTTAAAGTTCCTGGTTTAAGCAAAATCTATGGAACTGTATGCAGTAGAAACTTTATATTATACATGTAGGTTGCCCATGACAAGACCTTTCAATTTATGCCGTAATATTGGACCTAGTGACCTTGACCTTGGACTTTGACCTAGTTAAAGATTTTGGTTAAAGTTTCTGGTTTAAGCAAAATCTAAGGAACTGTTTGCAGTAGAAACTTTATATTATACATTTAGGTTGGCCATGATGAGACCTTTCAATTTATGCTGTAACATTGGACCCAGTGACCTTGACCTTGGACTTTGACCTAGTTAAAGACTTTGGTTACAGTTCCTGGTTTAAGCAAAATCTAAGGAACTGCATGCAGTAGAAACTTTATGTTATACATGTAGGTTGCCTCTGACAAGACCTCTCAATGTATGCTGTAATATTTGACCTAGTGACCTTGACCCAGTTAGTGACAAAAACTTTCTTTGCAATCCGGCCATACCGTCTTTAGCGGTGTTTTATTATAAAAAAATTCTGGAAGAAATCGTAAGGTAAGTTTAGTGCGGTAATCGATAGATCAATTTGTCAGCTAGAAAGATCACGTGACTGAAATCCCTACTATAGATATTTCAGTCTGAAATCACAGTGTGTCCCTTATAGATTTTAGCCATTTTACAGTAAAATAAGAAATTTCGAACAACGATTTCAGAAAAGCAAAATTATTAGAAGTAAGAAGTTACAAGTAAGAAATAAGAAATTGAAATTTTGAAATAAAAAGATAGAAATGAAAAGTTCGAAATATAAGATTAGAAATAAGAAATTGAAAGTTAGAAATAAGAAATTGAAAGTTAGAAATAAGAAATTAGAAGTTAGAAACAAGAATGTAGAATTTCTAACAGGGATTACAAATATGAAATTTTGTAGTTAGGAGTTAGAATTTTGAAGAACAAATAGAGATTTACAAGTTGAATTTCAAGAAAGAAAATAAGAATTTGCATAATAAAAATATAATTTATAACGACAAATTAAGAGTTACAAACTTAGAGTTTTGACCCCTTTGGCGTTTCATATTATTTTGCACCTGATATTTTGTTTGTGCCCCTGACCCCAGGGTCTTAGATATTGGGTGTGGTCATTTTCTCCTATATACATGTATATAAACTATGTAATCTTGTCGTCACAATTTCTAAGAAAGTATGGATATAATAGAAAGTTAATTCTTTTTGCAATATCAAAATTCTATGATCTAGATGTGCACCTGATATTTCGTTTGAGCTCCTGATCTCCAGGGTATTAGAAAATGGGTGTGGTCATTTTCTCATATATTACTCAATGTAAGGGTTATTCTACTGTCTCTACTGTCAAGGGCGTAGCCCGAGGAGCTGTTGAATAACCCACTTGTTGCACGGCAATTGTAAGGCCATCAAACAATGATCACTGAAGATTGACTTATTATAAGTCGTCGGTTCAAGTAAGAGAAAACTACTCATGGTCAGTAAATAGATAAGAATGTTATGCCTTTTAAAAGTTGATTACAAAGAAAATAACGGAAAGGAAACTAAAAGAATTTGGTCCTGTCTATGAGTTAAATGAGAGAGAGAGAAAAGGAAATTGATATTTTAATTTTTCAAAATAAATAGACTACATAAGAAGCGGATTTTAGGAGTTGCGGTTTAGGATTCCCCTGTTCTAGTTTTCCAACAAATATCCAAAACTAGGGGAATATTCTGCTATTATTATATTTTATTTCTGTTCAAAACTTATCAAGGGTACCAACCAGTGAGTACATTATGAATGGAAATCGTAAGAGTTACATTATTCAATTGAAATATTACGAGTTTTGTCTGGTTTCATTCGTAGTTCATCAGATTGAAACATTTTAATACGCATGGATCTAGAGTGGACATGGAGTCAGGTATCACCCCCTCCCCCGCCCAGCCCCCGCTGGAATTATTTGCAAAAAATGATTTAGTCCCGTTTTTTCTTTCAAAATCAAACACTGGTCTCCTTTCACTAACAAACTGGACCCACCTCCTGATAAAAAATCTAGATCCGCCCGTGACATTTAAAAAAAATAGTAGTTCAAACCTTCAATCGTGGGATTTTTTCTTGTGAAAACAATTTTAGTTATTGCTCTTTTGCTAGAGGGAACATTGATTTCGTTGCCTTTTTTTCTTTTCTTGTTCATGTTGTATTTTAAAAAACGGGAGGCAATGGGCGTCAGGGCAGTTAAGGACAGTGAACGGCTCAGTTGATCATTCAATGATTAGTTCAATCATTAATTCAATCATTGCTTCACAATGAAAAATATTGCACCGTCTGGAAAGGTGTTAAGGTATCCGTTGTACAAATGAATATCAAGTGTATTATAAAGTTAGAATCATTGAATATTTTTAACTAAATATACCTTATAAAACAAAAAATGGTTTCGTCATCAAAGGTCAACTGCCAACCTTCGCTTAGTCCACAAAAACTATCAAGACACTGCCGAAGATTACCGAGATAATTTTAACTGGACGAGATGTCCGCGAGATCTCCATTTGTACACTGGATACGTTAATTACTGTCTACAACATAGACTGTGCAAGAAGTAATCTTGTGATCACCTTTTCTCAGAAGGTATAAATAGAAAGTTTATTCTTTTTGCTATATTAAAGGTTTATGATCTAGTTGTGTACCCTATATTTTGTTCGAGCCCAAGAACCCTAGGGTCTTAGAAAATGGGTGTGGTCATTTTCGCCTATACATGTATAACTCAAGGCCAAAAAAAAATTAAGTTTGTTTCCCCAAACGCGACCGACCCGCAAAATTCAGCGCGACTTGAATAATTTTTTTGCGATTTTTTTCAAAGAATTATTTTTTTCCGGATTTTACGTGTACCCAATTTGGATTCATAATTTTATAAGGGCGCTATGGAGATAAGCATCACGCTCCGTATTTACTTTATGTTAATTTATTGATTAAACGTCCGCACACCCGGTTAAGATGTCAAGCGTCTTGAAGCTTGTATATACCTGAGAAAATGGTTTTATGGCTTCTACTGCGCAAGTTTATCCGTCGGCGTTGTAGTTTTAAAAGTCAAGCGATCTATAACGTAACATGGAAACGTTTACATGTATCATCCCTAGATCGCGTTGACCATTACGTGTCATAAATAACGGCGTGACAGTACATCAAAAACAGAAATATATACAATATATCAAATTTCACTAAATTTTGTTTTTAATCTGTATTGTTCGATAAATTTCCCGACCTCGCTGTCTTTGTCAAACAAAATAATTGCCGTTTTTACAAGATAAGAAGGTGGATATCTCGCTTGTGCAAAATCGTTTTACTTTGAATAAATAAAGAGTTGGTATGGCCGTGTTTTTATATGCTTGAATAATATAAGTTTAAAGTAAGAAGTTGAGACGTATGGAATAAATCAAGAAATCCACAACATTGCACGGGAAATGATTCAAATCGTTTTATTGAAGAGTCTTTAAGCGCAATACTTTGTCATAGATTACTTGAATACTACGATGGCTGACTTTAAGGAAGGGGCATGTTAATGTTTCATATTTGGACCCAATTTTTCTAGTAGGAATTTGAACCTTTGAAGATAATTTCAATTCTCAACCTTTTTTAGGCCCCCTGAATCAAAGAAGAAAAGTTTTTGGCCTGTCCGTCTGTTTGTCGGAAAAACTTTAACATTGGACATAACTTTTGAGCTTTCATAATTCACTTGTGTATTCCTTGTGACAAGACCTTTGTCACAAGGATACTTCTTTGATACTCTTTGATATTCTTTGATACTACATGTTATATGTTGGACCTCGTTACTTTGACCTTTGACCTACTGTCCTATGACATACTGTAGTAGTCATAATGCACGTTTGAATGTTTTAACATTTCAAATATGTCATAGGACACTACTTTTCAAAATCTTTTAACATTTTGCATAACTTTTGAATGATTATTGATATGGCTTTCATATTTCACAAGTGTATTCGTTATGACAAGACCTTTCTATTGAGACCAAAATTTTTTACCTTGACTTTGACCTTTCACCTACTTTACATCAACTTTAACATTGGGCATAACTTTAGAATGGTAAGTGATAAGGCTTTGATATTTCACATGTGTATTCCTTGTCACAAGATTTTTCCATTGACTATGATTATTACCAACATTTTCTTAACACAGTGACCCTGACCTTTTTTTGGGCATATTACATTGTTTAGATTTGAGGATCACTGACGAGGGTTAAGTACCCGAAACGTGCATGTCTGGTCCATGTTGCCAATTTATTTGTTCTTAAATGATGCTATTCAATTTGAAGACGTTTACACTTGACCTTTCACATACTTAACAGAAGATTGTGTTTATACTAACAAAGATGCCATCAGGGGCATTCCTATTTTACAAACAAAGGCTTTATTAAAAGGCGAAACCTGCCCTTTCCTGATCCAAAAATTTAGCATTAAAGTTAAGACCCCCTAGATTCACTAATATCCTAAATACTAACACCAAGTCCATCTACTACCAGGAGTCACAGTCATGAAACAGCCTTAAGAGGATTTTCTCAAAAGGCCTAAAAGTTAAAACTAATTGAGTTTTAAAACTGTCTTCAATCTCTATTTTGAAACAGAACACACTATCTAATGTATAATTATGTTAAGCATGTAGATAAGATTGAAATATTATTAACATATTCATTTCATTATTAAATCGTTAAACAGTTATGTTAAACAGTTTAGTAATAAAGCAACAACACATAACGTGCAATGACGGAACACACAATGCAAAATGGCACGTCACAATGCAAGGTGCTTAACAGACTTGGCACCATACTACATTTTTGTATCTGGAATTTCTGGGGAGAACACACAGTGTCTTCAAAATAAAAGAGTTTGAGGAAAAATCAATCTTTGTATACTTGATTTTACAAGCTCTTTTTTCAGTCAGCAGACTAATCATGTCTATAAGACTTCTTGTTGTCAAAAAAAAAAAATTATGTATCTACCTACCTACCCAACACTCCAAGGGTTTGGTCGCGTTCAGGGAAACAAACATATTTTTAAGGTTGGCTGGCAGTGTAGTCTTCGGGTTACCATTTCTCAGCTAAGAAAAAGTTAATTCTTTGTGCAACATGATGGGTCTATGGTATAGTTGTGTACCTGATATTTTTGTATGCGATTCGGACCCCAAGGGTATTGGTAAAGGGGTGTGGTCATTTTACCTATATAACTTTGCAATCTTGTGAACACCAATTCTCAGAATGCATAATTGATAGAGTATCGATTTTTTTTTTACATGATACATATCATGCATATGTTATGGGTATGTGGTTTGATTTGATGCACTTGATAATTCATTTTAGTCCCTGACCTCCAAGGTCTTGGGAAATGGGTGTGATAATTTTCTACTATACAACTCTATGTAATCTTGTGAACACCAATTCTCTGAAAGTATTATTTGATAAAGAGGCTTTTGCATGATATTCAGACTGACGTGTTGTTACGCTTGCGCATCTGATATATTTTTTTAGCCCCTGACCATTTGGTCTTAGAAAATGGTTGTGTAACTTAGATAAATATAACTAAACAACTAGGAAAGCTTCAGTCTCGTCAGAGACTTCTACTTAGCTCTACTGGTCATAGACCAGTCGAGCTTATGCGATACCCCGTCGTCCGGCGTATGTCAGTCTGTCTGTCCGTCTGTAAACAATTCTTGTGCTCGCAACTCCTCTGAAACTATTAGAGAAAGAAATGTAATTCTTTTTGCATTACACTTGGTCTGTGGTCTAGTTGTGCACCTGACATTTTGGTTGAGCCCCTGGCCCCCAGGGTCCTAGAAAATGGGCGTGGTCATTTTCTCCTGTATAACTCTATGTAATCTTTTGCTCGCAATTCCTCTGACACTATAAATGATGGAGACTTAATTCTTTTTGCAATATGATGGGTTTGTGGTCTAGTTGTGCACCTGATATTTTGTTTTAGCCCCTGACCCCCAGGGTCTTAGAAAAAGGGTGTGGTCATTTTCTCCTAAATAACTCTATGTAATCTTGTGCTCGCAACTCCTCTGAGACTATAAATGATGGAGACTTAATTCTTTTTGCAATATGATGGATGTGTGGTCTAGTTGTGCATCTGATATTTTGTTTTAGCCCCTGACCCCAAGGGTCTTAGAAAAAGGGTGTGGTCATTTTCTCCTATATAACTCTATGTAACATTGTGCTCGCAACTCCTCTGACACTATGAATGATGGAGACTTAATTCTTTTTGCAGTATGATGGATGTGTGGTTTAGTTGTGCACCTGATATTTTGTTTGAGCCCCTAACCCCCAGGGTCATAGAAAATGGGTGTGGTCATTTTCTCCTATATAACTCTATATAATCTTGTGCTCACAACTCCTCTGACACTATAAATGATGGAGACTTAAATCTTTTACAATATGATGTGGCTCTGGTCTAGTTGTGCACCTGATATTTTGTTTGAGCCCATGGCCCCCAGGGTCTTAGAAAATGGGTGTGGTCATTTTCTCCTATATAACTCTATGTAATCTTGTGCTCGCAACTCCTCTGAGAGTATAAATGATGGAGACTTAATCATGTATGCAATATGATGGGTGTGTGGTCTAGTTATACACCTGATACAGTCCCACCTGTGTTAACGGACACCTTTATATACCGGACAACTGTACATAACGGACAATTTCAGTTCCCCCCAACGTTTTTGTGTCGCCTGCGAAGTATAGCGACACTTAGGGATCACTTTGTCCGTTGTCCGTCTGTCCGTCTGTCTGTCTGTCACACTTTAGGTGTCACAGCCCATAACTTTTGATTGGTAAGTGATAGGGCTTTGATATTTCACATGTGTATTCCTTGTGACAAGACCTTGCTACACATACCATTATTTTTGACCTAGTGACCTTGACCTACATATTTGACCTACTTTTCAAAAAAATTAAGAATGGATATATCTTTTGATTGGTAGGTGATAGGGCTTTGATATTTCACATGTGCAATCCTTGTGGCAAGACCTTTCTACACATACCATTATTTTTTACCTTGTGACCTTGACCTAGATATTTGACCTACTTTTGAAAAAAAAATAAGATTCGCTATATCTTTTGATTGGAAAGTGTTAGGGCTTTGATATTTCACATATGTATTTCTTGTGACAAGACCTTCCTACACATGCAATAATTTTTGACCTAGTGACCTTGACCTACATACTTGACCTACTTTTGAAAAAAGATAAGATTCGCTATATCTTTTGATTTGTAAGTGATATGGTTTCGATATTTCACATGTGTATTCCTTCTGAAAAGACCTTTCTACACAGACCATTAAATTTGACCTTTTGACCTTGATCTAGATATTTGACCTACTTTTCAAGAAAAGTAATATTGGCTATATCTTTTGATTGGTAGCTGATAGGGCTTTGATATTTCACATGTATTTTCCTTGTATCAATGCCATTCTACACATACCATTATTTTTTTACCTTTTGACCTTGACCTACATATTTGACCTACTTTTCAAAAAAAATTAAGAATGGATACTAGTATATCTTTTGATTGGTAAGTGATAGGGCTTTGGTATTTCACATGTGTATTCCTTGTGACAAGACCTTTCTACACAGACCATAAAATTTGACCTTTTGACCTTGATCTAGATATTTGACCTAGACCTACTTTTCAAGAATTTTGATCCACTTTCTAGAATAACAATCAAACCGCTTCGCAGGCGACACAAGCATTCCTTGGATTGCTATTTTTTGTTGTATAAATGTCTTTTGTATAGCGGACACCTCCATTCTCCGGACAACGGACACCATTCTGGTACCCCAATCGGTGTTAATAACCTCCTATAACGTTCATAATTATCTCGGTTCCGCCTCTGATAACGCACAATGCCTTTGTAAAATCCTTCGATCCGCGTCCTTTTCTATCGTGGCTTCACAAATTAATGGTAATTAGGGGACGGGTAATTAGTGGCCAATTTATGTTTACCTGTGCATACATTAATTAAAACAAAAACGTATAAACAGAGGCTTTGACGCTTGATGAAGGGTGTAATAATGGAAAATCGCAAGAGTACAGGAGCATTGTATTCACAATAGAAAGCCTTCGTTTCACAATAGAAAGTTTATATCCCGACTTCTTTTATTGTATAGTTATACTGACCACACGCCGGCACGCGTCGCGGACAATTTAACGATCGATATTTTCTGCAATGAGTTCGACATACTCTTTTCTCTCTCTGTCTTTTTATAAATGTAAACAGCATATGTATACTAATAATTATGCTGAACAACATCAGGAATTTATTGTAATATTTCAGATTCGATTGATAATGACGTTCATGATTTTAGAGGTATTCACGAACCGCCGACACGCGACAAATGTCATGAAATGTCTGTTTAATCCTTACATCAACATTATCCGTAAATACAAGGATTTAAACTTACGTTTTATCAACAACGTTTTATGTATCCGAGTACATACATGTAATTCGATCAACTGGCGGTTTAATGTCAATCAATCTAGCCATGGCTTCCGTATACACGCTGTACGCTGTCCTACTCACGGGCCCTCCTGAAGAAGTGAGGGGTCTTTAAACATGTAAATCGCGGGGATTTCAATAGGCAAGATGAAAAACCGCAATACATTCCGAGCATTGTACATGACATGGCGCTCGCATTCTTATTTATGATGAATTACGTCTCCCCTTTCTCATAAACTGAATGGGAGGAAAGTGGCATTTTAAAACTTTAGTTCCCAGTTTACTTAGGGAAATACTCTCTTATGTAAAAATATGTTTGCAAAACTTAATGCTTTACTTATATTGCAAGAGTACTCTTGAACAAAAAATGTACTACCTTCCTTAATTTCCTTTTTTGTAGTCTCAATTATCTGAGAAACGTGACTTTGTATTTAATTCTACATGACCCAATTACATGTATTAGTACATGTATTCTGTTTTATTATTAATTTACCTTGTAAAATTACTTTATCAAAAATTGACAGAAATTATTGCAAACTGTATATCAAACTGAACCTCTGCATAAAGGACACCTCTCTATAAAGGACAATATTTGATTTTCCCCGAGCCGTCCGTTATAAACAGGTTAGACTGTATTTTGTTTGAGCCCCTGACCCCCAGGGTCTAAGAAAATGGATGTGGTCATTTTCTCCTATATAACTCTATGTAATCTTGTGTTCGCAACTCCACTGACACTATGAATGATGGAGACTTAATTCTGTTTGCAATGTGAAGGGTTTGTGTTCTAGTTGTGCACCTGATATTTTGTTTGACTCTTGGGTCTCAGGAAATGGGTGAGGTCATTTTCTCATATATAGTTGTGCTCTCAACTCTTCTAAAGCTACTAATGATGTTTATGCAATATAATGGATCTGTGGTCTTATTGTGTCATTGATAGTTCATTTGAGCTAGCAGCCCCTGACCCCTAGGATCTTGGAAAATGGGTATGGCATTAATTTTTGAAATCCTTTACTAGTATCTCGGATATTAAAAATTATATGAGTGATATTCTAGTCGCAGTCTTATCAATTTGTTATTTCGTTGTGGTGCCTGCTTGCTATGGTTTTTGGTCTAAAATAAAATGGAAATTGTTATTATACAATTATTGCACAGTGATGAGGTCGATATGATGATTTATGGAGTGATAAAACCAATATCGACCAAATCATCTGTGCTATAACTGTTTTATCATATACATGAAAATTTGAATAGAAAATGGTAACTTCTGTTTTGCTTCTATAACACTGCTCACTCTCACTTTTTTCTCAGATAGATGTACTGAAGATTTTGTATGATAGTAAAATGTTTGACCCTTAATCTTTTATATTCTTTTTATCTAAAAGTGCTGCAAAATATCATGGTCAACTATGCTGACAACACTCAAGTTTGCTGCAGACTACAATTATCTTCTAATACACAAAACAGGAAACGCGTCAATATGACAGGAAGCAGTTCAATACGACGATTAATCGCATTGCACATGACCGCGTTTTGGCCAATGGGAAAGCTTATAAATGGTTATGTAAATTAGAGTATATGATAATTATGTATATCATATGTATCTTATTCACTTGTCAATGAGTGAATAAAGCAAAACAACCAGGAGAGCTGCAGTTTGGTCAGAGACTTCTGGTTTTGTATGATGTTCTAGTGAATATTTTGGTGACTTTTTGCATGTTTTGCGTTTGTAGTTTTGTCTGATGTCATTTATACGTGTCGTTTTCTTGTGGGTTTGTTTCGCTGGATGAGTGCAGGGTGGTCATACTTTATATGAATATATTTTAGGCCTATCGTATGACCATCATTATCAATTATATGATATGGTAATATATTCAGATCAAGAATAGAGTCATATTCAGAGAACACTTACGGAATTTATGGCCAAAATTGTCTGATCTGCTTCTTTTAGATCTTATTTCACACTTCACAGGGTACAAATATTTATATTGAAATATTTCATTTTCAGATAATGGTGTTATCTTCAGAGCATTCCTTCAAATCAGAACATGTGTCTAAACAGTGTTCAGGTAATGATAAAAAATATCTATTTGACTGTTGACTTAAATTATTCTTCTCTTTAAATTGAGATTATGATTATGCTATGATATTATTGCTGAATGTTTTTGAGGAAAATTTAGAAATTCATCATCGTTTTGTAACATGTGGAAGGGACTCTGAATTCTGAAGGGAGAGGGATGGCAAAATTTTTAGGGTCAGAATATATTTATTTTCAAGGTAGAGCGGGCTGGATTATTTATATTTTCCAGTTACTCAAAGTTAGAAATTTTTTATTCAACCTCTACTTTAAAAATCCAGGACTAGCTGACAAGCAAAAGCAAAGGAAGAAAGAAAAGGGAAAAATCTTTTGGCAATCAAGACTTTACTGTCACTTAATTTTTTTTAGCGCTCTCGAGCTATTGTCAGAGTGCTCTGTCTGTCCTTCGTTGTCTGTTGTCAGTGTATTGTTAACTATTTACATTTTTTTCTTCGCACAAAATTTTACCAAACCTTACAAGAGGTAAAAACTGAATTTCCCCTACAAAGTTTAAGTTGTTTAAAAGTGGCCACCACGAGCTGTGATTGGCTAACACATTTTCAATTTCTCCTGTAGAATTTCACCAAACCTTACAGGAAGCAAGTACTCAATATGTCCTCCACCAAATTTATGTTTTTCGACAAGGTTTATTTGGGACCTTGACTTTTGTTCCAGTGACGTTTACCTTGGAAGTTTGATTAATGTTTTTTAGTCCCCTACTGGCAGTGCAGAAGGAGACGCTTAGTTTCCTCTCAGCCTGTCTGTCCATCAGTCCATCTGTCCAATTTTCAGTTTTCCAGACTTTTTTCTGTTCCCATAATCAAAGATTCCGTGGCATATAGTTTTTGTCCTGTCCGTTTGTCTGTCTGTCTGTCCGCAAAAACTTTAACCTTTGCCATAACTTTTGAATAGCAAGGGATAGGGCTTTGATATTTCACATGTATATTCCTTTTGATAAGACCTTTCCATGGATACCAAAATATTAGACCTTGTGACCTTGACCTTGGAGTTTGACCATTACACAATTTTTGTGTCGCCTGCGAAGCATAGCGACACTTAGGGATCACTTTGTCCGTCTGTCCGTCTGTCAGTCCGTCCGTCTGTCTGTCTGTCACACTTTGGGTGTCACAGCCCATAACTTTTGATTGGTAGGTGATAGGGCTTTGATATTTCACATGTGTATTCCTTGTGACAAGACCTTCTTACACATACCATAATTTTTGACCTAGTGACCTTGACCTACATATTTGACCTACTTTTTGAAAAAATTAAGAATGGATATATCTTTTGATTGGTAAGTGTTAGGACTTTGATAATTCACACGTGCAATCCTTATAGCAAGACCTTTTGACCTTGACCGAGATATTTGACCTACTTTTGAAAAAAAGATAAGATTCACTATATCTTTTGATTGGTAAGTGATAGGGCTTTGATATTTCACATGTGTATTCCTTGTGACAAGACCTTTCTACACATACCATAATTTTTGACCTATTGACCTTGACCTACATATTTGACCTACTTTTCAAAGAAAATAAGATTGCATATATCTTTTGATTGGTAAGTGACAGGGCTTTGGTATTTCACATGTGTATTCCTTGTGACAAGACCTTTCTACACAGACCATAATATTTGACCTTGTTACCTTGACCCAGATATTTGACCTACTTTTCAAGAAAAGTAAAATTGGCTATATCTTTTGATTTGTAGGTGATAGAGCTTTGATATTTCACATGTACTTTCCTTGTAACAATGCCTTTCTACACATAGCATAATATTTTACTTTTTGACCTTGACCTAGCTATTTGACCTTCTTTTCTAAGAAATTAAGTTTGTATTTATCTTTAAATTGGTAGGTGATAGGTCTTTGATATTTCATATGATGAGACCTTTTTGTTACCAATTTTTACGTAGTGACCTTGACCTAGATGATTGACACTCTTTTCTGAAAAATTAAAAATGACCATATCTTTTAATTTGTAATTAAGAGGTCTGATATTTCCAATAAATTTCATTTGACAAGACTTTTCTACTGAAACCAATAATTTTGATCCACTTTCTAGAATAATAATCACATCGCTTCGCAGGCGACACAAGCATTCCTTGGATTGCTATTTTTACTGACAAAGATGCCGACGGGGTTATTCTCATTTCACAAACACGTGTTTTATTTTTCTGCGTTAAAACAGATGCAGATATTCAAGAAAAATTTGATGCACAGCTTAGTCTTGGATAGTTACAAAGCAAGTTAGACTTTCGTCACGCTTGGCCTATTTTTCGAGGAGTTATGCTCCTTGATGACTTGCAAAATTCAACTTTCGTCAGTTTTCCGGACTTTCCTCTGCAACAAATAGAGATACATGTATTCAGGTGAAATTTGATACACAGCTTAGTCTTGGATACTTACAGAGAAAGTCTGAGTTTCTTCATGCTTGACTTATTTTCTGAGGAGTTCCTTGATTTGCAAAATTTAGTTTTTGTCAGTTTTCTGAACTTTTTTTCTGCAACAAATGGAGATACTCGAGTGAAATTTGATACACAGCTTAGTCTTGGATACTTACAGAGCAAAGGGGTAGGGCCACGAAGCCCCTAAAACGGCCCTGCAATTTTCCTTGAAATTAAACATGTGCATTCCTTGTGACAAGATCTTTCTGTAGGTAACAACATTCTGACCTTGTGACCTCATCCTTGGAGGTTGACCAGTATTTAAAAACTTCAACCTCGACCATAAGTTTTGTATGGTAATTTAAATGATAGGACTTTAATATTTCACATGTGCATACCTTTTCATAAGCCCTGTCCCTTGGTAACAAAGCAAAAGTTTGGACCCTTTGACCTTTTCTTAGAGTTTAATCTTTCATATTTAGAATTTTGATAATATATGAGATATATTATGAAAACTTAAAATTTGGGGGAGGTGTCTGTAAGCATTTCTTTAAAGACAAACACCCAAAAGCGGGGGACAACAATTCCTTGAATTTGATTTTTTATGGTTACTGCTAGTCCCTCCAACCATATCTCTTTTTCCTCCTCCCTCCCCCTTTTATCCCCTTCCCTCCCTTTCACCCTGAATCCTTCCCATAGGAGCAATTTGTTTTTCAAATTCACCAACACATCTTGTTTTGATTTGACATTATATAGAGCTACTTTAATTGATTCTTTGATATTTAAACAGATGAAGATCATAGAACATGTAAATCATCAGCTTTGGAGACATCTCAAGTAAGTTAGTTTTATTAACCTACAGGCTTTCTACTGATCCTACTTTTTCCTACTATTTCCTGCTTTTCCTACTTTTTTATTTTGATCCTATTTTTTCCTACTTTTTCTTCAAAAACTCCTACTATTCCTACTTAAAAAATTACTTGCTTCACTTGTCATCGACATCTGATTCAAAGGTTTTTAAAAATTTCGCGCTCGCTTCGCTCGCCCATTCTATATATTTTACATCAAAAATCAATCTGTCCTTATTTCTCTCTGTGATTTCCTCAAAAATGAACATTACTAGTCTACAATCATCGTTTACTGTGATTTGTGTGTCATAATTACTGAAAATTGTTGCTAAATGTGATGGAAAATTTCCCACTTTATCCATATTAATTCCTTCTTTTTCTAATTTTTCTCCTACTTTTTTTCATTGACTTTTCCTACTTTTTCATCAAGGTAGAGTAGAAAGCCTGAACCTATTATTGCTTATACAGTTATGTCCTGTTAATCTGGAATTTAACAATCTAGAAAATTTGTTTATCTGAATTTTTTTCTCAGGAACAATTACTTATATTTTCTATAAAACATACGACTCGTTAATCAGGAAAATTCATTAATCCAGGCAAAATCTTCAGGCACCAATGTGCGACATGACTGCCTGCCTGAAATTATTTTAATTTTTTTTATGCCCCTGGAATAAAAGATTTGGGGGCATATAGTTTTTGGCTGTCTATCTCTACTGGAGACTCTCCTGACTAGTATGGAATGGATAAGTACCATATGAGTATCGGAGGTCTACCATGAAAGATATCTAGTGGACTTCAACATACTTGTAACAGAAAAGCAACCGATAAAACAGAAATGCAACGCATAAGAACTGGACAAAACATATACTGAACAAAAAAAGTTATGTCCCTAAAAATGACAGGTCACCACTTGTGCAGATGAAACGTTATAACCCTCGAAAAAGTAAAACTAACTCAATAAACACTCCAAAATTTTCTTTTTATTACTCAGACATTGAACACAATGAAGCGTGAAGAAACAAAGCGTTTTCACCTTGTAAGGAAAATTTCTCTCTTTCTTTGTTCTGGTTGACTGCTTTCAAAAGAAAAGAGTGTATAAATAAGTACAGGGGATTTCTCCATGGAAAAAGGAAAAAATTGTGATATCTATTATATATAAATCAGTCAAATAGCTTTTAATTCAAGAAATTATAGCTTATTTGACACCGGAAGTCCACAGTCGGCCATGCGCTTTGTCAAATACCTAAAACACATTGAAAGTGTATCGAAGTATGTGCAGATATCGATTTGTGAAGTAAAATTCTTTTGGGTTCAGAAACGCCTTTGCCAGGGAGGATCAAACAGGTGAAACCCCTTTGGTTAAAACCTTGATTATGACGTCACAATTACATCAATTTAATAAGATCGTTGTCAGAATCGGACAATGAATGGATATACTGTTGAATATTTAATTCAAAAACATATTTTTCAAGGATACCGCCTCTGAATAAAATTTGTTTTCACGAGTCATGTAAAACCAATACCAAAAAGAAGGACGTAACTTTTTTTGTTCAGTATATGAGGAGCCGCCATTCGTTATTTGTCTGTTAATGGCGTTTTTTATCATAGCTAATCGTGAAATGCATTTGAGAGCTACTCTGTATGGATGATAATTGTTCCAAATACAACATTTTACAAAAGTAAATTCTAAGTAAGAAAAAAAAAACAGAGATGTTTTTTCCTCTGAGGACAGATTTAACACTTTTACATGAAAGGAATTTTGACTTCTTTTTAGAGCACAGTAAATAACAGGAGGATTGCATATACTTCTGATCAATCGAATGCCAAATTGGTCACATCAACTACTGAAACAGAAGAAGAAGACAAAGGAGACCAACATGAAGATTTCAAACATGTTGAAATCAGATCACCTGAACATATTCCTAATAAACAGGAAGATATCCATGTATTAAAGAGTGTTGAATCTGAGGATGAAGTTCAAACCGGAGTGAAGAGAAAAAGCAGTATTCCAATTATACCAAAGAAAGGTAATACTCACATGAATAGCTACAACTTTGAATTTTGTACTTTATAAATCGACTGGGGATTTAAATCCAAAAGTAGTCAAATAAGCTCTCATTATCTCACCTCGACGAAGTAGAGGGGGGCTTATGCTATCGCCCCATCATCGATGATGGCGTCCGTACTATAGGTTAAGCAAAATGCGACAGGTCCATTTCCGCCAAACTATAAGTCCAACATCTACCAAACTTGCATTGATGATGAATCTAAGGATACTTACTACAATGCATGGTACGGAGGCTGCATCTGACCCACATTTCATGCTTGAGTAAGCAGGTTAGGTAAAATGGGACAGGTCCATTCCCACCTTTCTTCCAAGTCCTACATCAACCAAACTTGCATGGATTATGCATCTGAGGATGCTCACTACAATGCATGGTACGGAGGCTGCATCTGACCCACATGTCATGCTTGAGTGAGCATGTTAGGTAGAATGGGACAGGTCCATTCCCACCTTACTATAAGTCCTAGGTCATCCAAAGTTGTGTGGGTGATGCAACTGAGGGTGCTTACTGCAATACATGGTACAGACTCTGCATCTTCATTCAACTCACATTTCACGCTTCAGTGAGCAGGTCAGGTAAAATGGGACAGGTCCATTACTGCCTTACTATAAGTCCTACATCAACCAAACTTCCATGGATGATGCATCTTAGGATGCTGACCACATTGCGTGGTAGGGAGGCTGCATCTGACCCACATTGCACGCTTGAGTAACCAGGTTAGGTAAAATGGGACAGGTCCGTTTCTGCCTTACTTTGATTCTTACATCAACCAAACTTGTGTCTATGATGCATCTGAGGATGCTTAATGCAATGCATGATACAGATGCTGCATCTTACCCACATTTCACTCTTGAGCCATTAGATTAAGTAAAATGGGACAGGTCCATTTCTGGCCTATTTTAAGTCTTATGCTTGATTGATCAGATAAGGTAAAATTAGAATCTTCATTTCCAACCTCTTTAATTTCTTCATCAACCAAACTTATGTGGGTGATGCATCTGGAAATACTTCTTATATCTGCAATATAGGTACAGATGCTGGTCATGTGACAATGTTGCCGTCAAGGTGAGCGCTGTCATCTCTAATATGTTTTTAGCTCACCTGAGCCAAAGGCTCAAGTGAGCTATTGTCATAGCGATGCGTCCATAGTCTATCCATAGTAATCTTGTCGTTTTTAGACCAGAACCATCAACAGGTGGCGCCACCACAGGCAAAAGGAGGTCACAGGGGGTACCCTCCTTTGACAAACTTCTTCTTAAGAACGGAAGCATGTATCGACAAACTGAAAGCATCAGGATGATCTAGAGAGATGTCTTAAGAAGTGTTGTTATTTTTGGTTCCACTCCGAAGTCAAATTTTTGACGCGTTTTTGATGTCTTTTCGGACTGAGTCAGAAATGCACATTTTTGCACTATTTATTTAAATAACTCAGTAAGTGTATGATTTTTGGCCGGATTGCAAAGTAATTCCGGTCTATAGATTGACGATGTCCGTCCGTCTGTCCCTCCGTCTGCCGTCAACATTTTGGTTAAGGTTTCTGGTTGAGGCAAAATCTAAGGAACTATATGCAGTAGAAACTTTATATTATACATGAAGCATGCCCATGACAAGACCTTTCAATTTATGCCATAACATTTGACCTAGTGACCTTGACCTTGGACTTTGACCTAGTTAAACATTTTGGTTAAAGTTTCTGGTTGAGGCAAAATCTAAGTAACTATATGCAGTAGAAACTTTATATTATACATGAAGCTTGCCCATGACAAGACCTTACAATTTATGCCGTAACATTTGACCTAGTGACCTTGACCTTGGACTTTGACCTAGTTAAAGATTTTGGTTAAGGTTTCTGGTTGAGGCAAAATCTAAGGAACTATATGCAGTAGAAACTTTATATTATACATGAAGCATGCCCATGACAAGACCTTTCAATTTATGCCATAACATTTGACCTAGTGACCTTGACCTTGGACTTTGACCTAGTTAAAGATTTTGGTTAAAGTTTCTGGTTGAGGCAAAATCTAAGTAACTATGTGCAGTAGAAACTTTATATTATACATGAAGCTTGCCCATGACAAGACCTTTCAATTTATGCCATAACATTTGACCTAGTGACCTTGACCTTGGACTTTGACCTAGTTAAAGATTTTGGTTAAGGTTTCTGGTTGAAGCAAAATCTAAGGAATTATATGCAGTAGAAACTTTATATTATACATTAAGCATGCCCATGACAAGACCTTTCAATTTATGCCGTAACATTTGACCTAGTGACCTTGACCTTGGACTTTGACCTAGTTAAAGATTTTGGTTAAGGTTTCTGGTAGAGGCAAAATCTAAGTAACTATATGCAGTAGAAACTTTATATTATACATGAAGCTTGCCCATGACAAAACCTTTCAATTTATGCCGTAACATTTGACCTAGTGACCTTGACCTTGGACTTTGACCTAGTTAACGATTTTTGTTAAAGTTTCTGGTTGAGGCAAAATCTAAGAAACTATATGCAGTAGAAACTTTATATTATACATGAAGCTTGCCCATGACAAGACCTTTCAATTTATGCTGTATTATTTGACCTATTGACCTTGACATCCGACTTTGACCTACTCAAAGATTTTGATTAAAGTTCCTGGTTTAAGCAAAATCTATGGTACTGTATGCAGTAGAAACTTTATATTATACATGAAGCTTGCCCATGACAAGACCTTTCAATTTATGCCATAACATTTGACCTAGTGACCTTGACCTTGGACTTTGACCTAGTTAAGGATTTTGGTTAAAGTTCCTGGTTTAAGCAAAATCTATGGAACTGTATGCAGTAGAAACTTTATTTTATACATGTAGGTTGCCTCTGACAAAACCTTTCAATTTATGCTGTATTATTTGACCTATTGACCTTGACCCAGTTGGTGACAAAAACTTACTTTGCAATCCTGCCATACCGTCTTTAGCGGTGTTTTATACACTCTCATTTACTGCATATTTTTATACCCCCGCCATATGATGGTGGGGGTATATAGTGATGCACTTGTCCGTCCGTCTGTCCTTCCGTGCCTGTGCGCGTGCGTCCGTGCGTCCGTCCCACCTATGGTTTCCAGACATTTAAAGGAAAACTATTACAGCTAATCAATTCATTTCTTGCATATAGCTTTTACACCAAGAAATACAGGTCAAGTTTGAATATGGGTCAAGTCCCTCAATTTTGTGCAGAGTTATGCCCCTTGAAACTTAAAAAAATTCAAAATTTTCTGGTTTCCGGACATTTAAAGGTAAACCGTTACAGATAATCAATTTATTTCTTGGATATATCTCCTACACCAAGAAATACAGGTCAAGTTCGAATATGGGTCATGTCCCTCAATTTTGTGAAGAGTTATGCCCCTTAAAACTTAGAAAAATAAAAAATTTCCTGGTTTCCGGACATTTAAAGGTAAACTGTTACAGATAATCAATTCATGTCTTGGATATAGCTCCTACACCAAGAAATACAGGTCAAGTTCGAATATGGGTCATGTCCCTCAATTTTGTGCAGAGTTATGCCCCTTGAAACTTAGAAAAATTCAAAATTTTGTTTTTTCCGGACGTTTAAAGGAAAACTGTAACAGATAATCAATTCATTTCTTGCATATAGCTATTACACCAAGAAATACAGGTCAAGTTCGAATTTGGGTAATGTCCCTCAATTATGTGCAGAGTTATGCCCCTTGAAACTTAGAATAATTCAAAATTTTGTGGTTTCTGGACGTTTAAAGGAAAACCGTTACAGATAATCAATTCATTCCTTGCATATAGCTATTACACCAAGAAATACAGGTCAAGTTCGAATATGGGTCATGTCCCTCAATTTGGTGCAGAGTTATATCCCTTGAAATTTACACAAATTCAAAATTTTGTGGTTTCTGGACATTGCAAGGACAACTGTTACAGATGATAAATTCATCTCTTGAATGTAGCTATTATACCAAAAATTACTGGTTAGGTTTGAATATGGCTCAATTTCATGCAGAGTTGTGCCCCTTCAAACTTGGAAAAAAAATCAATATTTTATGCTTGCCTTACACTTAAATGAAAACTGTAACAGGGAATATATTTATTTCTTAGATATAGCTTTACATTGAGAAATACAGGTCAAATTCAAATAAAGGGTCATGTTCCTCAATTTGTGTTGAATTGTGCACCTTCAAATTTCTTATACATTGCTTATATGTAAAATATGCCAGGCGGGTATCATTGATCCTTAGATCAACAATAGATTTCATTTTACTTGCATTTACTTCAATTTTTTGTCACATAACTGAGAAATTACATGTAATGGGAGGGTCGCTTTATATACATACAAGTTAAGATCATAGGGGCCAAAGTATAGGTGCATGGAATGCAGCAATTACCCTTATTTTTATCTTACAGATGTGTCATCATCATCTACTGAAAAGTCATACATCAACTCCCCCAGCTCTATAACCAGCCAACCGAACACTGCCAACAAAGCAGGCAACTCTTTCCAAACCAAGGAAAGTGGCTCCACCAACAAGACAGGCAGCTCTAACCTTATTCAACCCAGTGGCACCACCAACAAGGGGGGCAACTCTAACCCAACCTCAAACCAATCAGGACCAAAATCAACTCAACCCAAGGGGAAAACCACAAACCAGGGAGTCAGCTCTGTGAACCAGGGAATTAAACCGGGCAGCTATAACGGAGGGAAATCCCACCAAAGTAAGGGAGGCTACCCCCATCTCAACAATCAAAAAGTTGTCCGTTATTCAGGTGAGGGATGCATCATCTCGGATTTCTTGTTTGAGAAAAGAGAATGCTGCCTATTCAACTTCTGTATTTTCCTTTATTGAAAAAAAAACTTAGTTCTATCTCAATATAAGAGGGGGCAGTTCTATCTCTAAATTAGAGGGGGGCAATTTTTTTTCAGAAAAATATTTTGACCTGAGTAAAACAGTCCAAGAAAAGAAAGATCAATTTCTTGTAGCCTGAAAAGACAATTCTATAGATCATCCGTGACAATCTCGGCAGCAGCAATGCTTCAGATAATTTTTCACTTCCTTACATCGTTTGCAATAACTGTCTTAGTTACTATCATCCCAAGATGGCGGACGCAAAAATAGGCAGAATCAATTTTTCCAAATATTGTCTCTTATGCAATGTATAACAAAAAGTTGAAGCGGCCAATTTGAAGAGAATTGATATAAAATTCCAATTATACCAACAGAGTTTATTGTTTCAACTTTATATTCAAGGAAATGGCAGATCAAAAAATCATCGATGATGATAGTAACGCAAAATTACCTGACAACGCATGATGATAGTAACTGGAAATTAGAATGATAGTAACTCAATGAGCAGCAATGTTGAAAATCGCCTTTTGTGATAGAATTAATTGATTTATTTGGTTCAAAAGCCTGAATTTAGCTACATGGCATCTACATGTAAATCGTAAAACACTTTATTTTAAAATTCTGATCTATTATGTCGTTAGTAAGGCCTTAAAGAATTGCATAAAAGTTATAGAGTTGTCTTTCTAATATAAACACTGAGAAGCTAAGTCGTGAGAAAAAATGTGTTTTAACGTACACAGTGGTCCCTCCTTTATAAGACCATCCCAAATGCAGAGGATTTGTGGTCTTATAATGGAGGTGGTCTTTCTTGGGGAGATTTTGAGTTTAAGCAGTCTATCTGACGAGTACAGTTTGTTTACATCTATTAATTCTTTTAAAATATTTACAAGAATAAATATCTACTATCTTGCATTTACTGATGTTTGAGTCTATTGATTGACTACCTGCCAATTCAGAATGAAGAAATTTAAAAGATAAAAGTGAAATATTTAATCTATGACATTCATCTATTTACATGATTAAAAAAACTTAGATTTCTAACTAATAATAAATCTAAAGTACTGCTTACTGAAGAGAGAACAAATATTACAGCCTGGAGTCAAATGAACTTAAACACTAATTAAGTGCCTGTTATTATTGACTTGTTTGCCTGGTAGTAACTGCTAATTAGTCAATTTACCTGGAGTAATTAAAGTTGGAGGTTAAAAGAGATATGAATTAAATTATGTAAACATACGTGTACATGCATGGTTGCTCCTGAGAGTGAATTTTCTTATATTTTGATAGATATAGGGTTGAAAAAAGCGGTCTTTGGTCGGGTAAGGGAGGTGGTCTCTTATAGGAGGTATTTTAACATTGAAAAATGCTAATGTTAAAGAATTATGGTCGCATAAGGGGAGTGGTCTTTGGTGGGAGTGGTCACATATAGAGGGACCACTATACTTCTTGTAGTATGGATAAACATAGTTTGTAATGTTTATAGAGCACATGGAAAAAAATATTATAAGCTTCACATATGCATCCTGTGTTAAAAAAGGTAATCATCATTGCCTTACAATTAAACTATTAAACATTTATCTGCTGACAATAAATTTTGAATAGAAGTATCTCTCAGGACCTTCAGTTCTTTGATTTAATGCTTAAATGATGTTTAGACATAGCTGGCAACTGACCCGATTTCGGCAGGTCAGTCCCGCATTTTTACCCTTTGACCCGATTATTTTTTATCACCCGCACGGGTCTTGTCTTTCACCCGATTTTTCGTTGCTGACCCGGGAATCACCCGATTCCGATTTGGTTCCGTCTATTACTTGGGACTTTAAATTTCCAGCTGTGACTTTTAAACACCTGCATTTACAGGTAAATTGGGTTGTTTGTTTAGTGATATGGGAAGTAATTAGCCCCTTTCATGTTGTTTTAACGACCTGGGCTTGGATTATTAATTGGGAATGTCCATGGAAAGACGATCGTAAACACGGAGATTTATGCAGACGAAAAGGGACAAATGTTTTTATAGTGTTTAAAAAAATTGAAGCAGTGAAATGTAGAGTTTATTTCACACAAATCCTCGTCGTGGTATACATGGTATAGCAATTACTAAATAAAAGTATATCTTAGCAAATTCAACTATGAACCTTCAGGCCTTGATTAATAAGTCCTAAAATTTTACACATGTGCTACATTATCATTGTTATGCAGTATGTCAATTTAAATAAATGCTTTACATGTCTTGCAATAAAATGAGCTTTATTGACCTGTATTTTTTTTGGAGGGGGGGGGTTAAATTTTATTCATAATGACACAAGCAAAAGATTTTGTTTCGCGCGCTATGACCCTCTTTTTCATTTCCCAAAGAGGGTCATTGACCCTCTTTTGTCTGAAAAAAGTTGACAAGTATGCTAGTGGATGTTGTATTCATTTCAGAAACCAAATTAGACTCTAGTTTTTGCGATGGTACACTTAATGCTGAAGGCCACAGACTAGAGAGGAGGGAAAGGAACTTGCATCGTGGAGGTATAGCGGCCTACATCCAGGGAGATCTACCTGCCAAGAAGAAAACAGTTTGGAAATATAAGCCCAAGTTAGGTACTTGAAACATTATATTTATATGAAAATTGAGATAAGACTCAGGGCCAGAAAATGTAGACAATTGATAGATAAAACTATAAAAATTTAAGCTTCTAAAGCTATTCCCCTCTCTTCCTCTTGCTCAAAGCTAGTATCTTTGCTATAGACATCATCACATTCCAGAAAATATATAATTCATAGTACCTTACCTAGCATGAAAAAATCCTTTTGTACAATAGACAGCACAATATTTGGCAGAAATACCCATACAAGATGGTCTTTATCATTGAATTCATTTAGATCAATCTGTTATTTTTATTTCAGTCAAAACATCTCTGAAAGGGCCTATAAAAGTGACATGTTGGAAGGCATTGACAGGTAATGAATGTGTTTTTAGCTCACCTGAGCCAAAGGCTCAAAGTGAACTATTGTCATACCGTTTCGTCCGGCGTCTATAAACTTTTCACATTTTCAACTTCTTCCCCAGAACCGCAGAACAGATTTTCATGAAACTTGGTAGGAATGAAGTACTAATGGTCCCCTTCAAGTGTTGTAGTTTTTTGTCCAGATCTGTCAACAGGTGGCACTACCAGAGGCAAAAGTAGGTCACAGGGTACCCTCCTTTGACAATCGTCCCCTTTAGAACAGAAGCATGTATTGTCAAACCTAAAGCATCAGGTTGATCCAGAGAGATGTCTTGGGAAGTGTTTTTATTTTTGGTTCCACTCAGAAGTCAAATTTTAGACGCATTATTGACATGTTTTCTGACTTTGTCAGAAATGCTCATTTTTGAACTCTTTCTTTGAAAATCTCCATTTACATGATTAATGTGTGATTTTGTGCACTCATTTACTGCATATTTGTCACATTTTAATTGTTCATTGGTTTGGTATTGACTTTGAGTGAAAATTTTGTTTTTTATCTTATAAATATAATCTTTTTCATCAAAGAAATTGATATATCGATGTGTGAAAAACTAAACATTACGGGAAATGACTATTTTAAAGTGATGAAAATCCAGAAAAAAAATTTTTGTTCTACCAGAAAGATTGCATCGCTGGTTTGCGGACTCACATTTTTGGCTGGATTGCAAAGCAATTCCGGTCTATAGATTGACGATGTCTGTTTCTCCATCTGTCTGTCTGTCGTCAACATTTTGGTTAAAGTTTTTAGTTGAAGCAAAATCTGAGGAACTGTATGCAGTAGAAACTTTATATTATACATGAAGGTTGCCCATGACAAGACCTTTCAATCTATGTCGTAATATTTGACCTAGTGACCTTGACCTTGGACTTTGACCTAGTTAAAGATTTCGGTTAAAGTTTCTGGTTGAGGCAAAATCTGATAAACTGTATGCAGTAGAAACTTTATATTATACATGAAAGTTGCCAATCACAAGACCTTTCAATTTGTGTCGTAACATTTGACCTAGTGACCTTGACCTTGGACTTTGACCTTGTTATAGATTTTGGTTAAAGTTTCTGGTTTAAGCAAAATTTATGGCACTGTATGCAGTAGAAAATTTATATTATACATTTAGGATGCCCATTATGAGACCTTTCAATTAATGCTGTAACATTTGACCTAGTGACCTTGACCTTGGAATTTGACCTAGTTACAGATTTTGGTTAAAGTTTCTGGTTTAAGCAAAATCTAAGGAACTGTATTCAGTAGAAACTTTATATTATACATATAATTTACCCATGACGAGACCTTAATTTATGCGGTAACATTTGACATAATGACCTTGGACTTTGACCTATTAAAGATTTTGATTAAAGTTTCTGGTTTAAGCAAAATCTATGGAACTGTATGTAGTAGAAACTTTATATCATACATGTAGGTTGCCTCTGACAAAACCTCTCGATGCTTGCTGTATTATTTGACATATTGACCTTGACCCAGTTGGTGACAAAAACTTACTTTGCAATCCGGTCATACCATCTTTAGGGGTGTTCATACATGTGAACCTCCCGGCGGGAGGACGAAATCTCCCGACGAAACGAGGACCCTCCCGATGAAAAATAGTCCTCCCGATTCCTCCCGACGAAACAGAATCCTCCCGACGAAAACGAAAAATCCTCCAGATTTCTCCAGATGAAATGCAAAATCCCCATTTGTGTATTACGTTACGCATTACGCCGTCTGTAGTTACCAGACAATCAATTTAATAAGTGCTAATTATACAGGTGACAGGTATATTGCTGGAAAAACAAAGCAATTAGCGTCGCGTTCTCTTCACCGCCACGGGTACTCGACTTCCCCGGGGGACGTTATACCCAGTACATCTTAACACGGGTCGTCAAATTCACGTACCAAATTGATGTACAATCTTCTTGATGCCGTAAATTAATATTATATTTATATATAACACGAAAAAGTGAGGAAATGCAGTAAAAGTTCGCTGATAAATAAATAAATGCGTAGGAAAAACGACGTCATGTAATTCACGTACTCTGTATAAGCGTGTATAACCTGAGGCAGATAATGGCCGTCTCGTTTATTATTCTCCTAACAATGGGATTTAAATCTGATGAGTGGTCAGTTTAAACCCCATGAAGAGCAGTTATTGATTTTCTGTACAGGTGTACTCAAGTAGCAGAAGCAAGGTAAAAGAAATCAACCGTATTATCAACGGACGTCATTGAGACAACTCTCGGAACTCCGAATTGTTTTTGTTGTTGTATGAGAGCGGAATCTGTCCTTGTTGAAAAGCGAGTTGAGAAAATTCGTCCGTAGATTAAAAAAAAAGGGGGGGGGGGAGGGGTCCGAATACCGATAAATCCTCCCTATGAAAAATTAAAAACCTCCCGACGAGAGGCCAAATCTCCAGATGAAAATTGAAAATCCTCCAGATTTGTGGAGGCAAAAGGTTCACATGTATGGGTGTTTTATCCTGTTTACTGCTGCACGTGCAAATCGATCTTGTCCGCCCTACTGTACTTTTAGAGAACTGTTATACAAGTTTTACATTTGATATCATGACCTTTGGAGAAATGACCATTACCTTAAATTTTGACCTACTCTTAAAAAAAATAACTTCTGCTATGTCTTTAAGAAGTATAGGGCTTTGGTATCTTACCTTTAGATTCCTTGTGGTATGAGCTTTCACTTGATACTATGACCTTAAATATAGTGAGCCTGACCAAGTGACCTTCAACAATTTATGTTTATTTTCCATCTCTTTTGTACTCCAATTCACAAACACCAATATAAGTTTAGTCACAACAAATACAAGGCACATTGTTCCTCAGTTATAGGTTTGAGCAATATCCCGTATAACCAGAAGTTTTTGCGATATACTAACTTTCGCTATATTTGCGTATGATTTTAAATCGCGAAAATTATTCTCGCGAAAAGTTGTGTTTGATAAGTTACAATGTGAATTGGTATAACATTTACATTTCGTTCTAATTTTACATGCGCCATGCTTTACTTTTCACAATAAAATTCAAATAGCAGTGAATTGATTGTACTCTTATCAGTGACCTAACTAAAACTTCAATAATGAAAGGTACAAAACAGTAGCATCATATGAACATATGCGCTTGTAATTTAGGAATCGCGAAAATTTATACTCATGAAAATAAAGACACCCTGTTTTACTATAGAATCGTGCAATTTGATACTCTCGAAAATTTCTGGTTATACAGTAGAACCAAACATATGGGTATTCTTTGATTTTTAGCTCGCTGGGACAAAAAAGTCCAGAGAGCTAATGCCATACCCTCGGCGACGGCGTTGTCATCGTCCGTAGACAAAACTTTAACCTGGGCTATAACTCTTGAACTATAAGGGGTAGGGCTTTGGTATTTCACATGTAGATACCTTGTGACAAGACCTTTCATTTGAGACTTTGACCTAGTGACCTTGACCTTGGACTTTGACCTACTTTTCAAAAACTTTAACCCGGTTTCAGACAAAAACCTGTATAGGCGAGCTATGTTATCTTTGATTACCCTATGTTTAACTTTTCAGGTCTGGGCATTTTTTGATTTTTAGCTTTACTGGTCTTTGACCAGTCAAGCTTATGCATTACCCTGGCGTCCGTCCATAAACAATTCTTGTGCTCGCAACTCCTGTGAAACCATAGGAGATAGAAAGTTCATTCTTTTTGCATCCTACTTGGTATGTGGTCTAGTTGTGCACCGGACATTTGGTTTCAGCAAGGTCTTAGAAAATGGGCTTTGTTATGAAAATCTGTGAAATCTTGATCTTGCAACTCCTCTGACACTATAAATGATGGAGACTTAATATATTTTTGCAGTCACGGGCAGGAACACGTTACGTCGCCTTACAGTACCGTTGTCAGAAGTATTTAAAGTTTTGCACTTAGAACCGTCCGTTGACATTATGCAACAGGTGAGGATTTGTTGGAAACCATCCGTTGTCATGAAAATTATCAACAAAATTTCATTAAATTCACAAATAAATCATTAGGTAACCGGTGATTTCTTTTAAAAAGCCAAGGGGGGGGGGGGGGGGGAACCACACGCTTCAGTAATACATTATTACCATGAAATGAATAAAAATCCTTTTATGTTATGAGGAGATCTAATTGGCGATGACCTACTGTCAGCAACGAAAACCGAAATTTGAACAGGAAAACTATCCTGTCTCTTAATAATTTGATTTTATATACCAATTTTATGTAGAAAATTATCGACAACATTATACAAACCATATATGTGAATGACCGTCTTTTACATTGTATATTTATTGTATACTTTGATTATTTGATAAAGAATGTCCGTTATTATGACAAGACAAGAAGATATGGTCCGTTGTCATGACTCTTAACGATATTTGGGCATGAAAGGGGAATTGAATCTTTATTTCGAATCTAAGGCTGAGCAATTAAATTAGCTTAGTTAATTCTTAACGTATTCAGCTCTCTTTTTTATACCCCCGTAATCAGAGATTCGGGGGCATTTAGTTTTTGGTCTGTCCGTCTGTCTGTCTGCTTGTCTGTTTATCTGTTTGTCTGTTTGTCCGCAAAAACTTTAACCTTGGCCATAACATTTTAAAAGGTAAGTGATGGAGCTTTCATATTTCACATGTGTATTCCTTGTGACAAGACCTTTCCATCGATACCAAAATTTTTGACCTCGTGACCTTAACCTGTATTTACCGACAAAGATGCCAACGGGGGCATTCGTGTTTCACAAACACATGTTTTTGTTTTTTGTTTTTTGTAAAGCTGTAAATGAGGATATCATATAATTTTCAGGTTACGTGAACATAGATCGTATAGAATAGATTTAAAATTGAAAATATGACTCATGAATTTGAAGAGGTATAGGATGAGTTCATGAATTTATACATTGATCAATTAAACAACAATTGTTTAAGGGACTTTGAAGTCATATATGTATAGCGTTAAAAACAAAGACATCAAATATCGGTCATTGAAGACATTTTGATGGCCTCAGCCTAAATTATCACGTAATTGTTTTGAACGTTCTTAACATGAAATCTTCTTCATTTTTCATGTATTGCAATATTGGAAGCCAATAGTAGGTAAACAAAATACGGACTTAACAGGGGGAAAATGGTTATATAACATGTCACCAGACTGACGCTAAGCTTGGTACTTGACCAATCTACAGTCTTGTACGAGCGCATTCTTAAGACTTGCACTCTGACTGACTGTGACGACGGGACTCCATGACGGGCCCTGTCCAAACCTCCTTAGAGAAGACAGGGCCCCGACCACCTGTCCTCTCTGAATGTCAGTCGGAGACCTCGGGTGATAACATATATGAGCTCGCTACAGCCGACAGAGCACGGACTGTATTACGCACATCCTCTTTTTATATCCATTTACATATTCATCTGTATTGCTTGGACCCCTGTGTTTTACGGTCTAGTTTGCGTGTGGTCATCTAACAGTGAGGAGGTTGTTTTACATCATAGTTGTGCGTTCTTCATGACCTCTGGAAAATCAGAATAGTGGGAGGGTTGTGCGCACGTAATCCAGAATAACCACACCGTCTGCTATTTACGTGGCAGATGGCTTTCCTAAGTCAGCACCGGTTGCCAATTGGTCTCGTTGGTTTATGTGTAGTCTTTTATGTTTCATGTTTCTATGGTGTGAGTTGGTGTTCCTTGTCCCTTTTGCGTCACTTTCTGTGGGTGTCTGTTCTGCGTTTTTTTGCATGGATGTTATGGGATTTTGCTGTGGGTGCTGCAACCTAGCGTTGTTGGAGGTCCCCTCCTTTCTTCTTCTCTATGTGGAAAATCCATGCTAATATCAGGAAAGTCTAATATAAAGCGGAATATCTCCAAGGTGAAGAAATCTCTTATATAGTAAATTTTCCTATGAGAAAACTACTGCATTACACCGGTTTATAATACACTTAAAAAGTAAGATACTTTATACATTCAAATTTTTGCCTCCATTTATATTTTACCCTTTTCACCCAAAGCCCAGAAGATGAATTTAAGACGGGACGAATAAAATTTAAGGATATCGTAACAAAACGGTTGATTCGGCAAATTCAATTCTTGGAAAATCAGTCTCCATTCTAAATTGGTTGATAATTAAATTGTGCGTTTTGATTGATGAATTGATGATGAATGATTAGTACAGGTATCATAGTATCATTCCATCCTTTAAAATATAAAAGCAGACAACGGACAACTGACAACGGACAGAACTTTCGCAACATGGATTGACAACAGACTAATTTTAGAAAAGTCCCAAAAAGTGGTACAAAACTGAATTCGTCATCATGACATTACAAGAGGAGCATTATATAGACTTGATATTTATTATTAGTATATTTCTTGAAGAAGATAACCTGAATATTCAAAGATTTCAAGAAAAAGGAAGAATAACACATGTGCAGGACGTGGTGATCAAAGGACGCCAACTCGATCTCCTCTTTTCAAACTGTATATCAGTACCAGAAAAGCATATAAACCAATAGCTTAGTGTTATGACTACCCCCCATTGAATTTTCGAGTGTATTACTTCTATAATTTCAACGTTTATTAGAAAATCATACTTTCCACACATGCTCATTGTCACGACAACGGATGGTTTCCTTCATATCCTTACCTGTGGCATAATGTCAACGGACGGTTTTAAGTGCAGAACTTTAAATACTTCTGACAACGGTACTGTAAGGCGACGTAACGTGTTCCTGCCCGTGGCAATGTGATGGGTCTGTGGTCTAGTTGTGCACCTTATATTTTGTTTGAATCCCCGACCCTTAGGGTTTTAGAAAATGGGTGTTGTCATTTTTGGCCGGATTGCAAAGCAATTCCGGTCTATAGATTGACGATGTCCGTCCGTTCGTCTGTCCGTCTGTCCATCTGCCGTCAACATTTTGGTTAAAGTTTCTGGTTGAGGCAAAATCTAAGGAACTATATGCAGTAGAAACTTTATATTATACATGAAGCTTGCCCATGACAAGACCTTTCAATTTATGCTGTAACATTTGACCTAGTGACCTTGACCTTGGACTTTGACCTAGTTAAAGATTTTGGTTAAAGTTTCTGGTTGAGGCAAAATCTAAGTAACTATATGCAGTAGAAACTTTATATTATACATGAAGCTTGCCCATGACAAGACCTTTCAATTTATGCGGTAACATTTAACCTAGTGACCTTGACCTTGGACTTTGACCTACTCAAAGATTTTGGTTAAAGTTCCTGGTTGAAGCAAAATCTATGGTACTGTATGCAAGACCTTTCAATTTATGCCGTAACTTTTGACCTAGTGACCTTGACCTTGGACTTTGACCTAGTTAAGGATTTTGGTTAAAGTTCCTGGTTTAAGCAAAATCTATGGAACTGTATGCAGTAGAAACTTTATTTTATACATGTAGGTTGCCTCTGACAAAACCTTTCAATTTATGCTGTATTATTTGACCTATTGACCTTGACCCAGTTAGTGACAAAAACTTACTTTGCAATCCGGCCATACCGCCTTTAGCGGTGTTTTATCTCTTATATAAGTCTATGTAATCTTGTGCTGGCAACTCCTCTTAAACTATAAGTGATGGAGACTTAATTCTTTTTGCAATATGATGGGTCTGTGGTCTAGTTGAGCACCTGATGTTTTGTTTGAGCTCTAACCCCAAGGGTCTTTGACATGGGTATGGTCATTTTCTCCTATATAATTGCCCTCTCTACTCCTCTAAAGCTATTAATGATGGAGAGTTAATTCTTTATGCAATATTATGGAATTGTAGTCGTGTTGTGTCATTGATAGTTCATTTGAGCTAGCAGCCCCTTGCCCCTTGCCCCTAGGATCTTAGAAAATGGGTGTGACATTCTTTTTTGAAATACTATATCTCGGATATTATTAATTATATGAGTGATATTCTAGTTGCAGTCTAATGGATATGTTGTTTCGTCGTGCTATGTACAATTTGTTAGAGTGCCTGCTCCCAATGGTCTTTGACTTTCAAAAAAGACAGGAAATTGATGTTTTAGAAAAAATAACATCCAGGAGAGCTACAGTCTCGTCAGAGACTTCTGGTTTTGTTTTAGCCCTTTATCCCCAGGGTCTTGGAAAACAGGTGTGTCACTTGTATTGATTCAAGCAAACTACTAGGAAAGCTTCAGTCTCATCAGAGACTTCTGGTTAAAAATAACTATGAAATAACCTTTGGTTTGACTCTCATTCACTGATGAGATCAGCTTTGTTTTACTTTGTTAAATTCCCATATGATTATTCACTATTTTCGAAAACCAGAGTTTCTACCCATTTGAGACAGTATCTGACGTAGACTGATTAAGACGTCATCAAATTCTATGTAAACAGTCTTAAAAGTCTGGGAAATGACGGTATAAATGGACATTACCATACTATTTTCATGACGTCACAATGGTTTTATGTCAGATACCATCTGTAAGGGGAATAAAAATTTGTATTCCATAAAGACTCAATAGGATTACACAGTAACTTTCATGAAGCTATCAGAACTCAAGATATCCAAACTATTTATCAAAGATTGCAGTCCATGACTAGGCTTGTCAATTGTCACATGTTCATCTTTTCAATTTCAGCTTTTAATGGCGTTCTAATACTAGATAAGAAACAATTATATATAGCTATCACAATGTCTTGGTTTTCTTTTCAGCGTTATCATTGTTTTACCTGATGACCATGACCAATGCTTTTCCCGTTGAAATAGGTAGGCATTCTTGAAAAAGAAATGATCCATGAATTTCAAGCAGAAGATTTTATGTGACAAAATGTTCTTTGTGAGAAGAATTCATTTGCTTTTAATTTTAAAGAAATGAAAAATAGCAAAGATTAAATGTAGCCTGTAATGCAAGTATGAACTTTAGGTCCGCTTTTCTGTTAATTATTGCAATATCACATAAATTGCAACACGGTACTTGATGTGCATGTGCAATTACCAAGTTATCACCAAAAAAAACCTACAAAAATAGTTCGGAAAAACGTTTTGACACCAGTATGGATACCCCTCTCCACAGATCCAAACATACATGTATTTCAGGTATTTTTCCCATCTACTGTAATCATCACTGAAAAAATGCAACAGACAATATACTTTTTCTTGTTGATGAACATTTGAAAATAAAAACCTAAACTCCATGAAGACTGACAGCAGGTATTCATCGGCCCTATAATTCCTGTAAATCCCTTTATTTTTTAATGTGCCCTATTCTTTTACGCTGGTCATTTGGTATGGCAAAGTCTGTCTGTCCGTCTGTCTGTCTGTCCGTCCGTCTGCTTATGGAACGCAATAACTTGAATATGCTTCAACAGATTTTCATGATATTTGTACATTGTGATTAAGACTGGAGAGAAAGCCGCCTTTCGATTTTCAGGTTCATCCGATTTGTCGTTACAGAGTTTTGGGACTTAGAATTTTAAAATACTGTGAAAATATACTGAAAGAGTTCAAAATTCTTTAAATAACTATTTTTGGGTGAAATATTTTGAAAATTTGTATACTCTAAGAAGAAAGGATGTTCTTTGACATATGTAACAGGGTTTTAATTTTTTGGTCGCATAACCGAGATATTATGTAAGAAAGGAGGGGATCTCCAACAACACCTAGTTGCAGCATCAACAGCAACCTCCCAAAACACCCAATGTAAAACACAAAAATGACACGCACAGAAAGAGACGCAGTAGTACAATGAACGTCAAATCACAGAAAAACATAAAACACAAATGACTACACATAAACCAACGAGACCAATGGGTAAACGGTGCCGACTTAGGACGGCCATCTGCCACGTCAGTAGCAGACGGTGTGGTTATCCTGGATTACGTGCGCACAACCCTCCCACTATTCCGATTACCCAGAGGTCTCGAAGAACGTACAATTGTGGTGTAAAACAACCTCCTCACTGTCAGATGACCACACACAAACAAGACCGCAAAACGCAGGGGCCCAAGCAACACAGATGAATATGTAAATGGATATAAAAAGAGGGCATGCGTAATACAACCTGTGCTCTGCCGGCTGTAGCGAGCTAATGTATGTTATCACCCGAGGAGTCCGACTGACATTCAGAGAGGACAGGTGGTCGGGGCCCTGTCTTCTCTAAAGAGGTTTGGACAGGGCCCGTCATGGAGTCCCGTCGTCACAGTCAGTCAGCGTGCAAGTATTAAGGATGTGCTGGTACAAGACTGTAGATTGGTCAAGTATCAAGCCCAGTGTCCGTTTGGTGACATTAGGATCATATCCACGGTATAAGAGGCGTTTGATTATTCTGACGCATTTTCGATGGTAATTCTGTCTACCTTTGATCCTTCTAATTTTGTTGATCATGTCACCATAAAATGCAGGTTGCGAAATACCCAAAGTAATATACTCTGTTGCTTGTATGGGTCCGAATTTCAAAAGTAGTTGACAATAATTTTTGTAAAATTTCCAGAATGTCTTTACAAGTTTGTGAAAGCGAAAACCTTAAGTCTCTTGGTAATTTGTAAATTTCTATCATGAAAATCCAAAACATCAGTACATGCTCTAGCATACCGGATGAGCTGCGAAATGTAGATACCATAAGACGGCAATCTAGGAACATCACCATCAAGCCAGGGAAAATTTACTATGTTGAATCCAAAGTCATCTCTTTTGTCATACACACTTGTATGAATCTCTCCATTAACAATTTTGATATTCAGGTCCAAAAAAGGTGTTTCTGTGTTTTTAACGTTCGCCTTGTTTAGAGTCAGTTCCTGTGGATAAATAACATTTTTATACTTTTCAAAAACAGGATTGTCGATAGTAAGAATATCATCCAGGTACCTAGAAGTACCATTGAAACATTTCACATCATCATGTTTTCACATCATGTTTTCACATCATCATGTTTATAAGAATATCATCCAGGTACCTAGAAGTACCATTGAAACATTTCACATCATCATGTTTTCACATCATGTTTTCACATCATCATGTTTATTATGTGTAATAGGAAGGAGGGGGGGTTATATACACATACATGTTAAGCTAAGGGGACCTAGGAATGCATATTCCAATATTGATAATGCTTACTGGAACACATTGAACTAATGTGGGACCTTATCACTATTTCATTGTAGGGTAATAAAGGTAAGGTTAAATGAGATCCTTCTTTTCCCTGCATTTACCAAAATTCATCCATTCATGAGCATGCTTACTACAGTGCATGGTTATGGAGTCAGATATTTTTCACGATTGAATGCCACTTAAGGTTAAGTAGTTTACCTTCATACCAAGTACTTACCACGAAACATCTAATACAAATGTTGGAACTAATATTTCAAGCTTATGCATGTATTGATAATTTCCACCAATTAGTTTTTATGCCCCCGGAATCACAGATTCGGGGGCATATTATTTTTGGCCTGTCTGTCTGTTTGTCCGAAAAAAAATCTTTAACATTGGGCATAACTTTTGAATGGAAGGTGATAGAGCTTTCATATTTCACATGTGTATTCCTTGTGACAAGACCTTTCCATTGATACCAAAAGTTTTGACCTCATGACCTTGACCTTTTACCTTCTTTTCAAAAACTTTAACATTTAGCATAACTTTTGAATGGAAGGTGATAGAGCTTTTATATTTCACACATGTATTTCTTGTGATAAGGCCTTTCCATTGATACCTCATGACCTTGCCATTGACCTCTGACCTACTTTTTAAAAACTTTATCATTGGGCATAACTTTTGAATGGTAAGTGATAGGGCTTTCATATTTAACTTGTGTTTTCTTCGTGACAAGACCTTTCCATTGATACCAAATTTTTTTACCTCGTGACCTTGACCTTGACCTTTGACCTACTTTTCAAAAACTTAAATATTGGGAATAACTTTTGAATGGTAATTGATAGGGCTTTCATATTTCACATGGGAATTCCTTGTGACAAAACCTTTTGATTGATACCAATATTTTTGACCTCATGACCTTGACCTTTGACCTTCTTTTCAATACTTTAACATTGGGATTAACTTTTGAATGGTAAGTGATATGGCTTTCATATTTCACATGTGTGTCTCTTGTGAAAGCCCTCTCCATTGATACCAAAAGTTTTGACCTTGTGACCTTGACCTTTGACCTACTTTTCAAAAACTTTAACATTGGGCATAACTTTTAAATGGTAAGTGATATGGCTTTCATATTTCACGTGTATTCCTTGTGACAAGACCTTTCCATTGATACCAAAATTGTTGACCTTGACCTTTCACATACTTAACAGGAAATGAAGTTTATACTAATAAAGATGCCACTAGGTGCATTCGTGTTTCACAAACACAGGCTTTATTACTGCTGGTGGTGGACTATTAGTCCCAAAGAGTTTCACTCTGTTTTTGCTTGAAACATGTTTGTAGACTTTTTGTCATTAAACTGTAGAAATATTTGTTTAACAAAAGCATATCTTTCCTTACCTAGCTTTTTTGTGATAAGATGTAGGAAACATTTAGGATTTGCTATTTTGATATTAAAGGAGTATATATGGTTTATATAGTAAAGTGGCCCCCTAAAATCAACTTCTCCATAATCAAATTTTGTTGGAACTTTTAGAGAGTTAAATATCTATATTTTAAGAAATCTAGTCATAAACACTACCTCTCGCTTTCTAAGACATTATAAATGTAGCCTAAATATCATGAAAACCTGTGATTTTGTCTATTTTCACTAAAAATAGAAGAATTCCTGATTATTTTCATTGAGATAACATCGAGCGGGATCTTGAACAACTTATTCCTTTTATATGCACTTAAAGACGTGCAAATGTAACAACATATCAAAATATAAAAGTTGTTGAGAAGCCTGCTCGATACTAGCTACTAGGAAGTTTGTCGAAAATAAGCCCCAAAATGACGTTTTTCCAGAAATTTGGCGAAATATACCATTTTTGATGATCTAATTCTAAGAAATTGAGAAAGGAAATTAAAGGATATGTATCATTTCATAAGTAGCCTATATTGTAGAATAAATATTGGCACAAATTCATTTCTTTATGTAAATTTAAGATTTTGCTCAAAAAGGGGGCCACTTTTCTATGTAAACCATATATAGTCCTTTGGTATTTTTAGTACTTATTAAATGGGGGGAGGGATTTTGCTAATTGGCTCCGGTATGAGAACCAGGAGCAAGAAAATTACCAAAAATTAAATGGGGGGAGGGGGATTTCGCTAACTGGCTCCGGTATGAGAACCAAGAGCAAGATAATTACCAAAAATGGTAGTAAGTTGTGACAACCTGGATTAATTTGATGATGAAATTAGATGACATTTTAATAAATTAATTATAAAATTATGGATTCCGTAACAATGGAACAATGTCCCACAGACAAAGCTAAAAATGAGGATGGGCTATATTTATACCCCCCCCCCCCCCCACACACACACACAAAAAAACTCCTCCCTTCACAGAAATGTTTCTTGAGACCTTAAGGTGTGTCATGACCTGGAACTAAGATCATACATAAAGGTCAAGGTCACAATAGACATCATGGTCAAAAGATTATCTCCTTCCCTTGTTGATGGATTTCATGAATTTTTCACTGACATGTTTTTAAGACCTGAGGGTTTGTAATGACAATGGTTCAAGGTCATGGGTCCAAGGTCACAATAGACACCATTATTTCAACCTTATCCGGGGCATAACTCCTCCCCCTTTTGATGGATTTCAATAATATTTCAAAGAAATGTTTCTTTGGACCTAAGGGTGTGTAAAGACCTTGAACCAAGATCATGGGTCAAAGGTCACAATAGACATCATGGTTGAAATGACAAATATGGATAATGACCATATCCCTGTCTACAGTACAAAATCGATAATTCAGAAAATCAGAAACCGAAGGCATACAAAATCAGGACAAAACAGGAACCAAAGCAAACAAAAACAAAAACCTCCACCATATGAAAAGAAGCGAACTCCCGATATGAGAGTGAGACCAGGTGCCCAGGAAGAGTAAGCATCTCCTGCTTGCATGCAACACCCGTCGCTTCAATTCGGTAGAACTGTCACATCCGGTTACTTCCAGTTTGGAAGATATAGAGTACAATCTTTGGTTGGATGGTTCAAATGGTCTATGACAGAATATCATCCACCATTCTGGATAGTGGGACATCATAGTGTATGACGAGTTCCCCATATCGACCGTAGAACTTCCTCAGTGACGATGTTAGTCGGTCACAAACATATCCCTGACTGAGAAGCTTATCTGAAAGACGCCTAGCTCTCAGAACAAAATCCGTATATTTGGTACTTGCTCTGGCATAGCGTATCAACTGAGATATGAACACGCCATAAGCAGGCGATGAAGGGATGTTGCTACTCAGAAAAGGAAAGTTCGTAATGCTGAAATTGAAGTAATGCTGAAATTGAACTTTGTCCAGGGCATAATACCTCCTCCTGTTGATGGATTTCAATATTTCACTGAAATGTTTCTTGGGAGTAAGGACATCAGTATTTGTCATGACTCTGAACCAAGGTCATGGATCAAAGGTCAAGGTCACAAAAGATACCATTAAAAAATTTAGTAAATCTTTGTCCGGGTATAACTCCTCCCCTATCAATGGATTTCAATTATATTTCACAGAAATGTTTCTTAGATTCTAAAGGTGTGTCATAACATGGAGCCAAGGTCATGGGTCAAAGGTCAAAATAGACATCATTGTCAAAGACTTGTACAGGGCATAACTCCTCCAACTGTTGATGGAATTCAATAATATTTCACAAAAATGTTTCTGAAGACCGATGTGTTTGTCATGACTTTGAACCTAGAACGTGGAACGACCTTGAACCAAGCTTATTGGTCAAAGGTCAAGGTCACAGTAGACACCATTAGTAAAACCTTGTGCGGGGCATGACTCCTCCAGGTATTGATGAATTTGAATAATGTTTCACAGAAATATTTGGTATGGAGTATTGTTTCTTTATGTTTGGTCTTTTGTGTTTTGTTGTTGAGTTTGCCATTCCTTGTCCCTTTTGCGTCTCTTGCTGTTTATGTCTACTCTGTGCTTTGGTGTCGTATTTGCTGTTCCTTGTCCCTGTTGTGTCTGTGATTTCACTTTCGATGTTTTGATATCTTGCTGTTGGTGAGACTTCTAATTTTTTAACACTTCTTATAACTCCATGTTTACATTTCCTTTTCTTGTTCATTCTCATTTCATTGACTCATTCATTTGATTGATGAATATTACGTCTTCAAATTCATAGCATCATTTTTAAAAGAGCAAGTAAATTTGCAGCATGGACGAGACATGCATGTTTCAGGTACTTAAACCTCATCAGTGATACTCAATCTGAACAATGAAATATGGAAAAGACTGTGAGAGTGAAGTTATTTGATAATTTACAGGACATTAACAATGACCATGTCAGTGATATTTCTTATTTTGCTATCTTTGTAGATTGTAAAAGACATATAGAGCTGGATCATAAAACCAGGACTTTACATGCCTGGTGGCCATCTCCCAACATCACAAGTATTGGTGTATCACGTTGTGGGGAGTCAGATCTCTACTCTTGCCACAAAACTACTGGATCAGATTGGCAATCAAGTAGTTCTAGCATGCAGTGTAAAGTCAAGGAAAACAGGATAAATTTATACATGGATGCATTTGACGAGAATTTATGCTGGTTTTTAAAGGTAGTCTATCTACCTTATGGGGACGTTCAGTCCTGTACCAGAGCATTCAAACCACCAGGTAAGATTCATGACACGTTTGCATGCAGGAATATTGGTCCACCCTAGGATGAAATTAATGCTTTGTATTTTGTCTACTGGTCTTCTCTGAGACAAATAAAAAGGTCAGTGCCCAAGGTCAAAATCATTTAGTTCTTTTTAATGAAATTGTACGTACTAATCTTGTCAGGGCTATATCTCCTGAACCCTTCTTACAATTGTTTTCATATTTTAGTATGTTGTTTCTCAGGACTCTCTTTTCTCTACATGTATTTTATCACATTGTCCTAAGGTCATATGATTAAGGTCACTTCTTACTTTGGTAATGAAATTGTATAATATTATGCTAATCATGTCCAGGCTGAAATTGTCTGTTTATCATGTTTAGGCTTTATATTTTGAACCGTGTATCCAATCACTAATTCAGTTTTTGTTGCTCATGATCCATACAATGTAGGTTTCAGATCACCTATATCCAAGGTCAAGTTACCAAAGTCAATTTCACTAAATATGCTTATAATTAAATGGTTTATGCTAATCATGCATGGGCTTTATCTCAAACAATACAATGAATCACTTTCATGTTTTAGTATGATGTTGCCCATGACTCAAAGGTTTTACATCATCTTGGCCTAAGGTCAAAGTAACTTAGAGGGAGGGGGAATACATCTGGTTTTTTTTTCTGAAAACCTTTTTTTTTTTATTTGAGAATTATTAGTAAGTTCACTGCAGGTATTTATATCACCTTTAGTAAGGCATAATTGTCAAAACTGTCTACCTATAATCATGTCAGATTTTCAACTTCTTTTGTGAATGTCAAGATACCTTACAGGAAGCAGAACCTCAATGTCCACTAGCCTGCTTAAGTTTTCAAGCCATCCTGTAACAAAAATTACATGTATTGGGATTGACAAACGCATTTTCGACTCCTCCTTTGCAATAGATGAACAAAATAAAGTGAAGCCATACACCAAGCAAATACTTTAGGTCATCTGTACAGATTATCTTCTAGCCGTTACCATAACGTTTCTATAGTATCCAGCCTTTCATGTGCTTATTGGAAAATGCTTTTTAGCTCATCTGAGTGAAGCTAAAGTGAGTTATTGTGATAGCGTGCCGTCTGTCGGTGTTAACTTTTTACATTTTTAAGATCTCCTCTGAACCGCTTTCATGAAACCTTAGGAATCTGCTATTACAAAATAGAACCACAGCAAACACTGGACACCCAACTAGCAAAAAGTAACAAACAGACAATATTTCAACATCAAAAATACAATCAGCTTAAACATTCTGCAAAGAGGCAAAAGTGAATCCCCATTGAGATCAGGTGCCCAGATAGAGTAAGCATCTCCTGTTTGAAAGCATCACTAAGGCCATCCAGAAAAAAAAAACATTTCATATCTCGTCAATTTCTTAAATTCAGCATTTTCTCTGGTTCTATCTTAAAATATATTGCAAATGTTTTCTTTCAGCACCTGCAGATACAGCAGCAACCATTAAACCTGGCTTCACAATAATAATAATAAGTGGCATACTGGCCTGTGTTATGATGATCTGTGGATAGGAGGAATAGACATTTGGACTTATATTACCGTGTGAATAGACAGGCAGTTTTAATGTCATTGCAAGTGAAGATACGTGTTACTTCGTTGACACTTTGGTGCAAAACTCCATTATTTTGGCCCAAAATAAGATTTTCCTTTCAGGAAGTCTCCTTATGTTATCGTAACAGTTGAGACATTCCTGATTTGCAACATATCCATACATCTAAAAATATAGTGCTTTTTCTAATTTAGGAATTTGCTGTCTGACACATGCAAGATCAAGTAATCCTCCTTCTTGAAAAAAAGTTTCTTGCTTTCATTGCTTCTGTTAACTTATATAATGTAAGAGTTGTCTTCCTTATGTACATGATGTATAGACCAATGAGAAACGAAAGTAGAAACAAAGCATGATCTTGTTGAAAGAAATAGGAAATTCTGGTAATTTAAATGAGAATTTTTGGAATTATAAGTGATAATTGTTTTTGCATTATTGTCAGTCTGTGGTCTAGTTGTGCACCTGATATTTTGTTTGAACCCCTGACCCCTAGGGTCTTTGAAAATGGGTGTGGTCATTTTCTCCATTGTAACTCTATGTAATCTTGTGAACACCAATTCTCACAAAGTATAATTGGAAGAAAGATAATTGTTTTTGCATTATTGTAAGTCTGTGGTCTAGATGTGCATCTGATATTTTGTTTGAGCCCCTGATCCCTAGGGTCTTGTAAAATGGGTGTGGTCATTTTCTCCTATATAACTCAATGTACACTTGTGAGCACCAATTCTCAGAAAGTATAATTGATAGAAAGATACTAATTATTGCATTATTGTCAGTCTGTGGTTTAGATGTGCACCTGATATTTTGTTTGAGCCCCTGATCCCCAGGATTTTGGAAAATGGGTGTGGTCATTTTTGCCTATATAACTCTATGTTATCTTGTGAGCACCAATTATCACAAAGTATAATTGATAGAAAGATAATTGTTTTTTATTTATTCTCAGTCTGTGGTTTAGATGTGCACCTGATATTTTGTTTAAGCCCCTAGTCCCCAGGGTCTTGGAAAATTGGTGTGGTCATTTTCTCTGTTATAACTCTACGTAATCTTGTGAGCACCAATTCTCAGAAAGTATAATTGATAGAAAGATAATTGTTTTTGCATTATTGTCAGTCTGTGGTCTAGATGTGCACCTGATATTTTGTTTGAGCCCCTGACCCCCAGGGTCTTGGAAAATGGGTGTGGTCATTTTTCCTATATAACTATGTTATCTTGTGAGTACCAATTCTCAGAAAGTAGAATTGATAGAAACATACTTGTTTTTGCATTATTGTAAGTCTGTGGTCTAGATGACTCATAGCTGTCAACTGACCCGATTTCGGCGGGTCAGTCCCGCTTTTTTACCCTTTGATCCGATTATTTTTTATCACCTGCGCCGCCGCGCGGGTCATGTCTTTCACCCGATTTTTCGTTGTTGTCCTGGGAATCTTCCGATTTGGTTCCGTCTATTACTTGGGACTTTAAATTTCCAGCTGTGACTTTTAAATTAAAACACCTGCTGTTACAGGTAAATTGGGTTGTTTGTTTAATGATATGGGAAGTAATTAGCCACTAACATGTTGTTTTAACGACCTGGGCTTGGATTATTATGGGAATGTCTATGGAAAGACGATCGTAAATATGGAGATTTATGCAGACGAAAAGGGACAAATATTTTCATAGTGTTTTAAACAATTGGAGCAGTGAAATGTAGAGTTCATTTCACACAAAATCTTCATCATGGTATAGCAATAACTAAATAAGAATATATCTAGCCTAGCAAATTTAACTATGAACCTTCAGGCCTTGATTAATAAGTCCTTAAATTTTACACATGTGCTACATTATCATTGATCATGCAGTACAATTTAAATAAATGCTTTATATGTCTTACAATAAAATGAACTTTATTGACCTGTATTTTTTTTTGGGGGGGGGGGTGTTAAATTTTATTCATAATGACACATGCAAAACCTCCTGATTTTGTTTCGCGCGCTATGACCCTCTTTTTCATTTCCCAAAGAGGGTCATTGACCCTCTTTTGTCTGAAAAAAGTTACAGGTATGAGATGTGCATCTGATATTTTGTTTGAGCTCCTGACCCCAAGGGTCTTGGAAAATGGGTGTGGTCATTTTCTCCTATATAACTTTGTAATCTTGTGAGCATCCATTCTCAGAAAGTAAAATTGATAGAAAGATAATTGTTTTTGATTTATTCTCAATCTATGGTCTAGTTGTGCACCTGATATTTTGTTTGAGCCCCTGACCCCAGGGTCTTGGAAAATGTGTGTGGTCATTTTCTCCATTTTAACTCTATGTAATCTTGTGCATGTTGTGAGCACCAATTCTCGGAAAGTATAATTGATAGGAAATGTCAATATTGAAATATATGTTCTATAGTACCAATTTTGTTGTACTAGACTAGATAATTGTTTTTGCTTTATTCTCAGTCTGTGGTCTAGATGTGCACCTGATATTTTGTTTGACCCCTTGACCCCCAGGGTCTTGGAAAATTGGTGTGGTCGTTTTCTCCCATATAACTCTATGTAATATTGTGAGCACCAATTCTCAGAAAGTATAATTGATAGAAAGATAATTCTTTTAGCATTATATTAATCATTCTCTGGTCTTGTATTTTGTTTGAGACCCTGATCTCGGGGTCTTGGAAAATGAGTGTGGCACTTAGATTAATTTAAGCAAACAACCAGAAGAGCTTCAGTCTCATCAGAGACTTCTGGTTGTCAGTTTACCTGACTTTTTTCTGCAAGGGATGGAGATATTCAGATGAAATATGATACACACCTTGGTCTTAGATATTTACAGAGCAAGTTTGACTTTCGTCACGCTTGACCCATTTTTTGAGGAGTTATGCCCCTTGATGACTTGCACAATTCAGTTTTTGTCAGTTTTCCAGACTTTCCAGACTTTTGTCAGTTTTCCAGACATTCTGCTACTTCTTTTGGTACATTTTTGGACAAAATTATTTTCATACTTTTTGGCCATATTACATTTAGACTTAGGATCACTGACGAGGGTTTAGTACCCGAAACGTGCATGTCTGGTCCATGCTGTAAATTTATCAGGTCTTAAATGATGCTATTGAATTTGAAGACGTTTAAGATTCTTTCTGCAACAAATATAGATACTGTATTCAGGTAAAATGTGATACTCAGCTTAGTCTTGGATAGTTACAGAGCAAGTTTGACTTTTGTCATGCTTGACCTATTTTTCAAGGAGTTATGCCCCTTGATGACTTGCACAATTCAGTTTTTGTCAGTTTTCCAGACTTTTTTTGAAACAAATAGAGATATTCAGGTGAAATTTGATACTCAGCTTAGTCTTGGATAGTTACAGAGCAAGTTCAACTTTTGTCACGCTTGACCTCTTTTTCTAATCGATAAAGCTAAAGCAGATAAAACCTCAGAACTGAGCTGCACAGACAGTAAGTTTAATTAAAACTCATACATGTTTAATTGAAGAGTAATTCACAGGCAGAGTTGCAGGACATAAATATATGCCGCCGGTAGGGGACTATATCGCTCAGCGATCATAACATTTTTGGTAAGTGAAAGGGCTTTGATATTTCACATGTGTATTTCTTGTGACATAACCTTACTACACATACCATAAATTTTGACCTAGTGACCTTGACCTAGATCTTTGACCTACTTTTCCAAAAAATTAAGATAGGCTATATCTTTTCATTGGTAAGTGATAGGGATTTTATATTTCACATGTGTATTCCTTGTCATGAGACCTTTATACACATACCATATTTTTTTACCTAGTGACCTTGACCTAGGTATTTGACCTACATTTCAATATCATTAAGATTGGCTATATCATTTGCTTGATAAGTGATATGGCTTTAATATTTCAAACATGTATTTCTTATGATGAGTCATTTCTTTTTTTCCTAAAAATTTGTACCTTCACCTAGATGATTGACCTTTTCTGAAACTAATAGATTGACCATATCTTTTAATTGGTAAGTAAGAGGTTTTATATTTCACGTGTGAGTTCATTTGACAAGACTTTCCCACTGATACATTGACAAATATTAAACCAAGTGACCTTGACCTACATATTTTATCAACTTTTTAAAAATAGGCCGCTTCGCAAGCGACACCAGCATTCCTTGAATTGCTATTTTTTTTTTTATTATAAGTGCTAGGAAGGCTAAACTTGCAAAGATGATGCGTCTTTATGAGTAGATCAGAAATCTACGTTCAAATGTAGGTCATGACCTATATTTTCCACTTGAGTGCACATGTTAGGGAGATTTTGGTATCAATAGAGTACACCCATTCATGCAGAATTTGGTTCAATGAATGAAATACTCTTTGACTACTATCTGTTTGCTGCCATGATAAAATGCTGTCATGAGGTGAGCTTTGTAATCTTTGATTACACACTGTTTTACCATGGAGTTTGGCCTACTTTTGAAAAACTTTAACATTGGCCATGACTTTTTAGCTCGACTGCACTTTAGTGCAAAAGAGCTATTGCAATACTAGATGATAAGGTAAATGTTAAGATAGCAATATTGCATTTAATGGCCAATATTAAGCAAAGTATAAGTGCTACATGTTCCAAACTTACATGGTGGATGTATCTTTGATCAAACTTTCATAAAATGACTGTGACCTACTTTTTCTGCCTGAGTGATTTTGCCATTAGAAGCCAATATTGAGCAAAGTATAAGTGCTACACGAGTATACATTCGTGTATAATTATATCAATTGGAGAAAAAAGTGAGCTTCAGAAATTGGCTGTCATTAAAAACATTTTCCTATGCAGTCGAGCATTAGGTGACTCTGGCAACTACTTTTAGCTCTACTGGTCATAGACCAGTCAAGCGTATGCGATACCCCGGCTTCTGTCTGTCCGTCCATCTGTAAACAAGTCTTGTGCTTGCAACTCCTCTAAACTATAAGAGATAGAAATGTAGCTCTTTTTGCATTACACTTGGTCAGTGGTCTAGTTGTGCACCTGACATTTTGTTAGAGCCCCTGACCCCCAGGGTCATAGAAAATGGGCGTGGTCTTTAAAATCTATGTAATCTTGTGCTCGCAACTCCTCTGCCGCTATGAGTGATGGAGAGATAATTCTTTTTGCATTATAATAGGTCTGCGGTCTAGTTGTGCACTTGATATTTTGTTTGGGCCCCTCCCCCTCCCTCCCGGGACTTAGAAATGGATGTGGTCATTTTCTCCTATATAAATATATGTAATCTTCTGCTCGCAACTACTTTGAAGCTATAAATGATGGAGAGATAATTCTTTTTGCAATATGTTAGGTCTGTAGTATTGTTGTGCACCTGATATTTTGTTTGGGCCCCTGACCCCCAGGGACTTAGAAAATGGGTGTGGTTATTTTCTCCCATACAAGTCTGTGTATAATCATGTGCTCACAACTCTTTTAACACTTTAAATGGAGACTGAATTCGTTTTGCAATATGATAGGTCTATGGTCTAGTTGCTAACCTGATTTTTTTTATCCTCTGACCCCTAGGGCGTGGTCATCCAATATTACTCTATGATATAAAGTTTATTCCATCTTGTACTCACAACTCCTCTGAAGCTATAAATGATGGGGAGTTATTAAATCTTTTTTGCAATATGATGGATCTGTGGTCTAGTTGTGAACCTGATATTTTGTTTGATCCCCTGACCCCTAGGGACTTAGAAGGTGGATGTGATCATTTTTTTTTCCTTTTTAACTCCTATGTAAATTTAGTGCTTGCAAGCTATAGATAATGGAGACTACTTAATTCTTTTTTCAATATGTTGGGTCTGTACTGTAGTTGTGAACCTTGGTATTTTGTTTGAGTTCCTCGCCCCCATAGACTGAGAAAACATATGTCACTGTGGTCATATTATATATCATTATGAATTCACTTGTCAATGAGTGACAACCAGAAAAGAAAACAACCAGGAGAGCTACAGTCTCGTTAGAGACTTCTGGTTAGTTCTATAAATGATAAATATCCTGTTGATTCCATTTGCACTGCTAGATTGTCCTCCTAATGTATTCATATATTTCATGAATGTTTGCAGTATAAATAGAACTATTCTCTACTTAAAAGCCTTTGTAATGAAAATTTAGTAGTTTAAATATGCAGTTTTGAAATGTCTACGGTTGATCAATTTATTATTAAAGTTGCTCTCATATTGTAGCAGTAGATCAATTCGTTTTCCTCTTTTTAACTTACCTGAGCGAAGCTCAAGTGAGCTGTAGTCGGAGCAAGCCGTCTGTCGACCATTTGGCATCAAGTTTTTACATTTTCGACATCTCCTCTCCAACAAAATGGACAGAATTTCACGAAAGCTTACATGAAGCAAGAATTCAAGGTCCTCTGCCAACTTTGTTTTTCGGGCAAATCGGTCAACAAATATGGCCGCTGAAGGCTTTGATTGGCTGACACATTTTGTACTTCTCCTTTGCAACCGCTGCACGGAATTTCACAAAACCTTACAGGAAGAAAGCACTTAAGGTCATCTACCACGCTTGTGTCTTTTGTGCAAAGAGGTCAACAAATATGGCCGTTGAAGGCTCTGATTGGCTGACACATTTTCAACTTCGTCTCTGCAACTACTGCACCAAATTTTACAAAATCTTACAGGAGGTAAGTACTTCAGGTCCTCTTCTAAGTTTGTGTTTTTTGTGCTGATCAGTCATCAAATATGGCCACAAAGGGCTCTGATTGGCTGACACATTTTTAGCTCAATTCGACGAAGTTGAGATGAGCTTATGCTAAAACCCCGGTGTCCGCGTCCGGTTAAAGTTTTTGGGTAACTCGGTATCTGACAAAGTACTGATGCTACAGTACCAGAACTTGCACAAGTGATTCATCTTGGATGCTGAGGTGAACCTATGCATCAGATGCTGCATCTGACCTACATTTTCCGGTTGAATGACTTGTGCCAAAGTCTGGTTAAAGTTTTTGGGGTAGCTCAGTATCTGACAGTGTTGATGCTACAGTATCCAAACTTGCACCAGTGATTCATCTTGGGATGCTGAGGTGAACCCATGCATTGGATGAAGCATCTGATCTACTTTTTTTGCTTGAATGATTTTGTCTTTAAAGGCCAATATTGAGCAAAGTATAAGTGCTACATGCACCAAACTTGCATATTGGATGAATCTTTGATCAAACTTGCTTAAAAAGACCTTGACCAACCTTTTCCGCTTGAGTGATTTTGCCTTTAAAGGCCAATATTGAGCAAAGTATAAGTGTTACATTACCAAACTTGCATAGTGGATGTACCTTTGATCAAATTTTCTTAAAATGACCTTGACCTTCTTTTTTTCTTTTTGGTGATTTTTCTTTTTAAAGCCAATATACATGTACTTAGTGATATGTTGAAATTGAACTTCACTGCCGCGAGGTGAGCTTCGTTATCTTTGATTACACTATGTTTTTACTTCTCTGCAACCGCTGCACAGAATTTCACGAAACCTTACAGGAAGCAAGTACTCCAGGTCCTCTACCATGTTGATGTTTTTTGTTGTGATCGTTAAACGAATATGGCCACAGAGGGCTCTGATTGGCTGTCACATTTTTGATTTCCTCTCTGCAACTGCTGCACCGTTTTTCATAAACTTTACAGGCAGCAAGTATTCAAGGTCATCTTCCATGTTTGTGTTTTCCATGCCGATTGTTCAACAAATATGGCATCTGGGGGCTCTGATTGGCTGAAACATTTAGATTTATCTGCAATCGCTGCTCAGAATATCACGAAACCTTACAGGAACCAAGTACTCAAGGTCATCTACCAAGTTTGTGTTTTTGTGCCAATCAGTGAACAAATATGGCCTCCGAGGGCTCTGATTGGTTGACACATTTTCGACTTCTCCTGACTGCAACTCCTGCAAAGAATTTCACGAAACCTTGAAAGAAGCAAGCACTCAAGGTCCTCCACCAAATTGGCAACTATCATTCTTTTGTCTGCAACTCAGGTGAGTGATGTGGCCCCCTTTGGACCTCTTGTTTTTTGGTTCTACTGGTCTCAGACCAGTCGATCTTATGCGATACCCCGGCGTCCGTCCGCCTGTCCGTCCATAAACAATTATGTTATGCTCACAACTCCTCTGAAATCATAGGGGATAGAAAGTTAATTCTTTTTGCACCCTACTTGGTATGCGGTCTTGTTGTGCAACTGACATTTGGTTTCAGCCCCTGAACCCCAGGGTCTTAGAAAATGGGCGTGGTTATGAAAATCTTTTAAATCTTGTGCTCGCAACTCCTCTGACACTATATATGATGGAGACTTAATTCTTTTTGCAATGTGATGGGTCTAGTTGTGCACCTTATATTTTGTTTGAGCCCCTGACACAAGGGGACTTAGGAAATTGGTGTGGATATATTCTCCTATATAAGTCTTATGTAATCTTGTGCTCGCAACTCCTCTGACAATATAAATGATAGAGACTTGATTCTTTTTGCAATATGATGGGTCTATGATCTAGTTGTGCACCTGGTATTTTTATGCCCTAACCCCCAGAGTCTTAGAAAATGGATGTGGTCATTTTTTCCTATATGATTGTGCTCCCGACTCTTCTAAAGCTTTTAGTCATGGAGAGTTAATCATTCATGCAATAGGATGGATCTGTAGTCTTGTTGTGTCATTGATAGTTCATTTGAGCCAGCAGCCCCTGGCCCCTAGGATCTTGGAAAATGGGCGTGACATATTTTTTTGAAATACTTTATCGCGGATATTTTGAATTATATGAGTGATATTCTAGTTGCAATCTAATGGATATGTTGTTTTGTTGTGCTGCTTATAATTTGTTAGAGTCCCTGCTCCCTATGGTCTTTGGTTTAAAAAACAACCAGGAGAGCAACAGTCTCGTCAGATACTTCTGGTTTTTAGCTATTCTGGTCAAAGACCAGTCGAGCTTATGAGGTCGCCCTGTGTCCGGCGTCTGGCCGTCTGTCTGTCTGTCTGTCTGTCCGTCCGTTAAACCTTTCTTGTGAGCGAGAATCCTCTGAATCTGTGAATGGTACAATATAAATTTTTTTTGCATTATAATGGGCGTGTGGTGTAGTTATGCACCTGATATTTTGTTTGAGCCCCTGACCCCCAGGGTCTTGGAAAATGGGTGTGGTCATTTTCTCCTATATAACTCTATGTAATCTTGTGAGCACCATTTCTCAGAAAGTAGAATTGATAGAAGGACAAATGTTTTTGCTTTATTCTTTATTCTGTGGTCTAGATGTGCACCTAGTTATGCACCTGATATTTTGTTTGAGCCCCTGACCCCCAGGGTCTTGGAAAAGGGTTGTGGTCATTTTCTACTATATAACTCTATGTAATCGTGTGAGCACCTAATCTCAGAAATGAGTTAAAGAAGATCCTGACGATAATCTCAACAGCACTCACAATAGAGCACTATGTTGAGCATCGACGGACCCCTAGCAAGCTAGAGGTGGGATCAGGTGCCCGGGAGGAGTAAGCATCCCCTGTTGGCTAGTCGCACCCTCCGTCGATGTTAATGCACGATAAAGAACACAGTATATAAAATGCATGCACTGTCTGACGTTATGTCTATATAGAAAGTGCTATGGCGACCATGTCAGGGAAATATATTCAAAACACTTACTGTCAAACCCCTCGCGGGGAACTTTTTTACAAGCTCCACACGGCAAAGGGCATAAGTGTGACACAAATGAGTTAAAGAAGATCCTGACGATAATCTCAACAGCACTCACAATAGAGCACTATGTTGAGCATCGACGGACCCCTAGCAAGCTAGAGGTGGGATCAGGTGCCCGGGAGGAGTAAGCATCCCCTGTTGGCTAGCCGCACCCGCCGTCGATGTTAATGCACGATAAAGAACACAGTATATAAAATGCATGCACTGTCTGACGTTATGTCTATATAGAAAGTGCTATGGCGACAATGTCAGGGAAATATATTCAAAACACTTACTGTCAAACCCCTCGCGGGGAACTTTTTTTACGAGCTCCACACGGCAAAGGGCATAAGTGTGACACAAATGAGTTAAAGGAGATCCTGACGATAATCTCAACAGCACTCACAATAGAGCACTATGTTGAGCATCGACGGACCCCTAGCAAGCTAGAGCTAGAGGTGGGATCAGGTCCCCGGGAGGAGTAAGCATCCCCTGTTGGCTAGTCGCACCCGCCGTGGATGTTAATGCACGATAAAGAACACAGTATATAAAATGCATGCATTGTCTGACGTTATGTCTATATAGAAAGTGCTATGGCGACCATGTCAGGGAAATATACTCAAAACTCTGTAAAACCCCTCGCGGGGAACTTTTTTACGAGCTCCACACGGCAAAGGGCATAAGACTGACACAAATGAGTTAAAGAAGATCCTGACGATAATCTCAACAGCACTCACAATAGAGCACTATGTTGAGCATCGACGGACCCCTAGCAATGACAAATATGGATAATGACCATATCCCTGTCTACAGTACAAAATTGATAATTCAGAAAATCAGAAACCGAAGGCATACAAAATCAGGATAAAACAGGAACCAAAGCAAACAGAAACAAAAACCTCCACAGAAAAGAAGCGAACTCCCGATATGAGAGTGAGACCAGGTGCCCAGGAAGAGTAAGCATCTCCTCCTTGCATGCAACACCTAGAGGTGGGATCAGGTGCCCGGGAGGAGTAAGCATCCCCTGTTGGCTAGCCGCACCCGCCGTCGATGTTAATGCACGATAAAGAACACAGTACAGTGAAACCTGTCTAAACCGATACCTGTCTAATCCGATAACCTGGCTAATCCGATGAATTTTTTCGGTCCCAAAGAATTTCCTATCTTTTCCTATGTAAAATAACCTGTCTAATCCGAACACTGCCTATTTCGAATACCGATATCAAATTTAGGTCCCAGCGCAATTTTTACGTACGTTTTACACTGCCTAAACCGATATTTTAAAATGCATGCGTACCAATTATTGAACTTATGATTGACCAATTGACTTAATCACCCAAGCCGATCAATTACGGCCGTGATTGATCGAAGCTCCACTCTTACGAACATGATAATTTAAACCCCCGGGCAATGGACAGTGGCTTGTAAACTTAAACGTTTATTGTGTATGAAAAGTAATCAATACAAATATCAAGGTGAACTTAGAGTAATTTTAGATTCAGTCAAGTACAGGTATTGAAATGGCAAGTACACCCGTGAAAAGACGATTATTGGGGGAAGGGAGATCCCAAAGTCCCTCCACAAAACGTATTCGAAAGGAATTGACTTTGGATGTTAAATTAAATCTTATTAACGACGCTGAAATAGTTCCGAAAGTTTCTCAAAAAGAACTAAGTTTGAAATATTGAATTGGTCAGGCAACTGTATCTGACATCCTAAAAAGGAGGGAGGAATATCGTAAAGTTGTGGAAAACAATACAGGAATAGGGCGAAAACGTCACGGAAGTACAGGACAATTTTCTACTTTGAATGAAATGGTACATAGATGGTTTAAACAGGCTCGGTCGAAAAATATTCCAATCAGTGGACCTATATTACAGGAAAAAGCGCTACAATTCGCAAGTGAGATTGGACTGGATAATTTCAAGGCATCGAATGGCTGGTTGGAGAGCTTTCGATCTCGGTACTCGATTGGTCACTTTAAAGTCTGTGGAGAAAGTGCTGACGTTGACATGAAAATGGTGGAAAACTATAAGTCAAATCTCCCATCTATCGTCGCAGAATATTTTCCCGAGAATGTATTCAATGCAGATGAAACGGGATTATTCTTTCGTGCGCTGCCGGATAAAACTTAAGCCAGTAAAGGCGAGGAATGTAAGGGGGGAAAACTCGCAAAGGAGCGACTTACTGTTTTGCTGTGTTGTAGCGCTAAAGGCGAGAAACTTAAACCATTTGTCATTGGCAAAGCGCTGAATCCCCGATGTTTCAAACATTTGGATAAAAATCTTTCCCCGTTACATGGAATGCGAATAAAAAAGCATGGATGACGGATGCACTTTTTACGGAATGGCTTCAGGAGTTGAATAAGGGCATGAAGAGAAAAATCGTAAAATAGTGTTGTTCATCGATAATGCGACTTCACACGGACATTTAACCCTCAGCCACGTGACCTTAAAATTTCTGCCGGCTAATACGACCTCAAAATTACAGCCCCTGGATCTTGGAATCATACGAGCATTCAAGGCACGCTATAGAAAACGTATGATAAAACATTTATTGGCCAAAATGGACGAAATTCAAAGGGCTTCCGAGTTGTGCAAAGGCATAACCGTTTTAAATGCTGTTTATTGGATATCAAAATCTTGGGAAGAGACAAAGGGGAGTACCATAGAGAGCTGCTTTCAGAAAGCAGGGTTTTCTGTAATTGACTCTGATCGTAATGATGACGACGATCCGACGATGACGATGATATTCCGTTAGCACAGCTCGCATCGCTTCGTTCCGAGAGCGTTATTGACATTAATATTGACGATAATCTGCAAACCGAATCATGTGATCCAGATGAATGGGAAAATGCATTGTTATCTGAATATCAAACACGTGATAGTGCTACACAATCGGCCGATAGTAGTAGCGATGACGAGGCTTGCGAGTCTGAATCCTGTGACAATGATTTGAATCACAAATGCGAAATTTCGCTATTCAAAACGACAGTGACTACTTAGCTCACGTTGAAGAACTGATATCTATGACGGAGGACAAACTCATAAAATCGAAGTCCGAATGTACCCAGAGCTCGCTTCTAACATTTTTTGAAAGAAAATGAACTGCACAATCATACATGTAACGTGATGCTGTTTGTACAAAGTTTATTTAGTAGGCCTTTCAACTAAATTTTGAAATCCAAAAAAATTCCTTTGAAAGTGCTTCACGACTTTTGAATCTGTGTCTAAATAGCAGTAAGGAACTTTGAATTGGGAAAGACATGCTAATTATCGATAAATAATTAATTTTTTCTTCCGAATTTTAAATTAAATCTGCTTAAGAAGGGAGGTAATTCAAACTATAAAATTTAACAAACATTTGATTCTCGGGACTCATCTTGAGTAACCGAGTTTTACGGGTTCTTTAAAATATGAAACGCACAAGAAACGAAATGAAAAGTAACGGAACAAATTATAGTTATTTTTTTTTTAAATAAACGTAATAGTAAACGACGCAGACATCATAGAAAAAGTCCTGTAAATTTCAATTTCAGGTTCGTGTTATCATGATTGAACTTATTAAATCAAAATTTACGAAAAATTTAAAATCAAACGGTTTAAACATAAGTTGTTCAAAAAGGAAAACAAAACAAATTACAAAAATAAAAAAAGATGAAATTTTCACGATTTTCAGATTTCTAAACTGAGTTGTACAGAAAAAATCTGAGTGACTAGATGAATACATTTCATTTAATTTCAGAGCATGGATTGTTTGCTATACACGTGTAAAGGAAATGTCCATATCGTCATGATTGTTCACTTTGAAAACAACCTCTTTTATTTATAATACAGCTACATGCAGGGAAAGCTAGAAAAAAAGGGGGATTAGGTTTATCCCATCCCATATTTCACTGAACAATTACTGGTCCGCTTCATGCAGTGAACTTATGATGGTTTTCTTTTCTTTTTTTTTTTTTTGTTAGTTTAAAGCCGAGCAAAATTTGTCAAAAACATCGATTACGTACGTTGCTTTTTTTTTTATTGATGCAAGAACCTTAAGAAACGTTTTTTCTTTATTCTCCAGGAAAAGTTTTTTTTAGAGGGAGGGGGTTGGGGTGGTCCGCCTATCCAACACATGGTTTTGAAAACAAGAGCCCCAGGGGGGCACAACGCTCATATGATATCCATGCACACTCTGAACATACTGACATTGAATAATGTTAGAGCCAGAGCCATAGTCAGAATTTATTGGTCCATATGCCATAAATAATTTAAAAAATATCATAAAAATTCCAAAAAAGTAAAATGCAATAAATGAGTGTGCAAAATGGAGAAAATGAAAATGGAAAAAGAAAAAAGGTTTTTTTTTGTATTCAGATGATTTAAAAGTGCTTAAAAAGCTTGCAAAATGCAAAAAATGAAAAAAAAAATTGGGATGCCAGTGCCTGAATTTGAACCCACAATCCTTGGATCTATGTGCACGCACAGCATATCTAGATTAAAATATAAAAAAAAAATTCAAAAAATAAAGTTATAGCAAATAATGTTTATAAAAGAATTGAGTAACTTAATCTGACAAACATGCAATAAATGAGTGCAGAAGATCATATATTTACTAAGTTATTAAAAGAAATAGTTAAAGAAAAATAACAAGAGCACCCTAACATCTCTCTCTTTCGGGGAAAGGATGGACAACCTAAAGAGGCATCAGATAGGATGTCATCCTTAAGAAATATTAAGTGCAGAAAACCACTGTTAGATGGAGTAAATGAAAGAAAGATTAGTATTTACTCTGATTAGTTCATTAATATACAAGCCAATTAGAAAAAAATATTATTTTGTCCAGTTCTTATTATATCATCTAATAGAAAAAAAAATCTGTCAGCAGATGTTGTTACAGAAATTTTGATCCCCCCCCCCTTTATACTCTGTAGAATACAAGAATTATTATTAATTCAAATTGTACATGTTGTTAATCAAAAATGCTATCACATAAGCATTCATTAATTTAATTTTACCTAGGATATAGGTTTCAAAATATCAATATGAACTCAAGGGAAATTAATATGGAGAAAATGCCAAACTTCATAAAAAATTCCAAAGTTCAAAAAGTGGCAAAAATGGCATTAAAATTATTCAGGTAAGTTAAAAATAGCATTCAAAGCTTAAAATATGGATGAAAAATGAAAAATAAAGAAAAAAATTTTTTAAGGCCCAGCCGGGATTTGAACTCGCTACCTTGGGACTCATTGACAAAGAAAACATGCCTATTTACAGTATAAAAGAAATCATTAAAAATCTAAAAGTCAAGATATTGAGAAAATTCTTTCACTGTTACATTCCTTACAATAAATATATATAATATAGAAGTCAACTTTTCTGTCTTTTTTTTAGAAAAGGATAGGCATTGAAACCCTGTGCCTAAAAAATAAATATATGGATAAGCAAAACCTGACTCTTTTATCATAAAATGTGTATTTCGTCATTAAGTCAAAATATTAAATATTAAAATAATAACACATATGAAGTGCTGAAGTCATCATTATCTTAACTGAGAGTAAATGAAAACAAATCTGCGTAAATGATGACTACTAAATCGATAAAATTGCATTGGATGGCCAAACTATAGACTATATAGGCTCTGCCGATTCATCATCACTTATGATTTTGTATATAAGCTGGAAAAACATATCTTACTTTTTTTGTAAATTCAAAGGGGGGGGGGGGGGTCGGACTGATCCCTCTACCTAACCCATCCCCCTAGCTCTTGATCCACGCTTTCAAGTGCCGAGTGGACTTTAGGTGACATATTTTGTATATAAGTTTATACAATTAAAACTCATAAAAATGTATATAGCGTTGTATTAATTTATCAAATATTGAGAAAAAGAAAATGTAGAGCACAGCCTACACTCATACTTTGAAATGGATCAGTGGCGGATCAAGGATTTCAGAAAGGAGGAAGGGACGTACATGTTTCTCATTTCTCCCTCTGGAGTCTTTTATATGTGACCTTCAAATGAATTATATATTTATGCTAAATTAAGGTAACGCTAAAGTCAAAATGGACGCCTGGCAGCTCAAGTAATAAAATTGTGTATATCTTTTTTCTCTCTGTTCCTATTACTTTCAAACTTTGCATGTAACTACATATAAGTACACACTATACATTTACAGTAATGGCCTCTCTGTGACCAGCCCATGTTTTAACCAATACTCCATATAATTTATGAAAATTATTGTTTTCCTACCCAATTTTTCAAACAGTTCAGCTGTTATATACTTGAAAAATAAAAATTGAAACTTTGGCAACAGAAAAATATGTTTTGATACTAGTGCATGCGGGATTTGAAATTGCGCGCCACTTTTGTACAGTTCTGAATGGAGGCCGTTTGTATGTCAATTTGTCGAGATGGAGGTCGCCATATTTGATTTGGTGAGTAGCCAATTTCATCTCAATTTAATGCATGATCTAATGGGTGACAGCCCATATTTCTGAAAGTATTCAAGTAAGATACCCATATATTTTTTAAAACACGTGGTACCTGTTTATTTCTAGCCATATTAATGTACTATTTCAACTGTATAATTTCGGTCTTCCCTCTTCGATCAAAATGAAAGTACGTCAAATTCCTGCGCGAATTTTTACGTTTGAGAAACTTATATGAATGTTGATAAAACAGTCTCTTACTTTCATAGACATAATATAAATTACTATATCTATTCTACAAAAGCACACAGGAGAGATTATATATAAAGGTTTGTCATCATTATATCGAACTACTTTTCGTTGGAAGTATTTCCCCTCTTTGCGTTCGAAGGTCTGCAGTTGGCACGAAAGAGAAAATAAACAATCGAGAGAAAATCTGCTTTGTTCAGACGTAAGACAGGTACTGTAAACAATAATTGGTGGCTATAAGAATTTATTGACGCACGTCTGAAAGAGATCGGACAAGATTTTGCCCTTCTAAAACTTAAATTCAGTCGATCAATTTGGCCTAAAAGTTATGACGTCACATGGTGAAAACATCGACAGAAATTTCTTTGTTTTTAAATATTAATACAAAAATATACCGAAATATTTACAATATTTGCAAATGACATAAGATGCAACAACAATTATTTTGAAATAATTGACATTTCTGTCAAGTTTTTGTCAAAGTGTTGTATGGAAGCCAAAAATGGTCATTCACGCATTTGTATGGTATTTTAGATGTAAATAGTGTTTACAACAACATTGATACCTCATACTCAGATATTTTGTACCTGAACAGTACTCACATTTGCTCTTGGATCTTTGGTATACTCTTTCACATAGAAAACAATTGTTTTCTGCTTAATAATTGTATAACTGTTAAAAGACAGCAAGTGTGAACAGCAGTATGTCAATTCGTACCATTACCTTCTTTTCCTGCAATTCCCTATTCTGAGTAGCAACATCCCTTCATCGCCTGCTTATGGCGTGTTCATATCTCAGTTGATACGCTATGCCAGAGCAAGTACGAAATATACGGATTTTGTTCTGAGAGCTAGGCGTCTTTCAGATAAGCTTCTCAGTCAGGGATATGTTTGTGACCGACTAACATCGTCACTGAGGAAGTTCTACGGTCGATATGGGGAACTCGTCATACACTATGATGTCCCACTTTCCAGAATGGTGGGTGATATTCTGTCATAGACCATTTGAACCATCCAACCCAAGATTGTACTCTATGTCTTCCGAAATGGAAGTTACCGGATGTGACAGTTCTACCGAATTGAAGCGGCAGGTGTTGCATGCAAGCAGGAGATGCTTACTCTTCCTGGGCACCTGATCTCACTCCCATATCGGGAGTTCGCTTCTTTTCATGTGGTGGAGGTTTTTGTTTGTTTGCTTTGGTTCCTGTTTTGTCCTGATTTTGTATGCCTTCGGTTTCTGAATTTCTGAATTATCGATTTTGTGCTGTATACGGGGATATGGTCATTATCCATATTTGTCATTGAAGCTATATTAAGTCGAGACCTGTTTTCCTTTGCATTTTTGGTGTAGTTTTCAGAGATGTTGAAAACTTTTAAGGCATGCCAGTCATTTTGAAAATTATGCCAGTCCGAACAAAGTACATGTGTATTGTGTAGCAAAACTTTAAACTTTTTGCCAGTCTGAATGTAATTTTGCCGGTGAAATCCTTCGGACTGGTACTTTTCAGCATCACTGAATTATTTTGCAATTTACGTAAAATTACATTCTACTCTTTTGCTGCTAAATTTTATGTCTTAAATGAATTATCATGCGAAATGACTTTTTGCAAATTTGTCAGCAAGCGAATAGACATGTGAATGTTAATTCTTTGTCACTTCAGTGTTTGAATGAATCTATTCTATACCAATGACATAGGCAAGCATGTGATTTATAAAGATTTGCTACGTGTTGAAGCAGGGAAAATCTATATTTCTTCATACGTTCAGCATAACAAAGTCTATGTATTACTCAAAATTACAAAGATTACTCCTCATGAGGTAACCCATTTTAGGAATGCAAATTCATATAAATGCTTAAGTTTGTATCTAATTTTGCTTGACATCATTTTGATTTTGATGTCTTTGCTCTTTTCCTCAACAAAAGTTTCATTTATATGTATCATGAATTTAGCATTAGTTCTTTGATTTCACTATCATTGGTTTCTTGTCAGCCAGACGATGATTGAATATCCCTTCAAATTTCTTGTATGATTATTTTATTATCGTAGCAAAGTGACCCGACCAGGTGGAGTTTATTTTCACCTGGTTATCAACATGATGAAAAGATTTTAAAAATAAGCCGTTCAAAATTACAGATATTAAGTATTAACTTAATTACTATAATAGATCTACCCTAATATAGGGCTGTCACAATTCACTGCGGTTCTTGATTCACCGCGGTTCTTGATTCATCGCGGTTCTCGATTCACCGCCCGGTTCTCGATTCACCGCTGTTCTTGATGACGGTTCGATACACAATACAAGAAGAGGCTGTATCGTTGACTTGCGGTTCGTTTTCGGCATTTAGTTTTATCTTTAAAAATTCAACATGGCGATGCTGAACGCCGAGTCGTCAAAGATAACTTCTGAGTTTTGTACTTTGTTTCTAGTCAATACAATATATTCTCAAATCATTCAAGTTATGAATGATCTTAATTTGTTGTTTTAATAAAATATGTGACGAATTACAGAAATGCCTCCATATCTACATTAAAAATGTTGTATCGTGATATGAATCGTATCGTGAGTAAATATCGTGATACATATCATATCGTGAACTTAGCGTATCGTGACAGCCCTACCCTAAAATTTTTGTCGACCTGTCTCAGTCGCTTGATTCAAGAAGTTCCATCCGGTCATGCCACAAAATGCATGATTTCTGAAGATGACTAGATTAAATTGTTTAGTTAAATTTGTTTCATATAATTAATGGTCATAGCAATTAATGAATTAGCCGCTTGTCTGTCTACAAAGTCATTGAAAATGCGTTTTGAGTCATGAAAAAGTTAATGGAAATTTGGTATAGAATTTCCGTATGAACCTTGGAATAGAGCAAAATTATCAAACAGTATGGAATCTTTGAGGAATTGTTACACCTCTATACAGTATACCTTATGGATTCAACTACCAGAAACAATTCATCAAATACTTCTGTTCACACTTGCTGCCTTTTTACAGTAAAGTACAAAAAAAAAACTTAAATTGTGCATAAAATTTTGACACACCATATATTTCATTGACTCCAATATATTACTTTTTATACCACTAGCCTAAAGACAGATATTTGCGTTGCTAAATTTTCAGTAGCTCCGGGCATTTGGCTACACCAGATTTTTTTAATTATATGATGTAACTGGGTATAATAGCCATCAAATTCATTGAATATGACATCACTTCATAGTTTGTATATTTTTTTGCATACATCATATCTATGCCGAAAATATGAAAATGTCTCAAAATTTTTATGATGTAAACCAAATTGAATAAATCTGTTTGAAGAAATATTTTGAATTGCATTTTGAATACAATTTTGCTTTCTCTTTTTTAGGAATTCAATATGTTCTACGTGGAGTGGAAAGAATCGTGAACCAAAAAGGCCTTTCAATATATTTGGTATCGAAAGGAAATATTCAAATTTACTACTGCTACATACAGTCTAAGATTGACATGGATACCTTTATGTGGTTCAAGGAGATGTGGTGTGTATCTTACAGTATTATAATTGAAATCTTGTATTAAGACTTTCAACAACTTTTTGACACATTTGGAACAATTTTTAAAATTCAATTAACAAATGTGAAAGTTAGAATGTTAGAAAAAAATCCTTACAACAGCATTTTACAGACAATTTATTGATTAATACATGATATGCAGTATTAGAAAGTTCTTAATACGACTTCAGACTGGTAATATGGTCTTACAATATATACATTGTTTTGATTTTGGTTTCAATTCCTGTCTGGAGCCAATAAATATTATATATTCTAAAATATGCTGTCATTTAAAGCAGAATTGCCTTGCCCTTATTATTAATTATTAAAACTTCAAAATGATTTATAAGTTTTGTGTAATCTTGCAATAAGGGCAATCATACATGAAGATAAAAATATTCATACATTCAATATAAAGCGGTCAATACCCATTGATGAATTGATGATGAATTTATAACAATTCGACAGTGGGCTTACATATCCTCATATTTATATATAAATGCATAAATATGGTTAATACTTTTGTTATTAGGGACTTATGATATTTTTTCCCTTTGCAGTTGATTCCTGCACAGAATTCCTGTGTATTTCTGAGGATGAATGAACAGCTATGGTTGTAGAATGGACTTCTCTCGAATACCTAACACATTAAGTATGTGATTTATTCACATAAATTACATTATAAGTGATAAGAAGTTTAAAACTTCAAAAATTTTCCCCTTATATTTCAGAAAGAAGTGGTGCTATAGAAATAAAATTCTAACATAACTTGAGATTTTCTCCCTTTATGTACCATAGAACTCGCCTGATGTAAAATCTCCAACAAAATTCCAGTTCGCTAAGCTCCACCCATGCACGTGTGCATGCTATAGAGCCTGTGCAGAACAATATAAGAATAGAAATAACAACTAAATAGCTGTGATTTGTTGTCCAGTAATTCCCTAAGTCACATGAACCAGTCAAATTATCACATCGCTGCGAGGTGATAATTTGATTGGTTCATGCAACGAGGGGAATTACTGGACAACAGACCACAGCTAGCTAGTTGTTATTTCTTAAATATTATACACAAACATCTTTCAGCAACCTAGCATTTTAGTGAAAATATTGTTTGTACATGTTGTATGTAGTTTAGATGGAAATAGATTCAGACTCATGCATTTTACTAGGTAAATAGGTAAATGTTGATAAAGTCTACTGTGAAATAATTTCAATAATTGTTACATGTATATATCTAAAATGAAGGAGATTAATTTGTATATAATATAGCTTAAAATAAAATGTCACAAAAAGATAAGAGAAATGTAAACTTTTCTTAGAATTTGACATTTGCTTACAAATTTCATCAATGTTTCAGTTATTTTCCTGAGTGACGAAGAATGGTTGCACATTCAGCTTTACTACAGATATTTCCAGATGAAAAATAGAATATGAGTAAGTATAAAGCAAAGTAATCAACAGCTTGTGTCTAAATTGTGATTTGTTTTTTTGTTTTTTGTTTTTTTATTTGGGGGGGGAGGTTGATCATGAGTATATATATACGTACAGTGTGGTTGCATTTTAATGAAAAAATGGAATGTGATAGATGAAAAAAAGCTCATCTTTTTTTTTATTGTTTTTTTTTGTACAATGAATGTTTCCTGAAAACAGTAGTAGAAAATTCACATTGTCACCATATATTACATTTTATATTTGCTTGGAAAAAAATTAAATGTTAAATAAAGTGAGTTTCCTTGAAATAGTACCTTCTATACAGTACATAATAAAACATTTGTTGGGATTAGTGATTCATTTCAACTTGGTGATTTTTTTATTAAGGAACCCCCCCCCCCCCTTTCATCTTCTCTTTTATTTGAATATCATTATTATTCATTTCAGTATATACATGTGTACTTTTATGCTAGTCTCGTTATCAATATACATGTACAATGTCAGGTAACTGCGATTTAACTGTTGGATCATAAATTCAAATAAATTGTTGGCACTGCAAGGACACCATACTTTTTACAACATGAAAGTAGTCCCCAATATGGCCGACATTTTAAGATTTTTATATCAATAATTTCAGGCCAGATTATAACAATTTGTTTGAATATATGAAAAACTCACATCTAGCTTGCACTAGACCTAACTTTAACCATAAATAATTCTGCATTGTTTAGGTGAAAGCTGTTATCTTAACCTTGCTGAACTGTGTGAAATGGAAGGAGTGAAAAAAATGACATTTCTCCAAGCCAAGACTCTGTGGAAAGAAGTTGATACCATGATTGTATGCAGCTTTTCATGACAATCAATTTGATGTATAACATTGTATATGTACCTTGAAAATAAGAGAAAAAATCTGATTAAATCTGGAAGTCCAAATTTGTGTTTAGCGTTACCTTAAGTGATGTAGGCGAGCGAATACGAGCGAGTAGTCTTTTTGCTGCGTCTGGGGTAGAATTCTTTTATCTACCCTCTATCACTCTTTAGGGAGAAAGGGTACATCGGTAAGCCGTATTGTTATGAATGATCATATACATTTAAGTGGTTAAAAACTTGCGAGCGAAAGCGAAAGTCAGTGAATGGTTTTTTTTTAATCGTTACAAAAAGATGGTCAATATTTATCAATTACGATCTCCATTGCATAATATTCATATATTCAAAATCAAAATTTAAAATCAAAAATCCCCTATTACCCCCTATTGATATGACAGAGATCAATCCAATCAAAACATAAAAGAAAAGAATGCAGAATGCAGAAATGTATTGTAAAATCTGAATCGGATGCGCGAAAGTTCCCGTTGGCCTTATCCAAATCATTAACTTTTGATTGAAAAGGGGGTGGGGGAGAAGGCGCCCCCTCCATATGCATATTAAGCATATTCACAGATTTTAACATTTAGAACGCGGGCTGGGTATACCCTACCTCTTTAATTAGCGAATGACAAATATGGATAATGACCATATCCCTGTATACAGCACAAAATCGATAATTCAGAAAATCAGAAACCGAAGGCATACAAAATCAGGACAAAACAGGAACAAAAGCAAACAAACAAAAACCTCCACCACATGAAAAGAAGCGAACTCCCGATATGGGAGTGAGATCAAGTGCCAAGGAAGAGTAAGCATCTCCTGCTTGCATGCAACACCCGCCGCTTCAATTCGGTAGAACTGTCACATCCGGTAACTTCCATTTCGGAAGACATAGAGTACAATCTTGGCTTGGATGGTTCAAATGGTCTATGACAGAATATCACCCACCATTCTGGAGAGTGGGACATCATAGTGTATGACGAGTTCCCCATATCGACCGTAGAACTTCCTCAGTGACGATGTTAGTCGGTCACAAACATATCCCTGACTGAGAAGCTTATCTGAAAGACGCCTAGCTCTCAGAACAAAATCCGTATATTTCGTACTTGCTCTGGCATAGCGTATCAACTGAGATATGAACACGCCATAAGCAGGCGATGAAGGGATGTTGCTACTCAGAAAAGGAAAGTTTGTAATGCTGAAATTGAAGTCGTCACGTTTGTCATAGAGTGAGGTGTTCATGTGACCATCAGTGTCGTAGGACAACATTATGTCCAAATAGGATGCTGAATTATTTGTCTCTGTAGTTTCTTTGACTTCAAGCTCTGAAGGATAGATTCTGCTCAGGTAATCTGCGAATTTCGGATTATTGATGGACAAAACATCGTCTATGTATCTATAAGTGAAGTTGAAGTCAGAAGCTAAGTATCTTTTCCCTTCAGAGACCAAAGATTGAATGAATTCAGCTTCGTACGAGTAAAGGAAAATGTCGGCAAGGAGTGGGGCACAATTGGTCCCAATTGGAATTCCGACAATTTGCTGAAATACCTTTCCTCCAAACACCACAAAAATGTTGTCGATCAAAAAGTTAAACATCTGAATAATATCTGTTTCAGTGTACTTATTTTCAGAATCGGACTTTTCTTTTACAAAGTAGGTTTTGTCATAGTTCACAACAATAAATTTGTATTTGCGATTACCGTTCTTACTTGTAAACGCATTACTTATAATTTTTGCGAGTCTTTCTTTCAATTTAGAATGTGGAATTGTAGTGTAAAGTGTCGAAAAATCAAAGGCTTTGATCGAATGAACTTTACTAAAATGAGTGGATTTCAGATGTTCTAAAAGTTCCTTCGAATTCTTTAAAATCCACATCAGGTTGATACCACTGCGAGAATATACTGTCGAACAATATTTTTGAAGCCCAGATTTGATTTCAGATAAACATTTGGTGAGTAAGATCGATACAGATTTGGTAGAACATTTTGAGGAACCAGCGATGAAACGTTGTTTGTACGGATTCTTATGCATTTTAGGTATGCAGTATAAGTATGGTAAATCTAAATCTAAATTGTTAGTTTGGAAGCCAAAGGAAGAAAGAGCTGATTTGTGGTTATCTATTATTTCAGAGGCAGAAAGGTTTGTTGGGGTGTAAGTGGGATTTCCAGGTGTCGAATTTAAACCCAACTCTTTAACTAGACTTTCGAAATAGAACTTTTTGCAAGTAAATGTGTAATTATTTGAGGCTTTGTCCGCTGGTGTGATGACATAATGTTCTTGGAGGTAGGTAAGCTCTGTGATAACATCAGGGTCTTTAAATATAGACTCGAATCTGGTGCTCACGGTTGATTTTAATCGGTTAATTTTAGATAAAAGTAACCCTCTGATGGATTTTATCCATTCGGATAGTGTGTCGAGCTGTACATCCTCTTTCTTTGCCCAACGTCTTGCATATTCCTCACAAGAGTCCATGATAATTTTGAAATTTTGGTTCCATGTAAAGGACATACTTTCTCTGTATTTGGGACCCTTTTTTAACAAATCTCTCAACTTGTCGTTCTTGAATGGTTGAATTACAAAATAATTTCAATACATGTATATCCATAACACAAACAGTAAAACTGAAATCTGTATTAACATCATTTCTGCGTCTTTTTCTATAGGGTGGGGGCCATTGCCGTCACTTTATTTTTATAAAAAATGTGTAATATTGAAATAATTTTTCAATGTTATGAATAATCATAGGCATGCGCTCTCTCTCTCTCTCTCTCTCTCTCTCTCTCTCTCTCTCTCTCTCTCTCTCTCTCTCTCTCTCTCTCTCTCTCTCTCTCATTTATTCTCTATATTTCCCCGCTACTTTTGATGCTGTCTTCTTTATGCATAATTATCGACATAATACATGTACATGTATTTTAATTTGTTCCTAACTCATGATATTTATCTTAACACATACAGGTATATATGTTTTTTTTTAATTTTGATGTTTATTTTAAACTGAGAAGTTCGTATACGATTTTTAGTGAATACTTATATGCCCCCTTCCCCCTTTATATAACCGGGGTTTACAAAATCGGTTACATCTATGCCTAGATTAAACCTTGTCAGCTATTAGATAGTCTTTTACAGATCTGAAATGTAGATTATTAAATATGTATAAGACGTACTGGTCCTTGACTCGCTGTTCCCGGGGCACATAGGGTGTGCAAGGGAAAAAATTACCACAGTTATATCGTAAACGAATGATTAAATGGTAAAATTTGTAATTTTATTTTTCGTTTCATTTCGTTACTTTTCACTTCGTTTCATAGTTTAAAGGGTCTCGAATTTTACAGATATTATTAAAGAATTCTCTCCCTTCCAATATATTACCACATGAACATTTGTAACTCGGTCTTAAAATCTGATGTGCAGTTTTGTGCTATCTTTCTCTGTCCTTTTATTGTGTTTAGTACATGAAACAAATTAAAATATTATACTCAATCCTACCAACTTTGTCCAACAACCCAAAAGAGGTAAATAAATAAGAAAATTCATGATTTGAAGTGATTTTTGCGCTACATTTTTATGAAGAAGCGCGAAAGGTTCCGATTCTGACACTTTGGGTACGAGTTGTCGTTACTCTCAGTCGACACCTAGCGTTTGTTGAAAGGCCTATATTTAGCATTGAAAAATAATTTTCACTTTAAAATAAATCGTTTTGCCTTTCTAATTTTTTCATGTATTTGTGTTTTGAAATTCTGTGCATTTACATGTACATAAAATAAGAGTTTGTACAGATAATACTAGGTAAAAGTACGTAATAAAAAAGCAGAAAAGTTCTGAATTTCTAGTTTCCCCCCAACCTGTGTAATCCGATAACCTGTCTATACCGATATTTTTTGGGGTCCGAGTCGATATCGGTTTAGACAGGTTTCACTGTATATAAAATGCATGCACTGTCTGACGTTATGTCTATATAGAAAGTGCTATGGCGACCATGTCAGGGAAATATATTCAAAACACTTACTGTCAAACCCCTCGCGGGGAACTTTTTACGAGCTCCACACGGCAAAGGGCATAAGTGTGACACAAATGAGTTAAAGAAGATCCTGACGATAATCTCAACAGCACTCACAATAGAGCACAAAATTAAGCATCGACGGACCCCTAGCAAGCTAGAGGTGGGATCAGGTGCCCGGGAGGAGTAAGCATCCCCTGTTGGCTAGCCGCACCCGCCGTCGATGTAAATGCACGATAAAGAACACAGTATATAAAATGCATGCACTGTCTGACGTTATGTCTATATAGAAATTGCTATGGCGACCATGTCAGGGAAATATATTCAAAACACTTACTGTCAAACCCCTCGCGGGGAACTTTTTTACGAGCTCCATACGGCAAAGGGCATAAGTGTGACACAAATGAGTTAAAGAAGATCCTGACGATAATCTCAACAGCACTCACAATAGAGCACTATGTTGAGCATCGACGGACCCCTAGCAAGCTAGAGGTGGGATCAGGTGCCCGGGAGGAGTAAGCATCCCCTGTTGGCTAGCCGCACCCGCCGTCGATGTTAATGCACGAAAGTATAATTGATAGAAAAATAATTGTTTTTGCATTATTCTCAGTCAGTGGTCTAGATGTGCACCTGATATTTGTTTGAGCCCCTGACCCCCCAGAGTCTTGGAAAATTGGTGTGGTCGTTTTCTCCTATATAACTCTATGTAATATTGAGAAAACCAATTCTCAGAAAGAATAATTGATAGAAAGATTATTAATTTTACATTATTTTCAGTCTGTGGTCTAGATGTGCACCTGATATTTTGTTTTGAGTCCCTGAATCCCAGGATCTTGGAAAATGGGTGTGGTCGTTTTCTCCTATATAACTCTATGTAATATTGAGAAAACCAATTCTCAGAAAGAATAATTGATAGAAAGATTATTAATTTTACATTATTTTCAGTCTGTGGTCTAGATGTGCACCTGATATTTTGTTTTGAGTCCCTGAATCCCAGGATCTTGGAAAATGGGTGTGGTCATTTTCTCCTATATGTTATCTTGTTAACATCAATTCTCAGAAAGTATAATTGATAGAAAGATAATTGTTTTTGCATTATTCTCAGATGTGTACCTTTTATTGTTGATCCCCAGACCCCTTGGTTCATTGAAAATGGGTGTGGTAATTTTCGTCTATGCATATATATCATGTAATATAATTGATAGAGAGTTAATTCTTTTTCCATTATATTAATCATTCTCTGGTCTTGTATTTTGTTTGAGCCCCTGATCTCAGGGGCTTGGAAAATGAGTGTGGCACTTGGTTTTTTGGTTTTTACCTAAGCGTGTCATAAAACTTGAAACTGCAAGAACTTAATCTCACTAGCTGAATACAATTACTCGTAAGAAGGATCAAAGGTAGATAACATATTTATCGAAAATGCGTCAGAGTCATCAAACGCCTTTTATACCGTGGATATGATCCTAATGTCACCAGACGGACACTAAGTTTGGTACTTGACCAATATACAGTCTTGTACGCGCGCATTCTTAAGACTTGCACTCTGACTGCCTGTGACGACGGGACTCCATGACGGGCCCTGTCCAAACCTCCTTAGAGAAGATAGGACTCCTCGGGTGATAACATATATGAGCTCGCTACAGCCGGCAGAGCACGGACTGTATTACGCACGTCCTCTTTTTATATCCATTTACATATTCATCTGTGTTGCTTTGACCCCTGTTTTACGGTCTTGTTTGTGTGTGGTCATCTGACAGTGAGGAGGTTGTTTTACACCATAATTGTGCGTTCTACGAGACCTCTGAAAATCGGAATAGTGGGAGGGTTGTGCGCACGTAATCCAGGATAACCACACCGTCTGCTATTTACGTGGCAGATGGCCGTCCTAAGTCGGCACCGGTTGCCCATTGGTTCTCGTTGGTTTATGTGTAGTCTTTCATGTTTCATGTTTCTATGTTGTGAGTTGGTGTTCCTTGTCCCTTTTGCGTCTCTTTCTGTGGGTATCTGTTCTGTGGTTTTTGCATTGGTGTTTTGGGATTTTGCTGTGGATGCTGCAACCTAGTGTTGTTGGAGATCCCCTCCTTTCTTTCATACTGATAGATGACATCCGCTCTTCCGAGAAATCAAAAATTGAAAGAAAAGCATAATGTGCTATAAATCAGAGGACATTCCCTGCATTACCCCACATCTGCTGAGATTTATGTGGGCGAAACCAAAGGCCAGCTCCGAAAAAGAATGTCAGGACACCGGTCAAAAATAAATAATAAAGGAAGTCAACTCCTTTATCGACATTTTGACCAGGCGGATCATTCTGTTTTATCTATGAGGGTCAGAATCCTGGAGAAAATATATCACCCCACAAACAATCCCAATCTGAGCACACCTCTCCGTCGCAACAGAGAAGAGTTCTGGATAAAAAATCTAAACACTGCAGCGCCCTATGGGTGCAACGATAACATCAGCACTATAGGAAACTTAACAAGTCCCGGTTGTCAATTGGTTAATGTGACTAGCTTATTCAACAGATCACAAAGAAGACCTCGAAGTCATGGCATTCGAAAATGTAATAGGCCTGAGATACATAGTTTCTCCTTCGATAACTTGGTTCCATTTTGGAATGAGCCTCTAGGCCTGCATTATATTCGTACCAAATTATACTCTGTTCCTTTACGGAAGTTACACGAAATCTACGATTATACGAAGGACCTCGCATATACCGATACACGTTCCCCAGAATACAGACTACAAGGAGTCATCTTGGACATTTCTACTTTTCGTTTATTTCAAGCAGTTAGATCAGATAAATCAGAGGAGAAAACAAACCGCCCTTTCATTAAAGTAAGATTTGCAAACAAAGGTATTGATAACTTGAATCTTGGTCAAATTTTGAATCACAAAACTGTCACAGAAAAAATCCCACCATATTTCAAAAGAAAAGAAACTCCTTGTATTTCCTATAGCTACACACCAACAGTTGCATCTAAAATTTACAATTACAAACGATTCCTGCAGTGTATTGATTTAAGTAATCCCTCACTACATCCACTTCCCTGCGAATGTTCTTCATCGGATTTCAACTACTCTCCTTGTGGACACGTTATTACTGGTGACCTTAGTATAGTCAAGAACGACAAGTTGAGATAATTGTTAAAAAAGGGTCCCAAATGAGTTAAAGAAGATCCTGACGATAATCTCAACAGCACTCACAATAGAGCACAAAATTAAGCATCGACGGACCCCTAGCAAGCTAGAGGTGGGACCAGGTGCCCGGGAGGAGTAAGCATCCCCTGTTGGCTAGCCGCCTCCGCCGTCGATGTTTAAGCACGAAAATGAAAACAATATATAAACTTCATGCACTGTCTGACGTTATGTCTATATAGAAATTGCTATGGCGACAATGTCAGGGAAATATATTCAAAACACTTACTGTCAAACCCCTCGCGGGGAACTTTTTTACGAGCTCCACACGGCAAAGGGCATAAGTGTGACACAAATGAGTTAAAGAAGATCCTGACGATAATCTCAACAGCACTCACAATAGAGCACAAAATTAAGCATCGACGGACCCCTAGCAAGCTAGAGGTGGGACCAGGTGCCCGGGAGGAGTAAGCATCCCCTGTTGGCTAGCCGCACCCGCCGTCGATGTTTAAGCACGAAAATGAAAACAATATATAAACTTCATGCACTGTCTGACGTTATGTCTATATAGAAAGTGCTATGGCGACAATGTCAGGGAAATATATTCAAAACACTTACTGTCAAACCCATCGCGGGGAACTTTTTTACGAGCTCCACACGGCAAAGGGCATAAGTGTGACACAAATGAGTTAAAGAAGATCCTGACGATAATCTCAACAGCACTCACAATAGAGCACAAAATTAAGCATCGACGGATCCCTAGCAAGCTAGAGGTGGGACCAGGTGCCCGGGAGGAGTAAGCATCCCCTGTTGGCTAGCCGCACCCGCCGTCGATGTTTAAGCACGAAAATGAAAACAATATATAAACTTCATGCACTGTCTGACGTTATGTCTATATAGAAAGTGCTATGGCGACAATGTCAGGGAAATATATTCAAAACACTTACTGTCAAACCCCTGTCAAATACAGAGAAAGTATGTCCTTTACATGGAACCAAAATGTCAAAATTATCATGGACTCTTGTGAGGAATATGCAAGACGATGGGCAAAGAAAGAGGATGTACAGCTCGACACCCTTTCCGAATGGATAAAATCAATTAGAGGGTTACTTTTATCTAGAATTAACCGATTAAAATCAACCGTGAACACCAGATTCGTGTCTATATTTAAAGACCCTGATGTTATCACAGAACTTACCTACCTCCAAGAACATTATGTCATCACACCAGCGGACAAAGCCTCAAATAATTACACATTTACTTGCAAAAAGTACTATTTCGACAGTCTAGTTAAAGAGTTGGGCTTAAATTCGACACCTGGAAATCCCACTTACACCCCAACAAACCTTTCTGCCTCTGAAATAATAGATAACCACAAATCAGCTCTTGCTTCCTTTGGCTTCGACACTACCAATTTAGATTTAGATTTACCATACTTATACTGCATACCTAAAATGCATAAGAATCCGTACAAACAACGTTTCATCGCTGGTTCCTCAAAATGTTCTACCAAATCTGTATCGATCTTACTCACCAAAGTTTTATCTGAAATCAAATCTGGGCTGCAAAAATATTGTTCGACAGTATATTCTCGCAGTGGTATCAACCAGATGTGGATTTTAAAGAATTCGAAGGAACTTTTAGAACATCTGAAATCCACTCATTTTAGTAGAGTCCATTCGATCAAAGCCTTTGATTTTTCGACACTTTACACTACAATTCCACATTCTAAATTGAAAGAAAGACTCGCAAAAATTATAAGTAATGCGTTTACAAGTAAGAACGGTAATCGCAAATACAAATTTATTGTTGTTAACTATGACAAAACCTACTTTGTAAAAGAAAAGTCAGATTCTGAAAATAAGTACACTGAAACTGACATTATTCAGATGTTAAACTTTCTTTTTGTGGTGTTTGGAGGAAAGGTCTTCCAGCAAATTGTCGGAATTCCAATGGGGACCAATTGTGCCCCACTCCTTGCCGACATTCTTCTTTACTCGTACGAAGCTGAATTCATTCAATCTTTGGTCTCTGAAGGGAAAAGATACTTAGCTTCTGACTTTAACTTCACTTACAGATACATAGACGATGTGTTGTCCATCAATAATCCAAAATTCGCTGATTACCTGAGCAGTATCTATCCTTCGGAGCTTGAAGTCAAAGAAACTACAGAGACAAATAATTCAGCATCCTATTTGGACATAATGTTGTCCTACGACACTGATGGTCACATGAACACCTCACTCTATGACAAACGTGACGACTTCAATTTCAGCATTACGAACTTTCCTTTTCTGAGTAGCAACATCCCTTCATTGCCTGCTTATGGCGTGTTCATATCTCAGTTGATACGCTATGCCAGAGCAAGTACCAAATATACGGATTTTGTTCTGAGAGCTAGGCGTCTTTCAGATAAGCTTCTCAATCAGGGATATGTTTGTGACCGACTAACATCTTCACTGAGGAAGTTCTACGGTCGATATGGGGAACTCGTCATACACTATGATGTCCCACTATCCAGAATGGTGGATGATATTCTGTCATAGACCATTTGAACCATCCAACCAAAGATTTCACTCTATATCTTCCAAAATGGAAGTAACCGGATGTGACAGTTCTACCGAATTGAAGCGACGGGTGTTGCATGCAAGCAGGAGATGCTTACTCTTCCTGGGCACCTGGACTCACTCCTATATCGGGAGTTCGCTTCTTTTCATATGGTGGAGGTTTTTGGTTTGTTTGCTTTGGTTCCTGTTTTATCCTGATTTTGTATGCCTTCGGTTTCTGATTTTCTGAATTATCGATTTTGTACTGTAGACAGGGATATGGTCATTATCCATATTTGTCATCCAACTATTAAACAGCAGTTCTCTGCAAGAACCAAAGAATGTCAATGACATGTTATCACGGCATGTCATGGATTTAAGAGATTTTTGGTATGGAAATTCAATGTGAAGTACTAGAATGTAAATCAACCCCAGTTTTTCAAAAAGGTTGTCGTTGCCATGGTAACCATGTCTGAAGTCGGGAAAATTTATAGGACGAGGTATATTTGTAGGCTTTGTTACCATTGAAACAGGTACTTTTTTGATCTGAAATTACTTTGATTAATTTGTAAAATTTTAACTTTCATCTCGGATGCCTTTTGTATACAAGATGAAAAATTGGGCCAAAATAGGGTATCAAAAGGCTCTGTTTTGGGCACTTAAAGACCCTTTTTTGCATGTTTTTACTGTTTTACAAGGTTGAAAATTTCATAAAAGCACCAATTTACGAAGTCCAAATTCTAGTTATCCAATTAGTATCTTCTTTGAACTATACATCAATGTAAATATTGAGCTGGGCTAATTTTTCCTTCATATGCAAAGCAGCATCCAATTTAGTTGCTATGGCAACAATCGGCTGAAAGGGTCCCATACGATGAATTTAAACACAACCTCTATCAAACTATCTACGCATGATATTGGAACATAAGTCTATGTATACATCTATCAGAGGTGTTTTAATATAAAGATGACCTTGAAAATATTTCAAGGTCACCCACTGCATTTCCAAGGTCATTAAACTTTAAGTGACCACATTTGACGAAAAATCCTGATTTTTCATAAGATGAAGGCGCCATTATTTCAGAAACCTTGAAATATTGAACTTAACAGTAATATGGCATCAAATAATAAATCTATCACTAATTTCTTAGCACTATTGATAACGTTATTTCACCCTTCGACATTATTCACATCTTTGAATATCTAAATTCTTGGAGGGCATTTTTGTAAAAAGGGACGAAATCTGTATTTCTTGTTTTTTGACGGAGAAATATTTTCCGTTTAAATTGCTACAGTCCAGTAAATGCTAAGATTTTTCTTTCTTATACTCATGTGCTTTCATAGTAAATATGACCTATGAAAATATTCAAATAAAAAAATCATTAATATCTGTAACAAAAAAATTGAAAAATCAATATTTTTTGCAAAATTTGAGTCTCAAAGAAGAAATGACCTTGAACATTTTAATTGTTCTTATGTAAAAGATTTAAGTCATATCTATACATGCATACATTTTGACAATCTTATGTAACTCTAAAGAGGAATAAAGTAAATTTAAAAGATAATTTGAAACAAGAAAAAAGGTCCAATGTTGCCATGACAACGGTCTTTAAGTAAAACTCTTAAATAGCCCACTCTAATTTTTCGTTCATTTTATTTGTCAATAAACATATATTTCCCTTGATGAAAATCACTTGTCTCCTATTGGTGCGTTTTGTGATATTTAAGATTGAAAATGGTCAAAAACACACTAAAGTGGCCCTTATTTTCACCTCTATTTTTCGCTTCATTTTAACTGATTTTGGCTTAATACATTACGCTTCCTGTAATAGATATCACGTTGGTGAATATTTTGCTATCACTCACCATCATGATCACTACGCGACACTGTTGTCACAAGACTTAGTTAATTGTCAATACAGTGATGGATCGACCAGACTTTGCGACAATAATCTTGCTCTTCCACCTATAACATCAGCTGATTGCACCCTTGCTCTCTTCTCTAACAACCGAAACCAAGTTCACACTTTATGCGATTTTCGCTATGTTCCTAATCTTCTAAGACCAAATCTGATTGAAATTTCTTCTACTTCGGTTTTGGTATACAATAGTCCTACTGTAGCACTCAATTGTCCAAAAGAGAAAAAGGTAATACCTAGTTGTAAATTTTGTATAATCAATTTGTCATGTAGATGTTCTATGTCCACAAGCACTTTGTATTTTTCACCTAGGTTGGTGGAGTGTTACAATTCATCTTCTAATTATACAGTGCTCCATCCTGTAAATCTGGCATTATTACAACAATTTTTTGATGAAAGCTATTTAAGAAACATTTTTGCTGATACAACTTTTGTGCAACCAATTAATATGTCTGTTCCTGCTTTCCAGTTTTACAACCATTCATTACAGCAAGTCATTGCTAATGATCAAGAATCACATTTAAGTTTGAAAAGAATGGCAAAAGCCGTTAAGCAGGACCAGAAAATCTTTAAAATTCTGGCAGAACCTCTTCTTGATGGTCAGATTGATATAATTTCTTCATCTTGGACTGATGCAAAATCAGTCATCAATTATATTTCACTAAGTGTAGCGTTTGTTTCATTTACAATGTGTTTTGTATTGTTTGTTAAAACGAGAAAACTAGCTCTTGCCGTATTACTTTTGCAACAAATTTCAATGTGAAATCTCAGACAATTCCTTCTTTCGTTTACAACAGTGAGAACACAAAGGGTGATACTATGCAAGAACCTTCCTTAGAATGGTTCAAGGATGAGTTCACACTGAGTCATGTTTCTGTTATCATGGGTGTTGTTATACTTATTCAATTGCTCATAATCATTTTCTGCTTCTGCAAATTTAAGTCGTGCAAAAGTTCATCACTTTCTTTAGAATTAACTTCAGGTGGAGACTGTGTTGTCATTCCGTTGTTACATTTATCATCATGTCCATCTTACTACCATATTTCACCTCCAGTTATCGATGACGTCAGCATCTCGTCATTTTCGAGTTGCAAGTTGTTTCTTTCTTGGGAAAAATTTACAGTTACTGATAAAAGAACGAACAAAATAGTAAACGTTCCAAGTACCATTTCCTTGGACTGGGTTACTTATTACAGCGTAAAGAAAATTATCAAACAACCTTTCAGTGCATATATATTACTTGTTCATCAGAAGTATGCCTATGTTTTACTCGATCTGGCGAATTTTCGATTTTTAAATGATATTGTTCATCAAAAAAGTGGTACTTACATGTTTGTGTTCACAATACGTTATGTGTGTAGAAACAATCAATGAATATTGGACAAGCACGTGTTGTATATAGTATGTATATATATATATATATATATGTTTTTACTTAGATTAGAATTTTAATTTCAACATTGACGATGTTTTATATTGTTGAATATGTGTTGCATTTTTAAGCTTTCGGGGACGAAAGCAAATGGGGTAGGAAGTAAATAGTCATAATGGCAGATTTTTATAATAAATAAAAATATCCAGAAAGACAGTTATAATTATGAAATAAAATAAATAAGTGTAATTCTCAAAATAAGTTATCATTCAAAATAAATAGGCCGTGTTTGATATCAAAATTATTGGCATGAAATTATATATTTAAAAATTATGTTTTCACATTTCGGTAATTATAATTAATTAATATTCATATCTAATTAAAGAAAACTCCATGGCATGTTTGATTACTCTAAATTTATTTGGTCAGAGTTTTGACACTTAATTACTTTGATGTCAACTTAGCTTGGACATGGATTTACTCGTATCAATTTTTTTTGTCTATATATTTAGATCTTAACAATAGTGAATGTTAAGAAGGAAATTGACCCTTTGTGTTATCGCATTCAAATCTTACGCAAGGTGCGAATACGCTTACGGCATAGGATAATTCCGAACAAAGAAGATATAACTTCCTACCAATAATGCAGTGAGTGTAAGATTTTACCTTTTTTTGGATTTCAAATCTAAAAAGTTAATGGAATAATAAAATTTGATTGGTTGATACCTGTAGACAGCGTGACGGCAGGGGAAGACTGACCGCAAGTTAGCGTCACTTTTCCCATGCTGGTCAAAGAATAAAGCTGTAAATCTATTTAGATCTTCATTTTATTCTACAGGTATGTCTGTAATCAATCTTTAAGTCTAATTTGGTAAAAAAAAATATATATACATAATGAAAATTTGATAAACTTGTAATTGTTAATCTATTTAGATCTTCATTTTATTCTACAGGTATGTCTGTAATCAATCTTTAAGTCTAATTTGGTAAAAAAAAAAATATATACATAATGAAAATTTGATAAACTTGTAAGAAATTTTATGAATAAAGCGTAAATTTATTAAGCTATTGAAAGTTAAGAAATGAGCGATTTTTGTTTTAAATAGAACAAGAATTGATAGAGTGTTTGAGAAAATGATATTTTGTTTTAAAGCTTTATGTGTAATTGAATATACTCTGTTTTTGCAGGATTTCATTTAATTTGTCACTTTTCCCATGCTGGTCAAAGAATAAAGTTGTAAATCTATTTAGATCTTCATTTTATTCTACAGGAGACACTTTTGAGTGGTACCTTGCTTACCGAGCTATTACCCCAGAATAAGACACCCCATACAAAGAGCGGGTGTGTCACTTCTGTAAAGCAACAGACGAATTCAACTGATTGTGGTGTATTTGCTATAGCATTCTTGGTTGAATTCAGTACAAATGGTATTGATGGATTGTTTAATCAAGTTTTCAATGTCATTGAAATGAGGAAACATCTAATCCAATGTCTTGAAAATAATTTCTTTCTAGAATTTCCAAAACTTACAAAATCCACAAGACAGAAGAAACGAAAACCAATAATATATACAATTGGAATGGATTGTTGTTCCTGCCCTCTCCCCAACCCTTTTGATGACATGATTCAGTGCAGCAACACTGACTGTAATAGGTGGTATCATGTCTGCTGTACAAACTTAGATAGATCAACTAGAGACAGTCTTGACTATGTTTGCAATAACTGCTAATTCTGATGACAAAATGTCTTTTAGAGCTATGCTCAACGTGCTTTCGTCGACCTTTTAATGAATATTTGTGACGTTCAGATTTTATGTTATAATTTATTTTTTTGTTTGAATTATTCTTGCCTCATTGTTGATGTTTTATTGCATAATTTATGATTACCCGCCGTGGGTACCATTACTCAAAGCGAGTACTCACATGTCACATGACTGATAATACCCATGATGAATACTGTGACTTTTCTATAAATATGAGAAGCGATTTCTCATACTGCCAGATTTTATAGATTTGTTGATATTGTTGTGACTTGTTGAAAGATATTTTAAATCCAAATTACGTAATTTACATGAAAAATTTGTCTTCGCTCCTGCAGATAAAGCAGCCAACAACACCATAATCATATGAAAACTTTACTATATATCAACTTTAGTTTCGGAACTTTCGTCTACAAATACTTATATCAAAAGCAATGAAAGTGTCCCTAACATTTTGAGCAAACATAGCAGTGAAATTTCTTCATTCAACATCCCTATTTCTAAATTGGATCTTCCTACAATATACTGCATACCAAAACTGCACAAATCTCCTTACAAATTTAGATACATTGCTAATTCTAGCAACTGCTCAACTACAAGTTTGTCTAGACATCTGACGTCAGCCCTCACGGCGGTAAAGGAACACGTTGCAAAATATTGTGAAACTGTTCTTAACAGGAATGATGTAAATTTATTTTGGTCTATAAAAAATTCCGGGGATGTGATTGACAAGATAAAATCTAGAAATTTTCAAGCCAATACGATTGCTTCATACGATTTTTCAAATATGTACACCACGCTTCCTCACGACAAGATCAATGATCAATTGTCCAAACTCATTAAATGGTGCTATAATCGAGAGGGGAAAATTTATATTTGTACATCTGAATCAAAGGGTTTCTTTTCCGCTACAGAATACAAATCATATAAATCATGGACATGTAGCGACCTGTGTAGTGCCTTGTCCTTCCTCTTGGACAACATTTATGTCAGATTTGGTGAGAATCTCTACAAGCAGGTTGTAGGGATTCCTATGGGTACAAATTGTGCGCCTCTTGTTGCAGATTTATTTTTATACACATATGAAAAGGAATTTATTCAAAATCTTCAAAAGCAAAGAAAACATGATGATGTAAAATGCTTCACTGGTACTTCTAGGTACCTGGATGATATTCTTACTATCGATAATCCTGTTTTTGAAAAGTATAAAGATGTTATTTATCCACAAGAATTGACTCTAAACAAGGCAAACTTTACAGACACTGAAACACCATTTTTGGACCTAAATATCAAAATTGTCAATGGAGAAATTCATACAAGTGTATATGACAAACGAGATGATTTTGGATTCAACATAGTAAATTTTCCCTGGCTTGACGGTGATGTCCCTAGATTACCGTCATACGGTATCTACATTTCACAGCTCATCCGGTATGCTAGAGCATGTACTGATGTTTTGGATTTTCATAATAGAAATCTACAAATTACAAAGAAACTTTTAGGTCAAGGTTTTCGCTTTCATAAACTAGTAAAGACTTTCTGGAAATTTTACAAAAATTATGATCAACTTCTTTTGAAATTCGGACCAATACAAGCAACGGAGTATATTACTTTGGGTATTTCACAACCTACATTTTATGGTGACATAATTAACAAAATAAGAAGGATCAAAGGTAGACAGCATATGTATCGAAAATGCGTCAGAGTCATCAAACGCCTTTTATACCGTGGATATGATCCTAATGTCACCAGACGGACACTAAGCTTGGTACTTGACCAATATACAGTCTTGTACGAGCGCATTCTTAAGACTTGCACTCTGACTGACTGTGACGACGGGACTCCATGACGGGCCCTGTCCAAACCTCTTTAGAGAAGACAGGGCCCCGACCACCTGTCCTCTCTGAATGTCAGTCGGACTCCTCGGGTGATAACATATATGAGCTCGCTACAGCCGGCAGAGCACGGACTGTATTACGCACGTCCTCTTTTTATATCCATTTACATATTCATCTGTGTTGCTTGGACCCCTGTGTTTTACGGTCTTGTTTGTGTGTGGTCACCTAACAGTGAGGAGGTTGTTTTACACCATAACTGTGCGTTCTTCGAGACCTCTGGGAAATCGGAATAGTGGGAGGGTTGTGCGCACGTAATCCAGGATAACCACACCGTCTGCTATTTACGTGGCAGATGGCCGTCCTAAGTCGGCACCGGTTGCCCATTGGTCTCGTTGGTTTATGTGTAGTCTTTTGTGTTTCATGTTTCTATGTTGTGAGTTGGTGTTCCTTGTCCCTTTTGCGTCTCTTTCTGTGGGTATCTGTTCTGTGTTTTTTGCATGGGTGTTATGGGATTTTGCTGTGGGTGCTGCAACCTAGTGTTGTTGGAGATCCCCTCCTTTCTTGTTGTTATAAAATGCCTTGATCTTATATTTCTTGGATTTAACTTATGTGTGCGCACTTGTATATATGTAAATATTAAAGTAGTGAACTAGAGTCATGATTTATGTCTCATTTCACATGGATTATATGGAAATTACAGTTTTACCCTGGAATATACTTCGAATCATACCGCTCGGATTTTACAATACACACTAACACTACGCTATGCTTTAAGAACATGCCATCCCCACGAAAACACGACACGTTACATATTAACCTGAAGAAGATTTTAAGACTGACTCACTTAAGATGTGATACAAGATATTTTGTCTTTTTTGTAATATTTATTATCTTTGTAAGATCCATAGACCTGGGGGAAAAGATTTCAGGGCATTTCAATATCCATTTCTAACAAATCCTGAAAGTTTGAACAAAATCCATCCGTCTATTCATGAATTATCTACTTTTTTTGATTTCTCAACTCGGACTCGGACAACCACTTTTAGCGTGCTAAAATTCGGTTTATTGATATTTTTTCCAAGATATACAAATGTTTCATAATCTAATAACTTACATCGATTTGTATGTATAAAATACATATTTCCTGAAAATTTCATCAAAATTTATCCATCCGTTGCCGAGAAATCTGAAATTAAAAATTTCAACTCGGCTTTTCCCAACTCGGACTCGGACTACCACTTTTAATGTGCACCCCAAGAGAACTAGACGAAAATCCCCTGGAAATCAAGGTTTGGTGTGAGGCAGGCGCTACTATCCAGAGGGAGATTTACTGGCTCCATGCAAATCTAAGACAAACTTAGGCAGTCAGAATTTGCGGATTGTAGGCATCTTTTCCTATTCATCTGGCTTGGTACGTGTGTCCTTACACGAAAGATTGAGAAGGGTGCATTTCACTACGTGAAAGTAATATAGAAACGGCTGTGTCTTATATTACTGGGAAGTTGAGAGATCTACTTGATCTATTAAGAAGGTACAAGTATCCAAAAGTACGCCCCATCCTGGTCGAAAATACATACTACTCTATCGTCAGATACAACACCTCAAAAGGTCATCTTCACCCTGACGAGTTCACCGCTCAGGACCAACTGCTCTTCGAGCAGATAACGCAGGTAAATATCAAAATCAAAGAACTAAATCACGAACTCGGAAATCCAGAAACAATCTCTCCGTCACTGAACACGGATCTTCAGCACAGGACCGAAAATGTGTAAGCCTAGTATCACTAAATACAACTACAGCCTACTCAAGGACGGGTTACACCCTGGAGAAATGTCTGGGTACGTAAGCTGGTTCGTAAGGCGTCTATTGTCTGTTTTGACCACACTACTACATCCTCTAGTGAATCAGATACAAATTAACATCCAATAAGACTGTATAGGTGTGTTCATAGTAATGCTAGGTTTACACTTATCCACGATTCTATAAATAAAATTGGTCTTCACACGCTCTTCGACGCTCCATCACGGACTGATACGCGCTGTAGCGATTTGATACGATTGTAGATAAGATCTGTTACGATTTGCATCCCGTTCTCGCAAGCTTCGTTACGTTCCCGTACGATTACCACGATGAGTTGTTACGCTTTGCCACGCTCTATCACGGTTCCCTACGCTTATCAAGTTTTGTTGCGATCTGTTACGATGCAGGACTACGATTTGCCGCGATTTAACATGACTTGATATGAAATGGACCACCAGTTTCAATACCACTTGCAATATCCGAACACGATTCAGCTCAGGAGATGAAGATTTTATATCGCAATACGCTGGAAATGGCATTGATGTACCTAATTTGATCTTTCTTTTTTTTCGATTATTAAAGGTAACATTTTTTGTTGAGCAATTCAAATCTTTGATTGCATGAAAGAAGGGTGGAGATCTCCAACAAGACCCCGTTGCAGCATGTATATATTTAACTCTTTCGAAGACAATTAATGCAGCACCTCACTGAATATCAAAAGAATGGAGATCTCCAACAAGACTCCGTTGCAGCATCAACAGTAAAACACCAAAACACCCGATGCAAAAACACAAAAGACGAGTACAGCACGAGAGGGAAAAGAGACACACGACATGTAAACATCAAACACAAAAGACTACAAATAAACCGACGAGACCAATGGGTAACCGGTGCCGACTTTGGACGGCCATTTGTCACGCAAGTAGCAAATGGTGTGGTTATCCTTGATTACGTGCGCACAACCCTCTCACTTCTACAAATACCCAGAGGTCTCGAAGAACGTACAATTGTGGTGTAAAACAACCTCCTCATTGTAAGATGACATCACACAAACAAGACCGCGAAACGCAGAGGCCCCAGAGACACAGATGATTATGTAAATGGATATAAAAAGAGGGCATGCTTAATACAGTCCGTGCTCTGCCGGCTGTAGCGAGCTCATGTATGAAATCACCAGAGGAGTCCGACTGACACTCAGAGAGGACAGGTGGTCGGGGCCCCGTCTTCTCTAAAGAGGTTTGGACAGGGCCCGTCATGGAATCCCGTCGTCACAGTCAGTCAGAGTGCAAGTTTCAAGGATGCGCTTTTAAAAGACTGTAGATTGGTCAAGTACCAAGCCTAGTGTCCGTCTAGTGACATTAGGATCATATCCACGTTATAAAAGGCGTTTGATGATTCTGACGCATTTTCGATGGTTATGCTGCCTACCTTTGATCCTTTTTATTTTGTTTATCATATCACCATAAAAGACAGGTTGTGTAATACCCATAGTAATGTACTCTGTTGCATGTATAGATCCGAATTTTAAAAGAAGTTGACTGTAATTTTTGTAAAATTTCCAGAAAGTCTTAACTAGTTTATGAAAGCGGAAACCTTGACCTAAAAGTTTTTTAGGTCAAGGTTTTTATGAGTTTTTTATGAGTTTTTTTTAGGTTTTTATGAGTACTGTTTTTATGAGTTTTTTAAAGTTTTTTTTTAGGTTTTTATGAGTACTGTTTTTATGAGTTTTTTAAAAGTTTTTTATGAGTTTTATTTAGGTTTTTATGAGTACTGTCTCAGGAACAACAGACCCACTCATAAACCAGGGACTGGACGACATAGATGAAGAGGTTGTGTTCTCCCTGAAGATCAGAAAAGACCCTCCAAAGGCAAATTAGACAGGATGCGGGCTGAATGTAGTCAACAAAGAGCTACAACCCAAACTATGGCTTCAATCGAAGTCCAAACAGCACCAGAACCTACACAAACAGTCCATAAACCTAGCAAACCAGCAGACCAAAACACAAATAGTGCCACCTGACCACCTTGCCACCCACAAAGGCAACATGTAACATTAAAGCCATATAATGGAAATGCATCACCTGTGCACTGGTGGATGCAGTTCATGGCGTATGTGACACTACAGAGAATGAGTGATGAGGAGGCAGTGATGTAATCTCCTTCTTCTTAACAGAGACAGCAGAAATTTGGTGATGCTCACCAAATGGACCATGAGTTCATGATTTTATCCTGAGGTTCAAAACTTCGTCAGCCAGTGAACCCACAATGACTTATTCATGTGACTGCAACCGGTTTAAGGCACCCACTCCAACAAACAGTGATTCAGAGGGATACAAATACTCTGGAGGAACTACGTGACACTGCAGCCAGAGCGGAAATTAGTGACAAAATTGCCAAAAAAAGACATCAAGAACTAGCGGCCATAAATACAGACAATGAGAGTGACACCGAAAAACTAGCCAATCAAATGAACAGTATGCAAATTTCCTTGAATGCCATTAACCAGATGCTTACAAATGGACACAGGCATAGACAGGAGCCACAACAGAAGCCCAGAAAGAAAGACTCATAAAAATTATGAGTATTAAGAAATGAATCTTATATCTTTTCTGTTGATGCAGGTATCACCCGAAAAATTGGACAGAAAACTGCATAAATGCGCAAAAAAATATAAGATTCATTTCTTATCATTTAATTATGAAAAACAGACTGTTTTCTTGGATCTAAAAACAATCAACCACCGCACTATATTTCGTAAGTCGGAAGGTTTCGCAGTGATACGTCTGCCAAAACAAGTTATGACAGCCGCCATGATTCAAACAGCGAACGATCGTCTCTCTATATCTTTGGAATAAGGACCACTTCGAGCAAATTCTATATGCACTGTTCATTTTTGGTAAGTAGAAAAGAAATGGTACCCTTGAAATGATAAGCAAACATCAACAAATTGTATTTTCAGCAACGAGTTCATTCGTGTTTGAGGGAACCCCCTGTTCTGAAAATAGTGCTATAAATAGACTTCCGTGAAAAATTGTGTTCATCGATGTATCAACATAATTTCTCCGCCAATCAGAATCTTCGTTACAATGGAAATTAAATGATATGCGTTTACAAGCAATCACAAATACAAATTTAATGTTGTTAAGTATGACAAAATCTACTTTGTAAAAGGAAAGTCTGATTCTGAAAATAAGCACACTGAAACAGATATTATTCAGATGTTAAACTTCCTGATCGACAATATTTTTGTGGCGTTTGAAGGAAAGGTCTTCCAACAAATTGTCGGAATTCCAATTGGTGATCACTTGTGCCCAACTCCTTGCTGACATTTTTCTTCACTCCTACGAAGCTGAATTCATTCAATCTTTGGTCTCTAAAGGGAAAAGACACTTAGCTTCTGACTTCAATTTCACTTACAGATACATAGACGATGTGTTGTCCATTAATAATCCAAAATTCGCGGATTACCACAGCAGAATCTATCCTTCGGAGCTTGAAGTCAAAGAAACTTCACAGACAAATCATTCAAAATTCTCTTTGGACATAATGTTGACCTACGACACATGAACACCTCACTCTATGACACAACAAAGTGTTCAGAATTAAAATGTGTAGATGACAAGGACGAAATAGAATCATGGTAAAGACCTAAGAAAAATTGGAGGGGCATCACTTTTCTGGAAAAGAGAGATAGATGAACAGATAGCAGTATTTCAGATGGAGGGGAATGAGTAATTGCATGACAGTAGGAGATAAAGTTATGCATTGTAAACGTGTACCTTACAGCAAGAGGAAAGGAAAACACAGAATAGGATTTAGCGACAACCTCGAAGAATGGGAAATTGTTCTAAGGTATAAACCTAGTCACTCAACCATACTCCTAGGAGACTTCAATTCGTCACTACATAGAGATAGAAGGAAATCTGGAGAGAGACCTAGCTACTACTTCACAAAGCGCCCAAGAAACTGAGTCTGTTTTTGCGGCGGGTGTTGCATGCAAGCAGGAGATGCTTACTCTTCCTGGGCACCTGGTCTCACTCCCATATCGGGGGTTCGCTTCTTTTCATGTGGTGGAGGTTTTTGTTTGTTTGCTTTGGTTCCTGTTTTATCCTGATTTTGTATGCCTTCGGTTTCTGATTTTCTGAATTATCGATTTTGGGCTGTATACAGGGATATGGTCATTATACATATTTGTCATTTGGTTGACAAATATCCAGTCAAACCAACGTTACATCATTATAACAACCAACATTATTCACAGACTGACTACATTCTTAAAGCAGATAAGAAAATTTTGGAAAGTGTAGTCCCAATGGATGACCATCCGCTGAATGATTCAACCCATGATCCAATTACGATGACACTTGATAACTTAAATCCGAAGAACACTTTTTTGCTATGAATATTTATTTGAATCATTTATTCAAATGTTTCGTTGTATTTGATAATCTGTCAATAACTGTATAAACTTTTTATACGTACATGTCGTTTATGTTTTCAATATCAATTAACCTTTTTATCCAAAGGTATAAAAATAATAATAAGGATACCACTAGTGTTAATGAAGTGGACAGTGATGTTTTAGATTTTGAAAAGGCAGCATGACTATTGAACTTAAAGGTATTACTGGTTACTCCCTGAAAATATTAAAATTTGATATTCTAGACAAAATTACAGGTCTAAAGTCAAGGAAATTTAGGGTAAAAGATATTTATTTTTCCAGTAATACCGGTAATATTAAATTTTATTATCATATATTATTTGCAAATAACGAAATGTAAACAACTATTAAACGCCGGGCACGAGCCCGGTGTTTTTATCTTTATTCGTTTTGCTTTTCCGCCAATGATCTTGAAGTCAAGCCCAAAATGGACATTGCAAGACTCATCGCATTCGTGAAAATTGTTTTTATTTGGTGATTTACTCGATTCAGACAGCTTATAATGTCCTATGGCTTTAACATTTTAGAAATAAGGTCTTGATATTTGAACTGATCATATGCAGTTTTAAACGAAAGACCGGAGCTGCGCTAAAGATACGCAAGCAGAAATAAGTCACACGAAACGGTTTCTTAGTCAAAGAGAAGATCGAATCATTTTAATCGATGACATCATTTATAGGGGCCGTGGGGCATCGGACCAATCGAATTGGTGTGATTTTGTTTACTATAGATACACAATTAAAACGGAGAAAAGTAAATTTAAACACAACAATGATTTGAAACATGTATGTATGGAACAAATAAGTGTCTACAAATTAAAGTAAGAGTATATTTGACAGCCTATATGCATACAGGGCGAACCACGCTTCTCGGTCCGTTCTTGAAATCATGATGTAAACATACGCCTGTTAAAGATGGGAGATGAAATATTTGGTCTACAAAATGTATGGTGTCTTCCACCCTGCAACTCTTTGTTGTTACATAGTAAAAATCAATACAGGATGCAAAACTTGCACTGACTGCCTTATCTGAAAATAATTTGATGCTAAATATGTACCCTGTTAATAATGACTATGATCTTCATGGTATCTTTGTTCTCCCGGCGAATTGATTCTATGTATCAATCGTTTTCTTGTCATATTTTGATTACATTATTACAACTATGACTTCGGAATTAGACATAGGACGCTGAATTTTTACCTAAATTCGTTGTTTATAATTTTATTCATATCATGTGCATTTCATAAAATCCCGCGGATAAAACGATGCTTTTTATACTGTGAATAAATTTGTTTGCAATCGCCAGACATTCGCAGAAAGTATGGGATCGCAAGACATTCACATTTATTCCATATTCGCAAGACAATCGCAAGTTACTACTTGCATGTAACAATAGTAGGGTGATTGCCAGATATTTGCAAGAAATTACTTCATTGACGGTAAATTCGTAGAAAATTAATGAATATTCAAATTTCCCTTTTTTGTGAATCTCCTTCGAGTGTTCGCGGCAATCTAATATACATGCGAAAAATGAATGTCTGCGAATAAGGTTTTATACATTAGCGAATGTTTACAACGTTTGCATGAAGTATTCGCGGCAGAGGCCTTTTTATCATAAGGGCACATACAGCGGACCTACCATTCATATATGCCAGGATTACATTGTTTAATTAAGTTGTAAGAGTTACTTCCCATTACAATCAGCCTCCACAAGGATATGGAAGGGTGTGGATCTTCATATGGAATATTTAACGTCTTCAAATTCAATAGCATCATTTAAAAACAGCTACATTTTCAGCATGGACCAAACATGCACGTTTCGGGTACTTACATGTAACTCTCGTCAGTGATCCATGTCTGGTCCACGTTGCCAATTTATCTGTTCTTAAATGATGCTATTCAATTTGAAGACGTTTACATTTATACCACTTGGTGAGTGTCACTGCCGGTGGACCAGGAGTCCCTGAGGGCACATGTAGCCAAGTTCGATCAATTTCGGTTGATCGTTTCTTCAATGCATTCTAAATTTCTGTTATCAAAATTTCTTGAAATTTCTAAAAAGTGGGTTCTGTAGCATCATATCCCACCCATCTTGCTACGTCTTTCGGTACACTTTTTCGACATAGTAATTTTCATACTTTTTTGGCATATAACATTGTTTAGATTTAGGATCACTGGTGAGGGTTAAGTACCCGGAACGTGCATGTCTGGTCCACGTTGCCAATTTATCTGTTCTTAAATGATGCTATTCAATTTGAAGACGTTTACATTTATACCACTTGGTGAGTGTCACTGCTGGTGGACCAGGAGTCCCCGAGGGCACATGTAGCCAAGTTCGATCAATTTCGGTTGATCGTTTCGTCAATGCATTCTAAATTTCTGTTATCAAAATTTCTTGAAATTTCTAAAAAGTGGGTTCTGTAGCATCATATCCCACCCATCCTGCTACGTCTTTCGGTACACTTTTTCGACATAGTAATTTTCATACTTTTTTGGCATATAACATTGTTTAGATTTAGGATCACTGATGAGGGTTAAGTACCCGAAACGTGCATGTCTGGTCCACGTTGCCAATTTATCTGTTCTTAAATGATGCTATTCAATTTGAAGACGTTTACACTTAATCTGAACACTTTAATATTGCCAAAGAATGTGCAAATTATTATGTACACCATTTTACCGAAAGACGAAACAGGATGGGGTGGGATATGATGCTACAGGACACACGCTTTAGAAATTTCAAGAAATTTTGATAATGGAAATTTTCGAATGCGTTAATGAGACTGACGATCAACCGAAGTTGATCGAACTTGGCTATATGTGCCCTCGGGTACTCGAAGCCATGCGGAAAATACCAGATTTCATATCGAATTTATTTGGAATGTCTTCCATATAATTACGTATGATGCGGAAGGGCTAAGATCCTCAAGCTTTACATTCCGCATCACACAATCTCCATGTTAATTCAATTCAGTCCCGTGCAAACTGCGGAATATTCTCCTATATTCAATACAACATAATGAAAACCAAGTTGCCATTTTGAAACGGAAATACTGAGTCCTTGCAAGAAGCAATGAATACAGGAAAAGAATTACGTGGTCTGAGGGAGCCACATATTCTAACATTGCTATCGAGAAAACTAGTACATAGGCTCGTATGCACGCACTATATCTCATGGAAACACAAAGAATGGTGCTGTTCCATATCGAAGGCTCACATCCAGACAAAAAGCAGTAATCCATAATGGTGTTAAAACAAACAACCAAGGCAGTTAAAGGAGGATGCGAGAGAAGCCTTTCCGGATAAAGGAATATCTTGGGAAACAGCGGAAAACGCTAAATACAATCATGACAAAACAAAGAACCCCAAGACAAATAAAATCTTGCAGATGAAGTTATTTCAGTATTGAACATGGTGTATGAAAATGAGTTTGTACGAGAAGTCATCTCATCTAATTCTCAGAAACCACCAAATGTAATTTGTTATTCTGATGAGCAACTGATGGCACTTACGATTTCCATAGAAAATTGATGTATATTAAGCATTGATAGAACATTCAATGTTGGAGCGTGCTATTTGACTGTGATCAAGTCAAGAATCCTAACATTTTTCAAAATACCTCTTCTGAACCTCAAATGTATTGATTACTTCTTTCCAGCTGTCATCTGAAAGAAGCTTTGTTTTGGCCTTTTATCAATGTGACACCATATATATTTCTTTTTGCTATTTTGGAAACTAGCCATTTTACCGATAAATATCATCGAAATTAAAGAAATACATCTTAGCACCATCCCTCCAATGCTATTTTGAACATAGGTTTTATTTAGATATGTTACTGAATCTACAAATTTAACTTCAAAAAATCAAAGAGGGCACTGCTGAAATTATTTTCAGTGGCTCCGCTGGAAGCATCACTGATGAAAATTTAAAAATAAATTTGCTTTGTGACAGAAAAAATAATCTTGCATTTACAAATAATCTGAATTTGAAGAATTGCCATAGAATATCGCTAAAATTCTTGAAAATTTATAAATCTTATGTTTTCAGTGAATTCCCTAAGCTTGAACAGGCTGGAGGAGGGTTCGAAATCTTAAGAACCGCTCAAAACTCTAGGAGTGAACTAAATGTTGTTAGCATTGGAGCCTGCAGGGTTGATGATTTCTTGCAGATACCCACAGGCAAAATTTTCATTAGACCAATACAGGCTTATATTGATATAGACAACACAAAAACAACACTCATATCTGATAAATTGGAAGAATGCATGTACTGTGGTATCCTGATAAATATTAAACAAACAACTAAGACAACATGCCAAAGAATGCAGGGTATTTATATACACATATGACAGAATGATAAGACTCTTATCCGTCGATGCTTAATTTTGTGCTCTATTGTGAGTGCTGTTGAGATTATCGTCAGGATCTTCTTTAACTCATTTGTGTCACACTTATGCCCTTTGCCGTGTGGAGCTCGTAAAAAAGTTCCCCGCGAGGGGTTTGACAGTAAGTGTTTTGAATATACTTCCCTGACATTGTCGCCATAGTACTTTCTACATAGACATAACGTCAGTCAGTGCATGATTTTTATATTGTTTTCATTTTCGTGCTTATACATCGACGGCGGGTGCGGCTAGCCAACAGGGGATGCTTACTCCTCCCGGGCACCTGGTCCCACCTCTAGCTTGCTAGGGGTCCGTCGATGCTTAATTTTGTGCTCTATTGTGAGTGCTGTTGAGATTATCGTCAGGATCTTCTTTAACTCTTATATGTTCTTCAATTGAAGATACATTGATTCCACCCAAGGACTGCCAAAATCATGTAAAACCTGAGGCGGAAAGGATGTATCTTTCATAGAACATGAAAGAGTACTTTTCTCTCATATCTAAGGGCCAAAGTTAAAAATGAAAGAAAAATGACGAAATCTGAAAAATGTCAAGTTGATCTAATCGCAAAAACTTTGCGATATACCGGTATTCGAATTCAGCACTCTCGAAAATGGTTTATTGTATAAGAATAAACTACGAATATTAGGCCACAAATTATAATAACTTTTAATATGCAAAAGAATGTAGTAAGATATATACTGTAAATGCTTTTGACTGGAATTGTCTGAATGTGCTTGTTGTCCCCCGTTTTTGCAAAAAAAGATGGGGACATTAAAACTGGTCCGTCAGTCACAAAAACTTTAATCTTATCAATAATTTTGAATGGAAAATAATAGCGCTATAATATTTTACATATGTTTTCCTTGAGACAATATCTTTCTATGGATACCCAAAATTTTTACCTTGTGACCTTGACCTTGAAGTTTGACTTACATTTCAGAAACTTTAAGTGATATGACTTTCATATTTCATATATGCATTTCTTCTGATTAGACCTTTCCATTGATACCAAAATTTTTTACCTTGTGACCTTGACTTTGGAGTTTGACATACTTTTCAAAAATGTTAACCATGACCATAACTTTTGAATTGATAGCGATTGGGCTTTCACAATTCACATGCATGTATACTAAATATAAAAAAATATATATATAAAAAAAGGGGGGGGGGCTCAATTCCTTGCATTTATGCTTTTCATACTAGTATATCTAGTGATGGTTTCAAGTCAGGGCAATTCCAAGTTTTATTTCTGTTTAGCGTCCGCGTAGGTTTTCAGCATGTGTTATGAACAAAAAAACATAACAGGTCAATTTCCTAAACATTACGGATTTTTCTCCTAATATTTTTAGCTCTACTGGTCTCTGACAAGTCGAGCTTATGTCATCATCCGGCGTCCGTCCGTCCGTCCGTAAACAATTCTTGTGTTCTCAGCTCCTCTGAAACTATAGGAGATAGAAAGTTAATTCTTTTTTGCATTCTACTTGGTATGTGGTCTAGTTATGCACCTGACATTTGGTTTCAGCCCTTGACCCCCAGGGTCTTAGAAAATGGGTGTGGTAATTTGTCCTATATAAGTCTATGTAATCTTGTGCTCGCAACTCCTCTGACACTAAAATTGATTGCGACTTTATTTTTCTTGTAATGTGATTGGCCTGTTGTCTTGTTGTGTACCTGATATTTTGACCCCCAGGGTCTTAGAAAATGGGTGTGGTAATTTTGTCCTATCTACTTGTAATTGTGCTATCAACTCTTCTAAAGCTATTAGTGATGGAGAGCTAATTCTTTATGCAATATGATAGCTATGTAGTCTTGCTGCGTCATTGATAATTTATTTGATATAGTAGACCCAGGCACCTAGGATCTTGGAAAATGGGTGTGACATTATTTTCTGAAATACTATATCTCGGATATTATGAATTATATGAAAGATATTCTAGTTGCAGTCTTATGAATATGTTGTTTTGTTGTGCTGCTTATACTTTGTTAGAGCGCCTGCTCCCTATGGTCTTTGGTTAAAAAAATGGAAATTTATATTTATGTGTATGAGCTAAAGAAGATCCTGACGATAATCTCAACAGCACTCACAATAGAGCACCAAATTGAGCATCGACGGACCCCCAGAAAGCTAGAGGTGGGATCAGGTGCCCGGGCGGAGTAAGCATCCCCTGTTGGCTAGCCGCACCCGCCGTCGATTATTCTTATTGACTTGTCATTGAGTGAAGAAAACAAAACAACCAGGAGAACGATAGTCTCGTCCGAGACTTCTGGTTCATTTCCTGTTAACAAAAAAAGTCTCATGTGACATCTTTTTACTACATTTTTATCCGTTTTCGTAGGTATTTGGTGAGGGGCAGTACCTAAATGAATTGTCAGGGTGGTTCTGGGGGTACTTGTTGAAGGTAAATGATGTGTAAACATTTTCCTCCCTGTTCGAATGCATATGTGAAGCAAGTGAGAGTGATGTTTAAAAGAAAGATAGATATGAAAGACCGCTCGTACTCATCATGATTTATAAAAGTGGACATGTATATAACTCAATGTAATATACTCAGAAAGTATATATAATGTGTGATAGAAAATTAATTCTTTTTGGTGTATTTTAGATCTATGATCAAGCCGTACAAAAGATATTTTGTTTGAGCCCCTGACCCCCAGGGTCTTAGAAAGGGGGAGGGTCATTTTCTCCTATATAATTCTATGTAATCTTGGTGAAACCATTTCTCAGAGGGTACAAATGATAGAAAGTTCATTCTTTTTGCAGTGTAAAAGGTTGATATTATATAATCTAGTTGTGCACCTGATATTTCATCCGAGTCCCCGACCCCCAGGGTCTTAGAAAATGGATGTGGTCATTTTCTCCTATATATATATAACTTAGTGCAATTTTGTGATCATCTTTTCTCAGAAAGTATAAAGGATACAAAGTCCTTTTGCAACGTGATGGGTCTATGGTCTAGTTGTGTACATGTACCTAATGTTTTGAGTGAGATTGGTGCTCCAGAATGGTGGATGATATTCTGTCATAGACCATTTGAACCATCCAACCACAGATTGTAGTCTATGTCTTCCGAAATGGAAGTAACCGGATGTGACATTTCTACCGAATTGAAGCGGCGGGTGTTGCATGCAAGCAGGAGATGCTTACTCTTCCTGGGCACCTGGTCTCACTCCCATATCGGGAGTTCGCTTCTTTTCATATGGTGGAGGTCTTTGTTTGTTTGCTTTGGTTCCTGTTTTCTCCTGATTTTGTATGCCTTTGGTTTCTGATTTTCTGAATTATCGATTTTACACTGTATACAGGGATATGGTCATTATCCGTATTTGTCATTCAGACCCTAAGGGTCTTGGAAAATGGGTGTGGTCATTTTCTCCTATATGTATTAAATATATTATGCTTTCTTGTGAAAACCAATTCTCAGAGTGTATAATTGACGGAGTATAAATTATTTTTGCATAATACATATATAAGGGTAATACTAAGTGGTTTGATTATACACTTGATAATTAGTTGTTGCCCCTGACTTCCAGGTACTTGGAATATGGATGTGGTCATTTTCTAGTATACAACTCTAATCTTCTGAAAACAATTACTTCAAAAGTACGACTGATAAAAAGATTTTTGCATTATGTTCAGACTTACGATTTATGTTACACTTGCGCATCTGATATACTGTTTTAGCCCCTAACCCTTGGGTCTTAGAAAATAGCTGTATCATTTAGTTATCTATTTTACAATCAACCAGGAGAGCTTCAGTCTCTCTTTGATTCTCGGTAGGACAGATAAACTCTGTGATCTTTGACTACTTTCTGTGTGCTACCATGATAAAATGCTGCCTTGAGGTGAGCTTTGTAATGACACTTATGGATAATGACCATATCCCTGTTTACAGCACAAAATCGATAATCCAGAAAATCAGAAACCGAAGGCATACAAAATCAGGATAAAACAGGAACCAAAGCAAACAAACAAAAACCTCCACCATATGAAAAGAAGCGAACTTCCGATATGAGAGTGAGACCAGGTGCCCAGGAAGAGTAAGCATCTCCTGCTTGCATGCAACACCCGTCGCTTCAATTCGGTAGAACTGTCACATCCGGTTACTTCCATTTTGGAAAATATAGAGTACAATCTTTGGTTGGATGGTTCAAATGGTCTATGACAGAATATCATCCACCATTCTGGAAAGTGGGACATCATAGTGTATGACGAGTTTCCCATATCGACCGTAGAACTTCCTCAGTGACGATGTTAGTCGGTCACAAACATATCCCTGACTGAGAAGCTTCTGTGAAGGAAGCCTAGCTCTCAGAACAAAATCCGTATATTTGGTACTTGCTCTGGCATAGCGTATCAACTGAGATATGAACACGCCATAAGCTGACGATGAAGGGATGTTGCTACTCAGGAAAGGAAAGTTTGTAATGCTGAAATTGAAGTCGTCACGTTTGTCATAGAGTGAGGTGTTCATGTGACCATCAGTGTCGTAGGACAACATTATGTCCAAATAGGATGCTGAATTATTTGTCTCTGTAGTTTCTTTGACTTCAAGCTCCGAAGGATATATACTGCTCAGGTAATCCGCGAATTTTGGATTATTGATGGACAACACATCGTCTATGTATCTGTAAGTGAAGTTGAAGTCAGAAGCTAAGTATCTTTTCCCTTCAGAGACCAAAGATTGAATGAATTCGGCTTCGTACGAGTAAAGGAAAATGTCGGCAAGGAGTGGGGCACAATTGGTCCCCATTGGAATTCCGACAATTTGCTGGAAGACCTTTCCTCCAAACACCACAAAAATGTTGTCGATCAGAAAGTTTAACATCTGAATAATGTCTGTTTCAGTGTACTTATTTTCAGAATCGGACTTTTCTTTTACAAAGTAGGTTTTGTCATAGTTTACAACAATAAATTTGTATTTGCGATTACCGTTCTCACTTGTAAACGCATTACTTATAATCTTTGATTACAATGTTTTTACTTTGCTGTCGCTGTGGGCATTAGTATTTCACAAACATATTTTGTGCAGTAAAAGAAAGTTAACTTCTATCCCAATATCAAATTAAAATTAGAGACAGATTAAGATTTCATGAGTAGTCATGATAAATGTGTACTTGTAGATTGGCCAAGTACTGTCATAGATATGAAAAACTTTGTGCCAAATAAATGTAACTACTAGGTGCCAAATCCCTATGTATCAGTATTCATGATCATGCTAATTGTTTGTTTGCAATTGTTAGTTGTTAGTTAAAACCAGGTGTTTTTGCTCTACTGGTCAACGACTTGACTACTCATGCTTGAAAGCTAAGAATTGTCTCAACTTGTTCCCCGTGTGATTTGGTTGTACATGTGCAATTTTGGTCCCAACACCAACCCAGGGGGATTGGGAATTTGGTGTGGCCCTTATGTAGGTCTTTAAGGTATCCGTTGTACAATAGAGTCATTTTACAAAGCGTTTTAATCATCTCCATTGTAAAGTATTGTAAATTTTATGCCTGGTAAGGTACTATAAACTATATATTTTCTGAAAGGTAATGATGCCCTGAGTACAGATATAAGACTCCTGGGTCTTAAAAATCAAAGGGGAAAAACTCTTGTACAACTTTGTCATTTTGCATAGGTTTCATAGAGAAAATAGACAATTTAAATGCTTCACCAGTTAATCCCCTTTATTTTTCTGACCCCAAAATTGTTATTTTTGACCAGTGGGCATTATAACCTTTCAGAAAATATACAGTTTATAGTACCTTACCAGGCAGGGAAAAATGCCCTATTGTACATCGGATACCTTAATAGTTCAAAGACCAGTAGAGCGTCAGTCTCAATTGAGACTTCTTGTTAGTTGTTATTAGTCGATTTCAAGAAATCGACCTTACTAGATTTCTAGACTCGATGCTGTCAATAGGAGAAAGTTCCTAATTGAGTCCGTCAGATTCACCATGCAACATTGAATTATCCTTATGAAAGAAACGTTTTCGTGACTAGTAAAAAACACGTGACCAGAGACAGGCATTCCCATGACCTCCCACTTTATTCACTTCACAAAAATAGGACATGTCGTCATGACAACGCTAAGGTATCGCGATTATGAATTTAGATATTGCAGATGAAAGTAATATCTGCATGATAGTTTTTCTTTGACAATATTAACTTCCAGACCAATTAGTGAGTGATACGGTGAACCCCATCCTTCAAAATTCCTATGGTCGACATTTCTGGATCCTTGGATCCATTGCAACAAAGAAATACGCGATCACAACGTATGCTAGGGATGCCAGTGGGCTAAAAGTTTCTAACCGTCCTTTGACTAAGCTTTTTCTCGTTAAGGATATGCCACTTTGTTTGATTGTTTATTTTCTTACTAAAGGCAATTTGATAAATGAAACAAAGAAAAAAAAATCGACAAGACTGTACGAGTCACAAAATTTGAATGAACTTTTTAGAAGTCTCCCCTTATTTCCCTCCAAATTCTTATACATGTAATCGGAACTCTCCACTTTTCCCGCGAATACACACAGAAAGACTTTTGATTGGTCAATATGTGTTATATTGGAATTTTCCTACGGATCAAACAATTTCTGAATGGATATGAAGAGTGTTGCATTTTGAGTTGTCCAGTGTAAATGTATCTATTTTCTAACTTGTCAGAATTATAGCGAGCGGAGCTCGCTGCAAAGGCCCGAAGGGCCTTTGCGAGCGAAGCTCGCCCTTATGGTAACGCGTATATACATATCTTATTGAGAAAATATGCTGAATCAAAGAATGAGAATGTACTACTATGCTTTCAAAAATTTTCGTCCCCTCGCAGACAGAGTTGCTGCGGAGATGCTGGATATTGTCATTTAAATTTTCTTTTCGACTCCAAGAAGACGTATATGTTATACTCAATTTTTGTTTATAAGTTAAATTTATTGAAAATATTTTTCGTAAATCAGGTAACGATAAAGCATCAACAAGGCGGCGTAACCACGGGAAATCCGACATTTCCGGTTTTAAACGAGACGTTTCGCTCTGATTGCTTTTGTCGTCTCGGGTGGTTTCGTACTGTCAGAAGTCGGAATATGTTTGGTTTTTCTTTTGTTCTTAAGTAATTTATTTTCAGCTAGCCTAAACATTATTCTTACAAAATAAAAATGAATTATAAAGAACCATATTTTCAAAGAACCATATTTTAAGGCCCTCCCCCCTTAAAATGTTCATCTGCTGGTCTAGATCAATTTTACAAATGCTTCCGTGTTTCCACTCGCCTTATACATGTACTACCTTTTTTGGTAGTCATCAAACAGAAAGTTTTGTAAGATAAGATTAACCATCATAGTCAAAATAAAAAAGAAAGATTTTTTTTAATTTTATATAATCATATCTATTTTCTCTCCGCTCGCACACAAAGGCTATGCCTTGATTCATATTAAAGACATACATTTCTATAAGTACTACTCTTTAGTCATTATTTTAAGAGTAAAAATTTTAACCTATGTCGACAAAAAAAAATTATTGCGGGGTTAATGGAAAGCTAATACTTGTTTTCAGTTACTATTGGTTGTTCACAATATGGTTATCATTCATAAATTTAAAGATACAGTGTCCCTGAAAATAAATTTTATTGAAAACGTAAAATTTATTCGAAAGGGTCTAGAGAGAGGAAAGAATGATCCATAAAAAGTTTTATTTGAAAATATGCTGTAACGACCCTAATATTGTCGATTTTTTAAATAATTAAATCTCCATATACCTCTATTGTAAAAACTCAAAATATTGTAGGTGGCGCCAGTGAAATGACTTCGAGCTGCACACCCCAAATTCAAAATTACGTTTTGAAAGGTCTATAACTGCGAACGTATGCGTTAGATTCGCCTGAAAATTTGAATTTATACAACTGAGAATGTATACGTCCATATGAAACGAAAGATTTTGCATTCAAAAATTTTGTAAAATTGATTAATTTTCAGGGACACCGTCCCTTTAAATTTTCAAAATATTTTGTAATGTAATGCCTCATGCGAAGCCTTCAGTAAACGAGTGTTTAAATGTTAAATCTTTAAATTCCTACTGCATTTCCCTTACATAACGGTACCAAACCAACTGTTGCTTTATTTCTCGATAATCGCAAGAGCCTATCACGTGACTTTAGAACTTACTCGGATTAATTTCTGATAAAATTCCCATTTTATTTATTGCTTTAATACAGATTCAAAACGTGTATCCATTATCAAACGACGCCGTCTACCCCCAGTGATTAAATGTGTCAAAATCTAGGTCACCCACATGTACACTTCCAAGAAGTGTGACGTAGTAAGTCGATCACGCGTCAGTAGACGAAGTTCAAGGACGAACTGCATTGTTGTCTGCAGAAAGATGCCGTGTTTGGATGAGCGAATATTCAGGCATAAGTGGATCAAATATTCAGTATTTAGGATGATGATTTGATTCACTTGTGTCATTATCAACAGTGAATTTATCTTTGCTTCTTATGGATTCATAATATCAGAAATACTTCGAGTATCAGCGAATCTTTAGCCATGATGTTGAGGTAAGTCATGAAAATAACGAAAGTTTTCGCCGGCTGTACTCGACTTTTGCATTATTCTAATTACTTCCAGATGAAATAGGGTATTTACAGAAGTTTGTATACAATAATACCGATTGATTTCATATGTCTTAGCAGTTTAAAAGTGTGTTAAAAAGAGTTTTTAAAAGTTTTCCCTTCATTTCTGTGAATTTTCTCCAGTTTAACTCTCCGCCATGTCTGAATTAAGTTGGACAAAAGTCACGAATTTTCACGATTCAATTTTCTTCAGTTTTAATTGAAATGTTCAAAATACAGCAAGAGGACAAAATTCAGTTTCTCATTTGTCAACAACGTTTCCGTACAGAAGGTACTACTTCGAATCAAGCGAAAAACGTCGAACGTTCGTTTGCTCTTGCGTCAAATGGCGTTCTCCCTCCGCAATGATATTTCAAATGTTAAGAAACTGGCTGAAAAATTGGCAGAAATAACTTAGTTAACACGTAAAATGTAAATATAAGGATTGTTTTTCAGCTTTTGCGCTTTATCGGTGTGTATTGGCAGTAGAGAATGGAAACAATATTCATGAAAAGAACTTCGTGCTTTACATATTTTGTTTCCATTCCCTACTGCCAATACACACCGATAAGGCGCAAAAGCTGAAAAACAATCCTTAAATAAATCATGTATCAATAAAATCATCAATGTATTGATCTTTTTAATGAATGATGTATGACACTATCAAGTGATTAATGTATTGCTTATTGAACATTGTTTGTTGAATATTACACAAGTGCATGGCATTCTGTTATGGTGTTGATTGGTTTTACTAGTAGATTGAGATACAATGAAGGTTAACTGAGAATGATAAGGTCGTCAGTTTCCACCTTCTATAGTCCTAGATCACGCAAAGTTGTGTGGGTGATGCATCTGAGGATGCTTACTGCAATGCATGGTACAGATGCTACATCTGACTCATATATCACGCTTGAGAAATGAGGTTAAGTAAAATGGGATGGGTCAATTTCTGGCCTATTTGAAGTCCTCGATCAACAATAAAAGCACTGAAGGTACTGAGAGTAAATAGCTAAATATCTTATGAAAATTTCAGTTTTCTGGACTTTCCTTAATGAATAATGAATTGATGTTTCGTATAGAAATACATCTTAGTGTGATACAGACCAAGTTTGAGTTTGGTCTCCATTAAACCTTTTTACAAGAGGTATGGCCCTTGGACTTTTTTCCGGACTTTTCTTGGCTTTTATTTCAGAAAATGAACTGATTTTTAGTATGTGAATACATTATAGTGTGAAGCAGATCAAGTTCGAGTTTAATTGAATTTGACTAATTTTCACAAGAGTTTTGCACTTAGCAAATATCATGAAAAATCAGTTTTCCAGACCTTTCTTCAGTTCTATTGCAGATTAATGAACTGTATGTTGGTTGGGTCATATCCACGGTATAAAACGCCTTTTATACCGTGGATATGATCCTAATGTCACCAGACGGACACTAAGCTTGGTACTTGACCAATCTACAGTCTTGTACAAGCGCATTCTTAGTACTTAGGACTGTGACGACGGGACTCCACAACGGGCCCTGTCCAAACCTCTTTAGAGAGGACAGGGCCCCGACCACCTGTCCTCTCGGAATGTCAGTCGGACTCCTCGGGTGATAACATACATGAGCTCGCGGCGGCAGAGCACGGATTGTATTACGTACGCCCTCTTTTTATATCCATTTACATATTCATCTGACAGCGAGGAAGTTGTTTTACACCACAATTGTACGTTCTTCGAGACCTCTGGGTAATCGGAAAAGTAGGAGAGTTGTGCGCACGTAATCCAGGATAACCACACCTTCTGCTATTTCCGTGGCAGATGGCTGTCCTAAGTCGGCATCGGTTGCCCATTGGTCTCGTTGGTTTATGTGTAGTCCTTTGTGTTTGATGTTTCTGTGTTGTGCGTTAACGTTCCTTGTCCCTTATGCGTCTCTTTCTGTGCTTGTCTGCTTCGTGTTTTGAGTGTTTTGGGGTTTTGCTGTGGATGCTGCAACATGGTGTTGTTGGAGATCCCCTAATTTGTTTGGTATATGAATACATCTTGGTGGGATACAGACCAATTTTGAGTTTGGTTTCAAGATAATGAACTGAGGAAAGGAGATTCAGGACATAAATTTACGCCGGTGGGAGACTTGTATCGCTCAGCGATCATTACATTCTTGTATCTGAATTCTTCTGGCGAACTGATGCATTGCATCAATAGTTTCCTTGTTCACTATTTGTGGAAGATATGAATTCATGGGTTCTTCAAGAACCATAAAAATTTGTCCTCACAAAAGTTAACGATTTCACAGTATTAGGCCAGTTTGGAGTCCCCATGTCAAGAGTAGGGCATGGTAAATAAATCTTTTTCCCTCGTCTCTGAAGGTACATAGGTCTCGTCTTGTTGGGTAGATGGTCCTAGTATTGTGCATGTGAAAGAATATACCAACATAGATGGTCCTAGTATTGTGCATGTGAAAGAATATACCAACATATCCACAACAAGATGTAGTTTGAACTGAGTCTAATGTGCACATCAGTTTCTTCAATTTACAAATGACTTTACCAAAACACATTGTATAGCCTGCCATTCGACAGAGTGCTGGTGTGTCTTTACTTTTCCAGTTGTAACATACCAGTACGTAGTTCTTGAATTGCACTATACATTACATCAACTAATGCATGGTACTCAGGTGAGTAATTTGGAGCCTCTTGTTTATATCTTTACTTGGCTACATCAAAACAGTAAGTTATACTGGTGGAGGATACCGGCTCAATGCAGATAAAACACTGACATGTGCAGTCTTTAGGAAAACTATTAAGCCACTAGCTCGAATATAGATTTTATTATTTTTTGAGTAATTAAAGAATTTCTACTACTGCAGAAAAAATGCTGACGAACCCTCTTAAATATCGGTGCTAGTCAAACACAACAACTTGGACCATTCGGCTACCCCAGCCCCCTCTTTAATCAGATGAAAACTTTCTGTATATCAAAATGTCTTGCTTGCATCATGAAATATGTAAATGACGAAGCAATAACTTGAAGGTAATTTTAAGGTAATTTTGTCTAAATCTTCATGCTTTCTGCTGTGCATTTTATCTTGTGTTTTCACAACAAACATTTTGATATATTGGTCTTCATCTTATTAAAATCACATCAGACTTGTAAACATTTGCATTTACACAATATTTAGTAAATTCTTGAACAGTGTATTGCCTAGAAATCAAACATTAAAACAGCTTGGTCCTTTTCACATTTTGTATAAGACAGGTCAGTGAAAGTTTGGTTGAGCCAGTCAAATCTACATTCACTGGTGCGGTGGGCCTGTAAAATGGATTAAGAGTTAATTTCCACCCCCTAGTCGGCGCCGTGGTCTAGTGGTAAAGGTGTCAGGACAGTGACCTAAAGGTCGCTGGTTCGAGCTACACTAGGACCACGACAAAAATGTCCTTGTATGTGTCTTCTTTACATGTCTGGTGTTTTGAATTAAAAAAATAATTCCCATCCATAATAGGAAAAATCATGAATTCTAGCTTCATTAATAGATGTTTTTCATTTATTGTTGCTCTGTGACATTGGCATTCATGTAGATTTTAATCACAAGTCAATATACCCTCAGTTTGGTGGCATATTTGCTTGAAGCTGCCTCAGATGAATTCCAATGGTGACATACATTGTCTCATCCCAAATATCTCCATTATCATTTATACTTGAATCCTGAAGGATCTCCTGTAGCTCTTGTGTCATATCAAGTGTGTTTGGAACAGTCACTTGCTCATCGTGGACTTCCAAGTTCACTTCACTGCTGTCAACTCCATATGACAATATCGTCAAACTCTTCAAAATACTCGTGTCCCAAGATGCTGTCACCATGCGAAATGTTCTGCATTCCTATCACAAACAGTTACAATGGGCTTTTATTCTTCTCTGTTCTAACTTTATGATTGTTCATGTGTAACAGTGCATTAGTTTTTGGCAGGAAGGTGAAGTGCAAACAAAATAAGTCAATTTCATTCGTTGGGTCGAGGTTTACTGGGTCAACTTCTCCAAAATTAATTTTTTTTGGTCATGTTTAGAGAGTTAGATATCTATATTTTGAGAAATCTAGTTATAAAAACTACTCTTCGCTTCCCAAGCCATTGTAAATTTTGCATAATTATCATAAAAACCGCTGATTTTGTCAATTTTTTTTGCGAAAAATAGCATAAATCTTGATGATTTTCATTCAGATAACATCGAGCGGGATCGTGAACAACTTTTGCATTCATGTACAGACGTGCAAAGGTAACAACATATCCAAATAAAAAAAGTTGTTCAAAAGCCCGCTGAATACTTACTAATAGAAAATTTGTCGAAAATGAGACCCAAAATGACATTTTTACAGAAATTTGGCAAAATATAAAATTGTTAAAGCCCAAATTCTAAAAAATTGAGAAAGGAAATTAAATTTTATGTATCATTTACATTGTAGAATAAATAATGGTACAAATTCATTCTTACTTCATGGAAATTTAAGATTTTCCTCTGAAAGGGGGGCCTCTTTACTATATAAACCATATATGTAGTCCTTTGTAACATTTTAGCTGTTGTACATTTTTTTTTTCAAATTTTTATTTACCTCACAAGTTTGTGATTCCCATCAACATGCCACAGCGCAAGAGGTGATGGCACCTGGTATGACTGCCTCCTTATAGATGTCAAACTTCTGAATGTCTGCCTTGTTGGATTCAGACGATGCATGGATTCCCTTATCCAGTGTCTCTGAACACGGATAGACTCAGCAGCTAAAATCCCGGAACTGTTTTGTATCCAGTAACAAAAAGAAGTTCCGCTTAACAAGGTACAATCTCCCCTTAAACTGTTGCTTAACTGCTACATGTACATATACAGATAGAAAACGTACAAGGCTATCCACTACAGAAGCAGACTGGGACCACTATTCTTACTATTCTTATTCATCTTGCTTATATTTCAATTCCTCTTGCTTACTTCCTTCTTCAATGTATATTGTTATTAAAAATCAAATTCAAGGAATTGTGGTCCCCTGCTTTTGGGTGTTTTTCTTTAAAGAAATACTTACAGACACCCCTACTATTTTAAAGTTTTCAAAATATTTCTCATGAACTATCAAAGTTCTAAATATCAAAAGATTAAACTGCAAGAAAAGGTCCAAACTTTGCTACCGAGGCAAAGGTCTTGTAAAAAGGAATGCACATGTGAAATATGAAAGTCCTACTATTTACAGTCCAAAAGTTATGGTCGATGTTGAAGTTTTTAAATGTTGGTCAATCTCCAAGGACGAGGTCACAAGGTCCGAATGTTGTTACTGACGGAAAGGTCTTGTCACAAGGAATACACATGTAAAATATGGAAGCCCTGTCACTTTCCATTCAAAAGTTATGGACAAGGTTAAAGTTTTGCTGACTGACGGACAGACGGACCGACAGACAGACAGACAAATGGGACGGTTTTAATGTCCCCGCGCTTTCGCGAAAGCGGGGGACATAACTTTTCCATCAACATACCTTATAATGCAATTCCTCTTGCTTTCAATTCCTCTTTAATAGTCATGTTTACTTTCGTTTTCTATGTAAATTACATGTATTGCTATTCCAATAATAAAACCTAGGCAACGCAAAGCGCACGACAGGAAAATCAATGTGTCAGGTAAACAAGGAAAGTCAAGAAAGTTCACCCAAAAGGAGCTGATAAGATAAGGGCTGTATTTAGCCCTGAATCTCATCAAGTATTTCTTCTACACAATGATCTATACGCAAGAAAAATTTGATAATTACTAAAATGTAATGTATTTGGAGATTCCTCATACGACTTTTATTTTGGTAAGCTTATTTCTAGGTACTTAAATCACAGTCTAAAGAGTAGGGGGTAGCCATGTTGAGAAGAAGCCAATATCAATCAAAAAACGTTGAAAATTAAGAATAATCTGGCTAATATGGATATCTATAAACTTTAAAACATAGTTATAGTCTAAACAAGATACTAGAAATTAAATTCAAAAGACTGGTCTCAATTTTTTTCCATAAATTTTAAAATCTTGAATCTGAAATATGGTTGTATTTTGTATTCGTTGACTACAAAGTAGGCATTTTACCGCGAAATACACATTGTGTAGAAATAAACTGCACACTCCTGTTTACTTCGTTCCATGTGAACATGTTTAGAATAAATAAATGAATGACTTTTATGCAATTTGTTTATATCAAAGTTCTTTATATACATTACATTGTTTAGATTTAGGATTAAGGATCACTGATGAGGGTTAAGTACCCGAAACGTGCATGTCTGGTCCACGTTGCCAATTTATTTGTTCTTAAATGATGCTATTCAATTTGAAGACGTTTACATGTATGTATATACATCATACATGTATTGCATGAAATGCATTTTTATTAGGAATTAAAAAATTCATTAATTGTCATACATACCTGCTCTTGGAAATAAATTGAGACTTCTCTGAACCCATGAATTAAGCAACTCATAATCAATGTCGGAATAGGTGTTTCGAATAGATAATCCAAACTCTGTAAGTCTATTCTTTACAGTTTTCCACTCACAGCAAGAAGGGAAGCAATATCCTCGACAGTGAAAAGCGAATCTGAACTTTTAAAAATATATTTTATATTTTAATATATTTTAACTTCCTCGTATCAACCCTATCGTCAAGCCTCGTCGTGGACTGCAAATCTTTGATACTCGGGTGGGATTTCAGCCTGTCCCTGTACAAAGGGGCGATAGATTGTATTATTCTCTCACCCCCGACAGAGATATCTACAGATTAACGTGCATGTCTGGTCCACGTTGCCAATTTATCTGTTTTTAAATGATGCTATTCAATTTGAAGACGTTTATATTTACCCGTTCTGAGACAACTCTGTCTCGCACCCCTGGATGTTTGTCTCCCCCCGATATTTAGGTGTGTTTGACGTCACATGGAGCTGTAGTAAACGGAAACAAGCTCATGAATTATGTGCAATTTATGGATGAGAGAAAAATAATCAATCACCTCTTTCAACAGGGACAGGGAAATCCCCTCCTAGACTGGGCTAGTATCAAAGATTTTTCAACATCCACGACTCAGCAATTCGTGGACTGCAAATCTTCGATACTCAGGTAGGATTTCCCTGTCCCTGTGCAAAGGGGTATACATTCTGTTAGTCCAGGCGGGACATATTTTTAGGTGTGATTTTCCGGGACATTTGTTTGTCCCGCCGGGACATCTGGCATTTATAATGAATGTTTTATACTTTTAAAGTTGACAACGTCTTTACTCTTATAACAAATGACTCATTTCGAAACTTCTCTGAAAGTTCTTACCTAACAAATGTTCAAGTTGCTGACATGTGATAATCAACTTATGTCGTCCCATGGAACCAGTGTGTTCTCGTCCTGGGTATCTATTAGTTGTGGTCGTGCGAGAATCGGATGCATCAGTACATCGCACATCGTTGAGTATTTGAACTGCTTCAATGACACGCGACACAAATGCATAGGGGAGAGTTGGCCATCCATGAACAAGAAGGATGTCGCGACATAAACTGTTGAGTTGATACATAACATTTCCTAATTGTACTTCAGGATCATTAGATTAATTGCGTAAATGGCTGAATGAAAGCAAGAAGAATGAAAGTCCGCCATCTTCACCGCAGTACACAATAAACGATGACGTCACATGCAATCCGGAGATCGCGTCAAGCGCCATCTAGCGTACATTCGAATTTTGTCTGTTGAATGTAACATCGGTGACTGTTAGATATTTTAGCTGCTTATTTTGCAGCATTGTCTATAAGGTTTAATTTAAGCCGTTGATGTCCTTTTCTTGTTTGTTCAATTGGATTTTGAGGTTATTATTTGGGAATTAACCGTTAATTATGTATTCTTTTTTATATCAAAGTGTCCAATTTTACTTGTCTATATTAACATTTTACATTAATGGAGTATTATGTTTGTTTGTTAACATTTGACGTCTATTATACCCTTTCCGCTGCCCATAAAGGAGGGGATCTCCAACAACACTAGGTTGCAGCATCCACAGCAAAACACCCAATGCAAGAAAACACAGAACAAACACCCACACAAAGAGACGCAAAGGGGACAAGGAGCACCAACTCACATCATAGGAACATTAAAACACGTGTCTGGTGCATGGAAATTGGTTTGGAATTTTCTTCAAGAAGGTAAAGAGTTTGAACCCTTCGACATTAGTCCTATTATGATTGGACCAATGTATTTACACTTGGATGGTACATTTCATGCATACCAGCGTTTCATATCACATATTCAGAGTAATTTGACAGATTTCGATTCAAGAAAAAATGTCTTTAGGTCAGTTGGGGGAGGAAGCATTAATCACTGTAATCGAGTCTTGTTTCCTAGATAGAATTCGCACTTTATGCATGAGACATTTGAAAGAGAATGCCACTCACTCTCGGCGTAAAACCTTTCCAGTACCAGAGGCAGCAAAAATAGTAGATAACATTTTCAACAGGCAGTCTTGATTATTGTCGGTTGAAGACCCTGGGTGAAAAGAAAGATGGCACACTTGAGAATTACTTAGAATTCAGACATGCAGATCATGCACTAGTACTCCTAGCTTCCTCTTGACCTCCTACACAAACGAAGTTATTCAATCGTAAGAAACAGCAAAAGTTTGTTGTCTCATCTGACAGAACTCTTAGCATGCAAATGGTGAGTACTATTTCAAGGAAGCCAGGACAAGTAAAAAGCGTCAAATAATGCAAGACAAAAGGTGCGTCAAAGAAAATGAAACTTCAAGTCTCTTTTTCGTCTCTTGCTGTGCTCGTCTTTGTGTTTTCTCGTCGAGTGTTTTACTGTTGGTACTGTAACTGGGTGAAATACAGAAACATGTAAGTATGCAGATTCGAACACCAGTACAAAGTTATTTCTTTACAGTTACATTAAAAGAATGAAACAGAAAGATAAAAGAGAAACAAAAAAGATCCCCCCTCCCGCAAAAAAAAAAAAAAAAAACAAAAAACACACACACACACACAAAGAAAAAAAAAAGTAAAATGAGAACAAAATATGGATCCTGAAAAAAAAAACACGTCCACGTCGTAGCATCTGGAAACATCTGTGAGCACCAGATTCGTGTCTATATTTAAAGACCCTGATGTTACCAAAGAGCTTACCTACCTCCAAGAACATTATGTCATCACGCCAGCGGACAAAGCCTCAAATAATTACACATTTACTTGCAAAAAGTACTATTTCGACAGTCTAGTTAAAGAGTTGGGTTTAAATTCGACACCTGGAAATCCCACTTACATCCCAAAAAACCTTTCTGCCTCTGAAGTAATAGATAACCACAAATCAGCTCTTGCTTCCTTTGGCTTCGACACTACCAATTTAGATGTAGATTTACCATACTTATACAGTTATACTGCATACCTAAAATGCATAAGAATCCGTACAAACAACGTTTCATCGCTGGTTCCTCAAAATGTTCTACCAAATCTGTATCGATCTTACTCACCAAAGTTTTATCTGAAATCAAATCTGGGCTTCAAAAATATTGTTCGACAGTATATTCTCGCAGTGGTATCAACCAGATGTGGATTTTAAAGAATTCGAAGGAACTTTTAGAACATCTGAAATCCACTCATTTTAGTAGAGTCCATTCGATCAAAGCCTGTGATTTTTCGACACTTTACACTACAATTCCACATTCTAAATTGAAAGAACGACTCGCAAAAATTATAAGTAATGCGTTTACAAGTAAGAACGATAATCGCAAATACAAATTTATTGTTGTAAACTATGACAAAACCTACTGACACTGATGGTCACATGAACACCTCACTCTATGACAAACGTGACGACTTCAATTTCAGCATTACAAACTTTCCTTTTCTGAGTAGCAACATCCCTTCATCGCCTGCTTATGGCGTGTTCATATCTCAGTTGATACGCTATGCCAGAGCAAGTACCAAATATACGGATTTTGTTCTGAGAGCTAGGAACCTTTCAGATAAGCTTCTCAGTCAGGGATATGTTTGTGACCGACTAACATCGTCACTGAGGAAGTTCTACGGTCGATATGGGGAACTCGTCATACACTATGATGTTCCACTCTCAAGAATGGTGGATGATATTCTGTCATAGACCATTTGAACCATCCAACCAAAGATTGTACTCTATATCTTCCAAAATGGAAGTAACCGGATGTGACAGTTCTACCGAATTGAAGCGACGGGTGTTGCATGCAAGCAGGAGATGCTTACTCTTCCTGGGCACCTGGTCTCAGTCCCATATCGGGAGTTCGCTTCTTTTCATATGGTGGAGGTTTTTGTTTGTTTGCTCTGGTTCCTGTTTTGTCCTGATTTTGTATGCCTTCGGTTTCTGATTTTTGAATTATCGATTTTGTGCTGTATACAGGGATATGGTCATTATCCATATTTGTCATTGTAAAAGAAAAGTCCGATTCTGAAAATAAGTAGACTGAAACAGACATTATTCAGATGTTAAACTTTCTGATCGACAACATTTTTGTGGTGTTTGGAGGAAAGGCCTTCCAGCAAATTGTCGGAATTCCAATGGGGACCAATTGTGCCCCACTCCTTGCCGACATTTTCCTTTACTCGTACGAAGCTGAATTCATTCAATCTTTGGTCTCTGATGGGAAAAGATACTTAGCTTCTGACTTCAACTTCACTTACAGATACATAGACGATGTGTTGTCCATCAATAATTCAAAATTCGCGGATTACCTGAGCAGTATCTATCCTTCGGAGCTTGAAGTCAAAGAAACTACAGAGACAAATAATTCAGCATCCTGTTTGGACATAATGTTGTCCTACGACACTGATAGTCACATGAACACCTCACTCTATGACAAACGTGACGACTTCAATTTCAGCATTACAAACTTTCCTTTTCTGAGTAGCAACATCCCTTCATCGCCTGCTTATGGCGTGTTCATATCTCAGTTGATACGCTATGCCAGAGCAAGTACCAAATATACGGATTTTGTTCTGAGAGCTAGGCGTCTTTCAGATAAGCTTCTCAGTCAGGGATATGTTTGTGACCGACTAACATCGTCACTGAGGAAGTTCTACGGTCGATATGGGGAACTCGTCATACACTATGATGTCCCACTTTCCAGAATGGTGGATGATATTCTGTCAGACCATTTAAACCATCCAACCAAGATTGTACTCTATATCTTCCAAAATGGAAGTAACCGGATGTGACAGTTCTACCGAATTGAAGCGACGGGTGTTGCATGCAAGCAGGAGATGCTTACTCTTCCTGGGCACCTGGTCTCACTCTCATATCGGGAGTTCGCTTTTCATATGGTGGAGGTTTTTGTTTGTTTGCTTTGGTTCCTGTTTTATCCTGATTTTGTATGCCTTCGCGAAATCGGTTTCTGATTTTCTGGGTTATCGATTTTGTGCTGTAAACAGGGATATGGTCATTATCCATATTTGTCATTCACAAGAATGGTTAAGAGTTCTACAATTTTATTTCAGATAAATGAGTAACAGTTCAACATATATTTATCAGAAATGCATGTATCGAAACATGAAACAAGGGAGATACGGGATGGAAGGAAATTGAATGAGAAAAAAAGAAGCAATGTAATTCTCCCTTTAAAAACGAAAGACAAATCTCTTTGGCAGATGAAAGATGTATGGTTACGTTGCAGCATCCCGTGCGGACTCTCATAGAAGAAATTTACAAATTACCAAGAAACTTTTAGGACAAGGTTTTCGCTTTCACAAACTAGTAAAGACTTTCTGGAAATTTTACAAAAATTATTGTCAACTTCTTCTGAAATTCGGACCAATACAGGCAACAGAGTATATTACTTTGGGTATTTCACAACCTGCATTTTATGGTGACATTATTAACAAGATAAGAAGGATCAAAGATAGACAACATCACTATCGAAAATGCGTCAGAATCATCAAACGCCTTTTATACCGTGGATATGATCCTAATGTCACCAGACGGACACTGCGCTTGGTACTTGACCAATCTACAGTCTTGTACAAGCGCATTCTTAAAACTTGCACTCTGACTGACTGTGACGACGGGACTCCATGACGGGCCCTGTCAAACCTCTTTAGAGAAGACAGGGCCCCGACTACCTGTCCACTCTGAATGTCAGTCGGACTCCTAGGGTGATAGCATACATGAGCTCGCGGCGGCAGAGCACGAATTGTCTTACGTACGCCCTCTTTTTACTTTTTATATCCATTTACATCTGTATTGCTTGGGCCCCTGCGTTTTGCGGTCTTGACCCTCTCCTTTATGTCAATTCCTATTTTAGGTAGAGTATCCCTCAGGTCAGAATTGCTGGTATTTTTTTCTCTTGCCTTCTCGACTGAATTACGGTTAGGTACTTATTTGATGTTTATATTTGGCCTTGTACCCTACTTTTTCTCTTCAGAATATTGTTGAGCTTATCAAACTAATATGGTTTTTGAAAAATAAGTTTTTCTAGTTACATTTTATAACCTCTAAAAGGGGGTTTATCTGACTTTTTTCAATAGAGTCCAATGTAAAAGTTTAAACGGGTTAAAGGCCGAGCTTGGGGTATAAATAGCAGCCAACCAGGAACATGGTGGCGAATATGAAATTTCTAGGCACGTTCAGATTGCAGAGGAAAATTTTAAATTATCTCATGAAAAAGACAAAATTTTCATATGAAGTTTGTTATACATCTGAACACGATGTTCAATCGTTTATGTATGTAATATGTAGAAATTATATTGAGATTTAACCGAGTATTTTCACTCCAAATGATGGAAGCAGGACAAATTTTCAATTCAAATTCAGAAGAGTGACATGCGGTAGGCGTTTCTAACTTTGTTATTGTTTATACCGGATGCCGAGTCATACCGATAGCGCGTTTTCTGAACAAACAGCATGCGCGCTTACACACGTAAACAATTTTTACCTCATTTCTTCACATTTTTTCCATTTGATGAAAATATTGAATCCAAAAACTCATTAATAATGTATGTTATGAGTTTTCAGAGACAATGTGACTACAGTATATCCAATATGCCGTTGTCGTGTTTATGCGAAAAATCATTTTCGTTTTTTTTTATTTGCAGAAAAATATACATGTACTTTCTCAGTAAAATCATTTCTCTGTCATTTTCACGGCTATATGACAAGTACACTCGTTCGCAAAGTTGCTGAAATATGTGAAAAGTCCCAAGTTTTATCTTTTAAAGATGATATCCTCGGTATATAGTCAAATAGACCCGTTTTATGTTCAGTGACACCACTATATACACTTTTCACAATGGGTAATTTTACTGTATTAAACCAGATTTCCACGATCTCTTTTGGGAGAAACACGCTGTATAGCGCCGGCCATTGCCTACTCTAATTTGTGCAGATCAGTGCAAAAGAACCCGCCAAAAACGAGAGGTTTACTTAGGGACGGACAGATTTATTAAATAAACATTTATTCACAAATAAATAATTTTATGGCAGCCTAAACTTGAATTAGAGTTATCGTTCTTCATACGGTAAAGACGATATGATATTCGCGCATGCTCAAAAGGTACTTAGCATCACTGGATTAAATTGGAAGCGTTAATCCAATCATTCTATTCTGATCCTTTAGAAAGTAAACATTGACGAAATTATTTCATTGAATAAATCAGGATCCATTATAAACTTGTGTAAACTGTTTACGGATTATAAGAGTGATTAAAAGGGTAAGGACTGGCATATCTACATATATTTCTGAGTACGACACGCATAGAAATCAATGTATTACTTTTTGTTGTATTTCGGAACTTACTTTCTTTTACACGAATGCCTCCTCCTCATCATCATCTTGTAGTCTACGACCAGATTGGTAAATTAATTTTTCCTAACAAATCGAGGCTTATGGAACTTGTCTAAAGGGTAATTTTGCGCGATGAAGACGTTAATTATTGGAAGTTCTCACATAAATCACTTACATTCGTTCATAAAAAGGAAACAATGGGATAATTTCAAACTTGACAGTAGCCACAGTGTAATCTTATTCGGATTAAGCGGCGGGTGTGCAAAAAATCTAATCACATAAAAGTATTGGAGGAAAAAATCAAGACTACTCGACCCGATCAAATGATTTTTCAATTAGGAGGGAATGACTTTGATAATGACTTAGCTAATGAAGAAATTACGGACGAGTTAGTTATGCGGTTGACATCCCTTTGTTCGATGTGGGTAACACGTTATCATCTGCAGGAAGTGGTGCTGATGCAATTTATTTTTCGTAAAACAACTCGTCATGTGCCCGTGGACCGCTACAACTCGTTAGTTTACAGGGCCAACCTGAGACTCAAGGAGGAGATACCAAATTGCGCGAAACTCCGGTATTGGAACATAAAAGGACTAAAAGACCCTTCTTTGTCCGTATATAGTGATGGAGTTTATTTTAATAACTCGGGGCTATTAAAATACTTTAAAAGCATTCGGGGAGCGATTATTACTGGACATTAGGAAAACATCGAAATAAACTGCATTCCCAAGCTACAGAACTTATTACATTAGAAACAAACTAAGTTTATATTTTATTGTATTAGATTATAGATTATATAATATTGATGATTTTCTGTACCTTGCGATATATACATGTATTTATCGCACGCGTGAAGGTACTAATTTGATGATTCGGTGCAATAGCACTAGATGATGTTTCAGTACCTTGCGATATGTATTTATCGCACGCGTGTAGGTACTAATTTGATGATTCGGTGCAGTAGCACTAGATGATGTTTTGGTACCTTGCGATATGTATTTATCGCACGCGTGTAGGAACTAATTTGATGGTTCGGTACCTTGCGATATGTATTTATCGCACGCGTGTAGGTATTAATTTGATGGTTCGGTACCTTGCGATATGTATTTATCGCACGCGTGTAGGTACTAATTTGATGATTCGATGCAATAGCACAAGATACTATTTCGGTACCTTGCGATATGTATTTAACGTACGCGTGTAGGTACTAACTTTGATTCGGTGCAAGAACAATAGATGATGTTTCGGTACCTTGCGATACTAATTTATCGCACGCGCGTAGGTACTGTCTTGATGATTTTGCGCAAGAACACTAGATGATGTTTCGCTACCTTGCGAAACGAATTTATCGCACGTGTGTAGGTGCTAGATTGTTAATTTCGATGCAATACCTCTAGATAATGTTTATGTAGTGATATTTCTTTGACACGTGCATATATATGGTCCGTCGATGTTTAATTTTGCGCTCTATTGTTAGTGCTGTTGAGATTATCGTCAGGATCTTCTTGAACTCATTTGGCTCACATTCCAGTACATTATAATTTTTACTTTTCGTATTTTGCTGCTAATATACAAGAAATAATGTTATAAGACTAAAATTTTGTTCAATAGCCGGTAGTCTGTATCGAATACTCGGTAATAATGCTATGATATCGGTGCAGTAGCATTCGATTTATAGTTTCATTTAGATTCATAAATATTATTAAAGTTAAGTTATGAATTCTACCTGGTAGTTATAGCAAATAAAAAAAACCAAACAAACATATTAGTCACACATAAATAAACAGGGGCGTTTATTTTAAATGCGTTTCCCTTCCGATATTATAAAAAGATCACATAGAATAAAATTTAACCATTCTTCCAACCAAATATATGTTCGAATAATTAGTAATAAAAAGGAAGTTTAAAGATTGGGTAATGTATATTTATACATGCATGAAAATCATAATCGTGAAAGTTACGTTACGTGTAATATTTAACGTATCCAATGTACAAATGGAGATCTCGCGGACGTCTCGTCCATTTAAACATTGTTAAAATTATCTCGGTGATCTTCGGCAGTGTCTCGATAGTTTCCGTGGCTTGAGCGACTGTTGGCATGTTGACCTATGATGATAGAAACCAATTTTTATGTGTATTTGGGTATATTTAGGTAAAAATATGCCATGAGTCTAACTTTATAATACACTTGATATTTATTTGTACAACGGATACCTTAATTGGCTTAATATTTAATGCTTATATTTTGTATTCACTTTGCAAGGTTGAATATGGATACCGCAAAGACGGGCTACAAAACGAAAACCGAGCCAGGTGAACACAGCCGAGTCAATGGAAGAACAAATTAAAAGAAGTGCCCTCCATAGTTAAGTCAGTAGTCGAGCAACTTCGCCAGAACAATACTTCCGGCTCAGCGTCGGAAACTAGAGAGAATACACAAGATGAAGAATCATCAGCTGAACAAATTGCGTCAGTGGCGCTATCAGGAATAATTCAGGAGATTGATCCCTCCCAGCCCGGTAAGGATACCTTCTCCTCCAAATCCATCGCAAAACCGTTGTCGGTTGGAATTGAGCCGAAGACTAAATCAAAAATATGGGCCAATGAGTATATAGATATGGAAACTTTGACTACCAAGAAGAACAAAAATGAAGACCAACTGACATTGGTAGAAAAAGACGGAGTAATCACTTTTGTGAAAGCAAAACAACAAATTCATCTCAATAGCTCACTGGAACTCTGCTTTTCATATATTTGTTAGTATTTACTGCGAGAAACATCCCGAGGAGTGTTGCAAACTAATGAAATACGCAAATACTATTACCACCCTCGCTACTCAAACTTCCCTACCGTCGGCGTTGACTTACGATAGGACTTTTAGGGAGTTGAGAGAGTCTGACCCAGAGTCTTTACCATGGGATGAAATTAACACAGAATTGTACCAACAGGCCATTGGTCAGGCCTTTCAGCAACAGAAATTCGGGAACGGAACAAAAACAAGTGAGCGCACTTTTCGTCCTAATTCACAGTACCAGAACATACTGCTATGACTATAACAACAAATTTGGCAGATGTCCAAGGCGAAACTGCTAATTCCCACACGTTTGCCAATACTGCACAATTCCAAAACATGTTAAAACAAAATGGAAAAAATGAATTTATTTTGTTATCATAGCGATATTCTCGACGAAATTACCCTTTGCAGCTTCTCCTGTACAATCCAATTTCCAGCTTCCATTATAGATATGCACATGTACATGTGAGTCAAACCTGTCTTTCTAGACATAAAATCATACAAATGACATTTATAAGACGACTACGAGTTTTCCTGAGCAGTATCTATCCTTCAGAGCTTAAGGTCAAAGAAACTACAGAGACAAATAATTCAGCATCCTATTTGGACATAATGTTGTCCTACGACACTGATGGTCACATGAACACCTCACTCTATGACAAACGTGACGACTTCAATTTCAGCATTACAAACTTTCCTTTTCTGAGTAGCAACATTCCTTCATCGCCTGCTTATGGCGTGTTCATATCTCAGTTGATACGCTATGCCAGAGCAAGTACGAAATATACGGATTTTGTTCTGAGAGCTAGGCGTCTTTCAGATAAGCTTCTCAGTCAGGGTTATGCTTGTGACCGACTAACATCGTCACTGAGGAAGTTCTACGGTCGATATGGGGAACTCGTCATACACTATGATGTCCCACTCTCCAGAATGATTGGTGATATTCTATCGTAGACCATTTGAACCATCCAACCCAAGATTGTACTCTATGTCTTCCGATATGGAAGTTACCGAATGTGACAGTTCTACCGAATTGAAGCGGCGGGTGTTGCATGCAAGCAGGAGATGCTTACTCTTCCTGGGCACCTGGTCTCACTCTCATATCGGGAGTTCGCTTCTTTTCATATGGTGGAGGTTTTTGTTTGTTTGCTTTTGTTCCTGTTTTATCCTGATTTCGTATGCCTCGGTTTCTGATTTTCTGAATTATCGATTTTGTACTGTAAACAGGGATATGGTCATTATCCATATTTGTCATTCATATAATTATACTTTTAATATATTATACTCTGATTAAGACTTTCCATCAGTAAATCGTGAAATTTGAGTAAAAGATTCGTCTGCTTCAATACACGTGCACCGCTATTTTTATCGACGCTGTGAGATAAGAACCGCTCAATGCCCCATATACTCTTGATGGCTTACCCACCGGTAAATTAACAAAGTGGAGTTCGACCTTTAAGTTATCGGTATAATTATGAAACCACGTGTACATCAGGCTTAACATAAGCTTTGAATATATTGAAATGAAAATATTGTAAAAGTTGTTATTTAGAAAATCTTGAGACCTGAGGGATGCACTACCTTCATTATTTCCTGTTTCTATAAGAATTCCATATCATGGCTACATACTCCATGATTGACCTCATGAGTATGAAGTTTGTCTTCATTCTCTGGGACATCGTTGAAAGTTGCTACGCAAGAAATCTTGAATTTGCTTTTTTACGTTGTTATCCATGTCAATATGTTATTTCCATTTTAGATCCTTTGATATTTGTAAACCAAGATATGTATATGATTGAACCTGCTCTAGAATGTGATTGTTGAGCATGTAGTTTCTATGGCTCTTTTTCTTCATTGATAAGATGAGTTAAAGAACATTGCTTGGCATTAAAAACGCATACCCTATTTCTCAGTCCAGTTTGCAAGGTCGGTGAGATCTTGTTGTAGTACGTCGTGAACGCCTTGTTTATTAATTTTCCTGCACAGAAGGCAATCGTCTGCAGATAATGTAACCGATGATTTTACCAAGTCCGGAAGGTTGTTTATATGGCACATGAATAGTTAAAATATGGAGTTGTCTTTAGACAAGAACAATATTTGTTAATATCGAGGAAGTACTGGCTCCATACGTTTCATTTTGTGTTACCTAAAAGGTTTCGAGTAACGAAAGTACCTAGTTGTAATGTAGGGTACAAATGTAAAACGCCGAATGCGATGTTCTCTACGATTATAAAATGTTACATACTTTAGTTACGCAAATACATAACTTTTCAGCGATTACAATGAAACTCTAAAAGAAAGAAGAACCTTGGTTCCACAAAAAAAAATTCTCCAAAATGGGAGACAAACAAGGTCACTGTTACAATTCATTGGTAAATTATATAAAGGTTTATTTGCAATTGGCTTCGCAACTATGGATGACGTTAAAATAATGGCTAGCCATTCTATAGACGTAATCGCTGAACGGACTATTGGTATCGCCAAAGCTCTCGGACAGCACAACAAACATTTGTCTTCGCTTATTACTCTAACAGATAAACGATTTAAAAACTTGATAAAAGATGTCAAAAATAATAACAATCCTCGTTCAAAGTATGGATAACACATTTCAAACTTTTGAGCACACTGTTCATTACATCTCTAGCACGATTCTCGAGCAAGTTGATTCAAACTAACATTTTGAAGAGTCGATTGAACAGACTAAGACAGTCCGTTCAGAGTCTTGTAGAAGGCAAAATCACTCCACACCTCACTGACCGCAATACAATCTCTAACGTTCTTCATAATATTAAACATCTCATGAGAAAACAGTACCCTCAATTCTATAACACTAATCTTGACCCGAGCTTCTACTATCCAAAGGGCAAATTCATCTATGCTCGTAACCACTGATCGCTTTACATAACAATTAAATTCCCCCTCTCTTCACTCGAACGACCATTAAAGCTTTATAAAGTTATATTACTTCCGGTTCCGGTTCATCATATCAAAATACGCGACTAAGCTTCTCACTTTACCTGACAATATCGCTATAACACCTCATCACGACCAATATTTACCACTATCCTCTAAAGATCTAATCAACTGTCACCACGATTCAGTAATGTTATGTGACACTAACCTTGCATTAACACCCATAACAGCACCTGACTGTACTATGGCTTTATTCTCAAATAACAAACACCAGATTAAAGATTTATGTGATTTCAGGTTTACACAAAATCTGCTTAAGCCTGACATTTTTGAGTTGTCTGAGACGACAGCTTTGGTGTACAACAGCGAGAACTTAATATAAGATTGTCCAAGGGAAAAGAAAATTATTCCTGGATGGTCGTTTTGTATAGTACCACGTACATGTTCATTGTCCACAGATACCCTGTATTATTCACCAAGGTTAGTTAAGTGTTATAATACATCAACTACTATTACAGTTGTACATCCTGTTAATTTAGCATTATTTCAGCAATTTTTCGATGACGGTTCGTTGAACAATATATTTGGTGATACCAAATTTCCAAAGCCGATTAATTTCAGTATACCAAAATTCTAGTTTTATAACAATACGTTTTCTGATGTTTTAGCCAATGATAAGAAGGATCAACTGAGTTTGAAAAAGATTGCAAAAGCTGTGAAGAAAGATAAGAAAATTTTTCATAATCGTGCAGAGCCTTTGTTAGATGGTTTGATAGCTATTCCACAGAGTTGGCCAGATGTTAACTTATTGATCGCATTTTCAGCAATAGGAATCGCCATCGTTTCTTTATTACTTTCATTATTAATGTTTTGCAAAATGAGAAAAATGGCAGCTAGTTTACTTGCTACAAGTTAAAGGCTCAGCTTCAGCCACTGTACCATCATTAATTTTCCATGTAGAATCTCAGACCACATCTTCTTACACTGACTTTTTACAGTCTGAATTTTCATGGACCCATGCGTTGATAGTAGGTGCAGTTGTACTTGTTATATTGCTCGTTATTACGATACTGATGTACAGGTCGAAAACAAGGAAGTGTACTTTTATTTCTATCGAATTGACATAGGACATCGTGATTGTGTAATAGTACCTGTAATGCATCTATCACTGTGTCCTTCTTATTATCATTTTTCAGCATTGATTTGAATCTGTTCACTGACTTTAAAGTTAAGAAAATTATTCAACCTTTCAGCGCATATGCGTTGACTATTCACAATAATTATGGATTTTCGCTCAACAACCACACTTCCGGTACTTCACCTCCTTAATCAAATTTTGTCATATGTTCATGTATGAATGCTCCTTTTTTATTATGTTAACATTTGCCACTTTATGGTGACCCAAGACCTACAAATATAGCGAACAATTGCAATGACCATGTGAAGCAGTGAACTTTGTGTACATGTATATATGAATTATGTGTTTAAGAATGCACGGCAAGTCGAAGTCATATACATTGAACTTCAGTATGTAACCATGTGTATCATTATTTTATTTTTGTATTGTTTTCAATCTAAACGTTTTCGACTAGTGTATATATTGTATGTATTGTGTAAAAATTTGAAGGTTCGAGGACGAAATAATTAGGTTGGGTAGAAAGTCGTCATTAATGCATGTTCAAAATCTTAATTTTAATATGTCGTAGGACAGACGCTTAAGTTTTGAAAAGAAATTTTAATTTAAAGTTTGAATTTTATTCAAAATACATTTTATCACACTTTATGAATATATAATGGAAAAGACATATGTCTTTATAATATTACTTTTGAAATCACTTTTTGAGTTTGCAAATTTTGTAAAACTTCCAATTTTTATAAAGTGTCCCGAGGGCACATGTAGCCAAGTTCGACCAACTTCGGTTGATCGCATCTTCAACGCATTCAAAATTTCTTTTATCCGGAGTTCTTGAAATTTCTAAAAATTGAGTCCTGTAACATCATATCCCAGCCATCCTGCAACGTCTTTCGGTACATTTTTGGCATATATGCGCTTTTTGGCATATTACATTGTTTAGATTTAGGATCACTGACGAGAGTTTAGTACCCGAAAAGTGCATGTCTGGTCCATGCTGAAAATTTACCTGTTCTTAAATGATTCTATTGAATTTGATGACTTTTAACATTTGTATCACATGGTGAGTGTCACTGCTGGTGGACCAGGAGTCCCCGAGGGCACATGAAGCCAAGTTTGATCAACTTCGGTTGATCGTTACTTCAACGCATTCAAAATTTCTTTTCATGAAGTTTATATATTGTTTTCATTTTCGTGCTTAAACATCGACGGCGGGTGCGGCTAGCCAACAGGGGATGCTTACTCCTCCCGGGCACCTGGTCCCACCTCTAGCTTGCTAGGGGTCCGTCGATGCTTAATTTTGTATTCTATTGTGAGTGCTGTTGAGATAATCGTCAGGATCTTCTTTAACTCTTTTATCCAGAGTTCTTGAAATTTCTAAAAATTGAGTCCTGTAGCATCATATCCCAGCCATCCTGCAACGACTTTCGGTACATTTTTGGACATAATAACGTTTGCACTATTTGGCATATTACATTGTTTAGATTGAGGATCACTGACGAGGGTTTAGTACCCGAAACGTGCATGTCTGGTCCATAATGAAAATGTACCTGTTCTTAAATGACGCTTTTGAATTTGAAGACTTTTAACATTATTCAAAATCTTTTTATAATAATTAAATAATTAAATAATTGACTTATCGCATGAAGTTTGGTATCGATAGATTCAATTATCGATCAGGAAATCAATTTAAATATTTTTATTTTCAAATTATTTGTATGTAGAAAGTTATTCGTAAAAATAATTTTTGAATATTTCTATATTTTGGCATTTAATCTCTCGTTAATCTCTGAACAATATAACATTCCTTTCCTTTTTGTGACTTTACTTTTTCCGGTTTACAAATAACAAAAATTACTTTGAAATTTACTTCAGGCTATTATAAAACAAATAAATTACACGACATCAGAAGAAAGTTCGGACAGGACGCCGAGATGAGTAAATTAATTCTTGACGTAAGTGTGAAAATCAATTATCTTTTTTAACTGATTATCGATTCCTGCCCGGCTTATCTTGTTTGTCCAAAATCCTTTAATTTGTTTGGTTAAATTTAGTTTTTCAAAATTCGGATAAACGTGTCGGTAAAAATTCTAAGAAAGTTATTGGTCAGTATCTGGAAGGGTAGGGCGCTTTTCGGAGACGGTCAAACTTGGGCCATATTGGTCACTCTCACAATACAAACCAACAATAAAGATCGAAAACTTATTAAAGCGTGATCTTGGTACTTTCAGGTATGAGACTTTTTGAATTTTACAAATTTTGTCTTAGAATGAGATCCATTTACATTTTAATTTAAGTTTAAGAACTAAAATCTTTTTATAATTACTGTTTTTATAAATTTGAACTTTCGAAATAAGATACTGCCATTTCATTTTATATATTATAAGTTCTTATTTGTCCATAATTGTTCGACTACTGTGATCGCTTTTTATTCTATATATTCTTATTGCCACCAGTGACCGATATTATATGTATTTTTATTGCGTTGTAATTTTCATTTCTTAAGTTAATAGTTGATGGTTTATATTTGATTTTTGGACATTGATATATTAATGGAAAGTGCATGATTCTAAATTATTGTAAAAAGAGTAACATTCGTCATCGGTGTGCGTGCGTAATGTTGTCAATGTCAATTGAATTGAAAGACGTTTAACATTATATATACTAGTATTTTAAAGACTCTCCGAAATACAAACCAGTAAAAAAGATCGAAAAATTATTAAAGTGCTATCTTTGTACTTTCAGCTTACATAACACTTTTTAGTGACGGAGCGCAACGAGAGAGTCAAAACTAATAAACGCTAATTTCCCCAACACACAGAGCTCTACCGGACATACGGACATCCTTTACATTCCGTACGTCCATTACACCACTACAGCGTTTTTGACGCTTAAGTTTTGAAAAGAAATTTTAATTTAAAGTTTGAATTTTATTCTAAAGACTTTTTAATCACACATTATGAATATATAATGGAAAATACATATTTCTTTATAATATTACTTTTGAAATCACTTTTTGAGTTGCAATTTTTGTAAAACTTACAATCTTTATACAGATTTCTAATATTATTAAAAATCTTTTTATAATTGTTTTATCACATCAAGTTTGGTATCGATAGATACGATTATCGATCAGGAAATCAAATTTAATATTTTTATTTTAAACTTATTTGTATGTACAAAGTTATTCGTAAAAATCATTTTTGAACATTTCTATATTTTGGCGTTTAATCTCTCGTTAATCTCTGAACAATATCACAGTCCTTTCCTTTCTGTGTGACTTTACTTTTTCCGTCTTAAAAATTACAAGAATTACCTTACTTCGAAATATAATTTACTTCGAAATTTAAACAAATTACACGACATTAGAAGAACGTTCGGACAGGACGCCGAGTAAATTAATCCTTAACATAAGTATGAAAGTCAATTATCGGTTCCTGTCCGGCTCGTCTTCTTTGTCCAAAATTCTTCAATTTGATCGGTTAATTTTAGTTTTACAAAATTCGGGTAAATGTGTCGGTCAAAATTATAAGAAAGTTATTGGTCAGTATCTGGAATGGTAGGGCGTTTTTCGGAGACTAACTTAGTTAGGGAGTTAAACTTCGGCAATATTGGTCACTCTCCGAAATACAAACCAGTAATAAAGATCGCAAACTTATTAAAGTGTGATCTTGGTACTTTCAGGTATGAGACTTTTTGAATTTTACATTTTTTTTTCTTAGAATGAGTTACATTTACATTTCAATTTCAGTTAAGAACGTACAACTTTCTTTAATTACTGTTTCAAAACTTGAACTTTCGAAATAAGATACTGTCTATTCATTGAATATAAGTTGTTATATATCCAGAATTGTTTGACTATTGTGATCGCTTTTGATTTTATATGTGTTCATTATCATCTAAGTCAAATTGTTCTTATTGCCGCCAGTGACAGATATTGTATGCTTTTCTATCGCGTTGCAATTTTCATTTTTCAAGTTAATATTTGATGTTTTTTTTTCAATAGTTCCGAGGATTGTGCCCTGTGATGCCTCCTGAGTCAACTGAAGCCTCGTCTGAGTGTACTTATTCGAATTGGACCCTCGTTTGTCGTGTGGTGAATAAGTTCTCGAGACAATATGATGCAAAAGAAAAAGGAAGACAATACAAGGGGATATATGTGGGCGACACTGTGCTGCAACACGGCAGGCCAAAGGTAAGATAACCTTCAGCCAAATTATGATGCACCTTATCGGGTGGTGTCCATAAAGAAGAGTGTTACTTTCCAAAACGTTAAAGGCCAGATCCTAAAGAAGACATACAACGTGGACAGATTAAAGCTATTTAAAAGAGTTAAAGAAGATCCTGACGATAATCTCAACAGCACCTACAATAGAGTACTATGTTGAGCATCGATGGACCCCTAGCAAGCTAGAAGTGGGATCATGTGCCCGGGAGGAGTAAGCATCCCCTGTTGGCTAGCCGCACCCACCGTCGATGTTTATGCACGATGAAGAGCACAGTATATTAAATGCATGCACTGTCTGACGTTATGTCTATATAGAAAGTGCTATGGCGACCATGTCAGTCAGTCAAGGGATCCACTGGAGACAAGAACTCCAGTAAAAATGAAACAAAAGAAAAAAGACAGACCAGTGAGGAAAGAAAAGAGAGGCACATGAATCATCATCAACATCATCTACAAGATACAAAGCATCAACTATGTGACCAAAACCTAAACAGACAAGAGAGATGATAATTGAAGATGATTCTTTCAAGACTGCTACAAGACATCAGAAAACAAGATATAAAGCCCTTGACAGACTTGACGTTCAAAGCTAACGTAACAGACAGATCCAATTCTAAAACAAAGGAACATGACATTAGAAAGAAATTAGTTAAAAGAACATCCTGACGATTATCTCAACAACACTCATAAAAGAGCACAAAATTGAGCATCGTCTATGTTCACGCACGAATATGTGAAAATCTAAAATACATGCACTGTCTGAGGTTATGGTGTTTATTCATTTAATTAAATGTTAAACGTCGTTAAATTCAATGGCATCATTTAAAGCCTGATACATTTTCAGCATGGACCAGACATGCACGTTTCGGGTACTAAACCCTCGTCAGTGATCCTTAGTCTAAACAATGTAATATGGCCAAAAAGTATGAAAATTATGTCCAAAAATGTACCAAAAGACGTAGCAGAATGGGTGGGTATGATGCTACAGGACCCACGTTTTAGAAATTTCAAGAAATTTTGTAACAGAAAATTTCAAATGCGTTGAAGAGACAGACTCTCAACCGAAGTTGATCACACTTGGCTAAATGTGCCCTCGGGGACTCTTGGTCCACCAGCAGTGACACTCACCAAGTAGTTCAAATGTTAAACTTCTTTTAATTAAAAGTTTATACATTTGTTTAATCTCTATGTCAATCGATTTTCTGCGTTATGTATAATGTGTATTCCCGAGTAGAATTCCTTATATGGGAGATGACGTTTCAATCACATGACAATTCGGGCCATTCAGCAAGAGCGACCAGTTTGCCCCAGCTTCAGTCTTAGATTTTACTCGATTCTGTATGGATGTACTTCATGGCTATTGTTAAAAAATTTACTTAAGAAGTATGTCTATGGAAAAAAACAATAAATTGACTGTTTATCTACTTACTACGACACTTGGTGGAGGCCTGATACATCAAATATTGAGAAAGTACATCGCACTGTTTTGTAATATGATACTTTACTTGGACATGGATTTTACGTTTTAAATAACCGCTTTTTTGTCATTTCGCACGGTTTGATTACTTTCTTCGTCACTTTAGTGAATGGATATTTGATTCATAGTTTAGCTAATGCGTTTCCAAGCTGTTTTCTTGAAGACATTAGTATGGGCCCGCACCGTGCAAAAAGAGCGCGAGATCATCAGAACGATGCTATAAGCAGAAGGAACGCACACTTAGCTTACGATTCCTCTCTACCAGAAAATTGGACAGTAGAAACATTGTGACAAAAACTATTTGCCAAAGGAATTATTTTTTTTCAAGAAATCTGAAGAAAACGCAGTTAATGGCGCTGTATAAGCAATCGCAGGGAGTGGATAGAACAGCCACTGATAATGTACAATCACCTGACGGAAAAGCCGACGAAACAGCGGAATTAAGAGGGGGTCAATCAGAAGAGCAAAATAGCGGACTTCCGTCGCAAAACGAAAGTAACCTCTTCAACGCAATACGAGAGCTGCAAAAACTGTCAAAGAGTTAAAGGAGGAAATAAACTCAAGAAATGCACAGAAAAAAACAACAAGGGCGGTTCCGTCAGCAGCAGGCAGTTAGTCACAAGGTTTGGAAACTCAAGTACAAACGAACATACATCCTAGGTCAGAAAATGAATCTTGTACTTCCGATCAGAACAACGCCAGTGCCGTCGCCAGTGCAGCTGCAGAGGAGTACAATCTACACACTGCATACGCGTCTTTCGGTCGTAATGAGACAAACCAGATTGTTCAGAGCAATTCAACAATGGAAAGTGGATACACTAAGAATTCAGTGCGAACTAGATATGGTTTTGGTGCTGACTCCCTGCCCCACGTGAACACTGTATCCCCATCTGTACGGAAGGCAATTATTGAGGGTAAGGACATTAACTTAGCGTCACTTTTAATACCCTATCACCTATATTCAAACTTTTCCGAAGAGAAAGAGAAAAAACATGAGAAAAATGACCCACGACTATCAAAGATACTGTCTATTGGGGAATTTATCACAGCCTTCGGGATTTACAAAAGTGTAATGTGCGAATCTTTTCCACACAAACGCGAAGAACTAGATCTATATGAATGTCGATATGTCTACACGATATGGGGGAAATGGATTTTATGAATATCATAGACAATTTGGTCTTAAAGCATCCGTCAATCTCCGTTACAATAACATACCTATTGACTGGTCGATAAGAGATAATACTCTGCTTTGCAATATATTCGCAAATCTGAAACCTATAGCATGCTACTATTGCTCCAGCGTTAGCCACACGGCCGCATTTTGCCCTTAATCTCTTGAAAATGTGGGTTATTTTAAATCCCAGGCTCAATCTAACAGGAACTGGGCTTCTAAGACAGATTCATATGGGAGACAACGTCAGATGTTCGGGAATCAGGAAATCTGTAACAATTACAATAGGGAACGCGGGTGTAATAGGCCACGATACAACAATGCTCATGTTTTTCTAAAATGCAAAACAGACCATCCAAAAGTACAATGCGATGAAGTAAATTCAAAAAACGGAGCATCCCCCAAAGTGGTACAAAAGGGGGTAAACAAGTAATCATGGAGGACACTATAGGTATTCAATCAATCCCATCAGCTATTAACGTTGATAAACAAGAGAGTTTGTTACGTAATCTCCCAGATAGACAATTTGCCGATTATTTAGTGGAAGGATGTAGACAGGGTTTTCATATTGGTCTTAGAAACTTCCTAACAAAAACTATATTTGCACAAATTTATTATCAGCACGGAGTCAGCCTTACACTGTTAGTAATTTAATTTCAAAGGAAATAGAGAAAGGATTTTTTATTGGACCTTTTGATGAAAGAAAATAAAAACAGAAGGCATACGAAAAACAATCCGAACTCTGCCAGTTGTAGCGAGTTCATGCATGTGATCACCCGAGGAGTTTCATGGTAAAAGTATCCAGAGTCCATTCAGCGGAGTTGGATAGGATGAAGAAGGCTGTGATACCGAAGATGCTCAGTGTTGATGAGTCTTAGGCAGAGCAACCTTCAGTTTCCCGATGGCTACTCTGTTCACAAAATAATGATGTAGGGAAGTTGATATTGCTGCCAAGACCATCAAACTTGAGAGTTCTTGAGGATACCCCCTATCAACTTTGATTACCATCAGCGACTAACCATAGGGGGATAAACACTGGAAAATTACTATTATTTACAATAACTGAATTTAGGAAATACTTGCAAATTGCTTGGCTAATTAGCCTTGCTATTAAGCCAATCAAACAGTCAAATTTCTAACCAATCAACGGCCTCTAAAGTAACCCCGTGACATTAGATAATTAGATACATATTCATTAGCGTCATTTTATTATTCGATAACAAAGACGAAGTAGGTTTTCCAAAGAAAAGGTTTTTTCCTCAACAATTTTGATAACCTTTTTGTCGAAAAAGTAAGTTATTATTCAATAAGTAACTTTGTTGTAAATTCATCGGGATCAAGATAAGTGAATTTGGAGAGGTGAAGGTTGCGCTGTAGTTTGTAAACAATGTCGCATCCTGTATGCTTCATGGGTCACTCGTTTATCCGACGTTTTGGATAATTTATGTTGGACTTTGAAGATTACGCAAACTTGGGATTAAGTGAGAACGACTTTAAGATAAAAGTACGCGTTCGAAGAGGTTAAACGGTGCATCATCGATAAGCACAATCAGACCCATGTTGTTAATTTATCAGGTTTTAAATGATGCTATTGAATCTAAAGACGTTTAACATTGTACATGTTTGAAAAAGACGGTTTCCCGGATGTCTGCATTTTGCAAACTGGAGGCAAAGACCTTTGTAAAAGAAATCCTCGTCGACTTTCTCGCATTATTGTGTCATTTGCGAGATTCCTGAGAGACTCTAATTCTGTAAAAAGTGTTATTGTTTGCCAGATCCTACGAAGACAACGCTACGTCCCATGACTACAACGACAAAGCTGTGGAAACAAACATGAAGCAGGGTTTTCTGGTCTAGCCTTTCTTTCCTTGTCCCGATGGAGTACACTAGATGTCACCAATTTGTGACATTCTCCCCATGAGGAAATATTGGCGGAGTATGAGGAATGCAGTTCTCTATGCATCCAACGGGCTCAGGCCAGTATAACTTTATGTCAAGTGGTTAAATTGATATAATTTATTCCAAACGGTACATATACTTCTGTATCATAAGAATAAAAGCTCAAAAGAAGTTATAATTTTTTCTTGTATAGACCCCAATGTTGATATGTAAACTACTCAATTGTTATTAATAAAGTAAATTGAGTGAGCATGAGACGCAAGGCGTATTTTATAGATCAAGAGTTATGCAAAATTTCTAAATGCTATGGCATCATAGGAAATAAATTACATGGATGTATTATTAACACTTTAAGCAGTCATTGATGGTTATCTTACACATTTCTTCTCCCGAGTGAAGTGCAGAGCCTATGTAGGCATTTATCCTAATAGCTATATCTTGGAAAGCACATAAATTATATTGCATATTATTATGCACATGTAGTGCCTGCAGTCCGGTTATTATTGTCTCATTATAGGCCAGCTTACATAGCATTTATGAGTACCCTGCTGTCTGGTAAATATGTTCTCAGTATAGGCAAGGTTATACAGCATATTCCAAAAAGTATGAAACAACTGACGGACAACTGGCTTTGCTCAGATGAACTAAAAAGCTTGCAATCGCAAATCGAACGGAACAATTACAATATATGCAATTATGTCCTGAACATCTGAGTAGGGTTATAAGACGAATTGACTTTATTCATCTACCCTCAGAATGTTTCTTTTGTCCATTAGTATATATTGGGGGCGGACAGGGGGTACCCTTCCATCCCCTTCCTCATGCCCTTTACCTCCCCATCCTCTCTCCCTTTCAAACGCCCTTAGTTCTCGTACAGAAACATCAATGAAATCTCGACATTTTGTCTTGACTGACCACTTTGTCAAGTTTATGCGACTTTGAAAGTTTGACCCAGATTAGCATAATCAATTATATAAAATCTATAACCCAGATATTTCCACTAAGTACATTGTCAAATTCGGCACGGTCAACCTCGGCACGAACCTCGACATAACTTTCATACACCTTTGATAAGCGAAGAATGCATCCGCATGTGTGGGCAATTGCTCTTCTTTCAAGCCCTGTCATCACACATAACTCTACAAAAAAAATTTTTGAAACCGTTAGTACATCAGAGCCGGTACTCACTCCCATATCGGGAGTTCGCTTTTTTTCATGAGGTGGAGGTTTTTGTTTGTTTGCTTAGGTTTCTGTTTTATCCTGATTTTGTAAGTCTCCGGTTTCTGATTTTGTGAATTATCGATTTTGTGCTGTATACAGGGATATGGTCATTATCCCTATTTGTCATCGGAAGAAAAAGGGTAAGTTTCATCTCATCAAGATTTCTAACGTACCGTTTAAGGTTGCTGGACATTTACGTTTCCTGAATGTCCATCAACTCTGGGAAACATAACATTTGACAACTGCTTTGTTAGTCGGGGCAAGGGGATTATAACACTCCATTATTTTGTCGCATTCGATTCCAGAATTCCATATCACTTCCCGCCAACATTCCGATACAAACATATGTGTTTTGTATTATTTCTTTATGGGCTATTTCCAGCAACACGGATTCAAAGTTGTCTTCATTCGGTACTGTTTTGCATGTCAAGAGTCTCTTTAAGATCGGCATTTTCAACTGCGGAGAAATCTTTCTCTGCAGCGAGAAACACTTCCCTGTACTGGGACAGACACAAAATTTTAAAAGTCGCAGATCGGCTCTTCAGGTTTTGCTTCTGTACCTTCGATACACTGCTTATGAAATGTCCTCAGCTATTAAAACCGGCCAATATCCAAACTTCATACACCGTACGCTAATATCCGTGCAACTGATTTCCATTCACTAACTCCAAAGTCGTGCCTGAGAGTTGGGACTCTAGCAGTCCTACCCAGAGTACACTGATTATAAAATTCAGACCAAAATTAAATTAGAAGGTCTCTGTATACCCCACCTCTATCATCTCCCTGTTCTCTCTGGCCATTTGTTAAAATTCTTGTTATGGTGAGGTGTCAATGATTGTAGGGTCCTTGAAATAACCAATCATTTCTCTAAAGGCTAAGGATCCGCAATGGATTATCATTTCTACTGGTTGCAAGACTATATGACTAGGTACAACTGAAATCTCTTGCTGGTTTTCATATTGTTGAATTTGGGTTGAATCTACGTTTGTTCCGACTCGAAAGAAAACTTCGGTTTCCGAATCATCAAGAGAAATATATGCCGGGGAAGCCAGATTTCATTGATGCGGCTAAACGGGAAAAAAACGACATAACTTCTGGAAAACGCACAAGTTGCTCTGCATTTCCTCCTCCTCTGGTATCACTCGTCATATCTTTGTCCGCAGATTGTGATAATGTAGTAGGTATCGGATTGGAGTCTAGAGACGACGCTGGTCTATTCGGAGCAACAGTATTGGTATCATATAAGCTTACATCAGAGATCGTTGTAACGGTTGTTGTGGGTTCTTCCTCTTTTGTTGTCATAATTGCCTCTCCCAGTGATGGCAATGAAGCATTAGATAAATGTTTTAAAGCAATAATTTTGTTGTAACTTGAAAATGAAATACTAATATATGAGAGCTTAAAGTCTTTTCACTGTGTTGAGTATTCCAATATGCAAGTGTAGCATCTAATATGTCACCTTAGTTCAAAGTATAATTTGGAGTAGGTAATTAGGAATGTAGACAATTGAGTTCTTTAGTATTATACATAAATCTTAAAAAGACTGAAATAGCCTCATAGTACCCATTCAATTGGCACATTTATTGAGAACAAAATTAAGGATAATTTCATGCTGTAAATTTCATTGACAAAGCTTATTTGGACAACCTTATGACATTCAATATATAATTACTCAAAAAGTTGTGTTGTCCAGAAGTATGGTCAGCGAGTCACTGAATATGACCAAATTATAGTGTTACGTGTAATGGCAGTTCATATATGTGATATACGTTTGTTACAGTCTAAACTCCTGGAAGACAGAGATATCTGTGTCAGTAAAGATGGTCTACGTAAATCAGTCTTGGCTTCAAAAAAGAGTAAGAGATCAGGGTACACTCTTTGCTATAAATTGCTTGGAGAGATCTTCTCTACAAGGACTGTGGCTGAGTCACGGGGCTAAGGGTTGACCACGTGCAGTAAGGCAAGTGAAGGGAAGCCTATTCTTGATAGACAAAAAGTCACTGCCGTGAAAGGTAATTTAATGAATTTTAAAATGCTTTCCTGAAATATGACTGACTGAAAGAATTTGCATAGTTAAGCAACTTTTATCCAGCAAGTATATCTTTGCTTAAAACAGGTTGTGGTAATATTGAGACATATACGTATTTTAACTCGAATTGCAACTTTGGAGTTACATTATAAATGTAAAGTTTTTGCAAAACTTGTATCGCTTCTTTCGTTTGTTAAATTGCTCTGTGCTAGCTAGTTCAACCTATTTACATATTAGCTTCATTCAATTGCTTGATAGTGTTTTAGTTGTGTTATGTTTATTTTAGATTATGTTGATATTTGGTGTAAGAAGAATGCAGAGGAGGTACCATCAGAACAAACTCTAAATGATGCCATTACAGAAAGAATCAGCTATGCAAGGAAACAGCTGAAGACAGCAGCCATGAAATCTGATAAGTGATGAACTCTAATCAACAAAGCATTATCAAGATTTATCAAAGAGTAGACAATATAATTATCATACATGTATATATCTTTTTGTAAGAAAAAGCTTAAGTTTTTGTATACATGTACTTGTATAATGTAAATGTGTGATTCCAATCAGTTATCTATACTGTTTATAAAGGAGCTGTTAAGATAAGGGCCGTATTTAGCCCTGAAATCACTCGAATATTTCTCGTGCGTTGTGCTTCCAATTTAGATAAAGTTGGTCATGATAAAAAAGTATAATAAGATTTCTAGTAAGTATTTTATGTAAATAAATTTGGTGAAAGATGTTATGATTACGAGTTGAAGAGGTAGGGGTACAGATGACGGAAAATGTCGAATATCGAACGAATTGAAATGGACAAAAAATGCATTATTTTACACATTTTTTATGTTCATTATACTTCTGTTACCTTTTTAAGTCTAAATTGGATAAAAGAAATTAACTTTGAGGTTATTATATCAATATAATCGGCAAACTCTGCATTCCGGAAACTGAAAAACGGTTTTATTTCGTTCTTCTTGGCCACTTATGTAGGTTTCTGGCGCGAAATACACACGGTATAGAAATGGACAACTGTCTCGTTTATTTCCTTCCAAACGGTTAAATATTTGATCAGAACACACTCTGAAATTATTGTTCCATGATATAAAATGAAAAAAAAAATCCATTATAACCTGTTTCATCGCCATAGACACACATTTAAGAATAGTCATCCATCCTCCCTTTTTTCGTTTTTCGTAGTAGGACATTGTCCCCCCTCCCCTCGCTTTGGAACCCCATTTGGTCAGAAAATGTGTTTTATTGATATACACCTTTGATGAAAGTGGCATTGTAAAGCGAGTGGGGGGGGGGGGGGCGATGTCGTATCAAACTTTTCCCTTTTCCATTAATTTCTGTGTAAAAAGCGCTTATTTTGACGCAAATATCGGTCTTATTTTGAATAAACTATCCCATCTGATAGCAGATTCATATGTGGACCAAGTTACTTGACATTTACCGAAAAAAATTCTTAAAATACTGCATTTTGAAATTTCGACTTTTCAGGGCAGATTTTACGCCTTATCTTAACAGCTCCTTTTTCACAGGAACCCAATCCAAGATGCCGGGGAGGTAGATTAAAGCAAATACGCAAGGCCAGACGAAGCCGCTCTTCTTCTACGCCAAAGCGCTCTAGGAAAGACACTAACGTTATGCCACAGTTAGATTATGCAAAACTAGCTGCAGAAATTCTAAAACAACAATCTGAACAAAGGACGCAAACCAAAACTCGCAAAAATTAGTGAGCCGATAAGACAGTACTAGTGTGCCATCTGTGTCGCAATCGAATGACATCTCTTTTCCTGTCAGTTCTGGACCACAAACCGAACCAAGTAACATTTGCCAAGCAGCACAGTTTCACAGGAGACACAACAAAATCCGCTTTTTGTAAATAATGGTCAGCAATCTCTTTATATTCATTCCCTTCTTCAGCTTCGCACTTAAATTTGAAAGATGGGATTCCTTTAAGTGCCTCAGTAAACCAGAAAATAAATTTTTTCGGGCTCGAATTATTCGTATCGCTAAATTCCACCGGTGAATCTAATATGGTCAGATAATGAAAGGATTACACTAAGTGCTGGTGTTTAACGTCCTCAAATTCATTAACATCATCTTAGAGTAGATTAATTTACAGCATGGACCAGACATGCGCGTTTCGGGTATTTAACCCTCGTAGGTTATCCTCAATCTAAACAATGTGTAACATTTTAAAGGTTTGTCAATTACTATAATTAGGTGAAGCAATGGAAGGTTCTTGCTGTTTTTGGCATACTTTACATAACTTATTTCATATAATTAGATATCTATGCATACATAACTTATTTCATATAACTAGATATCTATATTGCATTCAAGCAGGAGATGCTTACTCTTCCTGGGCACCTGGTCTCACTCCCGTATCGGGAGTTCGCTTCTTTTCATGTGATGGAGGTTTTTTTTTTAGCTTTGGTTCATGTTTTGTCCTGGTTTTGTATGCCTTCGGTTTCTGATTTTCTGAATTATCGATTTTGTGTTGTATACAGGGATATGGTCATTATCCATATTTGTCATCTACACATTACTCGATTGCAGTTTAATGTAATCTTTGTATTGTTAAGTTTGAGACACTTGTCTTTTTAGTTGTTCTTCGTATTTTGTAGGCACACTTGTATACTGCTGCCTTTAGCTAGACAATAAATGATCGCCATATCTGGAAATGTCATCTGGCCTTATTTCTCCCCGGTCACAAATACAATACTGTAGAACCTCTACAGATTTTCGTTACTGTTTCTTCTTGTCATTCAAGGTATAACTTACATGAGTTGAAGAAGATCCTGACGACAATCTCAACAACACTCACAATAGAGCACAAAATTAAGCATCGGCGGACCCCTTGCAAGCAAAAAGTGGGACCAGGTGCCCGAAGGAGCTGCACCCGCCAACATGGTGCTCCTAAATTGCTTGATAAAAACATCAATACACAGCGTCTGATGTAAAAGACTCCTGACGTTTTGAGATGTACTTGCCTGTTTTTAACGATAATCTGTAAACAAGGAATATGAGAATATATTCAGCTGTTTTGAAAAAAAAATCCAGAAGGAACAGTTTAATTGCCCCGTTGAACAACAAACAAACAAACAACACAAACAACTAATTTCAAGCATAAACAAACAACTAATTTCAAGCATATTCTCTACATCATTAATTCGTAAGGTTTTAAATTCTTTAATTATTTATTTTTCAGGTAATCAACGCATATTTGGCTATGCTGAAGACACAGAAACATCGAATGAACTGAAATTGTTGTGTTGCCATCCTATTCTGCAGTCCTATCGGAGAATAGCAGATTCTACCATTACCTCTTCACGGACAAGGAACTTGAAGTGGCAAAGCGTATAAGTGGGAAACTCAGACATTCCGATTTTAGATCTATTCAGACAAGTAGTATAGACCATCAGAAGTCAGGGTTGCCACAAAGGTTTAATGCAACGCGTGGCTATGCACCACAACATCATCAGAGGAACATTCATGGACGAGTACATCCGTACAAGACAGTTAGATCCAATCACACATCGACACAGCCTTTTTTAGGCAAGAACAAGGGGAGGCGAGAAAGAAACCCCCCCAAAAAATTGTGGAACTGGTAGATACCATGGATGACACTGTAAGTACATGCATCTCAAATGATATACTGTAAATCTAAAAAACAAACATTTAGAACATCTGAAATCCACTCATTTTAGTAAAGTTCATTCGATCAAAGCCTTTGATTTTTCGACACTTTACACTACAATTCCACATTCTAAATTGAAAGAAAGACTCGCAAAAATTATAAGTAATGCGTTTACAAGTAAGAACGGTAATCGCAAATACAAATTTATTGTTGTGAACTATTACAAAACCTACTTTGTAAAAGAAAAGTCCGATTCTGAAAATAAGTACACTGAAACAGATATTATTCAGATGTGAAACTTTTTGATCGACAACATTTTTGTGGTGTTTGGAGGAAAGGTCTTTCAGCAAATTGTCGGAATTCCAATGGGGACCAATTGTGCCCCACTCCTTGCCGACATTTGCCTTTACTCGTACGAAGCTGAATTCATTCAATCTTTGGTCTCTGAAGGGCAAAGATACTTAGCTTCTGACTTCAACTTCACTTATAGATACATAGACGATGTGTTGTCCATCAATAATCCGAAATTCGCAGATTACCTGAGCAGAATCTATCCTTCAGAGCTTGAAGTCAAAGAAACTACAGAGACAAATAATTCAGCATCCTATTTGGACATAATGTTGTCCTACGACACTGATGGTCACATGAACAACTCACTCTATGACAAACGTGACGACTTCAACTTCAGCATTACAAACTTTCCTTTTCTGAGTAGCAACATCCCTTCATCGCCTGCTTATGGCGTGTTCATATCTCAGTTGATACGCTATGCCAGAGCAAGTACGAAATATACGGATTTTGTTCTGAGAGCTAGGCGTCTTTCAGATAAGCTTCTCAGTCAGGGATATGTTTGTGACCGACTGACATCGTCACTGAGGAAGTTCTACGGTCGATACGGGGAACTCGTCATACACTATGATGTCCCACTCTCCAGAATGGTGGGTGATATTCTGTCATATACCATTTGAGCCATCCAACCTAAGATTGTACTCTATGTCTTCCGAAATGGAAGTTACCGGATGTGACAGTTCTACCGAATTGAAGCGGCGGGTGTTGCATGCAAGCAGGAGATGCTTACTCTTCCTGGGCACCTGATCTCACTCCCATATCGGGAGTTCGCTTCTTTTCATCTGGTGGAGGTTTTTGTTTGTTTGCTTTCGTTCCTGTTTTGTCCTGATTTTGTATGCCTTCGGTTTCTGATTTTCTGAATTATCGATTTTGTGCTGTATACAGGGATATGGTCATTATCCATATTTGTCATCAAACACAAAGGACTACATATAAACCAAAGAGACCAATGGGCAACCGTTCCGACTTTGGGCGGCCTATTGCCACGGAAATTGCAGAAGGTATGGTTATCCTCGATTGACAACCCTCCCACTTTTCCGGTTACCCAGGTCTCGAAGAATGTACAATTGTAGTGTTAAAAAAAAACAAGGAGCATTAAATGCGTTTTATGATAATCTTTTATGTATTTGAGCATTTGTATTTTGTTGTGAAATGTCTTGTTGGGTTAATAACGATGATAATGGACAAAAGAAGGATCAAATCTTTCTTATACTTCTATTTCAAGTCCGAGAAATAAGTAATTGTTTAAACGTAGTTAATAGTTCATGCATATAGCATGTGACTAACATTTGTCGCTCAATGCTTCAGATTTACATAGATATATCACTAACTAGCGCATAAATAATTGAAAGTTTGACTTTTGCAGACTCATAATCATATGATTGTGGATAACCCCGAAGAGAACGGGGAGTCTGAGACCCAATGGTGTACAGAAGTATTTCCGGTGGAAGGTATGAAGTGCCCAGAAAAGTTTTGTACAAGAGCCACCATCAATTATTCAACATTTAATTTATTCATGGATCATTGGAGGGCAATTCATCATGAATGTCACATACACTTCAGATGCCATCAATGTAGGAGATATTCCAAAAGGCATTATCAATTTGCATCTCTAAGACGTCATGAATGTTCAAACACATCCTACATCGCGAAGGACATCCTACATCGGGAAGGGACCTGTCTGAAATGCTAGATATATGGACCCTGGCAATGTACTGCCACCGCGTAAAGGTTCCGCCCAGGAACGGAAAGTCTAGTCGATTTGACAGCCTTATATAACATGTGGCCGACCTAGAAATGTCCTTTCCTATGAACTTTTTTTGATGATTCTTATCTATGGGATAGTACTGAACGATTCTAGCTTGGTTGCCACTTTGGCAACCTTGGGCAACTCTTTTTATCGCTGGAAACTCAAAATGGCCGCCAAATGCCTTCCACCAATAGATGAAATTAAATTCTTTCTTAAAATATTAAGTGTGGCACATCAAATCAGGGGTTTTGAGGGTCAACAAACTCATTTCCGATGTCATTTTTACGATTTGAGTTCATTCAGGACTAAAAATTCAAGATGGCCGTCAAATATCAATCCCATTATGGTACAATGAGAATATTTCAATTGAACTTTTGTGAAACACATCTTATTTGTAGTTGCAATGGTCCTAGAATACATTTATTATGCTGTTTTGGTTGTTTTCAGTTGATACATGTTTCTGGGACAACTCTGCTTATCAGGGGGAAATTCAAAATGGCCGCCAAATGCCTTCCACCAATAGGTGAAATTTAATTCTTTCTTTAAATATTAAGTGTGGCATATCAAATCAGGGGTTTTGAAGGTCAACAAACTCATTTCCAATGTCATCTTGACATTTCGGGCTTATTCTAGGCTAGAAATTCAAGATAACCGCCAAATTTCAACCTCATTATTATACAATGTGTAGATTTCAATAAAATAAAAGTCGCGTTACACATCTTATTTGTAGTTACAATGATCCTTGAATACATTTATTTTGCTGTTTTGGTTGTTTCCAGTTCACACATACTTGTAGGACAACTTTTTTCATCGGGAGAAATTCAAAATTGTCGCCAAATAGTCCCCTACCACTGAGTAAAATGTAAACAGAAATAGCACAAGCTCTTATTTCATGGATGGTTTCAGCTTTAACAGACTAGGATTCGTCAAAATGTAATGCAAAGATAAACATGTCATTTGTTTGATTAAAATGGTACTCAAAAAACAAAAATAAAGTTTCCCTATTGATCATGTTGATATATGACCAGTTTGTTTGACGCAGGGGATTCTAGAGTAAGCAAGTAAACTCCAGGTAAATTGGCTATCTTGGCTCTTTGACCATCATTTCTTTGCTTGGTCTGTATCGCTTTTTTTCCAATCCTCAATAATGCAATAGAAAGTGTTTGATGTTTTCTTTACAACAGTTCCTTGGTGTAATTTATGTTGAGTTGAGCTATCTACTATATTTATGTTTAACGATAATGATGATATGTACCATTTTGCAATGAAATTCTGAACCTTACATCTCTATCCTAGCTATCTATACTTAAAATGAAACTTTGTAATAATAGAATGTCTTCAAATTTGGCAAAACAACATTAATTATATATGCTCCTTTGAATCATTTTGGCTGGAAGTACCACTAATGAGCATTCATTGTCCGAATCATGCATGTCTGGTGCATAGATTGTATTCTTCTATGAAAGAAGGCTGCCCAATCGTAACAGGGTTAGCACTCTCCTTTCTCTTCATAAGGCCGGTTAAGTTTGTAAATGAACAGGACTTTCAAAATTTCATCAGCTATCATTACATCTTAGGATAATTTTAATTTTGGTTGGAGATTTCCTCCGTTTTTCTCTATATTGATTCAAAATTGAATCTGAGGAATCTCCAACTGTGGTAAGATGAAATGGTACATGTACCACGTATTTTTTGGCATGTAAAACTCAAGTAGGTGAAATATATCTTGAAAGCAATTGTCTTGGATATCAGTGTTCCTTACAGTTTGAAGGTTGTTTCTATACCATACATCTTAAACAGCTTTTCATTCCAAATGTTTTCTTACAACACAGAGTATTTGGTTGAAGAGTAAGACGTAGTCGTGTGACAAGCTTAAAATGAATCTAGAACAGAACAGGAGCGTAAGTCAAAAGAACAGTGACAGGGAAAATGATCTATGTCAAGATCATGCAGAAATCCTGGAAGATCTTTGCTCCTTTGAATTCCTTTTGCAGACTTTCAAATAGGACAATCACTTAAGTATTTGACAATCCATAGCCCTATGATGTAGATTCTTGCTTCAGGTCGACTCTTATCCCCCTTTCTTAAAATACACAATATTTGCAATTTATTTCTATCTTTAAGATTCTTCTATTTTACGTTTTGAGAATGTGAAGTCTATGTAAAAAGTGCATGTGTAAGCTCATATCGACAAAAGGAAATTACACGTGAATTATACCACCTTTGGGATCACAAATAATGTTTAACGTCTTCAAATTCATTAGCATCATTTTAGAGCAGATAAATTTACAGCATTGACCTGACATGCACCTTTCGGGTAATAAATACTCATCAGTGATAAGATGCACCACAGTTATTCGTAACGAAATGGGAATATTGAAGTTAGGAGTCATTTTATGTTTAGCCTTTAATGAACTAATAAGCAAAATGACACCAGCTATGGATTTGGCCCTTAAAAGTCCTGATTAGATGTGCTACACTTGATATATCAAGTAATTATTACATTTTACACAGAAGTAGGAGACTATTAGGTGGCCATTTTGAATTTCCCACGATAAGCAGGTTTGTCCCAGAAACATGTGTTAACTGAAAACAACCAAAACAGCAAAATAAATCTATTCTAGGACCATTGCAACTACAAATAAGATATGTTACATCAACATTTTATTGAAATGTTCACATTGTACCATAATGAGGTTGAAATTTGGCTGCCATCTTGAATTTTAGTCCTGAATGAACTCAAATTGTAAAAATAACATCGGAAATTGGTTTGTTGACCCTCAAAACCCCTGATCTGGTGTGCCACACTAAATATTTAAAGAAAGAATTTAATTTCATCTATTGATGGAAGGCATTTGGCGGCCATTTTGGATTTCCGACGATAAAAAGAGTTGCCCAAGGTTACCAGAGTGGCAACCAAGCTAGAATCGTTCAGTACTATCCCATAGATAAGAATCATCAAAAAAAGTTCATAGGAAAGGAAATTTCTAGGTTCGGAAATTTTCAAATCGACTAGTCTTGATGATTGATGATACGAAAAGAATTCTGAACAATGGTCCGAAAAGCACATGTTGCAGGCTTCCAGTTTAATGGTGACGAGACTGTGGTCTTGCGAACCCAAAAACTTGAGTATTCCGGTTAATCAACCAGTTATAGACTATTATAGTGGATAGGGACAATCTGGATGTGATATCAACATCCTTTTTAGTTACATTGTTCGATTTGAAGGGCTGGGGTTTTTTTTTTCGCTCGCATTATATTTTAAGGACCTTAAACTCTGTGGTGGCGCTGTAAGCTATTCATTGATATTCATTAGCGTCAGTTAAACCGGAAAGTCAACGAGCAGATAATTTTCTTTAAAAAAAAATTGTTACTGGATTTGACTTATTAACAAAAAGCGGTGAGAATCTACGTATACGTATACGGACACTAAGCTTGGTACTTGACCAATATACAGTCTTGTACGAGCGCATTCTTAAGACTTGCACTCTGACTGACTGTGACGACGGGACTCCATGACGGGCCCTGTCCAAACCTCTTTAGAGAAGACAGGGCCCCGACCACCTGTCCTCTCTGAATGTCAGTCGGACTCCTCGGGTGATAACATATATGAGCTCGCTACAGCCGGCAGAGCACGGACTGTATTACGCACGTCCTCTTTTTATATCCATTTACATATTCATCTGTGTTGCTTGGACCCCTGTGTTTTACGGTCTTGTTTGTGTGTGGTCACCTAACAGTGAGGAGGTTGTTTTACACCATAATTGTGCGTTCTTCGAGACCTCTGGGAAATCGGAATAGTGGGAGGGTTGTGCGCACGTAATCCAGGATAACCACACCGTCTGCTATTTACGTGGCAGATGGCCGTCCTAAGTCGGCACCGGTTGCCCATTGGTCTCGTTGGTTTATGTGTAGTCTTTTGTGTTTCATGTTTCTATGTTGTGAGTTGGTGTTCCTTGTCCCTTTTGCGTCTCTTTCTGTGGGTATCTGTTCTGTGTTTTTTGCATGGGTGTTTTGGGATTTTGCTGTGGGTGCTGCAACCTAGTGTTGTTGGAGATCCCCTCCTTTCCTTTGTGAAGTATTGAACATCCCTCGTCAATTTTTATCGGATTCAAAAGTCCGCATTTCTGGAAGGCAAAGTGTACACAATGGCGAAGGGAATATATAGATTGTTGTCTACAACTTTAAGAACTGTTATTTTGAGTTAAAGAAGATCCCGACGATAATCCCAACAGCACCCACAACATAGCACCAAATGGAGCATCGACGGACCCCTAGCAAGCCTGAGGTGGGACCAGGTGCCCGGGAGGAGTAAGCATCCCCTGTTGGCTAGCCGCACCCGCCGCCGTTTTTTTTTCAAATAAAATTTTTATGGCTCATTTTTTCCTCAATCTAGACCCTTCGGAATAAATTTAACGTTATCAATAAAATTTGTTGTCAGGGGCACTGTATCTTTAAGCTTTTAAGCATAGTTATATGCCTTCGGCATAGTTTGCCCTTGAGCATAGAATTGCCTTCAGGCATAGTTTTGCCTTTTGGTATATCTTTGCCTTTTGGGTATATTTTTGCCTTTTGGGTATAGTTTCGCCTCCGGACTATAACTTGGGTATCAACTATATTATTTTTTCTCGTACTGAATGTTTCCCTAAATTTACATATTTTAGAGAATTAATTTTTGTCAATAGCTTAGTTTTCAGGATTTCTGAATTATCCATTGTGTATGAATGCAACATAAGTAATGTCTAGTGTAGTTCGAATAAGTACAATACTTCTATTGTTTCCCTAAAATGCATAAGAATCCGTACAAACGACGTTTCATCGCTGGTTCCTCTTTTTTTTTACCAAATCTTTATCGATCTTACTCACCAATGTTTTATCTGAAAGCAAATCCGGGCTTCAAAAATATTGTCCGATAGTATATTCTCGCAGTGGTATCAACCAGATGTGGATTTTAAAAACTTCGAAGGAACATTTTAGAACACCTTAAAGCCACTCATTTCAGTACAGTCCATTCGATCAAAACCTTTGATTTTTCAACACTTCAATTACCTCTGGAATTACAATGTTTGTCCATGTCATGCAGGATGGTATCATATACAAATCTGATTGTATTCTGGTACCAGCATCTCTTCGTAATGAGATCATGAAACGACTACATGCTTCACACACTGTAATACAAAGTTGCCTTAGAAGGGTCCATGAATGCGTATTTTGGCCTAATTGTAAACGTCTTCACATTTCAAACGACATTACTATTATATTTACATAGGCAAATGTGAAGCATGCAGTACTTGCCAATCGGAACAAACTAGGGAACAAATGCTTACACATCCGATACCTACAAGACCATGGAGAATGATTTGATATGATCTGTCTGAATGTCGACATCATGATTACTTGATTACCGTTGATTATTTTTCTCATTATTTTGAAGAAGGCAGAGAGCAAAAACAGCATCAGAAATAATTCCAAAAATCAAAGCTCAACTAGCACGCCATGGAATCCCGCAAAAATTGATTTCTGACAATTGACCCCCCCCCCCTTCCCTTTAACTGTAAGGAATTTGCATCGTTTGCAAATCTGTACGATTTCGAACATGTCACGTCTTCACCATACTATTCTCAGTCAAATGGTAAAGCCGAAAATGCAGTTAAACAAGCGAAGCAACTCATGAAAAAAAGGTGTTACAGATCATGCTAACCCATATTTAGCTCTGTTTAGGATACCACTTACAGGATGTGAGCGTTGTGTATTCTGTGGCGTACAAGATACCACTTACAGGATGTGTGCGTTGTGTACCCTGTGGCGTACAAGATACCACTTACAGGATGTGTTCGTTGTGTACTGTGGCGTACAAGATACCACTTACAGAATGTGTGCATTGTGTCCCTGTGGCATACAAGATACCACTTACAGGATATGTGCATTGTGTACCCTGTGGCGTACAAGATACCACTTACAGGATGTGTTCGTTGTGTACTGTGGTGTACAAGATACCACTTACAGGATGTGCGCGTTGTGTCCTCTGTGGCGTACAAGATACCACTTACAGAATGTGGGCGTCGTGTACTCTGTTGCGTACAAGATACCACTTACAAGATGTGTGCGTTGTACAGATGTGCTTGGCCAACATGAACCTAAGAGAATAGCTCGCGGGGCACAACCTTATTCGTTATTGGTAGGTTAAAGGCATCAAGGATTCTATTCAACCAGTTTACTCAAATGGAGTGACTTCAATCAAAATGGGCTTCTGAAATATTATAAAAGCATTCAAGGAACCATCACATCCTTCCATGCTAAATGTGTGAATTCGATCGAAATGAAAGTTTTCTCGGAGCCTCTATCCTTAACAGCTGCCAGCTTTGTGAACTTTAGTTATTTCTTTGAAGGAAATGTCATGAGCGTGATATTATTAATACATATATGTTTTTTTCTCTTCAATATCATATTATACATGTTCAATCATAACTATAAGGTTCACTTTACCTGTGTAATGAGGTCTTATTTCATCTATCTTTCAAATATTTTTTTATAGTACATGCATATATATGAAAAAAATATAAAGATTTATGATTATCAAATAATTTATCTTAAAAAAATAAAAAAAAAAAAAAAAACAAAATCTCCAAATTTTCATACATTAACATGTTTAATTATGAACTGCATTTAATTTCTGATTAATATCAATTTTCTAGAGGTTCAATACCTGTTTCAAGATCAAGAACTAATATAAAGGGGTTCCTGCAAGTCATTAAACTGTCAGGTACAGTATTTGTATTAATATGGATTGAACTTTATTTTATAATGAAACATACATTTCGAAAATACCTTTCCACTGCTTCTTAATGAATGTTAGGGTACACTTATGAGGACGGAGGTTGCAGTGCCTGAACTGCCTAACACTTCTGCTTTCACCATTAGAAGAGGAATAAAAGATGTACAAGGGAGAAGATGTCCACTTTTGTACGCTCGGTGGTTAAAGAAATGAGACAGGGGCCACCAGCTACAATCACACAAGAAGTGGTATCATCAGAGGTCCTAACAGTACACCTAGCGAGAGAGCCGCTTAAGCTATCATAGAAGAAAGTCTTATCACAGTTCCATAAATCTTGTGAATGAAATAATATGAGCCTAAGAAGATATGCCCCATCTCTTGGCAAATTCTGCCCCTTTTTGAAGGGCGTTACAACGGTCCAAGTGTGTCTAAGCAACGGGAGGCCTGATTTGCTTTCTTTTTTTTTTTTTTGTCTAGTTTGTAGTTAAACTTCTTTCCCTCTGTTTTGTAGAAGAAATCTTTATTTTGGCAACGGATATTTTTGGTTTAAGCGTTAAACCTAGTTTATGTTGACAAGTAAGCTAAGTCTTGCATCAGCACTATGTTTACTCTAATAGAAATCGATTCCGTTTTCATACAGGTGCTAGATTTGCTATATTTGTTCTCAAGTCCGGATCTCGTTTCTGATTGACTGATAAAATATGTTTCTTCATTGTTTTGAATTGGCGGACTCTGAACATTTTACACTTTGTTTACATTTTATGAACGATCAATTTTCAACATTAATCAACAGTTATTGACTTTTAAACTACCGTCAAATGTGAGAGTATCATACTAACATTCGATTTGAGGCAGAGAATGCTTCCATTCAAGAGGAATTCGTTACGAACGGTCTTCAAACATGGCAGATAGGGGTAGACGAAGGACGAGGATGACGACGGCGCTAGACCCACGTTATCCATCAAAAAGGACAGTGACAAAGTTTCGTGTAGAGCTTGACAAAATGGGCATTTAAGCAACTCTACTTAGGCTGTATTTGGAAAACTCAGAAAGAAGAGATTCACGCCAATTAGGGTCAATCGTCCAACAATCGCCACCAACTTCTGTGACAGAATCTGTCGACGATAATTCAGACAGCAAATTCATCAGTAATTCATCTGATCCAAACATTCTGACATCGAATTCGCATACAGCAAGCAATGAGAGTATGATGGGAATGACAAATAGGATAATGACCATATCCCTGTATACAGCACAAAATCGATAATTCAGGAAATTAGAAACCGAAGGCATAAAAATCAGGATAAAACAGGAACCAAAGCAAACAAACAAAAACCTCCACCATATGAAAAGAAGCGAATCCCGATATGGGAGTGAGACCAGGTGCACAGGAAGAGTGAACATATCCTACTTGCATACAACGCCCGTTCACTTCGGTAGAATTGTCACATCCGGTTACTTCCATTTTGGAAGATATAAAGTACATTCTTTGGTTGGGGTCCCTCTAAAGTGCGAAACGAAACAAATCGAAACTTAACAAAACATTTATCTTAAAGAACTTGAGAAAAGTTTATGTAAATGCAGATAACTAGCACGGATGTCAATATCTACATATATTATTGCCTTCAACCATTAGTTCTTGTGGCTGGAGGGTTTTTAAAGGGTCAAAGTTGACAATTAAACATAATATACCAAGTCCTTTCTGCACAACCAAAATTTTTGACCTGGTGACCTTGACATACATATTTCACCTACTTTAAAAAAAAAAAACTTGGGAATCGCTATATCTTTTGAAAGGTTAGTGATAGGGCTTTGATATTTCACATGTATATTCTTTGTGACAAGAACTTCATAAACATACCATAATTTTTGACCTAGTGACCTTGACCTAGATATTTGACCTTTTTCTTAGTATTGCGTATATCTTTTGATTGGTAAGTGATAGGGCTTTAATATTTCACACATATATTTCTTATAATGTTATCAAAATATATACGTAGTGACCTTAACCTAGATGTTTATTTTTGACACTATTTTCTGAACATTTGGCATTGACCATATCTTTCAATTGGTAAGTAAGAGGTCTGATATTTCACATGTGCATTTCATTAGACAAGACTTTTCTAGTGATACCAGTAATTTTGAACCTCCTAGAAAAAGCCGCTTCGCAGGAGACACAAGCATTCCCATGTCCATCGACGCAATTATTTTGAAAAAAAAAATCCGCAATCCAATTTTAAAAAAATGTGGCCGAATGGCCCTTTTGCCAATCTTTGCCATTGCCTTTGTTCCAATATATATTTACTTATATTCTTCTTCTTCTTCCTCTTCTTTCTTTGTATTTCCTTATATTCATATATCTCACATGTCAAATGTATTTGATTGAACAGTATTGTCGTTACATCCTGTCGACCGAGTCATCTTATACAAATGTTTCTGGGAGAGAGTTTTACATAAGATGTTCATCTTGTTACTCAATCATCATATTATTAATATTGTAATGTATTAAACAAATTATAAGTTATTGAATAATTACTGTTTAACCAATATATATTTACTATGCAGTACGTCCAGCATGTATATATTACTCGTGAGACTACAATTACAATGTGTGTAATCCCAATTGGGGCCTTTCTCGAGAGAGAGGCCCGAGATGGGGAATTGGTTTTGCAATGGCAGATTGCATTGTATAAATCAGATTATGTGTTCACCACAACGAAGCGTGTCGCTTAAGGTAACGCTAAACACAAATTTGGACTTACATATTTAATCAGATTTTTTCGCTTATTTTCAAGATACATATACAATGTTATACATCAAATTGATTGTCATGAAAAGCTGCATACAATCATGGTATCAACTTTTCTCCACAGAGTGTTGGCTTGGAGTAATGTCATTTTTTTCACTCCTTCCATTTCACACAGTTCAGCAAGGTTAAGATAACAGCTTTCACCTAAACAATGCAGAATTATTGATGGTTAAAGTTAGGTCTAGTGCAAGCTAGATGTGAGTTTTTAATATATTCAAACAAATTGTTATAATCTGGCCTGATATTATTGATATATAAATCTTAAAATGTCGGCCATATTGGGGACTACTTTCATGTTGTAAAAAGTATGGTGTCCTTGCAGTGCCAACAACTTATTATGCCCCCCTTCGAAGAAGAGGGGACATATAGGTTTGCCGCTGTCGGTCGGTCTGTCGGTCTGTCGGTCGGTCTGTCGGTCGGTCCGCGACATCAGTTTCCGTTCAATATCTCTGGAATGGATTCACATATTGAAATGAAATTTTGTATACAGACACATCAAACAAAAATCTAGGTCAAGTTCATATTTGGGTCCGATCAAAAAAATGTTGACAGAGTTATGCCCCTTGCATTTCGAAAAATACCAAAATTTCAGGGTTTCCGTCCAATATCTCTTGAATGGAGTTACATATTGAAATGAAATTTTGTATACAGACACATCAAATGAAAATCTAGGTCAAGTTCATATTTGGGTCCGATCAAAAAAATTTTGACAGAGTTATGCCCCTTGCATTTCGAAAAATACCAAAATTTCAGGGTTTCCGTTCAATATCTCTTGAATGGAGTTACATATTGAAATGAAATTTTGTATACAGACACATCAAATGAAAATCTAGGTCAAGTTCATATTTGGGTCCGATCAAAAAAATTTTGACAGAGTTATGCCCCTTGCATTTCGAAAAATACCAAAATTTCAGGGTTTCCGTTCAATATCTCTTGAATGGAGTTACATATTGAAATGAAATTTTGTATACAGACACATCAAATGAAAATCCAGGTCAAGTTCGTATTAAGGTCCGATCAAAAAAATTTTGACAGAGTTATGCCCCTTGCACTTCGAAAAATACCAAAATTTCAGGGTTTCCGTTCAATATCTCTTGAGTGGATTCACATATTGAAATGAAATTTTGTATACAGACACATCAAACAAAAATCTAGGTCAAGTTCATATTTGGGTCTGATCAAAAAAATTTTGACAGAGTTATGCCCCTTGCATTTCGAAAAATACCAAAATTTCAGGGTTTCCGTTCAATATCTCTTGAATGGAGTTACATATTGAAATGAAATTTTGTATACAGACACATCAAATGAAAATCTAGGTCAAGTTCATATCTGGGTCCGATCAAAAAAAATTTGACAGAGTTATGCCCCTTGCATTTCGAAAAATACCGAAATTTCAGGGTTTCCGTTCAATATCTCTTGAATGGAGTTACATATTGAAATGAAATTTTGTATACAGACACATCAAATGAAAATCTAGGTGAAGTTCATATTTAGGTCCGATCAACAAAATTTTGACAGAGTTATGCCCCTTGCATTTCGAAAAATACCAAAATTTCAGGGTTTCCGTTCAATATCTCTTGAGTGGATTCACATATTGAAATGAAATTTTGTATACAGACACATCAAACAAAAATCTAGGTCAAGTTCATATTTGGGTCTGATCAAAAAAATTTCGACAGAGTTATGCCCCTTGCATTTCGAAAAATACCAAAATTTCAGGGTTTCCGTTCAATATCTCTTGAATGGAGTTACATATTGAAATGAAATTTTGTATACAGACACATCAAATGAAAATCTAGGTCAAGTTCATATCTGGGTCCGATCAACAAAATTTTGACAGAGTTATGCCCCTTGCATTTCGAAAAATACCAAAATTTCAGGGTTTCCGTTCAATATCTCTTGAATGGAGTTACATATTGAAATGAAATTTTGTATACAGACACATCAAATGAAAATCCAGGTCAAGTTTGTATTAAGGTCCGATCGAAAAAATTTTGACAGAGTTATGCCCCTTGCACTTCGAAAAATACCAAAATTTCAGGGTTTCCGTTCAATATCTCTTGAGTGGATTCACATATTGAAATGAAATTTTGTATACAGACACATCAAACAAAAATCTAGGTCAAGTTCATATTTGGGTCTGATCAAAAAAATTTCGACAGAGTTATGCCCCTTGCATTTCGAAAAATACCAAAATTTCAGGGTTTCCGTTCAATATCTCTTGAATGGAGTTACATATTGAAATGAAATTTTGTATACAGACACATCAAATGAAAATCTAGGTCAAGTTCATATCTGGGTCCGATCAACAAAATTTTGACAGAGTTATGCCCCTTGCATTTCGAAAAATACCAAAATTTCAGGGTTTCCGTTCAATATCTCTTGAATGGAGTTACATATTGAAATGAAATTTTGTATACAGACACATCAAATGAAAATCCAGGTCAAGTTTGTATTAAGGTCCGATCGAAAAAATTTTGACAGAGTTATGCCCCTTGCACTTCGAAAAATACCAAAATTTCAGGGTTTCCGTTCAATATCTCTTGAGTGGATTCACATATTGAAATGAAATTTTGTATACAGACACATCAAACAAAAATCTAGGTCAAGTTCATATTTGAGTCCGATCAAAAAAATTTTGACAGAGTTATGCCCCTTGCATTTCGAAAAATACCAAAATTTCAGGGTTTCCATTCAATATCTCTTGAATGGAGTTACATATTGAAATGAAATTTTGTATACGGATACATCAAATGACAATCTAGGTCAAGTTCGTATTAAGGTCCGATCGAAAAAATTTTGACAGAGTTATGCCCCTTACACTTCGAAAAAAAAAACAAAATTTCAGGGTTTCTGTTCAATATCTCTTGAGTGGAGTTACATATTGAAATGAAATTTTGTATATGGATACATCAAATGACAATCTAGGTCAAGTTATTATTTGGTTCCAATCAACAAAATTTTGACAGAGTAATGCCCCTTGCATTTCGAAAAATACCAAAATTTCAGGGTTTCCGTTCAATATCTCTTGAGTGGAGTTACATATAAAAATGAAATTTTGTATACAGACACATCAAATGAAAATCTAGGTGAAGTTCATATTTAGGTCCGATCAAAAAAATTTTGACAGAGTTATGCCCCTTGCACTTCGAAAAATACCAAAATTTCAGGGTTTCCGTTCAATATCTCTTGAGTGGAGTTACATATTGAAATGAAACTGTTACTTTATACCCCCATAGGTTGTATCAATGCAAGTATAAAGTTGTGACAGACTTTAATCACTGAAGGGGTAGGGGGGCATTAATGTTTTACAAACATGACTTTTAACTTGTTTGAATTTATGATCCAACAGTTAAATCATAGTTACCTGACATTGAACATGTATATTGATAACGAGACTAGCATAAAAGTATACATGTATATACTAAAATGAATAATAATGATATTCAAATATAAGAGAAGACGAAAGGGGGGGGGGTGTCCTTAATAAAAATCATCAAGTTGAAATGAATCACTAATTTCAACAAATGTTTTATTATGTACTGTATAGAAGGTACTATTTCAAGGAAAATCACTTTATTTAACATTTAATTTTTTTTCCAAGCCAGGGGCGTAGCTAGGGTGGAAATAATGTGTACGCACATAAAGGCAGGGGGTTTGGGGGCCGCCTTAAGGCCCCCAATGGGTCCAGCTGACGGATTTTAAGGTTTTTAAGAAGGCTAAAGTCATCATTCTGAGCCTTTATTTTATGGGAAAGAAACGATCAAAATATGAGCAATTTTCAAGAACAAAGGCAGTATGAACATTAAAATAATGAGCATCATAAGTATTATGCAAACTAAGTCATCCGTATAGGTCATTCTGATTCATTCACCATCACGCGTTGTCTGGTAACTAAATCGACACATAGACGACGAGCAACGTTACAAAACCTCACTTCAGGCTCTGTTCCATACAAAATAATTCTGTTAGATTTTAAACGTCATAGAAAATGTCAGCTGAAACCATTTCATACTTGGAATAATAGTAGCAGTCGGCGACTCTTGCCCTCTGCAAACCGTTGAATGACAGCGTCCCTGTCAATGTTCATGTCTTTGTGTGCATGCAGTAGGGCAAGGCCTGAAAGTCGCTCAGTTGTCATAGTTGCCCTCAGGTATGTCTTAAGGCGACGCATGACACTAAACGAGCGTTCAGCAGATGCCGTTGACACGGGCATGGTGATCAGGATTAGCAAGGCTTTGTACGTGCCCGGGTATAGATCCTTATTTGTGACTTGTAGCGTGTCTTTGAGGTTTCCGGGGAGATTTTGTTGGGGTTCAAGAGACCATCTTGCCCTCCATCGACGAATCTCTAAGTTGAAATCATCCAATGACATGTCGAGATCGTCGCTGATTGAATCATATAGCTGTCTGATTTTCTCGTCACTAAGGCCCCTCAATTGCGTCGGAACAAGATACTGGGCTATATATCTTGCATTTGCACCGAGAAGCCGATCGCGCAGCTCTTGCATCACGTGATCTACGAAGGGATAAAACAAACTCAACTTCCAGTACTGGCTTGTTGTATCAGCAGGAACATTATTCCGATGTGCCTGTCGGCCTGCACGTCTAGGGATGGACGGGTCAACACCGATACTAGCCGCCAAGTCAACCGAGGTTTCGTACAGAGCATCCCATACCATGTCATCGTCTCTCTCGTTTTGTAACACGGTCAAGACAGCATTGGTTTCTCTCGCTGCTTCCACTAAATCGCACTCTTTAGCCTGCAGCATTTCAGAAAGAGGGGCAAGTATTTGGAGAACATGTTCACATGTCACTAATGGCACAATGAAATCAAAACGCTCGACAGAGGCTAAATAGCTACGTGCCTTCGGATCTTCCATTTCTGTCGCCAACTTATCCAGGGTTTCGTCGATCACCTGCAGAGATGACTTGAAAGTGAACAAAGCATTAGCGCGTGATGCCCATCGAGTTTCACAAAGAGTTTGCAGTTTTGTGCGTCTTTCCATTGATGCTTTTGCAGTGTCATTTCCACTTAATTCTTCTTTGAACACATTAGTGCGTTTCGCGGAATATTGGAATGCGAATGCTATTTGTTGGACAATGTCCAGCATATTCCTTATTTCGGGCAATTTGCAGGCATGGGTGACCACCAAATTGAGACAATGGGCCTTGCAGTGTGTATAGATTGCCCCAGGTACCAATTCATTTATTCGTGCTTGCACCCCTTTCCGTATTCCAGACATATTGGACGCACCGTCATATCCCTGTCCACGCATATGCTCAATGTTTACACCCATAGATCTTAAGAGTCATTCTCTGTAAGCATCAAAGAATTCTCAGAAAACTCGGAAATCGCATGTCTCAGATTTTGATGATTTTCACTATGTAAGCTAAGTTTGACCCCCTGACAATGAAAATGACATTGGTTTTTGTATATGGCCATCCGTTGCCATGGTAACCATACCACCCCATTTTGGCCAGAAAATGAGCTTTTGCAAGCTCGAAATTAGCAACTTTCATGTCCGTTTTTCACAATGATAGTCTATAGGTGGGTTATATTTTGATATATGATGAAAAACTACTTACATATATGTTTGATATGATACATTACTTTTTGGTTGAAATATGGGGGGAAAGTATTATTTTTTATTGCAAACTGTCCATATTTTGACATTTTCCAAAAATACAAAAATACACCATTTTTGGCGATTCATAGAAAAATAACGCAGCATAAGTTAAATAGTGGAACAGGCCGTAATGAATCATTGATCCATTTTGAGAAAAATATAAAAAATCCAGAGATGTTATTTTTGTTTAAAGAAAATAAATTCAATTTAAAAATGGTTACCATGGCAACATCTGCATTTTACATGATATATGTTTTTCATCAAGTACCTTAATTTATGGACAAGATAAACGATCAAATATGGTATATTAAGCAAGTTCACACTTTTTGTAACATTTTTATATCCTTTATATTGGTATCTTATCATTGGTTGCTATGGTAACCATGGCCAAAAAGGTACAATTCTTACTTTTTATTCAAATTTTCCGTCGTTTTTAGGAGTTTTTGTACATTTGAACTAAATTAAATAGATAATTTCTATGTTTTCCTTTGAATGTTATTCCATTTTCCCAAAATCATTGAAATTCTGGAGAAATATATAGAAAAAACACAAGAACTTCTCCATAGCAACGCACACAATCGTTGCAGATACAGAGCTTAAACAAAGCCATGTTATATGATTTTTACAATAAGTATCTCGAATCATGGGAGAGACAAACAACCAATTGTGGTATATTAAGTAAGGTCACACTTTTTGTGACATATAAATATCAAGTATATATGTATTTTATCATTTGTTGCTATGGTAACCATGCCCTGAAATGTATCATTTTCACTTTTTATTCAAATTTTCGGTCTTTTTTTCAGAATTTTTGTACAGTTTGAGTAAATTAAAGTGGTAATTCCTATGTTTTCCTTTGAATGATATTCCATTTCCGAAAATCATCGAAATTCTGGAGAATTTTGTAGAAAAAACGCAAGAATGCCTCCTTAGCAACGCACAAAATGGTTACAGATACAGAGCTGTAACGAGGCCATGATATATGTTTTACATTAAGTATCTCAGGTCATGGGAGAGATAAACAAGCAATTGTGGAATATTAAGCCAGTTCACACTTTTTGTGACATTTAGATATAAAATATATTGATATTTTATCATAGGTTGCTATGGTAACCAAGCTCTAAAGGGTACCATTCTAACTTTTTATTCAAATTTTCCGTCATTTTTTTTTAAGAGTTTTTGAAAAGCTGAAGTAAATCTAAGTGATTATGTCTATGTTTTCCTGTGAATAATATTCCATTTTCCCAAAATCATTGAAATTCTGGAAAAAATATATAGAAAAACGCAAGAATGTCTCCATAGCAACGCATGCAATTATTACAGATACACAGCTGTATTAAGGTCATGATATATGTTTTACATTAAGTATCTCAAGTCATGGGAAAGATAAACAACCAACTGTGGTATATAAAGCATGCAAAAAAGATACATTCTCTACTTTTTCGATGCTTATGTACATTTGAATTAAAAAGACAGTTCCAATATTTTCCTATACTTGATATTTATATTTCTGATTTTTTTTGAGAAATGTTCAGTAAATGTAATAAATCTCCATAGCAATGCAATCAATTAGAAATGATACACAACTAAAACAATGCCATGCTTTATGTTCTACATTCAGTTGCTCAAATTATGAAAGAGATAAACAGTCAATTCTGATGTAGAAAGCAAGTTCACAGTTTTGGTGACATTTTAATATCAATAAAATCTTGATATTTTGTCATCGGTTGCCACGGCAACCATGCAAAAAGGTGCAATTTTCACTTATTGAGCAAATTTTCCGTTCTTTTCTTTTTTTTTTATTGTTTTTGTATATTTGATCTAAATTAAGGAGACAATTCTTATGTTTTCCTACAATTAATTTTCTTTAAAAGTAATTGAACTTCTGGAGAAATATGTAGAAGAAATGCAACAAGTCTCTATGGCAAAGCACACAATTTTTACTAATACAAAGCTAGAATTTCGTATAAAGCTTTTGAAATTTCGGGATTTTTTTAAATATCTCACCAATGAATACTCTGTTGCATAAAATAAGTACATTTTATGAAAATAATGAGAGTTGAATACCTACAGGCATGCTCTTCTCATTATTCTTCATCAGTATGTCGAATTTCAAAAGTCTAAGTTGAAAAGCTACATGTATACCTTGGAAGCTGGAGTTATCGGTTCATATCAAAATAATGATCTTACTAGATCTGCTAAAGATTGGCCTAGCTTCTTTGACTTCATTCTGTTATAGTTTGGAATTTCTGGGTGTGTTTCTATCATAGTTCTAAACCAGGATATGAAGCATAAAAAAGCTTCCTTAAATACGTACGTCTTCAGTTATTGCATTGATATTTAATAAAGATTTACCTAAGTTTGACCTTGACTTGACCTTGAAGGTTTAAAATTAATAGGCATGTTCAGCTAAGGATTCTTTATACATGTATGTATATTATATTTATTTATTGAAATTGCCAAGTTTGACCTTGACCTCTGACCTTGAAGGGTCAAAATTTATACGCATATTTCACAAATGATCTTCAATTTGTGTATGAAATGTGAAAGCTGTACCTTGAAAACTTTTCGGGTCAAAACTTTCCTGGTCAGAACCAAATTAATGATATTTTATTGAATTTTGCCAAAGATTGACCTGGACATTAGACCATGAAGTTTAAAAATTTATAGGCATGTTTCTCTCATGATCCTTTATCTGAAAGATGTACACTATTTACTTGAGTTATCGCGTCGGACAGACGGAATACGTGATTCCTATAGGGCTCCCACATTATCAAACAGGGCCTTAAATAGTTGGAAATTGCAGAAAATCAGCAAATCAGATCTTATAAAGCACGGTTGCTTTGGAAACCATTTCAAAAATATAGACAGCTTGACTTCCCAAATTGATTTAATTGATTGAGAATCATCATTAAAAATGAAGTTTATACAAAGATACAATTCTGTACATCTTTAACAAATTAATTTTTGAAGTTTTTTTTTTGTGATTTTTATATTGAAAATACAGCTATTTACCATATCATTTCATGATTTCCCCCCTGAATTTCTTTTGAAGGCTTCATATTTTATCTATCAAGTTTCAAAAATATTTTTTTGCTTCAAAGTTTAGAGAAAAAGACCGAAAATAAAAGTTTTTCACCAAAACACTGAAAAAAAATATGTCAGTCTAAAAGCTAATAAGAGCTTATGTTGCACTTGTTACTTTGACATGCCGACTCAAAATAAAGCTCATCTTATCTTTAACAACTAGGAATTTGCACAATGGAAAATGGAATATCATTTATTGGAAAACACAGGAATGGTCTCTGTAATTTAATTAAAATATACAAAAACAATAAGAAAAAAAAAGAAGAATGAAAATTTGCATAAAAGGGAAAATTGTACCTTTTTTGGTGTGGTTGCCATGGCAACCGATGATTGAATATCAACATCATTGATATTAAAATGTCACAAAACTGCTAATTTGCTTAATAAACCAAAGTTGATTTTTAATCTTTTTCATAATTTGAGAATTTGGATGTAAAACATATATCATGTATTTCTTTTGGATTTATATCAACTATAATTTTATGCGTTGCTAAGGAGATTTCTTGCATTTTTTATACATAATTCTCAAGAAATCCAATGATGTTAGTGAATGGACAATAAGGTTTAGGAATACATAGGAACTGTCTCTTCAATTCTATTTAAATGTACCACTACAGTCCAAAACAATTGAAAATTGGCAGAAAAAGCTTAAATTGTACCTTTTTTGCACGGTTACCATGGCAACCAATTACATAATACCAACATTATTGAACAAAAGACTATCACAGATACTGTAAAATTGCTGAATATACCATAATTGGTTGTTTATCTCTTCAATGATTTGAGATACTTAATGTAATACATATATTACTGCTTTGTTTTGGTTGTGTATCATATATGATTGTGTGTGTTGCTATGGAGATTTCCTTGTTTTCTATATATTTCTAAAACATTCAATAATTCTGGAAAAATGGAATCTCATTTATAGGAAAACATATGAATTGTCTCTTTAATTTAATTCATTTAAACATCAAACAATGACTGGAAATTAGTATAAAAAGTGAAAATTGTACCTTTATGTGGATAGTAACCATGGCAACCGATGATGAAATATTGACATAATTGATATAAAAGTGTAACAGTAACTGCTAACTTGCTTAATATACCGAAAATGGTTGCTTATTTTTTTCATGATTTGAGATACTTATGTAAAACATATCATGACTTTGCATTAGCTTTGTATCTGATAGAATAGTGTGCGTTGCTATGGAGACTTTCTTGCATTTTTTTTCTAACATGTCTCTCGAATTTCAATGAATTTTGGAAAATGTAATAGAATTCAAAGGAAAACGTAGAAATTGTCTCTTTAATCTAATTCAAATGTACAAAAACACCAAAAAACAACGGAAATTTTGAATAAAAAGTGAAGATTGTACCTTTTTGGGCGTGGTTACCATGGCAACCGATGATGAAATGCCAACATATGTGATATTAAAATGTCAGAAAGATTATGAACTTGCTTAATATACCATAATTGGTTGTTTATCTTGTCTATGAATTGAGATAATTAATATAAAACATATATCATGTAAAATGCAGATGTTGCCATGGTAAGCATTTTTAAATTGAATTTATTTTCTTTAAACAAAAATAACATCTTTGGATTTTTTATATTTTTCTCATAGCTCATTCTGAATTTGGGGAGAGGTATACTTTGCTCGAGGGTCAGCGTTCTGCAGGTGATCCCGTAGAATATTGTCTGATTTGGCAGTGTGGTGAGGTATAGCAATAAAATTACTGTCTTCCTCTGTATGACCCCTTAAAGGGATATTTTGCTGTCCACACAACACTATCACGTCAATTATGAGTTTCAGTATGTGTCTATTTCTGTCTATGATTTTAGAGTTTTTCGTCAACAACAGACCCTCTGCATCACTCCCCGGATTTTTCAGAGTGTGTGTGTAATGTTCTGCAGCAGCAACACACCCATGGTGCGAAGATGAGGAGCTTGTGTGTCTCGAGACGTATTTGGGAAAATTAGACCAGTCACGAACAGGGTTAATCGAGAATGATTTGTCCTTATTATCAGTTCTTCGTACACCAAACAGAACGCAAAATACGCAGTAAACAGCATCGGTCTTTTCACTGTAACGCATCCATTTATGTTGCTTGATCCAGGATGGATTGAAGCGTCTCTGTTTACCAGAAAATGAACTACAAGAGAAAAGGGAGAGAGATATGACATTGCCGTATGTCACAAACCTCTATACTAACAGTTAATGCGACGATGCATGTCTGTGATTAAAATTTTAAACTTTCCGAAAGGGGAGGGGGTTACAATAACGTGGCTTACATATGCGTCGCCGTGTGTGTGTGTTGTTGTTGTTATTTATTTATTTTTTTCATTATTTCATTAGGATCTGAAATGGAATGGAATTTAAAAACTTCCCCAAATTGTCAATGAATATGTAACAAATGATATGCTGAACATTTCGGTCACAAAAACGTGTCAAAACAGTAATTATTAGCATGTTTCAATGATGTGAAACCGCGATCTCGTCCACACTGAGACCTGTCAATTAAGCAGGAGATATCATCTGGGCGACAGTTATAAAAGAATGGAACCACTAAAATTCCTCCAACTTCAAAAATTTTATTTATGTCCAACGTAAACACAGCAGGATTGCTATTATAAGACGCAGAATGAGTTCAAGTATACGGGGTCGCTTGCATAACCATGCAGCGCCGACCTCGATAGGGCGAATCTCAGTTTACAAATGTTACAGGCAGCATTGCATACTGGGCAAAGTAATGTCAACTATAAATAACATTGAAATACTACTATTACTCATTAATTTACCTGGTCATTGGGAAAACATATCGGTCGATGCCATCCCATGTCCCATTCAGCAAACTTCTTTTTATTTCTGGTTTTTGAAGATCTGCCTCTGAAAGCGTGGCAATGTCGGGGTAGGAAGGCCCTGAACTTGACTTTGCATCATATTTTATATCGCTACTGGTACCTTCACTTTCAGATGGAAAATCAACTTTTTCCGACGTAGATTGTTCATTGCCTCCTTTAGATTTTGAAAGCAAAAACGATTTAAGGTTCGATTGAACCGACATTTCCAAACACTGCTCACCCACGGTAGTCGGATACGAAGTGCATTGCATACAATATAGAGTTCATAACGGTGTCATCAATCCGGGAAGAGGTACATTACTCTTCTCTCTCTTTCGCTATCCCTCCCTTTCTCTCTCTCTCTCTCTCTCTCTCTTTTTTTTTTTTTTTTTTTTTTTTTTTGGCAAAATGATGTGTACGCACGGGCGTATTTGGCGTAATGGCAGCTACGCCACTGCAAGCAAATATAAAATGTAATATATGGTGACAATGTGAATTTTCTATTACTGTTTTCATGCAGGAAACATTCATTGTACAAAATAAAAAAAACACTAAATAAAGATGAGCTTTTTTTATTTATCACATTCCATTTTTTCATTAAAATGCAAAAACACTGTATGTTTATATATACTCATGATCACCCCCCCCCCCCAAATAAAAAAAAAATTAAAAAAAAAAAAAAATCACAATTTAGACACAAGCTGTTGATTACTTTGCTTCATACTTACTCATATTCTATCTTTCATCTGGAAATATCTGTAATAAAGCTGAATGTGCAGCCATTCTTCATCACTCAGGAAAAAAACTGAAACATTGATGAAATTTGTAAGCAAATGTCAAATTTTAAGAAAAGTTTACATTTCTCCTATCTTTTTGTGACATTTTATTTTAAGCTATATTATATACAAATTTATCTCCTTCATTTTAGATATATACATGTAACAATTATTAAAATTATTTCACAGTAGACTTTATCAAAATTTACCTACATGTATTAACCTAGTTAAATGCACGAGTCTGAATCTATTCCCATCTAAACTACATACAACATGTGCAAACAATATTTTCTTAAGAAATAACAACTAGCTAGCCGTGGTCTGTTGTCCAGTAATTCCCCTCGTCGCATGAACCAATCAAATTATCACCTCGCAGCGAGGTGATAATTTGATTGGTTCATGCAACTCAGGAAATTACTGGACAACAAATCACAGCTATCTAGTTGTTATTTCTATTCTTATATTGTTCTGCACAGGCTCTACAGCACGCGCACGTGCATGGGTGGAGCTTAGCAAACTGGAAGTTTGTTGGAGATTTTACATCAGGCGAGTTCTATGGTACATAAAGGGAGAAAATCTCAAGTCGTGTTAGAATTTTATTTCTATAGCACCACTTCTTTCTGAAGTATAAGGGGAAAAATTTTAAAGTGTTAAACTTCTTATCACTTATAATGTAATTTATGTGAATAAATCACATACTGAATGTACATTTGGTATTCGAGAGAAGTCCATTCTACAACCATAGCTGTTCATTCATCCTCAGAAATACACAAGAATTCTGTACAGGAATCAACTGCAAAGGGAAAAAATATCATAAGTCCCTAATAACAAAAGTATTAAACATATATATGCATTTATATATAAATATGACGATATGTAAGCCCACTGTCGAATTGTTATAAATTCATCATCAATTTATCAATGGGTATTGACTGCTTTATATTGAATGTATGAATATTTATATCTTCATGTATGATTACCCTTATTGCAAGATTACACAAAACTTATAAATCATTTTGAAGTTGTAATAATTAAAAATAAGAGCAAGGCAACTCTGCTTTAAATGACAGCATATTTAGAATATATAATATTTATTGGCTCCAGACAGTAATTGAAACCAAAATTAAAACAATGTATATATTGTAAGACCATATTACAAGTCTTAAGTCGTATTAAGAACTTTCTAATACTGCATATCATGTATTAATCAATAAATTGTCTGTAAAATGCTGTTGTAATGATTTTTTTCTAACATTCTAACTTTCACATTTGTTAATTGAATTTTAAAAATTGTTCCAAATGTATCCAAAAGTTGTTGAAAGTCTTAATACAAGATTTCAAGTATAATACTGTAAGATACACACCACATCTCCTTGAACCACATAATGTTTGCAGGTATCCATGTCAATCTTAGACTGTATGTAGCAGTAGTACATTTTCCTTTCGATACCAAATTTTTTGGTTCACGATTCTTTTCACTCCACGTAGAACATATTGAATTCCTAAAACATTTAAAGCAAATTTGTATTCAAAATGCAATTCAAAATATTTCTTCAAACAGATTTATCCAATTTGGTTTTCATCATAAAAATTTTGAGACATTTTCATATTTTGGGCATAGATATGATGTATGCAAAAAAATATACAAACTATGAAGTGATGTCATATTCATTGAATTTGATGGCAATCATACTCAGTTACATCATATAATTAAAAAAAATCTGGTGTAGCCAAATGCCCGGAGCTACTGAAAATTTAGCAATGCAAATATCTGTCTTATTATAGGCTAGTGGTATAAAAAGTAATATATTGGAGTCAATGAATTATATGGTGTGTCAAAATTCTATGCACAATTAAAGTTTTTTTTGTACTTTACTGTAAAAAGGCAGCAAGTGTGAACAGAAGTCTTTGATGAATTGTTTCTGGTAGTTGAATTCATATGGTATACTGTATAGAGGCGTAACAATTCCTAAAAGATTCCATACTGTTTGATAATTTTGCTCGATTCCAAGGTTCATACGGAAATTCTATACCAAAATTCCATTACTTTTTCATGACTCAAAACGCATTTTCAATGACTTTGTAGACAGACAAGCGACTAATTCATTGACCATTAATTATATGAAACAAATTAAACTAAACAATTTGATCTAGTCATCTTCAGTAATCATGCTTTTTTTGGCATGACCGGATGGAACTTCTTGAATCAAGCGACTGAGACTAGTCAACAAAAATTTTAGGGTAGGGCTGTCACGATACGCTAAGCTCACGATACGATATGTATCAAGATATTTACTCACGATACGATTCATATCACGATACAACATTTTTAATGTAGATATTGAGGCATTTCTGTAATTCGTCAGATATTTTATTAAAACAACAAATTTTAAGATCATTCATAACTTTGAGAATATATTGTATTGACTAGAAACAAAGTACAAAGAAGTTATCTTTGACGACTCGGCGTTCAGCATCGCCATGTTGAATTTTTAAAGATAAAACTAAATGCCGAAAATAAACCGTAAGTCAACGATACAGCCTCTTCTTGTATTGTGTATCAAACCGTAATCAAGAGCAGCGGTGAATCGAGAACCGGGCAGTGAATCGAGAACCGCGGTGAATCGTGACAGCCCTATATTAGGGTAGATCTATTATATTAATTAAGTAAATACTTTTTATCTGTAATTTTAAACGGCTTATTTTTTAAATCTTTTGATAACCAGGTCAGGTCAGTCAGGTCACTTTGCTACGATAATAAAATAATCATACAAGAAATTTGAAGGGATATTCAAACATCGTCTTCAGGTGACAAGAAACCAATGAAAGTGAAATCAAAGAACTAATGCTAAATTCATGATACATGTAAATGAAACTTTTGTTGAGGAAAAGAGCAAAGACATCAAAATCAAAATGATGTCAAGCAAAATTAGATATAAACTTAAGCATTTATATGAATTTGCATTCCTAAAATGGGTTACCTCATGAGGAGTAATCTTTGTAATTTTGAGTAAAACATATACTTAACGTATGAAGAAAAATAGATTTTCCCTGCTTCAACATTGTAGCAAATCTTTATAAATCACATGCTTGCCTATGTCATTGGTATAGAATAGATTCATTCAAACGCTGAAGTGACAAAGAATTAACATACACATGTCTATTCGCTTGCTGACAAATTTGCAAAAAGTTATTTCGCATGGTAATTCATTTAAGACATAAAATTTAGCAGCAAAAGAGTAGAATGTAATTTTAAGTAAATTTAAAAATAATTCAGTGATGCTGAAAAGTACCAGTCGGAAGGATTTCACCGGCAAAATTACATTCATACTGGCAAAAGGTTTACAGTTTTGCTACACAATACACATGTACTTTGTTAGGACTGGCATCATTTTCAAAATGACTGGTATGCCTTAAACGTTTTCAACATCTCTGATAATTACACCAAAAATGCAAAGGAAATCAGGTCTCGACTTAATATAGCTTCAAGTTTTTGCCTGTCACACACAATATTTCTTATCAGTAGATTGTGTGTGCAACTGTTAATACATGTATACCTATAATATTATGAAATATTGTGAATGGGCCATTTTCCAATATTTTTTTTGCCATTTTAATGGGCCATTTCTTAATATAAGAAAGTACTCGGAATCAATATGTGCCATCTATAAATGGGACTATCATAGTCTTTGCCCATGGTCTCTGTCCTTCCCAATCACTGTTGAGATCACAATCGGCTTGCATCGTATGTAGGCAGGAATATTGAAGCCTTCGCACAAACGTGAACTATACCAATAAGAAATAACATGTAAGATACTGGCGAAATATTGAAACCATTTGTTGGTAGGCATTGTAGGAAATTGCAGGAAAAGAAGGTAATGGTACGAATTGACATACTACTGTTCACACTTGCTGTCTTTTAACAGTTATACAAATATTAAGCAGAAAACAATTGTTTTCTATGTGAAAGAGTATACCAAAGATCCAAGAGCAAATGTTAGTACTGTTCCGGTACAAAATATCTGAGTATGAGGTATCAATGTTGTTGTAAACACTATTTACATCTAAAATACCATACACATGTTTGAATGACCATTTTTGGCTTCCATACAACACTTTGACAAAAACTTGACAGAAATGTCAATTATTTCAAAATAATTGTTGTTGCATCTTATGTCAATTGCAAATATTGGATATATTTCGGTATATTTTTGTATTAATATTTTAAAAAAATAGAATTTTTTGTCGATGTTTTCACCATGTGACGTCATGACTTTTAGGCCAAATTGATCGAGTGAATTTAAGTTTTAGTAGGGCAAAATCTTGTCCGATCTCTTTCAGACGTGCGTCAATAAATTCTTATAGCCACCAAATATTGTTTACAGTACCTGTCTTACGTCTGAACAAAGCAGATTTTCTCTCGATTATTTTCTCTTTCGTGCCAACTGCAGACCTTCGAACGCAAGAGGGGAAATACTTCCAACGAAAAGTAGTTCGATATAATGACGACAAACCTTTATATATAATCTCTCCTATGTGCTTTTGTAGAATAGAATAGTAATTTATATTATGTCTACGAAAGTAAGAGACTGTTTTATCAACATTCATATAAGTTTCTCAAACGTAAAAATTCGCGCAGGAATTTGACGTACTTTCATTTTGATCGAAGAGGGAAGACCGAAATTATACAGTTGAAATAGTACATTCAAATGGCTAGAAATAAACAGGTACCACATGTTTTAAAAAATATATGGGTCTCTTACTTGAATACTTTCAGAAATATGGGCTGTCACCCATTAGATCATGCATTAAATTGAGATGAAATTGGCTACTCACCAAATCAAATATGGCGACCTCCATCTCGACAAAGTGACATACAAACGGCCTCCATTCAGAACTGTACAAAAGTGGCGCGCAATTTCAAATCCCGCATGCACTAGTATCAAAACATATTTTTCTGTTGCCAAAGTTTCAATTTTTATTTTTCAAGTATATAACAGCTGAACTGTTTGAAAAATTGGGTAGGAAAACAATAATTTTCAAAAATTATATGGAGTATTGGTTAAAACATGGGCTGGTCACGGAGAGGCCATTACTGTAAATGTATAGTGTGTACTTATATGTAGTTACATGCAAAGTTTGAAAGTAACAGGCACAGAGAGAAAAAAGATATACACATTTTTATTACATGAGCTGCCAGGCGTCCATTTTGACTTTAGCGTTACCTTAATAGAATTTCCAACTACCTGTGTGATTTTACTTGAACATGCGCATGCTTCAGTGATGTGCGTGTTACATTTGTAACGTCGGAATAACAAAGTTAATTGAATGATCGCAAGTACAGCTATTTATCGAGCTCGGGGAGGGGGTGAATCCCACGGATTTTTTAATTGAGTTTTTCTGAAATAATCCGGTATCTCCGCTGTTGTTACGACAGCAAAGAGACTGGATTATTCAGTCTAAAGTTACTTTTAAAGGAGACCGGAATTATGGCGTTTTTTTCCAAAGAAAATGACAATTAATTGATCAAAGTATGATTAAGCGTCTTTTTCTTCACGTGTTTAACACTGTATTTTTCCATAATTTTCGAAAAATTTGCAATAAGCGCGAGTGATATGCCCCTAGTGAAATCAAAAGATTCCATTGGACTGATATGTGACGTATATGAATTATTCGATAATTGGTTTTATGAATGAGTTACGTATTAAAATTGTGATTTACTCGAGGTAGACTTACTTACAACTGTCATTTTTATATACGAACAGAAAATCGGACATTTTTAGAAAATTTGTAGCATGGTCTACGTTGTAGACGATGATTCACACCCTTCCAGACGGTGCATTGATTTTTATTGTGTAGAAATGATTCCGTTAATGGTTGAAGTAATGATTGAATGATGGACCGAGTCGTTGACTGATTACCATGAAAAGTTTTCTTTTACAAGCTATGAATAATTTGTAACGGGGACGTCGTGATAATTACGGCTATACTCTTCAGTTTATTGTCCTCTTGACAAATTAATTACCAACTAACAACAGATTCACGATGATTGTTTATCCAGTCAAATACCTATGGTTCACCATTATTTTTAATGTGATCTAGGAACGCTCCATAGGAACCAGAGATATCAGACTGACAATTTTTCCCGATTATATAGACAAACAGAAGAGTATATGCTCGCTAACCAAAAAATAGGAAAGATCGTCCCTATACAGACAATTTGTGTGCTTTTCGCTGTTTGGCAATGCACATGGGAAGAAGACAACAATTAGAAGACACTGCCAGGGCAAACTTTCATCGTTATGGGGACTGACGCCACAGTCACGTCGTATCCTGGTCTTCCGTTAGAAGACGTACACCTTATGGAAAGCTGCTTTCAAATTAATATTAACATTTTTGAAATGAGAGAGGACGGTTCTGTATTACCGTGTACATAAGTATCAAGCCTTTTGACCAAACTATAAACGTCAACATGCATGAAAATCACTTGTCTTACATTTCAAATATAAAAGCTTACAGCAAGAAATATCAATGTACGACCTGCGATCGTTGTTAAGTCCTCTTGGCCATGTTTACAGCACAGTCAACGATGTGATACGAAAACCAAATATGTGTGTCCAGGCGGTTTTCATCAGCAGCACGTGACCATATTTGAACGATTGGAGGAGTATGGGATACTAACCGATATGGATTTGAGACATTATCCTTACTTTATTGTCTATGACTTCGAGGCTCTTCTAGTTCCATGTACAGATGCTTGTACAGAAAAACTCAGGTGGGAGTCTGATCAACAGCCTATTTCTGAAAGCGTTTGTTTTAATGTGGAAGGATTTCAAAATCTTAGATGTTTCATAAACTCGAATAGACAAAGGTGGGGACAAGAACTTGTTCAAGAAATACTGAATTATATGAACGAAATTGCCGGAAAAGTGCACTAATTGACATGCGAGCGTTGGGAAGAGGTATTTATCGATATAAACGCGCAGTTAGATGACTGGGAAGAAGAAGAAGACGAATATTGTGCGCGATTGATGGTCAATGCTCTAAAGAAACTGGAACTCTCCTTCGAAAATTACTGCATGCAGGTGCCCTTCTTGGTTTCAACTCTTCAAATTATGATCTAAATTTGATAAAATCGGATATCGCCACTGAACTATGTCTACACGACAGTACTGGGGTCACAATCAAGAAAAACAACTCCTACACGTGTATATCCAACGGGGTACTTACATTTTTGGATATATCGAACTATTTGGCTGCAGGGACCACTTACGCCGGTTTTTTAAAAGCATACGGGATTGAAAAAACAAGGGATTTTTCCCATATGAATACCTTACCGATACCCAGAGAGATTGTGACATCAGCGAGGAGGAGTACAAATACTGTCAGCAAGTATGGTCGTCTAAAAAGATGTCAACTATGAAGGACTTCCTGATGCTGTATAATGATGTAGACATGGGACCACTAGTCAGGGCCATTGCAAAATTACAGCGGTTTTACTTTGAGAGAAACATTGACGTGTTTAAAGTAGCCATGACCATTCCAGGTATAGCCCGACAATTATTGTTTAAAGCATGTGCGGAAAATGGTACTAGTTTTGCTTTGTTTGGCGAGAAGGACACAGACCTGTTTAAAACAATAAAAAAACAACATTATAGGGGGTCCTTCCATAATCTTTATCCTATATGCCAAGGATCTACCTTAATCCGAAACAATAAAAGGAAACCATGCAAGGGAATAATTGGTTTCGATGCCAACGCCCTCTATCTGTGGTCCATTGGTCAATCTATGCCTACGGGTACTTGCGTAATCAGGCAGGCAGAGAACGGGTTCAAGCCGGAAGCAAGGGACTGGTAGCCTCCGCATACTTTTGGATGGACTGGTTAACAGAAACCACTGACCATGACATTAAACACCGACTTAATTATGGACGAGAGAAAGGCATTTGGGCCCTTTCCCGTCGATGGATTCTGTGCCGAAACAGGAATTTTTTTTCAGTTTCACGGGTGTTGCATGTAAGCAGGAGATGCTTACTCTTCCTGGGCACCTGGTCTCTCTATATCGGGAGTTCGCTTCTTTTCATATGGTAGATGTTTTTGTTTGTTTGCTTTGGTTTCTGTTTTATCCCGATTTTGTATGCCTTCGGTTTCTGATTTTCTGGGTTATCGATTTTGTGCTGTAAACAGGGATATGGTTATTATCCATATTTGTCATTTCCACGGCCATGATTGTTCATTAACACAGAAAATCAACAACAAAGAATGGCAGTAAAAAAAAAAGAGCAGAAATACAAAAAAAAAACACTCAACACCAGTGAATTCATAAGACAAAAGGGCTACACTCTGACTGAAATTTGGGAATGTGAATATGTCACATTAAAAAAGAAAACCACCTCGTTAAGGGACATGATTCAAAGAAAATCGCCAACTTTCTTCCAAAGATATAAGCGAAAGGGAGATTTTACGAGCAGTGGATGGAGGTCAATTATTTGGAATGGTGGAAGTAGATATAATGTCTGGTCCATGTTGCCAATTTATCTCTTCTTAAATGATGCTATTCAATATGAAGACGTTTACATCAGGGTACCGGAACAATGGTCATCACACTTCAACCACGATCTAAACCCGCACGAATAAGAACTGCGCACTTGATAAAATTTCTGAACAGTTAGTGTAAAATGGAACATGTACACCGTGTTTTGGTCCGTCGATGCTTAATTTTGTGCTCTATTGTGAGTGCTGTTGAGATTATCGTCAGGATCTTCTTTGACTCATTTGTGTAGTTGTTAAAAAAAGACCTTTATCGCTCACTTGTTACATTTATAAAGAAAAGAACATGTAAAAATTCAATATGAATAATTTATACCTGCGGATTCACAAACATATACTTTTAAGAGAACAACATATTCATCAACAGGTACAAGTCAAACGTCTGTATTTTCACCTCTCTTGTCTGAAATGACCCTCAGATATAGTTTTTATAACCACCAGGGTTGCATTCTTTGCACATAAGCATGATTTGATTTTGGTGGTCGCTTGATAGTTGACAGGGCACAATGGAGTCCAACTATACTGGTAAATGAAAATTTACCTCATCCAAACGCTGAACTAAGAATTCCCATTGCATAAATTTCAGGGAAAGTCCCCGCTTGGTTGGTAACAACTCCACATCTCCTTGAATAGAGTTTGCCCATTCTCTTATATTGATACATCGGTATGGAGATCCAACTGTAATGTGTACATTTCCCCCTAAATGTTCATGATAATCAACATAGTCCCCTTTTTTTGGTTTTTCAATAGCACTTACAATTTCCTCCATTGAATCACTTAAATTTTTCCAACGTGACAATCTGAGAGCTTGACCTTTGTCTATAGGACATCCATTTCATGCGAATAAACGTATATCTACGCCGTTCTTTGTGACGCGTAAAGTGCGATCATCTCCCAACTCCATAGAAAATAAAACTTTTTCAACATTCATGTTGCGAAGTGAGTCTGTCCACAGCAATATCTTGACTGGCAAAGTTTCTATGCCCAACTCTTGCTTTTTATTTAAAAAAACGTAACAAACCCAATTCTCAATATTTTCATAAGGATTTATTCGTGTACAGACAAGACAAGACACTCCAATTGATATGATCTAACATCTGAATTAACAGATTAAGAGGTTTAACCCTTTAGTGATCAGATTTCCTAGCACTGAACTATATGCATATTCTCCATTTATTATAAGTTTTGATAGCTAAAATCACTTTAAACTGGCATATATCTCTTATTTTTCATCTGATTTTGATGAAACTTGAGACAATGAAAGCACTATATAGTATTCACCTGTGAGTGTCTTCGGGAGTGATTCATCACATGATTTACAGGTGCAAATGACAGGTAAAAACACTAATTAAGGTGTTAAAAATTGTATTTTTATTTTCATCAGCAATTGAATATGTGTTGCGCTCAATCATATTATGAATAAAGTAAGTTAATATCAATATTTTGATTCCTTGGTCATTTTATATCAATTATGAGCAATCACGACATCAATGTATGCAGGTAAAATAGACAGGTAAACCAGAGTATGCAAGTTTGAAATTTAAGACAGATTGCAAAGATGAAAGTGATTTTGAGCACTTTCTATGGATACTGATGGACTATTAGATTCATTTTTCATAGATTACATCACTGCAACTAAATATCTGGGTAATTCTAACCACGAGACTGTGATTAACGAGTACACAGCGCAGCACATTTAAGGCCTTCCATGACGTCATTGACAAAATTTGATGTCAGTTTTGATAGCTATTTTCAAGGAATTATTAAATTGTCCAAATAAGATGGAATGAAATAGTTTATGTATCAATATAGATGCTATATCATAATTTATCTGTTAATTACTGATATATGCTCCCCGAACGCCGGGTTGTCACGTGACACGTATATTTTCGTAGATCAACATTGGTCATACAGAATCAGATGGCGCAAGGTGAAACCTTATCATTCAAAGAAAATATTGAAACCATACTACAAAGGGGGGTTTCATTTACCTATTTCTTGCTGGGGAAATCTTTGATAAAGAACGACTACTTGAAAAATCGAGAAAAATATACCCATTTCATAAAATATTATCGACACTGGCACGAATGGCAGAAAATTTAAAAGAAAATATAAAATGTAAACGTTTCCCCCAGTTGAATTATTGAAGAACACCTATCTCTTAAAATGTGTGCCAAATTTCACTTAAATTTATGTACGGTAACATTTTGCGCCGTTGCAGTTTTTCTGACAGGTGCTAATCGGTAGTTCGTTCGTTTACCAAATAAGCGTTCTGTGGAATCAGATTTATTCAAGGGACGTAATCGCGCTCTCTGTATTTTTTAAATAAATGTTAATTTGAATAAAATTTTCATTTCAACTTATGAAAAAATGCAATATTTATTTAATTCTGTTAAAGTTTCATTTCACTTTTTGTATATTGAGGGGTGAATCGCGGAAAAAGGGGGAGGGGGGGGGGAGAGGGCGCCACGCCGGGGTGTCGGTCTTGCCGGTTACCGTACTAACCCATGAACCCAATATACATGAGATTAACATGATGCTGTATAATATCGGACATGCATTAGAATTGCATGGATTGATTATATTAACTCGTAATATTTACTTACATACATTATACGTCCCTTTTATAATCATTACCGTGAAAGAAAAAAAAAACCTTGTTCGACTTATCACGCCTTTGACCGCAATGGGATCGATAACATACATAAATTCTTCACTGTTTATACCAAAATTTCTTTATCTTATGGATTCTCTGGTTTCTTATTTTAAGAAACGATACCTTATAGTCCTATGGTCTCTGGACAACAGGTAGTTCTAGATCCAATATTATTTTTTCTAGACATCGGGGAAAAAAATAAGGGTAAAAAAATAATGAAACTGATGTTTGTTTCCCAGCAGAAAAAAACAACAAAACAAAACAAAATTTGATCTAGATTGCAAATAGAGGAATCGGTAAATTCCGTGGATGATGTCCATTGTCATATTAATATTAAAATTTAGGTATACTTTCATACTGATTTTAAATTTAATTTCAATGTGTCAGAAGACGCAAAGGCACTGTTTCTTTTCTTTTTCTTTTTTTAAAACATTTTCAGTGTATATTTTCTATAAGAAAAATAAATAAATAAAAACACAACCCATGTAAAAGCGTAGCTGACATTGACATTGAAAAGCACTTATAATTGACAACTTGCAATATTGCATGCAAAAGTTGATGAAAATTGAAAGTAAAGCGTGACCTCGAGTTTCTATTCATCGCCCACGCTGCACTGACATTGGGAATCTTCTGCTCGATTTTATTTAATTAGATTTCATGTTTTATTTGAATTCCATGTCCCCTGAAAGTGAATTAGTACTTATAAATTCTTCATGAGATCGACGAAATACATGGTAGCGTGTTTGACAGAAATTTAAAGAGCGGTCATTGATATATGGGGCCGGGAAAGGGGGTGGGTCGGGCTGGAGGACTTTTCAGTGTATGTATAACGGCTTTGATTTGGGTGGTTTTGTTTTCTCTCCTTTTTTTTTTTTTACTTTTTCAGATCATGAATTTATTTGATAGTCGTCCAGACAGGATTATTATTTACAGCAGATGCAAAATTCAGAGATTTTTTGGGGTCAAATCTATAGCCGGATTTCATGCAGCAATCGTGTTTCCCTTAATTCGCCTTTCAAAACATTTGAAAGGTTGCTCCTTTATTATAATATCGGATCCTTGTCGTTACAAACATTTGTACGTATATGATCAATAAATGTGCCTCGGAATGGTCGAGTAGCAATCCTACCTTGTTTCATAACTCCCGATATTTTCGTGACAACATGATGGGGGGGGGGGGGACAACAGACAAAGTGATCCACCAAAATTTAGATAAACGACTTTCCTATGACAAATTTGATGTAAGCATTAAGCAAATTTGTTGAATATTTTCAGTATTTCAAATTTGTTATTTGACCGATGACCCAATCTTATTTTTTTCTGCATTGCAGATATCAAATAAAATAATTGTAAAGCTTGAACAAATTAATGGTGCGTGAATAACTCTTGCCAGGAGCTTGAGATTATATGTCATTTTTTTTCCTAACACCATAAGAGTGATCGACATTTTAATAACTGGTATTATGGGACCTCTCCTTAACAGCCACCTTGTACGAGATGTTCTGCAAGTACAACAATAATTTATTTACGTGTCTTTGTTACATACCATGCAGGTGTCAGTAGCTACATGTATCTTTTGAAAGCAAAGTCAAGCTTAAATTTCAAATCCTCGTATCTGCTCTTGCCATGCACATAGAGATTTGTGTACATGTTGACCTTGAAAGCCCTCTCATGCTCGGCTAAATGCTTCAGGCAGACAACTATCAAAACAAAAGCAATTTACCCCCCCCCCCCCCTCCCCGCTCTTGGAGATTTGAGCATGAAGTCTAGTACAGATCAATTTTAGGAGAATTTTATTAATTTTATTTATTATATATTCAAAGTAACATTTCTTCATCTGTAATATGTGTGGTTGTTCAAAGTTATTATTCAAGCATTCACTCTTCAAGACAAGGATCTGAAATAGAAAAAAAATATTGACTATATAAATCTAGCTTTTAAAATCCAAAGTGTATGGTACAGCTTGGACTCAAAATTCATAATTTTACAAGTTTAATAGATATGTAATATACATGTATGTCCTAGCGACATAAATTACAAAGAATTCGCAGTGATATGTTATTATTTCATGAATAGCTAAATAAGCCTGGTATGGCTATAGTTTTAGATTATTCACTATAGATAGTACATGCATTTATTTTATTTGACTTCTTTTTTAAATCATTATAATATTCTTAATAGGCAAAACAAATGTTACTCCACACATAAATTTAAAAATTCTGTACCTGCAAAAATATCCAAAATGAACAGTACTGTGTGGCTATGATACATGCATGTGTTTCTGAAACTTTCACAGTGTGTGACAATATTTCTTTTCATGCAGCAGCTGGTGTGAAATCCATTCTAAATTTAGTTAACATTCTGAAGAAAAAAAAATTAATAATTGGTATTTGAATATTTCGATATTTCGGTGCACATACTACTGCAAGTATAACTTACTGTACAACTACAAGTGTACTCAGATGTAAACATTTTTATAGGTACGTGTTATGAAAACAACATATACATGGGCATGGGCATATTAGTATGATATCACATTCACCCTTTTTTCCTCATCATTCAACTTTCGTACGAACTGATATCATAATCTACAAGTGTCTAAACTATTCACATAAAGTTTAGCTACTACTCAGCTTTGCAGTAACAATGTAACTTAAGTAAAAAGCGTTGAAATTCTGTCATTTACACATACATTTCACACATGTCTCTTGGTAATCCAAGGAGTTTCCTTTTATCTCTATGAATAAATTGATTCCATGATGTAATTGTACTAATTCTAAGATATTCCCTTTATACAGCACCAGTTATTGAAGTTTGATATCGCTTATACTTACCAAAATCTGCCTTTTTATTCGTTTTACCCGCTCTGTAAACTGTTGATTCGCACCTGTTCGTCACCTCAAGCTTCTAAGTAAAGCAGATCGCATTCTTCGGTGTACGGGGACACAGAGTACAGATATAGATTAGGGGTTTTCTCAAAAGTATATTGACCCGGCGATGTGTCAGTGATGAAGCAATATGTTTTGTTTTTTGTATAAATGCAATTTTATCTAATAAATAAAGGTATCAACGATAACGAAAGCTAATAAATGTGTTGCTACCTAACCTGACGACACGGGGTCCATGACGTCATATGACGTTACGTTATTTGGCGGAAAAAACTTCTACGTCATTTCTATGGAAGGCCTTAAATGTGCTGCGAGGTAAAAAGCTGTATTTGAAGACTTTTAATCAATTTAATTCAACATTTCATTCAACATGTTCAATTTAAGTGTTTCTCTCATGGTAAGAAGTAAAACATCCTGCTTTACACAGAGGTATGTCACAGAACTTGCATCTAAATGAAGTTTCAATGCAGCGGCCACTTTGTGTTTTTTACATTGATGTACACATCCACGGCATACTCGCCTGATTCATCACTCACATCGATATCAGATTCATGATCGATTACATGCTGAAGTTCTCGTTGCACCCTACTTTCGTTTTCTCTCGCTATTTGCACATCATTTTTATTAAATCCCTCAATTTCAGAGTCTGAATCATCACTTCTTGATTGTAAGTTGTCGGCCATTTTTAATGTGCGCAGCGCACCACAAAAATTCGTGATTTTTAACCCATTTTGTCCATTGTTTGTCAACAAAAACGTTCTCAATGACCTTGATCTCGTCCCCAATGTAAACTGTCATCAAATCACACGAGATGTTGTTTGAATACGTCATCTTCCTTCGGAAATCCCCTTCGTAAATATAGAAAGTGAAAGTGGGCGGTTTTGAGCATATACGGCGAGGGGTGGGTTGGGCACGAAATGGTTAATGACAAACAATTATAAGGTATAATGTAAATGACAGGATGAACAATCTAATTTCTTCAACTAAAATTACTCTATCGTTGTCTTACTTCATAAAAACAAACATTTCTTTGTCAAGACTTTAATTTTTTTCATATTTAGTACCCTAAAAATTAGTAAAATATTCAATTCATTGATAAAAAAGAGGCATTTTTGATGGGTTTCATTGGGTTCTGATTTGCTAAAATCGTTTTCCGTCGCCCCCCCCCCCCCTGAAACCCCCCCCCCCGGCTCTGCCCTGGACCCACTGGGAGCCTAAAGCGGCCCCCAGACCCCTCGTCTCAATGGGCTTGCACTTCAATACAGAGCTAGCTACGCGCCTGGCCATTGTCTTCGTTGCAATATATATTTACTTATAATTTTCTTCTACCTCTTCTTCTTCTTTCTTTGTATTTCGTTTATATCATATATCTCACTTTTAATATGTGGTATTGTCGTACATCCTGTCGACCGATTCATCTGATACAAATGTTTCTGGGAGAGAGTTTTACATCAAATTTTCATCTTGTTACTCAATCCTCATATTATCAATATTGTAATGTCTTAAACAAATTATACGTTAATGACTAAATACTGTTTTTCCTATGCAGTACGTCCAGCACGTATATATTACTCGTGAGACTACAATAGAATAGAATAGAATCATTTATTATTCCAATTTTTGGCCCATTAAGAGCATACAAGAACAATAAAACAATTGACATTTAAAAGGAAACAAATGAATGAAAGAGGGGAAGAGATCCAAAAGATAGATCATATTAAGTGGATTAAATATATAATGTACATTAATACAACAATGATATAAAATGCTGTAATTTCATTAATGATACAGTAACATTTAATGAATTGTGATATAATCAACATATTATCATGTGACAACATTTGATCGTTTCGTATAACATTTGAATACATATTCTGCAAAACAATTTATGATATTACTACTTTCATTGGACATGAGCCATATAAATCTATCTTTAGTTGAAAGTGAGGAGAAGTTGATATTTTCTGTTTCTATCTTATTAATAAATTCATTTCTATACTGTTCATACATGGAGCATTCAAAAATAAAATGAATTTCATTTTCTACAGATCCTAAATCACAAAATTTACACTTTCTATCTACTGCTGGAACATTCCTGTACCTACCAGTTTCAATTTCAAGTTTATGTGAACTTATGCGAAAGTTTGTGAAACATTTAAGAACTTCAGGCTTTGATATTATTGAAAAATATTTTTCTCTTGAGACTCTCGTTTTGAATAACCCATATGTTCTCAATTTCCCCTTTTCATTTTTAACACATTCTGATATATTATTTTGCCAAATATTATTAAATCTTCTCAGTTCCTCATGAATTTTTGATTGAAGGTTTGAAGCCAATATATTGTCACATGATATTCCTAGTTGTTCAAGCATAAAATAAATACTGCTTAACCAACAATTCTTTTTGTTATTATACAACATTAATCTATTTTCATGTAGTGCATTTTCAAGTAGAGTACCATCTGATTTGTAAATGTGTTGCAAGTACTTGGTACAGTTTGTTAGAATTTCAATATATAATGGATATCTGCCTAATTCACCCATAACAGCAAAGTTGGAGGCTTTCTTATGTACACCACATATATACTTAAGAGCTTTGATATGTAGTTTATCACTAAATAAGTTTTTGAATGAGTTTTCTATTTCATAATTTGTTCTTTTAACAGCTGAGGATTCAGGATTTATATTCCCCCATATTTCACTTCCATATAAAATAATAGGTTACACAGTGTGGTCGAAAAGATGCAATAAAATATTGGCATTCGGTTTGGTATTGCCAAAACATTTGACTTAAATTTAAAGAAAGCCTTCAAACTTCGTTTATATAAATCATGCTGACATTGAATAAATGAACCAGAGGCATTGAAAAGAACCCCTAGGTATTTATATGATAATGATGCCTCTATTTCTTGACCTCTATACACAAAATGTAAATTTGTGAGCCTTGCATTTTTGTAAAAGATTACAACCTTTGTCTTTTTCAAATTTACAGATAGACAATATTTATCACAAAATGTAGCCAGTTTATTCAAACAATTCTGTAGACATGTTTGTGAAGATGATAATAAAACAAGATCATCAGCATAGAGAAGACAACTAAGAGATTCATTATTCAAATATACTTGATCATCCTCATGGTTAAACATATCTGGAAGCTCATTTATGAGTATTTTAAACAGGTTTGGGCTTAAATTATCACCCTGTCTTACCCCTAATTCTGGCTGGAAGCTTTTAGTTAGTTTATTCCCTATACGAATATGTATATTATTCAATGTGTACATGCTCTTAATAACATAGTAAAAAGGTCCTCTAATGTCAAACCGAGATAGTCTGTATAATAAAGCTGAGTGCAGTACTGTATCAAATGCCTTAGAAAAATCTATAAAACAGGTGTATAACTTTGACCTAGAAGAGTTATATTTTTGAATTAAAGTTTTACTACAATTACAATGTGTGTAATCCCAATTGGGGCCTTTCTCTCGATAGAGGCACGAGATGGGGAATTGGCTTTGCTATGGCAGATTGCATTTAAAATAAATCAGACTATGTGCTCACCACAACGAAGTGTGTCGCTAAATAGAATTTCCAACTGCCTGTGTGCTTTTACTTGAGCATGCTTGTGATGTGCGTGTTAAACCCCAGCCCAGAGTATAAATAGAAACGGGAGGAGCTTGATTTCAAAAATCATGATTCCTTGACACGTTCATCTCCATAGCGATTTAAATCGAAATTAGACATGTATATGTTGTTACTGTTTCATGGAAGTTGGTGTGCATGTTGTCCCCATTTTCATAAGCCTCACGAAAGAAAATTGTGAAAATCAAATTTTGATTTATATTGATATATTACATGTAAACATCGAAGGCGAACAAATTTCAAATAACCCTCCACTCTTCCGACCTTTCCACATGCCCAGTAAACACTTTTTTGTGTGTCATAACCTTAGTACAAATAAAAATGGAACAATTAAACTTTATGCAAGTTGGAGTAAATTTATCAAATTCAAGTCTTTAGCACCATATAGCATGTCTCAGTTGAGTATCGTTTAAGGCACGGTCCATTTGATATTCTGGGGGGGGGGGGGGGGGGGGGGGGGCTTGGGTTTTTTTCGAAAAAAAATTTTTGCTCTGAATTTTGATGAAAAAAATAAATTTGCTTATGGTGTGACAGAAAAAAATAATCTTGCTCTTACAAATGATCTGAATTTAAAGAATAACCATACATTTTTTCTAAAATTCTTGAAAATTTGTCACATTGTATCAAAAAAATTTTGCCTCGCTTCGCTCGCCATTCATTTCTATTCAAACATTGTTTACTAATATCAATCTTCATTTATTTGAAGATATCAAAAGTTATACATGTATGTGAATGAAAAAGGGCTTGCTTTAAAGCTTAAGTATATCATCAATATTTATGTATTGCTATCAATACATGTTGCATGTATCCCATACAGTCTAATTTTATGTTCTTGTAAGCTTGGAAGGAGAACTTCAGTTATTCACCAATTTACAATTCTTTAAGTAACGTTTAAAAATTTGTCTAGGAGACCTTTCCCTCAGACCCTCTAATACATGTTATATACATGTACCTTATATAAAATATTGAGAATTGTATTGTTAAAATCTTTTATATCTCTGTTTAAAAGTGAATTGAATACTTGCATGAAAATAAACTAATATATTTAGAGTTTTGAGTAAAAATATAAATAATTTCTATGATAAAACACAAACATTCTAAATATGCGCATAACTTTGTTAAAAAAATGTCCTTGCTCAAACTTTGCCAGAAAAAAATAATTTTGCCCCGGCCCGGGGCGAAAAAAAAAAATCTTGCTCCAACAAAAAACCCAAGCGCCCCCCCCCCCCCCCTGAATATCAAATAGACCATGCCTAATCGGTTTCCATATTTAATTTGAAACATATTGGAAATAAATAATATATGACTCTATAAAAATTTTATTTTTTTTACTATTCAATGTAACTAACAACTTATTAAAATTACAATAACAAGGCAACTAATACTAAGTTACTAAGGAACTGTTAAGATAAGGCGTAAAATCAGCCCTGAAAAGTGGAATTTTGAAAATTGAAATTTCAAGAACCTTTTTTGGTAAAATGTATACCTATACGGCGTCCCATCAGAATATGAAGTTATTTTTCATCTGTTTTGCATAATATTGCTAATTTTTAGGTCAAAACTTATCTTTTTCTCATAGAAATCAATAGAAAACGGAAAAGTTTTATTGAACATTGTTCCCCCCGGATATACAGAAAGCCACTTTTACTGGAGATGTGTATCCATGATACAATTTTTTTGGCAAAGTGGGGTTCTGTATCTCCGGGGGGAACACTACCCCAGAGACGAAAAACTAAAAATGGAAAGGGGGGTGCATTTTATAAGAATCGATCTTTTTGACCATTAAATATAGCACATTTGACTATTTTTCCTCTTTAATCCATCAAACATTGTGTACTCAATATGAATGAATGAAAGATACAAGAATTACAAACGAAATAAGCAAGAGTGATGTTCATTTCTCCGTCAATGTGTATTTCGCGCTAAAAGGCTTACATTGTAGCCATTGAATGAAGAATAAGACCGTATTTTAAGTTCCGGATTTCATTATTTACCGATTTAAGGAGGTAGAACGTTCGAAATCTATTTCTGATACACAATGTAGACATATTTGATGTCTTTTAGCTTATATTTATCCATTTTAGATAAAATATTCAAAAATATATACGTTTTTTGTCGATATTATCGGATTTTCTATCCGAGCACCCCTACCTCTTTCGACCTTAATTTTACAACCTTAAGAGTTCCTTAACATAATGTAAAACATGTAAAAGGTCTGCAAATACATTATATTTCAATAATGATTCATGTTTTTCTGTGTAAGATTTGCCATGCGGAAGAAATAAGTCACGAGATTCAGGGCTAAATACGGCCCTTATCTTAACAGCTCCTTACTTGTAACTAACAAAATACATGTACATAACAACCTGGTGAAAATGTGAGCTTCCAAGTAAAGATTTTCAGCATTTTCTTCTAATTTTAATGTTAAAAAAAATTGACAACTGCCAGGTCCATAACAAATACATGCATTGTTTATGATAGTATCTTCAATAGCTTTTGATATTTTTTTTAAACATTGGTATAGAATCTTTTCTAGCAGGACTGAGTCAGATCTCTTCCCTCTTCTCTTTGTAATTTGTAGTCTTTCAATGCTACCAATGTTAGCGTGTATAGCGTTTTCGCAAACTTCTTACCAAGGACGACAGAGCGTAAAGTCGATTCACCTTTATGGGCGTACTTTCGCCTGCAGAGTTTGCAAACGGCTCTTGACATGTCTAAGTTTTGTTTCGTCGGCGGACCGGTTGCCTTTTTGTAAAATCCGAAGTATTTCCATATCTCCGACTTCGATTTAGTGCCGGGGTAAGGAAGTATTTCTCGCTAGTCGTCCTCGTTGGCCGCGATTGACAACGCCATCTTTGCCAATTGAGTGTATTCGATTATTCGTGTCAATAACAGTTCGTTCTTTGTAAACTCGTACGTTTACCGTTTTTACCGATTAATCGATCTCAAATTTCTTTCCGATTAATCGAAATCGGCTGGGTTTCAGCGATAGATTCGGCGACGTCGGCGATAATCCAAACACCACTAATGGATTTTGTGCAAAAACAGGAATTATTTTTCAGTTTCATGGTTGTTATTTCCTCGGCCATGATTGTTCATTAACATAGAAAATCATCAACAAAGAATGGCGGGGGAAAAGAGAACAGAAATACGAAAAAAAAAAACACCACTCAACACCAGTTAATTCATAAGAAATAAGACAACTCTGAAATTTGGGAATGTGAATATGTCACATTAAAAAAGAAAACCACCTCGTTAAGGGACATAATTCAAAGAAAATCGCCAACTTTCTTCCAAAGATATAAGACGTCTGTTAGCGAAAGGGAGATTTTACGAGCAGTGGATGGAGGTCAATTATTTGGAATGGTGGAAGTTGATATCAGGGTACCGGAACAATGGCTATCACACTTCAACCACGATCTAAACCCGCACGAGTAAGAACTGCGCACTTGATAAAATTTTTTAACAGTTAGATGTAAAATGGAACATGTACACCGTGTTTTGTGTAGTTGTTAAAAAAAAACCTTTATCGCTCACTTGGTACATTTATAAAGAAAAGAACACGTAAAAATTCAATATGAATAATTTATACCTGTGCATTCACAAACATATACTTTAAGAGAACAACATATTCATCAACAGGTACAAGTCAAATGTCTCTATAACTTTATATGCTGGTAATTATAGACCGGTCAGTATTTTAAGTGTTGTTTCAATAATTTTAGAAAGGGCAATACATGTGCAGTTAACACATTTTTTAGAAGAAAATAGTATTTTATTTGAATTTCAGTCAGGATTCAGAAGTAAATTTTCTACAGAAACATGTTTAATTCATATTTTTGACTTCATTAAAGGTAACACATCTAGGGGTTTTTTCACTGGAATGCTCTTACTAGATCTACAGAAAGCATTTGACACTGTGGACCATAAAATTTTATGCAGTAAGCTTAAAGCAATAGGGGTGGATTCAACAGATTGGTTTAAATCTTACTTAGATAACAGGAAACAGTTTGTTCATATAAATAATGTTTCATCAGATGCAGGGTATATTTCTTGCGGGGTGCCTCAGGGCAGTATCCTCGGCCCCCTATTGTTTTTAATTTATGTAAATGATATGCGAATTAGTCTTGATTCCGATTGCAAATTGGTTTTATATGCTGATGACAGCGCCATTTTTTATGTACACAAAGATCCCCTTGTAATATCTGAAAAACTTATTAAATTATTAGGTCAATGCTCTCAATGACTAGTTGACAACAAGCTCTCATTGCACCTTGGTAAAACAGAAACTATTTTATTTGGACCCAAACAAAAGTTGAAACTTTATGAAGATTTTAATATACAATACAATGAACATATTATCAGATCATGTGAAAAAGTGAAGTATTTAGGTGTATTTATAGATAAGTTTTTGAATGGTGAACATATTATGGAATCAATTGTTAAAAAGGTGAACAATAGACTGAGATTTCTGTATCGACAGGCAAAATTTTTAAATGTAAAGAGCAAATTGTCTTTATGTTCTGCTCTGATCCAATGCCATATGGATTACGCTGCCAGTGCATGGTATGCTGGATTGTCAAAAACTCTGAAAAATAAATTACAGATATGTCAAAATAAGGTAGTGAGGTTCATTCTAGATATGTCTCCAAGACAAACTGTAGACTATGGTGTACTCAAATCTCTTGGTTTTCTGAATGTTAATGATAGGGTTAAACAACTAAGGTTAAATCATGTATTTAATATCTTTCATGGGAAAGCACCATCATACTTACCAGATCATTTTGTTTTAAGATCCTCAACATCTCGAGTTACGAGGTCATCTGTTAACCTTGATTTTATCATTCCAAGAATAAAGACATGTGAACAAGGCTCATTCTTTTACAATGGCATTAAAGACTGGAATTACTTGCCTCTATGTATTAAAGAAACAAAGTTTAAAGATAATTTCAAACAACTTGTGAAAGAGTTCCACCTTAAAAAAGGGCTTTCTGAGCTAAATTGTGATATCGTGTACTATTAATTTTATGGGTCTTATTGTGATATAAAACTTGACATGCATAAAGCACTGAATTTTTTCTTTTTTTTTAATGAACCAAAATTAAGTCTTTTAATGACTTGATATAAACTGCCAAAGTTTTTTTTGCTCTCACGTTCTTTCATTCTTTTTCCCTCTTACTCATTCTTACTTTCTTATTTCTTCTTTCTTCACTCATTATCTCATTTCACCCTTTTTCTTCTCCTTCATTCTTACCATACATCATCACACTTTTTGATTATATAAGGACCCCTTTGGAAATAAGCCTTAGGGCTTTAATGGGCTATCCTAGTAATTACAATGTCCTTTTCTAATTTTTCATTCATCAAAGTAAATGTTTCAATCCAAATTTGAAAGCCATATTGTTGAAAAGTGCTTTTAAAGTTACATATGTGATATATACTTCAGGTATTTCATTTTTTATGTGTATATTGAGTTTAATTAAGATCATCTAAATTTTAAGGAATACTCTTAGACATTGTTTGGTCTGTTTGGATTATTTTACATATGAAAGTGCTTTTAGACTGTGATATTCATTATTAGGTCTTCCGACTTCCGTGGAAAATTGGATCAGGGATTTCTCAAGAACCCTGTAAGCTAGGACAATGAAAGTTCTCCAACGTTACGTTTGGAGTAAAAGCTAGATAGGTCTTTTTTATTTTTGGTCTCTGTTATTTTTTTTATCATGTTTTTTAGTAGATTCAAATATTTGACGGGAGCGTCGAATTACTCAAAAGGACCGAAAATTTCATGTTTTGCTATTTGTAAGCTTAAATATCTCGTATTTTGCTATCTACAATTTCCATTCTTTTTGAAAGTCGACAGCCATGCAAGATATGAAATGCTAGATGCACACTGTAACGATTTATTACGATGACGTCCTTCACCGTCCTTCATATTTCCAAATTCAGAAGTTCATAGGAGGAAGACACTTTTTTGCTTATAATAGTAAACAAAAATTAACCTTATGAAGTTTCCTACAAATTTCAATATTATTATTTTTTATCCATATATCTGTCTTATTTAGTCTTTCTGATTTTTCCTATCTCTTACTGTTGAAAAGATATGAGCATCGAAATTTTGAGTTGGGTATTTCGATACACCTTCACGCCAACAGATCGGGCGCACACTAAAATTGGTAGTCCGAGTCCGACTCGAGAAAAGCAGTGTTGAGATTTTCAAATTCCGATTTCACGGCAATGATGAATATGCATTTCATAAATACATTTCGATATACACAATTTGATTTTAAAACAGTTGATTAATTTAGAAGAGATCAGCTACAAACCAGAATTTACACACAAAAAGTGGTAGTTTGATTCCGATTTCTAACCTACAAACCTGTTTCTAAACTTCAATAACTATATTTTGAACATCAAGTTTAATTTCTAATTCTAGCAAACGTTCGAACATAATTTTCGGTTGGTTTATTTACAAATTGATGAACAATTTCTCCAACATTCTTCCCTCTCCTCGTTTTTCGAAAACAGTTCTGTTTATATTGAACGATGTCGCCATGATGGAAATTCAAAATAAACTTTGAAAAAAGGGAAGGGGGGGGGTCCAAATTTGAACCTGCACAGCGAGAACCTCATGGTATTTATATATATATATTGAACGTAACTTGTTATTACCATTTCTCTTCTCAAGAAAATTGGTTCTACAGCTACGAGCTCGCCTTTTTTATGGGGGAAGGGGGCAGGAAGAATTTGCAAAAAAAAATCCCGGCTCTGAAAAATGCTGAAAAAAATATTCCGGCCCAAAGGGCCGGCAATATTTTTTTCCCGGACCATGCAAAAGTAAGGATACATTGCATGATATGGAAATTTTTGCTGGCCCTTTGTGCCAGACAATTTAAAGTCAAAAAATTAATTAATATAAATACAAACTGTTCACATAGCTGTATCTACCAGAGACCTAATACGCATAGGCACAAAAATCTAGAAAAGGTTCTATTTAAACATCATACAATCTGTCTGAAATTCGCTAATTGCAAAGAGACATCTGAAGGAACGGTTATTAACTCATACTCTGTAACAGCGGGGAGTTTCCGGCCCGAAGAACCGGCGAAAATTTTTCTCCGACTCTGGTAATGGCTGAAAAAAATGGCCTGCTCAGAAAATTGCTGAAAAACTTTTACCGGCTGGCAATAGAATTCCTGCCCCCTCCCCCCCCCCCCCGTCCCCCCAAATCAAATGGTTGCCCACCAACAATTATCGGTTTGAAAATTTAATGTTACTGCTATTTGAAAACTTAAATATATAATATAAATTTCCAAACCAAAAATTGCATAGGAGGAAGACACTCTTGTTGCAACCGCAACAAGAAACCTTTCTAGTTTTAAATGATATATGAGTTGTCAACTATGACATTGTTTTACTGAATAAATACTTACTTACTTACTTACTCACCTCTCCTGTCTGAAATGTCCCTCAGATATAATTTTATAACCACCAGGGTTGCATTCTTTGCACATAAGCATGATTTGATTTTGGTGGTCGCTTGATAGTTGACAGGGCACAACGGAGTCCAACTTCACTGGTAAGTGAAAATTTGCCTCATCTAAACGCTGAACTAAGCGTTCCCATTGCATAAATTTCAGGGAAAGTCCTCGCTTGGTGGGTAACAACTCCCCATCACCTTGAATAGAGTTTGTCCATTCTCTAATATCGATACAGCGGCTTGGAGATCCAACTGTAATGTGTACATTTCACCCTAAATGTTCACGATAATCTACATAGTCCCCTTTCTTTAGTTTTTCAATAGCATTTTCAACTTCCTCTATTGAATCACATAAATTTTTCCAACGTGACAATCTGAGAGTTTGACCTTTGTCTGTAGGACATCCATTTGATGCGAATAAACGTATATCTACGCCGTTCTTTGTGACGCATACAGTGCGATCATCTCCCAACTCCATAGAAAATAAAACTTTTTCAACATTCATGATGCGAAATGAGTCTGTCCACAGCAATATCTTGATTCCAATTCCAGTTCTCAATATTTTCATAAGGATCTATTCGTGTACAGACAAGACAAGGCACTTCAATTGATATGATCTAATATTGAATTAACAGATTAAGAGGTTTAATAATGAGTTAAAGAAGATCCTGACGATAATCTCAACAGCACTCACAATAGAGCACCAAATTGAGCATCGACGGACCCCTAGCAAGCTAGAGGTGGGATCAGGTGCCCGGGAGGAGTAAGCATCCCCTGTTGGCTAGCCGCACCCGCCATCGATGTTCATGCACGAAAATGAAAACAATATATAAAATATATGCACTGTCTGAGGCCACGTCTATATAGAAAGTGCTATGGCGACAATGTCAGGGAAATATATTCAAAACACTTACTGTCAAACCCCTCGCGGGGAACTTTTTTACGAGCTCCACACGGCAAAGGGCATAAGTGTGACACAAATGAGTTAAAGAAGATCCTGACGATAATCTCAACAGCACTCACAATAGAGCACCAAATTGAGCATCGACGGACCCCTAGCAAGCTAGAGGTGGGATCAGGTGCCCGGGAGGAGTAAGCATCCCCTGTTGGCTAGCCGCACCCGCCATCGATGTTCATGCACGAAAATGAAAACAATATATAAAATATATGCACTGTCTGAGGCCACGTCTATATAGAAAGTGCTATGGCGACAATGTCAGGGAAATATATTCAAAACACTTACTGTCAAACCCCTCGCGGGGAACTTTTTTACGAGCTCCACACGGCAAAGGGCATAAGTGTGACACAAATGAGTTAAAGAAGATCCTGACGATAATCTCAACAGCACTCACAATAGAGCACCAAATTGAGCATCGACGGACCCCTAGCAAGCTAGAGGTGGGATCAGGTGCCCGGGAGGAGTAAGCATCCCCTGTTGGCTAGCCGCACCCGCCATCGATGTTCATGCACGAAAATGAAAACAATATATAAAATATATGCACTGTCTGAGGCCACGTCTATATAGAAAGTGCTATGGCGACAATGTCAGGGAAATATATTCAAAACACTTACTGTCAAACCCCTCGCGGGGAACTTTTTTACGAGCTCCACACGGCAAAGGGCATAAGTGTGACACAAATGAGTTAAAGAAGATCCTGACGATAATCTCAACAGCACTCACAATAGAGCACCAAATTGAGCATCGACGGACCCCTAGCAAGCTAGAGGTGGGATCAGGTGCCCGGGAGGAGTAAGCATCCCCTGTTGGCTAGCCGCACCCGCCATCGATGTTCATGCACGAAAATGAAAACAATACATAAAATATATGCACTGTCTGAGGCCACGTCTATATAGAAAGTGCTATGGCGACAATGTCAGGGAAATAACAAACAGTTATAAGGTATTATGTAAATGACAGGATGAACAACTTAAATTACTTAATCGTTGTCTGGAATGTAGAGTATTTATAAAGAAAAAGTACGACAGAGAGAAAATTAAGGTGTTACAGAGAAAGAAATATCATAAATGATTCACAATAATAACAATATATAGCATTAAAACGATTCACATAAAAAGAAAGTCATATACAACGCAGAAAAGTCAGATACATGTATTTACACTTTATTGTTTATACAGCACTATACACCAGTCGGACCTTCTTAGAAGTTGAGGAAATGTAGGGACGTTGATGCTTGGGCCAAAGATTGATGGTAAGCGCCTCAGCAGCAGTATACAGATGATTGCAGTAACATATAAGAAACCTATTTGTCACTCGACTTTTAATTCATTCAAGTCAAATTCACAGGTCGACTCTCCATCTAATTCCATTCTCCATTGCACTCTCTTCCCCAGTTTCAATATAATAATAACGGGTATTATAGTAATTCCAGGTAAGGTAAGATAACCAACACCGACTAGGATCCATGTGATGTCTGAAATTTTAATATTCATAAATATGAATCTGTTTGAAAAAAAAATATTCCTTTTGAATGAATTTCCTATAAAGTTATTTAAATTAAAATAAGCTTAAAATGCATCAAAGATGCAAAGTGCCGAGTTGCAAAACTTGAATGGTCTTGACAGATGGAAAGCATCACAGATACGTTTCAGGTTGATACACATTCATATATAATTCAGAAACCAAATCAATTACCCAAGTCCTATGAATTTGACCTTTGCTCTTTTGATCCCAAAATCAATAGGGGTCATCCTTGATTCATGGAAAACATTTCTGACAAGTTTCATGATTAAAGGTGCAATACATGCCCAAATATAGTCCCGAAACTATTTTCAATTATCAGAATCCTATGACCTTGACCTTTGGATGCTAAAATCACAAGGGGTCATACTTGATTCATGGGAAACATTTCCGGAACATTTCATGATCATAGATGCAATACAGGCTCAAATATTATCTGGAAACCATTTTCAATCATCAGTGATAGGGATCATCCTTGATTTATGGAAAGCATTTCTGGCAAGTTTCATGATTATAGGTGCTACGCAGGCTCTAATATGGTCTGGAAACCATTTTCAATCATCATAGTTCAGTGACCTTGACCTTTGGACCCATAAATCAATAGGGGTCATCCTTGATTCATTAGAAATATTTCTGGAAAGTTTCATGATCATAGGTGCAATACAGGCTCTAATGTGGTCCAGAAACCATTTTCAATCATCTGAGTCCTATGACCTTGACATTTGACCTTTTGACCTCAAAATCAATAGGGGTCATCATTGATTCATAAGAAACATTTCTGGCAAGTTTCATGATCATAGGTGCAATACACCCTCTTATATCATCCGGAAACAATTTCAATTTCAATTACCTAAGTCCTGTGACCTTGATCTTCAATTACCTAAGTCCTGTGACCTTGATCTTTGACCCTTTGACCCCTAAATCAAAAGTGGTCATTTTCTATTCACTGGAAACATTTCTGGCAAGTTACATGATTATAGGTGCAATACAGGCTGAAATATGGTCCGAAAACCATTTTTAATCATCTTAGTCCTGTGACCTTGACCTTTGAACCCCAAAATTGATAGTGGTCATCCTTGATCCATGGGAAACATTTCTGGCAAGCTTCATGATATAATTGCAATACAGGCTGAAATATGGTCCGGAAACCACTTTCAATCATCGGAGTCTGTGACCTTACCTTTGACCTTTTGACCCCAAAATCAAAAGTGGTCATTTTCTATTCACAGGAAACATTTCTGGCAAGTTGCATGATTATAGGTGCAATACAGGCTGAAATATGGTCCGAAAACCAATTTCAATCAACAGAGTCCTGTGACCTTGACCTTTGACCTTTTGACCCCAAAATCAATAGGCCTCATCCTTGATTCAAGGGAAACATTTCTGGCAAGTTTCATGATTATAGGTGCAATACAGGCTGAAATATGGCCCGGAAACCATTTTCAATCATCTGAGTCCTGTGACCTTGACCTTTGACCTTTTGACCCCAAAATCAATAGGGCTCATCCTTGACTAATGGTGAGTAAGTGTATGAAGTTTCATTGTTATAGCCTCTTTCGTAGTTGACTTATAGTCCGGAAACCAATTGTTGACGCCCTCCCGCCCGCCCAGACGCCCGCCCGCCCGTCTCACATCAAATTAAGAGCCGAGTTTTGCAACTCGGCTAATAAATAAGGGAATAAAACTTACCAAAGCCAGTAGAGAATGATGTCCGTGATGGTGTTGGTCTGGTATCCAGGGGTAGGCAAAAGCAGATCCAGCAGCGTAGCACTTGTAGACGTCTGCAATAAAGCAGACTGGATTATAATTTTGTCGCAAGACCAAGCATATACATTGTATATTTAAAAGCATTAAATGAACAAAATATATTTATATTGAAATAAAGCTTAAATGAGCGTACTTTTTCACATTTTTTGTTGTTGAGGAACACTTCCACATCTCAACGGACTAAAATTTCGCTACACACGATGGTAGGGGAATTGATAATGTCCACCCTCTCTAATTTTGGTAAATTTCAGCAAATCCACCGGGGCGTCCCTGACCGCAACCAGTCTAACTGTAGGGTAGTCTAAGTTGGTCCATGTCCTACATAACCACTAAATTACAAAGGACATTACACTCTCCGTGGACGCTGGAAATCAACACCATAAACACCAACAACATCATCTTTACACTTTGACTGACCATAAGAGACTGGATACTAAGATGATACCCAGACGGGACGCACGTGCGCTTGTTGCGACATAGGGATTATGAGCATATTGCGGCCGCGCTACAAAGGAGTATTGTTTATTGCGGTCGCGCTTCAAGGACAATTGCGGTCTCTTTTATGATTATTTACAATGATTTTCAATATTTACAATATATACATTCATACAGAAAATGTTTAGTAAAACCAATTAAAGTGTGTATTGTCCTCACTTAATAAGAGAACACTGCCAGGCATTGGACGGAAATGCGGATCCAGTAGAATCGCACTTGTCAGCATCCAACGATTCTGTCTCTATGTATACAGGTCGCAGCCAGGCATATGTGAGGCCACAAACATGTCGAATTCTGTACCCCATACGGCGTTCCTGTACATTTGGGAATGGTCTTGCGCTGCTGTACTCATTTCTCAGAAAAAATTGAAACAATCGTTCATTCTGTAGTGCACAATCACATATTAACCTTCTGATTTTGTCATGATTTTCCTCACTATTTCTAATACCATTTGAAATGGCGCGAGAAAGACAATTTCCATACGGAGTAATCATATCCGGGCTGGACGAAGGGACTGCTAAGTAATTGCAGTTAATTTTCAAACAAATATCTCTCTTCTCAAGCTCTGTCAATGGAGTTGGTTCCAGTTGGAAGCATTCTTCTCCTCCAATGATTATTTCATCATAGCTTTCATCTTTTCTGTGGAGAAAAAAATTGTAGAGATAAATAAATAAATAATTGATCAAATTCCAATTTTTATTGAATCTTTAAATTTACATTAGACAGCTGTAAATTTATCTGGTTTTAAATGATGCTATTGAATTTTAAGACGTTTAACATCTGAACTACCTGGTGAGTGTCACTGCTGGTGGACCAAGAGTTCCCGAGGGCACATGTAGCCAAGTTCGATCAACTTCGGTTGATCGTCTCTCTCTTCAACGCATTTGAAATTTTCTGTTACAAAATTTCTTGAAATTTCTAAAACGTGGGTCCTGTAGTATCATATCCCACCCATTCTGTTACGTCTTTTGGTACATTTTTGGACATAATATTTTTCATACCTTTTGGTCGTATTACATTGTTAAGACTGAGGATCACTGACGAGCATGACGTGCATGTCTTGTCCATGCTGTAAATTTATCTAGTTTTAAATGATGCGATTGAATTTTAAGACGTTTAACAAGCATACCTTTCCACTACGTTCAAATCTTCCTCTTACAGCGGTTGTAGATTCAACTCGATGTCCATCATTAACTTATCGTCACTTTCTTCGTTTCTATGGAAAGAAAGTAGAAACTATTATAATAGGAAAAAAGATATAAATATAATATGTTTAATTGATAAATTTCCATCTAATTATCAATTAATACAAATAATGCATTCCTTTCGTGGTCTTCTACGTTTTGAATTAATACAAATAATGCATACCTTTCGAGATCATCTAAGTTTTTTATTTTCTCCTTAACTAAGGGGTGCTCCCTGGAAACCGATATTTCTTCCTTCCAAAGATCCTTTTCAATCGCATGATGATGTCCTCAGCACCATATTAAATCCTGCAAATATTCATTTTTACGCCTTTATGGGTGTAACGTCAAATAATGTGTATGGCCTATATACCAGATGAAATGGTCTCATAAAAGTGATTCGATGTGTTAAAATTGGAGAGTCTAATTATCAAGAAAGACTTTAATCGAAATACAAACTATTTATCATATCGGATATTATGGATGTAACTTCAAATGGCATTTAATGTCTATGACAAATATTGACAATGACCATATCCCTGTATACAGCACAAAATCGATAATTCAGAAAATCAGAAACCGAAGGCATACAAAATCAGGATAAAACAAGAACCAAAGCAAACAAACAAAAACCTCCACTAAGCAAAGACTAGAAGTCTGTCAAGGTGTTAGAATTGGAGAGTCTAATTATCAAAAATATTTGAGTCGAAATATTAACGTTTCGGATAATCTTTCCTTTGATCTTCTTAATTCCTCTCTCACTTCTGTCAGTATGACACCCATTAAATTTTTACCTTTCCATTCTCTTCTATTTTTTACACGTCTGTTTGTCGCTCTTAAGCCTATCCCCAATATTCCACCATGGGGATTGGCCTTTACTAACTATTGAGGATGTGTTGCTCAGATACCCTTCGATAACTTGACATTTTGTTTAATTCTATTTCAAAATTTGATTTTTTAGTATCTTCAACTTCAAATAATATCCTGGTACTAAACGAAGTTGACGAAATGTACCTTTCTCAGTAATTCCCACCTCTTGGTTTGTTGTTATATGATACTAAAGGTTGAATGAACCAGAAATAATCCCTCTTTTCCCGTCTTTTTATCACTCTCACCTGACCTTATATGCTTTCATGAACCGTCCAGGAACATCTAGGGGAGCACGAAATGCTATACTACTATTTTTTAACAAAGTGAGGAGCATATTAAGAATGTTTGTGTTCAATAGATAATCACAAATCAGCTCTTGCTTCCTTTTGCTTCGACACTACCAATTTAGATTGAGATTTGTCAACCTTATACTGCATACCTAAAATGCATAAGAATCCGTACAAACAACGTTTCATAGCTGGTTCCTCAAAATGTTCTACCAAATCTGTATCGACCAAAGTTTTATCTGAAATCAAATCATGGCTTCAAAAATATTGTTCGACAGTATATTCTCGCAGTGGTATCAACCAGATGTGGACATTAAAGAATTCGAAGGAATTTTTAGAACATCTGAAATCCACTCATTTTAGTAGAGTCAAAGCCTTTGATCTTTCGACGCTTGACACTGCAATTCCACATTCTAAATTGAAAGAAAGACTCGCAAAAATTATAAGTAAAACGTTTACAAGTAAGAACGGTATTCGCAAATACAAATTTATTGTTGTGAACTATGACAAAACCTACTTTGTAAAAGAAAAATCTGATTTTGAGAATAAGTACACTGAAACTGATATTATTCAGATGTTAAACTTTCTGATCGAGAACATTTTTGTTGCGTTTGGAGGAATGGTCTTCCAGCAAATTGTCGGAATTCCAATGGGGACCAATTGTGCCCCACTCCTTGCCGACATTTTCCTTTACTCGTAAGAAGCTGCATTCATTCAATCTTGGTCTCTGAAGGGAAAAGATACTTCGCTTTTGACTTCAACTACACTTACAGATACATAGACGATGTGTTGTCCATCAATAATCAAAATATCGCGGATTACCTTACCAGTATCTATCCTTCGGAGCTTGAAGTCAAAGAAACTACAGAGACAAATAATTCAGCATCCTTTTTTGGACATAATGTTGTCCTACAACACTGATGGTCACATGAACACCTCACTTCGTGACAAACGTGAAGACTTCAATTTCAGCATTACAAACTTTCCTTTCCTGAGTAGCAACATCCCTTCATCGTCTGCTTATGGCGTGTTCATATCTCAGTTGATACGCTATGTCAGAGCAAGCTCCAAATATACGGATTTTGTTCTGAGAGCTAGGCGTCTTTCAGATAAGCTTCACAGTCAGGGATATGTTTGTGACCGACTAACATCGTCACTGAGGAAGTTCTACGGTCGATATGGGGAACTCGTCATACACAATGATGTCCCATTCTCCAGAATGATAATTAATATACTATCATAGACCATTTGAACCATCAGTCCATGTGAAAGTTCCTCCAGTGTCGCTGGTATTCTCTAAAAGACGTAAAAATACCACTCCATTGCTCTCGCAAAAAACCGTCCAGTTCGTAAGAAGAGGAGTGTAATATTCCACCCATTCTGCTACGTCTTTTGGTACATTTTAGACATAATAATTTTCATACTTTTTGGCCATATTACATTCTTTAGACTGAGGATCACTGACGAGGGTTTAGTATCCGAAACGTGCATGTCTGGTCCATGCTGTAAACTTATCAGGTTTTAAATGATGCTATTGAAGAGGTTTATCATCCTGATCTTGTTCTAGAGTTATCTATCTTTGGACACATATATAAATATATGTATATCTCCGTATATTCGCAACCGTTATCGTTCTGTGTATTAGTAGTTTAGATACAGTTCCGTAAATAAAGAACAAAGAAACATGTGCCAGAACTTTCTAGTGTCTTTTAACCAGCAATAGCAAGTTCATATCACGTCATTTGGCTACGAGAAAAAAAAGGAAAATAACCAGGACGCAGCAAAATGGCAAGTAATTTCACCATGCCCTCATTTCCCCTATTCGATTACAAGATAGACAAGAAGCAAATGCCGGGCCACGATGGCAGAAATGGATAGCACGACTCGAACATTACAAGAAGCAAATGCCGGGCCACGATGGCAGAAATGGATAGCACGACTCGAACATTTATTCGTCGGGCTAAAAATGACGGATGACGCACGCAAAAGGGGTCTACTTCTCAACCTTGCTGGCGAAAAGGTATATGATATATACGACGCAAAAAAAGCAGACACAGAGGAGACATACGACGCAAAAAAGCAGACACAGAGGAGACCTACGACGCAACAAAATCAGTGCTGCTGAAATATTTCGAACCAAAGAAGAACACTCAATTGGACATCTACACATTCCGAATTACAAACAAACACAGGGCCAATCGCTTGATGAATATGTCACGGAACTACGTAGACTTGCCAAAAACATGTGAATTCACCAATGCCGAACATGAAATACTGACAAAAGTGATACAACACTGCCGCTCCAATCGGCTACGACGCAGGGCACTTCGTGAACCGGATAAAAACTAGACGATATACTAACTCTAGGCCGCACACTCACAATCGCAGACCAACAAGCAACGACGATGGAAAATGAATCGTTACCTGAAAAGGTAAATAAAATGCAAATACGTGGGGAACTCGTTCAACACAAACGAGACAAAAACAAACCATGCAGGCACAATATAAACCTAGAGGCCGTGGTACTATCTCAAGAGGTAGAGGGAACATAATCATTTCCAACGACAAACTTTCAGACAATACCGACCACCAAAGTATACTACCTATTTGAACAAACAAATGCTGGAACTGTGGAGGTGATTTTCCTCACCGTGGACCATGTCCAGCCAAAGGGCACAGATGCGAAAATTGCCATAAACAAAATCAATTTGAAGACCTTTGTCGTTCATGAAAACATAGTATAGCCCCGACTCAATTCAAAAGGAAACCTCTCGTCAGAACCGTAAACACCGAAGGCGAAGAAAGTGATATATACAGCTCAACAGACGACGAATATTCCTATTCGATAACAGCAAATTTAAAGATGCAGTGTCCCAGAAAATAATTTTTATTGAAAATGTAAATTTTACTCCAAACGGTCTAGATAGAGGAAAAAATGAGCCAGAAAAAATTTTATTTGAAAATATGCAGTAACCACTCTTATATTGTCGACTTAGTAATAATTCAATCTCCGTATACCTCTATAGTAAAAACTCAATACATTGTAGGTGGCGCTAGTGGAATGAATTAGAACTGCGCACCCCAAATTCAAAATGACGTTTTTCAAGGTCTATAACTGCGAAAGTGTGCGTTAGATTGGCCTGAAAAATTTAATTTGTACAAATGAGAATGTATACTTTCATATGAAAAGAAAGATTTTGAATTACAAAATTTTGTAAAATTAATTAATTTTCAGGGACACCGTCCCTTTAAACGATATCACATCCGGTCAGAAATCACCTACAACAACCATTAAACTAAACGGAAAGCAAGTTAAAATGATAATAGGTACTGGGGCAACTGTAAATATCCTTGACGAAACTACTTACATGAAAATAGGACTACCAAAGCTACATAATAGCAAAATACAACTTATGGCGTATGGAACTTCAAAATCGATCGAAAATATTGGAATGTGCCAGCTTCAGGTAGAATCAAAACAGAAATTCGACACTGACACTTTCTACGTTGTAAAAGCACTCCTCAGCTACACAACTGCATCTAGACTAGGACTTGTCAAAATAATCAACAAAATCGACACAAAGCCCAAGACGTCTAAACTTGCATCTGCATACCCAGGTGTGTTTAAAGGAATAGGAAAATACAAAGGAGGTCAAGTTAAACTCCATATTTATCATGATGTAAAGCCGGTAGCACAGCACAGTCGCCGAACGCCGTTTCATCCAAGACCGAAAGTCGAGGCAGAAGTCAAATCCCTATTAAAACAGGAAATCATAGAGAGGGTAAGAATGAACACCCCAACTCCTTGGGTGTCGCCGATAGTGACTCCACCGAAGAAAAATCCAAGTGAAATCAGACTTTGCGTCGACATGAGACAAGCAAATGTCGCAATCATGAGGGAACGGCACATATTACCGACTGTAGACGAAATTATTCATGATCTCAACGGTGCTACAGTATTCAGTAAACTAGATTTAAAATCCGGGAATCACTTGCTCGAATTGGAGGAATCATCCCGACACATCACAACCTTCTCTACACATATGGGGCTATTCAGATACAGAAGGCTTAACTTCGGAATAGTCTCTGCTTCGGAAATTATCCAGGAAACTATCAGAAAATCTATCCGAGCAGTACAAAACGCAAAGTATCTCTCTGACGACATAGTCGTGTATGGTAAAACGCAAGCCGAGCACGACGCTGCTCTACACGAAACATTCGAAGCACTTCAAAGAAATTGACTTACAGTCAACTTAAAGAAATGCGAATGCAACAAAGAGAAAATAACCTTCTTCGGCGTAGTATTTCAAAAGGAAGGAATCTCCTCTGACCCAGCGAAGGTCGAAGCCATCCATAGAGCAACTCAACCGCAGAATGTATAGTAACTACGAAGCTTCCTCGGAATGAATAACTATTCCGCAAGATGTATTAAGCACTATGCAACTATATGCGAACCATCACGCAGACTAACTCGCAAAGATATAGAATGGAACTGGGGGCCCCAACAAGAGTCAGCATTCAACGAACTAAAAGAAAAATTTTCCAGCGAGACCGTTATCCGTTACTTTAATCCACGTGATGAAATCACGATACATGTGGATGCTAGTCCCGTAGGACTTGGATCAATAATGTCTCAGAATGAACAAACTGTTGCCTACGCAAGTCGATCTTTGTCAGACGTTGGTGCTGCAACCTGGTGTTGTTGGAGATCCCCTCCTTTGTTTCATAAAAAATGTATAAAAAATGGAACAAACTTTACGCAATTTGGAGTGAATAAATAAAATTCAAAAGTCATTAGCACCATATAGCCTGTCTCCGTTGAGTATCATTATAGTAAACAGATTAGAGGCACCATATGCCATTCAAGAAATTACAATGAAGTGATCTGCTGGCAAGTTGTGAACTCATTGTGTGTTTGATGTTTAATATGGCTGAAAAATCACGCTGAATTATTTAAACTTTAGAGTAATTTTCAACATTGGAAAATTATAAAAATAATAATAATCCGGCCCGAAGGCCGGCGAAAAAAAAAATTCCGGCTCTTAAAATGGCCGATAAAAATAAAATGGTTGCTCCCTAAGTACGGTAAATGATCATCCCAGTCCCGTTTGTTTTCATTTACGAACATAGTCAACATTTGTTTCATTGTTCTGATAAACCCCTCAATTAAACCATTAGTTTGCGGCCTGTAAGGTGTCGTACGCGATTTTCTTCTGAAAAAAGTACTGATTCAAATTCACGGCACTGATTTGTATGTATCCTATCTGGACAACAAAATCTACAGATAAACTCTGTCACTAATTTATCAGCCACTACCAAAAGCAGTATGATTAAGAATCGCGTATGCTTCCATCCACTTAGTGAAGTAGTCTCCGTTTACCATGATATATCCACTAGTAATGACTTTCCGGACATTTTACAAAAACTATTAATTGTGAACTTCTTTTTGAAATTCGGACCGATACAGTCAGCAGAGTATTTACTTTTGGTATTTCACAACCTGCATTTTATGGTGACATAATTAAAACGATAAGAAGGATCAAAGATAGACAATATAACTATCGAAAATGCGTCATAATCATCAGTTGCCTTATATACCGTGGATATGATCCTAATGTCACCAGACGGACACTAGGCTTGGTACTTGACAAATCTACAGTCTTGTACCAGCACATTCATAAAACTTGCACTCTGACTGACTGTGACGACGGGACTCCATGACGGGCCCTGTCCAACCCTCTTTAGAGAAAACAGGGCCCCGATCACCTCTCCTCTCTGAATGTCATACATGAGCACGAATTATTCGGATTTGGAGACGCAATAATGGATGTAAAAGGTTTTCCCATTTGTGATTTAACCACACCAAAGGGTGACGTTTTCCCATTGTTGAATTAAACACACCAAAGGGTGTCGAACTAATTAATTCTCCATTTCAAAAGAAAAGTAAATATTCCTTCTATTTCACTTTTCTCTCCTGTATTTAATTCTTCGCCTATCTCCTTTGCCTCTTCCTGGATACTGGATAATGTCAGCCTCTTTGACCCCTTGATACATATCATGGTAATCATCTAAGTATCCATTACTGATGCACATACCTGATGCTTCAATCCAGCCTCATTACACGGTTACTCAATATGACGAGGTATGTATTTCTTCAACAGGTTCGCATGGAGTAACTTCTCTTAACCCTTGACATTGTAATCTGAAGCACCTACCTTCTCCGTACATACTGGTATGTTGTGTTCATTTCTGTATCTTTCGTGCATAATTCTTTCAGTATTGTCATTGGTCCCCTTACTGACCTTCCATACATTTAATTTTGTGCTCTATTGTGAGTGCTGTTGAGATTATCGTCAGGATCTTCTTAACTCATTTGTGTCACACTTATGCCCTTTGCCGTGTGGAGCTCGTAAAAAAGTTCCCCGCGAGGGGTTTGACAGTAAGTGTTTTGAATATACTTCCCTGACATTGTCGCCATAGCACTTTCTATATAGACATAACGTCAGACAGTGCATGAATTTTATATATTTTCATTTCCATGCTTCATAAGCATCGACGGCGGGTGCGGCTAGCCAACAGGGGATGCTTACTCCTCCCGGGCACCTGGTCCCACCTCTAGCTTGCTAGGGGTCCGTCGATGTTTAATTTTGTGCTCTATTGTGAGTGCTGTTGAGATTATCGTCAGGATCTTCTTTAACTCATTTATACGAATGGCGAAAATTCCTAAACTTTCCTGTTTTGCTTCACGGTAGGCAAACAGCATTGCATCAACATATTTATCTCAGTCTTTTGGTACTCATTTTCCTTAGCATGCTTTTCAGAGTACCATTAAATATCTCTACAAGTCCATTGTACTGGGGATAAGGTGTTGTACTTAATTGCTTCATGGACAATAACCTGCTTACTTCTTTCATCACACCTAGATGTAAATTGTGTACCTAAGTCGGTAAGTATTTCCCCAGGTACTCCAAGTCTACTGAACATAGTTACCAGAGCTTCCGCTACTCTCTCGACTTCAATTTCTTTCAATGGAACGGCTTCCGGATATCTAGTTGCAGAATCGACCAGCGTCAAAATATACCTGTTTCCTCTCTCAGTAACAGGTGCGATCGGTCCAACAAAGTATGCCGCAACCCTGTCAAAAGGTGTTGAAATCAAAGGCATTTTCTCCAGTGGCACCTTTGCTTCCTTTCCTTTAGGAAATCTTTCTGGCAATTATCACACGATTTGCAAAATCTATCGACATCTCCACTTACTCCTGGCCAATAAAATTGCTGTAGTATCTTTTCTCTGGTCCTTTTCACTCCCATGTGACCTGATAAAATTCCCTCATCACACTATAACAAATATGGATAATGACCATATCCCTGTATACAGCACAAAATCGATAATTCAGAAAACGAAGGCATACACGATCAGGATAAAACAGGAACCAAAGCAAACACACAAAAACCCTCCTCCACATGAAAAGAAGCGAACTCCCGATACGGGAGTGAGACCATTTCTATATTTTTTCGGAACACAAACCTGTTTATATACTTGTTTGTTCCCTGCCTGAGGTACAAGATACCTCTCTTGTACATAAATCTTACCTCGTCTCCATTTTCCAAATGTTTTACTTCTTTTTTTCTCCGCAAAATCTCTATATTCTTTTAAAGTATCATCACTGCCCTGCTCAGTGATTAAATCTGTCATATTGACTTCATCCATTGGACTACTTCAATTCCCTTCGGCACAGTCCTCTTATCATTTCTGTTTTCTCGTTTCAACGGCATGTCCTTCAATGACCTCACATTGCACATCTATCCGACTATCATCGTCGGTGCTTTTCTCTTCCCAGTAAACATCAGGGTCATCTGGCGCTCTGACTCCCGGTATGTTCCCTTAGATAAGATCATAAACCGGATTTTTTATGCACAGTGCTCTCACATTACCTTTGTAATATGGAGTATCAAAATAAATTTCTGCGACTGAGAATTGCTTCCTGGTACCGTCAATCAGGATACAATATTTCTTATCTTATAGCTTTATCACAGCGCTACTACAGCCACTGTCTCTAAAGACACTTACCTTTTAATCGCAATTCAACCCACCATAACTGGCATTTTGTTTTCACCATTTTCTTTGTAGGCAGTTGTAAAACAAAGGAGGGGATCTCCAACAACACCAGGTTGTAGTACCAACAGCAAAACCCCAAAACATCCAATGCAAAAAACAAGCAGACAAGCACAGAAAGAGACGCGTAAGGGACAAGGAACGTCAACGCACAACACAGAAACATCAAGCACAAAGGACTACACATAAACCAACGAGACCAATGGGCAACCGGTGCCGACTTAGGACGGTCATCTGCCATGGAAATAGCAGAAGGTATGGTTATCCTGGATTACGTGCGCACAACCCTCCCACTTATCCAATTACCCAGAGGTCTCGAAGAACGCACAATTATGGTGTAAAACAATCTCCTCACTGTCAGATGACCACTCACAAACAAGACCGCAAAACGCAGGGGCCCAAGCAACACATCTGAATATGTAAATGGATATAAAAAGAGGGCGTACGTAATACAATCCGTGCTCTGCCGCCGCGAGCTCATGTATGTTATCACCCGAGGAGTCCGACTGACATTCAGAGCGGACAGGTGGTCGGGGCCCTGTCTTCTCTAAAGAGGTTTGGACAGGGTCCGTCATGGAGTCCCGTCGTCACAGTCAGTCAGAGTGCAAGTTTTAAGAATGCGCTTGTACAAGACTGTAGATTGGTCAAGTACCAAGCCTAGTGTCCGTCTGGTGACATTAGGATCATACCCACGGTATAAAAGGCGTTTGATGATTAGATAGTGATGTTGTCTATCTTTGATCCTTCTTATCTTGTTCATAATGTCACCATAAAATGCAGGTTGTGAAATACCCAAAGTAATATACTCTGTTGCCTGTATTGGTCCGAATTTCAGAAGAAGTTGACAGTAATTTTTGTAAAATTTCCAGAAAGTCTTTACTAGTTTGTGAAAGCGAAAACCTTGTCCTAAAAGTTTCTTTGTAAATTTCTACTATGAAAATCCAAAACATCAGTACATGTTCTAGCATACCGGATGAGCTGTGAAATATAGATACCATAGGACGGTAATCTAGGAACATCACCGTCAAGCCAGGGGAAATTTACTATGTTAAATCCAAAATCATCTCTTTTGTCATACACACTTGTATGGATCTCTCCATTAACAATTTTGAGATTTAGGTCCAAAAATGGTGTTTCTGTGTTTGAAACGTTTGCCTTGTTTAGAATCAATTCTTGTGGATAAATAACATTTTTATATTTCTCAAAAACAGGATTGTCGATAGCAAGAATATCATCCAGGTACCTAGAAGTACCAATGAAACATTTCACTTCGTCATTTTTTTTTTTTTTTTGTTTGAAGATTTTGGATAAATTCCTTTTCATACGTGTATAAAAATAAATCTGCAACAAGAGGCGCACAATTAGTACCCATTGGAATCCCTACAACCTGCTTGTAGAGTTTCTCACCAAATCTTACATAAATATTGTCCAAAAGGAAGGACAAGGCAATACACAGGTCACCACATGTCCATGGTTTGTATGATTTGTAATCTGTAGCGGAAAAGAAACCCTTCGATTCAGAAGTACAAATATAAGTTTTCCCCTCTCGATCAAAACACCATTTAATCAGTTTGGACAGTCGATCATTTATTTTGTAGTGAGGAAGCGTGGTGTACATATTAGAAAAGTCGTATGAAGATATCGTATTTGCTTCAAAATTTCTTGATTTCATTTTATCAATCACATCCCCTGAATTTTTAATAGACCAAAAGAAGTTTACGCCATTCCTGTTCATGACAGTTTCACAGTATTTTGTAACAATCGGGATATTTTCCACTTTCTTGTCCCGATTTAAACATGACCTTCCTTCATCCTTACCTTTTCATTTTCTATTGATAGCCTCCTCTCTGAGACTGACTATCCCTTTTATTACCATAGTCATCTTGATAACCTCGCGGTCTTGGAATCCTTACTTGTTTAGATTTCAGGAAGGTACATTCTCTTGTAATGTGACCTTTTCTCCCACAATCATAACATGTCTTCCTTTCCATAACTGAACCCGGGCCCTGTATTTCAACCTCACTACCAACACTTACCTGATTTGGTCTAAGCTAAATCAGTTATTTCATTGACGCTTTTAGGACTTCTATCTCTCAGAGAGAGTTCTAAATGTTTGCTAATAGCCTGTAGAAATTGCTCAAAACGGTAAATCCTTAAAGATACAGTGTCCCTGGAAATAATTTCTTATTGAAAACCTAAAAAAGTTATTCCAAAGGCTTAGGATAGATGAAAATAGAAGCCATAAAAAGTTTTATTCGAAAATATTCAGTAACGACCCCAATATTATCGATATTTTAATAATGAAATTTCCACATACCTCTATTGTGAATAGGTAGCGCTAGTTGAATGAATTAGAGGTGCGCACCCCAAATTCAAAATGACGTTTTTAAACGTCTATAACTGCGAATGTATGCGTTAGATTCGCCTAAAAAATTGAATTTATACAAATGAGAATGTATACTTTAATATGAAAAGAAAGATTCTGCATTTCAAAATTTTATAAAATTTAGTTAATTTTCAGGGACACCGTCCCTTTAAGACCATCAAAAGTTAATTCCGTCTTGGATAAAGTCATCCTGCGAATTAAATAATTTTCTATCCTAACTGCAAAGTGACCAACAAATAAGAAACAAAGTTTCTTTCAGCATTCAGTACACAGCTTACAATTGGCACACAACCGTTCTTTCTTCAGAGCTGCATACTGCCCAACTCTCAATACTGATTCTACGTCCTTTCTCGTCTACAGCTTTTCGTTGAATGATTCTCTCTGTCATTGTCTTGCAAATTTCCCTCACTCTTTCACATGGTACAATATACACATGTCCAATATCAATATGTTCTAGACCACAAAAATACATGAGAAAATGTTCATTAGTATTAGAGGAACTTCTTATACAGAGCGGAACACCGTTTTGCTTTGGAAGTTCAGATCTAGGAAGCAGTCTTCCTTTTAAAATCAGTATAAAGAACACCAGCGTGATCATGGAATCAGTCTTTCCATTCAACATAATTAATAAAATTACAATGAGTATAGGCCTGCATTATATTCGTACCAAAATATACTATGTTCCTTTACGGAAGTAACACGAAATCTACGAATATACGAAGGAACTCACATATACCGACACAAGTTCCCCAGAATACAGACTACAAGGAGTCATCTTGGACATTTCTACTTTTCGTTTATTTCAAGCAGTTAGATAAAATAAATCAGAGGAGAAAACAAACCGTCCTTTTATTAAAGTAAGGTTTGCTAACAAAGGTATTGATAAATTGAATCTTGGTCAAATTTTGAATCACAGAAAAAATCCCACAATATTTCAAAAGAAAACAAAGGAGGGGATCTCCAACAACACCAGGTTATAGCACCCACGGTAAAACACCCAATGCAAAAACACAAAGCAGACAAGCACCCGAGGAGTCCGACTGACATTCAGAGAGGACAGGTGGTCGGGACCCTGTCTTCTCTGAAAAGAAACGCCTTGTATTTCCTATAGCTACACACCAACAGTAGCGTCTAAAATTTACAATTACAAACGATTCTTGCAGTGTATTGATTTAAGTTATCCCTCACTGCATCCACTCCCTTGCGAATGTTCTTCATCGGATTTCAACTATTCTCCTTGTGGACACGTAATTACTGGTGACCTTAGTATAGTCAAGAACGACAAGTTGAGGGAAGTGTTCAAAAAGGGTCCAAAATACAGAGAAAGTAGGTCCTTTACATGGAACCAAAATGTCACAATTATCATGTGAGGAATATGCAAGATGTTGGGCAAAGAAAGAGGATGTACAGCTCGACACCCTTTCCGAATAGATAAAATCCATCAGAGGGTTACTTTTATCTAGAATTTACCGATTAAAACCAACTGTGAATACTAGATTCGAGTCTATCTTTAAACACCCTGATGTTATCACAGAGCATACTTACCTCCAAGAACATTATGTCATCACACCAGCAGACAAAGCCTCAAATAATTAGACATTTACTTGCAAAAAGTACTAATTCGACAGTCTAGTTAAGAGATGGGTTTACATTCGACACCTTCAAATCCCATTTACACCCTAATAAACCTTTCTGCCTCTGAAATAATAGAAAATCACAAATAAGCTCTTGCTTCCTTTGGCTTCAACATTAACAATTTAGATTTATCATACTTGTAAGTTAAAGAAGATCCTGACGATAATCTCAACAGCACTCACAATAGAGCACCAAATTAAGCATCGACGAACCCCTAGCAAGCTAGAGGTGGGACCAGGTGCCCGGGAGGAGTAAGCATCCCCTGTTGGCTAGCCGCACCCGCCGTCGATGTTCATGCACAAAAATGAAAACAATATATAAAATACATACACTGTCTGAGGTTATGTCTATATAGAAAGTGCTATGGCGACCACATCAGGGAAAAATATTCAAAACACTTACTGTCAAACCCCTCGCGGGGAACTTTTTTACGAGCTCCACACGGCAAAGGGCATAAGTGTGACACAAATGAGTTAAAGAAGATCCTGACGATAATCTCAACAGCACTCACAATAGAGCACCAAATTAAGCATCGACGAACCCCTAGCAAGCTAGAGGTGGAACCAGGTGCCCGGGAGGAGTAAGCATCCCCTGTTGGCTAGCCGCACCCGCCGTCGGCATTTTAGGCATACCTAAAATGCATAAGAATCCGTTTCATCGCTGGTTCCTCAAAATCTTCTACCAAATCTGTATCGATCTTACTCACAAAAGTTTTATCTGAAATCAAATCTGGGCTTAAAAAATATTGTTCGACAGTATGTTCTCGTAGTGGTATCAATCAGATGTGGATTTTAAAGAATTCGAAGGAATTTTTAGAACGTCTGAAATCTACTCATGATAGTGGTGTCCATTCGATCAAAGCCTTTGATTTTTCGACACTTTACACTAAAGACTCGCAAAAATTACAAGTAAGAACGGCAATCGCAAATACAAATTTCCAATGGGGACCAATTGTGCCCCACTCCTTGCCGACATTTTCCTTTACTCGTACGAAGCTGAATTCATTCAATCTCTGGTCTCTGAAGGGAAAAGATACTTAGCTTCTGACTTTAACTTCACTTACAGATACATAGACGATGTGTTGTCCATCAATAATCCAAAATTCGCGGATTACCTGAGCAGTATCTATCCTTCGGAGCTTGAAGTCAAAGAAACCACAGAGACAAATAATTCAGCATCCTATTTGGACATAATGTTGTCCTACGACACTGATGGTCACATGAACACCTCACTCTATGACAAACGTGACGACTTCAATTTCAGCATTACAAACTTTCCTTTTCTGAGTAGCAACATCCCTTCATCGCCTGCTTATGGCGTGTTCATATCTCAGTTGATACGCTATGCCAGAGCAAGTACCAAATATACGGATTTTGTTCTGAGAGCTAGGCGTCTTTCAGATAAGCTTCTCAGTCAGGGATATGTTTGTGACCGACTGACATCGTCGCTGATGAAGTTCTACGGTCGATATGGGGAACTCGTCATACACTATGATGTTCCACTCTCAGGAATGGTGGATGATATTCTGTCATAGACCATTTGAACCATCCAACCAAAGATTGTACTATATATCTTCCAAAATGGAAGTAACCGGATGTGACAGTTCTACCGAATTGAAGCGACGGGTGTTGCATGCAAGCAGGAGATGCTTACTCTTCCTGGGCACCTGGTCTCACTCCCCTATCGGGAATTCGCTTCTTTTCATATGGTGGAGGTTTTTGTTTGTTTGCTTTTGTTCCTGTTTTGTCCTGATTTTGTATGCCTTCGGTTTCTGATTTTTGAATTATCGATTTTGTGCTGTATACAGGGATATGGTCATTATCCATATTTGTCATTATTGTTGTTAACTATGACAAAACATACTTTCTTAAAGAAAAGTCCGATTCTGAAAATAAGTACACTGAAACAGATATCATTCAGATGTTTAACTTTCTGATCGACAACATTTTTGTGATGTTTGGAGGAAACGTCTTCCAGCAATTGTCGGAATTCCAATGGGGACCAATTGTGCCCCACTCCTTGCCGACATTTTCCTTTACTAGTACGAAGCTGAATTCATTCAATCTTTGGTCTCTGAAGGGAAAAGATACTTAACTTCTGATTTCAACTTCACTCACAGATACATAGACGATGTGTTGTCCGTGAATAATCCAATAATCGGATTACCTCAGCAGTATCGATCCTTCGGAGCTTGAAGTCAGAGAAACTACAGAGACAAATAATTCAGCATCCTATTTTGACATAATGTTGTCATACGACACTGATGGTCGAACCCGCAACCGGAAGTGGAGTTTTACTGCCATACGCGAATAGCGGCTTGGATTCCTTCGTCGACGTGCAGATTACATTTTGACGCTGTAGAGCCTCCCACTGCGCTCGATCCATTTCATTGCAGGTAGCTCCCGAATCTATGACTGCAGACAAATCTATGCCTCCTATGTTGACGCATACTGAGTCAATACCATCACGCTGCGAATCTACTTTATAAATAACCAAAAATGCATATTTATTTTCCCCATCTCGTTCATTCTGTGTTATCTGGCGGACTTCCTTTTTCCCTTTACTACCGCCATCGTTAACCCTTTTTCTTGCAACAAGATTCAAAATGTCCCTCAATTTTTCAGTAATTGCAAGATTTCTAATCGCTGGACAAGAGGAATGTTTTAAGTTTGTGACCTTTATTGCCACAGTTGAAACATGTAATGTTACTATTAGCACTGGGCTTTGATACTGAACCCTGTCCTCGTTTCCGACGTCTTTCATTTTTCCTTCCGAAATTTCATTCCATAGCTTTGGCTTGTCTGTCTGATTGTTCTATAGCCCTAGCTGTCATTTGTAAGACTTCGGCCCTTCTCCAGTAACTTGCGACGAAGATGGTGCAATACACATTTCTCATTGATCTGGTCTCTTGATCTGGTCAGACAGTGCATGAATTTTATATATTTTCATTTCCATGCTTCATTAACATCGACGGCGGGTGCGGCTAGCCAACAGGGGATGCTTACTCCCCCGGTCACCTGGTCCCACCTCTAGCTTGCTAGGGGTCCGTCGATGTTAAATTTTGTGCTCTATTGTAAGTGCTGTTGAGATCATCGTCAGGATCTTCTTTAACTTATTTGCTCATTGACTGCATCTGCATCACCAAAATCACAAGTTTCGGACTGTACTCTGAGACGTGTTATAATGTTAAACGTCTTTAAATTCAATAGCATCATTTAAAACCTGATAAATTTTCAGCATGGACCAGACATGCACGTTTCGGGTACTAAACCCTCGTCAGTGATCCTTAGTCTAAACAATGTAATATGGCCAAAAAATATGAAAATTCAGTCCAAAAATGTACCAAAAGACGTAGCAGAATGGGTGGGATATGATGCTACAGGACCCACGTTTTAGAAACTTCAAGAAATTTTGTAACAGAAAATTTCAAATGCGTTGAAGACTGTTCTACACTTTCTGCTGGAGATTGTGTAATCTTGCGGAAAACATGCCTTTCAAAGGGAATGTTCACTTGGGGGGTGAAACGTTTATTTCGCGTTTTAGCATTTTGTCATATGCAGTGTCACCTTCCTCACCTTGTTCTGAAGTAAGTGTGAAAAATATATCCTGTACCCTGGAACCGGCTGTGTGTAACAGCAGGGCCTACCTTTGCTCCAGCTGACTGACCCCTTTCCCCCCCTGCATATAGTTCGAATGACCTCAGCCATCGCTTCCATCGTGTACCAATGATATTGGTGTCCTCAACACTGAATGACTACTTTACTGCCATTTTTACATTGGTCAATTCCTACACTAAACTATTCGCTCTTGCAAAACTTCGCATACACTACACCTGGGTCCTGTAGCATCATATCCCAGCCATTTTGCTACGTCTTTCGGTATATTTAGGACATCATTTTCACAGATATTGGTCATATTATATTGTTTAGATTGAGGATCGCTGACGAGGGCTTATTTCCCGAAACGTGCATGTCTAGGTCCATGCTGTACATTTATCTGCTCTAAAATGATGCTAATGAATTTGAAGACGTTAAACATTTGTACCACTTGGTGATGGACCAAGAGTCCGCGAGGGCACATGTAGCCAAGTTTGATCAATTTCGGTTGGTCGTTTCTTCAAACAGATTTGAAAATTTCAGGTTTACAAAATGATCTCAAATTTCTAAAACCTGGGTCCAGTAGCATCATATCCCAGCCATTTTGCTACGTGTTTCGGTATATTTAGGACACAATTTTCACAGATTTTGGTCATATTTCATTGTTTAGATCGAGGATCACTGACCGAGGGTTTATAACCCGAAACATGTATGTCTGGTCCCATGCTGTAAATTTATCTGCTCTCAAATGATGCTAATGAACTTGGAAGACATTAAACATTCAGTACCATAACTAATTCTTTTTTTTTTTTATTTTGGTCATGGTACATACATATAGACGAATGCATTGGCAATCGTATTTTGAAAACAAATGTAGAACTTTCAACTAAGTTTTAATACCGAAAATATTTGTTTAACAGAAGTTCAACACCTTTGAATGTATATGAATTTTATCCTACTTTCCGAAAATGAGTATATACATCAATGACCGAATGATGAAGTAAATATCTTAGTGAAGAAGATGCAATGTCCATATTGAAATACAAGTATTATGAAATATATATATATATGTACTACTATAAAATTTCAGGTCACCTACTTGACAAAAACCTAGACAGTTTTCCGGAACTTCTCTTTATTTTTGATTGCAAAACCGAGATATTTACTTGAATTTGTTTGAAAAGTAATTTTTCCTTTCCACCTTATACATAGAAATTGCGGAAAAAAATTAAAAACATCGGTTGTGCAAAGTTTTGTTATCTTTGTCCGTCCTTTCGTTATTGAATGTTTCTCTTTCAGTAAAGAATTAATATAAAGTGAATTGTATATTTTGAATAACGGCATATCTTAAAGCTATATTAGCTGTCAACGGCTAAAATTATTTTCTTGCAAAAAGTCTCTTAATACATTCTAATTGTTATTAAAAGATGATACACAAGTCATCCGAGGTAAAATAAACATTTTACATAAAGAAACTCAGCATGAAAAGTACGTCTTTAGAGCTGTCTGCACTACGATGCCTGGTTAATTATACTTCGGCAACTAAATCCGATCTCCGCCGAGTGACCACATGTGCTATGTTAAGATAAATCAGGTCAAATCCCGTGCAGACGTGAACAGCTAATTAACGACTTTTATCTATGAAAACTGAGCTCTATGTGATCTGCAATGTAAAGTCTTGTGTAATGTGAATATAGATTGTCCTTATTCTGCCATCTTAAGGTATCCGTTGTACAAATAAATATCAAGTGTATTATATAGTTAGAATCATGGCATATTTGTACCTAAATATACCTAACACAACATAAGTAATGGTTTTTATCATCCAAAGGTCAACATGCCGACCGTCACTCAAGCCACGGAAAATATCGAGACACTGCCGAAGATTACCGAGTTAATGTTAACACTGTTTAAATGGACGAGACGTCCGCGAGATCTTCATTTGTACATTGGATACGTTAATCTCTGAATCAATGAAATAAATACGATCTTTCCTTAAAGGGACGGTGTCCCTGAAAATTCATCAATTTTACAAAATTTTTGAATGCAAAATCTTTCTTTCATATGAAAGTATACATTCTCATTTGTAGAAATTCAAATTTTCAGGCGAATCTAACGCATACATTCGCAGTTATAGACCTTTAAAAACGTAATTTTGAATTTGGGGTGCGCAGCTCGAATTCATTTCACTTTGCCACCTAATCGCCATGTTATGAACTATTTGTAAAGCGAAATGACTTTCACTATTTTGTTATTCTGTTCGAGTTGTCTCCATCATCTTAATTCTGCTTTTTCGGCTCCAATAAATCGGAGTGAACTTTTACAAACGTGTTTAACATCCTTTATGGTGGTTTCTTTTTTCGTTGGGCGGGTCCCTTGTTTTAGGTGAGCGCAAACTCGTCGTAGGTCTGGGCATTCTTCTTGGATAGCTAACCAGGTTGAACGTGTAGCATAGGGAAAACGCATGTTGTTATGGGTGTCATCGCATATGTCTGTTCTTAGAACAACAGACTCCTCAGATTCCGAAATGAAAGAGCAGATTTGGCAAGTTGGGTTTGAACAGTCTGGTGCGTTTCGACTCGCGAAGTCAGAAGGCAAGATAGCGGCTCCTGCGGCATGTCTAATAGAACAAAGTTGACACTCTTGGACTGACGGAAAATTCACCGCGACACAGCTTCTCGAACGCTTGAACGCATGGCTTACTATCGGTGATTATGCACGGCTTCAGGTCGGATTGAACAATATACGGACTAAAGTGTTTAATGGCTGTCGCAATGAAAAGGGCCTCGATTTCGCAAGGGATCCATGTGAGTTGGCGCTGACGTAACTTTGCGCTAAAGAAGCCTGCGACTAAAGGAGCTGATAAGATAAGGCGTAAAATCTGCCCTGAAAAAGTGGAATTTTCAAAATAGGAACTTCAAAAAAATTCTTTCACAAAATTGATGCCAGTTCTTGGTTTCATCATAATCAGCAGTTGCATAAGATTTATCATGCATAGTTTTCCTAAATTTTGGGGCAAAATATGTCTTTTTTCTATAGAAACCAATGGAAAATGGAAAAGTTTTTTAAAACACTGTTCCCCCCTCAGCTACAGAACGCCACTTTTACAGAAAATATATATCACTAATACATATCTTTTGACAAAGTGGGGTTCTGTAGCTAAGGGGGGAACGATGCCCCAGAGACAAAAAACTGAAAAAGGGAGGGGGGGGGGGGCTTTTTACAACTCTGTGTTTAAGGCCATAATATAAGCAAAATTAGATTTTTTCCCTTTTAATGTCAATCATTTATTTATTCTAAACATGTTCACATGAAATGCACAAGATTTTGGAATGAAATAAACAGGAGTGTGCAGTTTATTTCTACACAATGTGTATTTCACGGTAAAATGCCTACATTGTAGTCAATGAATACGAAATACAACCATATTTCAGACTCAAGATTTTAAAATTTATGGCAAAAATTGATACCAGTCTTTTGAATTTAATTTCTAGTATCTTGTTCAGACTATCATTATGTTTTAAAGTTTATAGATATATCCCACCTATCCTGCTACGTCTTTCGGTACGCTTTTTCGACATAGTAACTTTCATACTTTTTGGCATATTACATTGTTTAGATTTGAGGATCACTGACGAGGGTTAAGTACCCGAAACGTGCATGTCTGGTCCATGCTGCCAATTTATCTGTTCTTAAATGATGATATTCAATTTGAAGACGTTTAACATTTATACCACTTGGTGAGTGTCACTGCTGGTGGACCAGGAGTCCCCGAGGGCACATGTAGCCAAGTTCGATCAATTTCGGTTGATCGTTTCTTCAACGCATTCTAAAATTTCTGTTATCAAAATTTCTTGAAATTTCTAAAACGTGGGTCCTGTAGCATCATATCCCACCTATCCTGCTACGTCTTTCGGTACGCTTTTTCGACATAGTAACTTTCATACTTTTTGGCATATTACATTGTTTAGATTTGAGGATCACTGACGAGGGTTAAGTACCCGAAACGTGCATGTCTGGTCCATGCTGCCAATTTATCTGTTCTTAAATGATGCTATTCAATTTGAAGACGTTTAACATCCATATTAGCCAGATTGTTCTTAATTTTCAACGTTTTTTGATCGATATTAGCTTCTTTTCAACATGGCTACCCCCTACTCTTTAGACTGTAATTTAAGTATCTAGAAATAAGCTTACCAAAATAAAAGTTGTATGAGGAATCTCCAAATACATTACATTTTAGTAATTATCAAGTTTTTCTTGCATACAGATCATTATGTAGAAGAAATACTTGACGAGATTCAGGGCTAAATACAGCCCTTATCTTATCAGCTCCTTATGCTTTCCCCGAGAGACATACAGGGTAGCACCAAGTCCGAATCTTTTGACAGATCCGTCTGTCACAATCCAAAGTTGGTCCTCAGGTTTAGGTAACGTTACAGATTGAGCAGAGGATAGCCCTTCCTTGGCTATTTTGAAAGAGCGGAGCAGGTCATCGGACCATGTGACCTGATCTTTCGACTGTTTGCCGGCGGTTTCGTTTTCAAGAGGAGAAACTAGAATTGCACAGTTTGGTAGCACTCTGGCTAAGATTTTGTAGGCGCCGATGTATGAGCCGAGTCCATTCACAGTTGTAGGTGGAGCGCAGTTAGCCAAAGTAGCGATTCTGTGTGGGCTGGCGCGAATTGACCCAGCTTTCCATATCCAACCCAACATAGTTGTGGACTTAGGAGCAATGTAGGTCTTGCTAGCTGATAGGTTGATGCTGCATTTACGTAGGGACTGAAGAACACTACTCCAGTTATTCAATAGTTCATTAGGACTATTTCTTCCACAATATAGGTCGTCTGCTAGTTTAACGACGATTCCCTCCTGAACTAAGTCGCCCAGCACACGGCACATAAGCTCTTCGAGAGCCGTCTCGGAACCCGGCATTCCCATTGCACATCTCGAGTATGCAAGAATTCCTTTAAAAGGAGTGACTACTCCACAGTACTTTGCAGATTCTTTGGTCAGGGGTATTTGGTAGAAGGACTTTGCTAGATCCGACACGATGAGATATTTCCATTTCCCGATTAGTCGAAGTGTGGAGTCGACATAAGGTAGCAATGAGGGTTGCGGTTTGCTATATTTTCCCACATCACCGAAGGAGGTACATGTAACAAGCCGGAAGCAACCGTTACTTTTTTGACAAGGAAGGAAGGATTAAGATACTCAACAGAGATTCCAAGATCCTCAGGCTTTTGGAAGACCCCTAGTTTTTCTAAGTCATCGAACTTTTGTTGTAATTCAAGGAGTTGATTCCTCGAATATTGAGGGATGCGCCCCTTTCTTTGGGGAGGTTGTACTGGACCCATATTAACATGTGCTACGAAATGTCCCGCTGCGCCGTTATAACCTTTGAAATTTGGGTCGAAGACGTCGTCGTAATCTGCCAGTAGGGTAGAAAATTTGGATTTAATGTCTGTAGGTAAAATGTTAGCCTCATCGAGATGAACGGATGCAGAGTGTAAATTGACATAATTAAGCTTGTGATTAGGTTTCTGGGGCGGTATGGTGCGAGTGTCCGGTAAGTTTCCAGACGTTACGTCAGTGAGTCTCACTTGACAAAAATGTTCATTACTGCGCAGTGACTGTGGTTCCGATGTTAGATTAGGAATGCGAATCCTGCCTGAAATGCTGGATATAAGAGTAGGAGGGGGCCATAAAGCACTGTCTTTTGTGTTATCTCGCAATGTAGAGTTCGTTCGCGGTTCCAGAGCTAATAGTTGTTCATCTATAGCTAGATCTCTAGGGATATCGACCTCAATGTATTCCCCTGGCCAGATGGTAGTCTGTGTAGATGGAGCCCTTACTACAAGCGCACGTCGGATGGTGTGTACAGATGTCTCATTCGGGAGGTTCTGGGGTGAACCATATGACCAAACGGTGCCGTCAGAGAGTGAGATTTGGCTTTTAGCAGGTCGTATTGTGATATCATTTTTTGCCATGAACGGGATGCCTGCAATTACCTCGACATCTAAGTCTTCTACAACGAGACCTTCAAAGTAGAACGAGTGACCCTCTCGTGACAGCGAAAAGCGAGTTTCTCCCACCACCTTCAATGGTGAAGAACCATCTGCTTTGTGAGCAGATTGCGAGCTATGCAATACATGTAATCCGAGCCTAGACGCAAGCGATTTCCTAATCATGTTACCCGTGGCACCACTATCTATGATGATTTTTACTGGGATGTGGTCATGAAAAACCTGAAGGTACGGTGACTGGCACACTTTGACTCGGTATGTACCATAATGCGACTCCGAAACTACAGGATCGACCAAATGGGAGGGGTTATCCTGTGCCTGTTCCTCGTGTTCCTCGGATTCATCATCTGCCTGATTGTCTAGGATGTTAGCTATCTGTCTAGCTTTGACCATGTACTTTTTGTCTTAAGGAGGTAAAAATTACACTGCCTCAGAAAATGGTCGTGACGGCGGCCAGCTTGTTTGCAGCTTATAGTGGACAAGAAACTTGTCGTCGGGTAGAGGTATTGCGGGTATTTACTGGTGGGCGAGTAGGTTTAGTAAGAGTGGCTCTTAAAGACTTCGCGTCTTCAACAGATCGCAGTTCGTCGAGCAAGGAGTTTAGTGCTTGAGAGATTTCAGGTTTTATAGACGCAAGGGTTCGGGTTCTGTTCCATATCTGTTTTACTAGACGGGGGAGATTTGGATTGATCAAACGTAACCAAGTGAGAATTACCATGTTTTCAAGTGTAGGAGACATTTCCTCGTCCTCCGTCATAGCGACACCATGATGAGTGACCTGACTTTCCCTTTTCAATAATGAATCTTCCACGAATGCCATCAGTCGTTGATACAAGTCCTCTGGTCTTTCCTCATGAGAGAGCTGAATATTGTCAAAGTCTAGGAAGTGCCCACCAGTAGATTGAAAGCCAAAGTGTTGCCTTATCAATTGCCATATCCAAATTTATCCATTCTAGTGATGTAGAATTTTTTACTATAGAGTTTCTTGAAATTATGGGACAAAAGTTTGCGATCTGACCCAACATTAGTTCCAATAACCTTAGCTTTTGGTCCCTTGTTTTGCGATTAGGAACGTCTTCATCCGTCGTCGATCAACCCAAGATGTGGGGACGTTCTCGACTTCTTTTCCCATCTCGCATCGTCTGTCAAAAAGGGTGCAAAGTTAGGATCGAGGGCTAAAATGTACAGGAGATTTTGTCTCCAGTTTTCGAAGCTATTTACAGTTTCTACTTTCGATAGTTGCCATTGTTTTGGTGCCCTAGGAGTTGTTGTCATTTTGTTGGGAACCTGGAGACGCCTGGTTCGTTAGGCGACGCTGCCACCACGCCAAGAAGAAGGAAAACACGTTTGTAAAAGTTCACTCCGATTTATTGGAGCCGAAAAAGCACAATTAAGATGACGAAGACCACTCTGTCGTGCCCACTCCTATCCGTCCGCCAAACATACCGCTTACCATAAGTCAACCTTTGTGCTCTACCGATAACCTGGAAAGTGCCGATATAGGCTCAGATCTACCCGTGGTTGAGCATAGGGCCGATACTCACCTACCTAGCCTACCCGCTCAGTCATCCCATGAAACATTGGCTTCGAACGCCAATATACCAGTGAGACCAAAACGTACTTGCAGTGCCCCTAAACGTTTCGAGGACTATGAATTGTATTAGTTTTTATGTTATTGTAGTGTATAGGTACTTAAGTAAGTACAGGGCATAATAATCCCTTTTGGTGTCTTATTGTAACTGTATTAATGATATAATTCTTCTTAACTAGTCAGAGTTCTATAATTATAATCATCTATACATGAGATAAATACTCTTCTTCTTTGACAAAAATCATCATAATTGGTGCATTATGTATGGGGCAGAATAATCCCCTTATGTTCGAGGGTAGTCCAACCCTATGAGAACATATTAAGTGTATTATCTTTGTTTTGTTCAACAAAATGCAATTTATTCTTCATAATTTGAAAGAAAAAGTGGTGACGCCATGGTATGAACTATTTGTAAAGCGAAATGACTTTCACTATTTTGTTATTCTGTTCGAGTTGTCTCCATCATCTTAATTGTGCTTTTTCGGCTCCAATAAATCGGAGTGAACTTTTACAAACGTGTTTCCTTCTTCTTGGCGTACAATATTTTGAGTTTTTACGATAGAGGTATATGGAGATTTAATTATTCAAAAAACCGACAATATTAGGGTCGTTACAGCATATATTCAAATAAAACTTTTTATGGATCATTTTTTCCTCTCTCTAGACCCTTTGGAATAAATTTTACGTTTTCAATAAAATTTATTTTCAGGGACACTGTATCTTTAACACATGTTCATGTGCATGTTGGAATCGGTAATGTTCACTGACCAAATTTAGCTTCAATTCTTTATTTCTTGTAACAATGTTACATTGATATTACATTTTATAAACATATGCAAAAATAAATATAGTTTCAGGGGTCGTCAGGCTTACACATGTTATACAATTGTGATATTACAAATATATTTATCATTGTGATACGAGGTTTGCTCTCAAGACAAATGCAGATTTTATAAATTTTCCAAAATTACACAAAACTTTGATATTCTGAGAACTCGGCAGTTGAAAAAGTTTAAATACTGATGGTCTAGTCTATAAGTGGACATATCCATCTTTCTTCTACCTCATTTCTATTAGAAGTCACCACCCTGACCTTAAAACAAGCCTTTATTGATAAGCTTCTAAAATTACAGTGAGTATCATAATCGAAGCAGTCTTCCAACTTAAATCACTTCGGCACACCAGTGTGTTCCCAAAATAAAGTTCCTTCATAAATTTTGGGGCTGCTTGGTTGATGGTGTTGATTATTTACACAAATCTTGATTGATAATACAAAAATATAGGGGATCTTGTCACACATTCGCATCTTTTTAAGGTGGACTCATGATAAGGTGTGCCTTAAAATATATCGTATTTGTATTCTAACGCAATACCACCGAAAACCTCTGCAAAACGTTTGCTGAAAAATTCCATCCCCCCCCCGACTATTATGATATCATTAAACCGAAACAGATTTTGGGGGTGCGTGGCTGATGGTTGTTGATTAATATTTAAACATTGATTGAGGGGACGATGTCCCCCTCACACCTTCCCGAGTATCACGTTCTCTTTGAATGTGATCCAAATTTTCTGATTTATTTGGGATTAAAAGCACTGTATTGTTTCGGTTCATTCAAAATTAAATTTGTACATGTCAGTGCTTTGTTTATACCCTTTAAACCAATGCTGTAATAGTCGAAACAGATTAATGTAAAGAAACAACATTAGACTAGTTAAACCCAAGAGGCTAGTTTCCAAGCATTCATTGTCACAGTGTCCAAACGTGAGTCAAGTTATCTCTGAAAAGAAGCTCGAAAGAAACAATTGAAAATAATCTTCATATGAACTGAGAGTCTAACTCAACAATGCAAAGAAGCGCTAACGGAGAAAATAAAACTAATGCTAGTTTGAAATGCGAAATTTCTCTTAAAGGGACGGTGTCCCTGAAAATTAATTAATTTTACAAAATTTTGTAATGCAAAATCTTTCTTTTCATATGAAAGTATAAATTCTCATTTATTCAGACCAAACTAACGCACACTTTCGCAGTTATAGACCTTTTAAAACGTCATTTTGAATTCATTCCACTGGCGCCACCTACAATGTATTGAGTTTTTACTCGATTTGATTAGGCATGGTCCATTTGATATTCAGGGGGGGGGGCTTTGGTTTTTTGTCGGAGCATGATTATTTTTTTCATCCTGGACCGTAGCAAAATTATTTTTTTCGCACAAAGTTGGAGCAAGAAAATTTTTTTCAAACATTAGTGGTGTGCAATCTGTTAAGAATGCTTGTGTTTCATTAATAGAAATTCTTTATTTTTACTAAAACTCTGAAATATTACTAAATATGCAAAAATTCATTTCACTTCTTAGGAAAATAGATACAGAATTTTGACAATATAATCCTCCGTAAACAAAATTTATATATATAAGGCACAAGTTAGAGGGTCGGGTCTTCTAGACAAATGTTCAAATTTAAAATTATTGTATATATAAATTGGTGAAAAATTAAAGTTCTCCTTCAGAGTTTGTATATAAAATTAGACTTTATGGTGATATGCATCTATCATGTATATTAAAAAATTAATAGTAATACATTATACATGTATTGATAATATGCTTTCTTTTGACTCTTGAAATAGGAACTTTGCCATTAAAGAAACTATGTTTGATAGAAAACTAAGGCGAGCGAAGCGAGCCAAAAAATTTTTCTATATAAATTGAAAACTGGCGAGCGTAGCGAGCCGGAAAATTTTCCGGAGTTTTAAGCGAAATTTTATGGTAAATCTTCAAATTCAGATTATTTGTAAGAGCAAGATTATTTTTTTCTGACACACCATAAGCAAATTTATTTATTTCATCAAAATTCAGAGCAAAATTATTTTTTTCGAAAAAAACCCAAGCCCCCCCCCCCCCCCCCCCAGAATATCAAATGGACCGTGCCTTATTACAAAATCGACAATATTAGGGTGGTTACTGCCTATTTTCAAATAAATTTTTTTCTGGCTCATTTTTTCCTCTATCTAGACCGTTTGGAGTAAAATTTACATTTTCAATAAAAATTATTTTCAGAGACACTCCATCTTTAATCAAGAAGGGAACTACGAGGAAGATACAGAACTTGATTTGACTTTGATGATTCTGATCAAACGCATGCTACAAGTTCAAATGACGCAGTTGCAGATGAATGTGTCAACGAAATTCAAACTTTAATGAAGGAAAGGCACGAATTGGCGGAGACCGAAGAGGGCATTAAATATGGACTTCAAACATCAAAAAATCCTCCATGAATGACCTCCTACCTCAAATGCGATGTTAAGCTTTCAACTAATGACGATACCGATAGATTCGGGATTTTCTGGAATGAACTATCCACAAAACTATTAGAAACGTAATGAATGAAATACATGTATCGGATTACCTCACCGCTGAGATCAAATTGAAAGAAGAAAGCATGCAAGCCTGCAGGCTCGCAACCTTCAAGTGTTTAGGTGTTGCTACAAAAGAGCCGCTGAAAAGAAGGTCATCGATGAAAAAGTACGAGACTAAACACGGAATTTTCAAACGACCTTGAAGACCTTAGTAACAAATAAGGAACCACCCTACAAGGAAGCGAGGAGGAAAAAGATTTCAAAGAGGAGACTACGCAAATGGTCACCTCAGGGGACGTAGACACCATGGAAGATCATACGTAGGTGAGTAACAATTAAACATTCTCTGTGAATTAAAATCACGAACAATTGGTTCATTTCTACATTGTATTTCATTGCATTAAATACGAATTAAAGTTCAAAATTATAAACGATGTCATTCGATATTTTGATGTAGCCAATGATGTTTACTGGGCATGGCCTGAAAACTACAAGTCAGGCCGATGAGTATATTTTTGTTCATACTGCACAATGGTTCGACGCTTTAACAAGCTCGCCAAACTACGAAAGTGTAAAAAAAGAGCAGGAAATAAGTCTGCTCGAAAAAAGTCGCAAAATGAAAGCCACAATAATTAATACTTCGTCGCATGTCATTTATTTGTCATACGTAAACTTAGAAAAATCTGAAATCACAGTCCTCGCTAAAGGACTTAAATTTTTTCCGATGCCTAAAACTCCGAATGTTAAAAACTCCTTAGTCAGAGACAGAATTCGCAATTTTACTTTCATACAAATGACAGCGATTGTCCTGAACAGAAAATCACAATTTTGTCCGTTTTGTGTGCAAGTAGGATAATGTCAACAAAAACGGCGAAATATGGTCACCTTCAAAAACATGGAAACGAAATATTTTGACGTTTTATAAGGAAACAATAAACTGTGTAAAATAATTTTTTTTGTAGTATTTCAATCGAGAATGGAGTTAAATTCAATTTCAGCCAGAACAATTATTGAATTGGCCTCCAACTATTGAAATGTCCCAAGAGATGTACGAAAAATACGGCGAAATATGGTCACTTGCTCTACATCCGTTTCGTATTTAAATTCAGGTTATACCATGCTATACATGCCAACGCTAGAAAAATACATAGACCGACCAAAGCATGAAATCACTTCAATTGAAGTGACGAAAAGAGATAACATGTCCGTTGATGAGAGAAACGCATGAAACTCACTTAGAAACAAAAGCGATAAATTGTTATTTAATGCTATTCATTTAATGCTATTTCGGAAACTAGCCATTTCACTTATAAATATCATCGAAATAAAAGGAGTCTAATATCTTTACACCATCCTTCCAATGCTATTTTGAACATAGATTTTATATGATATGCTACTGAATCCCTGCAGGAAATTTGGAGCGGCGCACCCTCTGTAATGTAAATGTAAAAATCTAACTTCAAAAAATTAAAGAGGGCGCTACTGAAATTATTTTTGGTGGCTCCGCTGAAGGCATCACTGATGAGCATTTAATATTCGAAAAACGTGTCTGGTGCATGTAAATTGGTTTGGAATTTTCTTCAAAAAGGTAGAGAGTTGGAATCCTTCGACATTATTAAAAAGCCGATAAATGCAATACAGTCGTCATACTAGAAGGAAAAAAAAAAACCCCGAGTACATTACAGAGGGAATGCGTCAATTTAACACTAATCAATACGCTGAAATAGAGAAGACGAACTTATCATTATTACACGATTTAATTCAAAACAAATCGAATCTATGGAGAATAAAGGCTCAATCGACAAAGAAACTTATAGATAATTGACAAATAATACTGAATGCAAGCTTAGGCCGGGCAAACTTTATTTACTACCAAAATACATAAAATTAACAAACATTCAGCGCAATTAGAAACTAAAATGCCACCTGGTAGACCTATCATATCACAGAAGCAAATTGTAACCGAAAAATAGGGCATTATACCGATTAATGCCTTGTGCCTATCGTACAAAAACAGAATAGTTACATTAAAGACACAAAGAATCTCATAAATAAAATATAATCACGAGAGTGTCCGTCACATTCTCTACTCATAAGCTGCGATGTAACATCTATGTACACGAGCATGACCTTTGATGAACTTTTGTCAGCTGTAAGAAAAGCGATATCACCGAGTTTGATGTAAGAAGTTATGTAAACATCCCGATACCAGACACAGATGATATTTTATCACATGATACACCCGTTATGCAGTTTCATAAAGCCATGTCATAAATATATGATATGATAACACGTTACATATCGCTCTGCTTGAATGCGATTGGTCAAGTTTGGAACCTAATCACATGAACCTCGACAAATGTGACCTTTCAAATATCGGTCAGCTGTTAAATTCAGACCCGGAGTCTATATCAATTATTAAAATTGTTGTTGTTGAATTAATTCTTGCATTAGAATACTATTCAAAATTGAAATACTTTTCTCTTACGCACAGAATATCTATACGATGGGGACACTACTTCTCATGGCGTAGCAGACGACTTCTAGACCACGGCGTGATTCGCCTCTGTAGTTCTCGGAAACGTTGATTTCACGTTAGAAATACACATTTTTAGGCAATATCATGTGATAAAAAGAATTTTAAATGAATTTTCATTTCATACGATGTATTATGCAATGAAAATTCATTTTAGATCCTATATATATTCCTTCTGAAATGCGTACTTGAAAGTAACATGTAAACGTCTTCAAATTGAATAGCATCATTTAAGCACAGACAAATCGGTAACGCGGACCAGACATGCACGCCTCGGGCACCCAACCCCCATCAGCGATCCCAAATCCAAACAATGTAATATGCCAAAAATGTATGTAAGTTACTATGTCGAAAAAGTGCACCGAAAGACGCAGCAGGATGGGTGGGACACGATGCCACAGGACCCATTTTTTAGAAATTTCAAGAAATTTTGATACCAGAAAAATTGAATGCGTCGAAGAAACGATCAACCGAGATTGATCGAACTTGGCTACATGTGCTCCCGGGGACTCCCGGTCCACCAGCAGTGACAACCACCAAGTGGTATAAATGTAAACGTCTTCAAATTGAATAGCATCATTTAAGCAGAGACAAATCGGCAACGCGGACCAGAAACGCACGCCTCGGGCACACAACCCCCATCAGCGATCCCAAATCCAAACAATGTAATATGCCAAAAATGTATGTAAGTTACTATGTCGAAAAAGTGCACCGAAAGGCGCAGCGGGATGGGTGGGACACGATGCCACAGGACCCACTTTTTAGAAATTTCAAGAAATTTTGATACCAGAAATTGAGAATGGGTTGAAGAAACGATCAACCGAAATTGATCTAACTTGGCTACATGTGCCCTCGGGGGCTCCCGGTCCACCAGCAGTGACACCCACCAAGTGGTATAAATGTAAACGTCTTCAAATTGAATAGCATCATTTAAGCACAGACAAATCGGCAACGTGGACCAGACACGCACGCCTCGGGCACCCAACCCCCATCAGCGATCCCAAATTTAAGCAATGTAATATGCCAAAAAAGTATGTAAGCTACTATGTCGAAAAAATGCACCGAAAGACGCAGCAGGATGGGTGGAACACGATGCCACAGGACCCACTTTTTAGAAATTCAAGAAATTTTGATACCAGAAATTTAGAATGCGTTGAAGAAACGATCAACCGAAATTGATCGAACTTGGCTACATTTCAAGAAAGTTTGATACCAGAAATTTAGAATGCGTTGAAGAAACGATCAACCGAAATTGATCGAACTTGGCTACCGGTATTTGCATCCAATCATACCGGTATTTGAATCCAATGGCAAATATTACAAACAAAACATTGGCGCTGCGATAGGCGCTGTGCCATTCCCAGAAATATGTGATATTAGAATGAATGAAATAACAAAAGACATATTAAACCAAAAGCAGCATAGAAATAAAGTAGTTTTTTCAAGGTCGATTCCGTGATGATGGATTTATTATATTTAACGGGTCGTTAGAAGAAGCAATTCGTTTCTTTGAAGATTGTTTTACACCACAATTGTACGTTCACCGAGACGTTATCGGGTAATCGGAAAAGTGGGAGGGTTGTGCGTTGTGCGCACGTAATCAAGGATAACTACACCTTCTGCTATTTCCGTGGCAGATGGCCGTCCTTAGTCGGCACCGGTTGCCCATTGGTCTCGTTGGTTTATGTGTAGTCCTTAGTGTTTGATGTTTCTGTGTTGTGCGTTGACGTTCCTTGTTCCTTATGCGTCTCTTTCTGTGCTTGTCTTCTTTGTGTGTTTTTTTTTTTTTTCGCATTTTGCAGTGGGTGCTGCAACCTGGTGTTGTTGGAGATCCCCTCCTTTGTTTGAAATAGGAAACCACGGGCATCCTTTACTAAAATTTACGTATGATATTTCTGAATTATCTGTGGTATTTCTCGATACAGTTATTCGTTAAAGTATTAGGGTTGCTGAATCATGGGTACTAGATACGAAATCATACAATAAATCATACAATAAACTCATTTCAGTTTTTACACAGAACAAGTGCGCATCACAAATCGGTTTTTTAAAGTTTTATAAAAGACCAGTGTATACGACATGCATGGAATACAAAAGAAAGGAGGGGATCTCCAACAACACTTAGTTCCAGCACCAACAGCAACCTCCCAAAACACCCACTGTAAAACACAAAAAAAGACGCAGTAGTACAAGGAACGTCACATCACAGAAAACATAAAACACAAATGACTACACATAAACCAACGAGACCAATGGGTAAACGGTGCCGACTAAGGACGGCCATCTGCTACGTCAGAAGCAGATGGTGTGGTTATCCTAGATTACGTGCGCACAACCCTCCCACTATTCCGATTACCCAGAGGTCTCGAAGAACGTACAATTGTGTTGTAAAACAAACTCAGTAGCAGGGATATTCATATCAAAGAATTTTTCAGTTACTTAAGCGAGGTTACTCTGAAACAAAACTGATGCTATTAAAGGTCAAATTACAGCAGCTGATAGAAATAAATTGACTTATAAAAACGAAAGAATAAAAACAAGCAAATTTCAACTGTACTTATAACCACATATGATCTGTGAATGAATGGAATAAAAGAGAAACTCATGAAGTACTGGTCTACTGAAATGAATGACGAACAATATAAGATTGTATTCACGGCAGAATCCATGGTAGCATTTATAAAATGCAAAAATATAGGCGATATCTTAATGATGTAAATAATAAGATTGTAATTAAGTTCAAATTCTTTTTTCCAAAATCATGCGTTTACTGTAGCCAAGACATAGGGTGAATAAATGTAGAAATTATGTTCCCAAGATTAAAACATTTGCTGTAGGTATGAATGAAGTACATTATATATAAGAATAGAGAAACTGTCGGTTACAATTAACTTTATATCATTTACTTAAAACAGAGAGAAAGTTCTGATAATTAACAGATGTCAGTATTCTACATCTCCCCCCTTGGATGAAAAATATTTATCAAACGTTAAAGTGAAACAACAGTGACAGTTGTATTACTTAAATTTCTATATGTAATGATACATGTGCGAAAGAACCAAACTGATAGTCCGACTTGTTCAAGAGTTATTAACAAAGGTAAATCTGTGTGTAATTAAGATAGCATCCCAGCATGCGGCTTCGGCGGTACTCGGCGCGATACGACAACTTATGAACGCAGATGGACATAGCGTCCATACATTATAAGAAAATCTACAGAAAGTAGAACATAAATTCGTTAAAGATTGCATTTTCAAAACGGGAACAATGAAAGTCAAAATGCCTAGACGTGATTGAGAATTCCCAAGGGGGCGGGGGGTTGTCCCAATCAACTCTCCAAACGTCGCCGAGGAACTTCTGTGAACTTTCGTACAGAACTTCATGACTTCAACATGTCATGATGAGGTCGACCTAGAGCATGTTCCGGGATGGGCTGGAGTAGGGATTCCCAGGCGTTTTGGTTGGCTCAGCATAACATTGGAAAATATGTATATATACGTAAAAACGAGAGAAAAAAACTCACAGTATTTCATTAGGAAAATTCTATTCCACACTCATTTTGTATATGGTCATTGTAAACGATTTTAATATGCTTAGGCAAATGAGTCTAAACGCAATAACTAATTAACTTGCCACCTTTGTTGTATAATTCTTTTTTACCTATTATCATTGTTCAATATGATAATTTTTATTCATATATAATATTAAGGGCTTAACAAAAATATTTATAATCATAACAACATCACAATTTACATTTTTGGTTAAGCCCTCTGTGAATCCAAAATGTAATTATGATACTTGTCATGTAATGGTTTTCAACCACACGTTGGAAATTAGTAAAGGACAATACTTTAATATTTTGTTTATTTATCAATAATATGTATTGGTATTCAGACCATACCAAATTAATTATTTTCTTGTGAAAAAAGGGGTGCGAGCGAGCGAAAATATATAATTATTTTATCTTTTTAAGAATTAAACTTTTAAAGTGCGAGTGAGTGAAATAATTTTTTTTCTCAATCTTGGGGTAACCCCAGGAATACATTTCCAAATTGTCCGTCCTCAAAACGGAATTCCTATAGTAATCTGGTGACTAGGAAGCATGGCACATAGCAGTACCAACAAGATTTTCGAATGTCCCCTCTCCGTGACGTTCATTGCCATATATGGGACAACAAATTTGCTCTTGGCAAGACTCTCTTTTTCTATTTGAGAATAATTTTTCTCGGCACTTGTGCGTTCTTGATGCGTAAGCTATAGGTTTCTCTTCGCCATTCGTCATTTTGTGAGAAAGAACGGCTCCTACTCCATATGGTGAAGCGTCGCGAGCTAATAAGATTTCCTTATTGGGCTCGAAATGCACGAGTAGCTAGTCTGATTGCAGAATTTCTTTCACTTTTTTAAACGTTTTTTTTTCTGTTTTCCGCCCCATCGCCATTTCGTATTCTTTCTCAATAGTTCATGCAGCGGTTATAACTCAGTAGCAAAATTCGGTAAGAATCCATGGTAATAATTTTAACATACCGAGAAATGCTTTCAATTCACCGTTCCTAGGCTGCGATGCGTTTTTGATTGCTTCCTTCTTGTCCTTTACCGGGAAAACTCCTTTTTGCGTTTATCTTATGTCCAAGATAAACAACTTCCGGTGCCATGAAAATGTGCTTCCTTCTTTTTAGGCGAATTCTTGCATTTTCCAATCGTTCAAACACTTCTTGGAGTATTTTTACATGATCCACGGTTGTTTTGCCAGTGATTAAAATATCGTCGACGCGAATCAATACGTTTGGTATTCCTTAAAAAAAGATTCTCGATTGTACGTGAAATATGCCTCCCGATGATGAAATTACGTACGGAACCCTGTTGTAGGTGAACAATCCCTTATGTGTATTTTTATGCCCCCCTTCGAAGAAGAGGGGACATATAGGTTTGCCGCTGTCGGTCGGTCTGTCGGTCTGTCGGTCGGTCTGTCGGTCGGTCCGCAACATCAGTTTCCGTTCAATATCTCTGGAATGGATTCACATATTGAAATGAAATTTTGTATACAGACACATCAAACAAAAATCTAGGTCAAGTTCATATTTGGGTCCGATCAAAAAAATTTTGACAGAGTTATGCCCCTTGCATTTCGAAAAATACCAAAATTTCAGGGTTTCCGTTCAATATCTCTTGAGTGGATGCACATATTGAAATGAAATTTTATATACAGACACATCAAATGAAAATCTAGGTCAAGTTCATATTTGGGTCCGATCAAAAAAATTTTGACAGAGTTATGCCCCTTGCATTTCGAAAAATACCAAAATTTCAGGGTTTCCGTTCAATATCTCTTGAATGGAGTAACATATTGAAATGAAATTTTGTATACAGACACATCAAATGAAAATCCAGGTCAAGTTCGTATTTGGGTCCGATCAAAAAAATTTTGACAGAGTTATGCCCCTTGCACTTCGAAAAATACCAAAATTTCAGGGTTTCCGTTCAATATCTTTTGAGCGGATTCACATATTGAAATGAAATTTTGTATACAGACACATCAAACAAAAATCTAGGTCAAGTTCATATTTGGGTCCGATCAAAAAAATTTTGACAGAGTTATGCCCCTTGCAATTTGAAAAATACCAAAATTTCAGGGTTTCCGTTCAATATCTCTTGAGTGGATTCACATATTGAAATGAAATTTTGTATACAGACACATCAAATGAAAATCTAGGTCAAGTTCATATTTGGGTCCGATCAACAAAATTTTGACAGAGTTATGCACCTTGCATTTCGAAAAATACCAAAATTTCAGGGTTTCCGTTCAATATCTCTTGAATGGAGTTACATATTGAAATGAAATTTTGTATACAGACACATCAAATGAAAATCCAGGTCAAGTTCGTATTAAGGTCCGATCGAAAAAATTTTGACAGAGTTATGCCCCTTGCACTTCGAAAAATTCCAAAATTTCAGGGTTTCCGTTCAATATCTTTTGAGCGGATTCACATATTGAAATGAAATTTTGTATACAGACACATCAAACAAAAATCTAGGTCAAGTTCATATTTGGGTCCGATCAAAAAAATTTTGACAGAGTTATGCCCCTTGCATTTCGAAAAATACCAAAATTTCAGGGTTTCCGTTCAATATCTCTTGAATGGAGTTACATATTGATATGAAATTTTGTATACAGACACATCAAATGAAAATCTAGGTCAAGTTCGTATTAAGGTCCGATCGAAAAAAATTTGACAGAGTTATGCCCCTTGCACTTCGAAAAATACCAAAATTTCAGGGTTTCCGTTCAATATCTTTTGAGCGGATTCACATATTGAAATGAAATTTTGTATACAGACACATCAAATGAAAATCTAGGTCAAGTTCATATTTGGGTCCGATCAAAAAAATTTTGACAGAGTTATGCCCCTTGCATTTCGAAAAATACCAAAATTTCAGGGTTTCCGTTCAATATCTCTTGAATGGAGTTACATATTGATATGAAATTTTGTATACAGACACATCAAATGAAAATCTAGGTCAAGTTTGTATTAAGGTCCGATCGGAAAAAATTTGACAGAGTTATGCCCCTTGCACTTCGAAAAATACCAAAATTTCAGGGTTTCCGTTCAATATCTTTTGAGCGGATTCACATATTGAAATGAAATTTTGTATACAGACACATCAAATGAAAATCTAGGTCAAGTTCATATTTGGGTCCGATCAAAAAAATTTTGACAGAGTTATGCCCCTTGCATTTCGAAAAATACCAAAATTTCAGGGTTTCCGTTCAATATCTCTTGAATGGAGTTACATATTGATATGAAATTTTGTATACAGACACATCAAATGAAAATCTAGGTCAAGTTTGTATTAAGGTCCGATCGGAAAAAATTTGACAGAGTTATGCCCCTTGCACTTCGAAAAATACCAAAATTTCAGGGTTTCCGTTCAATATCTTTTGAGCGGATTCACATATTGAAATGAAATTTTGTATACAGACACATCAAATGAAAATCTAGGTCAAGTTCATATTTGGGTCCGATCAAAAAAATTTTGACAGAGTTATGCCCCTTGCATTTCGAAAAATACCAAAATTTCAGGGTTTCTGTTCAATATCTCTTGAATGGAGTTACATATTGATATGAAATTTTGTATACAGACACATCAAATGAAAATCTAGGTCAAGTTCGTATTAAGGTCCGATCGGAAAAAATTTGACAGAGTTATGCCCCTTGCACTTCGAAAAATACCAAAATTTCAGGGTTTCCGTTCAATATCTCTTGAGTGGAGTTACATATTGAAATGAAATTTTGTATACGGATACATCAAATGACAATCTAGGTCAAGTTCTTATTTGGGTCCAATCAACAAAATTTTGACAGAGTTATGCCCCTTGCACTTCAAAAAAAACCAAAATTTCAGGGTTTCCGTTCAATATCTCTTGAGTGGAGTTACATATTGAAATGAAATTTTGTATATGGATACATCAAATGACAATCTAGGTCAAGTTCTTATTTGGGTCCAATAAACAAAATTTTGACAGAGTAATGCCCCTTGCACTCGAAAAATACCAAAATTTCAGGGTTTCCGTTCAATATCTCTTGAGTGGAGTTACATATAAAAATGAAATTTTGTATACAGACACATCAAATGACAATCTAGGTCAAGTTCTTATTTGGGTCCAATCAACAAAATTTTGACAGAGTTATGCCCCTTGCACTTCGAAAAAAACCAAAATTTCAGGGTTTCCGTTCAATATCTCTTGAGTGGAGTTACATATTGAAATGAAATTTTGTATATGGATACATCAAATGACAATCTAGGTCAAGTTCTTATTTGGGTCCAATCAACAAAATTTTGACAGAGTAATGCCCCTTGCACTCGAAAAGTACCAAAATTTCAGGGTTTCCGTTCAATATCTCTTGAGTGGAGTTACATATAAAAATGAAATTTTGTATACAGACACATCAAATGAAAATCTAGGTCAAGTTCATATTTAGGTCCGATCAAAAAAATTTGGACAGAGTTATGCCCCTTTGCACTTTGAAAAATACCAAAACTTCAGGGTTTCTGTTCAATATCTCTTGAGTGGAGTTACATATTGAAATGAAACTGTTACTTTATACCCCCATAGGTTGTATCAATGCAAGTATAAAGTTGTGACAGACTTTAATCACAGAAGGGGTAGGGGGGCATTAATGTTTTACAAACATGACTTTTAACTTGTTTGTGACGTATTTCTTGGCATCCTCATCCAATAGCAGCTGATTGTACGTCTGATTCAAGTCTAATTTTTTGTATGTTTCACCTCGTCCTAAAATTGCGTATACTTATCTAGTTTTGCTACCTATTTGAAACATCTCTATTTCAAAACCAACAGACTTTAGCTGCACTTATTTTTCATGTCTAAAATATTCATTAAATCTTCTTTCCAATGGTACCAAATATATAGCTTTTACAAAGAAACGACATAAAAAAGACGGTGTATAATGAATCTAGTACACGCTTCCGTAAAACGGACACCAGTATCGTGCGTCACGTCTATGGATTAATGTCTCCCGAATGACAAACTACAGCGAATTACTGAATATCTCACACATTTCTTAAGTAAAACATCTAACAAAGTGAGAACTCTTTCAACTCTTAAGGCACCTGAACTTTGCATCATAATTCCGGGTCGAAGTTTTGTCTCTCACCTTATTGAATTGTCAACTACAGTCAAGGCTCTACATCATCATATCAAAATAAACAATGAGAGTCGAGAAGAAATTAGGCTTTGGCTATATTTCCTCACTCACTGGAATGACAAGTGTATTTTACAACACAGAAACCGATACATCAAGCTATCATAGAAGAAAGTCAAGTCTTATCACAGTTCCATAAACCTTGTGAATGAAATTATATGTCCCATCTCGGCTAATTCTGCCTAATTTTGAAGGCTTAACAACGGGAGGACCGAGTTGCTAAATTGTTGTCTAGTTTGTAGTTAAACCTCTTCCCCTCTGTTGTGTAGAGGTTCTTAACAAAACTATTAACTCGTAATCCTCTAAGAATTTGTTTTGGCAATGGGTATCGCTTGGTTAATTAAATTGTTTTACCATTTGTCATTCCACGAAGATTTTTGTATATTTTCGTTTTTGACAATTTATCGTTTCCATTTTCTGGAATCTTTTTAGGGGACTGATGTATTAGAACATGACTGTGCACTAGACAAAAACCATTTGTAGATTTTATGGAATCATCATCGCTACTTGAATTGTTAAATCTAGATGACGACGACGATGATGAGGTACTAGCACGGCGTAGAGCTCGTAGAAAGTACCCCGCGAGGGGTTTGACAGTAAGTGTTTTGAATATATTTCCCTGACATTGTCGCCATAGCACTTTCTATATAGACATAACTTCAGACAGTGCATGAAGTTTATATATTGTTTTCATTTTCGTGCTTAAACATCGACGGCGTGTGCGGCTAGCTAGCAGGGGATGCTTACTCCTCCCGGGCACCTGGTCCCACCTCTAGTATGCTAGGGGTCCGTCGATGCTTAATTTTGTGCTCTATTGTGAGTGCTGTTGAGATTATCGTCAGGATCTTCTTTAACTCATTTCGATGAGCAGCGGAATACCAAACAGACAGAGAAGCGCCCAACACCACCTCCTGAGTTTGCAGGATCTTCAATGGCAAGAAGGGAGGAAATCTCCAACAAGACCCCATTGCAGCATCAACAGCAAAACACCCCGATGTAAAAACACAAAAGACGAGTACAGCAGGAGACGGAAAAGAGACACACGACATGTAAACATCAAACACAAAAGACTACACATAAACCGACGAGACAAATGGGCAACAGGTGCCGACTTTGGACGGCCATTTGTCACGCAAGAAGCAAGTGGTGTGGCTATCCTGGATTACGTGCGCACTTCTCCAAATACCCAGAGGTCTCGAAGAACGTACAATTGTAGTGTAAAACAACCTCCTCAAGTTCTACAGCTAGGCTACCAACCATAATCCTTGCACTCCATCAAAACAAATAAATAGAACCCTAGATGTGCAAAGAAGATCACCTCGACACAGAACAACTTATGATACGCCCAGCAAAAGAAGAAGAACAGACCAAGGAATAGACCAAGTAGCAAGTGCGGGACAACACCAAACATTACAACAGAAGGCGAGGAAATATCAGACGTGATGCCAATAGATGGGAAAACACTAAACGTGACACCCACAGACGCGGCCATACTAGAGAAGACCATAATAGATATGACCATAGTAGACGGAATCATAGTGCGAGTAAACAGGACCACAGCAACTTGAACACTAATAGATTGAAAAATACTGAACGCAATACCAACAAACGAGACACTGGTGACCGTAACATTCATAGATGGGGAAACACAGAATGCAGCAGACGTGACAATATAGAACGCAAAACCAATAGATGGGATCACACTAAACGAGACAATACAGAACCTAAGAAGAGAACCATGCTAACAGGTAACGTGGTAGTTGGGGCATCAGTCGTATGTTAACAGTTTGCCGCAGGCAGTGACGGATAGGTTGTTGCCCAAACTACAAGTCAGCCTATGGAATCACCAAAAATCCAGTCCAAGGTATTCTACTCCACAGCCTTGAAGAATCAACAGAAGCCCAAAAGATCTGATACCATGGAGGACGAGCCATCTTCAAAACGGCCAAAGTTCATCTTCTTTAACTCATTTGTGTCACACTTATGCCCTTTGCCGTGTGGAGCTCGTAAAAAAGTTCCCCGCGAGGGGTTTGACAGTAAGTGTTTTGAATATTTTTCCCTGACATTGTCGCCATAGCACTTTCTATATAGACAGAACCATAGACAGTGCATGTATTACATTTTCATTTTTGTGCGTGAACATCGACGGCGGGTGCGGCTAGCCAACAGGGGATGCTTACTCCTCCCGGGCACCTGGTCCCACCTCTAGCTTGCTAGGGGTCCGTCGATGCTCCATTTGGTGCTCTATTGTGAGTGCTGTTGAGATTATCGTCAGGATCTTCTTTAACTCATTGGAAGTGCCGGTAGATCAGCCAGCAAAACCTTGCTGCCCTTTTCCAGACTGTCCGTCCACATAAAAAAAAACAGGAGGCATGTGTTCGTGAGACATTTGCCCTTTTTGTTTGAAGAGACTCCTTCATTCTTCGTGCATCAACAACGATTGGATTCCCTAACCTCCTTGGTGCAGGCTAGTTTGGGAGAAAATGCAACTTTTGCAACAAATGCAATTTATCAGGTTTTAAATGATGCTATTGAATTTAAAGACGTTTAACATTTGAACTACTTGGTGAGTGTCACTGCTGGTGGACCAAGAGTCCCCCGAGGGCACATGTAGCCAAGTTCGATCAACTTCGGTTGATCGTCTGTCTTTTCAACGCATTTAAAATTTTCTGTTAAAAATTCTTGAAATTTCTAAAACGTGGGTCATGTAGCATCATATCCCACCCATTCTGCTACGTCTTTTGGTACATTTTTGGACATAATAATTTTCATACTTTTTGGCAATATTACATTGTTTAGATTAAGGATCACTGACGAGGGTTTAGTACCCGAAACGTGCATGTCTGGTCCATGCTGTAAATTTATCAGGTTTTAAATGATGCTATTGAATTTAAAGACGTTTAACATTTGAACTACTTTGTGAGTGTCACTGCTGGTGGACCAAGAGTCCCCGAGGGCACATGTAGCAAAGTTCGATCAACTTCGGTTGATCGTCTGTCTTTTCAACGCATTTAAAATTTTCTGTTAAAAATTCTTGTAATTTCTAAAACGTGGGTCCTGTAGCATCATATCCCACCCATTCTGCTACGTATTTTGGTACATTTTTGGACATAATAATTTTCATACTTTTTGGCAATATTACATTGTTTAGATTAAGGATCGCTGACGAGGGTTTAGTACCCGAAACGTGCATGTCTGGTCCATGCTGTAAATTTATCAGGTTTTAAATGATGCTATTGAATTTAAAGACGTTTAACATTTGGACGATGCGATGAGCTTTATAAACAGTACGAGTTCCATCCCCAAAGACTCAGAAGTAAACGATGAGCACACGGCCGACATGCGAGGTTTATGTCAAGCCTTTGGTTGGAATGAGCCAGAAACAGTCAGCCTACATCCAGTCAGCCACCATGCAACACCAATTCACTAGAGATGTCTTGTTGCCCTGCTCATGAGGTTGTCTTCCATACAGCAGTACAGCTGGTGTCGAAATGGTAGGCTACCCCAAGCGAACCCTCAGCTCACACCCTCGTCAGATGAAGAGCTAGAGGAATTCATGGTCATGGACGAGGTAGGAGGTGATTCCTCCAGTGATGAAAATCAGAATAGGGAAGAGTCAGGTAAAAGGGAGGGAATTCTATATTTCAATTTTGTGTCGGGTACATGCGAGCCTGTAAATAATTATGTTTCTGATGTTCTGATTGGTCAATAATTACAAAATTGGTCTTTTAGGAATAGAAACATTTCTTTCTTTTTATTAATACAGAGAAAATTCCTAAAAACCCATTCATTAATATCTAAAAGCTGTAGAAATTATGCTATTTTAGGGGCTAAAATAACTGCTCCATTTAGTGCAGATTTTAGGGTGACCTTGAATTACACTTCCTGTCTTCTGGTTCTAATGATAAAACGTTTTTATTGACATATTTTTGACTCGCTAGCATTGACGGTTAATTTCATGTATAGATTGTAAGCATTGAAGTTGTATATGTGAAATGCGACAAGATTTCGTTAACATTGCGGCCTATGGGAAAATGGACGAAAATGAATTACTGGACTCTCCCCTGTAAGCGCCCCATGCTAAGTATGTCACGCGTACTAAAGGAGCACCAGTTTTGCCCTTTGTATCAAGAATCGTTCGTATCTACTAAATTTAGGTATTTTAATGTTTACTTTCAGTCATATACATGAAATACACATTTCATAGGCCCATAACACGTTCATTTCCGTGGATTTTCAGACCTGGTTACCCCCCCCCTCCTTTTTGTTCCTTTTTTTTTTAGTATTTACACGATTTCGATTTCTCTCTAAATTTGGTATATATTGAATACAAAACGATTCACACAGGTGAATCTATCAAAAAGGATATAATTTTTTTTCAGCCAAAGATTCGTTTTAGGCAAATATAAGACACGGAGAGAAAAAACGTGTTTTTGCGAAATTAGGGGGTAGGGGTGCGTTTTTGTCTCATTACGAGTCGTTATATCAATATATTCGAACTTTTTTCTTTTCATTTTGTTGAATATCGATCATTATCACAGAAAAACCAAAACTATTCGCTATAAAAGCTGAAAACTAATTTTTCTGGCTGTTTTCGTGCATTTTTTTTACTAATATTTAACCCTTTTCAGGCATCCTGGAAAAAAATCATATAATTTCTATGGAAACGCATTGAAGTTTTTCCACTTAGAATAAAGCTACGATAAGGCTGAAAGGAAGACCAAACAAGTTATTTTATGGGAATATAATGTCCTTTGAGGAGAACAGGTCTGTTTTGAAAATGGAGAAGATGGAGATGAAATGAAATTTACCAATAATAGTGTGCCTAAAATTAGCTCCAAACGCGCTTCATTTCAGCTGAATTTTTCGAAAACAAATGAAGATATTTGGCTCAAACTTGGTATGTTGCATGCTAAGGTATTGATGTATATGACGGTACCAAGATTTGGTTGAGATTAAAAGAGGAGGAAAGATATAGGGAAGAGTCAGGTAAAAGGGAGGGAATTATATATTTCAATTTTGTGTAGGGTACATGCGAGCCTGTAAATAATTATGTTTCTGATGTTCTGATTGGTCAATAATTACAAAATTGGTCTTTTAGGAATAGAAACATTTCTTTCTTTTTATTAATACAGAGAAAATTCCTAAAAACCCATTCATTAATATCTAAAAGCTGTAGAAATTATGCTATTTTATGGGCTAAAATAACTGCTCCATTTAGTGCAGATTTTAGGGTGACCTTGAATTACACTTCCTGTCTTCTGGTTCTAATGATAAAACGTTTTTATTGACATATTTTTGACTCGCTAGCATTGACGGTTAATTTCATGTATAGATTGTAAGCATTGAAGTTGTATATGTGAAATGCGACAAGATTTCGTTAACATTGCGGCCTATGGGAAAATGGACGAAAATGAATTACTGGACTCTCCCCAATAACAACACATCACCTCAGGCGTTTGACTCCCATTTTTACCTGGAAGGAACCTCGCGTAAGCTGTTCGGACAACATCATGGTCACACTGTTGAGGATCTATTAGAGGCTAAACAGTCCACGAAGCCAGTTATCGACGTTACACTTGTTGGGGGTGTGACCGTCTACAGTGAGCCAAAGTTTTACCCCAAGGAGTTGCCTCTAAAGGGAAAATGGAAGCTTGCTTTAGGCGTGCATCCCAAACATGTATATGAATTGACCACAGAGAGATTCTTAACACTCCAGCAGCTTGTGAACAGTCCTCATGCGGATGCTTTGGGAGAAATTGGACTAAATAGGAGTGTCCCAGCAAAATTCTTGAGGCGACAGGACGAGACCTTCAGAAAAGAACTTAGCTTTCCCGTCCGGAGCTGCCTGTCGTTCTCCACCTTCGCGGACTAGATGGAGACAAGTTAGGAGCAGATATGCATGCCAGAGCCTTACTAATAATGCGCAAAGCTTGTAAGGAGGAACAGAAGTTAAACATTCACTGCTTCATGGGGGAATGTGAACTTGTGAGGGAATGGATGACAGCATTTCCCAATGTCCATTTTGGATTTACTGCGGCAGTCCAAAAGTTTGACAGAGAGCAGATCCAGGCACTCTGCTGGAAACGGATTATCCGTTCATGCCTCCAGCAGAGAGAGTGACCAACACACCTGCCTTTATTTTGGATGTTACCGGCTTGGTTGCTGCCCACCTGGGTATGTCAGTGAGGAAGCTGTTACATAGAACAGTTGGAAACAGCTTTGGACTTTATGGACGATAGATACATGGATGATGGAACTACTGCCACTGGTTGTACAGGTTAAGTCAGTCCAGCCAGTCTCAAAAATCGAAAGGACAATCAGATAATTGAACCACTGCTGGTTGGACAGGTTAAGTCAGTCTAGCCAGTCTCAAAATTCGAAAGGACAATCAGATAATTGAACCACTGCTGGTTGGACAGGTTAAGTCAGTCTAGCCAGTCTCAATTTTCTAATTTATGACTATAGCTATGGATACGCTAAGTCAGTTCATGGCACTAATATTTTGTTGGCAATTTTGTCAAAACTTTTCAAGTTGGAGAGGGCCCAGATAAGACGGGGAGGAGTGTAGTAGATCGTCCCGGATCCGGATTTCACCCTTTAAGTACTGGCCGGCAGGTTGAGTGACCCTAACCCTTGAAGTACGAGAGCTCTCGCGAGATCCCCCGTGATTCGCCTACTTCAGCGCTAGATACAACATAGGAACATAACATAAAGGAACTCAACTCCTTTACCGCCATTTTGACCAGGCGGATCATTCTGTTTTATCTATGAGAGTCAGAATCCTGGAGAAAATATATCACCCCACAAACAATCCCAATTTGAGCACACCTCTCCGTCGCAACAGAGAAGAGTTCTGGATAAAAAATCTTAACACTGCAGCGCCCTATGGGTGCAACGATAACATCAGCACTATAGGTAACTTAACAAGTCCCGGTTGTCAATCGGTAAATGTGACTAGCTTATTCAACAGACCACAACGAAGACCTCGAAGTCATGGCATTCGAAAATATAATAGGCCTGAGATACATAATTTCTCCTTCGATGACTTGGTTCCATTTTTGAATGAGCCTCTAGGACTGCATTATATTCGTACCAAATTATACTCTGTTCCTTTACGGAAGTTACACGAAATCTACGAATATACGAAGGACCTCACATATACCGATACACGTTCCCCAGAATACAGACTACAAGGAGTCATCTTGGACATTTCTACTTTTCGTTTATTTCAAGCAGTTAGATCAGATAAATCAGAGGAGAAAACAAACCGCCCTTTCATTAAAGTAAGATTTGCAAACAAAGGTATTGATAAATTGAATCTTGGTCAAATATTGAATCACAAAACTGTCACAGAAAAAAATCCCACCATATTTCAAAAGAAAAGAAACTCCTTGTATTTCCTATAGCTACACACCAACAGTTGCATCTAAAATTTACAATTACAAACGATTCCTGCAGTGTATTGATTTAAGTAATCCCTCACTACATCCACTTCCTTGCGAATGTTCTTCATCGGATTTCAACTACTCTCCTTGTGGACATGTTATTACTGGTGACCTTAGTATAGTCAAGAACGACAAGTTTAGAGAATTGTTAAAAAAGGGTCCCAAATACAGAGAAAGTATGTCCTTTACATGGAACCAAAATTTGAAAATTATCATGGACTCTTGTGAGGAATATGCAAGACGTTGGGCAAAGAAAGAGGATGTACAGCTCTACACTCTTTCCGAATGGATAAAATCCATCAGAGGGTTACTTTTATCTAGAATTAATCGATTAAAATCAACTGTGAACACCAGATTCGAGTCTATATTTAAAGACCCTGATGTTATCACAGAGCTCACCTACCTCCAAGAACATTATGTCATCACACCAGCGGACAAAGCCTCAAATAATTACACATTTACTTGCAAAAAGTACTATTTCGACAGTCTAGTTAAAGAGTTGGGTTTAAATTCAACACCTGGAAATCCCACTTACACCCCTACAAACCTTTCTGCCTCTGAAATAATAGATAACCACAAATCAGCTCTTGCTTCCTTTGGCTTCCAAACTAACAATTTAGATTTAGATTTACCATACTTATACTGCATACCTAAAATGCATAAGAATCCGTACAAACAACGTTTCATCGCTGGTTCCTCAAAATGTTCTACCAAATCTGTATCGATCTTATTCACCAAAGTTTTATCTGAAATCAAATCTGGGCTTCAAAAATATTGTTCGACAGTATATTCTCGCAGTGGTATCAACCAGATGTGGATTTTAAAGAATTCGAAGGAACTTTTAGAACATCTGAAATCCACTCATTTTAGTAAAGTTCATTCGATCAAATCCTTTGATTTTTCGACACTTTACACTAAAATTCATCATTCTAAATTGAAAGAAAGACTCGCAAAAATTATAAGTAATGCGTTTACAAGTAAGAACGGTAATCGCAAATACAAATTTATTGTTGTGAACTATGACAAAACCTACTTTGTAAAAGAAAAGTCCGATTCTGAAAATAAGTACACTGAAACAGATATTCAGATGTTAAACTTTTTGATCGACAACATTTTTGTGGGGTTTGGAGGAAAGGTCTTCCAGCAAATTGTCGGAATTCCAATGGGGACCAATTGTGCCCCACTCCTTGCCGACATTTTTCTTTACTCGTACGAAGCTGATTTCATTCAATCTCTGGTCTCTGAAGGGAAAAGATACTTAGCTTCTGACTTCAACTTCACTTACAGATACATAGACGATGTGTTGTCCATCAATAATCCAAAATTCGCGGATTTCCTGAACAGTATCTATCCTTCAGAGCTTGAAATCAGAGAAACTACAGAGACAAATAATTCAGCATCCTATTTGGACATAATGTTGTCCTTCGACACTGATGGTCACATGAACTACTCACTCTATGACAAACGTGACGACTTCAATTTCAGCATTACAAACTTTCCTTTTCTGAGTAGCAACATTCCTTCATCGCATGCTTATGGCGTGTTCATATCTCAGTTGATACGCTATGCCAGAGCAAGTACGAAATATACGGATTTTGTTCTGAGAGCTAGGCGTCTTTCAGATAAGCTTCTCAATCAGGGATATGCTTGTGACCGACTAGCATCGTCTTTGAGGAAGTTCTACGGTCGATATGGGGAACTCGTCATACACTATGATGTCCCACTCTCCAGAATGATGGGTGATATTCTGTCGTAGACCATTTGAACCATCCAGCCCAAGATTGTACTTTATGTCTTCCGAAATGGAAGTAACCGAATGTGACAGTTCTACCGAATTGAAGCGGCGGGTGTTGCATGCAAGCAGGAGATGCTTACTCTTCCTGGGCACCTGGTCTCACTCTCATATCGGGAGTTCGCTTCTTTTCATATGGTGGAGGTTTTTGTTTGTTTGCTTTTGTTCCTGTTTTGTCCTGATTTCGTATGCCTCGGTTTCTGATTTTCTGAATTATCGAATTTGTACTGTAAACAGGGATATGGTCATTATCCATATTTGTCATAGGATAGACGCACCTTTACACAGGTAAAAAATTGTATTGTTTATTGATACATTTTACTCACTGTAGCGGCCCCAGCCCCCAAGCTGCAATAATACTGACAAGAAGTCAGATAATTGCAATATATTCTAGTCAATGATTCACGAGTCATTGTGACTGCTGTATATAAGGATCACTGACGAGGGTTTAGTACCCGAAACGTGCATGTCTGGTCCATGTTGTTAATTTATCAGGTTTTAAATGATGCTATTGAATTTAAAGACGTTTAACATATAACACCTCAGTTTTCTTGATATCATTAGTGTGTCTTTATAATAGTTAGTTGTGTTGACTGTGATGTTACGGAAGTGCTTATGGGTTGAATGAGTGTCCAGAGCGAGATGACTTAGATGTGTTTGCTGTCGAGAGTTTTTTTGCAGATTGTCTTTCCCGACTTGTTGCAGCATGATTTTGATGAACCATGGTGTGAATTTAATCTAGAATTGTTTTGATGTCTTTCATTGGTCTGTAGATTTCTGCAATTTGTACGATAATAAGTATTTCTCTCTATTTTAATGATTTTCAATTTGTTAATGGTCGTTTCGACCTCCAGTGTCATATTTCGTCCTTTGGACACTATGCTTCGAACGTATTTTTATACGCCCGTCATTTGACGGGTCGTATCATGGTATGGCGAAGTCCGTCCGTCCGTCCGCCTATGGAACGCAATAACTTGAATATGAGTCAACGGATTTTCACGAATTTCATACATTATGATTGGACTGTGGAGAGGAAGCCGCCTTTCGATTTTCAGGTTCATCCGATTTGTCGTTACAGAGTTATGGGACTTGGATTTTTAAAATACAGTGAAAATATACAAAAATAATTAAAAATTATTTAAAAATCTATTTCTGGTCGAAATGTTTTGAAATTTTGTATACTTCAAGTAGAGAGGATGTTCTTTGACATATGTAACAGGTTTTTAATTTTTTTTTTTTGGTCGCATAATCGAGATATTTGAAATGGGAGGGGGGTTACATGTTAATCTAAGGGCAAAATATAGGCGCATGGAACGCAATAACTTGGATATGCGTCAACGGATTTACATAATATTTCTACATTTTGATCAGACTTTGAAGAAGAAGCCGCCTTTCGATTTTCAGGTTCATTCGATTTGTCATTACGGAGGTATGGGACTTATATATTTTAGATACAATGTAAAAATATACTAAAATAGTTAAAATTCTTGAAAAATCTATTTCTGGTCAAAATTTTTTGAAAGGTTGTATTCTTCAAGTAGAAAGGATGTTCTTTCACATATGTAACGGGTTCTTAAATTTTTTGTCACATAATCCAGAAATTATGTGTAATGGGGGGAGGGGGTATATGCACATATATGTTAAGCTAAGGGCAAAACATAGGTGCATGGAACGCAATAACTTGAATATGTGTCAACAGATTTTTATGATATTTGTACATTGTGATCAGACTTTGAAAAGGAAGCCGCCTTTCGATTTTCAGGTTCATCCGATTTGTTCTTATGGATTTATGGGACTTAGATATTTAGGTGTTGTGAAAAAATCCCAACGGGCGTATCTTGCTGCGTGAGCGTAGGCTTTTTTTTCTATGACTTACATGATTATTGATCTGTTAATTGTTCACATTAACCTATGTGGTTCAATCATTGTAGTGATCATTTATTTTTTTGTAATTTTCAGTTTCCTACCATATATGTCCATGAATAAACAGAGGAAAAGTTACAACCTAGTTGTGATTACTACCAAAACAGAAATGGACTAAATGGTTACACAGGCCACTTGTTTGTGAAGCTGCACGTTGACAGTTTACGTGTCTATTGCCTTTTAAATATCTTGTATATAAATCAGTATGCGGACTCGTAGATTACATTCCGACTTTTAGTACCCCTTAGTATAGTATTCACCATTCCGTTATTACAGGCCTGGCGCTGTGCAAATTTTCAGAAGATGAATAGAGTTCAATGAAGTCAATTTTTTTTCAAAATCGTCCTTGAAACGTTTATGTGCGATTCAGTGTATATCCCGATTGGGGCCTTTCTCTCGAGAGAGGCACGAGATGGGGAACTGGCTTTGCAATGGCAGATTGCATTGTAATAAATTCATTATTAATCTCATTTATGCTAAGATCAAGTGTCGTTAGATATCATTCCCAAATACCTATGTGATTTTACTTGAACATGATTCAGGGAAAATATAACGTTGGATGAAAAAATCAACTTGTTTTTCTGTACGGAATAGATAATATATGATGGCAAGGTCATTGTAAGAACAGCTAGCTATAGAACTCGGGCAAGGGTTGATTCATGAAGATTAAAACCCACCGTGTTTTCATTTGAGTTGGTCTAGAATCCAGTATCTTGGCTGTTTTTACGGCAGCCAAGAGCCTGGATTATTCAGTCTATAGTAACTGTTAAAACTCACAAAAAACAATTTATATTTATGTCTATCCAGGGGCGTAGCTAGGGTGGAAATAATGTGTACGCACATAAAGGCAGGGGGTTTGGGGGCCGCCTTAAGGCCCCCAATGGGTCCAGGGCGAAGCCCTGGTGGGGGCCCAGGGGGCGAAGCCCCCTTGAAGCTGACGGATTTTAAGGTTTTTAAGAAGGCTAAAGTCATCATTCTGAGCCTTTATTTTATGGGAAAGAAACGATCAAAATATGAGCAATTTTCAAGAACAAAGGCAGTATGAACATTAAAATAATGAGCATCATAAGTATTATGCAAACTAAGTCATCCGTATAGGTCATTCTGATTCATTCACCATCACGCGTCGTCTGGTAACTAAATCGACACATAGACGACGAGCAACGTTACAAAACCTCACTTCAGGCTCTGTTCCATACAAAATAATTCTGTTAGATTTTAAACGTCATAGAAAATGTCAGCTGAAACCATTTCATACTTGGAATAATAGTAGCAGTCGGCGACTCTTGCCCTCTGCAAACCGTTGAATGACAGCGTCCCTGTCAATGTTCATGTCTTTGTGTGCATGCAGTAGGGCAAGGCCTGAAAGTCGCTCAGTTGTCATAGTTGCCCTCAGGTATGTCTTAAGGCGACGCATGACACTAAACGAGCGTTCAGCAGATGCCGTTGACACGGGCATGGTGATCAGGATTAGCAAGGCTTTGTACGTGCCCGGGTATAGATCCTTATTTGTGACTTGTAGCGTGTCTTTGAGGTTTCCGGGGAGATTTTGTTGGGGTTCAAGAGACCATCTTGCCCTCCATCGACGAATCTCTAAGTTGAAATCATCCAATGACATGTCGAGATCGTCGCTGATTGAATCATATAGCTGTCTGATTTTCTCGTCACTAAGGCCCCTCAATTGCGTCGGAACAAGATACTGGGCTATATATCTTGCATTTGCACCGAGAAGCCGATCGCGCAGCTCTTGCATCACGTGATCTACGAAGGGATAAAACAAACTCAACTTCCAGTACTGGCTTGTTGTATCAGCAGGAACATTATTCCGATGTGCCTGTCGGCCTGCACGTCTAGGGATGGACGGGTCAACACCGATACTAGCCGCCAAGTCAACCGAGGTTTCGTACAGAGCATCCCATACCATGTCATCGTCTCTCTCGTTTTGTAACACGGTCAAGACAGCATTGGTTTCTCTCGCTGCTTCCACTAAATCGCACTCTTTAGCCTGCAGCATTTCAGAAAGAGGGGCAAGTATTTGGAGAACATGTTCACATGTCACTAATGGCACAATGAAATCAAAACGCTCGACAGAGGCTAAATAGCTCCGTGCCTTCGGATCTTCCATTTCTGTCGCCAACTTATCCAGGGTTTCGTCGATCACCTGCAGAGATGACTTGAAAGTGAACAAAGCATTAGCGCGTGATGCCCATCGAGTTTCACAAAGAGTTTGCAGTTTTGTGCGTCTTTCCATTGATGCTTTTGCAGTGTCATTTCCACTTAATTCTTCTTTGAACACATTAGTGCGTTTCGCGGAATATTGGAATGCGAATGCTATTTGTTGGACAATGTCCAGCATATTCCTTATTTCGGGCAATTTGCAGGCATGGGTGACCACCAAATTGAGACAATGGGCCTTGCAGTGTGTATAGATTGCCCCAGGTACCAATTCATTTATTCGTGCTTGCACCCCTTTCCGTATTCCAGACATATTGGACGCACCGTCATATCCCTGTCCACGCATATGCTCAATGTTTACACCCATAGATCTTAAATTGTCAACAAATGCGTTTGCAAGTTCTTCCCCGGTCGTACGTTTTACCTCTGAAAACCCAAGAAATTCTTCCCTTATTTCCCCCTTTTCTCCATCGAAGAAACGCACGACCATTGCCATTTGCTCCATAGTAGATGCATCGGTAGCCTCGTCCGCTATAAACCCAAAATAAAGAGACTTCTGCAAGTCCTCCACAATGGACGTAACTATCTGATTAGAGCACAATTTGATAAGCTCATTCTGAATTTGGGGAGAGGTATACTTTGCTCGAGGGTCAGCGTTCTGCAGGTGATCCCGTAGAATATTGTCTGATTTGGCAGTGTGGTGAAGTATAGCAATAAAATTACTGTCTTCCTCTGTATGACCCCTTAAAGGGATATTTTGCTGTCCACACAACACTATCACGTCAATTATGAGTTTCAGTATGTGTCTATTTCTGTCTATGATTTTAGAGTTTTTCGTCAACAACAGACCCTCTGCATCACTCCCCGGATTTTTCAGAGTGTGTGTGTAATGTTCTGCAGCAGCAACACACCCATGGTGCGAAGATGAGGAGCTTGTGTGTCTCGAGACGTATTTGGGAAAATTAGACCAGTCACGAACAGGGTTAATCGAGAATGATTTGTCCTTATTATCAGTTCTTCGTACACCAAACAGAACGCAAAATACGCAGTAAACAGCATCGGTCTTTTCACTGTAACGCATCCATTTATGTTGCTTGATCCAGGATGGATTGAAGCGTCTCTGTTTACCAGAAAATGAACTACAAGAGAAAAGGGAGAGAGATATGACATTGCCGTATGTCACAAACCTCTATACTAACAGTTAATGCGACGATGCATGTCTGTGATTAAAATTTTAAACTTTCCGAAAGGGGAGGGGGTTACAATAACGTGGCTTACATATGCGTCGCCGTGTGTGTGTGTTGTTGTTGTTATTTATTTATTTTTTTCATTATTTCATTAGGATCTGAAATGGAATGGAATTTAAAAACTTCCCCAAATCGTCAATGAATATGTAACAAATGATATGCTGAACATTTCGGTCACAAAAACGTGTCAAAACAGTAATTATTAGCATGTTTCAATGATGTGAAACCGCGATCTCGTCCACACTGAGACCTGTCAATTAAGCAGGAGATATCATCTGGGCGACAGTTATAAAAGAATGGAACCACTAAAATTCCTCCAACTTCAAAAATTTTATTTATGTCCAACGTAAACACAGCAGGATTGCTATTATAAGACGCAGAATGAGTTCAAGTATACGGGGTCGCTTGCATAACCATGCAGCGCCGACCTCGATAGGGCGAATCTCAGTTTACAAATGTTACAGGCAGCATTGCATACTGGGCAAAGTAATGTCAACTATAAATAACATTGAAATACTACTATTACTCATTAATTTACCTGGTCATTGGGAAAACATATCGGTCGATGCCATCCCATGTCCCATTCAGCAAACTTCTTTTTATTTCTGGTTTTTGAAGATCTGCCTCTGAAAGCGTGGCAATGTCGGGGTAGGAAGGCCCTGAACTTGACTTTGCATCATATTTTATATCGCTACTGGTACCTTCACTTTCAGATGGAAAATCAACTTTTTCCGACGTAGATTGTTCATTGCCTCCTTTAGATTTTGAAAGCAAAAACGATTTAAGGTTCGATTGAACCGACATTTCCAAACACTGCTCACCCACGGTAGTCGGATACGAAGTGCATTGCATACAATATAGAGTTCATAACGGTGTCATCAATCCGGGAAGAGGTACATTACTCTTCTCTCTCTTTCGCTATCCCTCCCTTTCTCTCTCTCTCTCTCTCTCTCTCTCTCTCTCTCTCTCTCTCTCTCTCTCTCTCTTTTTTTTTTTTGGCAAAATGATGTGTACGCACGGGCGTATTTGGCGTAATGGCAGCTACGCCACTGCAGTATCAATATGTAAAATATTCAGCAGTTTTTGTTAGCTCTACTGGTCAAAGACCAGTCGAGCTTATGCGATCGCCCTGTGTCCGGCGTCCGGCCGTCTGTCTGTCCGTCCGTTTAACTTTTCTTGTGAGCGCGAATCCTGTGAATAGTACAAAATACTTTTTGCATTATAATGGGCCTGTGGTCTAGTTGTGCACCTGATATTTTGTTTGAGCCCCTGACCCCCAGGGTCTTGGAAAATGGGCGTGGTAATTTTCTCCTATATAACTATGTAATCTTGTGAGCACCAATTCTCAGAAAGTATAATTGATAGAAAGATAATTCTTGTAGCATTATTCTAAGTATGTAGTCTAGTTGTGCACCTGATATTTTGTTTGAGCCCCTGACCCCCAGGGTCTTGGAAAATAGGTGTGGTAATTTTCTCCTGTATAACACTATGTAATCTTGTGAGCACCAATTCTCAGAAAGTATAATTGATAGAAAGATAATTGTTTTTGGTTTATTCTCATTCTGTGGTCTAGTTGTGCACCTGATTATTTTTTTGAGCCCCTGACCCCCAGGGTCTTGGGAAATGGGTGTGGTCATTTTCTTCTATATAACTCTGTAATCTTGTGAGCACCAATTCTCAGAAAGTATAATTGATAGAAAGATAATTGTTTTTGCATTATTCTCAGTCTGTGGTCTAGATGTGCACCTGATATTTTGTTTGAGCCCCTGACCCCCAGGATCTTGGAAAATGGGTGTGGTCATTTTCTCCTATATATCTCTATGTAATCTTGCGAGCACCAATACTCAGAAAGTATAATTGATAGAAAGATAATTGTTTTTGCATTATTCTCAGTCTGTGGTCTAGATGTGCACCTGATATTTTGTTTGAGCCCCTGACCCCCAGGGTCTTGGGAAATGGGTGTGGTCATTTTCTTCTATATAACTCTATGTAATCTTTTGAGCACCAATTCTCAGAAAGTATAAGTGTTAGAAAGATAATTGTTTTTGCATTATTCTCAGTCTGTGGTCTAGATGTGCACCTGATATTTTGTTTAAGCCCCGGACCCCCAGGGTCTAGGAAAATTGGTGTGGTCATATCTCCTGTACAACTCTTTAATCTTGTCTAAATTTCATAAAGTATAATTGATACAAAGATAATTCTTTTAACATTATTGTTAGGCTGTGAGCTAGAAAGAAGGGAGGAGATCTCCAACAAGACCCCGTTGCAGCATCAACAGTAAAACACCAAAACACCCGATGGAAAAACACAAAAGACGAGTACAGCACGAGACGGAAAAGAGACACACGACATGTAAACATCAAACACAAAATACTACACATAAACCGACGAGACCAATGGGTAACCGGTGCCGACTTTGGACGGCCATCTGTCACGCAAGTAGCAAATGGTGTGGTTATCCTGGATTACGTGCGCACAACCCTCTCACTTCTCCAATTACCCAGAGGTCTCGAAGAACGTACAATTGTGGTGTAAAACAACCTCCTCACTGTAAGATGACATCACACAAACAAGACCGCGAAACGCAGAGGCCCCAGAGACACAGATGAATATGTAAATGATATAAAAAGAGGGCATGCGTAATACAGTCCGTGCTCTGCCGCTGTAGCGAGCTCATGTATGTAATCACCCGAGGAGTCCGACTGACATTCAGAGAGGACAGGTGGTCGGGGCCCTGTCTTCTCTAAAGAGGTCTCAGTCTGTGGTCTAGATGTGCACCTGATATTTTGTTTGAGGGCCTGACCCCCAGGATCTTATAGAATGGGCATGGACATTTTCTCCTATATAACTATGTAATCTTGCTGGCATCAATTCTCAGAAAGTATAATTGATAGAAAGATAATTAATTTTGCATTATTTTCAGTCTGTGGTCTAAATGTGCAACTTTTAATATTTGAACCCCTGACCACCATGTTCATGGAAAATGGGTGTGGTAATTTTCGTCTATGCATGTATAACTCTATCATTTTATCTTGTGAACACTAATTCTCTGAAAGTATAATTGAAAGAGAGTTAATTCTTTTTCCATTATATTTATCATTCTCTGGTCTTGTATTTTGTTTGGAAAATGAGTGTTGCACTTAGATTAATTTAAGCAAACAACCAGGAGAGCTTCAGTCTCATCAGAGACCTCTGGTTTTGTTTAGCTATTAGTATGAAACTCGGAATCAGAATCATCAAACGCCTTTTATACCGTGGATATGATCCTAATGTCACCAGACGGACACTAGGCTTGGTACTTGACCCATCTACAGTCTTGTACAAGCGCATCCTTGAGAGGTGCACTCTGACTGATTGTGACGACGGGACTCTATGATGGGCCCCGACCACCTGTCCTCTCTGAATGTCAGTCGGACTCCTCGGGTGGTTACATACATGAGCTCGCTACAACCTGCAGAGCACGGACTATATTACGCATGCCCTCTTTTTATATCAATTTACATATTCATCTGTGTTTCTGGGGCCTCTACGTTTCGCGGTCTTGTTTGTGTGATGAAATCTTACAGTGAGGAGGTTGTTTTGCACGACAATTGTACGTTCTTCGAGACCTCTGGGTAATCGGAGAAGTGAGAGGGTTGTGCGCACGTTATCCAGGATAACCACACCATTTGCTACTTCCGTGTTAAATGGCCGTCCAAAGTCGGCACCGGTTGCCCATTTGTCTCGTTGGTTTATGTGTAGTCTTTTGTGTTTGATGTTTATATGTCGTGTGTCTCTTTTCCGTCTCGTGCTGTACTCGTCTTTTGTGTTTTTGCATCGGGTGTTCTGGTGTTTTGCTGTTGATGCTGCAACGGGGTCTTGTTGGAGATCGCCTCCCTTCTTCAATAGTAGTTCCTATGAAGTGTTAGCAGTAACACCAGAGTATTTTTTGTAAAAATCTTTAAAGTAGTCTTCATAATCAAGTATTATATGTCATAGCAACAAGTATAAACAAGAGGCCCAAGGAGGCCACATCGCTCACCTGAGTTGCAGACAAAGGGTTTAAAGTCACAAAATACTTCTACAGATCAAAGCCCTTGACAGCCATATTTGTTGACCTATCGACAAGAAAAACACAAACTTGTCAGAGGACCTTAAGTACTTGCTTGCTGCAAGGTTTCGTGAAATTCTGTGCAATAGTTGCAGAGGAGATTTTGAAAACGTGTCAGCCAATCAGAGTCCTCGGCGGCCATATTTGTTGACCGATCAGCACAAACTACACAATCTTGGTAGAGGACCTTGAGTACTTTCTTCCTGTAAAGTTTCATGAAATTCTTTGCAGTGGTTTTTAGCTCTACTGGTCAAAGACCAGTCGAGCTTATGCGATCGCCCTTCGTCCGTCCGTCTGTCCGGCGTCCGTTAACAATTCTTGTGGACACGACTCCTAATAAACTATAAATGATAGAAATGTAATTGTTTTTGCATTGTGATTGGTCTGTGGCCTAGTTGTTTTAATTATATTTTGATTGAGCCCTTGACCCCAGGGTCTTAGAAAAAGGGTGTGGTCATTTCCTCCTTAAAGGGGTCTTTTGTACGCAACTCCTCTGAAACTGTAAATGATAGATATGTAACTGTTTCCTACATAATGGTTGGTCTAAAGTCTTAATATGCACCTTATATTTTGTTTGAGCCCTTGACCTCAAGGGCCTCAGAAAAAGGGTGTGGTCTTTTTGTCGGGCAGTTCGAAGATCTGAACATTTTCAATTATTTTCAGAAAATTCTATGGATTGAAAGTTAAAACCATGTCTGGTTTGGTATATTCCATTTTTATGAAGTCCATCTGTCTTAATAGTATCACAATTGCATGCCTGTATTTATTTTTACTTGTTCTTTTCCTTCCTTTCTTTTCTGTTATAAATGAGTTAAAGAAGTTCCTGACGATAATCTCAACAGCACTCACAATAGAGCACAAAATTAAGCATCGACGGACCCCTAGCAAGCTAGAGGTGGGACCAGGTGCCCGGGAGGAGTGAGCATCCCCTGTTGGCTAGCCGCACCCGCCGTCGATGGTTAAGCACGAAAATAAAAACAATATATAAACTTCATGCACTGTCTGACGTTATGTCTATACAGAAAGTGCTATGGCGACAATGTCAGGGAAATATATTCAAAACACTTACTGTCAAATCCCTCGCGGGGAACTTTTTTACGAGCTCCACACGGCAAAGGGCATAAGTGTGACACAAATGAGTTAAAGAAGTTCCTGACGATAATCTCAACAGCACTCACAATAGAGCACAAAATTAAGCATCGACGGACCCCTAGCAAGCTAGAGGTGGGACCAGGTGCCCGGGAGGAGTGAGCATCCCCTGTTGGCTAGCCGCACCCGCCGTCGATGGTTAAGCACGAAAATAAAAACAATATATAAACTTCATGCACTGTCTGACGTTATGTCTATACAGAAAGTGCTATGGCGACAATGTCAGGGAAATATATTCAAAACACTTACTGTCAAACCCCTCGCGGGGAACTTTTTTACGAGCTCCACACGGCAAAGGGCATAAGTGTGACACAAATGAGTTAAAGAAGTTCCTGACGATAATCTCAACATCACTCACAATAGAGCACAAAATTAAGCATCGACGGACCCCTAGCAAGCTAGAGGTGGGACCAGGTGCCCGGGAGGAGTGAGCATCCCCTGTTGGCTAGCCGCACCCGCCGTCGATGGTCAAGCACGAAAATAAAAACAATATATAAACTTCATGCACTGTCTGACGTTATGTCTATACAGAAAGTGCTATGGCGACAATGTCAGGGAAATATATTCAAAACACTTACTGTCAAACCCCTCGCGGGGAACTTTTTTACGAGCTCCACACGGCAAAGGGCATAAGTGTGACACAAATGAGTTAAAGAAGTTCCTGACGATAATCTCAACAGCACTCACAATAGAGCACAAAATTAAGCATCGACGGACCCCTAGCAAGCTAGAGGTGGGACAAGGTGCCCGGGAGGAGTGAGCATCCCCTGTTGGCTAGCCGCACCCGCCGTCGATGGTTAAGCACGAAAATAAAAACAATATATAAATTCATATTCATGCACCGATACTAGCCTTTACCAAGATATATGGGCTCAAATGCTTTTATATTTATTTGGAAATGTAAAGACAGTAAGACTCCATGCTTTTCTTTCAATTTTACTCATATTTCAAGTTTTTTTTTAATGCAAGATTACTGTTTTATGATAGTTGTGACAAAGTTTTTTAAGGAATGATTTTGGTATGAATTACTTTTGAAGTCGAATTATCTTGTACAGTATAAACAAGAATAACAATGGCAGCCACTGCTCTCTCAGTTCATCTCAATTTTCCCTCCCAGGTAAATAAAACAGAAGGCATTTCTCTTCAAATACTTCTTGTAAGTTATATTTATGCTGTTCGTTATAATTTTAAAAGTGCCACAAGTTTAATTTTTCCTAATCCTCGACAAATTTTTAATCTAAGTGACTAATGACAGCTCTAAGTTTTAAGTTCACTGTAGCAGTATGGTAATTGAATTGTGTACATACAATTCTGTGCAATACATAATAATATTGAATCTAAGAAAGCAGCATGTAGTTTGTAAGAGCAGGAACGGAAAGGGGAGGTTTACATTGTGTCAAAAGAGGGCTGATTTCTCTATGGGCAGTCATGGCTCTGGATACAAACATTCGTATCTTTAAATCTTTGGTTCGAGGTTCAAACAAGTTTCTGATTTTTCTGTAACGGTCATGTGTCTTGGGTCATGTGTTCATTGTAGAGAAATAAGCTGGGTTTTTTTGTAATCATTATAGTTTCTATATGCTTACATGAACTCAGTAATTCTGCAATCGGCTGACTTGGACTAAAGCCTATTATGAGTTCAAACACAATGCAACAGGGATTAAAATGGGGATCACTAATGTCAGCTACCAGTACCGACAGCCAGTCGCTCGAGCAGAAGTTGTTGTCCAACATTCAAACAGCTTATAACTTTTGCTTTTTTTTACTTATTGAACACAGCTAATTTGGACGGTTGACAAAATTTGGGGCGGATAAATTTCTGTGTTACTTCTGTCTGATTTTTCCTGAGGAGACTATATTTTAATATAGTCACATTTTGCAAACATGTACATGTAATTGGACCAGTTAAAGTCTTTACTAATATGGTAGATAATGGGTCTAATAGGCCTCGACATCATTATAAAACAGAGAAAAGGATGAAAATTTAACTCTTTCGAGTTGCAAAGACATTGGTTTTAACAGGGTTTGATTTGCAAAATGCATAGAAATGCAATATGATTACCAAATCACTGAAAAAATGCATAGTATTACATGTATGTACCGTTACATGTACATTGTACTGTTGCTACTATGGAATCTGGCAACAAGACAATAATCTTATTTAACCTTCAACCTCAATGACACATACATATATTATTCAAAAGGTTATTATTATTCAGCATGTACATACACATGATTTTAAGGTCTTGGTTTTTTTTTCATGGTTTTGATTGATTACTTTGAAAAGTAAGATTTTTATCTCTACTCATATGCATTATTGGTGAAGTAAACAAAAACAAACAGTAGAGCTTCAGTCTCGTCAGATACTTCTGGTTTTGCAGAGAAGATGTTGAAAATGTGTTAGCCAATCATAGCCCTCAGTGGCCATATTTGTTGACCGTTCGGCACGAAAAACACAAACTTGTAGGAGGACCTTGAATACTTCCTTCCTGTAAAGTTTCCTGAAATTCTGTGCAGCGGTTGCAGAGGAGATGTCGAAAATGTGTCAGCCAATCAGAGCCCTCGGCAGCCATATTTGTTGAACGATCGGCACGAAAAACACAAACTTGGTAGGGGACCTTGAGTACTTCCTTCCTGTAAAGTGTCATGAAATTCTGTGCAGTGGTTGCAGATATGTCGAAAATGTGTCGGCCAATCAAAATTAAAAACAAAGTTCGTCCTTTTATTGAATGTTTCTCTTTCAGTAAAGAATTCATATAAAGTGATATAGTTTGAATCACGGCTTATCTTAAGTTGGTTATACCACAATGCGACTTGAACATTTGATTCCATCATCAAAGTTCGAAACACAAAACTTCATCTAAGTCATGGAAACTATCGAGACACAGCCGAAGATTACCGAAATCATTTTACACTGTTTAAATTGACGAGACGTAAAAGAAGGGAGATCTCCAACAAGACCCTATTGCAGCATCAACAGCAAAACACCCGATGCAAAAATACAAAAGACGAGTACAGCACGAGACGGAAAAGAGACACACTACATGAAAACATCAAACACAAAAGACTACACATAAACCGACGAGACCAATGGGCAACCGGTGCCGACTTTGGACGGCCATTTGTCACGAAAGTAGCAAATGCTGTGGTTATTCTGGATTACGTGCGCACAACCCTCTCACTTCTCCAATCACCCAGATGTCTCGAAGAACGTACAATTGTGGTGTAAAACAACCTCCTCACTGTAAGATGACCTCACACAAACAAGACCGCGAAACATAGAGGCCCTTGAAACACAGATGAAAATGTAAAAGGATATAAAACGAGGGCATGCGTAATACAGCTATAGCGAGCTCATGTATGTAATCACCCGACATTCAGAGAGGACAGGTGGTCGGGGCCCTGTCTTCTCTAAAGAGGTTTGGACAGGGCCCGTCATTGAGTCCCGTCGTCACAGTCAGTGAGAGTGCAAGTTTCAAGGATGCGCTTGTACAGGACTGTAGATTCGTCAAATACCAAGCCTAGTGTCCGTTTGGTGACATTAGGAAAAAGTAAAGGGAATCATTTGTATATTGAATACGCTAATATTCTTTACTTGTTTTAACATGTTTAAAGTATGTAAATGAGAGATTCACTCCAAATCGTTCAAACGTCTAATTAATGTATATGAATAAATTATGATGTGATAGAGAAATAAAATCAGAGATCGACTGCAGTTGCAAATTAGAACGCATGTTAAACAAGTACAAGCATTTCATTATCACTTCTTAAAAAGGGATCCGTGGGTTCTGTTTAACATCTGATATAGGTAGTGGTCGAATTGTGTAGAAAAGGTAAGAATTCGCAGGAACGTCTGCTGTAATTTCTGTTGTGTAAGATTCCCAGACACCATTCTTGAAGAAAGATAAGCTGTAAAATTTTGCGCAATGTGCATCCCTCATCATTCGATATTTAAACTTTTCCTTAAAAGACTGCATATTAAATTCATAGTATTCTCTATAAGACTGCTGAGCCCCTCAGCATAAAATTGTTATTTCTTCAAAATACTGCTGAGCCCTTAGCATTGCATTGAAAATTTTGTGTAAAACTAGAGTTCCTTAGCATCTGATACATATTAAAAAAAAAGTCCCTTATAAAACTGCCGAGCATATTGCATTAAGACTTCTAAACCCCTCGGTATATATTTCATTGAAAAAAACTACTGATTTCTCCGTATATTGCATCAAAACGTCCATGAAAAAAACTACATGGACCCCTCAGCATATTAACAATTTTACATGTTCCTTAAAAATCAACCTCAGTACTCCAAATAAAACGTTTAATCATGCATTGAATTAATGAATCATTTTCAATATTATATAAAAAGAAACTACTGAGCTCCTTGACATATCAAAATCGTATGTATATATATTACGGAGTCCCTTATCAAACAAAGGAGGGGATCTCCAACAACACCAAGTTGTAGCACCCACAGCAAAACACCCAATGCAAAAACACAAAGCAGACAAGCACAAAAAGAGACGCACAAGGGACAAGGAATGTCAACGCACAACACAGAAACATCAAACACAAAGGACTACACATAAACCAACGAGACCAATGGGCAACCGGTGCCGACTTAGGACGGCCATCTGCCACGGAAATAGCAGAAGGTATGGTTATCCTGGATTACGTGCGCACAACCCTCCCATTTTTCCGATTACCCAGAGGTCTCGAAGAACGTACAATTGTGGTGTAAAACAACCTCCTCACTGTCAGATGACCACACACAAAATGCACTTATTTCAAATGTTATTCAAGAACGCCCAACGACGCACTCTTAAAAAAATATGATATAATCATCTTCTGCCACAAAATTAAGAATGTCCTCACATCCTTAAATATTTTCCCACTACTGAAAAATTGATAAAACCATTAAGTATCAACAATCTCGCTCAAAAAAAATTTATAAACTCTGTCCCATACATATGCATGATTCATGGATTGTAATGCAGGAAAATGACACAAGGCAATATCTACTCCACGTAATTTCAAAATACATATTCTGTTAATAACCTCTTAAATATAGCAGTACTTGAACTAGAATATATATCAAACATAAAATAAGGTAACAAATCAGCACAAAAAATAAAAAAAACTTACAGATGCCTCATCTGACTTTGCCTTTTTTGCAGGACTAAAAGTGGGATCCCTCGTTTCTTTCTTTTTCGAAGTGGTTTGTTGATTTGCCATTTCAATAGCGATGTGTGACAATGAGACCAAGTCACGTTACGTCAATTTTTTCTTTGTGACCGCTGCAACCTTTTCAATATCTATACTGAAACTTTTGTCAAGATATTTCTGAAGATTTTCACATGAAAGGGTGTCGAGGCCTTCACCTTCCTTAAAGAAATTTAGCTCTTTTGGATCAACAAAATGCGCTCTCTGGGATTTTACAATTAAAACGGCCAGTCCTGTTTTAACTCAGACATGATGACAGCTATTTAAAGCGAAGAGCAGATTAAGATAAATGTTGTTATGACAGCTCTCGGCGATCAAGTGACCGTTAACGGCACATCTCGCCCTCTAAGCAGCAATATAGTGTCTATGGACGGAATCCTTTGAAATCTTTTGTTATAAAACTGTAATATGATACCCTTGATAAATTAGATAAAAATGATGATGTAATAATTAATCGTAATTGATGTGTAATAATGTAAGATGAATGAATATTTCAAGATGAAAGGATGGAAAAATATTCCCACGATCATCAATGGGGATTAGATATCCTTATTAGTGATTGTAAGACAAAAGAATAAACTTAAAAGGGTGGTAATTGTTTGATGTACGTTGTCATACAAAATGATGAATGATTGACTTCAACTTCAGAGTTCTTACGGGTACAAGACTCTATGACCGTGAGCATGAGTTCTTTCAGTACATAGTACGTAACAAGGTATTCGATGAAGGTTGATTGTCAAAGGTTGTCAGTGTTCCATTAATTTTGACACATGACACTACGCTGACAAATCCATGTGTGTGGCCACTAAATCCATGTGTGTGGGCACTGACAAATTCATGTGTATGGTCAAATATTCTGTCGTGATTCAGAGAAAAAAAAAGCAAACATAATACCTGTTTCATACAGGACCGTGAGCATGAGTTCTTTACAAAGTACGTGACAAGGTATTCAATGAAGGTTGTCAGTTTTCCAATGTATCTGACGCAACACTGACATATCTATGATATTCTGTCATAAATCAGATAAAAAACAACCAGTAATTCTAGTTTGGTACGGGTGTAAGACTCTACGATATGATGCAAGACTCTTTGGAATGAGTGTAAGACTCTATGTCAAAGGTTTCTAATGATTTTGATACATTATACTACACTGAAAACTCCATGTCTGTGTCCAAATATTTTAGTCGTAAATCAGACAAAGAAGCAAACAGTAATATGGGAATGACAACACAAATTTGTTCAAATCATTGATCATTTCTAGGCCATCCTTAAAAAAATGTTGGTTTGCTGTAACGCGACTCAGATTGTTTACTATGAGTAGGTAGGTAGGTATTTTTTTTTTTTTTTTTTTTTTGGAGAAAACTGTAAACCATATATAATATTGTCAATAATGTACAAAAATAATAAGAAACTTATTTGTGAACATACCAGAAGCCCTCTGTGATTTTTCTTGAGAATTGTGCCTTTAGTGCCTTTAACACATTCACAAGGTGGATTGTGCCACATGGCCGAGTCCGATCTCTTGAATAGATTTGTCGTACATTTGGCAGACTTGTTAAATGTATATCCTTTACACCATGCCGAGATCTTTATTTTATAACTCTCCTTCGAAATATTTCACAAAGCTTTTCGGTCAGCATGCTGCCATTTTAAAACACATTTTGGTTTGGTTTGGTTTTGGTTTGTTGTCGTTTAATGGTATATTAAGCAATATTTTAGCTATATAGTGATGGGACAGATGTCCAGTTTCCAAATATAGTCCTGCTGCTGGGCACCTACGCCATGGGCAGCTAGGGGTCTTTTACGTGCCAAGCCTACCCCTACATGGGCCCGGGACGTCCGAAGATGTCTTTAACATCTTGCCATCAGAGGGCAGCATTTTTAAACACAGAATAAACTAACTTTTTTCAGAAGACATACCCTTCCTGCAGTAGCTTTGATATAAGTAATAAAGTGTGACTTGGTACCAAACAAAGTATGAGTTCATGCACTAGACATGCTCGACAGACAGACGGACAAATTGACTCTGTATATTCTGATGCACAGATGACATAAAAAGTAGTTCAAAACTGCTGCAATTTTATTCATATTCTCATTATTCTGACATATTTAGTTCTTCTTTGATAAACGCTTTATCACGTCCTTCCCCTGATCTGTGCAAGTTTTGCACATGGGCAACACTACGCTGTGGGTGCGCAGTGAGGCTTCGTCCCTGCCTGTTTCCTCTCTTGATGCACGGTAACAGCATACATCTTCCCGGGTTACTGTGCATGTTGCAGAGTAGTACGACAGCTCCACAGGACTTTGACAGCAGAGCTGCAACCTCACAAATACCACTCCCTGCAATCCATCACCTGTGGATCATAGAATATGTGCACATTAATGTATCATTGAATTAGAATGATATACACCTCTGCAAATCCTCTTAGAGTAAGTATACTCTACAAATACATGTACTACTAAGAGTTGAAAGTGTCTGAGAAACATGTATCATATAAAAGTTTGGTTGATAAAGTATCAGCTTGACTTATTAACACTGAGTTTTATTCAAATGTCAGATTTTTTTTTTTTGTTTTGTAAACACAATACTCTTGTCAGATAAACCATGTATTTGAATCTTTCAGGGATGCCCAGAAAGTTGCTGATGTCCCAGAATGAGAATATAAAATATACTAAAATACTTGTGTCAACAAATTACTTTAATATATTAGTTTTCATTAATTATACTGTATATTAAAAGTAAATGACAGTAGGTGTCTCAATGCAGATATAATGCAAAGATATCTGACAAAATGTTACAAGCTGTGCAATATGTTAACATACCATCTGGGGTGATGACCGAGCCACATGAATAGTGGAACCTCTCTAATAGTCTTTTAACGGACCGTTCCTCTCGAAGGGTTAGTGCCTTTTTGCTGTAGATACACCGGGGTTTGTTGCACTCATAGCACCTGACGATGCTCCGCACGTTCTGGGCCACCAGCAGCCTTTTGGACATCCCTGAAAGATTCAAATACATGGTTTATCTGACAAGAGTATGATGTGTTTACAGAACAATTTAAAATCAGACACAGATCAAGCTTTGTATTCCCTTCCTGTAGCAAGCAGAAGAAACTTAACACATCTGACAAGTTCTTTTAAATATGATGTATGACACAGTATAAAGTGTTGGTTATACATACGTGTTGTTCTTCGGCCACTCTGGCCAGAGAGGTGTTTTTGGCTGAGGGCATGTCTCGCTCTGTGGTAGCTTTACCAACTAGGTCCTCAAATGGCTTGTAGTGTTCTGGATTGTCTGGATTTATCTCTGGATCTGGGAGGAAAGATGGCAAACCTGGTGGTCCTCTCAATGGGTTACAGCAATCCGGATCATCACACTTTCTCACCTATATGCAAAAATGGAAATTTCTATTTAAAATATATATATTAAAGATAATATTTTAGAAATATTTAATTTTAGCTTTTATTTGAACATTCTGTTATTGAATATGAAAAGCCCCATAGACATTCAATATATATTGACATGTCATATTGAGATAATAAGTTTTAAGCAATTTTATTATTTAAAAATGTTTTACATTAATTATAACGTTTACAAGGTTGTTTAAAACAAAAACATCGAGCGAGGCAAAATAAACCGTCTGCAATGAGACTGAAATTTCCATGAAAAAGCGCGCACTCTGCTATCGGTGTCCTCGCTTGCCGATATAATATTTGCGCTTTTCGTGTAAATTTCACAGTCTCATTGCAGACGGTTTACGTTGACTTGCTCGATGTTTGTGCTTGAAACAATCATGCAAACATAATACATCTTTGGAGTAAAATGCAAACATATTCTATTGTAAATATAAAATTCAGAAAGTTTGAATTCTTCTTCTATGTCAGCAATATAAAGATTAACAGTGTAGATTACATGTATAGTTACAGCATGCACTTACCATCAGTCATCTGTTGCCAAACAAAGCATGCATAACTGGAATCTATAAAATTTAATAACGAAAACAAAAGGTCAAAATAATTTACCATGCAGACACAAAGAAATTCATTTGTGCCAGAAACATCAGCACAAACTGGAACAAGTATTTAACTGCAAAAAGGTGGAATGGTCAGACTGCAATGCATTTTCCATAGTCACTCAATGATTAAAAATAGGTCATACTGACCTGGTACTTACTGCTACCAAATTAAAATGGTTCAATGTAACATTTATAGCTTTTTATAGACCATGTACCGAGTCAACATTGCTGCACTGAAATTCAACCAGAATCTTTACTCTAAATTTAAGAGATTGACCTGTCTTGCTTTGCAATCTTTCCAAAAAGTGTCAGAAACAGTAAAACATGCATTGAATGTTTTAATATATACCTGAAATATATAAGTTCCCTCTTTACAATGCCTCTCGATGTACCTCTTATATCCCTGGCACTTCTTCAGGTCATTCATCGTGTACTTTCCAGGGATGATGGTCGGATCAATACGTTGCTGGACCTCGGACTCGAACTCCTGTGTATCTTCTTTAGATACAGGGTCAGGACATCTGAACTTTTTCCCCTTCAATTCTACTCGGCCAGCCCGATCATTTAGAAGATTGACAATTTCTTTCACTGATTGCAGCCATGCTCCTTCCAGACCATCGGACTTCTCTGCCTTCTTTCTAATGTCATTCATTGAACCACATGCCTTGACTACCTGCTCAAAATGGCTTGTCATTTCTGTTCGGTATATGGCAACATTCTGATACGCAATGTTCAGGAGGCTCACGATTCGCTCCGCAGGATTCGCCCAGGAGTGCCCAGGGGCTGTTCTTGCAGCAATAAGTATGTCCAGGTCAAGACGTTTGAATAAGATGATAAGTGACAGTTTCACTGCAGCAAACGTTGTTCTATGATCTGGCCCACCATCCGTATAAACCAACAAGTATGGTTTGACGTACGTATTGATCAATATGTTCATCAACTCTGCAGCATGCCGGAATGGGGAGGAGGACTGAAAGATTGAATCCTTAAGTGTGACATAAACTTGGCCCCTATAAAAGCTGTCTGTGGCTTCATCTGGTACATCGATTTGTAGACATACAGATGGTGTAAGAGATCCTTTAGATCCTACATCATGGTCTAGTGCACCAAGGCTTGATGTCACAGGTACAAGGGACTTCTTACCACGAACACCTGTTGAAATGGCCATCCCAGGTTCGCCGTAGTCGACTTTTGCCTTGTCATCTAAACATACCATGGTTGTCTGGTTCTTGTGCATACAGGCATATTTCATCATGTAGCTGAATATTGCCGCACATTAATGCTCATCAACATGGGCAGCCCTTAACTGCCGTGTTTGCACCTTGTGTTGCAAATTGATCCTACCTTTGTAGAGCTTTGCAGTGTTTATGTAAGCATTTCGAGGAACAAACGCAAATGAAACTGTACTCTCGGATGGAATTGGTGTTCCTTCAGGGCACGTCTTCGCTGTTTGGTCAATCAAATCTCTTATGGATATGTATTTACTAAAATGCTGCACATTATCATGCCTCCGTTCATCTTCGGCAGTTAAAGATGAGACTTGCCTCTCAATTTCGTCAAAAAATACTGAAAAAGTGTCATCTGGTCTGCCTGCATTTAAACGACGCAAGTCAATAGCCATGTCAGGATCTGCATTTGTGATTGCCTGTCTTAGCCGAGCCGAAATTCCAGAATTTTGGCTTGTGGCATCCATAGTCAAGTCTGAATATAATTGTCTAAGTACATGTGGTTGGATATCAATTATACCCTGATACTTTCGTGCAAACTCCCTTCGCATCTCTCTGGTGTGATGTTCGTGAAGTCTGTTTTCAAGACTTTTAAAGACTTCAGTTGCAGAAGACATCATTTCAATTGGTGACCGACTCTCTGGAACTCGCCATAGAAATACAGTTTTTCCTAACCCCGCAACAGGGTCATAGGTAAGAATGTCTATCGGGTGACTGAGAGACAAGCCTTCAATGAAACGAAGACGCTGCATTCTGTTTCTCCATGTCTCCTCCATGTGAATAGTGTCGTCGAGGTAAATATTCATCAGACTCTCTTACAACTTGGTCAATACTACTGTAACGGGGTTTAACCATATCTACACATGAGGGGCTATACTGTACTGACGAGTATTTCCCTAGTGGACGAACAGAAAATGGTTGGGCTTGTCTCTGCTTCTGTTGATCATTGTATTTATTTAACAGAGAACTATACGACTGCAGGCATGAGGCAAGGGATTCTATGTCAGGAATAACATCTCCCCAAGTTGTCTGAACATAGGATATGCTTGTAAGTCTAAAAAGGAGGTCCACGTGACGCTTGAGATCCACGGATGACAGCTGTGGTGCTGCTTTACGCTTTTTCCGAAAGTCGTTGTACCCAGTGTACTTGGCAAACCTGTTATAAATGATATAAAACAATTAAGGATTGAAGTACACTTTTTGTTTTCTGACATTAAAATTTGGGAAATTACATGCAACTAGTCAAGTGTAAATCTTGAGAAGTTCGAAGCATTCAATGCTAAAAGATTTACACGTGACCAGTTGCATTTTATTTCCCAGTGAAAACAAAAAAAGTGTACTTCTATCCTACATCTACGCTTGGCCATGAAATTAATACAGAAGTCTCTTCATTGTTTAATTTAATCCACAGTATCAAAACTCGGTCACATAACAGTTGTAAGTTTCATTGCATCGTGTATATGCCTCTTTTCCAACTCTCTATCGCAGACAACTGAATGTTGTCGGAGTGTAAATATTATGTAACTACTAAATAGAATGTTCAGAGATCACGTGTCGTCTGCAAAGCATTTATGTGAAAGTGTGACTACCACGTGTCAAAGTTTCATCAGGATACAGTTATCCTTTAAACGGCTTTATTGAAACTCAAAGTAAATTCTACACTGAAATTGTATATTAAAGTTTACTGCATTTCAATTTTCATGTACTGTACTGAAGAATATACAGAATTATTTTTATACCTATGTGGAATTCCTTTACTTTGCTCGAATCTGGAGTTTATTTTGTCATGGCTCCCATCTATGTACCACAGGCCATCAGCCAAGGCCATGACTTTTTTTCTCATTTCATCTTCTGGGAGTGTAGACGGAAAGCTCAATCCCAAGTCATCAATCAGATCGTTGTAGAGTCTGTCCTTTGCTAAAAATATTTGATTTCTTAAATATTATATCCGCAACAAATTTGACTTTAAAAATTTATAGGTCCTTTACACTGGAATATTTCAGATTTAACTCGTATGTTTCTCTCCGGTTTTCATGTTATGCATTTTACTTAGGTTCATCTGAGTCGGTCCGCAACTGTTGTGTGCTAGATCGAATATTTTTGTGACGTCATTTATTTATTACCGTGTTGTATATTTGGGGGTTTTTGTCATACAAGTGGGTCAGATCTCACTCATCTTCAATGTCTGGAATCTACATGTATTTCATAAAAGCTTTCTAGACTAAAGAACATAAATTTAATATAGTTCAATCGAGCTTGTTTGGAAGATGTGCCTGACCTGCTGACTAATGTCAGACTGCATCATTCTGATATTTGAGGGTACGGTGTCAGATATAGTTTAACTGTCTGTCATTTACCTGAGAATCGTGGTTTGTCAACCCTAAATTTTGGTGCAGTTCTTGTAGTTGACCGCATTAGAAGCTGGAATGCATTCCTCCTGGTATCAGAGTCGGAGACTGCTGGCGATGTAAACCCAAGTCCTTGACAATCGATATCAATTGTGACATATTTAAGGTTTTTATCAAAGTCTGTCAATGTTTAACTTGATTGTAGGGGCTGGCACTGTAGGTATTGTCCGTGCCTGGACTCGATGAAACGACGACCCTTGCGCGTTTCTCAAACTGCTCGTCTATTTTCGGTGGGATATCGTCAGAAATATCCTCAGTAACGATATCAAATACATCGAACCACGAATCGGTGTTCTTAAATTTACGAATTTCATTTTTCTTGACGCATTTCTTGTCGTTTTCTAGCCTCAAATTAACAGTTACAGAAAAGGTGACCCAACTTTCGGCGGCGGCCATGATGCTCTCGTCGGTGCTCCCTGGATCGAATCTCGATCTCGAAAAAAAAATTTTTTTTCCGGGAATAGCAATAAAAAAATTTGAGTCGGGGGGGGGGGGGGGGTTTGAGTGAGTCGGTCGGGTTACAGCAAACAAACAATTTTTTATGGATGGCCCTATCTTTTGATTTTCTCCAAAATCAGAAGAACATTGGTTCAAATAGACATACCTTTATTGTATGAAAGAATGCAAATTCAAATATGAATTGTTTAAAATTTATTAATGAAAATACAGGTGTTACCGGAATTCTTTCTACAACATAAAATTTTCCTATGAAATTAAAAGTAATTAGTAAACCAAAAAAAAAAAAAAAAAATAATAATAATAATTTTATTAACCCTAACTCTTTTTCCCTAGTGATATATATGAATTTGAATTTACCTTATCCTCTAGAATTACTTTTTCCAAAAAAAATATGGTTTACTTATCTTCTAGAAAATTACATCCATTTAACTATATTTATTCGCCTTCTATTATCCAAATTCACTTCCTTTTTCACTATAATCCAGTTCACTATAATCCGGTTCACGATAGTCTAGTTCCCTTTATCTTCTTTTCTTTATCGCAAACATTTTCTCTCACAAACATTTCTCTCTGGCAAACATTTCTCTCTCGCTAAAAGTTATCTCTCTCTCTCTCTCTCTCTCTCTCCATGAATTCCGGTACACCTACAAAACAAGAGAAAACAAACTATAAGATAAATGTTATATCATTTAGAAGACGAACGTTGTACAATACAATACTCTTCATTACCAAATCTTGGGTCCGAAAATATATACATCAGTTGTAAGTCATAAAAAGAAAATGAGTATAAAAAATACACACCTGAGCTCTCCGCCCTCTTTATTCATTCTGAAAAAAAATATCATTTCATGTAAAATATTTATCAATTAGAAAGGAGTCGTAAAAATTCAGAATAAAACTATAAAAAATGTTTTAGATTGTGGGAAAAGTGTGTAAACAAAAATACTTACATGGGCGGAGATCTGGATGGGGTCCTCAGAGGTTCTGAAAGTCATTAAAATTTTTGTTAGCCTAGTGTAAAAATAAAGGGGGTCCTCAAGTTCCCTGAAAGAAAAGATTAAATCATAATAGATGATGTGAATTTTTTTTTTACTTCAACACAAAATTCATTCAAACATGATATCGTAATTTAGAATTACAACATTACTCACCCCTCTACATAGTTGGCCATGTAGCTGTCCATGGCGGACCCGTCCCACGGATTGCTTCTCTCTCTGAAGAAAAATAAAAAGAAAATGTTTATTTTCAGATAAGGAAAGAAAGTCTAAAATGTATATTGAAGTTTTACTATTGTTATATAAAAATAGTTTTAAAGGTAATTCGTAAAATTACATACGGAGTATTTTGACTCTGCCTGACCTCCTCCGGGGAGCTAACCGGTGATAATTGCAAGGCACTAAAAAAAGAAAATCCCAATGAGTTAAAAATCAATCCCTGGCAAATTGAGTCAATTTTAAAGTAGCATATTGAATTTCCGTACTTGGAGAAGATTCCGATCAAATGTATATACACGTTAAATCTTTTTAAAGAGGACAAATACTTGCTCATTTAAAAGGAAAAAAAAATCATTTTTTATATTCGGGTTTTAGATAAAGACAGAAAATTGTAATATTTTTTTCTTGACCGCTGTGAGAATTCAAAATAATACATACGGCGGTGTGCAGTCCAAATCTGGCATGCTAGCCAGAGGGGAGTGCCTGGGCGGGGAGTCTGGGCTGAAAAAAATAGGAATAACAATAATTGAAAACTAAATCAAATTGTAGTCTCTTGTAATCATTCAATAAATAAATAAATATGATTGTAAAATTCAAACCGCATTTTAAAAAGATTAAGATACGAATGGATACAAAAACTTACTGTTGCAAATGAGGAGACCCGTATCTGTAATAAGAAAAAAATGTTGTTAACAAAATATGTTTATTTGAAAAAAAAATCTAATTTAACATATTTCGATAAAAATTAAATTTGCCTTTAACATGTATTATAAAATATACATACTTAAAGGTATCGTCAAGCCCCGCGGGCGGTGACGGCATAGGGCTGCTGAAACTCGAAAAAAAAAATGCATTGATTTTTTTCACTTAGAATAAAACTACGAATCATAATTCCATATGAAAATGTTGAAAATGAATGAGATATAGACTTACCGCAGCACTTTTGGCTCTAGAATCCTAAGTCTGAAAAAAATAGAATATCAAGTCAGATGAAAAAGAAATAATGAAATTTAAAATGTAATGTAATGCATACACCCCATTGTAATTTTCAAAAAAAATATATAGATGACAAATATGGATAATGACCATATCCCTGTATACATACTTACTTTATCCGTTTTGCTGCTGTTGCAGCACACGGTGTAGAGCTGAAAAAAGAAAACAATTTATTACCGATTTTATAGAATATCACCCGTCGGAATATTGATTGATGGAAAAGCGAAAGTTTTCAATAATGTTGTATATATAAATAAGAAATTACCAGCTCCCCTGTCCATCCTTATCATGCGTGCTAAAATAAAAACATCAGATTGTTTCGGTATCTTTTACACATATATTACAATGACTGTCATAATATAGATTTTTTCAATCAGATTATTTAAATATTTGCAAAAGGATAAGTTGCATTTAAAAATAAATACCATCATAAAAGTATACTTACGGACAGGTTATCCTGTCAATTTTTTCTACGAGACTCGCCATGGTCTCGTAGACATCAGCAATTTCATCACAGTTGCACCTAGAAAATATATAATACCGTCTCCTAGATAAATTTATCACTTGACGAACATCACATATTATCTAAAAATATATCGAATAAATCCATTATAAATATTTATGAATATGTAATGAACTTGAAGACGTTTAACATGTATATGTAGAAAATACAATCCTGATAAATAACGTGAAAACCTACATCATTTTTAACAAAGAGAAGAGTAAATCAAGAAAATTTGTAAAATTGTAATCAAGTAAAACACTCAAATGGGTGCGGGGATTTTGAGGGTGTGCTAGAGCTTTTATACCCAAAGGTGTCATTGTTCTTACTGATTGGCAATTGGTCAGAAGCAAATTAAAATAACAAAGGAAAAAAAAAGGGGGGGGGGATAAGTAAGTGTTATAGACACCAAAATGAAATCCCCTCCCCGACTTTTAATTGTATTGAATATAAGAAATTATATAAAAGAAAATTTACATCCTTTAATTTTTTTTCTCATTTTAATTAAATCAAGAAAATCACTCCAAAAGTATTTATTACCTATATCAGAGTTTTTTCCTCAAAATTCTGAGTATTTTCTTTTTTTTTGTGTTACTCCGTTAATGTAAAAATAAATACTAATGGTCTTTGAAAAGGTTAAAAGTTTGTATGAACCATATATCACTAAATCTGTCCTATACGATAAACTGCAACATACTTGAACCATAGATATTTAATTAATGATAACAAACAGTGAAAATGAAAAGTCATTATATAGAGTGTATCAGAAACCTCAGTGTTTAAATGAAAAAAAAACATAGTGTAATCAAAGATTACGAAGCTCATCTCGCGGCAGCAAACTTCAATTTAAACATATCTCTAAGTACATGTATATTAAGAAAATCACTCAAGTGAAAAAAAGTAGGTCAAGGTCATTACATGAAAGTTTGATCAAAGATACATCCAATATGCAAGTTTGGTACATGTAGCACTTATACTTCGCTCAATATTGGCCTTTAAAGGCAAAATCACTCAAGCAGAAAAAGTAGGTCAAGGTCATTTTATGAAAGTTTGATCAAAGATACATCCAATATGCAAGTTTGGTACATATAGCACTTATACTTTGCTCAATATTGGCCTTTAAAGGCAAAATCACTCAAGTGAAAAAAGTAGGTCAAGGTCATTTTATGAAAATTTGATCAAAGACACATCCAATATGCAAGTTTGGAACATGTAGCACTTATACTTTGCTCAATATTGGCCTTTAAAGGCAAAATCACTCAAGTGGAAAAAGTAGGTCAAGGTCATAATTATGAAAGTTTGATCAAAGATACATCCAATATGCAAGTTTGGTACATGTAGCACTTATACTTGGCTCAATATTGGCCTTATAAGGCAAAATCACTCAAGTGGAAAAAGTAGATCAGATGCTGCATCCGATGCATGGGTTCACCTCAGCATCCCAAGATGAATCACTTGTGCAAGTTTGGTTACTGTAGCATCAGTACTTTGTCAGATACTGAACTACCCCAAAAACTTTAACCAGACATTGACAAAGTCATTCAACCCGAAAATGAAGGTCAGATGCTGCATCCAATGCATGGGTTCATCTCAGCATCCCAAGATGAATCACTTGTGCAAGTTTGGTTACTGTAGCATCAGTACTTTGTCAGATACTGAGTTACCCCAAAAACTTTAACCAGACATTGACAAAGTCATTCAACCGGAAAATGTAGGTCAGATGCTGCATCCGATGCATGGGTTCACCTCAGCATCCCAAGATGAATCACTTGTGCAAGTATGGTTACTGTAACATCAGTACTTTGTCAGATACTGAGTTACCCCAAAAACTTTAACCAGACATTGACAAAGTCATTCAACCGGAAAATGTAGGTCAGATGCTGCATCCGATGCATGGGTTCACCTCAGCATCCCAAGATGAATCACTTGTGCAAGTATGGTTACTGTAACATCAGTACTTTGTCAGATACTGAGTTACCCCAAAAACGTTAACCGGACGCGGACGGGGACGCGGACGTCGGGGTTATAGCATAAGCTCATCTCAACTTCGTCGAGGTGAGCTAAAAATTGGATCGTAGCTTTTGAATATGTTTGTGATTACCTTTATTTCTCTGTGTTTTGTTATTATCTGTGCTGAAAATTGTGACATATGCAATGTATCTATTAAAGAACAATATGCGCAATGTGACTCAAGATTTGTATGTCCGCGAAATGTGCATACCATTTATGCATCTTGTATGTTGGAAAAATTGAAAACTGATAATACAATAAAACAACTGTTTATTGTGGGACCATGTAATAATTTGATGAGATAGAAGACTTTGTGCAGATTTCCCGTGAAGGAAGTAATACTTGTCAGGAGCGGTATTCACTGGCAATGTAACTCTTCAGGTAAGATTTTTTTCTCACGCTACTCCACGCGGTATCTTCTCAGCTGACCATGTCAAAGTGTGTGATCACTGACGGAGAGGTCGTTTGCGATAGCAATATGTCCCTGCAAGGAAAAGGTTTGTTAGTCAAAGGCTTTGATTTTTTTTCAGTAATCAATCTGATAACTTTTAATTGCGAACGATCAGATAAATAGACATAGATAACTTCGTTGATCAGCGATCTTTTTTTTTAAGTAACACTATCTTGAACTGTAAATGTGAAAAATAGGAGGGGGGGATTATACCTTTTTTTATATTTTAGAGTTTGCATCAAAGTAAATCAAATATCTAGTAGAATATGATATATATATATATATGTATGTGTGTGTGTGTGTCCAATATTACCATGATTACCTTTAAAACTGGCACTGATTTTGATAATATATGAAAACCCGTATTTTTTTCAGACATTAGGCCGCCAGTGCCCCCTGTGGCAACCCCAATCCCTGCCACCCCCCAAGGAGGCAGTGTCGTGAGTAAGTAAATTCTTTAGTTCGGGATAATTATGAAAATTTGAGTTTGCATGTTTTTAATAAAAAGTTCAATAACAAAATAAAAGTTAAATCGTTCTCTCTTTATTTCATACGTTATTATTATTTTTTTAAGATTCTCATTTATTTCATACGTTATTATTATTTTTTTAAGATTCTCAAAGTACAACAGATAGCGTATCTACGACAATTTTTTCAGCTGACATCTCTTCATCTTTTGAGACTATCTCGCAATCATCCCTGCCCAGGAATATCCATACAACCTCTAATCTAGTGGAAAATATGAGCACGACAGTCATCCTGTCTACCCCCCTCCATCACTCTAGGGAATCAATTTCTCCACACCTATATAGCACTCTTTTATCCTTGGAAAACACAACGGTATCTATCACACCCTCCCCTCCTTTATACACAGACCATTTAAGTACATTTGTCCCACTTACCCATCCCCTGTACACGGGTTACTTAAGTTCGGGTAGTTTGTCCACTGTTAACTGGACCCCTCCCTTGTCCACGGGTTACTCATCCCTCCCTACCATGAGTACATCTATCCATCCTACCCCTCCCCAATCCCAGTCTCCAACTGCAATCAATGTATCTGTGACAGTGGAACCGACACTCAGCATCGCCCAAACAACGGACAGTTCGAATCTGGGTAGTACTCGACTTAACAACTCGCATGACGGTCTTTATATATTATTCGTCATAATACCTGTTCTCGTATCTTTATTTGTTGTAATATATATAGTTGTAAAAAGACGTAAAGGTACCCGTGTCTATCGTAACTTGCAACCTTCCGATTTCCAATTCCAAATGACGGACAAAATAGTAAAAAGAAAAATGTCATTTTAACGCTCATATAGGCCCATAGAGGCATTAATTGTAGGTATTAACAGCGGTGCATGGATTTGTTGACATTACTAATTAAATGCTTATACTAACAAATTGTGTTGTTTTCCCCTCTTTTTTAAGAATTTTTACAATAACATCATGTTTATATGTTATTATAAATATTAATAAGTATGTCGTTTCCAGTTTTCAACTCACCGCATGATACAAAGGTAAATTCAGATTACTTTCAGACTTTCTTCTGAAGTGTATAACTTTAAAGATGAGGAAAAATAAAATAATTGGAAATCACTTTTTTTTAATTTGATTACACATCTGTGAAAATATGTTATTTTTAAAAAACTTTCTTGCGAAGTGTATAACTTTAAAGATAAGGGTGAAAATACAATAATTGGAAATCACATTTGTAATTTGATTACATCTATTAAAAATTCTTAAAATGAATGATTTTTGTTTTTTGTTTTAATTACAGTGCAGCTGGCATTTTATATAGCCGTGACCGTAGCCGGTATAATGGCAATGGTCTTCTTGTGGAAGATTTGGCGCTTTTTCAAAAGAAGGTACTTGGATGACGTCAGTTTTAGGAGCCCTTTCAGGAGCCCTATCGTCAGGGCCCGTCCAAGACGAAGGCGTGGCACCATGGAACTGTTTAACATGACTCCAAGGTATACGGGGGAGTCAACCAGAGTGACCGATCTTTGAGTAACTTGAATACTGATAATGAATGATAAATGTTCCAACTGATTGTTTCCGTATCATGTTTATTGATAAATGATTGAAGTAAATAATTTGTTTTTTCTTCATTGAACGATTTAGAAACCTTGTTGGAGTTTGATTGTCGTCAACATATCAATTATAATGTAATCACGGTAGCTGGATGCTGTTTAGATTGAATCGGTCGATTCGATCGAAGATAAAACTTGGTCTGTGAAGATTAAGGAGTCTTGGTGTAAAATAGATCGTTTCAAAAAGATTGATATCTAAGTTCAGGTCTGTGTTGTGATTGGATATAAGAGAAAAAATAAGATGACGGTTTCACACATTATACGGACGGTAAGCAAAGCTAAGAGCTTTTTTGGCTAAATTGAGAAAACAAGGCGGAGCCATATCTACTTGTACAACGAATTGATTGGCATGTTATATATTGAAAATGGTTTTCAGGAGAGCGCTATGGTATATGTAAAGTATATATAATATATATATATATATCGACAGTTTGATACCGTCTGAAAAAGAAAAGAGGTTCTACAAAAGTATCACAAAGTCTAAAACACGGAAAATGGAGACACGCACATACCGTCACCCTCACACACACGCATATTTTTAATATAAATTTCATATTTTCATTTTAATCTTGATTAATCGGTTATACCGGGACATGTTAGTGAAATACACATTTTCTATATACATTCTTTGAAAGGGGGGGGGGGTATTTATCCAAGGTATACACACATGAAAGCAAATAATTAGAACCCCCATAAGTAAGGTTGTTATGGTGACATTTAAAAACATTTACATTCATTGGATAAAGTTTATTATACACGAAATAAGAAACAAATACTGAATGTAATCAAATTTGAATTCATTCGAAGCAAGACTTTCAGATGGGAAAGACTAGTCCACAGCCATGAAGGCATTTCAATGTAATTTATGTAAATGTACCGTGTACGGATACCAAAACCTTGTACAGCACCAAAACTCTCACAGACGAAAATCAATCAATGCAAACGAAAACATTCAATGCGAATCAAGGTATATTTTTTTTTCTAAAAAAAAAAAGTTCACCCTTTTCTTTATTTTCACACAATATAAATTAAGGAAAACATATTTTTGTTTCAATTTGGTTTTTTGTTTTGTTTTGTTTTTTTTAACAGTTATATGGATTTAAATTTCGGTGTTAAAAATTAATGTAACGGACATGAAATTTCAGTAATCGTTGGGATCCCTTACGTTTCGAGAAATGGCAGACATAAGTTGGCATATAGAACCCGGTCTAAATGTGGCAGATGACATATTGGATCAGTGTGAAAACGAAAGGTACTTTATCATGTTAAACAGCTCATTAAATAGACATAGACACGCATTCATACATAGTGTGATTTAAATGTCGAGTACAAAGTTACAGTTAAAGGGGAGCAACCGTCCTCGATAACTTTAACTTAGTAAGCAAGCATTACAGAGTTATCCTCCATTACCTAATAATAATCACAATAGTTTAAATAAGCATTACAGAGTTACCCTTCATTACATACGTGTAGTCATATTCTGATTATTTCAAAGATGAGTGAAAATGACATTCAGTTTTGTATTATACTATAAAAATAAACGAATGTATGGCGAGCCATTCGCAACACTAGATGAATATATATGTCAACATGAAAGGTTAACTTAAATACGGTCAACCAAATTTTTGAAGAGTAATATTCTATCTCCTCTACAGTATGGATCTTGCAGAACCGGAACTAGACAATGATATCGACGAAAGGAATTTGAATCAGTCTACCCAGGATTTCGATGATGTACAGCAAACATCCTTTCATGAATACACATCACTAGTTCAAAATACCATTACAACAGAAATGCAGGATAACATACAGTTTTCGGATATTGTCGACGGTTCCTTTCATGGAGATGAATCCCTGCTAGAGGAATCCCCCCTGCATTCTTTCATGAATGTACAATACGGTGCCGGTGCCGACGACTATAACATTAGAATTATCAAAGAGAAGCAATTAAAAAAAATGGGAGCAATTGATGTCAAATACGAATTGACATTTAACCAAAGCATGTTTAAGGAGAAAAAAAAATTAAAGGATGTCCTGGGTACTTTGAAGAGTGCTCTCAAAGACATCATTGACAAAGTTAAAAAAACACTTCGGAACGGTGACATCATGCGATTAGTCATACATAACAATGCTCTTGACATCCCTATCTTTGTACCATGTCGTCCTATGGAAGAGATGAATGCCGAAACCGCTCTCGATGCCGTGGTGAATGTTCTCAACAGCGAAGAAGAAATTCCTTTCGACTCTTCTACTGAAATCAACGTGGGGGCAATCAAGTACCCCCGTGGAGGGAAAAAAATCAACATTACAAACATCGAGAGGTCATTGTCTGCAAAACGCTCAATAATACCCATTCACAACAAAGACAACTGGTGTCTACTGAGATCTACTATAGTAGCATACGCTTACACATGTAAGCAGAATAATACTGACATTGAGTCAGATTTACCCGAGGCTTATCTTTTGTTGACGAAAGGTAAATGCTCTAAAAACTATTTCCGCCAACTCAAAGAAAACAGGAAAGGAGACAAGATGAAATCACAAACATTTTGATCCGTGAAATGAACATCACTGAAAATGCTCCTTTGTCTTATAAAACCATACCCCAGATAGAAGAGTATTTGAATGTCAATATCTACGTCGTATCTTCAAACATGGGAAACACATTTTCATATGTGAGCTCGGGTTCAGACTCGGAACGCTAAAAGATCTTCCTATACCATGTAAATGAAAATGATCAAGAGCACTTTCACGTCATTGTCAAAATTGCCGGATTTTTTGGTCAGTCATACTTTTGTAGCTCTTGCTTGAAACCCTATGCCAGTAAAGCAAAACACCATTGTTTGATGCATTGTGACGTCTGTTTTTCGGATCAGTGTGTCAAACAACAAGAAAAGACGTGCACAGATTGTAATCGTACTTGTCGCTCAGTCACGTGTTATTTGAGACACGAAAAAATGTCGGACAAATGAGTTAAAGAAGATCCTGACGATAATCTCAACAGCACTCACAACAGAGCACGAAATCAAACATCGACGGACCCCCAGCAAGCCAGAGGTGGGACCAGGTGCCCGGGAGGAGCAAGCATCCCCTGTTGGCTAGCCGCATCCGCCCTCGATGTTTATGAAGCATGGAAATGAAAATATATAAAATTCATGCAATGTCTGACGTAATGTCTATATAGAAAGTGCTATGGCGACAATGTCAGAGAAGTATATTCAAAACACTTACTGTCAAACCCCTCGCGGGGAACTTTTTACGAGCTCCACACGGCAAAGGGCATAAGTGTGACACAAATGACCATGGTACCATGCCTTGTCAATTTTTTTACAAGTGCTCTGCATGTCAAAAGACAATTGAGACGAACAAGTTGTCACGAAAAGATCACAAATGTGGTTACTACACATGTAAATCCTGTCAACAATACGTTGACCCAGAACATATGTGTTACGCGAAATCCGTACCCGATACTCCCGTCACCGATCGCAAATATATTTTTGCCGATATTGAAGCATCACAAAGGGACGAAATCGTTCAATGTGATTCGGGATACGCTCCTCTCAGAAATAACGCAAGCACCGAATGTCAATATGATCGTATCTTTTGTCGAAATTGTGCCACGTGTAAGCATTGCTTGCAAATAGAATGTGGTCCGGATACGCCATGTTCTCTTATGTACTTGCCACAACCAAGAGAACATTGTCAAGAATGCACATTTTTAAGGAATGAATGTAAGGCGTGCAAAATGTGTCAGAACTGTCTGAAATCTTCGTGCGGTCAAAATCGTCATACTTAAGTATTAGCTGTCTGTCAGACGGCCTGCTCGAAATGCGAGGAGAAAGCCCTGAACCCAGAGAGTAAGTGTAAATATTGCGGAAGTCGCTGTTCTCTATGCTCACAGAGGGACACCAAAACCAAACAATTTGCTTCACCCCCCTGTATGGCTGTATGGACACGTGCGGATATACACTATACGACTTAGGGGCTTGGATCTTTCACGAAAATCACAAGGGATTCACTGTTATGTTTCACAACTTGTCCTAGGACAGTCAGTTTCTCATGCAGTATTTGCTTTCACAATCGATGCGACCGTCTTTCGTCATTTATCGCGGAAGTAAAATTCAAATGTTTAATGTACAGAGTCAACAGATCAGGGTCATTGATTCATTCAATGTTTTACCCATGGCGTTAGCCAAGTTACCCAAAGCGTTTCAGCTCGACGCCCTTGCCAAGGGTTATTTTCCCCACTTCTTCACGCGTAGAGAACATTTAAATTATGTCGGACCCTATCCCCCGTCCAATACTACGCTCCGGATAGTATGTCTCTCGATGACAGAACGAAATTCTTGGATTGGTACCAAAACAAGGTCACATCCGGGGAAGTATTTGATTTTCAAAAAGAAATGATCAAGTACTGTCAAAGCGACGTCGACATCTTGCGTCGTGCATGTCTGAAATTTAAAAACCTTTTGAATGACGCGACCGGAAGTGACGGAGGAATTAAAATTGACGCATTTGCTTCCTGTACTATTGCTTCTCTGTGCATGGAAGTTTTCAAAAAGAAATTTCTGCGCGAAGAATGGAGAGTACTTGTTGGCACTCCTATTGCGGCCAACGAGGCTCGAAACAATGTCTCTAAACCCGTCGATGACAAAGAGGAATGGTTCAATGCCTTCAAGCTGAACGGAAAAATGAAAGTCTTTCATATGTGAACATTTTCGAGCGTCAGACCGGACTGAAAATAAAAAAGTCATTGTTTGTCCGATCCCCCATCGCTAGGCCGCCCGCTAACGGGTACGTTTCGCAAGTCAAGTTTAGCAAAAAATCGATACAGTGGCTAGAATTGCTTATGCAAAAGGCAAGTATCAAAGGTCAGATCTTGAACATTCAGCATGCTCTTAACGGAAGAGGAGAGTACAAAGTACCCGGTACCAAATATTCCCTGGACGGGTTCGTGGCACCCGAAGCCGATCGCCCGCAAGCCATAGCCTATGAGTTCAATGGCTGTAGATATCATGGATGCCCTACTTGCTACAAAAACAAAGACGATGTTTTGAATCCAAACACGGGAGCTACGGCCTCTGAACTATTTTCTCTCACCCTGATCAAAGAAGCCAAACTGCGCGAAATGGGATTCAAGGTCATTAAAATCTGGGAATGTCACTTTGATTCTCAATGCCATAAAAACGACAACATCCGGACCTTTATCGAATCTTTAGACCTCGAAGATCGCTTGGACCCTCGTGACAGTCTCATGGGTGGTCGCACTAATGGCTCGGTCTTATTCAAAAGGGCTAATGCTGGATCTAAAATCAAATACGTCGACTTTACCAGTTTGTATCCCTTGATCAACAAGAATGCGAAATATCCGCTTTATCACCCCGAGATCATCACCGGTAATGTCACGGACATCTCACCGTATTTTGACATTGCCAAAATCAAGGTCTTACCCCCGCGCGGTCTGTTTCATCCGGTTTTGGGTTATCGGACAGGTGGAAAACTAACATTTCCGCTGTGCCGTACCTGTGTCGAGAAACAACAGCAGACCCCTTGTCCATGCTCCGAAGCCGATCGCTCATTTGTGGGAACCTTTTGTACGCCGGAAATTGAAAAGGCGATCGAGAAGGGGTACAAGATTCTCAAAATTTACGAAATCTACCACTAGACCGAAACGACCCAGTACGATCCTACCACACAGACTGGCGGCCTGTTTGTCCAGTACATTAACATGTTCTTAAAAATAAAACAGGAGGCCAGCGGTCGCCCGGAATGGGTCAAAACGGATGCCGATCTCGAAAAGTACATTGAATTATACGAGCAAAGAGAAGGTATCTGTTTAGACCCCAAAAACATCGAATTGAATTTGGGATTGAGAAGTCTGGCCAAATTGCTCCTAAACAGTTTTTGGGGTAAGTTTGGTCAAAGGATGAATTTGACTAGAACACAATTCATCCATGAAACCGAAGCTCATAAACTGTTTGGTCAAATGGCCGATCCAACGGTAGAACTCGTCGATTTTAACATCGTGAACGATGAAACTCTTATGTTATCCACCAAGAGGACATCTGAGGACGTCTGCGACCCGGGTCATACTAACGTGTTTTTAGCCAGCTTTACGACATGTTGGGCCAGACTCAAATTATATGAGCTACTTGACATGCTTCAGACCAGAGCACTCTATTGGGATACCGACTCGGTCATCTATTTATCACTTCCGGGAGAACCTGATCCTCCCATAGGTGATTACCTGGGGGAATTGACCGACGAACTCGGTGGCTCAGATTCCTGGATAGAGTCCCTGGTTGTATGTGGTCCAAAAAATTATGCCTATAAAACAAACAAGGGTAAAACGGTGTGCAAAGTCAAGGGGTTCTCTTTGAATTACGAAAACTCTCAAATTCTAAATTTCGAAAGTATGAAAGATGCGATGTTTAATCGCCAGGATCCGTTGTCTGAACTCTATGCTCTAACTTATCCTAGTAAGGTTTGTAGAGACAAAACGACGAGTGAACTTTATTCGCAGGAAGAAATCAAACAATATGCCTGCGTGTACACTAAGCGAGTTGTCTTGCCAAATTTTACGACAATCCCTTACGGATATTGAAATACAAAAAAAAGACGATCTGGAAATTGTTAAATACTTTATTGATAAAAGTACATGTAAATCACACAATGAAAAATATGTTGTTGTGAAGAATGATTGAAAGATATGTACATCATGATGAGAAGAATTGTATTAGATCAAACAAAAGATTGATGTTCATGATAGTTATAATAAATGTTTAAAATGTGATCCATTTTGTTCTTCTTTTCTTTGCTGGAGGCACACTTTTCATTCCCGGAGGAGAAGCACTTCTCTTTCTTTTTCCTACGAAAATCATCCCCGAACCGTTTTGATTTGTCTTCTCAGTTGGTAACTCTTTTGGAGAAGGAGGTGTGACTGTCTGCACACTTTGGTCTACAGTATTAGTTTTCTTCTCCTCTTGATTTGTCTTCTTCATTTGATCGAGAGTCGTCTTTTTTATGAGTAGATATTCGTCAGCCATGGTCTTGAAAGTGTAGTTTTAATACCAGTGGAATAATGTCACTGTTTCTGTAAAGTAAGGTTTTCGCAGAGGTGTTGTTCACTTGACGGTCACTGAGAGACTGAATGATTCTCTTGAATGTCTTCAATTTTAACTTGTGATAGTTACTGATCGGGAGTTGTCCCATGTAAATATTTAGGACCACTTCCCTGAAATAATTCATCTGTTCATCTGTGGCAATGTTTATCAACTGATGTCTTTGCTTTTTATCTGTATGCAGTAAAAACATGAGAAAGGGAGTTTGACGTCTTACTCGCTGTGCCATGATCTTTCAAATGATTAAAATTCAACTGTGATGTTCTTTAAATAGTGACCTATTATGAGGCCCCTTTAGGGACATAAACTATTGTATCACCTTCTTCGGGTAAGATATTAGTTCTCAAACGCCTGTCTTCCGGACATGTGTTACTCAGATCTACCAAAATGTATCCGTAGGGACGAGATACTGCCTTGTTATAGGCGTCCATCCAAAACTTGGACCTCCCCGTAAACACCTGACTACCAAACGTAATGATTTGTCGGTTATCTCTTACGTTCTTAAAAAGAATCAGTGCTTGCCAATTTAACAGTATGCTCTTGGCATATACTCCAGGAGGGTACAGATTTTGGGATAATAGAAACACCGTGATCTGTAAGTGTGATATCATAGTTTGAAAGAGATGTAAAGCATCAGCACTTTCGTTGCCAGATGGAAGGAATGGCAAATTCAAGAGGTGCTATCGCCGTATCAAAAGAGGATATGGGACGTATTTCGGAATAGTATATTTTTTTGTACTGCCACTTGATTGGGAGGGTCTGAAAAAAGCAGCAAATCATCTGGTTCTTGTATGTTCGTATTCAAATCACTAAGATGTACCATTATTTCTTAAAACATGGGTTCGCCTGCAACAGTGCTGACTTTACTGGTTCTGTTCCTTTTCGAAGACTTCTTCGTTGATTTCTTTACAGTGACTTTTCCCTGTTTTTTTTTAAACTTTTCTAAGACCTCTTGATTGTTTTCGCCCTTTTTTCTTACTCTGTTGGAGACGTCCTTTCCCTTTGGATGTCGTAGGAAGACTGACCTTTTTACCCCTAGTTGTAGCTTTTATAGTTTTCTTGAGAGGCATGTGTGGTTCATCGTTCCGGATGGTTTCACGTAGGTCGGATTTTGCTGTTTCTTCTTCTGCGGCAACAGGAGTTACATGTTGAATATTTGTATTTTCAGAAACAACTCTTGTTTTTACAGGTATCATACGAGCTTTCCTCTTGAAAAAGCCCCCTCCTCCACCCTTTTGAACTTTGCGTCGTATCATGGGAATAACTTGTTGATGGTTTCGACTTTTATAATACATATCCCATATTGTGGGATTTGAGATGTACGTAGATCCAGGCATGACTTAGAGCTTTTTCAGGACAAGTGTTACTGTCAACTCTCCGATTAAAAATGAAGCATCTTTGCCTTTATCGTCCTTTATATAGATATGCACTTCTCTTAAATCATTGAACCGTAAAGGAATTCTGTACGGTCTTAGAAAAATTGTATTATTTGAATCAATCAGGTAAACCCGCCTTAGTAAAGGTTGCAACTGATCTCGTACGATGCTATCGTCACATAGGGAACAATAAACGTATATTTCGTTTTTGCTTGATTTTGCCACAATATCAATTCCTATTTCAGCCAATTCTACTGTCTAATGGTAGTCGTCTTGGTAGTCTAACTCTGAAATCCCAAGCTTTATTATTGGGGTAGAAAGAATCGCTGTCCGATGATTTGAGAATCATTCGCGTCGACATCTCTAATGATTATGATTCGGTTTTAATGTTTAATGTCTTTTATATCTTCCTGGGGCACCCAACATGTCACCCATCAAATTTCGATGGCCATCCAAGCCATCGAACCAGTGCTTCTTGTTTTCCTCGATATTTTCTTTTTTTCACTATCTTTTCGATTCTCCATATTGTATTTTCGTCCTTGAATACTTTTTGCAGTTCACTCGCATAAAAACTTCCCTGGATCGAATCATCCATCAACTTTTATATAGGTATACCTTCCTGTGAACGCATGCGATCTCTGATGATGAAAACTTCTTCTGTATAGGTTTGATCGTATTCACGTTGAAAAACTCGCTTGAGATGAGTTATTCGTACTTGGTCTCCGATTTTAAATCGAAAAGGGATTCGTCTGGGTTTCTTGAGTTTTGTCTTAGATTTGTCTTCTTTTCTACGTGCTATGTATGCATCTAATCGCACTTCCTCTTCATTTTTTGAGGTGATAGATGCCGGAGTACTACCATTGATTGAGCGGTTCGGTGTTTCATTGATAGATTTCACCATGTCTTGCAGAATATCTTTATATTCGTATTTTTGAAAGTGGGTAAAAAAGCGATACAATCTCTTCTTAAGAGTTTGAATGCAAACGTCTTCAAATTGAATAGCATCATTTAAGAACAGATAAATTGGCAACATGGACCAGACATGCACGTTTCGGGTACTTAACCCTCGTCAGTGATCCTCAAATCTAAACAATGTAATATGCCAAAGAAGTATGAAAGTTACTATGTCGAAAAAGCGTACCGAAAGACGTAGCAGGATGGGTGGGATATGATGCTACAGGACCCACGTTTTAGAAATTTCAAGAAATTTTGATAACAGAAATTTTAGAATGCGTTGAAGAAACGATCAACCGAAATTGATCAAACTTGGCTACATGTGCCCTCGGGGACTCCTGGTCCACCAGCAGTGACACTCACCAAGTGGTATAAATGCAAACGTCTTCAAATTGAATAGCATCATTTAAGAACAGATAAATTGGCAACATGGACCAGACATGCACGTTTCGGGTACTTAACCCTCGTCAGTGATCCTCAAATCTAAACAATGTAATATGCCAAAGAAGTATGAAAGTTACTATGTCGAAAAAGCGTACCGAAAGACGTAGCAGGATGGGTGGGATATGATGCTACAGGACCCACGTTTTAGAAATTTCAAGAAATTTTGATAACAGAAATTTTAGAATGCGTTGAAGAAACGATCAACCGAAATTGATCAAACTTGGCTACATGTGCCCTCGGGGACTCCTGGTCCACCAGCAGTGACACTCACCAAGTGGTATAAATGCAAACGTCTTCAAATTGAATAGCATCATTTAAGAACAGATAAATTGGCAACATGGACCAGACATGCACGTTTCGGGTACTTAACCCTCGTCAGTGATCCTCAAATCTAAACAATGTAATATGCCAAAGAAGTATGAAAGTTACTATGTCGAAAAAGCGTACCGAAAGACGTAGCAGGATGGGTGGGATATGATGCTACAGGACCCACGTTTTAGAAATTTCAAGAAATTTTGATAACAGAAATTTTAGAATGCGTTGAAGAAACGATCAACCGAAATTGATCAAACTTGGCTACATGTGCCCTCGGGGACTCCTGGTCCACCAGCAGTGACACTCACCAAGTGGTATAAATGCAAACGTCTTCAAATTGAATAGCATCATTTAAGAACAGATAAATTGGCAACATGGACCAGACATGCACGTTTCGGGTACTTAACCCTCGTCAGTGATCCTTAATCTAAACAATGTAATATGCCAAAGAAGTATGAAAGTTACTATGTCGAAAAAGCGTACCGAAAGACGTAGCAGGATGGGTGGGATATGATGCTACAGGACCCACGTTTTAGAAATTTCAAGAAATTTTGATAACAGAAATTTTAGAATGCGTTGAAGAAACGATCAACCGAAATTGATCAAACTTGGCTACATGTGCCCTCGGGGACTCCTGGTCCACCAGCAGTGACACTCACCAAGTGGTATAAATGCAAACGTCTTCAAATTGAATAGCATCATTTAAGAACAGATAAATTGGCAACATGGACCAGACATGCACGTTTCGGGTACTTAACCCTCGTCAGTGATCCTCAAATCTAAACAATGTAATATGCCAAAGAAGTATGAAAGTTACTATGTCGAAAAAGCGTACCGAAAGACGTAGCAGGATGGGTGGGATATGATGCTACAGGACCCACGTTTTAGAAATTTCAAGAAATTTTGATAACAGAAATTTTAGAATGCGTTGAAGAAACGATCAACCGAAATTGATCAAACTTGGCTACATGTGCCCTCGGGGACTCCTGGTCCACCAGCAGTGACACTCACCAAGTGGTATAAATGCAAACGTCTTCAAATTGAATAGCATCATTTAAGAACAGATAAATTGGCAACATGGACCAGACATGCACGTTTCGGGTACTTAACCCTCGTCAGTGATCCTCAAATCTAAACAATGTAATATGCCAAAGAAGTATGAAAGTTACTATGTCGAAAAAGCGTACCGAAAGACGTAGCAGGATGGGTGGGATATGATGCTACAGGACCCACGTTTTAGAAATTTCAAGAAATTTTGATAACAGAAATTTTAGAATGCGTTGAAGAAACGATCAACCGAAATTGATCAAACTTGGCTACATGTGCCCTCGGGGACTCCTGGTCCACCAGCAGTGACACTCACCAAGTGGTATAAATGCAAACGTCTTCAAATTGAATAGCATCATTTAAGAACAGATAAATTGGCAACATGGACCAGACATGCACGTTTCGGGTACTTAACCCTCGTCAGTGATCCTCAAATCTAAACAATGTAATATGCCAAAGAAGTATGAAAGTTACTATGTCGAAAAAGCGTACCGAAAGACGTAGCAGGATGGGTGGGATATGATGCTACAGGACCCACGTTTTAGAAATTTCAAGAAATTTTGATAACAGAAATTTTAGAATGCGTTGAAGAAACGATCAACCGAAATTGATCAAACTTGGCTACATGTGCCCTCGGGGACTCCTGGTCCACCAGCAGTGACACTCACCAAGTGGTATAAATGCAAACGTCTTCAAATTGAATAGCATCATTTAAGAACAGATAAATTGGCAACATGGACCAGACATGCACGTTTCGGGTACTTAACCCTCGTCAGTGATCCTCAAATCTAAACAATGTAATATGCCAAAGAAGTATGAAAGTTACTATGTCGAAAAAGCGTACCGAAAGACGTAGCAGGATGGGTGGGATATGATGCTACAGGACCCACGTTTTAGAAATTTCAAGAAATTTTGATAACAGAAATTTTAGAATGCGTTGAAGAAACGATCAACCGAAATTGATCAAACTTGGCTACATGTGCCCTCGGGGACTCCTGGTCCACCAGCAGTGACACTCACCAAGTGGTATAAATGTAATGTAAATGTAACGTTCTGCATAGTTGGCTTTAGTCTCGTTTAAAGCATAGAATATCTTAATTTTTTCTTTTTTGAAATATTGCTGTAACGCTTTGTTAGCGAATTCGGAACCTTTATCGGTCCGAATTGATTTGGGTCTGCGAGGACCTTTTAAGATATCTTTGAAAGCATCCAAAACTGTTGTAGCTCTTTTGTTCATGAGAAGTCTCACTCAGAGAAAACGAGAAAATATATCGACGACAATAAGCAAAAAGTTGATTCCGTCATTGAATTTGGAAATGTTCTGAACGTCTGCTAAATCAGCCTCCCATTGATAGTCGATTCCTTGGACAATCACTCTTCTACGTTTGAATCCTTTACGTCTCACTCTTTTTTGTAGGGAAAGCCATCCTGGTTTTGTAAAAAAAATCTTTTTTCTTGTTCAAACCTATTTTGTATTTGCCTTCTTTTTTCACCACTTGATACAATTTGTTCGGTCCTGCAAATGATCCTGGATGACGTGGATTGTACCAAATATCTTTCAAGTAATATTCCATTGCTACGTGTAGACTCTAGTACTGTCAGTTGTCAAATGAATCTATTTTCCCTTTGATTATACATTTTATACGTTGTACAAATAATAAGGACAACAGAATGAAATTTTTAGATACTTTTTTATACTTTCATCATGAAAAAAAACTATGTAATAAATATATACACATTAATTTTATAGTCTCTGTCTGGTGATATTAACATCCAATCACAGACCGTCAGAAAGTATCTTTGCAAAGGTACAGTCTTTAGACCATTTCAAATGCTCCTTGTATGCATCATCAAAAGGTTCCCAATTTTTAAATGTCATACCACACCAAAAACAAGTCACTTTATCACCTACGTTGGTATAAACAAATCCTGCTCTTGCCAGATCTCTCTTACTCGGTCCTTTCAAATATTTGGGCCAATCTTTGAAACTTGCTAGTCGTTCTGCATAGTACACGTTATCTGGATATTTCCAGGGTGTTGACGGTTTTCTTTCAGGTCATGTGGTGGTTCAATGTTTCTGACGGGCAAACGTAGTGTCATGTATTCGTCATGGTGCCTTTGAGAAGATTCTGGAGCAAAGGCAAAATTGGCTGGCGAATCAGAAAAGTGGGTACCAACATAGTTTGGTCCAGAATCCGTTTCTAAGATATTTGGACAACAATCCATTGTAGACATGCTGATAGTTTTGCTGTATGTCTATAAATGACGAAATGAATCAAGACACTCTTTTTTAATTCAGATGTTCTGCTTGATTTGTTTAGGAAATTCCATGATGTCATCACTGTTCATTGTATCTGCAATAATGAAATACATAATAGATTAATTTCTTCATTGAAAGGTAAATTCAATAGATGTTGGATCTAAAAGATGATCTTGTCTCCATGAAAATATTCTATTTTTAGAATCATTCAACTGTTTGAATGTTGGACAATGGAAACGATCAGTCTTATTATTCTTGCTTTTGTTTCTTAGTTACGTCATTAAGAGTCATTATAACGTACTGTTTCCTTTGAAATTTATTCATTTTAAGTTTGTACAAAGAGGAGTGAACATGTCTACAGAAGAATGTTTCATTGATTCGGTCAACAATAGATTTATCAAAGTCATTGAATGTGACGGAAAACGTAGACTAGATAGGAGAGAATGGCTTAAAGAAGGAAAAAAGTTCAAATTATCCGGATGTGGACTTAGTCTCAGGTTTACACAATTTAAGTCGGTGATAAGATTCCTTGGAAATGGTATCGAGGTCGAATTATATACCACAGTAGAATTACCTGATGTCTATGCCATAGAAGAATTATCTGACTCCAGAAATTTCTATTTTAAGATTTTAGAATAGTTCTCTGAGTCATGTCATTGTACATGTTTAAACAAAGAGAACAAAAGACGATTTGTGAGACATTTTCAGATGAGTATCTAAGTGGCTGCACTAAATTTAGCTCAAAGTATTTCATTGACTGAGGATGTCTGTTCCGGATTGCTGAGTATGACGTCAGTTGATTTTCCTATAAAAACCAAGCGTCACTTAGGTTTGAATCATTTCTAGTTTTCTACACCCAGAAGTCAACATGTCCACGCCACGTATCTCCCTAGATTTGACAAACAACAGATTTGCTAAAGTTGTTGAATGGAAAGGAGAACAAAGACTCGATTTAAGAGAATGGTTTAACGATGGAAAGGAATTGAAGGCAACTAAGAAAGGAATAAGTCTTAATTTGACACAAGTTAAGACGTTTATTGACATCCTTGAAAATGGCATTGAGGAAAATCGCAGCAAAAATCAAGAGTTCACCTGGCATTTGGGAGCCAACGTCTTCCTCTCTGTTCACAAGGATAACCCTTGTATAGATGTATACGTCTTCAAATTGAATAGCATCATTTAAGAACAGATAAATTGGCAATATGGACCAGACATGCACGTTTCGGGTACTTAACCCTCGTCAGTGATCCTCAAATCTAAACAATGTAATATGCCAAAAAAGTATGAAAGTTACTATGTAGAAAAAGCGTACCGAAAGACGTAGCAGGATGAGTGGGATATGATGCTACAGGACCCACGTTTTAGAAATTTCAGACTATTTTGGCGACCACCAAATGGAAAGGAAGTTGTTCCAACTAAAATCGGTCTTTGTCTGAGACCTACTGAATACGCATGTCTAAAAGATCACATCATAGATATAACAACTCATTTACCTGAATTGATCACAGTTGTTCCTTGTTACATGAGGGAGGATCATCAGAATCAACTTGGAATGTTGAAATGCAGAAATTGTAATCCCGACAACTACCAGAATTGGGAAGTCTATTGAAAAAATGACTTGTTGTCAAGTTTATGGTGATCTTTTAAATATGACTGATGTAGATGCCATTTGTCATCAAGTGAATTGTTTAACGGTGAAAGCACATGGACTTTCACGTCATATTGCTGTGAAGTATCCATGGGCTGATATTTATAGTTTCCGTAAACAGTTTGGACGTCGAAATTTGGCGACTTCAGAAAGTAGAGGCAAACCTGGAACTATACAGATTTTTGAACGAGAGACAAACCCCAGTATAGTATGTTTTCTATCTCAGTGGGATTACGGAAAATGTGGACAATCACACCGTCAGATATTACCTTACACAGACAGTAAAGAAGATAGACTTATGTGGTTTGAACAGTGCTTATTCGAACTTGGACAAACTAATTTTAAAACTATTGCTTTTCCTTTTAAAATTGGATGTGGATTAGCTGGTGGTGACTGGAAAACCTATTGTCATATCAATAAAAGTTTTGTCAAGAATTATAAAAAGCATGTCATTATTGTTGTACCAATATCATAATGTGTATATACAAATAAATTCAATGATAAACTTACATATGACTTTGTTTTCTTTATCTGCAACTTTATCACTTGACAATCAACCTTCATCGAATACCTTGTTACGTACTATGTACTGAAAGAACTCATGCTCACGGTCATAGAGTCTTGTACCCGTACGAACTCTGAAGTTGAAGTCAATCATTCATCATTTTGTATGACAACGTACATCAAACAATTACCACCCTTTTAAGTTTATTCTTTTGTCTTAAAATCACTGATAAGGATATCTAATCCCCATTGATGATCGTGGGAATATTTTTCCATCCTTTCATCTTGAAATATTCATTCATCTTACATTATTACACATCATTACACATCAATTACGATTAATTATTACATCATCATTTTTATCTAATTTATCAAGGGTATCATATTACAGTTTTATAACAAAAGATTTCAAAGGATTCCGTCCATAGACACTATATTGCTGCTCCTCTATACGGGCCATTGCGTTATCAGTTAGAATACTGTATATACCCCGAAACATAGATGCTGTCTGACACTCTTTGGCCGCCGCGCTGGAATGTTTCGTAATCGTTTTCACCGTCAGTTTCTCTGAACCGCCAAATCTAAGGGTCAGCTGATTTAAATCGAGTTTCCCAAAGGGATTTATTGGGAATTTCTTATCTTTCTACAATCACTCTATAAATGTAACCAAAACGCTTTGACGAATATTTCCAAGTACTAGTTGTTCATTGAATAAACATCTTCATTAAACCAAGCAAAAATACATTTATATGTCCACTTGTCAAGCTGTGAACCGCCAAATCGATAAGGGTCAGCGTAGAGCTGCACTGTTGACTATAGAGGTTCCCCAAGGGGTTTATTGGGAATTTCTGATCTTTCTATAATCACTCGATACATGTAACCAAAACGCATTAACGAATTTTTTCCGTACAAATTGTTTTTAATTTCGTGCATGAACATCGACGGCGGGTGAGGCTAGACATCAGGGGATGCTCACTTCTCCTGGGCATCTGGTCCCACCTCTAGCGTGCTAGGGGTCCGTCGATGCTAAATTTGGCGCTCTATTGTGAGTGCTGTTGAGATTATTTTCAGAATAATCTTTAACTCATTTGTTCATTTTTATCATCTACATCTTCATTAAACCAAGAAAGATACATTTATATTTCCACTTGTCCAGCTCCTTGCTATACAAGTAGTGTTGATTGCAGCGCATGCTTACTCGTAGACATGATAAAAAGGCAATGATTCAACTTCAGGAAAATGACTCCTTACCGTTTGCCTTAACGAAATACTAAATATGTTATCCAGTAATAATTTCAAGAACTAAGGAATATGTTAAGTAACAAATCAGCATTAATTTGAATAAAATACCAGCAACGTGTACGATGCAAAAACAATGGAATATACGTTGTTATCATGGTGCGCGCGCATTAAGATCATGAATATTAATATGAATATGTCAAGATTGATGTTTGATTTTGAACAAGTACCCGACTGTGATCCTCTGCAACTGTGAGTTTTCTGTTCGGGGTTGACCTCTCGAAGCGCTTCGCCCTCTGTGGCTGCTTTGCCGGTTCCAATTCTGTTGGCTCCACTGCTGGCTTGGTCGGTGGGGTCTTCTCTGCTGCAGAATAGGCCCTGAGTGAAAAAAAAAAGATACGGTCTAGAATTGGAAATGCCTCGCCCATAGGGCTTTTTCCTACCAAAGACCGAGGAGAATTCTCCTGTAATTGTGCGCTCTTAAGTTCACTGCTCAAAAAAAAATTAAGGGAGCAAGGTTTTTACTTTCATATCACACACGTTTGCAGCTGCTTATTCTATACGATGATCATAAATGTATTAAGACATATTTAATAGTAATTTCTTTATTGCCAATGTTTTGAATTAATTAACCATATACACATGATAAAACTTGATGATGTACCCTTGCTTATCTCAAAATATTTTACAAGCGATGTACCATCATATTTCAATTGGAAAATCGCTCCTTTCATTTTTTTGAGCAGTGTATTTGTAAAACCATGCACAAATACAGAGATTCCTCCAAGGGAGCAACCTTTTTTAACCCTCCGTAAAGTAAGACACAGCCTCACATTTGAATTCTTAGCACATTTGAAAGGAGTACCCAAGTCAACTATTATAGACTACTTCTGGAAATGGGTGGACTTGATGTACTCCAATTTTGGTTTTCTAATAAAATGAGCTGATAGAGAGACTATATATTGGATCGATTTGTATCATAGACTGTTTTGAAGTGTTTGTTGAGTCACCAAAGAATCTATTAGCACGTGCTCAGTGCTTAAGTAGGTATTGAACACTTGGACGCCAAATTTAATTTTTCTGAAAATTTCTGAAATTATATAATTCTTGTCTGTCCTTGACTATACAAACTTACATTTGATTCTATCCACAGGAAAATTTTCTACGAGACTTTGAAATATGCATAAATCGACGTTTTCGTGAATTTCTTGATGACGTCATAATATTGAAAGTGTCATTCCAGTTCTCGTTAAGTTATTGGAAATTAATTTTGATTTAACTTCCAAAATATCCATAAATATATATCACTTACATATGGAGAAGATAAAATGAATTGTGTTTTAAACACAAGCAGGATATTTGAATAAAAGATGACACTGTCGCTAAGAAAATTGCAATTTCGAGTCAATTCACTGTAGTTGCTAGATAATGATTAGGAATCCTGTGGATGAATCTTTGTCAAAAACTATCAAAATTTTCAAGAATGTCCAGAGAAGATTTCGTGATTAAATAGGAAAAAATGAATTTAGGATTAAAAAATAACAAGGCTCTATATTTTCTAATTTTTCTTCCAAAATCGTCCATTTTCAATAAAGTGACATCCGCTTTCCTGTAACGTCAATTTGTCAACGAATACACTGTGATGAAGATTTAATTTTCTGTTTTGTACATGCTAAGTTTCAATGCAATACGTTCAGTAAAAATGTTTTTATTGCATTTTGCATGCGAAGGTTTGCGATGCCATTTTCCCGATAACGTCAAAATGACGTCGTGGGTTACTCATGGATAAAACCCCTGAAGTCCTAAATTTCGAAAATCGCCATAATTTCTTAAAATGGCGCCGAAAATTATTCAAACTTCATCACTATACTAAAATGCGTATATCAATCAGAATGTCAAATGTTTTAAGGGAGTTAAGACTGAACTTTTCCCAGGAAGCGAGAAAACAAATAATGCCGCAGCCATCTTGGTGTTCAAACCCTCCTTAAGTAACTACAAGAAGCACACCACCATAAAAGTGTTCATTTCATGCAGTCCAGTTGGTGCAATTAATTTTCTGCCGAAAGCTTAGGGTGGAAGGGCATCTAATGTTCAATTAGTGCGCAAGTCGGGTTTTATGAGCAATGAATATCATTTACCAGGAGACCAGATACTCGCAGACCGAAGGAGGCTTCACTTTGTATGATGACTTTGCCGCAAGTTGTTCTGCTGAACTAATAACACCTGTATCCACGAAAAGCAAGAAACAGTTATCAGCACAAGAAGTTGAACGTTCAAGAAGCGTATCATCAGTACGCATTCATATTGAACGCGTGATAGGACCCATCAAGAATCGTTACATCATTTTAAACAGTCGGGGAAACTTCCTTATATGGAAGTCAAATATAGCGGAACGACTGCGTCACATAATCAGTTCAGAGTGAGCGTTCTCTCATATTCAACCAATCGCTTCAATGAACTTTGCATTATGGGATTACTATGACAGTAAAATCGTGTGTATATTTTGGCTTTAGTACTGTCTTCAAAATTGCTCCACTATGGCAGAAATCGAAATCAAATTCATTGACATCTTTGTCACTTATACTTCAGAGGTATATCTATCGATTCCATGTTGCATTTTTATAAAGTCAAACTCTAAATTCAAATTTACGATGAGAAAATGACGTTTTTTATAAGGACTTTCATTAGTCCTACACAAAACCTTCGTGAAATCGATCCATACAAAGATTTTTCTGTACTAGACATGTATAAATTTACGTTTGTGAATATAAAAACATCGAGTATATGTGTTACTAATATATACATTGCAACTGTTTTTAAAGAAATGCCAGGAACTGAAGAAGAATTAATCTGGTGCCCCCTGTTATGTGCCGAAAGTGCATAAATTTTCCTAATGTATGTTTTATTTTCTCAAGACATGGCTTTACACCCCTTTTCGGTGTAAGTACTATGTACTAATTTGAAAAAAAATCTAGAGACGTCACAGAAAAGCATAAGTAATCGAATTTATTGAACAATAAATAAGAAGTTGAAATCCATCCTTTCTACACCATTAGCAAATATGTTTTTTACAAGGGGGGGGGGGGGGGGGTTCCAACCTGTCAGGAGGGTCAACCTTTGAGTCTGATAAAAATATTTACATAAAAACGGGAAATATGAAAATTGGGTATTCTAGAAGGGGGTGTCTGCCCCCCCCCCCTCCCCGGATCCGCGCTTGCAATTCCCAAATTATTCAGCTAAGAGCATACTATAGGTGTACATTACCTTAGCAGAAATATCTTTCTCACAATAAATGATAACTTATCAAAACTATGGTACATGTAGGTGGCGCCACACACTTAAAAAAAATTCATTTGAACAGAATTTGGAAATTTATGAGTTTTTATTTGTCTTTCAAAAAATTCTGGCATGATTAAATTATCGGTACTGATGTAAGGTGAGGATGGGAGATATTACAGTTTTATTGAAAATGGAATAGGCCGGGGTGGTTCTTTTCTCTGTCTCCTTTTTGATTTTGAATTACTTAGCTAATGTAGAACGTATAATAATATATCATAATTTTCATTGAAATCACACATTGAACCATTCAAAAGTGCATGATCTTCTCACCTTGATTTACGGTCTTAGACATAAAATTTTTAAAAATGCAACATGGAATCGATAGATATACCTCTGAAGTATAAGTGACAAAGATGTCAAGGAATTTGATTGCGATTTATGTCATAGCGGAGCAATTTTGAAGACAGTACTAAAGCCAAAATATACACGCGATTTTACTATCATAGTAATCCCATAATGCAAAGTTCATTGAAGCGATTGGTTGAATATGAGAGAACGTTCACTCTGAACTGATTATGTGACGCAGTCGTTCCGCTATATTTGACTTCCATACAAGGAAGTTTTCTCGACCTGTTAAAGTGGCCTTTACCTATTCGATGTATTTAAAGTTTGAAAGACGAAAGCATGAATGATGCAATTTCCAGTTGTGACAAAATCATAACAGTTTGTGCGACCCTCACAAAGAAGTAGGTGCTGTAACCTGCCATATCGGCCCTATTTTAAAAGTTGTTCATATGTCCGTAATATTCCAGTTTTTAAGATGTAAAATGTATGGTGAATCCATATCAGGAAAGCTTATTTTGATTTCACAGTCCTATACTGAATAATACTTCGCTAAAAACGTTGAAATCATTGGAAATATAAAAAAATTAGCGAAATTTCGATAGATATTTATTAAATTAAGTATCGATCCAGGCCTTGCCCATGATAATTTTTGTACCAATCGATGGATTACTTTTCGGCATTTAAATTCGCATAAAAAACATCGTTGGCGAGGCCTGGATCATAGATGAATTTTGAAGATTTGTATGTAAAATACGATGCTTTTCCTTTGTTTTGCATCATTCAGGGCAAATGACGTCAGAACATGACGTCGCACATCACGCGCGTGACGTTCTGAGGGCTCAAAAGTATAGCGCGATATTTTCTCAAACATTCAACTTTGCAAAAAGAGATATTTAATAGCCCGTTTATCAAAGGCAATTTTCGTCGAAATTTTAGGGCCGATATAAGGGTTAGCGCACCTAGTCCTTTAGGTCTAAGCATTGTATTTAAGGAGTAAGCTGTATGATATTGTACTGTATACCCTGTATAACTCATTATATGATTGTGTAACATTTAAAAAAGCACAGGTAATTACAGACTACGAAGCTCACCTCGTTGCAGCAAAATTCAATTCAAACATATTTCTAAGTACATTTATATTGGCTTTTAAAGGCAAATTTATTAAAGCATTAAATCATATATCACATAAATTGACAAAAAAATATATATATGTAAGAATTCGTGATAATGCATGTTACATTATCAGTTTCAAAAAACAAAACACAATTATGTAAATCTACTTGACCAAATGCAGCCATAAATATGTCCGCATTTTCCAAAATGTCAATATGCGTGAAATTCTTGTCGTACGTTGACCTAGTTTTAGTGGGGATTCCGTTAGTTCTCAACGGGTCGTTGCACATGTCGCGTGTCGGGCTGTCAAAATTCAGAAGGATGATAAACAAAGGATATGTATTGTGATAAATGATAGAATGTGTTTTTTGCTAGTGAAAATATCGGAAAGGAATTAACAGCTACAGGTTATGGCTACATTGTGTCAAATGAAGAAGAATGTGAGCATGGACATGAGGTCATCTCATGACATAAACAAGCTGACAGTTGGAAGAAAAAGTATGTTTATTTGTGTATACATGTATTATCATATATATAATAATTATGCATAATTACTACACTGTACAAAAATCAAAATCCATATCATAAGAAGTAGAAGGGAGGGGGGGGGGGGGTTATAACTTATAAATTTAGTACATGCACAAGCTTTGGTATGAGAAAAAGCTTATGTCTTCCTGACTTAACATTTTAAAACAAGAATAGACTCTGAGAAATTTCACTTCTAAAATTAGCAAATACAAGAAATTAATCTCGTTATACTCAGGCATTCTGATTTTGTAACCCCATATTAGATTTTTAAGGGTGAATACTTTTGAGGTACTGTTTATTTGGTTACACAGCGTATATATTTTCCTCCAAAAACTTCCAAGAAATTTGCATGTAATAAAAAAATTTACATTTACAGGGTAATATGTAATGCATGGCTTTCCATTTAAAAATCTTATGTTTATTTTCAATAAGGTATGTGCGGACAAATTAAAGAGTGAATTTAGCTTCGTGTCTTAGAGTGTTGTTTTGTAACAGTCATTCCCATTTTTTGAAACCAAGAGGAGTTTCATTATCTTCAGATGCATGTATTAGTCTATAAATTGCTTTGGTACTTAGGTTAATTAATTCTATGTCTTTTAATTTTATTATGTTTGAGGTTTTAACTTTTGTTTTTATTGAAATATCTTTCGTTAATATCATTTGCCATGTCTTTGGTATGGACTTTTTTATGATATTAAATTCTGACATCCAGTTATGTTTCTGTACAAGTTTATTTAAAATGTATTTTTCTGAAATTTTTCCATGCTCATCAATTATATCATTAATATATATAAGATCACTTTCAATCCAAGATTTAAAAATAATACTTTTTTCTTTTAGGGTAATGAAGCTGTTCCCCAAGATTACTTGCTGTCTGATGGATATATAGTTATTTGGTAAGTTAATCTCTTTTTTCTTGTACAGTAATTGATCCATGATTTAATAATCTTGGTATAAAATTTTGGGATGTCTTTTAATTCTTACAATGTATTTAATCTTTGTACATGTATTTGCATGTTAAATATTAAGAAGTTTTTTCCAAATTTGTTTAAGTAATATGTAGGTATAATTTTCCAATTGGCATTTTCTTCAGAGGTTAACCTTTTAATCCATATTATTTGTAAAGCCTCAATGTATTTGTCAATGTCAGTCATCTTAAGACCTCCTTCTAAATAATCTCTGCTAATAATGGCAAATCGAGGCCAGTTATCGCACTTGTTTATCATAGAGGGCGTTGCAATCAATCCGGTCCACGCTTACTTTCTGTTTACCACTGGTCAGTCGATATTTTGTTTACACATACACGATCATTTCTCACGCATTCTTCAAGTCAAAGAGATATATTTACGATGTCTTCTGAAAAACATGGTTCTCTGACGATTAAAGAACTGAAGGAAGAACTGAAAACACGGAAGGCAAAGACATCTGGGCGAAAAAAGGAGTTGGTTGAAAGGTAGGTCGCATGGTCGAGTATACAGTGTATAATCAGTATGATAATCTTATTTTAGATATACTAATATCCCGACTTTATGGCGAATGTTTTATGTATATTTTCTTTCTGGGGAGAAATGGATATTTTAGTGACGGTAAGGCTAATTTTACTTGGGGATAGGGGGGGGGGGGGTGCAGCTATAGTACCAGTAATAACATGAGTTAAAGAAGATCCTGACGATAATCTCAACAGCACTCACAATAGAGCACAAAAGTCAACATCGACGGACCCCTAGCAAGCTAGAGATGGGACCAGGTGCCCGGGATCAGTAAGCATCCCCTGTCGGCTAGCCGCATTAATTGAAGTGAAGTGTTAACTGTATTAATTGAAGTGTTGTTTTACATGAGATACAGTATAAAAAATGGCATGTTTACAAATCTTATGGATGGTAAGGCATGGTCCATTTGATATTCTGGGGGGGGGGGGGGGGGGGCTAGGGTTTTTTGTCGGAGCAAGATTATTTTTTCGCCACATACCGGGGCAAAATTATTTTTTTCTTGCGAAGTTGGAGCAAGGAAATTTTTCTACAACAATTGATGTGAATATTGAGAATGTTTGTGTTTTTTCGATAGAAATTCTTTATTTTTACTTAAATTACTCTGAACATTATTTTTATGTAAAACTTGTATTCACTTCTAAACTGAGAGAGATTTTTGCAACTTATATTGAAAATGTATCTAAGCATTTAAGGAAGCCCCTTGTTTCAGTCACATGCATACATTTGATATTTTCAAATATCATCTTGGCATTACAGAAGAAAACTATGGCGAGCGAAATTTTTCATAGAGAGTTAAAACTGCGGCGAGCGAATCGAGCAGAAAAAAATTCAGGAATTTTAAGCGAATTTTATGGTTATTCTTCAAATTCAGATTACTTGTAAGAGCAAGATTTTTTTTTTTCTGTCACACCATAAGCAAATTTATTTTTTCATCAAAATTCAGAGCAAAATTATTTTTTTCGAAAAAAACCCAAGCCCCCCCCCCCTCCCCCCGATTATCAAATGGACCGTGCCTAATGTGATATATTTTATTTATCAACATTATCCAAGGAACCTATCATGGTTGACTTTTTTCTGGCAGATTAGAGGCATATGACCGCAACTTTAACTTTGGGAAAACAGCAGAAAATGCAGCAGATCTCACTATGACCCTTCCCAGTGAAAACTTTACTTTGATTTAAATAGTGACAGGGAGTTCCCATGTGTAACGTCTGCAAATGTTTGCTACTTCCTTGAGCAATACGATAAGCAAGTGGAGAAAATATCAAAGGAGATGTACAAAGAAAAATTTCTTATATACATTCTAAGTGCAATGGAAAACAACCTGTTCTTCTTACGAAGTGCTTGCCGTGCAGAAATGTCAAAATCTGTTACTTATAAAATTGACATTTGTTTTGACAGTGATGGGCATGTACATCAAGACCAATGTGAGTGTGCTGCAGGTATGGGACCATCTGCACATTGTAAGCATGTGTGCACTGTTCTGTATGCAGCAACTGTGTTTGGAAACAGCAGAAATGTAATAGTTGAACAAACATGCACAGAAAGACTACAGACATTTCATCATGTAAAGAAATACAAAGGATCACCTTTAAAGTGTAAGCAACTCGATATGGATGGAGCTAATTTTCTATGTGAAACAAACTTTGATCCACGGCCATAACATATGAGAAATGCACCGGGTTATACTGATTATTTTCGCAATTTATGTCTGTCTTCACCTGGTATATCTAAGTTACCGATCTTTCAAACATTCTTACCTGCAAATGCGAAAGCAGTGGCTCATGATTACTTTGTCTATACTCCTGAACAAATGTTTTTATCAGATTTTGGATTAAATAATGTAGATAAAGCATACACTTCAAAAGTTGAAAGAAATACACAAGATCAATCAAACTGTGCACTATGGCTGCATGAAAGATCAAAACGATTGTGTTCCTCTTCATTTGGCCGTATATGTAAAGCAACATATAGAACAGACAAATCAAATTTTGTAAAAGTTTGTAAAAACCTGCACAAAAATTAAGAACAGCCTCGATTATGCATGGTAAGAAGAATGAATCTGCTGCCATTCAAGAGTATGAAACTGTTGTTCAAACAGAGGCATCAAAATGTGGCTTGTGTATATCTGAGGCTCATCCATTTTTGGCAGCATCCCCGAATGGAATAGTCAATCAAAATGACCCTTACTTAATTGAAGTAAAATGTCCTTATTCCTCAAAAGATAAGGAAATAAATGAGATCACTGTGCCATATCTTAAAGTTGAAAATGACAAACTGACTCTTAAAGATAATCATGACTACTATTATCAGATACAGGGACAACTTTATTGTACAGAATTAAGTAGGTGTGATTTTGTAGTTTATACTTTGTCAGATATACATACGATTACTATACACAGAAATGATGTATTCATTGACAACATGAAAGAGATACTATACATCATTTGTATTTTGTACATACATATGTTTCACATGACATTTGAAATATTGAATAAAAATCAGCTAAATGTATCACTTGTTTTATTGTCTTTTGGAATTTATGAGTTGAAATTTATGAGTGAATCTACATATACTTCTATAACTATGCAATTGGAGAAACAATGCAGCGTCTAAAGTTACACAACATAAAACAAATGAAAATTATTTCAGTTGCTAACTTGGTTTCTGTACTTGTCATTGGCTCTGTTAGAATCTTGTATGTTTTAGCAAGTCCAATGATTCTCTCAATGTGCACTCTCTTGCTTGCAATTTTCCTGTCATTGATAACAGTCTCTCCAGACATTCTGTTCGATTTCTTAAAGAAGGTTGGAATATTGATTGCAACATCAGAAGTAGCAAATAAGTATTGTACGTTGAAACCTTTGTCGGCCATTAATGAGTCACCTGGATCACATATAGATGTAAGGTTACTCCTTTCAACAATTTGTCTGTCACTTGTGGAACCCGCATAAACAGGAGAGATATAAGATACAAGTCCACCAGGAGACGCCCCTATTAAAGCCTTCACTGTGTTCCTATTTTTATAGGTGGAAAATGTTGCCTGTTGAGCTTTGGGCGTTTTGGGCTTCTTAATAGGGCATTCAGTTCCATCTATAATAAGTCTTGTCGTTGGAAACTTCAGTCTGAAGTCTGCAGGTGTAAAATACCTCACAAGCTCTCTGATAGGCCATGTATTGATCTCTTTCCACTGAAGGTAGATGGATCGTATCCACGTTAATACGATGTTTGTCACCGTATTTTCAGATATACCAAAAAGTCTTGATAGTTCAAAATTTGTGGTATGCCGCCGTAATTTCATAATAGTCATAAAGAACTGATTTTCCACGGATATATTTAATACCTGATGCCCATGGTAGTTTAGACAATATGCTGCAGGTCCCAAGCTACGTAAAACTAGTTGGAATCTTGAGTACGTCTCCAAACCCGTATAAAAATGAATACCTGCACTATCAGTCATGAACTTCTCAATACAAAACATCGGATACGTTGGTGTTTGCGTGCCGATAGTCTGGGGTATTTTTACTTCAGAGCATTCATTCGTTTGCTTATTTTCACTTTGATCGTAACTATCGATTTCAACACCGTTTGCTATATCAGGAATACATATAGACTCCTCCTCTTCAATACATTTACTCTCAGTAAAAACTAGTTTACGTTTTCGATCCCTACTCTTCACCCTCTCCTCCCTCGCTTGAATATTTGGAGATGACTCCACCGTCCAATAGAAAATACTTGGAACTGCATTTTTCTTCAATCTTTTATGCAACGGAGCAGTGCCTATTATAATTAAAAACAATAAGTTTACTCACCACTAATTATACGAACATAACATTATTTAGAAAGATTCACACCCCCCTCCCCTTCATTGAAACCATTTCTCATATCAACCGAATATTTGTTCACGATTTTATCTCATATAATATATATTTAGTTAATTATTGTAACTTTCATTTTTTAACAAGATAGACTTGCTTTCTATTACATACCGAAAACGGTCTCCTGACAGTAATCATCGTCTTTGAAATGGGAGCCACATACCACGCTATGTTTGTTAGGTTCCTATACTTTGTATCGGTCTGAACCTCGTTTTATTGCAAATATCCAGGCCTTCCTTTGATTTAAATCTGTTGGGAAAGTATGCCCATCCCTCTTATTACAGCCGGATACGCAACAAGTAGAAGGCATATTAAAACATAAGTTTTTGGTTATTGTTTACATGTACATGTACTAGCACACGCTGCGGTAATAGAACATAAACAGAGGATAAAATCCGAGATAACAGCGCCAGAGATATTCCGACTGCAGGACTGGCTTATCTACTGCCGCCCTCTGTATCAGCAGCAACGGTAGATAACTGACTTCGATTTGCCATTAACAAAGGTACATCTGTGTGTAATTAAGATAGCATTCCAGCTTGCGGCTTCGGTGGTGCTCGGCGCGATACGACAACTTATGAACGCAGATGGACATAGCGTCCATACAATATAAGAAAATCTACAGAAAGTAGCACATAAATTCTTAAAGTTTACATTTTCAAAAACGAGAACAATTAAAGTCAAAATGCCTAGACGTGATTGAGAACTTTCAAGGGGGCGGGGGGTGGGGGGGGGTTGTCCCAATCAACTCTCCCAACGTCGCCGAGGAACTTCTATGAACTATCGTACAGACTTTAATGAGTCATGATGAGGTCGACCTAGAGCATTTTCCTGGGTGGGTTGGGGTAGGGGTTCCGAGGCGTTTGGGTTGGCTCAGCATAGCATTGGAAAATATGTAAATATACGTAAAGACGAGAGAAAAAAAACCCCACAGTATTTCATTAGGCAAATTCTATTCCATGTTAATTTTGTACTTGGTCATGGTAAACGATTTCAATATGCTTAGGCAAATGAGTCTGGACGCAGTATCTAATTATACGTACCACCTTGGTATTGTTGTATAATTCTTTTTTACCTATTTTCATTGTTTAATGTGATAATTTTTATTCATATATACTCATCAAAAAAAGTAACGCATAGTATTTGTTCATTTTATCCTTAGTGCACATATAAAATAATCACATTTATCAATTTAAAAGACAAAATCAAACAAAATGTACAAAATGGTATTTTCAGACCCTAAGCTTTCAACGAGAACCTCTTTAGTGTTTCAAAATGTTAGTTAAAATGACACAAAAACAATATGCCCTCGATGTTCTTTTAGATGCCAAATTATGTATTTTTCGGAGATTCCGTATGCACTTGTTTCCCATATCATTTGAAAATGTTTTGATTCGATTAACCAACGGATACACCATACTTAACAGCGATAATCTCATAACATTTGGCGGCATTACTACGCATAATGAAGTTTTATTCTAGGACGTCATCCAGAGTTCGTCACATTCCTTGAATTTGCGAATCAGTTTTATCGAGAGAAATTTGTTTCATACGGAGAAAAATCTTCTAAATTTGACTTTTTGATCCTGGAACTTTACTGAGTATTACTCACATATGGGAGTCATTCGATCACGTCGCAATGTTCAAACGCATGGCATCGGACATTGTAAGCATGCATTGCATTAAAGCGGAAGTTACCCGAAGAAATTAAAGTCGAAAAATTTTTATGGGCATCAATGAACTTTGACTTGGGCAAAATTCAAATTCCTCATAAACATGTAAAATGCATAAAAACATAAAATGTCGAAAATTCAAAATTTCATGTTTTTACTTAAAAAAAAAAGATTTTATGATAATCAAAAAATCGTAATTAAGCCCGAAACTGCTTGTCCTATCTCTTCACCATCATTAATGTAAACAAATAAGGTCACATAAACAATAGCTTGTACATATTGAATAATAATGATACATTGTAATATTGTTATATGCGTTTCTTCTTTTGAAGAGTATATAATATTTAGGGGCTTAACTAAATTTTTATAATCATAACAACATCACAAATTACATTTTTGGTTCAGCCCTCTGTGAATCAAAAATGTAATCATGATACTTGTCATGTAATGGTTTTCAACCACACGTTGGAAATTAGTAAAGGACAATACTTTGATATTTTGTTTATCTATTAATAATATATATTGGTATTCAGACCGTACCAAATTAATTATCTTCTGGTGAAAAAAAGGGTGCGAGCGAGCGAAAATATATAATTATTTTATCGTTTTAAGAATTGAACACTTAAAGTGCGAGTGAGTGAAATAATTTTTTTTCTCAAGTTCGGGGTTACCCCAGGAATACATTTCCAAGTTTTCCGTCCACAAAGGGGAATCCCAATAGTAATCTGGTGACTAGGAAGCCTGGCACATAGCAGTTCGAACACCCCCTCTCCTTGACGTTCATTGCCATATATGGGACAACAAATTTGCTCCTGGCAAGACTCTCTTTTTCTGTTTGAGAATAATTTTTCTCGGCACTTGTCAATGTTCTCGATGCGTAAGCTATAGGTTTCTCTTCGCTATTCCTCATTTTGCAAGAAGGAACGGCTCCTACTCCATATGGTGAAGCGTCACAGCCAATAAGATTTCCTTATTGGGCTCGAAATGCACGAGTAGCAAATCTGATTGCAGAATTTCTTTCACTTTTTGAAACGCTTTTTTTTTTTGTTTCGCGCCCCATCGCCATTTCGTATTCTTTCGCAATAGTTCATGCAGCGGATATAACTCAGTAGACAAATCCGATAAGAATCCATGGTAATAATTTAACATAGCGAGAAATGATTTCAATTTACCGTTCCTAGGCTGCGATGCGTTTTTGATTGCTTCCATCTTGGCCTTTACCGGGAAAATTCCGTTTGCGATTATCTTATGTCCAAGATAAACAACTTCCGGTGCCATGAAAATGCACTTCCTTCTTTTAAGGCGAATTCCTGCATTTTTTCAATCGTTCAAACACTTCTTGGAGTATTTTACATGATCCATGGTAGTTATGCCAGTGATAAAAATATCGTCGACGCGAATCAATACGTTTGGTATTCATTGAAGAAGATTCTCGATTGTACGTGAATTATGCCTCCCGATGATGAAACTCCGTACGGAAGCCTGTAGGTGAACAATCCCTTATGTGTATTTTTTGTGACGTATTTCTTGGAATCCTCGTCCAATAACAGCTGATTGTACGCCTGATTTACGTCTTATTTTGTATATGTTTCACCTCCTCCTAAAATTGCGTATAAATCTTCTTTCTTCGGAATAGGGTACTTATCTAGTTTTGCTACCTATTTGAAACATCTCAATTTCAAGACTGACAGACTTTAGCTGCACTTATTTTTCATGTCTAAAATATTCATTAAATCTTGTTTCCAATGGTACCAAATAAATAGCTTGTTCCAAAGAAACGACATAAAAAAAGGTGTATAATGAATCTAGTACATGCTTCCGTAAAACTGACACCAGTATCGTGCGTCACGTCTATGAATTCGTCTCCCGAATGGAATGACAAACTACAGCGAATTACTGAATATCTCACACAATTCTTAAGCAAAACATCTGTAACAAAGTGAGAACTCTTACAACTCTTAAGGCACCTGAACTTTGCACCATAATTCCGGGTCGAAGTTTTGTCTCTCACCTTATTGAACTGTCAACTACAGTCAAGGTTCTACATCAGCATATCAAAATAAACAATGAGAGTAGAGAAGATATTAGGCTTTGGCTATATTTCCTCAATCACTGGAATGGTATAAGTGTATTTTGCAATACAGAAACCGTTACATCAAGCTATCATAGAAGAACGTAGTCTTATCAGAGTTCCATAAACCTTGTGAATGAAATCATATGTCCCATTTCGGCTAATTCTGCCTCATTTTGAAGGCGTAACAACGGGATGCCTGAGTTAATAAATTGTTGTCTAGTTTGAAGTTAAACCTCTTCCCCTCTGTTTTGTAGATGTTCTTAACCCCACGTTTACACTATGTTCCCGGCGGCCACGTTTCAAGCCACCGTGGCGACCGAGAGAGAACGCAGGGGAACGGGATCGACAAACGTAACTAGCCGTGGTTGCCGGGGCAAATGTTGAAACTGTCAAAACATTTGTCACGGCAGCCCACGGTGCAGATGGCCCACTTTAGAAACCGTAAAAAAACGGGTCGAACGCAACTCAACGTGACAGAACGTTACAGACCGTAAAAAATGACAAATATGGATAATGACAATATCCCTGTATACAGGACAAAATCGATAATTCAGACAAATAGAAAACCAAGGCATACAAAATCAGGATAAAACAGGGACCAAAGCAAACAAACAAAAACCTCCACCATATGAAAAGAAGCGAACTCCCGATATGGGAGTGAGACCAGGTGCCCAGGAGGAGTAAGCATCTTGGGACAGTTTCCGTGGCGGAACGGAAAGCAAAAGTATGACTCGGCAACTTACGATTCTAGTGAAGTTCAGTTACGGTTAGTCACGTTCATGCCCCGTTTAACTGCAGCTGTTTTAGGGCAGATGCGCGTTTTATCAAGGTGTGCCATGATTTCTCACGGCGAGCTAAGGAATTTGTTAGCCGTTCAGTCACAGAACCCCCCGGCTTGTTACGATTAACTTCAAGTTCTACAACGGCCTGGCACGGTACCCAAGGACACACAAGTATATCAAGCCAGACTTTTATGCATTGTTTGTGTCCTCTTTTCCCGGCTGTCACAGTTAATCGTAGTGGGCCTTGAAAGAGCTTGGTAGACGTGGCCAACTTGATTGGAACGTAACAAACAGTGACAGACCTTATCAGAACGCGGCAGGTCGTGAGGAAACGTACAAACGTCCGTAACAAGCCGTAGGTTGAAACGCAGTACGCCGTCAGGTCTCCGGGATTCAGGAGCCGCGGCTCGTCACGGATACCTTGGTAGACCGTGCGAAAACGTAACGAGACTTGATTACCAAGATAAAAAATGCCAAAAATCCTATGGCGTGCTACGTTTTGGGCCACCGTGACTGCCGTAGTCGCCGGGAACATAGTGTAAACCTAGGGTAACAAAATTATCATCTCGCAATCCGCTAAGAATCTATGTTTTGGCAACGGGTATCGCTTGGGTAATTAAATTCTTTTACCATTTGTCATTCCACGAAGATTTTTGTATATTTTCTTTTTTGACAATTTATCGTTTCGATTTTCTGGATTTTTTTAGGGGACCGATATATTAGAACATGACTGTACAATAAACAAAAAACCATTTGTAGATTTTATGGAATCATCATCGCTACTTGAACTGTCCAATCTAGATGACGATGATGAGGTACAAGCACGGCGTTTATTCATAGGATTCTTTCTAGAACTTTGATCTTTTTCAAATGATCTTTTCTAACCTGCAAGCATTGTATTGAATTTGAAGACTCGGAGTCAAAGAATATCTTGATTGATATCAGAAAATTAAAAAAAACAGCCTAAAATCATCCTAAATGAGAAGTACGTTTGACCACTCTGAAGGAGTTTAAAGACAAGCCGCCAACTGGACAAAGCACGCGGGGATGTGCAGACGAATTTTGATTGGTCGAATGTTGACCTTAAAGGTCCATGACATGACATCACGTGTGATCCATGAGTGCTCAAAGAAAAACTATTACATCTCCGTTTCCGAAATATAAATAGGAATCACACGACAGCAATGCCCATGTTTTTATTTTGGCCCATCGACGAAATTTTAATTTTATTTAGAAAAAAAATCCGTAATCCAATTTTTTATACGCCCGTCATTTGTGGTATGGCAAAGTCCGTCCGTCCGTCCGTCCGTCTGTCCGTCCGCCTATGGAACGCAATAACTTAAATATGCGTCAACGGATTTTCACGAAATTCACACATTATGATTGGACTGTGGAGAGGAAGCCGCCTTTCGATTTTCAGGTCCATCCGATTTATGGGACTTAGATTTTTAAAATACAGTGAAAATATACTAAATTAGTTAAAATTATTTAAAAATCTATTTCTGGTCGAAATGTTTTGAAATTTTGTATACTTCAAGTAGAAAGGATGTTCTTTGATGTTCTTTGACATATGTAACGGGTTTTTAATCTTTTTGTCGAGATATTGTGTGTAATGGGAAGGGGGGGGGGGGGGGGGGGGTTATATGCACATACATGTTAAGCTAAGGGCAAAATAAAGGCGCATGGAACGCAATAACTTGAATATGCGTCAACAGATTTTCATGATATTCATACATTATAACTGGACTGTGGAGAGGAAGCCGCCTTTCGATTTTCAGGTTCATTCGATTTGTCGTTTCAGAGTTATGGGACTTAGATATTTTAAGATACAGTGAAAATATACTAAAATAGTTAAAACTTCTTTAAAAATCTATTTCTTATCGAAATGTTTTGAAATTTTGTATACTTAAGGTAGAAAGGATGCTCTTTGACATATGTAACGGGTTTTTTATTTTTTGGTCGCATAACCGAGATATTTGTAATGGAAAGGGGGGGGGGGTATATACACATACATGTTAAGCTAAGGGCAAAATATAGGCCCATGGAACGCAATAACTTGAATATGCGTCAACGGATTTACATGATATTTATACATTGTGATCAGACTTTGAAGAAGAAGCCGCCTTTCGATTTTCAGGTTCATCCGATTTGTCCTTATGGAGTTATGTCACTTAGATATTTTTTTGTTGTGAAAAAATCCCAACGGGCGTATCTTGCTGCGTGAGCGTAGGCTTTTTTTTTAATGTGGCTATGGCCCTTTGCCAATCATTGCCATTTCCTTTTCATCCAATATATATTTACTGCATTTATATCTTAAAACCCAGGCTGCGGTAGTACCTACCGCAATTTCTGTAGGAGGAGCTTATCTAGATATCGGCGTTCAGCTGCGCTAAATTTAGCTTCAGCGTTACTGACCAGCTGATACACACGTGTATACAAAGATAATAAAATAGATCGATTCCTCTAGTGACATTTATTACGTCTCAAAACAAGGCGAACGTTACAAACACAGAAACACCATTTTTGGACCTGAATATCAAAATTGTTAATGGAGAGATTCATACAAGTGTGTATGACAAAAGAGATGACTTTGGATTCAACATAGTAAATTTTCCCTGGCTTGATGGTGATGTTCCTAGATTACCGTCTTATACATTTCGCAGCTCATCCGGTATGCTAGAGCATGTACTGATGTTTTGGATTTTAATGATAGAAATTTACAAATAACCAAGAAACTTTTAGGTCAAGGTTTTCGCTTTCACAAACTTGTAAAGACATTTTGGAAATTTTAGAAAAATTATTGTCAACTACTTTTGAAATTCGGACCCATACAAGCAAGAGAGTATATCACTTTGGGTATTTCGCCACCTGTATTATATGGTGACATGATCAACAAAATTAGAAGGATAAAAGGTAGACAGAATTACCATCGAAAATGCGTCAGAATCATCAAACGCCTCTTATACCGTGGATATGATCCTAATGTCACCAAACGGACACTGGGCTTGATACTTGACCTTGTACCAGCGCATCGTTAATACTTGCACGCTGACTGACTGTGACGACGGGACTCAATGACGGGCCCTGTCCAAACCTCTTTAGAGAAGACAGGGCCCCGACCACCTGTCCTCTCTGAATGTCAGTCGGACTCCTCGGGTGATAACATACATTAGCTCGCTACAGCCGGCAGAGCACAGGTTGTATTACGCATGCCCTCTTTTTATATCCATTTACATATTCATCTGTGTAGCTTGGGCCCCTGCGTTTTGCGGTCTTGTTTGTGTGTGGTCATCTGACAGTGAGGAGGTTGTTTTACACCACAATTGTACGTTCTTGGAGATCTCTGGGTAATCGGAATAGTGGGAGGGTTGTGCGCTCGTAATCCAGGATAACCACACTGTCTGCTACTGGCGTGGCAGATGGCCGTCCTAAGTCGGCACCGTTTACCCATTGGTCTCGTTGGTTTATGTGTAGTCATTTGTGTTTTATGTTTTTCTGTGATTTGGCGTTCCCTGTACTACTGCGTCTCTTTCTGTGTGTGTCTTTTTTGTGTTTTACATTGGGTGTTTCGGGAGGTTGCTGTTGGTGCTGCAACTAGGTGTTGTTGGAGATCCCCTCCTTTCTCATTATTACCACTCGAAACAAATGCATGGATTAGTTATCTTTATTCTTACGAATGTATAAACAATCCATTATTTTATCCCACGAGGACTTTGCAAATTTATTTGTCTTTGGAACAAGGTGTTTATGCCCTGATCTTGACTTTGGTCGCCGAGCATCTTCTTAAAAACTAACTGATGTATTATCACGGTCAACATTTTCGTTCCAATCAAGAACTGCCATATATGTTCTTCTGTTATATTCCTCATCGCTGAATTTGATTCGTTTGTCATGATAGACGAGAAGAGCGTTATTGAATGATTCAACATAATGAGTGTCAATACAGTTGACATAATCTTCCGGCGATTTGTAAATCTGAAGTTTACGAATTTCATTTCGCAAAATCCTCTCTGCATCGATATCCGTTATAGTGAGCTTGGATGGCTAGTAAACTGAATCACTTTTGCACCTAGATTCTGGTAGACAGTTTTGGTGATTGTTTTTATAATGTTCAACGACGGTCAAGCCCATGGACGTTGATAGATACGTTATGTGCATCAAAAAATTCGTAGATCTTTTTTACACCATTAATTTCGTGGCGCTGACTTACGGAATCGTTCTGTCTCGTCACAACAGAAAAACCAACAATTTGATGATGATTCTGGCCTAAGGCAACGACATCTGACTGAGCTGCATTCCTCCGCCACCCGTGCCTTGCGTCTGACATAATATTCATCCCGCAGAAAGGCGTGCCATTTTCCTTCGTCTTTAAAATTTCGGTCGCCAGCTCCTGGTCCAAGGCCTCTTGAATCGATTCTTTTGCAAGATCTTTCGTTTTCGAACAATAAAGTTCATGAAAATTTGCAAAAGTGCTTTCAGGGGCCAAACCAATATTTGCAGTTTCACAGAAACGTTAATACTGACTAAAGCGCACTCCGGTGGCATTTACAGAATGTAGCATCCTGAAATTGACAAGAAAAGTTCCTCCAGGTAAATGCTGAGATGTATCTGAAGTAATGATATGTCCGTCTTTGCATGTAAATGTGATTTTGCCTGCATGTCAATCTCTGCATTTGTTTTACATCCAATAATTCTTTGCAGTCTTGGTTGTGCTTTTGGATTGCAAAGCACATATTTCGGATTACCGCCGATGATGATAAAAACAAATCATCCATTGTTTCTTGCAATCCAAATATTGTTTGATTTGTAGATTTAATTCATCATCATTTTGATGGTCATCGATGCAGAGTCCATTCGATCTCATATACAAATCGAAAACATTATTCAACAATTGTTCATTGGTCACACCTGATACTTTCTCAGCCATAGAAAGTTTTATTTTATCCATTTTGTTGAAAATAGTCATTTTCTCCGCTTCAGATGATACATAAAAACGCAAAGTTCCAGCAACAAGGGGAGTTTGTTGAGTTGTCCTTCTATCGTTTCTCTCCTTCATTTTTTTCTCCTTTGTCACTATCTCGTTTTTTCCTGATATTTTGCTCCCTATTTTCATCTCTTATTCTCTTACTTGGTAATTCCGCCATATTGAACTCTTCTTTATAGAATGAAATAGTAGACATGCACCCCAGCGATCAAATCTTGCATGTTGATTACATAATCTCTTTGAGGTCAGGGGATGGAGGGGGGGGGGGGTTGCGTGGGGGGTGAGGATCCATCCGATGTCAATACGTTACCATTAACATATGAACAATATGAATTGATAAATAACTGAATGTTTTTAAACATTTTTAAATACTTTTTTTACCATTTCCATTTATGGAACCAATATTTATAGAATATCAAATCCCCCTATTTTACATCCGAAATCCCAAATATCAGACCTGGTTCACTTGTGAATGGGTAGGAGTGTACATAGATGAGTAAAACTGTATTGATTTTAATTTTTGTATAAAAATTTTTGATAATACATTGCAAGTTTTTTTTCTTAAAAATATACTGGTATACCGAATTCTTCAAACTTGCAATAACAAACTTTCAACATCTCTCTATCACTCTATGCGTAATAGACTCTCCACAGCACCATGCTGGGAATTTGGCGCTTATATCTGTCTTGACCATCACATTGGGATAGGCGCTTACTTGGTCGTTTCCATCACGGTTTCATAACTCTAAAAAGATTTTGTGCATAATGTCAGATGAACATAAAGAAAGAAGACAAATTTGTCTAAATATAACGGAAGTTCAATTGCACACTATTCAGTCGCTGTTCAACCACAGTGAGTGGGATTTAGACTCTAGTGTGATTTTTAATAACTGGTCAAATGAGCAGATGGATCAAACGGCTGCAGTCGATGAGGAGATAAGAGTGTCGTATACTGACATTCCTGAGAGCGGTAATCAGAGCCAACGTGAAGGTGGGAATGGGGGCGATTCAGGAAAGAGAGAGGACCGCATACCTGAGTAAACGATGCAGAATGTGGTCATTGTTTCTGTAATCCATGTGTTACAACATATAGACAGAGTTGGATGGGGAACGGTGCATTGCCACATGCACGGAATTCTGCAATACGGTAAAAAAAGTTTTGGACGATGATGTCACGAAGAAATGCTTGGAACCACCCTCTTTACCTTCAGAAGAAAGCAAACATGTTGAACTGGAATGCAGTGAGGGAACTCTATCCCTATCCACCTGGTCAGCTATACATGGGACATAAGTGGATACAACTTCGAAAAGAAAGCTATTTATCATTTTGTTGGAATGTATAATCTGTGACTCAATCGGTACATATGCATATAGTTCTTTCATCATTTATTGTTGAATAAACAAATTAATGAAATGCAATTGATATTCTTCATTTTTTAAAGCATCGGATAAAGAATGTACGAAATACACGTGGTTTTGTGGATTTGTCTGTTTACTTTCTAGCTGCAACCAATAGAATACGAGACGGGGTCGACCAAGAGGTCAACTTCCCTTATACAGATAGGAGGGTTATTTGAAATGTGTTCGCCTCCGATGTTTACATGTGATATATCAATATAAATCAATATTTGATTTTCATAATTTTCTCTCGTGGGGCTTATGAATATGGGGACAACATGCACACCAACTTTCATGAAACAATAACAACATATACATGTCTAATTTTGATTAAAATCGCTTTGGAGAGAAACGTGTCAAGAAATCCATGATTTTTTTTTAAATTAAGCTCCTCCCATTTCTTTTTATACTCCGGGCTGGGGTTTAAGCCCCATTTACACGGTGTGGTTTTCCACACGTGCACTGACCACGGATGGCAAAACACGTCGAGTAAATAGGGCTTTGCAATACACACGTGGTTGCACGCCGATTAGAACTTGCTCTTATTCCACATGGTAAAACAAAGCAATTTGATCATTCTACAGGGTCACAAGTCAGGTCACTGTAATTTTGTCGAGCAAAAAACTATAAAGAAAATAGATTTTTATGTAAATAATTGTTATCTCATGTACCAAAAATACAAGTTTAATTAGTGTCCCTTTTCGGTACTTCTCAGGAGGAAAAATTAATATCCCCTAACATTGAAAAAGAGTATGTATAGAACTAATATGTCTACAAATTAGTACTATCATTTCGTGTATAAGTAATTAAATATAAGCAAATATATAAGATCATTTTTATCTAGCACACGTATGGAAAAAAAAAACACGCCGTGTAAATAGAGCGCTTGCATTGCTTCCCAAGCAAACGTGGTCAGTGCACGCGTGGTAAATTACGTTTTACTTACGCTTTACTTACTTGCATTATATAAACTTGTGTTTTGGCAAAGATTAATTTACATATCGTTTATTAAACATCTATGTAAACATGTCCTTAAAGATACAGTGTCCCTGAAAATAATTTTTAATTGAAAACATGGAATTTATTCCAAAGGGTTTAGATAGAGGAAAAAAGGATTCATAAAAAGTTTTGTATGAAAATATGCTATAACGACCCTAATATTGTCGATTTTTTAATAATTAAATTTCCATATACCTCTATTGTAAAAACCTCAATACATTGTAGGTGGCGCTAGTGAAAAGTATTAGAACTGCGCACCCCAAATTCTAAATTACGTTTTTAAACGGCTATATCTCCGAATATATGCGTTAGATTATCCTGAAAATTTGAATATATACAAATGACAATATATACTTTCTTATGAAAACGAAGATTTTGCATTCCAAAATTTTGTAAAATTAATTATTTTTCAGGGACACCGTCCCATTAAATGGGCCCGAATTAGAATAAAGTATCTTGTATCTTACGTTATATGGAATCCCGATTGGGGCCTTTCTCTCGAGAGAGGCACGAGAAGGGGAATTGGCTTTGCAATGGCAGATTGCATTGTGTAATAAATTCATTATTAATCTCATTCATGCTTAGATCAAGTGTCGTTAGATATGATTCCCAAATACCTATGTGATTTTACTTGAACATGATTTAGAGATGTGCGTGTTATTAAAATTTAACGTTGGATGAAAAAGCAAATTGTATTTTTGTTCGGAATAGATAATATATGATGGCAAGGTCATTGTAAGTACAGCTAGCTATAGAACTCAGGCAGGGGGTGATTCATGAAGATTAAAACCCACAGTGTTTTTACGGCAGCCAAGAGTCTGGATTATTCAGTCTATAGTTACTGTTAAAACTCACAAAACAATTTATATTTATGTCTATCAATATGTAAAATATTCAGTAGATTTTGTTTTGTTTAGCTATTATCAGTATGAAACTCCATAGTAGTTCATATGAATATTAGCAATAACACCAGAGTATTTTTTGTGAAAATCTTTAAGTCTTCATATTCAAGTATTACATGTCATAGCAACAAGTATAAAAAATAAAGCATAAAGGCAAAAGTCATCTACCTGAATTCATTATGGAAATCCGTAAATAAAATAATCATATAGAAATCAGTCTTCCTATTCAAAATGAGTTCAGAAAAGTATTTCCTCCTCTTCCCTCTTCCTCATGTTTTCCTCCCTTTTGTCCTCTCTCCTCTCATCCGTCCGTTTAGTACCTTCTCTTCTGTCCTCCTCCTCCCGTATGTTTTCCTCCCTTCTTTTCTCCTCCCTACCCTCTTCTCTTCCCTTCTGTCCTCTCTCCTCTCCTCCGTCCGTTTAGTACCTTCTCTCCTCTCATCCTCCTGTCTTTATCAGGTTTTAAATGATGCTATTGAATATAAAGACGTTTAACATTTGAACTACTTGGTGAGTGTCACTGCTGGTGGACCAAGAGTCCCCGAGGGCACATGTAGACAAGTTCGATCAACTTTTGTTGATCGTCTGTCTCTTCAACGCATTTGAAATTTTCTGTTACAAAATTTCTTGAAATTTCTAAAACGTGGGTCCTGTAGCATCATATCCCACCCATTCTGCTACGTCTTTTGGTACATTTTTGGAAATAATAATTTTCATACTTTTTGGCAATACTACATTGTTTAGACTGAGGATCACTGACGAGGGTTTAGTACCCGAAACGTGCATGTCTGGTCCATGCTGTAAATTTATCAGGTTTTAAATGATGCTATTGAATATAAAGACGTTTAACATTTCTCCCTTGTCATCATTATCTCTTATCTCCTCATTTCTTCTTTCCCACGTTGGGCGCCAATATAGAAAAAATGGCTCTTAATTGCGTGTGTATAAAGGTGGTACTCACCGGCTCAGCTCAGCATACATGTATCATTCTAGTCGTTTCACCATTCCCGTCTTTATTGCGCCTGCCCCGTCCCCCTTGCCCGTGGGGAGGTTCTATCTGGGTTTCCGCGTACTTCTTAGTCTACCGCCCTTCCCTATATAGCTTTTCCAAATCTTCCCAAAACACGTCTGCCTACCCGCAAAGCTGGATCCAAAAAGACGGAATACAAGTCCGTCAGCTCGTGCGCTGCCGCGGTTGATTCTGATTGACTTAGAACATGGCTTGACCTTCGTGCCCCCATATTGGCATATCCTTACGCGGTGTTAAAGGTCAAGTACCCCCATTTTACTACAGTATTGATGTCCAATTATCGTCCTAGGATCGTTAGTTCATGATTCGCTTTATTATCTCCGCATACGCGTTCCTTTAATAAGGAGTCTTCTACGGCAAAATCTGAAAGCTTGCCTTGCGTCTAACCACTTGCCTTGCCTTGCCTTGCCTTAAATTTTGCATTGATTTTTGCCTCTTGTCTCTTGCCCCTAACCTCTGGATTTGGTCTGTGACCCGAAAGTAATTGCAGTGTCTGGTCATTTTGGGTCAGGTTTTGGCTAGGGACACGTTCCATAACGTCTATTCTGATAAGCTTGAAAATCAAAACTTCGCGGTCTTCGCATCAATTGCTATGAATTAGGTATCACGGGATTTGTATGGCTTTGATAATAAACTTGTTTGGTCGAGTTTAATTAATGCATCTCTATCAAAAAATTTAATTTGAAAACAAAATAATAGATAATTATTGATAACTAATGCTATTCAAAATAAATTATTTTATGATCTTTTACCCAGAAAACGCGATTTCACAAAACAAAACTGATATTTGTGATGCATATATAGAATAAATGTCATACTTTGTGTCTTGTTACGGGTATGCAACACACAGCAAGTGTATTTATCGCATGAAACGCACAAACGCGTAATGCATGTACGATAAATGCACTTGCTGGATGTTTCTATATAGATATAACGTAAAAGAGTGCATGAATTTTAGATATTGTTTTCATTTTCGTGGTTAAACATCGACGGCGGGTGCGGCTAGCCAAGAGGGGATGCTTACTCCTCCCGGGCACCTGGTCCCACCTCTAGCTTGCTAGGGGTCCGTCGATGCTTAATTTTGTGCTCTGTTGTGAGTGCTGTTGAGATTATCGTCAGGATCTTCTTTAACTCATTTGCATACCCATAACAAAAAAACACAGTAGGACACTTATTCTCTATATAAGGAGACAATATATCCTTATCAGGAGATACAATGATAAAAACGTTGTCCTGTGAATATTCCTTGAGATTAGTGCAATTTATTGACCACATTGTTTTGATTCGGTTTTGTAGGTGTTTTGGCATCGACTTTGCATTGTCTTTGTTGTATTTATGTATATATATTTGTTGTGCTATAGGATGTAAGTTATTGTTCTCTTCTCTAATCTCTCGGACTCGCTATTTTTGCTGTCAAAATTGTGAAAGTTGTCACCCTGCTCCACTTATGTAAAATTATGAGGATAATACACCAATGTTTCATGGTTACTGGTTGACCGTCACATCCCGAAGATATCGTTCGCCTAGTTTCAGTGTTTACAAACTGCATTTAAATACATATTTTTGGCGATAAAATGAAATTGCGATGTCCGTCCGTCTGCGTCAACATATTGATTTAGCTGTAGCGTTTAGGTTAGTTGTGGAAAAACTATATACAATATTCAAACTTGGTACAGAGATATAGACTGGTGAGAGGATCTAAACGCAGGTATTTTTTTCGATTTTGACCTTGAGATTTGACCTTGGCCCTGAAATGTAATTTTGCGTTTGTAGAAGAACTATTAGAGGTACAATCTTCAAACTTGGTACAAAGATAAAGCATTTTGACCTTGGCATTGAGGTTTGACCTTGGAAATGTAATTTTGTGTTGAGATTAATTTTTGAAAGAACTATAAGGTGAACAATCTTTTACAAAGATAAATTATATTGGATTTATCTTTGATCAAACTTCCATAAAATGACTATTTGATACTGCTATGCTGTGAGTGACATATTCAACGCAGATCTCGGGTTTGATTTCTCCACATGGATATTGTTCGTATCCCTAGTTGTACAATTGAAAAAAAGTTTCCTCGGCTTTCCTCTTTTGTAATGGGGTCATACGATAATAATTCATTTCTGGAACATGAAGATCCCTGTAGGCTTCTTGAATAGACCATTCTTCCCTTCCTATCATTGACAATTTACACTTTTCGAATTGTCTTTGTATGATTTTTTGAAGATGGACTGTTGCCTCTTTGATTGTTATTTTCTTCATATTAAGGTCCCTTTTAATAACACTGTTTGCACATTCGTTTGCGTTTTGATTATACATACGCGGAGGGTAACCTAGCCCGGCCATTTCCCGAATATCAGCGGTCATGCAATTCTTCATGTATTCTGACTTGTGTGTCAGAAAATATTCGTAAAATTGACTTCCAGCTGTATGTCTTTCCCTCCATTCACTTCGAATTGATTTTAAATCTTTTATCAAATGAGTCTTTGGAAAAACAGTCCACCAACCCAGGTTGTTTTTCTTCGCCAACATGTTGGCCAAATATGTCTTTAATGTATGCCTTTGAACTAACTCCTCGGATACCTAGGTCTGATAATTTCCGGATTATATTGTCCTTCATGTGAATATCACATAACAAATATGTTGACATAGGAAAACAAGCATCAAATAAATCACAAATATTTTTCTCCCCATCACTTCCATAGGCGAGTATTCTGTGAATTTTATCATCATTGATGGCAAGGAAAAATACGAATCAAAAAGTTTTTTTTTCTGGTGAATAAGGGCAGGTCCAATAAACACGGGAAAATGTCCTTTCTTATTTGATAGCATCATATTCCGATATGTAGTAAGCGTGAGATAATATTCTCCAACACTATAAGTTGCATCGACTCCTAATATGCAAAAGTTTTTTGGATTTGTACAAAACCGTTCTATGTCCAGCAGTTCTTGGTCTGTTGCCATAAAAATTGTAAGTTCTGGAGACGCAATGACTTCTCTCACAAAAGCTGTTGCTTGAATAGACCATTCTTCCCTTCCTATCATTGACAATTTACACTCTTCGAATTGTCTTTGTATGATTTTTTGAAGATGGACTGTTGCCTCTTTGATTGTTATTTTCTTCATATTAAGGTCCCTTTTAATAACACTGTTTGCACATTCGTTTGCGTTTTGATTATACATACGCGGAGGGTAACCTAGCCCGGCCATTTCCCGAATATCAGCGGTGTTGCAAGTCTTCATGTATTCTGACTTGTGTGTCAGAAAATATTCGTAAAATTGACTTCCAGCTGTATGTCTTTCCCTCCATTCACTTCGAATTGATTTTAAATCTTTTATCAAATGAGTCTTTGGAAAAACAGTCCACCAACCCAGGTTGTTTTTCTTCGCCAACTTGTTGGCCAAATATGTCTTTAATGTATGCCTTTGAAATAACTCCTCGGATACCTAGGTCTGATAATTTCCGGATTATATTGTCCTTCATGTGAATATTTTTGTTTGTTTGCTTTGGTTCCTGTTTTGTCCTGATTTTGTATGCCTTCGGTTTCTGATTTTCTGAATTATCGATTTTGTGCTGTATACAGGGATATGGTCATTATCCATATTTGTCATAACAAATATGTTGACATAGGACAACAAGCATCAAATAAATCACAAATGTTTTTCTCCCCATCACTTCCATAGGCGAGTATTCTGTGAAGATTTAGCCTGAGTTTTATCATCATTGATGGCAAGGAAAAATACGAATCAAAAAGTTTTTTTTTTCTGGTGAATAAGGGCAGGTCCAATAAACACGGGAAAATGTCCTTTCTTATTTGATAGCATCATATTCCGATATGTAGTAAGCGTGAGATAATATTCTCCAACACTATAAGTTGCATCGACTCCTAATATGCAAAAGTTTTTTGGATTTGTACAAAACCGTTCTATGTCCAGCAGTTCTTGGTCTGTTGCCATAAAAATTGTAAGTTCTGGAGACGCAATGACTTCTCTCACCAAAGCTGTTGTTGGATTGCGGGCCTGTGTTTTACATAAATCCATTACTGTTAATAAACAGTCCCTCTCAGATGATTCTTCTTTACGTTCGTGACGAAAGTTGCTTATTTGTTTATGATCCCGTGCATGTTCACCTGGAGCTCTGATACTCGAGATGCCACCCTTTTCCTCTATGATGTCGTAAACTAACTGTTTAGGTTTTTTCTTGCCAATGTTGTCCTTAATGTTCATCTTTGTTGATTCAAAAGTTCGATAGGAAGGTTTTTGCGTCTTCTTTGATAAACCATGGGGAGCTGCCTCAATGTCTCGTTCTTCTCCATCAAAAAAGTATTGTCACGCCGCATGCGTAATACTTTCCTTGTCATGGCTGTCTTTTGAAGCAACAAATATAATAATTCGGTGGAAGTCTTTTTCTTTTGAATGTAAATATGACATTCTCGTAACGTTCAACGTGTCATCATGCCCAAATCGATCGATTGAACTGTTGATAATTTGATCATTTTCCAGACGATAGTAAGACTTTTTGCTATTTGTCTGTTTCCATACACCACATGCGTCACACAGAACATCTTTTGGGTGTCCTAATGATTTCACATCAATTAAAAATGCAACAATTGAGTTAATACATAACGGAACTTTCGCTGCTTTCTCTGAAGATGGATATAACATATCATTCAAAAACTCTCTGGTTGGAATTCCTGATTTGACCCCACCTTCGTATACTGGAAGTGAAGCATCTCTCATATAGTATATAGTTTCAGGAATGACTGATGGTGATTCGAGAGATAAACTTGATGTATCTGATCTATCTGACGGAGATGACAACAACTATCAATCAGAACTTTCGCTCTGTTTCTGTCGACGGTGAACGGTGGTTTTGAAATCGTTGCACTTTTATTACTGCTCTTCCAAAACTTCAGTTTTGATGGGCGTTTCTTCGGCGCTGGGATGGAGGGCGTGTTAAATTCCATGTCATCGTCGATCTGGGAAAAAAATGTGTATATATGTGAAACGTTTGCTTATATAATATGTACAGGAGTATTCGTTACAGAAAACAATACTAGTATTTTATCCACCCACTTAGCGACTTGCATAAACATATTTCAGTAAGAAAGATAGCTGTGTGTTTTTTTTTTTAAATTGATATCAAAGTCGAAAATGTAAACCCTTTATTTTCAATGAAATTTCTCCGTTAAGTAACAAAATTTCTCAGAACCCTTAATTATAACATCTTTGCAATGATCTTCCTTTAGGGAACAACCATTTGGTTTTTATTGGGGGGGGGGGGTGCAGGAAGACTTTGCCAGCCGGATTTTTTTTTCGGCCATTTTAAGAGCCGGAAAATTTATTTGCCGACCCTTAGGTCCGCATTTTATATTATTTTTCTTTTTTGGTAATTTTTCAATGTTGAAAATTACTCTAAAGTTTAAATAATTCAGCATGATTTTTCGCTCATATTATACACAAAAAAGTGTTTACTGGGCATGTGGAAAGGTCGGAAGGGATGATGCCTCCGGGCGGGAAATTTTTTTTTACCTAAAATGTCGGAATTTAAAAAAAAAAAATTGGCAGTCCTCCTGCCCCCCCCCCCTAAAAGCAAATGGTTGCTCCCTTAAAAGTAAACATTTTTTTCTCATTCAATTAAAATTGATTTTCAATAATCTTAAAAATACTTTTAGAAAGAGGAAAAAATGAAAATGTCCTTTTTCTTGAATCCGTCTTACTTCGAGAGGTCAAATTATCTAAATCTATCTAAAGTAAGTAAGCAGGGGCGGACACAGGATTTGAGGGGTTGGGGGTGAAAATAAGAAATGCAAAGGGTCTTGGTGCCTAGCCTAGCGCCCCTCCTCTTTTCCGGTGGATACGGGGCGGACGGAAAATCGTTTTAATGGAAACATCGCTCGACAGCAACTTTTTTTTACGGATATTTAATTATTACAAAATCGACAATATTAGGGTGGTTACTGCCTATTTTCAAATAAAACTTTTACTGGCTCATGTTTTCCTCTATTCAGACGGTTTGGAGTAAAATTTACATTTTCAATAAAAAATTATTTTCAGGGACACTGCATCTTCAAGCAATGATATTTATTATTCTACTGTGACTATGTATAAAGAATACTTACGATCTTTTGTACCCAAAAAAAGTTTTCCAGGATTGTGGTATAAGAGATACACCTTCAGATTCCACGCTTTCAAATGGATCCAAACTTCTGAGCTTAGCCTCTTCGATATCATCGCTTTCTACTTCACTTAATCCTCGAAGAACACTTGCGTATTTTTTTTTTTTTTTTTTTTTTTTTTGTACACTAAAATTTTCTTTGCCATTTTGTATTTTTGAAGTTATCTGTTGGGAACTCAACAAGATTATGAATTTCTTTCCAAACTGTTCTACAATTTCGTGAATGCTGATTGCAAGTTTCAAAGTTTGACACCAATGGTGCCATTCGGGGGACACAGAATTTTCAAAAGTCAAGTTTGTTGTCCATAGAGTTTAATAAAATTACATGGATTTATTCCCGAATATTGGTACTCTTTGAAGTCAATCTGTCGCAGAGTAGGTATTTCGAATATGTACTCAATATTTCAAATTGATGATTCAAATTATAGACACCGATTAGTTTCACTGCCAGGCTAGATGCAGTTATGTAGAAAATTATTTACTCAGAGATATGTCGTGAAATTCAAATGGGGTAAACATTCATCAATACCGTTTTGATTCAAAAGACGCCTTTCCGAATGCCGTTATCCCTGCAGGAGGGCTTGACCCCATGAGACCACGAGGTTACCATGTTAATGAAGTACGCTGTCAAGAAAGTCGATGTAATTGAGACTTCAAACAAACTTAATCATACGGATATAGTGTCTCTTTCAACAATACCTAAAATCTAAAAGAATGTCTACAGAAGTTGTTTGCGTCGTAAACAAGAAAAAAAATGCTTTCTTATAAGCGACATTGGATCTAACACCCCCCATATAAAACAGGGGAGAGGGAAAGGATTTCTTGTGATTTACAACTATATTCATTTCTATTTCACAGATACACAGGTTCAATTGAAAAATGGCTACTAGTACTGTCTTACACTCTAATGTTGATATTTATTGATATAAATTTCGACACTACCAACGTTGGTCAGCAGAATCTAGCCTTTCTCTTTACACAAAATCCAACGAGCAATTTACACAAGAAAACAGAAAAAAAAATGTTTACAGCTTCCCCCCCCCCCAAAAAAAACCACACGCACACACTCAAGCACAAAAACCACCAAAGAAGAAAAACAAGCAAATAAGATAAGAATGAACCGTATAAAAATTATTTTTCGCAAGAAATAATTTTCTAATTATCATATGATAAAAATGATGTGATAAATAGAATCTTAAATGACGTTTCCATTTCAAACGGTATTCATTAAACTCGTTTAATCTTAATCCCGTCGCCAAGGCTCACACCACACATGTGCGTTTTTCCAAGATCTCTGGATAATCCGGAAATTGGGAGAAATATGCGCACTTAGTCCGGATACTGGCGTGGCAGATGACCGTCCTAAGTCGGCACCGATTGCCCATTGATCTCGTTGGTTTATGTGTTGTTATTCTGTGTTTGATGTTTCTATGAAGTGATTTGCTGTTCCTTAATTGTTCTGCTATATGTTTTGCATGCGGTGTTTTCTGTGGTGCAACTGAGTGTTGTTGGATATCCCATCCTTTCTTTTATGCAATCATGAAAAATTTAATTTGAAAAAAAAATGTTAATGATAGATAATTATTAATAACTAATGATAAACGTATAGACCAAAATGCACGTTTCGGGTACTTAAGTTAACCCTCGCCAGTGATCCTCAATCAAATCTAGTCATTTGATTGATTTATTGTTCAAAATAATTTATTTCAACAAAATGAGAAAGCTACGTGTTGTTATATCGGATATTCATATCATATAAATTAGAAGCATAGAGTGTCGGGTCCTTTTGATGAGACATGCGTGGTTGTAAGGTGCCAATTAATGTGCAATGTAAAGCGATGAACAAACTTGATAGGAAGCAAATCCTGAAATCCCTCTATCAAGTTTGTGTTTTTTGTGCCGATCGGAAATTATCCAGTCTACTTTTCCCCGGGTTTTCATTAAAGTACCCCTCTGGGGTGAGAAGATTGCTTTACTAGAGACTCAGAAATCATACAAGCATACCAATCTTCAAACCAGAACCTACAAAGGGGCTCTCCAAGTAAATCTAACGTCATCATCATCAATAACACAGGCACTGGAGGTTACAGCAGTTGGAGATCTCACATCCCTGGATTCCATCCAAACAATAACTGGCACTGTACAACACTGTACCATCCAATCAATGCGTAAATGTTTACAATGCAATAAAAATATTGACATCGATAATGAGAGTACCACATCAACAGTAAGGTGTACAAACTGCAAAACGAAACAAAGATTACCTGACCTTCAAATAAAAAGGCTGTTAAAGTTGGAGATCAAAGACACTGCTAAAATAAATCATAAATTTGTAATGTTTTCGGACGCACTAGCACAATTTTGCAAAACCAAGAATATCGAAGATAAAAATGATGATGAATTGGAGGACTTTATATTACAATTGGACAAAGTTACAATTCAACACGAGAAAAACTCTTAAGTTGCTAAAAAAATGGATTAGAGAACATGCGCAGGAAAAAAATTATAAGTAAAAGTTAAGAAGACGTAGAGATAATGCATTAGACGTTTGCCAGGGATGAAAAGATGCGCGTCAGAATTTGCGCACAGGAAAATAAATTGGAGATTTTCAGCAGCTTAAACGTAATAAAATCACAATGAGAGGTTAAGATTTTGCAGTATATATGCTGCTATCATTATTGTCCCGCGAAAGCGGGGGACATTAAAACTCATCCATCTGTCTCAAAAACTTTAACCTTGGCCATAACGTCTGCAGTGGTAAAGCATTCATATTTGGCATGCATGATCCTTGTGAGAAGACCTTTCCAATGGCACCATGCCATGACCTTGACCTTTGACCTACTTCTAGGACAATTATGTTGCCGCGCGGGGGACCATAATTCTCTGAATTTGCTTGTTTTACTCCGCCATTACCCAATCTTGGGGATATATCAGTTTCACCATGTCTGTCTGTGTGTACATCCCCTTGCCTCTCTGTAAATATCTAAGGCTTTCCCACAGTAATCGTCTTTTGACCTACAGTGATAACACCAGACAGTTACAATGTCAGTAATAGATGCCAGGAACTACATGGTGTTCAGGTGAGCGATATAGGCCCACTTGGGCCTCTTGTTTCTTAACTTTGCGCCTGGAAGTGCTAAATAAGACGTTTTGACACGTCAAATGTTTGTAAGTATATTTAATTTCTCTGTGAAATTATGAATATCAATATTATAGTATTATAACTTGCGTTACAAGGTTAATCATAACTGTATTAAACAAACTGCGCCGCTATACATCAAGTATAAACGTAATTTAAATCTCTCCTTATCAAAGTGCACGCCATGCGTGCAGTTCCTTCTTTGAATCCCTTGATACATAATTGATAGCAATTAATGCGAAGACCGCGAAGATTTGATTTTCAAATCTATCAGAATAGAAGATATGGCACGTGGTCTGTGACCCGAAAGTGATTATAGTGTCTGGTCATTCTGGGTCAGGTGAAGTTAAACGTCTTTAAATTCAATAGCATCATTTAAAACCTGATAAATTTACAGCATGGACCAGACATGCACGTTTCGGGTACTAAACCTAGGAATAAATCCAGAGGCTAGGGGCAAGAGGCAAAAATCGATGCAAAATTTGAGGCAAGGCAAGGCAAATGGTTTAACGCGTGGCAGGTTTTGACCAACGGCTATTCCATAGACTTCCAGGTATATATCATCAAGTTTCAAGGCCCCTATTAACAAATACCACATGTCCAAGAATATTGCTCTCATTATCATCACATTACAACTCAATAAATCTCATGAACAAAATCAAGATATAATCATATAAACATCATACAAATTGAAATACTATTTAGTCAATTAAATCACGTACACTTCATCACATAACTAAATGTGTATAATAATAGCAAATATGAACTTTATCGCTACTTTTCGAAAATAAATATATACATATATATACAATGACCGAATTATGAATTTAATATATGAGTGAAGAAGATGCAATTGTCCATATTGAAATACATATATATGTACTATTATAAAATTTTAGGTCACCTTTCTGACAAAAACCTAGATAGTTTCTCAGAAGTTCTCTTTAGTTTTGTTTGCAATACCGAGATGTGTCTATGAATTTGTTTCAAAAAGCAATTTTCCTTTCCACCTTAAAATGAGGAGGTTGTTTTACACCACCATTGTATATTCTTCGAGAACTCTGGGTAATGGGAGAAGTGAGAGTGTTGTGCGCACGCAATCCAGGATAACCACACCATTTGCTACTTGCGTGACAAATGGCCGTCCAAAGTCGGCACCGGTTGCCCATTGATCTCGTCGGGGTTTTTTTTTGTGTGTAGTCTTTTGTGTTTGATGTCGTATGTCTCTATTCCGTCTCATACTATGCTCGACTATTGTGTTTTTGCATCGGATGTTGCAACAGGGTCTTGTTGGAGATGCCCTCCCTTCTTTCATAGAAATTGCGGAAAAAAATAAAAATCTTTGACCGTCCTTTTATTGAATGTTTCTCTCAGTAAACTATAGTATGTTTCTCTTAAAGTAAAGAATTAGTATAAAGTGATATAGTTTGAATCACGGTATATCTTAAGCTAATTATACTTCTCGTATATAGATAAGGGTCAGCGTAGAGCTGCACTGTTGACTATAGAGGTTCCCCACGGGGTTTATTGGAAATTTCTTATCTTTATATAATCACTCGATACATGTAACCAAAACGCTTTAACGAATTTTTCCGTAAAAATTGTTCATTTTGAACATCTACATCTTCCTTAAACCAAGAAAGATACATTTATATGTCCACTTGTCCAGCTCCTTGCTATACAAGTAGTGTTGATTGCACCGCATGCTTACTTGTCGACATGACAAAAAGGCAATAATTCAACTTCAGGAAAAAGTCTCCTTACCGTTTGCTCTAACGAAATACTAAACATGTTATCCAGTAATAATTCCAAGAACTAAGGAGTATGTGTAAGTAACAAATCATCATTAATTTGAATAAAGTACCAGCAACGTGTACGATGCAAAAACAGTGGATTATACTTAAATTGTTATGATGCTGAGCGCATTAAGATCATGAATATTAATACGTGTGAAAACTGAGAATTTGTCAAGATTGATGTTTGATTTTGAACAAGTACCTGACTCTGATCCTCTTCTACTGTGAGTTTGATGTTCGTGGTTGACCTCTCCAAGCGCTTCGCCCTCTGTGGCTGCTTGGCCGGTTCCAATTCTGTTGGCTCCACTGCTGGCTTGGACGGTGGGGGTCTTCTCTGCTGCGAACAGGCCCTGACTGAAAAAAAAGATACGGTCTAGAATTGGAAATGCCTCGCCTATAGGTTTTTTTCCAACCAAAGACTGAGGAGAATCGTCCTGTAATTGTGCACTCTTAAGTACACTGCTCAAAAAATTAAGGGAGCAAGGTTTTTACTTTCATATCACACACGTTTGCAGCTGCTTATTCTATACGATGATAATAAATGTATTAAGACATATTTAACAGTCATTTCTTTGTTACCAATGACAAATATGGATAATGACCATATCCCTGTTTACAGCACAAAATCGATAATTCAGAAAATCAGAAACCGAGGCATACGAAATCAGGATAAAACAGGAACAAAAGCAAACAAACAAAAACCTCCACCATATGAAAAGAAGCGAACTCCCGATATGATAGTGGGACCAGGTGCCCAGGAAGAGTAAGCATCTCCTGCTTGCATGCAACATCCGCCGCTTCAATTCGGTAGAACTGTCACATTCGGTAACTTCCATTTCGGAAGACATAGAGTACAATCTTGGGTTGGATGGTTCAAATGGTCTACGACAGAATATCACCCATCATTCTGGAGAGTGGGACATCATAGTGTATGACGAGTCCCCATATCGACCGTAGAACTTCCTCAGTGACGATGTTAGTCGGTCACAAGCATATCCCTGAAGCCCCCGTTCCACTGCAATCCCGCTGTATCTACGTTCATTCCCGACCTCGAAAATTGCCAGGTCGGGAGAGAACGGCTCTTAGTCGTATCTTGGTCTGGTACAGCGTATGTTGGTCTAGAATCGATCGGTATTAGAGCGGGCACGCTTTAGAGGTCGGGAAAAGTTTCCCGTATTCTTTCAACCGGTTGAAAGAATACGGGAAACTTTCCCGCTCTCTTTGTGGTCGTGAAATAGTCGGCGCTTGGTCGGGATAGTCGGGGGTACAGCCCAGGTTAATCGTGTCCTGGTCGGGAAGGAGCGTGGTTTGAGCGTGATCTGATCGGCATTTACCTAAACCCCGCTCTTTTCACGCCCTGTTCCCGATCTTTACCCGTCTATTCTACGCTCTTACCACGATCTATCCACTACAGATTCAATGTTTGCTGATCTTACCGAGACCTTTTCATGATCATCTTGCGACCTATTTACGCTCTATATGACCAAGTTACGACCAAACGACGCTTAAAATAGAATGTGTGCATATTTCATTCATTTTCTCGCACTGAAATTGATTTGTTCAAAATATTTATTACTAAAATGTCGCCGCAACGATTCTTGGCTATCCAATGCCACTTTTTAAGTAAGGAAAAATTTTTAATTTTGATCGCGACACTTTTAGGTAAGGCTTGGTCAAAACGAGAAATACAGGCTTCTCCTTGGTCGATACGATCATTGGATGACAAATGAGATCACTTTAAGTTAGAAATTGTGTTTTGAGCGGGAATGCGTCGGAGACAGTCGGTAATAGATCGAGATTGCATCGGGAATAGATCGGGTTTTGGTCGGGAATAGATCGGAGTTTGATCGGATGGAACGGGACTTGGTCGGCAATATGATCGTGAGTAGAGCGGGTAAAGCGTGAGTAAGTCCGCGATGAAACGTGATTTGGTCATAAATTGATCGGGAGTCGGTCGGGAATAGAGCGTGATGTCAAGAAAAAAAATGAATAGGTCGGGAAAGTTTTACCCGCTCTTGTGAAAATTGCGGTCAGGAATGGTCGTAGGTACAACGGGATTGCAGTGGAACGGTGGCTTGACTGAGAAGCTTATCTGAAAGACGCCTAGCTCTCAGAACAAAATCTGTATATTTGGTACTTGCTCTGGCATAGCGTATCAACTGAGATATAAACACGCCATAAGCAGGCGATGAAGGAATGTTGCTACTCAGAAAAGGAACGTTTGTAATGCTGAAATTGAAGTCGTCACGTTTGTCATAGAGTGAGGTGTTCATGTGACCATCAGTGTCGTAGGACAACATTATGTCCAAATAGGATGCTGAATTATTTGTCTCTGTAGTTTCTTTGACTTCAAGCTCTGAAGGATAGATACTGCTCAGGAAATCCGCGAATTTTGGATTATTGATGGACAACACATCGTCTATGTATCTGTAAGTGAGTCTGAAGTCAGAAGCTAAGTATCTTTTCCCTTCAGAGACCAGAGATTGAATGAATTCAGCTTCGTAAAGAAAAATGTCGGCAAGGAGTGGGGCACAATTGGTCCCCATTGGAATTCCGACAATTTGCTGGAAGACCTTTCCTCCAAACACCACAAAAATGTTGTCGATCAAAAAGTTTAACATCTGAATAATATCTGTTTCAGTGTACTTATTTTCAGAATCGGACTTTTCTTTTACAAAGTAGGTTTTGTCATAGTTCACAACAATAAATTTGTATTTGCGATTACCGTTCTTACTTGTAAACGCATTACTTATAATTTTTGCGAGTCTTTCTTTCAATTTAGAATGTGGAATTGTAGTGTAATGTGTCGAAAAATCAAAGGCTTTGATCGAATGAACTTTACTAAAATGAGTGGATTTCAGATGTTCTAAAAGTTCCTTCGAATTCTTTAAAATCCACATCTGGTTGAAACCACTGCGAGAATATACTGCCGAACAATATTTTTGAAGCCCAGATTTGATTTCAGATAAAACTTTGGTAAGATCGATACAGATTTGGTAGAACATTTTGAGGAACCAGCGATGAAACGTTGTTTGTACGGATTCTTATGCATTTTAGGTATGCAGTATAAGTATGTGTTTTGAACAAATTAATCATATACACATGATGAAACTTGATGATGTACCCTTGCTTATCCCAAAAGATTTTACAAGCGATGTACCATTATATTACAATGGGAAAATCGCTCCTTTAATTTTTTTCAGCAGTGTATTTGTAAAACAAAGGGAGCAACCTTTTTTAACCCTCCTTAAAGTAAGACACAACCTCACATTTGAATTCTTAGCACATTTGAAAGGTGTACCCAAGTCAACTCTTATAGACTACTTCTGGAAATGGGTGGACTTGATGTACTCCAAGATTGGTTTTCTAATAAAATGAGCTGATAGAGAGACTACATTTAAGGTTAGGGTTGCGACTACAGGGAGATAACTCTGTTTTCATATCACATAAACGATACATGATGTAAGCTCAGATTGTTCCATTATTTAAGAAAAAAATAATACTCCTTGAAACTTTCATTGCTGAATGGATATTTTTGGGAAAAATGCATATTTTTCAATGAAAAATCGCCGAAAAGTGGAAAAAAAAATTGTAATTTTCGCACGAGTTCTGCTACCAAAGATTCAAACATCAGAATATTAACTATTCATTATACTCTTTAAAGTGAGATAATTAGAAATTCGTACTTCAAGTTAAAGGGACGGTGTCCCTGAAAATTAATTAATTTTACAAAATTTTGTAACGCAAAATCTTTCTTTTCATATGAAAGTATACATTCTCATTTGTACAAATTCAAATTCTCAGGCCAATCTAACGCCTAATTTCGCAGTTATAGACATTTAAAAACGTCATTTTGAATTTGGGTTGCGCAGTTCTAATTCATTGCAAAATCGACAAAATTAGAGTGGTTACTGCATATTTTCAAATAATTTTTTTCTGGCTCATTTTTTCCTCTATCTAGACCGTTTGGAGTAAAATTTACATTTTCAATAAAAAATTATTTTCAGGGACACTGCATCTTTAAACTCTATGTTTTGGGGTGAAAATGTTGGGGGGTTTTTTTTGGCATAAATTATTGTGTGTATAGAAACAGTCATTTTGCTCAAAAACTAATTCGGGTACATAATGATTTAACCGCTTTAGGATAAAGCAATACCATAGATATATATGTAGAAAAAAAATTGTGTAGCTGGCGACCTTCTAGCTATTAATAGAAATGAGTTGTTGCCATGGCAACCTGCAACATAGTTTTTATAAGAAAATAATCTCCTGAGAACTGATTTTTTTATCAGAGTTTCTCAAAATAGCCTTTAATTCATCCACAAACTACAAGAATCTTGAAAAATAAGGATATATATGAATTCTTGAAATTTCATGCATTTCAGAGGTATGTAAAGTTATGATGTGGTATTGTCTAAATTGACAAAAATGTTAAAATAAGCCAAAAATGGACATTTATTGCCAAAAAACGAGACGGGCAAATTTTGATTTTTTGGTCTGAATAGTTCAAGGAGATGTTCCTCTACAAATCAAGCTATCCATCTTTCTTCTACCTCATTTCTATTTAAAGTCGCCACCCTGACCTTAAGATCGACGTCTTCTATCATAGACTGTTTTGAAGTGTTCGTGGAGTCACCAAAGAATCTATTAGTACGTGCACAGTGTTAAAGCAACTACAAGAAGCACACCACCATAAAAGTCTTCATTTCATGCAGTCCAGTTGGTGCAATTCATTTTCTATCGATAGCTTAGAATAGAAGAGCATCTAATGTTCAATTAGTGCGCGAGTCGGGTTTTATGAGCAATAAATATCATTTACCAGGAGACCAGATACTCGCAGACCGAGGCTTCACTTTGTATGATGACTTTGCCGCAAGTTGTTCTGCTGAACTAATAAAACCTGCATTTACGAAAGGCAAGACACAGTCATCAGCACAAGAAGTTGAACGTTCAAGAAGCGTATCATCAGTATGCATTCATATTGAACGCGTGATAGGACCCATCAAGAATCGTTACATCATTTTAAAGGGGCCTTTACCTATTCGATGTATTCAAAGAAGTAGGTGCGGTAACCTGCCATATCGACCCTATTTTGAAAGTTGTTCATATGTCCGTAATATTCCAGTTTTTAAAATGTAAAATGTATGGTATATCCATATCAGGAAAGCTTATTTTGATTTCATAGTCCTATACTGAATAATACGTCGCTAAAAACGTTGAAATCATTGACAATATCAAAAAATGAGCGAAATTGCGATAGAAATTTATTAAAATAAGTATCGATTCAGGCCTTGCCCATGATACTTTTTGTACCAATCTATGGATTTCTGATCGGCATTTAAATTTGCATAAAAAACATCGTGGGCGAGGCCTGGATCATAGATGAATTTTTAAGATTTGTATGTAGAAAAACGATGCTTTTCCTTTGTTTTGCATCATTCAGTGCAAATCACGTCAGAACACGACGTCATACATCACACGCGTGACGTTCCGAGGGCTCAAATGTATGCGCGGTATTTTCTCAAACATTCAACTTTGCAAAAAGAGATATTTAGTAGTCCGTTTATCAAAGGCAATTTTCGTCGAAATTATAGGGCCGATATCAGGGGTTAGCACACCTAGTCCTTTAGGTCCAAGCATTGTATTTAAGGAGTAAGCTGTATGATATTGTACTGTATACCCTGTATAACTCATTATATGATTGTTGTAACATATAAAAAACATAGGTGATCACAAATTACGAAGCTCACCTCATGGCAGCAAAATTCAATTCAAACATATTTCTAAGTACATTTATATTGGCTTTTAAAGGCAAAATCATTCAAGTGGAAAAAGTAGGTCAAGGTCATTTTATGAAAATTTGATCAAAGATACATCCAATATGCAAGTTTGGTACATGTAGCAGTACTTGTACTTTGCTCAATATTGGTTTTTAAAGGCAAAATCACTCAAGTGGTAAAAGTAGGTCAGATGCTGCATCCGATGCATGGGTCCATCTCGGCATCCAAAGATGAATCACTTGTGCAAGTTTGGTAACTGTAGCATCAGTACTTTTCCAAATACTGAGTTACCCCAAACTTCTTAACCGGACGCGAACGCATATATAATAGCATAAGCTCACTCAACCTTGTCGAGGTGAGCCAAAACAAACATGATAGATAAATTTGCTTCTAAATTGTATGGATGGAAAAATACGAAACTAAGCAACACTTGTAATATGTTGGAGTGATAAATAAGTATCACCATGCAATATTTGATACCAATATTATTTATGAAAGAAAGGAGGGGATCTCCAACAACACTAGGTTGCAGCACCCACAGCAAAATCCCAAAACACCCATGCAAAAAACACAGAACAGATACCTACAGAAAGAGACGCAAAAGGGACAAGGAACACCAACTCACAACATAGAAACATGAAACACAAAAGACTACACATAAACCAACGAGACCAATGGGCAACCGGTGCCGACTTAGGACGGCCATCTGCCACGTAAATAGCAGACGGTGTGGTTATCCTGGATTACGTGCGCACAACCCTCCCACTATTCCGATTTCCCAGAGGTCTCGAAGAACGCACAATTATGGTGTAAAACAACCTCCTCACTGTTAGGTGACCACACACAAACAAGACCGTAAAACACAGGGGTCCAAGCAACACAGATGAATATGTAAATGGATATAAAAAGAGGACGTGCGTAATACAGTCCGTGCTCTGCCGGCTGTAGCGAGCTCATATATGTTATCACCCGAGGAGTCCGACTGACATTCAGAGAGGACAGGTGGTCGGGGCCCTGTCTTCTCTAAAGAGGTTTGGACAGGGCCCGTCATGGAGTCCCGTCGTCACAGTCAGTCAGAGTGCAAGTCTTAAGAATGCGCTCGTACAAGACTGTATATTGGTCAAGTACCAAGCTTAGTGTCCGTCAGGTGACATTAGGATCATATCCACGGTATAAAAGGCGTTTGATGACTCTGACGCATTTTCGATACATATGCTGTCTACCTTTGATCCTTCTTATTTTGTTAATTATGTCACCATAAAATGCAGGTTGTGAAATACCCAAAGTAATATACTCCGTTGCTTGTATTGGTCCGAATTTCAAAAGAAGTTGATCATAATTTTTGTAAAATTTCCAGAAAGTCTTTACTAGTTTATGAAAGCGAAAACCTTGACCTAAAAGTTTCTTTGTAATTTGTAGATTTCTATTATGAAAATCCAAAACATCAGTACATGCTCTAGCATACCGGATGAGCTGTGAAATGTAGATACCGTATGACGGTAATCTAGGGACATCACCGTCAAGCCAGGGAAAATTTACTATGTTGAATCCAAAATCATCTCGTTTGTCATATACACTTGTATGAATTTCTCCATTGACAATTTTGATATTTAGGTCCAAAAATGGTGTTTCAGTGTCTGTAAAGTTTGCCTTGTTTAGAGTCAATTCTTGTGGATAAATAACATCTTTATACTTTTCAAAAACAGGATTATCGATAGTAAGAATATCATCCAGGTACCTAGAAGTACCAGTGAAGCATTTCACATCATCATGTTTTCTTTGCTTTTGAAGATTTTGAATACATGAATACATGTGTTTAGAAGATCTCAATCAGAAGCGCACTGTGATTACTGAATATAAATGTATGTACATAACATGTGCATGATACATCGACATTTGTCCATTCATGGCATATGAAAATATTTATTCTGCGATAATAAAACTTTTATTTCTTTAATTATTATTCATACAACCAGGGATGGGGTAATTAAAAATGTAATTGTAATTAATTGTAATTAATTACATTTTTTCAATTAATTACATGGCAAAAACTGCATGTAATTCCAATTACATTTCAATTACTTTTCAATTACATTTGCAACTAAATGTGAGCAATCAACAGAAGAAATCATAGTCTTGCAGTGTAGATCAATGAGAGACAACCTCATGTTCTACAACATCCCTGAAGAACATGACGAGAACTGTTCCGAAATCATTGGTACATTCATGGAAAGGAATCTCAAAATTCCTGGGGCAAACGATGGCGTGAAGATTGAACGAGCTCATAGGATTGGCAATCGTTGACGTGGAGGGCATCGACCCATTGTGGCAAAGTTCCATTCCTTTCAGGATCGCGAAAAAGTACGTAGTGCTTCTAAGCAACTAGAGGGTACCGACTATGGAATTGGGCAACAATTCCCAAAAGCTGTCCAAGAGAGGCGACGTATCTTGATAGACGTAATGAAAAGACAACGGGCGCGGGGGAAAACGTGCACCTTGACAGTTGATAGACTGTATGTGAACAATGAACTGTACGCAGGACCAGAGGTTACCTGGGGGAAAAAGACAGCAATAGGGGTCACCTGAGGGTCAACAACAAATAAGGACATGTGTTCTTAATGTTCAAGGGTTGAAAAATAAAATTGATGACCATAAATTTTATATTTTATATCAGAATATGATGTTTGTGTATTCTCTGAAACTTGGGTAGCAAAAACTGATTGTAAAAGAGTAGCAATAAAGAACTTTAAAGGTATTCATTGTGAAGGCAGAAAATTGAATCCTAGGGCAAAACGCCATGATGGTGGTGTATCCATTTATATTAAGGACTCAATAGAAAAAGGAATTTCAGTTGTTAAATCAAGAAAAGAAGGTATGTTATGGATTAAATTTTGTAAAAACGTTTTCAATTTTGATGTAGATCTGTATTTATGTGCAATTTATATACCACCTGAAAGTTCTGCTTTTTACCAACATAATAGAGATTTTGATTAGAAAATGATTTGAGACTTTTCTCAGATTTAGGATCTATAATAATCTGTGGCGATTTTAATGCCAGAACAAGCAATGAAAATGACACTATAATCGATGTACATTTAAGTCGTTACCTTGACGAATTTCCTGACACTCTGTTTGATAATAATGATGGCGTTGCCATAAATAAAAGAGTCTCCAAGGATAAAACTACTAATGCATTTGGCAAGAAGCTTATAGAAATATGCAAATGTACAGACTTGTTTATATTAAATGGAAGACATTGTTCTGATAAAAATGTTGGTGATTTTACATTTAAGTCTAAGAATGGTTGTAGCATTGTAGATTATGTAATTACAAATAGAGTAAATGTTAAAAATATTGATTAATTTGAAATTTTAGATATATGTGAATATTCAGATTACTTACCAATTATGTTCACTGTGCAATCAAATATAAATCAGAGTACAGAATATGTACATGTTGAAGACAAAATTGTATGGGATGAAGATAGAGTTCATGAAATAAAAGATGAGATTATTTTAAACCAAAATGACTTTTCAGAATGTGTAATCTCACTTGTAAATGGTGAAAGAGATATTGATTCCACTGTACATTAATTCACACAATTATTGTATGATATAATTTTTGACAAATGTGGTGTTAAAGATAGAAAAATTGTAAAGAAACCAAAACGTATTACAAGGTCTGATTAGTATGATGATAATTGTAGAGAAGCCAAAGTAAAATTTCAGAATGTTAAACGTCTCAACAAGAGAGATAACTCTGACATAAGTCTAAACAGAGTATTAACTGCAAAGGTTCAATATAACAGAGCAAAGAGAAAAGCTCGAAATAGACATAGAACAGACTTACAGAGAGAATTACAAGGTCTTGCAAGTAAAGAACCTAAATTATTCTGGAGAAAAATTAAAAAGATAAGAAAAAACTATATACCCAAGAGTAAGGTTTGTTAATCATTTTAAGGAAGTTTTTCAATCAGAAGATATGGATATCCCAATACATAAGGAGAATGACATTTATATTGATGAATTAGATTCTCCGTTCACGGAGACAGAGATCATTGAGGCAATTAAAAGTCTTAAGAGGGGGAAAGCTGCAGGCTTAGATAGTTTACCAGCAGAATTTTTTATAGAATGTTATGAAGTTTTGCTTCCACAAATTGTTATGCTTTTTAATTACATGTTTGATAAACAAATTTATCCAGAGCCTTGGACGAGGAGTATTATTATTCCTATTCCAAAAAAAGGCAACTTATCTGATGTCAATAATTATAGAGGTATCACATTAGTAAATTGTTTTTCAAAAATATTTAGTATTGTACTTCGAAACAGATTAGAAAATTTTGCAGACGAAAATAATAAATTGTCTGAATTTCAATTTGGGCTCAGGAAAAAGAAAAGGACTATAGACTGTATACAGATACTGAATATGATTGTAAATGAACAGTTGGCAAAGAAAGCTAAATTATATACAGCTTTTGTAGATTTTAGAAAAGCGTTTGACTTGGTTAATAGAGATGCACTTGTTTATAAACTTTTTCAAGAGGGTTATAGCTCGAAATGTGTAAAAATGTTGAAGACTATATATCAGACAGTCCAGTCATGCATTCGAACAATAGACGGCAAATCTGAATTTTTTTAGATTCAATCTGGAGTTAAACAAGGCAAGCCATTATCTAGTTTGTTATATTTAACTTTTATAAATGATTTAGAATCTTCATTGCGTATTGGAAATAATGATTTTTTCTTTAAAATTGATGAAATCTCAATATTCATGTTGTTATTTGCTGATGACACTGTTTTAATATCAAACACACCAGAAGGTTTACAAAAACTACTAGATAAACTTAATTTTTAATGTCAGAAATGGGGATTCAAAGTAAACACTAGTAAAACCAAAAAATGTATTTTTGAAAAAAGAAAATCTAGAGCTAGCCATGTATTCAAATATGAAGATGTATATTTAGATATAGTTGATAATTTTACATATTTAGGAGTAACCCTGAGCTATAAGGGTAAAATGAAATTAGCAACTAAAACAAATACAGATCAAGCTTCTAAAGCTATATATGCACTGAAAGATGTTTTTAGAAGATTAAGTTTCAATGTTTCTTCCAATCTTTCACTTTTTCACAAACTAATAACCCCAATTTTGATGTATGGTACTGAAATATGGGGTGTATATGATTCTTCATTAATTGAAAAATTGTCATTGAAATTTTACAGAGATATCTTACATGTCAGACCTGGCACACCTAATTGTGCAATATATGGAGAATTATGGCAATATCCATTTGATGTTTTATGCAAAATACGTGCTTTGAAATACTGGTACTATGTCTTGTCTAATAGATCGTCTTTACTGTATAAGATGTATCAAAGAGAGAAAGACTTTGTTGATAGTAATAATACTAGAGCGTACAGAGATTGTTGGTCTTTTAGAATGTCTGGTCCACGTTGCCAATTTATCTGTTCTTAAATGATGCAATTCAATTTGAAGACGTTTACATTTTAGAATTAAGAAATTATTAAATGAAACAGGCTTTTCAGAGTTATGGATGTTAGAAAATGTTGAAACAAATAATTTTTCTATTGTAAAACAAAGAAATTTAGATATCTATGTACAAAACTGGAGAACCCAAATCAATTCATAACCACGCCTTACTTTCTATGCAAACATTAAAGAGAATTTCGAGTTTGAACCTTATCTTGATTATATTGATAACTACAAACATATAGGTATCATCTTACTAGATTACGTTGTTCTGCACACAATTTAAGAATTGAATCTGGAAGACACCAAAATGTCAGTAGAGAAAATAGAATATGTAATGTATGTACACAAAGGCAAATAGAGAATGAGTATCACTTTATTTTAACTTGTCCATCCTATAGAGAATTAAGAATAAGACTGTTACAAAGATTTACACACTCCTGGCCAAATTTACAAAAGTTGCGCAAAATATTTAAGTCACAGAAACGAAAACATTGTATATCATTGTCTAATTACATTTTTGTTGCAACCAAGAAAAGAAATGAAAATTAAAACAAATAATAGTGATTTCCTACCAGGTATAATTTACATGTATTGAATTATGTTGTAACTTTAAATATTAATTATGATACTTGTCATAAACTATCTGTTGCACCTCAATATATTACTTATGTATTAGTTGAGATTATGATCATGTATTACTCAAGATTAAGATTAAGAAATTGTCCATTTTCTCATGTTTATATAAGTGTATTTGTTTGTGCTATGAGCATGTATGTGCTGAAGGCAATAAAGACTATAACTAAAAAAGGAATACACAGATTGGTCTGAGAAACAATTAACTTGTTGTATAATCAATTATCATTGAGATTAGCCACATATAATGATTAAATAAACAGTTTTACCTTAATGACCACAAGACCTAATGTGACTTATAGTTATCAAAACAAAGTCTGGTTATGTGTTTCTGTTCTAATTGACTTGTTTATCATTTAATTTCCATTGATATTATTAAGAAACGACGATTCTGATTGGTCGAAAAATTTTGTTGATACCTGTATCAACACAAAACGGAAGTACGCGCTTAGCAACGTCATAAGCAACGTCGTTAGCAACACGATTTCAAAGCTGCAAATAAACGTTGAAAAATGACGAAATGAAATGATAAGTAATCAATGCAATATTTTATTGGTTGATCGAGGTATCAACACCAAAAATTGAGGGAAAACTTATGCATCTTGCGCTACGCGCACGATGCAGTTTTCCCTCAATTTTTGGTGTTGATACCTCGATCAACCAAAAAATATTACAATGATTCCTTAAGTCACTTCTGCAATTACCTCCATTATATATCTAAAGTCTAACTGTCTGTCTAAGAGATAATGTATTTTCACCTGGTTGTCCACAATAGAGAGAATGCATGAATAACATTGTCAAAGGTCTCTGTTTACAAATGTGATTTGATCCTGATGTAACAAAATTCAATTGGGAAAATTAACTTATAAAAGACAAGGACAAAATGGCTAGTATTCTCAAGGGCCAAGAATTCTGGGGGAAATTTCAAGGCAAAATATGTGCATTGTATATTAATGGTTTCTCATTGAATCTTGAAATACATTGGACATCTAAGGTCCCGGGATCAAATTTCAAGATTCGGCAAAGGGTCTTATGTGGGAGGGTAGGTGTTCCCCCACCAAGGCCTCTGCAGGGGGGTTTCCTCCTGCTCCTTGGATCCCCTCACGCCAACATCTGAGCCAACGTGAGACATTTATATAAGTTGTGTAACTTGTTTGTTAAACGTTGTAAAATAAATAAAGTTTAAATTCAAATAAAACAGTTGAGCGAATATTGTCCTGCACTTTCTTGCATTTTATCAATGACAATGACAACAGTTTATTCTCATAAACAAATAGTGAAGAGAATGTTACAATAAAGATATATGAAGTACAATTACAATGTCAACGTACACATGCGGTGAATATCTAACACGGAATGAAATGTAATGTGTAATTTGATTAATTACATTTGCAATGTAATTGTAATTTAATGCATTACATTGCCAAAAAAATGGCAAAGTAATGTGTAATTTAATTAATTACATCGCCAAAAATTACAATGTTATGTGTAATTTAATTACATTTCAATGTAATTGACCCCATCCCTGAATACAACATAAATATAAGTCATTTGTACTACATATACGTGTAATTGCAATGGTATCTTGTCGAAACTTTTATCTTTGAAATAAAATAATAAATGATACCACTGTTTACATTATTTTAAATTGAAATTAAATACACTTTAAAAATAAAGTCTGGTTTGCTTTGACTTCATTTGACTGTACCACGTTACGTAATTTGAATACTGGGTACATGTATGGTATCTCACTTTTTCATGGTACGTCTGCAATCCTTGAAGTACGAAGTCTTGGTCGTGATGTGCGTTTTAGTTTCAGACTGTCAAGGTGAAACCACTGGTTACATTTGTCGCAGCCCACCATTTCGCCTTTCTCAGACGATGACTGACAGTGTTTGAATATATTTTGCTGACATTGTCGCCATAGCACTTTCTATATAGACAACGTCAGACAGTGCATGAGTTCCATATATTGTTTTTATTTTCGTGCTTAAACATCGACGGCTAGCCAACAGGGGATGCATACTCCTCCCGGGCACCTGGTCCCACCTCTAACTTGCTAGGGGTCCGTCGATGTTTTATTTTGTGCTCTATTTTTCCCTGACGTTGTCGCCATAGCACTTTCGATATAGACAGAACCATAGACAGTGCATGTATTTAATATATTTTCATTTTTGTGCGTGAACATCGACGGCGGGTGCGGCTAGCCAACAGGGGATGCTTACTCCTCCCGGTCACCTGGTCCCACCTCTAGCTTGCTAGGGGTCCGTCGATGCTCCATTTGGTGCTCTATTGTGAGTGCTGTTGAGATTATCGTCAGGATCTTCTTTAACTCATTTGTGTCACACTTATGCCCTTTGCCGTGTGGAGCTCGTAAAAAAGTTCCCCGCGAGGGGTTTGACAGTAAGTGTTTTGAATATTTTTCCCTGACGTTGTCGCCATAGCACTTTCGATATAGACAGAACCATAGACAGTGCATGTATTTAATATATTTTCATTTTTGTGCGTGAACATCGACGGCGGGTGCGGCTAGCCAACAGGGGATGCTTACTCCTCCCGGTCACCTGGTCCCACCTCTAGCTTGCTAGGGGTCCGTCGATGCTCCATTTGGTGCTCTATTGTGAGTGCTGTTGAGATTATCGTCAGGATCTTCTTTAACTCATTTGTGTCACACTTATGCCCTTTGCCGTGTGGAGCTCGTAAAAAAGTTCCCCGCGAGGGGTTTGACAGTAAGTGTTTTGAATATTTTTCCCTGACGTTGTCGCCATAGCACTTTCGATATAGACAGAACCATAGACAGTGCATGTATTTAATATATTTTCATTTTTGTGCGTGAACATCGACGGCGGGTGCGGCTAGCCAACAGGGGATGCTTACTCCTCCCGGTCACCTGGTCCCACCTCTAGCTTGCTAGGGGTCCGTCGATGCTCCATTTGGTGCTCTATTGTGAGTGCTGTTGAGATTATCGTCAGGATCTTCTTTAACTCATTTGTGTCACACTTATGCCCTTTGCCGTGTGGAGCTCGTAAAAAAGTTCCCCGCGAGGGGTTTGACAGTAAGTGTTTTGAATATTTTTCCCTGACGTTGTCGCCATAGCACTTTCGATATAGACAGAACCATAGACAGTGCATGTATTTAATATATTTTCATTTTTGTGCGTGAACATCGACGGCGGGTGCGGCTAGCCAACAGGGGATGCTTACTCCTCCCGGTCACCTGGTCCCACCTCTAGCTTGCTAGGGGTCCGTCGATGCTCCATTTGGTGCTCTATTGTGAGTGCTGTTGAGATTATCGTCAGGATCTTCTTTAACTCTATTGTGAGTAATGTTGAAATTATCGTCAGGATCTTCTTTAACTCATTACAGACACAGTACATCTTAATCTCTCCATTCCGGTATGATCCTTAGGTACACTTTGTGTTGGTTTATTTTCCTCCTTCCTTGTAAGCAGTTCTGGTAACACGGCAAATCACCAAAATGATTCCATCTTTAGTACCATATCGGATATGTGGTCATTGTTTGGCATAACTCTTGTTTTAGCACAGTCAATTGGTGTCCATACGATGAAGTCACTATATGAAGCATTACATACAAACATTTGCATCTGGGCTTATGCAAAGTACATATGAGTTGGGTTCAGTGTGAAATTCTGATCTAGACAAAAAGAGGAACCAGAGACTGCTTCCTTCAAGGTCATTTGTCTGATACTGTAAGGGCACTTTATCTCCACCACCCCTTTACCGCAGTATGCACATTCTGTAGTACCGCCTGGAGATGCGCCAATATATGGTCTCTCGGGAGATACGTGGAACCCAGTCTTCCTTAGAACTCCTTTGGTGCGTTGTACTTGTAATGAGTTAAAGAAGATCCTGACGATAATCTCAACAGCACTCACAATAGAGCGCAAAATTAAGTTCACCATGCAAACAGTTCCATTTGGATAATTATCCACACAGACATTAGACTTTTGAACTAAACCACCATACAGTCTGTATGCATCATCTTCATACTGCTTTTCCCACTCAATTGCTGGAACTTTTAAAGGTTGATCTCTAGGCAAACATATCTTCTTGATTAGTGAAACTGATGGTTTTTCAATGGTAGTGCGCATGACTTCTCCAGCAACAGAATGTTTAACGTCTTCAAATTCATTAGCATCATTTTAGAGCAGATAAATTTACAGCATGGACCAGACATGCACGTTTCGGGTAATAAACCCTCGTCAGTGATCCTCAATCTAAACAATGTAATATGACCAAAATCTCTGAAAATAATGTCCTAAAAACACCGAAAGACATGGCAAAATTGCTGGGATATGATGCTACAGGACCCAGGTTTTAGACATTTGAGAAATTTTGGAAACATAAATTTTCAAATGCGTTTGAAGTGACAAATACGGATAATGACCATATCCCTGTATACAGCACAAAATCGATAAATCAGAAACCGAAGGCATACAAAATCAGGATAAAACAGGAACCAAAGCAAAAAACAAAAACCTCCACCACATGAAAAGAAGCGAATTCTCGATATGGGAGTGAGACCAGGTGCCCAGGAAGAGTAAGCATCTCCTGCTTGCATGCAACACCCGCCGCTTCAATTCGGTAGAACTGTCACATCCGGTTACTTCCATTTCGGAAGACATAGAGTACATAGAGTAGCTCAGTTGCACATGAAAAGAAGCGAACTCTCGATATGGGAGTGAGACCAGGTGCCCAGGAAAAGTAAGCATCTCCTGCTTGCATGCAACACCCGCCGCTTCAATTCGGTAGAAATGTCACATCCGGTTTCTTCCATTTCGGAAGAAATAGAGTACAATCTTTGGTTGGATGGTTCAAATGGTCTATGACAGAATATCATCCACCATTCCGGAGAGTGGGACATCATAGTGTATGACGAGTTCCCATATCGACCGAAAAACTTCCTCAGTGACGATGTTAGGCGGTCACAAACATATCCCTGACTGAGAAGCTTATCTGAGAGACGCCTAGCTCTCAGAACAAAATCCGTTTATTTGGTACTTGCTCTGGCAAAGCGTATCAACTGAGATATGAACACACCATAAGCTGGCGATGAAGGGATGTTGCTACTCAGAAAGGGAAAGTTTGTAATGGTGAAATTGAAGTCGTCACGTTTGTCATAGAGTGAGGTGTTCATGTGACCATCAGTGTCGTAGGACAACATTATGTCCAAATAGGATGCTGAATTATTTGTCACTGTAGTTTCTTTGACTTCAAGCTCTGAAGGATAGATAGTGCTCAGATAATCCGCGAATTATTGATTATTGATGGACAACACATCGTCTATGTATCTGTAAGTGAAGTTGAAGTCAGAAGCTAGGTATCTTTTCCCTGCAGAGACCAAAGATTGAATGAATTCAGCTTCGTACGAGTAAAGGAAAATGCCGGCAAGGAATGGGGCACAATTGGTCCCCATTGGAATTCCGACAATTTGCTGGAAGACCTTTCCTCCAAACACCACAAAAATGTTGTCGATCAAAGAGGTTAACATCTGAATAATATCTGTTCCAGTGTACTTATTTTCAGAATCGGATTTTTATTTTACAAAGTAGGTTTTGTCATAGTTCACAACAATAAATTTGTATTTGCGATTACCGTTCTTACTTGTAGAAACGACCAACCGAAATTGATCGAACTTGGCTACATGTGCCCTCGGGGACTCTTGGTCCACCAGCAGTGACACCCACCAAGTGGTACACAGTCGGCAACGGTTACCCATTGGTCTCGTCGGTTTATGTGTAGTCTTTTGTGTTTGATGTTTACATGTCGTGTGTCTCTTTTCCGTCTCGTGCTGTACTCGTCTTTTGTGTTTTTGCATCGGGTGTTTTGGTGTTTTACTGTTGATGCTGCAAAGGGGTCTTGTTGGAGATCTCCCTTCTCTTTACATGATTAACGTCTTCAAATTCATTAGCATCATTTTAGAGCAGATTAATTACAGCATGGACCAGACATGCACGTTTCGGGTTATAAACCCTATAAAGCTGCGATTCGTCCCATTCTGACTTGGTGCCAAGTTGAAGACTGAGTCAAAGCCTCATTTGGATTTACTTGTAGAGCAAGGCCCCTCACCTTGTCTTTTAGAGATTCTACCGAGTCCTGGTCCTGCTCCAGTCTCGCTATCCCTTTCAGCAATTCTTCATGTCCGGTGCTTCCACTTCAAGTTTCAACCACCTTTTGTTTTTAGGTGGAGGTGGTTCCTCTCTTTCGGATGAAGTTGAAGGTTGGGACACCTATAATACAATAGGTATGAATACACAAACGGAGCGTGATAGCATAGGAAGTAAGACTATAAATTAACTTCAACATACAAGGCTTAATAAAATTGATCGGGAGGCATAGAAAAATACATAATTATAGGTAAGTGATGTCAGATTACAATAAGATATATTGTGTAGTTCAGTATGTCTAAATAAATGTATCCCTCTCAATGATTTGACTGATAATAATAAAACCTGAATGGTAAAGTATACTAGTATAGAAGAAAATGGGGAATACCCTTTGGCTATTTGTAGAACCGCACCTTTATACAATGGTCAATGGCCGGGTTAATGCATTATCACTCATCCCCCCTATAGTATGCAATGATCTCCGCCAATCAGAATAGAATCACCCCTAAAGTGCTGCCCCTATACTTGACAACGGTCAGTATTGGTGTCATCAATATCTCCTACCCCTCTAGTACGCAATGAACTTTGAAAGAGCGACCCCTATACTGGACAATGGTCAGTAACAGGGTAATGCAATATCTTCTACCCCCTCTAGGTAGCAATGAAAAGAAACACGAAGAAATAGTATTCCAAATCTCACTATGGATGGATTCATTTTGAGATTAAAGCATTAATTCATTTGAATTCGTCCATTTAGATGCAATTTGCCTTGATGTAGTTTAAATAACATATTGTAATTAATTCTCTTTGAAACAGAAAAAAAATCATTCATTCATTAACTATCATTCAATGATTCATTTACGCATTCCTTCAATATATCCTTTCATATATTCATTCATTCAATTTCATTCATTCATTCATAGTATATGTCTTTTTCAATAACAATTCTTTAATTTTGTTTTCAGGTTCATGCCATGGTCTTCAGATACTGGATTATATAGACATGTCTTGTGAAAGAAGAGTGTATTTTTAGCGATGAAACCTATCAACATGATCAATGGGAGAAGAGGTCCCCTTGTTTGTGTTACAAAGAAATGTTACATTTATTTCAAAGTGTTGGATTAACATTAGTTGTCATTACAGTTTCCAGAATTTCATGTGCTAACAACATTAGCTGTATCCTGAATTAAGAAAAACAGATTGTGCAACGGGGGTACAAAAATTTAGTGACGAATAGTGTACCGCCAATTCAAACATTATAAATGTTAAACATGATCAGCAGGTTCACTGTAAATGTCCAGTGTTCTATTTTTTTATTTCTGATTCAAATATATGTAAAAACTTAAGATAACTTGAAAATGCTTAAGAAAATTAATAATAATAAATATTAAAAAAAATACTATTTGTGCTTATTACATGTTTATGGCATAAAAAATGAAATTAGAATTTGTAACTTCTTATAAATAGTTCAAACTTATCCAAAACGTGAAAGAAATCAAAAGTAAAAAAAAAATATCTCTCTAGTGTCCACTAAATTTTATCTATTTTTGCTTTGCCAGTCGACTTTTCCTTCTCGTTAATTTAACTGAAATCTTAAACTTATTTAGAATGTAAGACTTTTTTATGGCATAAAGAGGTTGTTTCTCTCGTTGTTTTCATTTGATCTATGACAGCTGGTAACCTGGCTGCTTTTATCGTGCAATTTCCCTCTTTACAGTCGTGAACCAAATAGCCTCTGGACAGAATTTCTCTGCTTGAAATGACTGTCTCATCTGTCAGTTCAAAAATCTGGCATCCTAGTTCTTCTCTTGGTGTCTCAACTGCCTTTTTTATGACAGCCAGTCTTTCTTCTTCTTTCCCTATCTCCATGTTAGCACGTAGCCTTATTGGAAGATTCCAAAAAAAAATGAACGTAGACATGCGCGCAGCTGTTTTATCATATACAATTTGCATTTCATTCTAATTAGTTATATTTCTTATCTAGTTAGTTGAAGGTTAGAAAGGTCTTGCACAAGTAACACACATACATATTTTAAAATACAAATTTTTGTCTCTTTTCCTTTCCCCTACCCCTTAGAGGCTTTTTGTATTTCATCATCAAAGTCCAATTTGGTCATAAACTTTGTCACATGACCTTTGATCAAGATGATGTGAAACCTTTGTGTCATAAGCAACAAAATGCTGAAATATGAAATTGATCAGATTATCATGCAGTTTCAGAGAAATTGATTGGACATGATAAAAAATTACACATTTTCATCACCAAAATTCAATTGACCTTGACCTTTATCACCTGGTTACCATGATGAGGATATGCCGACAACAATCACTATGACACTCACAAAGAGTATCATTATAAAAGGTATTGACATACCCCTGTCATACATTAGTTGAGATCAAGTGCCCACTTAAGATACTTTTGTCGTAATAACGAGCAATATGTGCAATATTTATGCTAATGGGGTGTCTGATATTCAATACAAATTTAAATATAAGACTAATGACTGTCTTACTTTGAATTGTTTCAATGGCTGCATTCTTCCTGATGCATAAAATTACATGGTACCAACCAGAATCATACAACCATGAGGACACAGAGTAAGACACTTATTCCTTCAGTAAATCACACAGTGTAGGAACGCCACTGTTTCCATATCGGATTTAGATGTTTACCGACGTGAGACATATATAAAACGATGCCTCTGTTATACTGTCAAGATAAATTCCAGCGTCTTTACACAGTTCCTGTGTTTATTTTTACTCTCATCACTTTTTAATATCACAAATTTAATCAGATTGTCTTTAATCTAGCTAAGACGACGACGAGAAGTTGAAATCAGTCAATTTTTTTCGATATTGAAAAGGTGACCCTCTTGATAACATGAAATTCAGACGAAATATGCAATGTCATAAGCGGCACAGATTTGCAATATAACCTTGCAGTCATCGCTTTTTTCCTACGTCATTTCACACAAAGATAAAGCCAGGGAGGCATCGCAAGTTCTTTATGTCATCACAGTGACGTCATGTGGATTTCTGAGATAAACAGTGCCAGGACCGTCACAATAGCCAATTTGGTGTCGATATTCGGCCCCATTTCAAATGCAAATTAGTATTTTTTTTCCAATTTAGGCCCTAAAAAGTCCCAATTCTCTGTGGTCTGTGTTTGACATATCCACGTTTATGGTCAAATTGGACAGATGCTGAAAAGGGAGGGGGGGGGGGTAAGACATTAGGTTTTTATTCCAGAATTGTTTTTATTGCTGATAAAATTTTAAATATTCTACTTTTTGATTAGGTTTTACACACATATAAGGCAGAGGACCTGCAGGGACTCTCAATCAGACTGTTCAAAAAGAAGGTTTTGGGGGAGATCTGTACTGATGACAAGTATGGATAATGACCATATCCCTGTTTACAGCACAAAATCGATAACCCAGAAAATCAGAAACCGAAGGCATACAAAATCAGGATAAAACAGGAACCAAAGCAAACAAACAAAAACCTCCACCATATGAAAAGAAGCGAACTCCCAATATGAGAGTGAGACCAGGTGCCCAGGAAGAGTAAGCATCTCCTGCAGAAGATACATGTACGAATGACAGAGGACATTTTGCACTTGTCCTGGTGAGTGTGGTCTTGAAAATAACTATATAAAGGTTACAATAGCATAAACCTTTGACCTCAAAAACTAGTGTTTTACACCCAAAAGCTGACGTCATTTACTGACTAAATAGAAATGGCATATGTAGAAAGTGATATGTCAAAAGAAAGATCATTTCCTGTAGATTTCATTGGTAATAAATGATATATACCTTTCCGATACTATTGTCACTCTACAAACGAAAGTGAAAGTGAAAATAGGGAAATTTTGACATGTCATTCAGATGGACTTTGGTCCCATTTTGACCATTGTTCCAAACTTTTTCTTGAAATAAAAATTATGCTGATTTGAAGGCAATATCTGTCTAAATAATATATGAAATTTATTTAGGGATTTGCCGCTCCGTTTTTGAGAAATCCCCAATACACCACGAAGAACCGAATTTAACACGTCCCTATTCTGAGCCCCTCGCCGGAAATCACCTCTACGTTGTTACTCCTTCCAGTTTTATTTTTATATGCATATCCAAAAATAGAACCCATGAAAATCTTACAAAAGTTTTACAGAATCTAATGATACCTTAAAACTTGCCTTCAATTCAATTATCATACACACTTTAGCGATATCGGCCTCTGACTCTTTATTTAAAGAAAATTGACCGGGGCCAAATCAGCTTCGAGGCTATAGGGTTTACGCTATTAAAACCTAAACCATATTTTGATTTTACCGATTGAAATTTCTCTTGACATAATTTGAAAATATAGGATTTTTCGAAGAGTTTGGTGTATTGCAAAGTCCTGTAACTTGTATATCTTTCAATCAGCCAGCCGTATAAACATGCCCGCAACCTCCGTCAAAATGCCCATTTTGGCCGTATTTTCATCAAAGAACCTCTAGGTACCCTACTTTAAACCCTCACAGTTCTTTGAACATAAGACTGACACCCAATATTTCATTTTCAATGTCTTGTTCATGCTATATAGTGAATTTTGATGTATGGTATCCAAGGACTTTGTTTATAAATAAGCATAACAATTGTACGTGTACATGTTGTGTATCATCATTCATATGTCCTAAAGGTTACAATAGCATAAACCTTTGACCTCAAAAACTAGTGTTCTACACCCAAAAGCTGACGTCATTTACTGACTAAATAGAAATGGCTTATATAGAAAGTGATATATCAAAAGAAAGATCATTTCCTGTAGATTTCATTGGTACTAAATGATATATACCTTTCCGATACTATTGTCACTCTACAAACGAAAGTGAAAGTGAAAATAGGGAAATTTTGACATGTCATTCAGATGGATTATGGTCCCATTTTGACCATTGTTCCAAATTTTTTGTTGAAATAAAAATTATGCTGATTTGAAGGCAATATCTGTCTAAATAATATATAAAATTTATTTAGGGATTTGCCGCTCCGTTTTTGAGAAATCCCCAATACACCACGAAGAACCGAATTTAACACGTCCCCATTCTGAGCCCCTCGCCAGAATCACCTCTGCGTTGTGACTCCTTCCAGTTTTATTTTTATATGCATATCCAAAATAGAACCCATGAAAATCTTACAAAAATCTTACAGAATCTAATGATACCTTAAAACTTGCCTTCAATTTAATTATCATACACACTTTAGCGATATCAGCCTCTGACTCTTTATTTAAAGAAAATTGACCGGGGCCAAATCAGCTTCGAGGCTATAGGGTTTACGCTATTAAAACCAAAGGTTAAGTCATTGGATATTTTTTTCCTCAAGTCAAAACCTTTCACGATTGACTATTAGAACAAACTCTTGTTCTCTATAATACAGCAAGTGAACAATAATCTTTGATACTTACTTATTATAACTAAATCTAAGGAACTGTATAATGTTGAAACTTTCATTTCCGTGCTTAACCATCGATGGCGGGTGCGGCTAGCCAACAGGGGATGCTTACTCCTCCCGGGCACCTGATCCCACCTCTAGCTTGCTAGGGGTCCGTCGATGCTTAATTTGGTGCTCTATTGTGAGTGCTGTTGAGATTATCGTCAGGATCTTCTTTAACTCATTATTGTGAGTATCGTCAGGATCTTCTTAAATCATTTGTGTCACACTTATGCGCTTTGCCGTGTAGAGCTCGTAAAAAAATTCCCCGCGAGGGGTTTGACAGTTAGTGTTTTGAATATATATCCCTGACATTGTCGCCATGGTACTTTCTATATAGACATAACGACAGACAGTGCATGAAGTTTATATATATTGTTTTCATTTTCGTGCTTAGTCATCGACGGCGGGTGCGGCTAGACAAATGGGGATGCTTACTCCTCCCGGGCACCTGGTCCCACCTCTAGCTTGCTAGGGGTCCGTCGATGCTTAATTTTGTGCTCTATTGTGAGTGCTGTTGAGATTATCGTCAGGATCTTCTTAAATCATTTGTGTCACATTTATGCCCTTTGCCGTGTGGAGCTCGTAAAAAGGTTCCCCGCGAGGGTTTTGACAGTAAGTGTTTTGAATATGTTTCCCTGACATTGTCTCAATAGCACTTTCTATATCGACATAACGTCAGACAGTGCATGAAGTTTATATGTATTGTTTTCATTTTCGAGCTTAACCATCGACGGCGGTTACGGCTAGCCATTTGCAAAAAAGACAATTTTTGTGTCACTCATTGTGCATTTGTATGTTTCAGTAGATCATGATATAGCCTATTATTCTCAATAATTATTAGGAATACTATAACAAGTTTAGCTTATGTGATTGCCCGTGTCTTGCATTGATCCATATGTCTGTCTCTTGACCTTTTTTTTTAAATCAATGATAAAAATGTAATTTTTTCCTTGAATACGATGGGTATATGGTCAGCTATAGATGTGCACCTAGCTGATATTTACATTAACCTCAGAACACAAAGGGTCTTAGAAAATGTCATATTCTCATATTTTCACGCAACTCTATATTACCTTGTGAACACCAATTCTCAACAGCTGCAAGTGATAGGAATTCTTTTTGCTGTATAAATGGTCTGTGGCCTAGATGTGCACCTTACTATAGTTAATCCAAGGACGTACAGATAATTTGTCAATAATGAAAAGAAATGATGGTGTAAAATAACATACTGCTTAGCTATGTAGTTGTGCCCCGCTTTCGAGTAAGCGTGGGGACATTTAAACCAGTACGTCTGTCTGTCAGTCCATCTGTCAGTCACAAAAGCCTTGACGTTATAGTTTGACCTACTTTTCGAAAACTTGACCGTAAATTTTTAATGGTTAGTGATGGGGTTTTCATATCTCACACATGACAAGACCTTTCCATCGATAAATTTCTTTTGGTCTATTAAAAATCCAGGGGATGTGATTGACTCAATGAAATCAAGAAATTTTGAGGCAAATACGATATCTTCATACGACTTTTCTGATATGTACACCACGCTTCCTCACGACAAAATAAATGATCGACTGTCCAAACTCATTAAATGGTGTTTTGATCGAGAGGGGTTAAGAGGTTTAGATGGTCGTCAACAACCTTATATGTATAATAAATCAAGTTGATTACATTTTAGGTTGTAGTTACATCTTAGGTTGCCCCCCTCCCTCAATGTATCAAATTGACACTGAAATTTGTTAACTAATATAAACAGAAAGGATCCGTTCTAAGTCGGAATCCTTAATAAAGATATTCAATTTCTTTTTAGTCTTTTCTGTACGATATTTTCGGTATATAAGGGACGACCATTTGATTCTGAGGGGGGGGGGGGGGGGGACTGGCAACATTTTCCGGGTCGGATTATTTATTTCCAACCCAGAGGTGGCCAGATTATTTATTGTCTAAAGTTTCAAGGTCAGAATATTTATTTTCAATTCTAAACAGATCTGATTAGCAACCCCCCCCCCCCAGAAAAAAAAAACTGATGTAACATTTTTAAGTGATATTTTTTTCCTCAAGTCAAAACCTTTCACGATTGACTATTAGAACAAACTCTTGTTCTCTATAATACAGCAAGTGAACAATAATCTTTGATACGTACTTATTATAACTAAATCTAAGGAACTGTATAATGTCGAAACTTTCATTTCCGTGCTTAACCATCGATGGCGGGTGCGGCTAGCCAACAGGGGATGCTTACTCCTCCCGGGCACCTGATCCCACCTCTAGCTTGCTAGGGGTCCGTCGATGCTCAATTTGGTGCTCTATTGTGAGTGCTGTTGAGATTATCGTCAGAATCTTCTTTAACTCATTATTGTGAGTATCGTCAGGATCTTCTTAAATCATTTGTGTCACACTTATGCGCTTTGCCGTGTAGAGCTCGTAAAAAAATTCCCCGCGAGGGGTTTGACAGTTAGTGTTTTGAATATATATCCCTGACATTGTCGCCATGGTACTTTCTATATAGACATAACGACAGACAGTGCATGAAGTTTATATATATTGTTTTCATTTTCGTGCTTAGTCATCGACGGCGGGTGCGGCTAGACAAATGGGGATGCTTACTCCTCCCGGGCACCTGGTCCCACCTCTAGCTTGCTAGGGGTCCGTCGATGCTTAATTTTGTGCTCTATTGTGAGTGCTGTTGAGATTATCGTCAGGATCTTCTTAAATCATTTGTGTCACATTTATGCCCTTTGCCGTGTGGAGCTCGTAAAAAGGTTCCCCGCGAGGGTTTTGACAGTAAGTGTTTTGAATATATTTCCCTGACATTGTCTCAATAGCACTTTCTATATCGAAATAACGTCAGACAGTGCATGAAGTTTATATGTATTGTTTTCATTTTCGAGCTTAACCATCGACGGCGGTTACGGCTAGCCATTTGCAAAAAGACAATTTTTGTGTCACTCATTGTGCATTTGTATGTTTCAGTAGATCATGATATAGCCTATTATTCTCAATAATTATTAGGAATATTATAACAAGTTTAGCTTATGTGATTGCCCGTGTCTTGCATTGATCCATCTGTCTGTCTCTTGACCTTTTTTTTAAATCAATGATAAAAATGTAATTTTTTCCTTGAATACGATGGGTATATGGTCAGCTATAGATGTGCACCTAGCTGATATTTACATTAACCTCAGAACACAAAGGGTCTTAGAAAATGTCATATTCTCATATTTTCACGCAACTCTATATTACCTTGTGAACACCAATTCTCAACAGCTGCAAGTGATAGGAATTCTTTTTGCTGTATAAATGGTCTGTGGCCTAGATGTGCACCTTACTATAGTTAATCCAAGGACGTACAGATAATTTGTCAATAATGAAAAGAAATGATGGTGTAAAATAACATACTGCTTAGCTATGTAGTTGTGCCCCGCTTTCGAGAAAGCGTGGGGACATTTAAACCAGTACGTCTGTCAGTCCATCTGTCAGTCAAAAAAGCCTTGACGTTATAGTTTGACCTACTTTTCGAAAACTTGACCGTAAATTTTTAATGGTTAGTGATGGGGTTTTCATATCTCACACATGACAAGACCTTTCCATCGATAAATTTCTTTTGGTCTATTAAAAATCCAGGGGATGTGATTGACTCAATGAAATCAAGAAATTTTGAGGCAAATACGATATCTTCATACGACTTTTCTGATATGTACACCACGCTTCCTCACGACAAAATAAATGATCGACTGTCCAAACTCATTAAATGGTGTTTTGATCGAGAGGGGTTAAGAGGTTTAGATGGTCGTCAACAACCTTATATGTATAATAAATCAAGTTGATTACATTTTAGGTTGTAGTTACATCTTAGGTTGCCCCCCTCCCTCAATGTATCAAATTGACACTGAAATTTGTTAACTAATATAAACAGAAAGGATCCGTTCTAAGTCGGAATCCTTAATAAAGATATTCAATTTCTTTTAGTCTTTTCTGTACGATATTTTCGGTATATAAGGGACGACCATTTGATTCTGAGGGGGGGGGGGGACTGGCAACATTTTCCGGGTCGGATTATTTATTTCCAACCCAGAGGTGGCCAGATTATTTATTGTCTAAAGTTTCAAGGTCAGAATATTTATTTTCAATTCTAAACAGATCTGATTAGCAACCCCCCCCCCAAAAAAAAAAAAAAAACTGATGTAACATTTTTAAGTGATATTTTTTTCCTCAAGTCAAAACCTTTCACGATTGACTATTAGAACAAACTCTTGTTCTCTATAATACAGCAAGTGAACAATAATCTTTGATACTTACTTATTATAACTAAATCTAAGGAACTGTATAATGTTGAAACTTTCATTTCCGTGCTTAACCATCGATGGCGGGTGCGGCTAGCCAACAGGGGATGCTTACTCCTCCCGGGCACCTGATCCCACCTCTAGCTTGCTAGGGGTCCGTCGATGCTTAATTTGGTGCTCTATTGTGAGTGCTGTTGAGATTATCGTCAGGATCTTCTTTAACTCATTATTGTGAGTATCGTCAGGATCTTCTTAAATCATTTGTGTCACACTTATGCGCTTTGCCGTGTAGAGCTCGTAAAAAAATTCCCCGCGAGGGGTTTGACAGTTAGTGTTTTGAATATATATCCCTGACATTGTCGCCATGGTACTTTCTATATAGACATAACGACAGACAGTGCATGAAGTTTATATATATTGTTTTCATTTTCGTGCTTAGTCATCGACGGCGGGTGCGGCTAGACAAATGGGGATGCTTACTCCTCCCGGGCACCTGGTCCCACCTCTAGCTTGCTAGGGGTCCGTCGATGCTTAATTTTGTGCTCTATTGTGAGTGCTGTTGAGATTATCGTCAGGATCTTCTTAAATCATTTGTGTCACATTTATGCCCTTTGCCGTGTGGAGCTCGTAAAAAGGTTCCCCGCGAGGGTTTTGACAGTAAGTGTTTTGAATATGTTTCCCTGACATTGTCTCAATAGCACTTTCTATATCGACATAACGTCAGACAGTGCATGAAGTTTATATGTATTGTTTTCATTTTCGAGCTTAACCATCGACGGCGGTTACGGCTAGCCATTTGCAAAAAAGACAATTTTTGTGTCACTCATTGTGCATTTGTATGTTTCAGTAGATCATGATATAGCCTATTATTCTCAATAATTATTAGGAATACTATAACAAGTTTAGCTTATGTGATTGCCCGTGTCTTGCATTGATCCATCTGTCTGTCTCTTGACCTTTTTTTTTAAATCAATGATAAAAATGTAATTTTTTCCTTGAATACGATGGGTATATGGTCAGCTATAGATGTGCACCTAGCTGATATTTACATTAACCTCAGAACACAAAGGGTCTTAGAAAATGTCATATTCTCATATTTTCACGCAACTCTATATTACCTTGTGAACACCAATTCTCAACAGCTGCAAGTGATAGGAATTCTTTTTGCTGTATAAATGGTCTGTGGCCTAGATATGCACCTTACTATAGTTAATCCAAGGACGTACAGATAATTTGTCAATAATGAAAAGAAATGATGGTGTAAAATAACATACTGCTTAGCTATGTAGTTGTGCCCCGCTTTCGAGTAAGCGTGGGGACATTTAAACCAGTACGTCTGTCTGTCAGTCCATCTGTCAGTCACAAAAGCCTTGACGTTATAGTTTGACCTACTTTTCGAAAACTTGACCGTAAATTTTTAATGGTTAGTGATGGGGTTTTCATATCTCACACATGACAAGACCTTTCCATCGATAAATTTCTTTTGGTCTATTAAAAATCCAGGGGATGTGATTGACTCAATGAAATCAAGAAATTTTGAGGCAAATACGATATCTTCATACGACTTTTCTGATATGTACACCACGCTTCCTCACGACAAAATAAATGATCGACTGTCCAAACTCATTAAATGGTGTTTTGATCGAGAGGGGTTAAGAGGTTTAGATGGTCGTCAACAACCTTATATGTATAATAAATCAAGTTGATTACATTTTAGGTTGTAGTTACATCTTAGGTTGCCCCCCTCCCTCAATGTATCAAATTGACACTGAAATTTGTTAACTAATATAAACAGAAAGGATCCGTTCTAAGTCGGAATCCTTAATAAAGATATTCAATTTCTTTTTAGTCTTTTCTGTACGATATTTTCGGTATATAAGGGACGACCATTTGATTCTGAGGGGGGGGGGACTGGCAACATTTTCCGGGTCGGATTATTTATTTCCAACCCAGAGGTGGCCAGATTATTTATTGTCTAAAGTTTCAAGGTCAGAATATTTATTTTCAATTCTAAACAGATCTGATTAGCAACCCCCCCCCCCCCCCGAAAAAAAAAAAAAACTGATGTAACATTTTTAAGTGATATTTTTTTCCTCAAGTCAAAACCTTTCACGATTGACTATTAGAACAAACTCTTGTTCTCTATAATACAGCAAGTGAACAATAATCTTTGATACTTACTTATTATAACTAAATCTAAGGAACTGTATAATGTCGAAACTTTCATTTCCGTGCTTAACCATCGATGGCGGGTGCGGCTAGCCAACAGGGGATGCTTACTCCTCCCGGGCACCTGATCCCACCTCTAGCTTGCTAGGGGTCCGTCGATGCTCAATTTGGTGCTCTATTGTGAGTGCTGTTGAGATTATCGTCAGAATCTTCTTTAACTCATTATTGTGAGTATCGTCAGGATCTTCTTAAATCATTTGTGTCACACTTATGCGCTTTGCCGTGTAGAGCTCGTAAAAAAATTCCCCGCGAGGGGTTTGACAGTTAGTGTTTTGAATATATATCCCTGACATTGTCGCCATGGTACTTTCTATATAGACATAACGACAGACAGTGCATGAAGTTTATATATATTGTTTTCATTTTCGTGCTTAGTCATCGACGGCGGGTGCGGCTAGACAAATGGGGATGCTTACTCCTCCCGGGCACCTGGTCCCACCTCTAGCTTGCTAGGGGTCCGTCGATGCTTAATTTTGTGCTCTATTGTGAGTGCTGTTGAGATTATCGTCAGGATCTTCTTAAATCATTTGTGTCACATTTATGCCCTTTGCCGTGTGGAGCTCGTAAAAAGGTTCCCCGCGAGGGTTTTGACAGTAAGTGTTTTGAATATATTTCCCTGACATTGTCTCAATAGCACTTTCTATATCGAAATAACGTCAGACAGTGCATGAAGTTTATATGTATTGTTTTCATTTTCGAGCTTAACCATCGACGGCGGTTACGGCTAGCCATTTGCAAAAAGACAATTTTTGTGTCACTCATTGTGCATTTGTATGTTTCAGTAGATCATGATATAGCCTATTATTCTCAATAATTATTAGGAATACTATAACAAGTTTAGCTTATGTGATTGCCCGTGTCTTGCATTGATCCATCTGTCTGTCTCTTGACCTTTTTTTTAAATCAATGATAAAAATGTAATTTTTTCCTTGAATACGATGGGTATATGGTCAGCTATAGATGTGCACCTAGCTGATATTTACATTAACCTCAGAACACAAAGGGTCTTAGAAAATGTCATATTCTCATATTTTCACGCAACTCTATATTACCTTGTGAACACCAATTCTCAACAGCTGCAAGTGATAGGAATTCTTTTTGCTGTATAAATGGTCTGTGGCCTAGATGTGCACCTTACTATAGTTAATCCAAGGACGTACAGATAATTTGTCAATAATGAAAAGAAATGATGGTGTAAAATAACATACTGCTTAGCTATGTAGTTGTGCCCCGCTTTCGAGAAAGCGTGGGGACATTTAAACCAGTACGTCTGTCAGTCCATCTGTCAGTCAAAAAAGCCTTGACGTTATAGTTTGACCTACTTTTCGAAAACTTGACCGTAAATTTTTAATGGTTAGTGATGGGGTTTTCATATCTCACACATGACAAGACCTTTCCATCGATAAATTTCTTTTGGTCTATTAAAAATCCAGGGGATGTGATTGACTCAATGAAATCAAGAAATTTTGAGGCAAATACGATATCTTCATACGACTTTTCTGATATGTACACCACGCTTCCTCACGACAAAATAAATGATCGACTGTCCAAACTCATTAAATGGTGTTTTGATCGAGAGGGGTTAAGAGGTTTAGATGGTCGTCAACAACCTTATATGTATAATAAATCAAGTTGATTACATTTTAGGTTGTAGTTACATCTTAGGTTGCCCCCCTCCCTCAATGTATCAAATTGACACTGAAATTTGTTAACTAATATAAACAGAAAGGATCCGTTCTAAGTCGGAATCCTTAATAAAGATATTCAATTTCTTTTTAGTCTTTTCTGTACGATATTTTCGGTATATAAGGGACGACCATTTGATTCTGAGGGGGGGGGGGGGACTGGCAACATTTTCCGGGTCGGATTATTTATTTCCAACCCAGAGGTGGCCAGATTATTTATTGTCTAAAGTTTCAAGGTCAGAATATTTATTTTCAATTCTAAACAGATCTGATTAGCAACCCCCCCCCCAAAAAAAAAAAAAAAACTGATGTAACATTTTTAAGTGATATTTTTTTCCTCAAGTCAAAACCTTTCACGATTGACTATTAGAACAAACTCTTGTTCTCTATAATACAGCAAGTGAACAATAATCTTTGATACTTACTTATTATAACTAAATCTAAGGAACTGTATAATGTTGAAACTTTCATTTCCGTGCTTAACCATCGATGGCGGGTGCGGCTAGCCAACAGGGGATGCTTACTCCTCCCGGGCACCTGATCCCACCTCTAGCTTGCTAGGGGTCCGTCGATGCTCAATTTGGTGCTCTATTGTGAGTGCTGTTGAGATTATCGTCAGGATCTTCTTTAACTCATTATTGTGAGTATCGTCAGGATCTTCTTAAATCATTTGTGTCACACTTATGCGCTTTGCCGTGTAGAGCTCGTAAAAAAAATCCCCGCGAGGGGTTTGACAGTTAGTGTTTTGAATATATATCCCTGACATTGTCGCCATGGTACTTTCTATATAGACATAACGACAGACAGTGCATGAAGTTTATATATATTGTTTTCATTTTCGTGCTTAGTCATCGACGGCGGGTGCGGCTAGACAAATGGGGATGCTTACTCCTCCCGGGCACCTGGTCCCACCTCTAGCTTGCTAGGGGTCCGTCGATGCTTAATTTTGTGCTCTATTGTGAGTGCTGTTGAGATTATCGTCAGGATCTTCTTAAATCATTTGTGTCACATTTATGCCCTTTGCCGTGTGGAGCTCGTAAAAAGGTTCCCCGCGAGGGTTTTGACAGTAAGTGTTTTGAATATATTTCCCTGACATTGTCTCAATAGCACTTTCTATATCGACATAACGTCAGACAGTGCATGAAGTTTATATGTATTGTTTTCATTTTCGAGCTTAACCATCGACGGCGGTTACGGCTAGCCATTTGCAAAAAGACAATTTTTGTGTCACTCATTGTGCATTTGTATGTTTCAGTAGATCATGATATAGCCTATTATTCTCAATAATTATTAGGAATACTATAACAAGTTTAGCTTATGTGATTGCCCGTGTCTTGCATTGGTCCATCTGTCTGTCTCTTGACCTTTTTTTTAAATCAATGATAAAAATGTAATTTTTTCCTTGAATACGATGGGTATATGGTCAGCTATAGATGTGCACCTAGCTGATATTTACATTAACCTCAGAACACAAAGGGTCTTAGAAAATGTCATATTCTCATATTTTCACGCAACTCTATATTACCTTGTGAACACCAATTCTCAACAGCTGCAAGTGATAGGAATTCTTTTTGCTGTATAAATGGTCTGAGGCCTAGATGTGCACCTTACTATAGTTAATCCAAGGACGTACAGATAATTTGTCAATAATGAAAAGAAATGATGGTGTAAAATAACATACTGCTTAGCTATGTAGTTGTGCCCCGCTTTCGAGAAAGCGTGGGGACATTTAAACCAGTACGTCTGTCTGTCAGTCCATCTGTCAGTCACAAAAGCCTTGACGTTATAGTTTGACCTACTTTTCGAAAACTTGACCGTAAATTTTCAATGGTTAGTGATGGGGTTTTCATATCTCACACATGACAAGACCTTTCCATCGATAAATTTCTTTTGGTCTATTAAAAATCCAGGGGATGTGATTGACTCAATGAAATCAAGAAATTTTGAGGCAAATACGATATCTTCATACGACTTTTCTGATATGTACACCACGCTTCCTCACGACAAAATAAATGATCGACTGTCCAAACTCATTAAATGGTGTTTTGATCGAGAGGGGTTAAGAGGTTTAGATGGTCGTCAACAACCTTATATGTATAATAAATCAAGTTGATTACATTTTAGGTTGTAGTTACATCTTAGGTTGCCCCCCTCCCTCAATGTATCAAATTGACACTGAAATTTGTTAACTAATATAAACAGAAAGGATCCGTTCTAAGTCGGAATCCTTAATAAAGATATTCAATTTCTTTTTAGTCTTTTCTGTACGATATTTTCGGTATATAAGGGACGACCATTTGATTCTGAGGGGGGGGGGGGACTGGCAACATTTTCCGGGTCGGATTATTTATTTCCAACCCAGAGGTGGCCAGATTATTTATTGTCTAAAGTTTCAAGGTCAGAATATTTATTTTCAATTCTAAACAGATCTGATTAGCAACCCCCCCCCCCAAAAAAAAACTGATGTAACATTTTTAAGACTTTAGGACATATTGACATATTCTGAGATTAACCTCAATTAGACTTCATCAAAAGTAGATTTTGAACTAATGCAATAATTTATATCATGTGCATATGCATGTAAAGACGTTTCATTGACGAGGTGTTTTATTGAAAGATAATTTTCTTTTGGTATACAACAAAGATATATTTTTCTAAGTCCTGTGCTAACAGTACGTAATGGAGGGATAAGATACTGAAGTGATTTGTTTTCAATGTATAATTGTAGCATTTCGACGACTGTAAATGTTTGGTATTATGCAGTTTAATATTATGTTTGAAAGAAAATGCCTAAATAGTTTAATAAAGATATATGATTGGGGCGCGAGCGGAGCGAGCACGAAATTTTCTAAGATATGGCAAGCAAAGCAAGCCATTTTTTTTTTTTTTTTGAATTTCAGGTATTGTCAACTCAACTTTGGAGGACGTGAAGGTCAGAATATTTGTTTTCTACTACCCAGAGGATCAGATAAATTATTTTCAACTTTTTCAAGGTCAGAATATTTATTTCCAAAAAGTGCCAGGCCCACACCCCCCTCAGAATCAAATGGTCGTCCCCTAATGTAACTCAGCCTCGATCCCACCGAACCAAAACCGCGCCAAGCTTGTCACGTGTAAAAATGGCGAGCATGGAGAATGTCAGCGAGACAACTTGAGAAAAGGGCTATTTGCTGAATGTTACACCTATCAAGATCAGTAAAAATAACCATCAGTATTTCAATGCTACTTTACAAACGATTTTAAAGACGTGCAGGTGGTATCTTTTGTAGCAGGAAGCAAAAAAACTTCCCTTGATGCTGAACAAAACAAAACGCCAATTAAGTTCGAAAAACTTTAGATATGTACAGTCAAGGAGCAACGAAAGTTTGGATATCCAAGTTTCAAAAGCATCTTCGATTGAATTAATGAAATCGTTAATTTTCAAAAGGAAGTTGGATTTCGATGACCAGAAGATCAAAGAGCCGGAACTTAACGACACTGGAGATATACCAACAGACACAGCAAACATCATGGCAATCATGCACTTTTCTGTACCTAACTGCTAAACCAAACAAATTGCATGTTTTTTAATTTGTTATATTAATGAGTTAAAGAAGATCCTGACGATAATCTCAACAGCACTCACAATAGATCACAAAATGAAACATCGACGGACCCCTAGCAAGCTAGAGGTGGGACCAGGTGCCCGGGAGGAGTAAGCATCCCCTGTTGGCTAGCCGCACCCGCCGTCGATGTGAATGAAGCATGAAAATGAGAATGTATAAAATTCATGCACTGACTGAGGTTATGTCTATATAGAAAGTGCTATGCCGACAATAAGAATCAAATTATATAGGATATGAATTTTGGTGTATTACATGCATTCCTTTTTGTGTGTTGTTAAAAAGTACGTTACGCAAATGATATGATGTTTTACACAGTAATTCACCAAATGACTGAATTCATTTCAATTATCTGCAGGAAATATCTGATTTATACATATACCTGTTTTGCCGATTCATTTTCCCCCTTTTTATTCAGTCCGATATAAATATGTTTTACACAGTAATTCACCAAATGACTGAATTCATTTCAATTATCTGTAAGAAATATCTGCTTTATACATATAGGTTTTGCCGATTCATTTTCCCCCTTTTTATTCAGTCTGATATAAATTTGTCCATTATTTTCATATTCAGAAAATATTTTTTCAAGTCCAATCCTATTATGACCTCTTTCTTGCCCATCCTATGATCCAAAATTCTACATTTACTGTAAATAGTTTTTATTTATATATATATGTGTATTATTTTTAATTACGTCATGCAGTAGTGGGGGAGACTTAAAAAAGTTTTAATTCTATAAGTAAAAGCATTTTTTGAATGTTTCATGAACATCTCAAACTATTTTGAATGTTTCATATCTCAAATTTTTAAAAAAGAACAATATATTTAATTTGATTGAAATAGTGTTAAAAATATTGATAATCTTTATACATAGAAACTTCATATCAGATCTGCCCACTCTTCAAGAGCAAGTATCTTTGATAGCTTTGGTCACTTCTTGCCTTGGCAGCTCTCAATTCACATTCATTGCCTTGGTGTTTGTCTAGTCTCCCAAGTTGTACTGTCTTGGGGTTACCTTAGTCTCCCCATCATACTGTCTTATGGATGACAAATATGGATAATGACCATATCCCTGTATACAGCACAAAATCGATAATTCAAAAATCAGAAACCGAAGGCATACAAAATCAGGACAAAACAGGAACCAAAGCAAACAAACAAAAATCTCCACCATATGAAAAGAAGCGAACTCCCGATATGGGAGTGAGACCAGGTGCCCAGGAAGAGTAAGCATCTCCTGCTTGCATGCAACACCCGTAGCTTCAATTCGGTAGAACTGTCACATCCGGTTACTTCCATTTTGGAAGATATAGAGTACAATCTTTGGTTGGATGGTTCAAATGGTCTATGACAGAATATCATCCACCATTCTTGATAGTGGAACATCATAGTGTATGACGAGTTCCCCATATCGACCGTAGAACTTCCTCAGTGACGATGTTAGTCGGTCACAAACATATCCCTGACTGAGAAGCTTATCTGAAAGACGCCTAGCTCTCAGAACAAAATCCGTATATTTGGTACTTGCTCTGGCATAGCGTATCAACTGAGATATGAACACGCCATAAGCAGGCGATGAAGGGATGTTGCTACTCAGAAAAGGAAAGTTTGTAATGCTGAAATTGAAGTCGTCACGTTTGTCATAGAGTGAGGTGTTCATGTGACCATCAGTGTCGTAGGACAACATTATGTCCAAATAGGATGCTGAATTATTTGTCTCTGTGGTTTCTTTGACTTCAAGCTCCGAAGGATAGATACTGCTCAGGTAATCCGCGAATTTTGGATTATTGATGGACAACACATCGTCTATGTATCTGTAAGTGAAGTTAAAGTCAGAAGCTAAGTATCTTTTCCCTTCAGAGACCAAGGATTGAATGAATTCAGCTTCGTAGGAGTAAAGGAAAATGTCGGCAAGGAGTGGGGCACAATTGATCCCCATTGGAATTCCGACAATTTGCTGGAAGACCTTTCCTCCAAACACCACAAAAATGTTGTCGATCAGAAAGTTTAACATCTGAATAATGTCTGTTTCAGTGTACTTATTTTCAGAATCGGACTTTTCTTTTACAAAGTAGGTTGTCATAGTTAACAACAATAAATTTGTATTTGTGATTACCGTTCTTACTTGTAAACGCATTACTTATAATTTTTGCGAGTCTTTCTTTCAATTTAGAATGTGGAATTGTAGTGTAAAGTGTCGAAAAATCAAATGCTTTGATCGAATGGACTCTACTAAAATGAGTGGATTTCAGATGTTCTAAAAGTTCCTTCGAATTCTTTAAAATCCACATCTGGTTGATACCACTGCGAGAATACACTGTCGAACAATATTTTTGAAGCCAAGATTTGATTTCAGATAATACGTTGGTGAGTAAGATCGATACAGATTTGGTAGAACATTTTGAGGAACCAGCGATGAAACGTTGTTTGTACGGATTCTTATGCATTTTAGGTATGCAGTACAAGTATGGTAAATCTAAATCTAAATTGGTAGTGTCGAAGCCAAAGGAAATAAGAGCTGATTTGTGGTTATCTATTATTTCAGAGGCAGAAAGGTTTGTTGGGGTGTAAGTGGGATTTCCAGGTGTCGAATTTAAACCCAACTCTTTAACTAGACTGTCGAAATAGTACTTTTTACAAGTAAATGTGAAATTATTTGAGGCTTTGTCCGCTGGTGTGATGACATAATGTTCTTGGAGGTAGGTGAGCTCTGTGATAACATCAGGGTCTTTAAATATAGACACGAATCTGGTGTTCACAGTTGATTTTAATCGGTTAATTCTAGATAAAAGTAACCTAGGATATCCTAGTCTCTCCATGGTACTGTTTTGTGGCTATCCTAGTCTTCTCGTGGTACTGTCTGGTGACTATCCTAGTCTCCGCATGGTACTGTCTTGTTACTATCCTAGTCTACCCATGATTATGTCTTTTGGTTATTTTAGTCTCTCCATGGTATTGTCTGGTGACTATTCTACTGTCCTGTTCAGTCTCTCCATGGTATTGTCTGGTGACTATTCTATTGTCTTGTTCACTAATTCCAGAGCACCCTGTTTTGGCAATTTATTCTGTCGTCTGATGAATTTTCCTATTATTCATTGTTTCCGAGAATTGACCACCTTTAGTCGTAACTGGAAATTAACTTCAACTTACCCTATCAGCTGCATTCAATCCGCAATATGAAAAATAAAATGTCTACGGGTACTGTCTTGTGGCTATCCTAGTCTTCTCATGGTACTGTCTTATAATTGTTTTAGTCTCCCCATGTTACTGTCTTGAGCTCAGCTCTCTATACCTAAGAGTAATCTTGACACCTAGCTTAACCATCTGATAACATTTTCCAGTTCCATGTATTATCAAATAATTAATGTAACTTACAGTTTTGGTTATTGGAGAAGCTATAGAAGAAATACCAGTTTTATTCGCCTCGTTAAAATTTCTAAGTCTTGTTTATGAAAAAAATGTAAAAGTAGATGCCGTGTTGCACTTAAGTAATTTCTTTGTCTTTGCTCATATAATGATTATTAATATAAAACTGGTTGTTATAAGGCCAGGGGTTGTTGATCTATTTAGTTTGATAAATACATGAGTTAAAGAAGATCCTGACGATAATCTCAACAGCACTCACAATAGAGCACCACATTTAGCATCGACGGACCCCAAGCAAGGTAGAGGTGGGATCAGGTGCCCGGGAGGAGTAAGCATCCCCTGTTGGCTAGCCGCACCCGCCGTCGATGATTATGCAAAAACATGAAAACATATGAAAAGCATGAACTGCACTGTCTGAGGCCATTTCTATGTAGAAAGTGCTATGGCGACAATGTCAGGGAAATATATTCAAAACGCTTACTGTCAAACCCCTCGCGGGGAACTTTTTGACGAGCTCCACACGGCAAAGGGCATAAGTGTGACACAAATGAGTTAAAGAAGATCCTGACGATAATCTCAACAGCACTATGTAACAGTAAAGAAATCTACATGTATCATTATGTAACAGTAAAGAAATCTCAATCAGACTTGAGATAGATCATTTACACGATGATCTTAACTATACCTGCAGCTGTTGACTAATATTTACTGTTTCCCAACGAGCATATTGAGAATTAAACTCTTGCATCACGTAGGGCTGTAATAATAGCAGTCTCTGAGAACGCAACCCCTCTCCCTGTAAACCATAAACTATAGACTTGCATGTTAAACGTCTTTAAATTCAATTGCATCATTAAAAACTTGATAAATTTACAGCATGGACCAGACATGCACGCTTCGGGTACTAAACCCTCGTCAGTGATCCTCAGTCTAAACAATGTAATATGGCTAAATAGTATGAAAATTATTATGTCCAAAAATGTACCAAAAGACGTAGCAGAATTGGTTGGATATGATGCCACAGGACCCACGTTTTAGAAATTTCAAAAAATTTTGTAACAGAAAATTTCAAATGCGTTGAAGAGACAGACGATCAACCGAGGTTGATCGAACTTGGCTACATGTGCCCTCGGGGTCTCTTGGTCCACCAGCAGTGACATATTGACATTAAATTTTGTTCATTACTTAACTTTATAATGTACTGTTTGGTGATATCGTTTGAACTGCTCATAAAATCTATTCATATTCTGAAAAGTTATTCTGACTTAAAGCGACTTTATTCATCACCATGGAGACGTGTCAAGATTAGGAACATTAAAGGCTAACGCGAGTTATCATGATCATAGAGAAATAAATTGTCCCTTGAGTTTGGGGGTTTTTTTTTGCATTAAATGTGGGGTCTTCATATGGAATCAGAAAGAAATAAAACAAAATGTCCTGATAAATCACTATATACAGAGATTTATCTGCCAATTTATCTGTTCTTAAATTATGCTATTCAATTTGAAGACGTTTACATTTATACCACTTGGTGAGTGTCACTACTGATGGACCAGGAGTCCCCGAGGGCACATGTAGCCAAGTTCAATCAATTTCGGTTGATCGTTTCTTCAACGCATTCTAAATTCCTGTTATCAAAATTTCTTGAAATTTCTAAAAAGTGGGTCCTTTAGCATCATATCCTACCCATCCTGCTTCGTCTTTCGGTAAACTTTTTCGACATAGTAACTTTAATACTTTTTTTGCATATTGCATTGTTTAGATTTAGGATCACTGATGAGGGTTAAGTACCCGAAACGTGCATGTCTGGTCCACGTTGCCAATTTAACTGTTTTTAAATGATGCTATTCAATTTGAAGACGTTTACATTTATACCACTTGGTGAGTGTCACTACTGGTGGACCAGGAGTCCCCGAGGGCACATGTAGCCAAGTTCAGTCAATTTCGGTTGATCGTTTCTTCAGAGTCAAAATGCGTCAGAGTCATCAAACGCCTTTTATACCGTGGATATGATCCTAATGTCACCAGACGGACACTAAGCTTGGTACTTGACCAATATACAGTCTTGTACGAGCGCATTCTTAAGACTTGCACTCTGACTGACTGTGACGACGGGACTCCATGACGGGCCCTGTCCAAACCTCTTTAGAGAAGACAGGGCCCCGACCACCTGTCCTCTCTGAATGTCAGTCGGACTCCTCGGGTGATTACATACATGAGCTCGCTACAGCCGGCAGAGCACGGACTGTATTACGCATGCCCTCTTTTTATATCCATTTACATATTCATCTGTGTCTCTGGGGCCTCTGCGTTTCGCGGTCTTGTTTGTGTGACGTCATCTTACAGTGAGGAGGTTGTTTTACACCACATTTGTACGTTCTTCGAGACCTCTAGGTAACTGGAGAAGTGAGAGGGTTGTGCGCACGTAATCCAGGATAATCACACCGTCTGCTATTTACTTGGCAGATGGCCGTCCTAAGTCGGCACCGGTTGCCCATTGGTCTCGTTGGTTTATGTGTAGTCTTTTATGTTTCTATGTTGTGAGTTGGTGTTCCTTGTCCCTTTTGCGTCTCTTTCTGTGGGTATCTGTTCTGTGTTTTTTGCATGGGTGTTTTGGGATTTTGCTGTGGGTGCTGCAACCTAGTGTTGTTGGAGATCCCCTCCTTTCTTCAACGCATTCTAAATTTCTGTTATCAAAATTTCTTGAAATTTCTAAAAAGTCGGTCCTGTAGCATCATATCCCACCCATCCTGCTACGTCTTTCGGTTAAATCTGCAACAAGAGGCTCACAGTTAGTACCCATAGGAATTCCTACAGCTTGCTTGTATAGAACCTCACCAAATCTAACATACATATTGTCCAAGAGGAAGGACAAGGCATTATACAGGTCACTACATGTCCATGATTTATATGATTTGTAGTCTGTCGATTTCATTTTGTCAATCACATCCCCTGAATTCTTAATAGACCAAGATAAATTTACATCGTTCCTGTTTAGAACCGTTTCACAATATCTAGTGTTCTTTATGCCCGTATGTTGAGTAGACATGTATATGCATTCGAGGTAAATGCATGCATTTCTACTACAACATATATGTGTTTATACATTATTGTTCCTCAATATGAGTTAAAGAAGATCCTGACGATAATCTTAACAGCACTCACAATAGAGCACCAAATGGAGCATCGACGGACCCCTAGCAAGCTAGAGGTGGGACCAGGTGCCCGGGAGGAGTAAGCATCCCCTGTTGGCTAGCCGCACCCGCCGTCGATGTTCACGCACGAAAATGAAAAATATATTAAATACATGCACTGTCTATGGTTCTGATTATTTTTCATGTAATTTACTTAGTTTGGATAAGAAATGTCTTTCTGATTTATGAAAAACCTGAACGGCGAATTTCTATGTACAGTAGCGAATGCATGTGCGTGTGACCGGATCTGGGACAAAGTGAAAATGTCGATGTTGACGTCTCTCGTCTCCCGTATCTTCCTTAGAACCCACCGATGAGAATAAGGATATCATTTGAATGCAGTTTTAACCCAATGACAAGATTTTGTCACCATGGAATTCCACTTCAATTCCATCACTAACCTCGTATCTTTGAGAGACTGGCGCCTAAAAACTACGATCACCTGGCGAACCATTTTTGAAACCGAATCACATAACACAAGACTAGTTTATTAAGAAATAAAACACCGTTTAAGACGGTATGGCCTGGTTGCAAAGTAAGTTTTTGTCACCAACTTGGTGAAGGTCACTACTGTCCTGTTCACTAATTCCAGAGCACCCTGTTTACCCGATTTTCTCTAAATTATGATTATGTCATCTTCCAAAAAGATATAAGTTTTATAGTACTCCTTTAGTCGTAACAGAAAATTCCATTGTTTTGAATGTACGTCACTTAAGTTAAAAATAGGACGGAAAATAAAAGGTCTACGGGGATTTTCTATAGTAAAATCGCTGAAAATGTGTGACGTCGGAGGCTTTGACGTCACTGTTTACTATTGCTGACACGGAGAACAATATGGCGGCGGCTTAAAATTAACATGGAAATTTCCCGTAGACATTTTATTTTTCACATTGCGGATTGAAGGCAGCTGATAGGGTAAGTTGACATTAATTTCCAGTTACGACTAAAGGTTGTAAATTCCCGGAAACAATGAATAATAGGAAAATTCATCAGACGACAGAATAAATTGCCAAAAGAGGGTGCTCTGGAATTAGTGAACAGGACGGTAGGCCAAATATTACAGCATACATTGAGAGGTCTTGTCAGAGGCAACCTACATGTATAATATAAAGTTTCTACTGCATACAGTTCCTTAGATTTTGCTTAAACCAGAAATGTTAACCAAATTTTTAACTAGGTCAAAATCCACTAGGTCAAATGTTTCGTTATAAATTGAAAGGTCTTGTCATGGGCAACCTACATGTATAATATAAAGTTTCTACTGCATACCGTTCCTCGGATTTTGCTTCAACCAGAAACTAACCAAACTCTGTAACTAGTATAAAGTCCAAGGTCAAGGTCACTAGGTCAAATGCTATGGCATAAATTAAAAGGTCTTGTCAAGGGCAGCCTTCATGTATAATATACATTTCTTAATTTCATAAGTTTCTACTTCATACAGTTCGTCAGATTTTGCCTCAACCAGAAACTTTAACCAAAATGTTGACGACAGACGGACATAGTCAATCTATAGACCGGAATTGCTTTGCAATCCGGGCAAAAATGTTAAAATATAATGCTAAATTTCTGAGAACTCATTAGTGAAATTACGTCTCGCACAATGGCTTTGCTTCTTGAGACAGTTAGCCGCTTCCTTAGTTGCGCCTTCCAAGTAACGCTCTCAAAGACAGCGGGAAATTCAAACGTTTGCACTATATAAAAAACATGGGTAGATCTTGTGGTTAAAATATTTTAAGAGATTATATTTTGAATAGATTTTAACAGAAGGATTGTAATTATATAATATAACAAAGATGAACTGGGTATGAGTTCAATATGCAAATATATTGCACGACTGTGACACAGTATAATGACTTGGCCTCTGACAATATAATATCATTTGTATAAAATTAGATTAGCCAATCATTTTGTATTATCTAATATTCAAGAAATCACATTACCATTCATCATCCTGTTTGAAGAATCCATCTGAAACAATATGCTGACATACGGTATGCTTCGCATATCTTACTGCAGTGTCTCGGTTTCTGGACTTTTGATTTTCGAGAAGATCTGATTCCTTATTGCCCTATGGGTTTTTTTTCGAAGCCATCTTCAACGTATGCTAAAGGTTGGCCATGTCGTCTTATGTTATCAATTATGAACTTGCAAACAACACAGATATAAGGCAGAGGACCTGCAGGGACTCTCAATCAGACTGTTCACAAAGAAGGTTTTGGGGGGAGATTCTGTACTGAGGCAGAAGATGCATATACGAATCACAGAGGGCATTTTGCACTTGTCATGGTGAGTGTGGTCTGGAAAATAACTATATAAAGGTTAAGTCATTGGATATTTTATTTTTCCTTAAGTCAAAACCTTTCAAGATTTACTACTAGAACAAACTCTTATTCGCTATAATACAGCAAGTGAACAATAATCTTTGATACTTACTAGTTAGAACTAAATCTAAGGAACTGTATGCAGTTGAAACTTTCTTTGAATATATTTCCCTGACATGGTCGCCATAACATTTTATATATAGATATAACCCCAGACAGTGCAATGCATGTATTCTATACATTGTTATTATTTTCATGCAGGGACATCGACGGCGGGTGCGGCTAGCCAACAGGGGATGCTTACTCCTCCCGGGCACCTGGTCCCGCCTCTAGCTTGCTAGGGGTCCGTCGATGCTCATTTTGGTGCTCTTTTGGGAGTGCTGTTGAGATTATCATCAGGATCTTCTTTAACTCATTTCTATCATACTTGTAGGTTGAACATGACAAGAACTTACAATTTATGTTGTAACATTTGACTCAGTGACCTTGGACTTTGACCTAGTTAAAGATTTTGGTAAAATTTTTTGTTAAAGCAAAATCTCAGGAACTATATACACAGTAAAACATAATATTATACAGGTAGGTTGCCTATGACAAGACCTTTAAATTTTTGTCGTAATTTTTGACCTAGTGACTTTGACCCAGTTAGTGACAAAAACTTTCTTTGCAAGCCACACCATCTGTTAATAGCGGTGTATTTTTATAAAAAGAAGGGAGGAGATCTCCAACAAGACCCCGTTGCAGCATCAACAGTAAAACACCAAAACACCCGATGCAAAAACACAAAAGACGAGTACAGCATGAGACGGAAAAGAGACACACGACATGTAAACATCAAACACAAAAGACTACACATAAACCGACGAGACCAATGGGTAACCGGTGCCGACTTTGGACGGCCATCTGTCACGCAAGTAGCAAATGGTGTGGTTATCCTGGATTACGTGCGCACAACCGTCTCACTTCTCCAATTACCCAGAGGTCTCGAAGAACGTACAATTGTGGTGTAAAACAACCTCCTCACTGTAAGATGACATCACACAAACAAGACCGCAAAACGCAGAGGCCCCAGAGACACAGATGAATATGTAAATGGATATAAAAAGAGGGCATGCGTTATACAGTCCGTGCTCTGCCGGCTGTAGCGAGCTCATGTATGCAATCACCCGAGGAGTCCGACTGAAACACATTAATGGTAACCCCTAATTTCCAACAAATTTACACCTACTAAGGTCTTTGTCAGATTAATGAAGTGAATTGCTAATCAAATTTTAGTCTTAAAAGCCATTATTGCATTTTGGGTTAACATATGTGATTGACTATCCAAACCTCAAATGTAATAACAACCTAAAATGTAATAATTTTTCAAGTTGACCTTAGAAATTTAAAGTTTGTCTATCCGTAGGTTTCTCTGTGTATAAGGTCGTGTTATTCTCTATTTGCTTCAAGATATTTTGACAAACATCATCCAAAAGGGAGAAAGAGAGTAACATAGCCTTATATGTACACAGGGTGTACGGATAGACAAGCAAACAAACAGATCTCACGATTTATGTCCATGGTTCTCTTGAAAAAATATTACATTTTAGGTTATCACATCTTAGGTTTAGATGGTCGACCAAAAATTAAACAACAAAACTGGCAGATAGGGAAACAGCTATACGAGTTTAGAACGAACTAAGTGAAATGGGTAGAGTGGCTAAAGATGCAAAGAAATTGGCAAATTACAATGAACAGTAATCTAGGAAGAATAATATAAAAATTCACGGTATTGTCGAGAGTGAGGAGGCTGTTCTAACTCAAATCCAGAATACTTTGAAAGAAATCGTAAGTGTTGAATTAAAAGAGAGCGATGTATTAGCCATTCACCGTATCCCAATAACGAAAAGCGGAGAAGCTAGACCTGTCCTTGTAAAATGATAAAAACACTGATGCGGAATCTTCTATGCTGAAAAAGCGCTCGACCATTAAGAATGCCAAGAATACCAGGTAACTAGAGCATGAAGACATTGACCAGGCTTGGTCCGCATGAAATTTGACATATTTGACAACATTCTGAGAAAATCAGACGGAAAAAGTAAAATGTCAATCACTTGTCTACCAAAAGAACATCTAAATTTGTGATGTTTAAAAACATTTGACTTTTCATCATTTCCTTTTTCTATTTGTTTCGTTTCATATCTTACATTTTACACTGATTCGCCTCCTTATTTTCACCGTGATTTGTATCATTCGTAATGATGCTAAACTTTTATAACACCAGAATAGGAAATTTCAGATGACATCAACAATGCTCCATTTATGTAATTGTAACGAATTGTAAGAAGTTCTACCAATAATTCCACTCATCAATAGATTTTGAACTAATGCAATAATTTATATCAACATATACATGCAAAGACGTTTCATTTGTGAGGTGTTTTATTGAATGATAATTTTCTTTTGGTATACAACAAAGATATATTTTTTTAAGTCCTGTGCTAACAGTACATAATGGAGGGATACGATACTGAAGTGATTTGTTTTCAATGTATAATTGTAGCATTTCGAAGACTGTACATGTTTGGTATTATGCAGTTTAATACTATGTTTGAAAGAAAATGCCTAAATAGTTTAATGAAGATATATGATTGGGGCGCGAACGGAGCGAGCATGAAATTTTCTAGCATATGGCGAGCAAAGCAAGCCATTTTATTTTTTTTGAATTTCAGGTATTGTTAATTCAACTCCTCCCGTGCACCTGGTCCCACCTCTAGCTTGCTAGGGGTCCGTCGATGCTTAATTTTGTACTCTATTGTGAGTGCTGTTGTGATTATCGTCAGGATCTTATTTAACTCATTTGGAGGACGTGAAGGTCAGAATATTTATTTTCTACTACCCAGAGGATCAGATAATTTATTTTCAACGTTTTCAAGGTCAGAATATTTATTTCCAAAAAGTGCCAGGCCCCCACCCCCCTCAGAATCAAATGGTCTTCCCCTAGTGTAACTCAGCCTCGATCCCACCGAAACATAACCGCGCAAAGCTTGTCACGTGTAAAAATGGCGAGCATGGAGAATGTCAGCGAGACAACTTCAGAAAAAGGCTATTTGCTGAATGTTACACCTATCAAGATCAGTAAAAATAACAATAAGTATTTCAATGCTACTTTACAAACGATTTTAAAGACGTGCAGGTGGTATCTTTTGTAGCAGAGAAGCACATAACTTTCCTTGATGCTGAACAAAACAAAACGCCAATGAAGTTGAAAAACTTTAGATATGTACAGTCAAGGAGCAACGAAAGTTTGGATATCCAAGTTTCAAAAGCATCGTCGATTGAATTAATGAAATCGTTTACCTTCAAAAGGAAGTTGGATTTCGATGACCAGAAGATCAAAGAGCCGGAAGTTAAAGACATTGGAGATATACCAACAGACACAGCAAACATCATGGCAACCATGCACTTTTCTGTACCTAACTGCTAAGCCAAACAAATTGCATGTTTTTTAATCTGTAATAATAAGAATTAAATTATATAAGATATGAATTATGGTGTATTCCATGTATTCCTTTATGTGTGTTGTTAAAATGTTAACGTCTTCATATTGAATAGCATCATTTAAGAACAGATAAATTGGCAACATGGACCTAACACAAATGATATGATGTTTTCCACAGTAATTCACCAAAATGACTGAATTCATTTCAATTATTTGCAGGAAATATCTGTTTTATACATATACCTGTTTTGCCGATTCATTTTCCCCCTTTTTATTCAGTCCGATATAAATATGTTTTACACAGTAATTCACCAAATGACTGAATTCATTTCAATTATCTGTAGGAAATATCTGTTACACATATAGGTTTTGCCGATTCATTTTCCCCCTTTTTTTCAGTCTGATATAAATTTGTTCATTATTTTCATATTCAGAAAATATTTTTTCATGTCCAATCCTATTATGACATCTTTCTTGCCCATCCTATGATCCAAAATTCTACATTTACTATGAATAGTTTTTATTACTATATATGTTTATTATTTTTAATTACGTCATGCAGTAGTGGGGGAGACTCTCTGAAAAAAGTTTCAATTCTATAAGTAAAAGGTTTTTTTGAATGTTTCATGGACATCTCAAATTATTTTGAATATTTCATAAATATCTCAATTTTTTAAAAAAGAACAATATATTTAATTTGATTGAAATACTGTTAAAAATATTGATAATCTTATAATACAAAGAAACTTGATATCAGATTTGCCCTCTCTTCTTTTTGGCTTTCTTGAAGGCTGTCAGATGATTGGTCATGTCATCCGCAGTGACAAGAGGTAGTATCTTTGATAGCTTTTGTCACTTGTTGCCTTGGCAGCTCTTGCCTTGGTGTTTGTGTAGTCTCCCAACTTGTACTGTCTTGGGGTTACCTTAGTCTCCCCATCATACTGTCTTATGGATATCCTAGTCCCTCCATGGTACTGTTTTGTGGCTATCCTAGTCTTCTCGTGGTACTGTCTGGTGACTATCCTAGTCTCCGCATGGTACTGTCTGGTTACTATCCTTGTCTCCCCATGATAATGTCTCTTGGTTATTTTGGTCTCTCCAAGGTATTGTCTGGTGACTGTCCTACTGTATTGTTCACCAATTCCAGAGCAGCATGTTTTGGCAATTTATTCTGTCGTCTGATGAATTTTCCTATTATTCATTGTTTCCGAGAATTGACCACATTAAGTCGTAACTGGAAATTAACTTCAACTTACCTTATCAGCTGCCTTCAATCCGCAATTTGAAAAATAAAATGTCTACGGGAAATTCCCATGTTAATTTCAAGCCGCCGCCATATTGTTCTCCGTGTCAACAATAGTAAACAGTGACATCAAAGCCTCCGACGTCACACATTTTCAGCGATTTTACTATAGAAAATTCCCGAAGACTTTGTATTTTTCGTCCTATTCCTAACGTAGCTGACGTAAAGTCAAAAAATGGTATTTTCTGTTACGAATAAAGGAGTACGATAAAACCGATATCGTTTTGGAAGATGACATTATCAATTTTAGAGAAAATCGGGAAAACAGGGTGCTCTGGAATTAGTGAACAGGACAGTAGTCTCCCCATTGTACTGTCTTGTGGCTATCCTAGTTTCTCTCCATAGTACTGTCTTGTTGCTATCCTAGTCTCCCCATGGTACTGTCTGGTGACTATCCTAGTCTCCCCATGTTAATGTATGGTACTATCCTAGTTCCCCCATGGTACTGTCTTGTGGTTATTTTAGTCTCTCCATGGTACTGTCGTGTGGCTATCCTAGTCTTCTCATGGTACTATGATGTTATTCAATTTGAAGACGTTTACATCTCTATACCCTGGAGTAATCTTGATACCTAGCTAAACCATCTGATGATCTTTCCCAGTTCCATGTCTTAGCAAACTGATATAAATAATTAATGTAACTTACAGTATTGGTTATTGGAGAAGCTATAGAAGAAATACCAGATTTATTCGCCTCGTTAAATTTTTTTCTAAGTCTTGTTTATGAAAAAAATGTAAAAGTAGATGCTGTATTGCACTTAAGTAATTTCTTTGTCTTTGCTCATATAATGATTATTAATATAAAACTGGTTGATATAAGGCCAGGGGTTGTTGATCGATTTAGTTTGATAAATACATGAAAGGAGGGGATCTCCAACAACACCGAGTTGCAGCACCCACAGCAAAATCCCAAAAACACCCATGCAAAAAACACAGAACAGACACCCACAGAAAGAGACGCAAAAGGGACAAGGAACACCAACATGTATCATTATGTAACAGTAAAGAAATCTACATGAGTTAAAGAAGATCCTGACGATAATCTCAACAGCACTCACAATAGAGCACAGAATTAAGCATCAACGGACCTCTAGCAAGCAAGAGGTGGGACCAGGTGCCCGGGAGGAGTAAGCATCCCCTGTTGGCTAGCCGCACAGTCCGTCGATTTTTAAGCACGAAAATGAAAACAATATATAAACTTCATGCACTGTCTGACGTTATGTCTATATGGGAAGTGCTATGGCGACATGTATCATTATGTAACAGTAAGGAAATATCAATCAGACTTGAGATAGATTATTTACATGATGATCTTAACTATACCTGCAGCTGTTGACTAATATTTACTGTTCCCCTACAAGCATATTGAGAATTAAACTCTTGCATCACATAGGGTTGTAATAACAGCAGACCCTGAGAACGCAACCCCTCTCTCTGTAAACCATAAACTATAGACTTGCATATTGACATTAAATTTTGTTCATCACTTAATTTTACAATGTACTGTTTTGGTGATATCGTTTGAACTGCTCATAAAATCTATTCATATTCTGAAAAGTTATTCTTACTAAAAGCGACTTTATTCATCACCATGGAGACGTGTCCAGATAAAGAAACATTTAAGGCTAACGTGAGTTATCATAATCATAGAGAAATGAATTGTCCCTTGAGTTTTTGTTTTGTTTTTTTTTTTAGCATTAAATGTGGGGTCTTCATATGGAATTAGAAAGAAATAAAAACAAAATGTCCTGATAAATCACTATATACAGAGATGCAACAGAACAGAAAACAATTTGTTTGGAATTTACTTGAGATTGCGTATTTCCCTAAATATCAGAGGCTTATGGTACATGTTTTATCATGTAATTGATGTCTTTGAATGAGACTGTTAGCTTCTATTGTTATGAATAATCACTTGAATTGATACACAGAATATTACATGAGAATCTGATATTTGAAAAGTTCAGCCTGATTTATATGTCATTGAGTCTTATGTATTGAATTTGAGATGCATGGGACATACATTTTGTCTAATTGCATTTATATTACAGTCCAATACACATTTGACACCTAACTGCATTCATGTTTTAGTCAGATTAATGTCTGCAATTGATATTAAAATCAACGTGTTTATGGTCATATGATCATCTCGTGCCCCTGTCTCTTGATACTCTCTCACCCCGAAGATTCCCGATCATGAAATCATCGGTATATGTCGGGAAAATATAAAAATGTACATAAATATTGTAATGTTAGGCAAATCTCCTATATAGTTTATTGTGACAAAGTAAAATCTTGTTTTTGTTTATATTTATTACTAAGTAAATGTCCTTTAAAAAGTTTAATTGAAAGATTTTACTAATCACATATGTAACTTTACCTATTTGATATCAATTATTTCCTTCTAGATGTAAATGTAAACATGTGCTGTCTACTTTAACTTTTGGTTGGGAAAGTATCTAGATTTAATTTAAGTTATGACGATCATTTATTGAGTACTAGCAATGTTTATATGTAATAACTTTTGTATCAGCAAACGCCTTTTTGTTTTTATAAGCGGGGTTTAATTCAAGATTCATTTAAAAATATGATCTAAATTACTTAACTTTAAGAAATTCCGCGTGTAAGCCAATCAGCAACTATCCGCAGTGTAAAATGACGTCACACTGCTGAGTACGCAACTATCAGCTTTGCTGAGGTGGATACAGCCTCCCAGCAAGGACTTGTAGTATAAGTAATCGGCGCGCGATATTCAAAGTAGAAAGAGAACAGAGAGAAAAGAGAGAGAGACAGAATTATATAGATAGTTGAGAGTGCAGATCAGAGCACAGAGAGTATTAGAAATAGAGTTTGAGAAGTAAAAGAAGTCAGGCTTAGAGAAAAAGAAGAGATACGAGGTAAATTGTGAAGTAATATCTAGTATTGAGATTTAACGCGAGATTTTGGAGAAATCGTCGTAATCAGTACTGATACAATTTGAAGAGGAAGAAAGTATATGTTTACGGAGAAGAGAGTTATATTTTATTCTGTCAACGAAAAATTACTTTTATTACTTGTATTTAATTTAAAGTCGACTTTTGTTGAATTTATGGGAAACATCGCAGTTTGCTGATACAAGGTACCACCACTCTGTTGTCATTAATTCTGTTTACAAAAGTTGTAACAAGCAGAAGCGAATTCGAAGTTTGAATTAAAATAATATTGTGTTAAAAAAGTTTTACTTCAGTCTTTTATCACGCTACCAAAAATAAAAGAAGAAGTCGAAAATTTGGTTGAAGTTGAGATAAAATTAAGTAATTATGTGCTTGGGCGTCACAATACAGACATGATTCTAGTGTTCAAAGAAAAAAGCTGAAGGGGTTCTGGGGGTCCTCCCCCATCGGGGTGTATAGGGGCTACTCCATATCAGGGGGTCCAGGGGGCCGAAGGCCCCCGGCCGAAAACGACAATTTTCATCATTAAAGACCCTTCAGAACAGCTTTCTTGGGGCAAAAAATACTGCTTTAAAGTGTTGTTATATAAAAACGAAAATATAATTATATTGATTGTTCTTGTACTTTTTGAGAGGGCTAGGGGTTCACTATCATTGCTCTCATTTCCACGGATTCTTGAGTGATAATGCCGGAGTCAAGGGCCTTTACGTCTACCTCTCCCCTCTGGACGACCGACCATATGCTTTTAGACATTAATCTTAAGTTCAAATACAAAACAAAACCGACGAAAGTTCGATCCGGCTGCCAAGAACAGTCGCGAATTTCCTTTGCTCCGTGTTTCAGATGAATACTAATCGTTGATTGGTCGGATGGTTGCCTATTGACCAATTAGAAATCATGACACATCGCGAAACGGCAAAGGTAAAACATCGATTCTATAACGGATTTGTCAAATTCCGGAATTTACGAAAGAGCGGAAATTATAAAAACGAGCGGAATTTATCGATTCTCGAAGCGGAATTCCGCTTTAAAGCGGAGAAAAACCATGTCTGACAATATTAACCTGCTTATGGCGTGTTCATATCTCAATTGATACACTATGCCAGAGCAAGTACCAAATATACAGATTTTGTTCTGAGAGCTAGGCGTCTTTCAGTTAAGCTTCTCAGTACATCGTCACTGAGGAAGTTCTACGGTCGATATGGGGAACTCGTCATACACTATGATGTCCCACTCTCCAGAATGGTTGATGAAATTTTGTCATAGACCATTTGAACCATCCAACCAAAGATTGTACTCTATGTCTTCCGAAATGGAAGTAACCGGATGTGACAGTTCTACCGAATTGAAACGGCGGGTGTTGCATGCAAGCAGGAGATGCTTACTCTTCCTGGGCACCTGGGAGTTCGCTTCTTTTCATGTGGTGGAGGATTTTGTTTATTTGCTTTGGTTCCTGTTTTATCCTGACTTTGTATGCCTTCGGTTTCTGATTTTCTGAATTGTCGATTGTGTGCTGTATACAGGGATATGGTCATTATCCATATTTGTCATTGATGTGCACAGATGAAAAAATGATTCCATTTAATGCTGTTGTAGAATTAAATGATAAGAAAGAGGACAATTATCGTGCATTCGTTATATTGTACTTGAAATATATCGGACTTACAGGACTCGTGGTATAGGATTGAACAGCAGCATTATCATGAAGATTACAGCCATACAAGACTTGGTGAGTTGTGTATCATTTCATACTTTAAAGGGACGGTGTCCCTGAAAATTACAAAATTTTTGAATGCAAAAATTTTCTTTTCATATGAAAGTATACATTCCCATTTGTAAAAATTCAAATTTTCAGGCGAATCTCACGCATACATTCGCAGTTATAGACCTTTAAAGACGTAATTTTGAATTTGGGGTGCGCAGCTCGAATTCATCTCACTGGCGCCACCTACAATATTTTGAGTTATAACAATAGAGGTATATGGAGATTTAATTATTTGAAAAATCGACAATATTAGGGTCGTTACAGCATATTTTCAAATAAAACTTTTTATGGATCATTTTTTCTCTCTAGACCCTTTGTAATAAATTTTACGTTTTCAATAAAATTCATTTCAGGGACACTGCATCTGCAAGAAAAAGAGTCTGTAGACTTTAATGTACCGTATATCCAGACATTTTCGGGAGATACTAATTTACACTATTTTCGCGAGTGATTTGGAATTGCGAAAAATTTAGCGCTAGATATACGCTACTGTATGTAATATACAGAGCGTTAGTGCAACAGGTTCGTTTGGCTGGAAGTTTATTTTTTGAGGAATATTGTGCCCTGCATTCTTCAAATCAGCTCATCAATTTACTAAACTTTACCTAGGCATGGATAATTTTAACTGTTACTGTTTTAAAACTTGTAAATCCACGAACATTTGTTTTTGTCTCAGTTCTAAACAGAAATGTCTGCCATTTTTCCGGATGTGCAAGATCCGATCAATTCGACCGTTGCACATTTCAATCTGTATAAACCTCTCCTTTGTTGGTGCTCCCACCCTATGGGATCATATATATCGCATGTACTGGCATTATAAACCTGAAAATGAAAAAGAAAGAACTTGGAACAGTTAAATGAATGATTTGTATACGTTGCCTTGTTTCGACCTTGATCCCTTGGGCTGAGTGCTCCTACAAAAGAGAGGTGCTTTCCCATTCAAGTATGCTTAAGTCGAATTGACTAGATATTGTACATCCGGTAAAATGGCAGTCATTTATGTTTAGAACTGGGACTAAAACAAATGTACATGGATTAACAAGTTTTAAGACATTAACAGGTAAAATTATCCATGCCTAGGTTATGCTTAGACCACAAGAGAGTCGTCTTGAAACAAATGGGATGTATAATATTTTTCTTATAGCAAATAATTTGCGCGCATACATGTCTACGCTCACCTTCCCGTGAACATTACCGTTTTCACCAAAGCGATGATATTTAATACATCGCTTTTGCATCTAAAGCTACGAAAAATTATCTTTTATAAAGTATAACATAAAGTGGTGTAACAGGTACATTATTATTATGTATTATTATACATGTGTTTTTCTTGATTTTCTTTGATTAAACATTAAGAATAGAAGTGAATTGAGTGTATTCTTATGATAGATTTAATATTAACTTCAATAATGAAAGGTACAAAATAGTAAGATCATATGTATTTGTTTGTAATTAAGGAATAAAGACTATTATAATATAAAATCGTGAAATTTGATACTTGATTATATAATTTCGTGATCTTTTTGTTTTGTATTACAAAAAAATAAATTCCTCCATAACATCCTCAGCCATACATTTTCACCATGAATTGATTGAAACATTGGTTGTATGAAATGTCTAAAATATGTTAGAGAAATGGCAGTTTATAAATTACCAAATTTTAAAGACAATGACGTTCTCATACCCCTGTGATGCCATGATTTTTATTAGTCTAGTCTAGCTATAATGTCAATTAGTTTGTTAAAACATATTTATTTTCGTTATCATAAAAGAGACTGAAAAATCAATGTAATAATTGTATTACATGTTTATACCAAGTTATGAAAAAAAAAAAAAATTTCAAAATTTGATCATTAATATCCCTTTTTTGGTCAGAATGCTTTGAAGTTCTTTACTTGAAGAAGAATTAAGGCATATGGTATTTCAAATATGTAACAGGTTTTCTTATATTCTAGTAAAGCAAAGTTTAGAGTTTATGTTTAAGAGGAGGGGGCGTTTTAATACATGTGTAGTAACGACTGAGACTTTATTTGGCCATAGAATCATGAAGATTTATTTTTTAAGGGAATGAATAATATTTGTTTTCAAGGTCAGGGGTCAACCCTTGTGTAGGTCATTATGGCACTAAAAGTAATATGTTTATGAAATATATATTATAAAAATTCAGTACAATCAATTATTATAACAATATTTTGATTTTTTGTATTTTTCAAGAAGAAAACATGTTCTTTCTTTAAAATGTTACATGTTTAAATAGAAACAAAAAAAAAAAGAGAAAGAAACCTTTTTATTAGCTCACCTGAGCCAAAAGCTCAAGTGAGCTATTGTCATAGCAATCCGTCTGTCGTCCGTCGTCGTAAACTTTTCACATTTTCAACTTCTCCAAAACCACTGAAGGGATGTGGATGAAACTTGGTAGGCATGAAGTACTAATGGTCCCCTAGAAGTGTTGTTGATTTTCGTCCGGATCCGTCAACATGTGTCGCCATCGAAGACAAAAGAAGGTCACAGGGGTACCCTCCTTTGACAAACTTCTTCAGAACCAAAGTACATATCGACATATCGACAAACCGAAAGCATCAAAATGATCTAGAAAGATGACTTAAGAAGTGTTATTATTTTTGGTTCCACTCCGAAATGAAATTTTTGTACTTTTTCCTTTAATAACTCAATAAGTATATGATTTTACATACTCATTTACTGCATATTTATCATATTTAACTTACTTAATGCTCTCTTGATTCGTTTGCCGGTTCACTTTCATACTTTAGTATGGTGTTGCTTATGACCCGAAGATTTCATATCACCTTGACCTAAGGACATGTACATGCAGGACAGGAAATTGTACATGCATTCCTGTCCGAGCTATATCTATTGAACCGTTTGCACGATCGCTTTCATATTTTAGTATGTTGTTCCTTATGACCCGAATGTTTCATATCACGTTGACCCGAGATCATGTACCCAAGGTCAATTAGTATATTTATTTAAATGATTTGTACTTGTTCTGTGTATTATGTCTAGGCTTAATCCTTTGAACAGTAAGTACGCTGACCGCCAAAGAGAGCAGACGTGTGTTAAGACGCTCCGCTGTACAAACATGAACAACTTAAGCGTGTCGCGGTTCTTAACATTTCTATTTCAAAGTTTTACTCTCAATCTTACAAAGGCAAAGGATGATTTAAAAGGACTTAAAGTGAAGTACAATAAGCAGAGTGCGACAATAACATTTGATTCGGACATTTTGGACTTAATCGAAGAAGTGATCAAAGCTGACAATCTTACGCAAAGACGGACGGATCGGAAGAATGGAGAAATATACAAAAACGACGAAGGATCTATTACTGTAACACTATACCGGACAACGAATACAATTCATGTACAAGGACAGGGACACAAATCATGGACTCAAGAATTTATCAAAAGACTGACAGATGACGATGGACCCCATTCAACTGGACATGAAATTAATGTTGATAGCCTGACGGAACCAAAATACACTTCGACACCCCGGAATAAACAATCAACAAGTGGTAGCATAAACGACTTCTCGGACTCTATAAATTTGGATATGTTTGACCCGATGGAAAAATTAAAGGAATTAATGACTGAAATATGGAAATTAAAGGAAAAGATAAATCAAATGGAAAAACAACAACGCGACGCGGAAACACAGACCGAATTCAACAAAACTTTTCGTGAAATGGGAACGATGACAACGGCGGGAAAAACGAGCGAAAACGGTACGATGACATGCGGGATGAAGAAAACCACCACAGACACAGGAACGATGACCTTCGACACGACACATAGGACAAAGATACAGGACAACCTAACACCAACTTCGACACCAAAACCAACAACATGCGCGGGAGCCGTTAAGGACGGAGCAAGAAAATCGGACGATAAATTTAATACTTCAACAAAAACACCAATGGCGAAAACCCTAAAGAAAACCCTAATCATTGGCAGCTCTCTTCTCTAACGGATTAATACCAAAGGTTTAACTAAAGACACGCGCGTAAAAAACGATGAGAGGAGCACATGCCAGACACGTGAAACGTGAAATTGAAGAAAAAATGAACGTAACGGAATATAAATCGGTTATTCTACAAGTTGGAGGAAATGATGTAGACGCGAGGAGACCACTAGGAGTTATCGAGGAGGACCTAAAACAGACTGTAAACGGCATAAAGAAAAAATAACCGAAGACGGACGTGTACATCGCGGAAATTCTACCGAGGAAAACAACAGACGTGAGTGAAATGAACCGGAAAATAAAATCAATATGTGAGTTGACCGGTGCAAAGCTTATCAAGACGACGGACGTTTTTCGATACGTAAACTCCACTCAATATTGGAGCGATTTAACCTATCTTACAGACTCTGGAACCGCGGACCTTCTGAAATGTTACAACGACCATGTTAAAATATTGAATTCGAAGCGTGAGGATCGCGAAGTGTTGCTTTTACTGCGGGGAAAACGGACACAGCATCAAAAATTGCCATCACGGAGCTCCAGTACAATGTTACGCGTGCGGAGGATACGGACATAAAGCGAAGCTGTGTCTGCAACAAGTGCGCAGACGCTAGGAAATCGGCGAGGGAACGAGGGCCGCGACTAACCTGGTGAATGTTTCAAATAGATTTAACTGTCTACATAATCTTTGTGATGAATGCGAGATATATGTATGTGCATGTAATCAAATTAGTCCCCTCAATTGAGTTAAAGAAGATCGTGACGATAATCTCAACAGCACTCACAATAGAGCGCAAAATTAAACATCGACGGACCTCTAGCAAGCTAGAGGTGGGACCAGGTGCCCGGGAGGAGTAAGCATCCCCTGTTGGCTAGCCGCACCCGCCGTTGATGTTTAAGAAGCATGGAAATGAAAATATAAAAACTTCGTGCACTGTCTGACGTTTTGTCTATATAGAAAGTGCTATGGCGACAATGTCAGGGAAGTATATTCAAAACACTCCCCTCAAGTCATTCTTTAATACAAATGTAAACATAAGTCTAAAGAGCAAAACAAAAGGGTTTTAAAACTTGATAAAAAATCTACATGTAATACCCAAAATCCAACCCTAAATGAAACGAAAGAGACCACTTTAACTACAACTAGTCATGAAAGTCCAAAATCGAATGATTATCATGAAAATGAAACTTCAAATAATACCTTTGGATTACTGAAAGGAAGATTAAGGATATCAAACATAAATATATGTCATCTCTTAAACAAAATTAATGAAATAAATTTACTTTTGAACGCAAAACAATCAGTTGAAATCTTAAGGATTTGCGAGACATTTTTAAATTCTGAAACACCTGATGAATTACTACAATTAAATGGATTTAATCTAGAAAGAAGAGATTGTGTTGGGAAAGCAGGGGGAGGTATCGTAGTGTTTATTTCTGAAACAATAAATTATAAACGCCGCAAAGATCTCGAAAGTTGTGATATTGAAACCATATGGCTGGAAATTCTTATCCCGAATTCTAAATCATTTCTCTATTGTTCAGCCTATCGTCCACCTTCCGCTAACACCTCTTGGGTAAATTTATTTGCAAACGAAATAGATAAAGCCACATGCGGAAATATGGAAGCTATAATTTCCGGGGATTTTAACATCGACTAAACGAAAGAACCCCCGCGGTATTGGTCCCAGGCACTTGAGGTGTTAAATCTTACGCAAGTTATATCCTCACCGACACGTGTCGCCGAAAATTCTAGTACCCTTATTGACCATGTCTATACAAATAATCCAGACCATATAACGGAAGTAAACGTACCGAAAATATCAATGTCGGATCATTATCCTGATTGCATAACGAGAAGTACAAAAAACCTTTTGAAAAAGAAAACACATGTTACTATAGAATATAGAGACTACAAAAACTTTGATGAAGCTAATTTTTTTACAAGACTTGACCGATATTAAGGTATCCGTTGTACAAATAAATATCAAGTGTATTACATAGTTAGAACCATTGCATATTTTTACCGAAATATACCTAGTACAACATAAATAATGGTTTCTATCATCAAAGGTCGACATGCCGACCGTCACTCAAGCCATGGAAACTATCGAGACACTGCCGAAGATTACCGAGATAATTTTAACACTGTTTAAATGGACGAGACGTCCGCGAGATCTTCACTTGTACATTGGATACGTTAACTTTAACGAATTTAAAAATTTTACTGAACCTAACTTAGCCCTTGATCAATTTCACAAACTTTTCGTTTCAGCCCTAGATAAACATGCCAAAATAAAATCAGAACGTGTTAAATGCAAAAACACTCCCAAATGGATTACTACTGAAATCAACGATGCACGACACAAAAGAGACTTTTTTCATAAAAAAAGCGAAATGGACAATTTCAGGAAATGGCGAAATAAAGTAACAGAACTTATTCGAAATGCTAAAAGAGATTATTACAAGGAATCAATAGAGGAAAACACTCGTACTTCTGACATTTGGAAACATTTAAAAGAATTCACTTCACACAAAAATGAAACAAGCATTAATTTTATGACCCATAACGGTATTTCATCAGAAGACCCAAATGAAATTGCTAACATGTACAATGATTTCATAACTAATATTTCAAAAACACTCATAAAAGAGAAACATTGGAAACTGCGCATATCGTAAACTTTGTACGCTCGAAAAACTCCACGAATATAAAATTCTCATTTAATCACATTTCAGAGGAAGAAGTACTCGATCTCCTTACTAAGCTAAATATTAAAACATCTGCCGGAACAGACAATATCGGTCTCAAAATACTGAAGATTGCGGCACCAATCATAATTAAACCAATCAGTCATATCATAAACTTGAGCATTGCAACTTGTACGTTTCCTGACAAAATGAAAGAGGCCAACACCAATTTACAAAAAAGGTGACAAATCTACACCCGGTAATTATCGGCCAATTTCTATTTTACCTACTCTGTCTAAAATATTTGAGAAACATTTGGCATCACAAATACGGAATTATCTCAATGATTTTGATCTTCTAGTAAAGGAGCAATCAGGAACATCATTCGTGTATGTCTGCCTTAACCAAAATGACTGAAAACTGGCTATCAGAAATTGACAATGGGAATTTAACTGGTACAGTTTATCTAGATTATAGTAAGGCGTTTGACTTAGTAAATGATGACATCTTATCACAGAAACTGCAAATGTATCAATTTGATGATTCATCCCTAAATTTGCTCAAATCGTACCTAAATAAAGCCTGTGTTTGTGAAACACGAATGCCCCCGGTGGCATCTTTGTTAGTATAAACTTCATTTTCTGTTAAGTATGTGAAAGGTCAAGTTCAACAATATTGGTATCAATGGAAAGGTCTTGTCAAAAGGAATACACATGTGAAATATGAGAGTCCTGTGAAATATGAAAGCTCTATCACTTTCCATTCAAAAGTTATGCCCAATGTTAAAGTTTTTGAAAAGTAGGTTAAAGGTCAAGGTCAAGGTCACAAGGTCAAAAATTTTGGTATCAATGGAAAGGTCTTGTCACAAGGAATACACATGTGAAATATGAATGCTCTATCACCTTCCATTCAAAAGTTATGCCCAATGTTAAAGTTTTTTTCGGACAAACAGACAGACAAACAGACGGACAGGCCAAAAACTATATGCCCCCGAATCTGTGATTCCGGGGGCATAAAAACCGTTGCCAGGAAGTCAGGCTGGGAAAATATGTCTCGAATAAAACGGAATTAACTGCAGGAGTTCCCCAGGAATCAGTCCTTGGACCACTCTTATTTATTCTTTTCATAAATGACATGCCCTTAATTGTGAAAAAAATCCATCATAGATATATTTGCAGATGATGCGACCTTGCAAAACTCACAACAAAAGATATTTGAAATAAATAAAAAACTCCAAACAGACATAGACTATATCCAGGCATGGTGCAAGCAAAATGATATGGTATTGAATGAAACTAAAACAAAAAGTATGGTAATCGGAACAAAACAACGTTTCTCAAAAATAGAATCAAATCTACCACAAATAAACAACCAAATTATAGAAAACTCCAATTGTGAGAAATTATTGGGGGTTTTTATTGATCAAAATTTAGACTTTGATAAACATATTTATTTTGTTTGTAAAAACTTATCTTCGAAAATTCTTAAACAGAATAAAGAACTTTTTACCCTTGCACACGCGAAAACTCTATTACAATGCTTACATTTTACCAGTAATAGATTGTTGTCTCACTATCTGGGGATCTGCATCAAAATTCCAGCTTGAAAGAATACATAAATTACAAAAACGTGCAGCAAGAGTCATCTTAGATATGCCACCTGAAACACCATCATTACCTCTCTTTGAAGAATTAGATTGGCTTAACATTTATGAAAGACTAGAATATAACAAATATATTCTCTTGTACAAAACAACACAAAATCTCACCCCTGAATACATAAAAGAACTATTTGCTTTCAATACTACTGAAAATTACAGCCCCAGATCATCGTCAAATAATGATATGTATATTAAAAGACATAAAACAAAAATTTTTGAAAAGTCACTTCAGTACAGTGGTCCCAGATTGTGGAATGCACTACCAGTAAATGCAAGGAATTTAAATAATATAAACCAATTCAAGAAAAATGTAGTCGCCCTAATAATTTCTAAAAGAGAGAATCTGTAAGAAAGTGAATGGACGTGAAAATGTTTTTTTTTCTTCAGAAATTCATATATAGACAGTGTTAATCTGATGACTCTAAACACAGTGAATTATACGTATATAGACAGACATTATTTTTTTGTGTGTTTGTTATTGTTGTTGTTGTCATATATTATTGTGTATATTAGTCTACATGAGGGTATGTTTGTGATTGTGTGCTTGTGTGTCGAGTCAGAGAGAGAGAGCGAGAGAGAGAACCTAATATTTCACATGATATTTATTTTTAAGTTTCACTTAATATAATTATATTCTTTTCTTTCAGCTTTGTGACACTTGGTTTTACATGATCTAATATATCAGGAAGTATGATAGGAAGAACGAAAGAAAGGCAAAGGGAGAGTCAAAGAGTGATTGATAAACTTAAACATTTCTCATATTTCTATTTCAGGTTTGTGACACTTCACTTTTATATGTTTTTAAAATGTTTCAGTACGAGAGATTGAGAGAACATGAGAGAGAGAGAGAGAGATCTTTCTGTTTCAGATGTGTGCTATTTAACTTATTTTATATGGCTTTAATATGTATACGCACGTGAGATGGACAGAACGTCAGAGGGAGAAAGAGAGAGGCTACTATTTACAAGTTTTTGGTGATATTTAGCAGAGAGAGTGCAATATGCTTTGAGTATTGTAGAATGATGTAGAGAGAGAGACAGCTTGTATATTGTAAAACGATGTATTGGGGAGAGAGCTATGCTTTATATATTGTAGATTGATGTTTTGGGGAGAGAAAGACCTTTGCTTTATACATTGTAGAATGTAAACGTCTTCATATTGAATAGCATCATTTAAGAACAGATAAATTGGCAACATGGACCAGACATGCACGTTTCAGGTACTTAACCCTCGTCAGTGATCCTCAAATCTAAACAATGTAATATGACAAAAAAGTATGAAAGTTACTATGTCGAAAAAGCGTACCGAAAGACGTAGCATTGATCGAACTTGGCTACATGTGCCCTCGGGGACTCCTGGTCCACCAGCAGTGACACTCACCAAGTGGTATAAATGTAAACGTCTTCATATTGAATAGCATATTGTAAAATGCTGCATTGGAGAGATAGAGAGCTATGATGATCCTTATTTATTGTAAAATGATGTCTAGAAGGTCCTGGGGAAGAAAAGCAAAATTGCTTATCAGGCTACCTTCTCTAAATAAAGTATTTATTATTGTTATTATTATTATTATTAAGTATGATGTTGCTCAGGATTGGAGAGTTTCTTATCATCTTGACCCAAGGTCAAAATCATTAAGTTCTTTTTAATGAAATTGAACTTGGCTATATCTCCTGAACCATTCTTGCAATTGTTTTCCTATTTTAGTATATTGTTTGTCTGGGCTAAATGTTTCACATTACATTGTCCTAAGGTCCAATGACTAAGGTCACTTCTTACTTTGGTAATGAAATTGTATATGCTAATCATGTCCAGGCTGAAATTGTGTATGTTTATCATCTTTATATTTTAGCCGTGTATCCAATCATGATCAATATAAGTTTGGGAAATGAATTTGAATAAGCGTTACGCTTTTTTTCAGTTCCCTTTTATTTTTCATCATATGTATTGTTCATTCTATACATGCTTATATTTGAATAAATATGTTTAAACTAATCATGATCAATACAATAAAGGTTTCAGATCACTTATATCCAAGGCCATGTTACAAAAGACAATTTCACTAAATATGTTTATAATGAAATGGTATTTGCTAATCATGTTTTGGCTTTACCTCAAACAATATAATGAATCACTTTCATGTTTAGTATGGTATTCCCCATGAGTTAAAGAAGATCCTGACGACAATCTCAACAGCACTCACAATAGAGCAAAAAATTAAGCAAGCTAGAGGTGGGACCAGGTGCCCGGGAGGAGTAAGCATCCCCTGTTGGCTAGCCGCAACCGCCGTCGATGTTTAAGCACGAAAATGAAAACAATATCTAAAATTCATGCACTCTTTGACGTTATGTCTATATAGAAAGTGCTATGGCGACAATGTCAGGGAAATATATTCAAAACACTTACTGTTAAACCCCTCGCGGGGAACTTTTTTACGAGCTCCACACGGCAAAGGGCATAAGTGTGGCACAAATGAGTTAAAGAAGATCCTGACGACAATCTCAACAGCACTCACAATAGAGCAAAAAATTAAGCATCGATTACCATGACTAAGATTTCAAATCATCTTGGCCAAAGGTCAAAGTAACTTAGAGGGAGGGGGGGGGGAGACTTCTGTTTTTTTTCTGAATCTAAGAATGAAAGCAGAGGATAAGGCAGATACCATAAGCACTTACGCTATAATTCAACGGGGCTGCCCATTGGAGGATTTCTCCTTAGTGGAACTGAGAATGGAATTTGAGAGACTTGCTGGGGAGTCAGTCAAAGATATAATGCTATTATGCGGTCCAAAATAAGAAGATATCGACACAGTTCTTGCCCTTGTCAGTTTCTCTATTATCCTTAGGAATAGACAACTCCTTTCATATTATGGCTATGCAACTACAATTAGGCATGTACACCCTTCAAACCTATAACTCTCTAACCAACAAAGGACAACATTTAACTCGAAGCAAACCCATTTAAAATTTTCACACACACCACTTAAGAAAATTGCATATGAACATTGCGGCAGCCATAAGGAACCCTAACCCTAGTAATGGGTCCGACAAGGAGGCAATATTCACGAGCTTTCTAAGATCTCTTTGTACCGGAGAACTGGACAATTGATAAACTTAAACTACAGTTTAACAAACGAGGAGTTAAATTTGATCGACAATACAGGAAAAGGCAATTATAAGCATTTTACAAAGCTAGTCTGGGTTGCGTCGACGATCTGCAAAACGAGAACATCACAACAGGGGAGGTTAGAAGAGCAGCCGGACAGTCATCAAGCGACCGGAAGAGAAGAAAACCAAAAGTTTATTCCCCTTGATCAAAATCCTTGTAGATATGTGGCGTCTTTGTATATAATTCTGTGTGTCCATTAAATGAAAGTTAAAAGAAAGTTTGTATTATTTACATTTAGACAACTTTTACGATATCTTTTAAATTGGAACTGATGAAAAGTAAAAGAGGTGAATGCTTTTCATTATTCATTTTATGATGTTGACACTAACATTAAGTTACATTTAGAATTACATAGAGATCACTTCATTTAGATTTAGTTGTAAAAGCATGACATATTAGTCAATGACAAATATGGATAATAACCATATCCCTGTATACAGCACAAAATCGATCATTCAGAAAATCAGAAACCGAAGGCATACAAAATCAGGATGAAACAGGAACCAAAGCAAACAAACAAAAACCTCCACCATATGAAAAGAAGCGAACTCCAGATATGGGAGTGAGACCAGGTGCCCAGGAAGAGAAAGCATCTCCTGCTTGCATGCAACACCCGCCGCTTCAATTCGGTAGAACTGTCATATCCGGTAACTTCCATTCCGTAAGACATAGAGTACAACCTTAAGTTAGTCATATTAAGCTTTTTAGCTTGTTTTCTAGGTTTACTTAGAGATAGGTAGTATCAGTATAAACCGAATTTCTTACGTCATTTGATTGTTTGTTTTATAGCCAAGATATTCTAGATATGCTGTAGGGAGAGCCTGATATCCCACAATGAGCGCGCATGTAGTAGCAGAGTTTGTTTGATGTACTCTATATGAGTAATCCAAGGAAATAAAAAAAATAACTCTATTCGAGTGACTTGAAAGCTTTCACTAATTATGACTTTGCTCTCATTTCATTTGGACATCTTGACACGCATAACAATAAAAGGAAAACGAGGGGTCAATCATACCCTTTTGTCACAAATAAGTTCAAGAAAATCCTGACAACTATCTCAACAGCACTCACATAGAGCACCTAATTGAGTATTGACGGACCCCTAGCAAACCAGAGAAATTAAACTTGTTTACATTACCCTTCCATCCGTCTCGAAAATTTTACAAATTTTATCTATTTTTAAGTCGATCTACAGATTGAATAAAATCAATTAGTTTTTTTTTTAGTTTTAAGCTTAACTACCTTTTTGTTTAAATGATTCTCTCTATGGCAGAGTTAGAGGGATAAGCTGGAGTCCTGTGTTTACAGACCGGTAGGTGGGACCCTGTTCCTACAAGTAAAATTCCAAGTTCAGTAGCCTACCTTGGGGGAAATAATGTATGAAAGATGACTTTGCTGAGGAACAGATTAAGTACTATATATCATTTAAGATTAGCAATGTACTTACATCATGTACTTACTTGATTAAACTTTAATTCAGCCTCCATCATGCCCGAGGAATAAAGAACACCACCAGGAACAATCTTTAAATACTTTATATGAGTTAAAACAGATCCTGACGACAATCTCAACAGCACTCACAATAGATCACAAAATTAAACATCGACGGACCCCTAGCAAGCTAGAGGTGGGACCAGGTGCCCGGGACGAGTAAGCATCCCCTGTTGGCTAGCCACACCCGCCCTCGATATTTAAGCATGGAAATGAAAATATATAAAAAGGGAGATCTCCAATAAGACCCCATTGCAGCATCAACAGTAAAACACCAAAACACCCGATGCAAAAACACAAAAGACGAGTACAGCACGAGACGGAAAAGAGACACACAAAAGACTACACATAAACCGACGAGACCAATGGGTAACTGGTGCCGACTTTGGACGGCCATCTGTCACGCAAGTAGCAAATGGTGTGGTTATCCTGGATTACGTGCGCACAACCCTCTCACTTCTCCAATTACCCAGAGGTCTCGAAGAACGTACAATTGTAGTGTAAAACAACCTCCTCACTTTAAGATGACATCACACAAACAAGACCGCGAAACGTAGAGGCCCCAGAGACACAGATGAATATGTAAATGGATATAAAAAGAGGGCATGCTTTATACAGTCCGTGCTCTGCCGGCTGTAGCGAGCTCATGTATGTAATCACCCGAGGAGTCCGACTGACATTCAGAGAGGACAGGTGGTCGGGGCCCTGTCTTCTCTAAAGAGGTTTGGACAGGGCTCGTCATGGAGTCCCGTCTTCACAGTCAGTCAGAGTGCAAATCTCAAGGATGCGCTTGTACAAGACTGTAGATTGGTACCAAGCCTAGTGTCTGTCTGGTGACATTAGGATCATATCCACGGTATAAAAGGCGTTTGATGATTCTGACGCATTTTCGATGGTTATGCTGCCTACCTTTGATCCTTTTTATTTTGTTTAGCATATCACCATAAAAGACAGGTTGTGTAATACCCATAGTAATGTACTCTGTTGCATGTATAGATCCGAATTTTAAAAGAAGTTGACTGTAATTTTTGTAAAATTTCCAGAAAGTCTTAACTAGTTTATGAAAGCGGAAACTTTGACCTAAAAGTTTTTTGGTAATTTGTAAATTTCTACTGTGAAAATCCAAAATATCAGTACATCATGCATAAAATCATGCACTGTCTGACGTTATGTCTTTATAGAAAGTGCTATGGCGACAATGTCAGGGAAATATATTCAAAACACTTACTGTTATTCAATTAAGTTAATTTGTTTCAATTTCCAATATTGTATATATGTTATTCAATTATTTAAGTTGCTTTGTTTCAATTTCCAGATAACTGGACTTACTAAGAGTTAATAATATAGTTACTTAGTTCAGTAGCACTATAGTTTTATCGGGATATCAGTGACTAGAGATTTTCGTTATACATACCATGTTGTTCAATAGTATATTACAGTAGCCTAGCGATGACACTACCTCCTTGGGATCCACATGATATTTTGGAGTTGGAGGACGTAAATTCATTCATTGACGATTATCTTCGACCCATTTGGCCTGGAGAAGGGATACCGTGTGATGTCCCTGGGTGCACCACTACCGTGATTAAGCACTTCAGGAAATACAAGGAACATTGGACCGCTTTTCTATAACCATTTGTAAACATTTTTAAGTGTTAGATGTGCTTGTTTAAAAGTCCAAAACGGTTTAAAGTAGTCCAACATTTGCGCTCGAAGCATGGGAATGCATATGATTAATCAATCAAATCCAAAGAAGGAAATATAAAGATTCGCGATTCTTCAGGCATTTAACGCCTATCCCGTTTAACTAAACCTTAAACATGCCGTGGACACCGAACCGAGAGAGGAGGTTGCAGAGAAACGAAGGATCTCGATTAAAAACAAATAGAATGGCGATTTTTGATGCCTTTATCCAATACTTACCAAAATATTTTTGACGTCTGATAGTGCTAGATCCACATCCCATAAAGTACAATCTTGTTTCACTATGTCCCGATTGATCACTTACTTGTTAAATGCAACTTTGTTCATATTTTGCACATATTTATCTAATGTAAGTAGTACAAATATCATTCCATGCAAATTGTTGAAGGTTTTGTATAGTATTTCTGTCTTATCACTTTTACTGTGTTCTATCACCTGATAAACTTTAGCGAGTTAAAGAAGATCCTGACGATAATCTCAACAGCACTCACAATAGAGCACAAAAGTAAGCATCGACGGACCCCTATCAAGCTAGAGGTGGGACAAGGTGCCCGGGAGGAATAAGCATTCCCTGTTGGCTAGCCGCACCCGCCGTCGATGTTTAAGCAAGAAAATGAAAATATCTAAAATCCATGCACTCTCTGACGTTATGTCTATCTAGAAAGTGCTATGGCGAGAATGTCAGGGAAATATATTCAAAACACTTACTGTCAGACCCAGGGCCTAGGAAGGACCCGCGCCCTGCGCCATACGCGCATATCCGCGTAAAATGGCGCAACACTTTCGGTATACGCTGCGCCCTGTGGCGCAAACGCAAAATCAATAAAATCCAATATGCTGCAACACAAGTAGAGTTTTGAGACGTCCCCCGCATTCCGATTAGCGATTGGAACTCCCCGGAGTTTATCATGACTGTGGTTACGAAAGACATGAGGAATTCCGACTGTTTCTTTCAATTTGTTTGTTATCGATTATCTGATTGGTCAAAAGGTGAACGCATTCAGCGAATCAGACAGATCGTATTAAATCAATTGGGCTGCGGTACACGTGTGTACATACACGACACAACAAACATGCCGCCGGTGAAACCGAAGCGGCTGAAGTTAACGTTGCCACAAGGACAGCGTACTTTGCTGTCCTGTGGTATTAAAGGGTCTAGTGAGGGTCGTAACGAGGTTTGCGAAGCGAATATAGAGGGAGCGACGGCGGCACCAGAAATCGAAATTTCTGATCAAACTAAAACAGGGGGTGTATATGGTATGCATACAGGGTCGTCCAAAACGAGCCAGGCGACCGAGGCCAAGGACCCGGAATCGACATGTAATTCAGCCATTACCAGTAAACGATTAATTATTGACTTTCCAAAATGCTTAGAACTCTGGAATAAAAAGAAGCGAATCATCAGTCAGAAAGCAAATCATTAAGTGAATAAAGTAAAAGATGTGCTCAGAATTATGTTTGGTTTGATATTTTATGATCATTTGAAGTGATGCGAATAACTAGACTATGGAGTGAAAAATTGGTTATTGCTCTGTGTGTTTGTCGTACTGCTAAGTAACATCTCTTTCCTTTGCCTCTCTGAACTTATTCCTACAGATTACATGTAGATGTCTGTCAACAAGGTCTAATGCCTTACTGGTAAAGAAAATTAACTTAATATCATCATTATCAATACCTTAGAATGTGAATTAAGTAGCTAAAAAACTGTTGGTATCACTTTGTTTTAGTTTGTGACAAAGGAAGACAAATATAAGGTTATGGCCCCAACTGAAACCTCGATGGCCCTTCAAATTAAAAAAATGGCCCCACATTTTCCTAACTAGTGGGGCCATAGTCCCCACCACTTCCTTCGCCTTCCTAGGCACTGCAGACCGCTCGCGGGGAATTTTTTACGAGCTCCACACGGCAAAGGGCATAAGTGTGTCACAAATGAGTTAAAGAAGATCCTGACGATAATCTCAACAGCACTCACAATAGAGCACAAAATTAAGCATCGACGGACCCCTAGCAAGCTAGAGGTGGGACCAGGTGCCAGGGAGGAGAAAGTATCCCCTGTTGGCTAGCCGCACCCGCCGTCGATGTTTAAGCAAGAAAATGAAAACTTTAGAATAGTATAACTTTTAAATAGAAAATAAATTTTGTTGGAACCTGGGTAACTTGCTTCAATGCCTGGATAGCCAGTAGATGCAAGTCATCTACATTTCTGTGTCCTGCTTCTTTGAATTACAATTAAGTACTTCTTTGATGTTTATTTGGCTTGTAGATCAAAATAATATACTGCTACATGTAGTTTATTTTGGTATGAATTTTAGGATCACTGATGAGGGTTAAGTACCCGAAACGTGCATGTCTGGTCCACGTTGCCAATTTATCTGTTCTTAAATGATGCTATTCAATTTGAAGACGCTTACATTTATACCACTTGGCGAGTGTCACTGCTGGTAGACCAGGAGTCCCCGAGGGAACATGTAGCCAAGTTCGATCAATTTCGGTTGATCGTTTCTTCAACGCATTCTAAATTTCTGTTATCAAAATTTCTTGAAATTTCTAAAATGTGGGTCCTGTAGAATCATATCCCACCCATCCTGCTACATCTTTCGGTACGCTTTTTCGACAAAGTAACTTTCATACGTTTTTGGCATATTACATTGTTTAGATTTTAGGATCACTGATGAGGGTTAAGTACCCGAAACGTGCATGTCTGGTCTAGGTTGCCAATTTATCTGTTCTTAAATGATGCTACGTTTACATTTGAAACACAATGCTGTCAGGGGTATGTTTTTTTGTGAAATTTTAACTATTTTTCTCTTCTCAATTTGATATCATTTACAACTGTTATTTTTGCATACTTATATACCACTCTATTATGTTATATTGTGTTATTGTTCATTAAAATTTTAAAACGGACTATTCAGACTTTTGTGAATTTGGAAATCTATCACCAACAATGCGCCGAATCTCGTGAGTGAGGAATTTCATAAATTAGCGACTGACTTTTGATTTATTCATACGACATTCTCACCATTATATGGAATGGCAGAACGCACAGTGCAGACAGTGAAAAATCTGATGAGAAAATGTCGAGAGGCGAAAACAGACCCAAATCTTGCCTTTCTCGAATTACGAAATACACCGATCGATGGAATAGGTACTCCGACACAGCTGTTATTTGGACGCCGAACTAAATCTTTCTTGTCTAGTCATGAGGAGTTACTCTCGCCGAAAAAATTGAAAAACGTTCGTCCAAACTTGATAGAAAGACAAAAGGCATATTACGATCGGAATGCAAGAGAACTTGAAGAATTAAAAACAGGAGATAAATTCAGTATTCAAACCGGTGACAGACCGTGGAAGGAAGGCAAAGTGGTTCAAAAGTGCGCAGAACCAAGATCGTACATCGTAGAGAACGCAGTATCGAAGAAACAGACTACATTTAAATAAAAACGGAGAAACACCTGGTACCGCGCCTGAAATACCAGATTCCGCCGTTATCAGTCAAGACGAGCATAATGACGACAATGCAGTTACGCGAACGTGCAGCGGACGAGTAATCAAAGTTCCAATGAAGTATGATGCCTTTGATTCGAAATAAAATGTAACATGTACATGCATTTAATCTTTATGTCATATATCAATGTATTGTTTTGTACGAGTTTGCGGTGAAGCCGAAACTCCAACGGAAGATCATGTGCTTGAATCTCTGACCTCGCATGCTGTAAAAGTGAAATTGTGAAATTGAGTAACGATTGTTTCTTTGATAAATGGAATTTAATCTAAAGGGGAATGTGTAATGATATTGGTTGACATTACGGTTAACTCTCTGATAATTAAATGTGACAACAATATCCGCTGGAGCCGTGCCTCTCAGTCCACTGACATTTACCAGTTACTCTCTATCAGAGTTATGTGAAACAATGTAATGAGTAAATACCACCTTGCCCCATCTTTGTGCTATTCAATTTGAAGACGTTTATATTTGTATCAGGCAGTTGTAATAGTATTGTCCTACTGTGAACATGTACATATTGTATATAAACTATATGCCCACATAGGCTCTGTAGTACCTTTATTATTAGTAGCAAAACTACAACAATATGGCTACCATCCCCCGCGTGTTAAATGAAGATTCCCGGTATTTTGAGAAAGTATGATCAAAATTGGAGGACGAATGATTGTATATTTAATTAAGGTATGGATTTAGTATTAATCATGAATCCTGCAAACCTGTAGCTGCGCAGTTCGGTGCACTAAGCTCAAATGGTTGTCTTCAAAAATATTGATGCAATTTATGCTGAAAAAGATGGGAAAATGACGATGTTGAGGTATAGAAAACTTAGTATTAAAATGGTTAAAATTGGAATCTGAATTCTTCAGAACGGCAGATTTCAAGTATGCTTCACGTCAAGTCCAATATTGCCGATACACGTTTGACCATATCCCTTAATTTTGAATACCAAATGGACCGTGTCACGATATGTAATACGATATGTAGTTTAGATAGCCTTAAACCATGATTTCTGTATGATTAATTTATATTAGTTTTAGGCTATTTTTTTACGTTTAGAAAGACAAGATTATGATTTGAAATTTTGTCCTTAATTCGCAAGTTTTCCTTACGTTTTCCTTCGTGTAACGACATCAACCCTAGGGTGCCCCGATCTAATATAATGGTGTTGTGAGGTCCGGAATGGGGAGTAGCATTGTAAACAATTGTTACGACGTGCATTTTACATATAAAAGTTAATATCTTGTCTACGCATTTCAGTTTCATAAGAGATGTAGTATTATTTATTCAGTAGCACAATGTCATCTTACAACATTTTCAACACAAATTCAAATTCAAATTATTCAAATGAGGTGATTAATTAACAATACAAAGACATAAATATATCACAGATTTTGAGCATGTTCAAATTTTGAGCAAATAAAACATTACAGAGTAAGGCAAATCATAATAAACTGTGACAATAAAATATTTGTGATACGATTTGAAAGCACTAGTTTATGATATATACCATATCATAGGAAGTTCATTTTAACAAGAGCCCCAAGGGGCACAACGCTCACCTGATACCCATGCACGCTCCCATTGACATACTGACATTGAATACTGATAGTGCCAGTACCTGGAGTTTAGCCGACAACCTTTCTAAAAAGATTTTTGCCGGATGCAGACAAGTTTTTGTTTTTTCAGACAACCTTTAAAAGTACAAACAAGAAGAAATAGTCACTTTTCAAAACAATTACTTTTTTACTGATTTGAAAAGACGGATAATGTGATCCAAAGTCATATGCCCAGCCAGTATAGTTCAGTTATGGAACATCAAAAATAAAATCATTTTGTAAAATTACACATTAATGTGCAGTAGAAAAAGAATAAAACAATGATATTATTTCATAAATTAAGGTTATTTAAAATTGAACACCAAACCTTTCACTATTGATAGCTAGCATGCAAGAAAATAATAAAGCCTGTGTTTGTGAAACACGAATGTCCCCGGTGGCATCTTTGTTAGTATAAACATTATTTTCTGTTAAGTACGTAAGAGGTCAGAGTCGGCGTAATGTTTGTATCAATGGAAAGATCTTGTCACAAAAAATACGCATGTAAAATATGATAACCATACAAAAGTTATGCACAATGTTAAACCAATGTTAAAGTTTTTGAAAAGTAGGTCAAGTTCACGAGGTTAAAAATTTTGGAATCAATGGAAAGTATTGTAACAAGGAATACACGTATCATTAAATTTCCATTGTCTTTTTCAAGAAACGAAGATGCTGATTGGCTGAGAAATTTTGCTGATACATCGATCAACACAATTTTTCACGGAAGTCTATTTATAACACTATTTTTAGAACTGGGGGTTCCCTCAAACGCGAATGAACTCGTTGCTGAAAATACAATTTGTAAATGATGCTTATCATTTCAAGGGTGCCGTCTCTTTTCTACTTACTCAAAAATTAACAGTGCATGTAGAAATTGCTCAAACTAGTCCTTATTCCAAAGATATAGAGAGACGATCGTTCGCTGTTTGAATCATGGCGGCTGCCATAACTTGTTTTGGCAGACGTATCACTGCGAACTTTCCGACTTACGAAATATAGTGCGGTGATTGATTGTTTTTAGATCCAAGAAAACAGTCTGTTTTCCATAATTAAATGACAAGAAATGAATCTTATATTTTTCTGTTGATGCAGGTATCACCCGAAAATGGGACAGAAAACTTTTGCAGTTTTCTGTCCCATTTTTCGGGTGATACCGGTGTAATGTTCTACGAATTGAATCAACTAACACGTGCTTACAGTTCAACACTTTACTAGCAACTAACTCATTCTTTATCTACATTGTATATACATCAAACATGCGCAGTATAAACATTCTATACACGATAGTGCTCAGTCTCTGAATTACCGTAAATCTTATAATTAAACACTACATTCCCTCCTTTATTTAGATTTGAAATAACTCATTAAAATTTGATTGAAATGATGAAAATTAAATTTGACTTTACTTATAATTATAAATGTAGATTTGATTGAAAACTTGTTTGATAAGTAATAGTTTCTATTTTACAGATACATGATTATTTACAGTTCAGTTGAATTCACTTCATCACAAAGTCCTTGAACTTGGCCGGCAGTCTTATTTCTCGTGTCGGTCGCGAAGGTTTTTCGGTTTCTTGTATAGCATCTGTGCTTGCTTCGATTACAGTCTCGTTTTCTACGATTTTCTCACCCGCATTATCATCTTCACATGAACTTAAGTAAGGTTTCACATGTGAAGAGTTCCTTTCGTATTGAACCCCTGTTGACGATTCAATAGTAACGTTGTTCCCTCGCTTGTCAACGACTTTGTACGGATCGGATTCGAATGTCGTTGTCCCCTTTCTGTTGTTTTAGTAGGACGTCATCTCCAACTTTGACGGTTGACTCGGTCGCATTTCTTCGTTTGTCGGCATACAGTTTTCCTTTCCCTTTTTCTTCTGCGTCCCGGTCTCTCACGTCGGTGTCAGTTTTGATATCGGCGCCATATATTTCCGGTAGCTTTGTTCGGATTTTTCGCTTAAACATCATCTGTGATGGCGATACTCCTGTTGTTGTGTGTGGCGTCGTACGATACGCAACAAGGTACTTTCGGAGTTCCTTTTTCCAATCCTTGCTCTCTGATTGGCCAATTCGAATTCTCTTCGACAGCGATCTGTTTTGGCGTTCAACTTCCCCGTTCGCTTGAGGCCAAAGAGGAGTAATTCTGTGGTGAATAATCGCGTTCTCCTCGACATATGTAGCGAATTCCTGACTTATAAACTGTGGTCCGTTATCTTACGTAATTAAATACGGCAGTCCGTGCGTTAAGAACATCTTCTCCAGCGCATCGATTATTTTGTCAGACGTTGTTTTTCGCATAATTTCGATTTCGTAATATCTGCTATAATAGTCAACGACAACAAATAGACTCTCGCCGGTCGGAAATGGTCCTAATAAGTCCATTGCCAAATGTTGCCAAGGAGCAGACGGCAGTTCTGTCCTTTTCATCGGTTCCGGTTTCGCAGGTGCTGCGACAATCTGGCATCCGTGACATGTTTTGCAAACTTTTTCGCAATCTTTTTCCAGTCCGGGCCACCATACATTGGTTCTTAATCGTTGTTTCATCGAAACTATCCCTGGATGTCCTTCGTGTGCGAGTTTCAAAACTTGTTTGCGTAACGTCTCCGGTATTACGATACGCGTGCCTCTTAAGACTAATTTTCCAACTGTCGTAAGTTCCGTTTCAATAGCTCGATATATTGGTGCACACGTAGTCTTCTCCCATTTTCCTGTTTTTATCGCATATCGAACTTCTGTTAGTTCTTCGTCTTTTGCCGATTCTCTCTCGATTAATTTGATGTCCAGAGCTCTCGGTGCATTTTCTCGCGCAACCAATCTAATATAGCTCTCACTGTCGTCAACTGGTTCGGTTGATACCGGTTTCACAAGTCTCGAAAGTGTATCTGCTATGTTGTTGACCCCTGGTCGGTACACAACATTGAAATCGTATGGTTGTAATCTGAGAACCCATCGCTCAATTCTCGCCGACGGTTTCGACTTCCGTGAATATATGACTTGTAAAAGAAAAGTCAGATTCTGAAAATAAGTACACTGAAACAGACATTATTCAGATGTTAAACTTTCTGATCGACAACATTTTTGTGGTGTTTGGAGGAAAGGTCTTCCAACAAATTATCGGAATTCCAATAGGGACCAATTGTGCCTCACTCCTTGCCGACATTTTCCTTTACTCGTACGAAGCTGAATTCATTCACTCTTTGGTCTCTGAAGGGAAAAGATACTTAGCTTCTGACTTCAACATTACTTACAGATACATAGACGATGTGTTGTCCATCAATAATCCAAAATTCGCGGATTACCTGAGCAGTATCTATCCTTCGGAGCTTGAAGTCAAAGAAACTACAGAGACAAATAATTCAGCATCCTATTTGGACATAATGTTGTCCTACGACACTGATGGTCACATGAACACCTCACTCTATGACAAACGTGACGACTTCAATTTCAGCATTACGAACTTTCCTTTTCTGAGTAGCAACATCCCTTCATCGCCTGCTTATGGCGTGTTCATATCTCAGTTGATACGCTATGCCAGAGCAAGTGCCAAATATACGGATTTTGTTCTGAGAGCTAGGCGTCTTTCAGATAAGCTTCTCAGTCAGGGATATGTTTGTGACCGACTAACATCGTCACTGAGGAAGTTCTACGGTCGATATGGGGAACTCGTCATACACTATGATGTCCCACTATCCAGAATGGTGGATGATATTCTGTCATAGACCATTTGAACCATCCAACCAAAGATTGTACTCTATATCTTCCAAAATGGAAGTAACCGGATGTGACAGTTCTACCGAATTGAAGCGACGGGTGTTGCATGCAAGCAGGAGATGCTTACTCTTCCTGGGCACCTGGTCTCACTCTCATATCGGGAGTTCGCTTCTTTTCATATGGTGGAGGTTTTTGTTTTTGTTTGCTTTGGTTCCTGTTTTATCCTGATTTTGTATGCCTTCGGTTTCTGATTTTCTGAATTATCGATTTTGTACTGTAGACAGGGATATGGTCATTATCCATATTTGTCATTCCAACGGTTTGTGGTCGGTGACGAGCTCGAATTTAATTCCGTAAAGATACAAATGGAATCTTTCGCAGGCCCAAACGAGTGCTAACGCTTCTTTCTGTTTGCGAATATCTCCTATCGACATCCGATAACGTGCGACTTGCGTAACAGATCACTCGGCTGATTCCTCCTTGTTCCTGTGCGAGAACGGCTCCTAATCCTATCGGGCTAGCGTCCGCTATTATCCGTGTTTTGGCATTTTTATCGAAATATGTCCAACGATTTACTTTCGCTCAGTTTTCGTTTCAATGCATTGAATGATTTCTCTTGATCGATTCCCCATTTGAATTGAACATTGTTCCTCGTTAACTTCCTCAGTGGTTCCGCCACTGTCGCTAGGTTCGGAATAAATTTCCCGCAATAATTCACGAGGCCTAGAAAACTTCTGACTTCAGACGAAGTCTCAGGGTGTCTCGCATTTATAATTGCCTCGACCCTAGATTTCGTAGGTGCTTTACAAACTTTTGATAACACATGGCCCATGAATGTCAGCTGATTCATTTTCAGTTCCAGCTTATCCTTCTTTACCGTAAGTCCCCTTGATTTCAAACGGTTCATAACTTCATGAAGACGGTCGTCGTGTTCCTGCTCGGTTTTTCCGTGAATGATGATGTCATCAGATATATTATTGACACCCTCTATTCCTGACAAGATGTTTTGAATAGTGTGCTGATATAATTCAGGAGCAGAACTGATACCGAACATATGGCGCTTATAACGATGCAAGCCCTTGTGTGTGATGAACGTTGTGATGTCACGTGACTCTTCGTCGACTTTTAATTGATGGTATCCCCATTTAAGATCCAATTTGCTGAAGTATTTCGCACCATTCATGTCGTTCAAAACTTCGTCGATCGTTGGTATCGGGAATCTTCCTCTGATAACCGCTGTGTTGGCTTGCCGCATGTCAACGCATAAACGGATTTCTCCTGACGGTTTTGGCGCTATGACAACGGGACTTATCCATGTTGACGGTCCTTCCACCTTTTCGATTATCTCCATTCTTTCTAGCTTTATTTAATTTTTCCTCTACTTTGTTTCTAAGGGAAAATGGAATTCGCCGTAAACCCTGAACTACTGGTTTCACCCCTGGATCTATATGAATTTTAATTTGGTGATCAATCAGCGTTCCGACCCCATCAAAGACTTCTGGATACGCTCCTTCTAAATCGGTAGTCGTCAAATATACAGTATTGACACTATCATCCGTGTAGATCGTGTAGATCCGTTGCTGTTTTTCTCCCTAGCAATGCCTAGCCCTTCCCGTCGATCACGATGAATTCCACGTTTTCTTTTTGACGTTTCCTTGTGATAACATCTGCGTAGAAAACACCTAATATCGGAAGTGGTTTCGGATTCCCGTAAGCGTATATCTTTCTCACGGTTTTCTCTGACTTGCACTTGATCTTTTTATCTTTTAGATTCGTCCACATTAGTTTGTCTATGATATTGCAGCTCGCTCCGGAGTCAATTAACATGTTTATGTTCACTCCCCCGACTTTGACAGTAATTTGGTTATTGTTGTCCGCGAATCCAGATACAGAGAAAGCGAACTCGTCTTCACCGCTTTGTTCCTCAACGTGACGTACTCGAGGTTTCCCTTTTCCCTGTTTCCGCGCCAGTGGTACTCTTGTTTTGCAACAAATCGCGAAGTGCCCCTCTCTACCGCATTTGCACAGCTTATCTCTCGCTGGGCATGTGAGATCCTTTCCGAAATGACCCTTGTTTCCGCACCTGAAGCATAACTTCTCTGGTTTCGCCGCTTGTTTACCGTTGTGCATGTATCCATGATCTGGTTTCTTCACTGCTTGACGCTTCCTCCTTCCGGCTACTTTGTTTATTTTAAGTTCCTTCATTTATTCAATGTTTCTTGCTTGCTTATCTGCCGTTTCCATCGATGTAGCTATTTGTCTTAATTGATCTAATGTTAAAGTTCTTCCTTTTTCAAGCAATTTTCGTCTCAGATGTGAAGACATACATTTGTCGATCACCTGATCTCGTATTTGGTCGTCCAAAGTAGCACCAAATTCACAATATTCCGCCTGTTGTTTTAATCTTGTAATAAATTGCTCGATGGTTTCTGACTCAGATTGCGCTAAATTTCTGAGTACATGTCGTTCGTACGGCAAATTTACTTGAGGGCTGAAATAAGTCTCTAAAGCTGTTTTAGTTTTAACATAAGCGTCATCTTCTCCGGCGATTTCAGGTAACGTATAATAAATGTCTTGGGCATTCATTCCTGCACAATGGAGTAAAAGAGCCTTCTTTTGATCTGCGTCTGTCACTCCTTTCCCGGTTACAAATAGTTCAAAAGCTCGGATCCATCTTTTCCATTTAGTTCCAATGTTTGAAACTTCACCTTTGCAATCAAATTGTGGCAATCCCCCTAAATCTGTAGTGATTGCAGTTGCCATATCGAATTTAATCTCTTTCTCCGAATTTAATCTTATGTCCGAATTTAATCTTTTTGTCCGAATTACTGACTAACCATCCTCGTCGCCAATGTAATGTTCTACGAATTGAATCAACAAACACGTGCTTACAGTTCAACACTTTAATAGCAACAAACTTATTCTTTATCTACATTGTATATACATCAGACATGCGCAGTATAAACATTCTATACACGATAGTGCTCAGTCTCTGAATTACCGTAAATCTTATAATTAAACACTACAACCGGCATCAACAGAAAAAATGTAGGATTCATTTCTTAAGTGAAATATGAAAGCTTATTACCTTCCTTTCAAAAGTTATGCCCAATGTTAAAGTTTTTTTCGGACAAACAGACAGACGAACATGCCAAAACTATATGCCCCCGAATCTTTGATTCCAGGGGCATAACAAAAAAAAAATCGGTTTTGCCTTTATTCATATAAAATTATGCTGACATCTATGAATGAGAGCTTTTGAACAGTTCAAACCTATGACGTCGATATTTACTGTTAACTAATTGTTTTACCTCGTCTGTACCACGGACAAGGTGTTAGCGGACAGAGTTCATGAAAAGTATCGGTTGCATCTGATTTGCCGATAAAAATTATTTGGTCCGATAAAAACTCTTGTTCTATCTATTATTTGGACAGATAAAAATTCCCAAATGTCTTACCACAGGAAACAGTCGTTTTAGTAGAGAAAATGTTTTATTATTCACACCCTTAAGCCTTTGTGTACATCTTAGAAATATATCACTGACGAGGGTTTAGTACCCGAAACGTGCATGTCTGGTCCATGCTATAAAATTATCAGGTTTTAAATGATGCTATTGAATTTAAAGACGTTTAACATTTGAACTACTTGGCGAGTGTCACTGCTTTTGGACCAAGAGTCCCCGAGGGCACATGTAGCCAAGTTCGATCAGCTTCGGTTGATCGTCTGTCTTCAACGCACTTGAAATTTTCTGTTACAAAATTTCTTGAAATTTCTAAAACGTGGGTCCTGTAGCATCATATCCCACCCATTCTGCTACGTCTTTTGGTACATTTTTGGACATAATAATTTTCATATATTTTGGTCGTATTACATCGTTTAGGCTAAGGATCACTGACGAGGGTTCAGTACCCGAAACGTACATGTCTGGTCCATGCTATAAAATTATCAGGTTTTCAATGATGCTATTGAATTTAAAGACGTTTAACATACATACAAGATGATGAATACAGTGGCATAAGGTTGTGAATAATAATTTATTTTCGCTATTAACACAACAGCTTCCAACATTTTATTGGAAGATTCTCACTCTGAAGCTTCAAGAACTCTGAATTGAATTATTTATTTTCAAGAATTTTAGATATAAAATGTCCTATGCATTCTCACAATCCAGAGGAAGAGATTACTCATTAGACGTTTCGTTAAGAAATCAGTCCATATACGTCATCTTAGAGAGTCTTAATAAGAGGAAATTCGAGCAAAGTCTATAAATGATAACAAGTATGCAAGTGTTCCAAGTACATGAATGATAACCAGTATGAAAGTGTTCCAAGTATAATGCACATTAAATAAAAATCTATTCCGTTTGCACGGTATCTCAGTAGTATAGTCCCCACTCTATCCGTACTTCCGGTGACGTCATTTTCCCGCGCTTCCGGTATTTTCCCGCGCTTCGTCATTTTTCCCGGGCTTGTGATATTTTCCCGCGCTTCCGGTGTTCAAAAATGTTCCCGCGCTTCCGGTATTAAAGAAATTTGCCATCCTTCCGTCAACAATGAACGTTTGCCCCCCTTCCAATAGGATAAGCTATTTTTCCCGCCCTTCCGGTCTTTACATCTACATCAGCTTCTGTTACATCATTTCTCCGGGGCTACCGGTTTTACATCCACGTCAGTACTTCCGGTGCTTATTCAACAGATATACTTTTTATACTTCCAGTCTCAAAGAAAAATTCCCAAATATTACTTTTAAAATGGAACTAAATCTTTAATTTATTATCTTTCACATATCCTGTGATGTGTTTTTATTTTTTTTTTAATTTGAAAATCAAAGTCAACGTTTGGGGGATAATTTCGTGGAGCATGTTTGGATTTTTGTGTGTATATTTCATTGCCAGTTTTGAACAAAAGAAATTTCCCGCGCTTCCTGTATTATAAATAAAAAGAAAACACTGAACTTTTGCGCGCCTTTCAATATGAAAGAATTTCCCACCCCTTCCGGTGTAAAAGAATTGTAACATAACTTCCGAGGAGTGACGTGTCGTATATAAGACATAATAATGTCTTACGTTTCCCTCATTCTATCAGCTAGAGCGCGATAATTGGACACTATGGATGGCAACTATAAAGAGATCATTAAGCGACATTATGATACCCTGGCAAGCAAAATGAACGTGGACAAAGTTGTAATGCATTTACACAATCTGAATTATCTGACAGATGACATGAAGGGACGTTTAGATGCAGAAAGGAGTCGTATCACAAGAAGCAGAAAATTGTTGGAAATGATCACTTCTAAGGGACGAATCTCTTTCACTTCATTCCGTATAGCGCTGATTAAGGCAGGCGACCTTCTCTTAGCAAAGGAACTGCTCGAAGATTCGAAACAGCTTTCTGGTAAACAGGATCAATTGGAAAGAAGCAAGCCACTCGTAATTGATCTGGATAAAAGCGAGGAAAAATCTGAATTTGGATCGGACAACACTTCTGAAAATGGGAGTTCACAGAGAAGCATGATAAACATTGGAAACAATTGCTTTGTAGTGGCTAAAACATACAAAGGAGAACTCAACGTCCATATCCGACAATTTGAGGAAACAAAAGCTGGGAGACTTTTTCCTACCAAAAAGGGAGTTGTATTTCCTTTACCTAGATGGGCGCTCTTCATGAATTTGGAACCTGATATTTCAGATTGTTTGAAATCATATTCAGAGCTTGAATCGGAGCAATGCTGGCATCTTGGAGGTGGAGTCTATGCGAAAATTAATTCAGAATACCCTACTGTTAACATAAGACATTACTGGAAGCCTGACGATGCCGAGCAGCCTGTGCCTACTAAAAGAGGGGTTATGTTAAACAAATTCCGTTTGGACAATTTACGGGATGCCATGGAAAAATTGAAAGAATTCGTACCAGAGATAGAAGACGCCGTACCTTGCATGTATGGTGACGACCATATGAATCAAGAAGGCATGCTAAGGTGTCCAGAGTGTTCTCCTTTTGATTATGAAAAATACTGTTAAATGTGTGTATATTTGTTAACTTCACTGAGTGGATCCAAACATAGATAGGCAGGGAATATAATATACCCTAAGGTAAAAGTGTTTATATTTCGTAGTTCAATTGCATTTTTACATGTGACTATACTTGTATGTGAAGACTCATCAACTGTTTTCTTTTTTCAAGTTTCTTTTATTATTTATCCAAAATGAAAGATAAAGAAAAGAAATATTTGTAATAAACAAAACTACATGTATAACTGCAGGTCTTCGTTATGTAAATAAAAATATTCTTAAACTTGTGTGTTTTACTTAATAAAATAACATAAAAAGTACACGTAATTGAGACAATTGAAACAAGACAATGTGAAAGAAAACCCGAAGGATACTATTAAATGGGTTCCGAAAGAGTAAGCGTTTCACAAATCATGTCCATTAAAAATCTATAAAGCACAAGTACACAGACGAAAGGAATCATTTGCTTATTAGACATGGCCGATTATACTGAATATTTAAGAAACATCTATACAACTCCTGGACATCCAGGTGCTTTCGCAGGCCCGGAAAAACTGTATAAGGTTGTTAAAGAAGAAGGGAAGTACAAAATAGGTCGAGCTAAAATAAGAAGATTTCTAAACAATACGGACATATAGTCTCAGTAAACCTATCAGAAGAACCTTTGACCGTACAAGTGTTGTAGTTGACACCATTGATTCAATGTGGGACGGTGATCTAGCAGACATGACTAAAATTTCAAAGTACAACAATGGATATAAGTTTTTATTAGTTTTAATCGACATTTTCAGCAGATTTCTTATGATGGTACCGTTGAAAAATAAAAGTCATTCCAGTATGATTAGTGCATTTCAGAAAGTGTTTGATAAAGGACGTAAACCTAAAACATTGCGAACAGATAAAGGCAGCGAGTTTAAAAACAGATGGGTGAAATCATATTTACACAGTGAGAGCATCAATACAATTTACACACAAAATGAAACAAAGGCGAACTATGCAGAAAGAGTGATACGGACAATGAAAAACATAATGTACCGTTATTTTATGAAATTTCAAACTTACAAGTATATCGATGTTCTTGATAAACTGGTTGACACATACAACACCAGGCCTCATAGATCTCTAGGAGGAATGTTACCAAAAAATGTGAACCCATCTAATGCCGATGAGGTCAGACTGAAAATGTATCTTTCAAGACAACCTCATTGCCGAAATAAAAGAAATAAGAAAAATGTGAAAAGGGAAGTTCATTACAAACTAAAACTTTGTGATACTGTACGTATTTCACAACTGAAAAAACCTTTTCAAAAAGATTACGATCAGAAATGGACGGAAGAGTACTTTAAAATTTATATACGTTACAAAAGGAATGGAATTCCTGTCTATCGAGTTAAAGATCTATTAGGGGAAAAACTCCAAGGTTCATTTTACGAACCTGAACTTCAAAGAGTTGTAAAATCCAATGAATCTACATACAGAGTTGAAAAAATTTTACGAAAAAGAGGGCGTGGTCAAAACAAAGAAGTTCTTGTGAAGTGGTCAGGCTGGCCGAATAAATTCAATACTTGGATCTTAGAGTCATCATTGAAAGAAAGTTCATCCTAAAGAAAAGTTTATCAGACAAAAAGAAAAAAAAATGAGTATAAGAATGATATTAGCATCTACGGATAGTAAAGCTTTTTTCCATAACAAAGCGAATGAGTTTACAGTGCAACTTAATCGCCAAGTACAATTTGACGGCTATTGGGTCGTTGCAATAACAGAATTTAATATCCGAAATAGTGTGAAATCCGTCTTTGAAGACACAGAAATATATGTATGTTGTGATATATGTCAAGAAACATTTGTCGGAGGTGACGAAATAGCACTATTGAGACGTATAATACTGGATGGTAAACAAAACACTAATATTTCTTTTTTATCACCGTACTATATTCCGGTGAAAATAAGCCAATTGCAACAAATCAAAGTATATATAAAGGACCGTCAAGGAGAACTCATTGCATTCAATAACGAGGAAATCAGTTTAACACTTCACTTTAAAAAGTTTCCGTACATTTTATAATGAACAGTAAAACATATGTGAGTGATCCAAAAATCTGGGAAACGTTTTATCAAAACATGGCTAGTAAACAATTTAATCCATATAAATATCGACCAAAGCAGAAGGGAAGAGGGTGGAGTTACAAAAAAAATCTTATCGCATACCTATGAGACCACACAGTGAATTTGATATTCAACCGAAAGTGCCATTGGTTTCTCCAATTGCTGCAACGGAAGAGAGAATAAAGGAAGAATATAAAAAAGACATAAAAGAAGGATTACCTCATGTGACAGTTTCAAAGGGTATAAAAAGAAAATCTGACCAAAAGCAGGGCATTTCTAAAAGAAATCGCAGAGAGTCAACATTTCATAAAAACAAGTCAACAAAATCAAAAAAATTGTGTCATCAAAGGAGACTGGAAAAAAGACAGGGAGAAAACCATTGAAATTAAACACATCTAAGTATAAAAAACTGAACATTGATCATCTCAAGAGTATTTTCAAGTAATAAAAAAAAATGTCTTTCCTAAGTAGTGACAGTACCGAAATAGATCAACCTATGGAACTTTCTATCTTTGCGGAACCTTCCAACCAAGTAGCTGTTGAGAAAATATACTTTACGGAAGCTAGACCTATATCTAGTATAGAATCGGAAAATACTCCAATTGAAATTGTAGTGTCTGGATCGGGGGCTGAATACGTAGATTTGAGAAGGAGTCGACTTTATGTCAAAGCTAAAATTATTAAAAGTGATGGCACTGCCCTAGCCGACGATGAAAATGCTGGGATTATCAATTTACCTCTTCAGAGCATGTTCTCTCAGATGGACGTTTATTTAAACAATAAATTGGTCTCCTTTAATACAAACAATTATCCATGGAAAGCCTATATGAAAACTGTATTCTTCAGTGGGAGAGATGAACTTCTATCACAGAAACAAGCAGAACTTTTTTTCAAAGACGAAGGCATCTTGTCAGATTCTAAGTCTATTAGCGGAGGAAACTCAGGTTTAGTTATGCGATATGCTTTCACCAAGAAAAGTCGAACATTTGAATTGGAAGGAAATATTATGGAAAACGTCTTTGATCTGGATAAATATCTTATAAACGGAGTCGATATTTACATCAAAATGTTTCGTTCGTCGGCCCCATTCATTTTTATGTCTTCCGAAAGTAGTCCTTCGTACAAATTAAAAATACTAGATGTCGTTTATAGAGTCGCCAAGGTACGTGTTGATCCCGGGGTATTGATGCAGCATAGCAAGCAGCTCGAGAAAACACCTGTTAAATATCCGCTTGTCCGAAATGAGGTCAAAATGAATACAATACCAACAGGATCCAAGGAATTCTACTGGGACAATATGTTTCCTCAGGCTATTCCTGATAGATTGGTCGTAGGGATGGTAACACAAAAAGGAGTAAATGGAGATTACACAAGTATTCCCTTTAACTTCGAACATTTCAATACAACAGGTATATCTCTTTCCATAAATGGCGAGAGTTTGCCTGGCAGACCTCTGCAAATGGACTTTGGAGATAACAGAAATTATGTTTCTGCTTTTGTGAGACTTTTCGAAGCCTGTGGAAAATGGAACAAAGACACTGGACTTTATATAAGTCGAGAAAACTTTGGAAACGGTTACACATTTTTTGCATTTAATATAACACCGTGTTTCTTTGAAGCTGATTATATTAATCTAGTTCGACGTTGAAACACCAGACTTGAATTGAGATTCAATTCGGCAACAACTGAGGCAGTAAATGTAGTCGTATTAGCCACATTTTCATCTCTGTTGGAAATTAAGAAATCTCGTGACATTAATTACGTGCAACCATGAACTCTGATGAAATACGAATTTTTATCGAGAATAAGTCTTGTTTAAAAGGTTATACACGAGAGGTGTATGCCATTGACACTTTGCCTAAATATGTAACTTTATATCCTAGTATTTTCATTGTAAATACCGATCCCATTGCACTCCCTGGTGAGCATTGGGTGCTCATTATAATGCATACACCGATGAATGTTGTTTACTTTGACAGTTTTGGGCAATCTCCTGAATTTTACGGTTTAGATAAATTCTTACACCGTAATAGCCAAAATTCTCGATATATAGCAAAGCAACTTCAGTCCAAAACCTCAGAATATTGTGGGTTTTATGTATTATTTTTCATGTTGATGATAATTTGCAAGGGACTTTCTTTAAAAGATGTTTACTCCTTTTTTACAAATGATGTTGTATATAACGATAATTTTGTCTATAGTTTTATGTCTTTATTACTGAAATAAAATACTAATGTCATGTGATATTTTTTTCTAGTTTTTAATGTAAAGATTCTTGTAAAGCTAGTATTTTAACAGTTGAATCTCAAAGATACAACATGCATAATTCTCTGCGGGACGAGGAAGCCTTGCTTCCTTTTTCTTCTCCGACCAGTATTCTTATTTCCGGTTCAACACAAAGTGGAAAAACGTACTTTACTAAACGACTTCTTACCAGTGCGGACACTATGTTTACCATACCACCGACGAAAATAGTGTATGCCTATACTGAACATCAATCAATCTTTGATGACATGTCGAATATAATTCCAAATTTGATTTTACATCAAGGATTGCCTAGTAAAGACGATATTGAAAAATATTCTGAGGAAGCCGACCATACTGTCCTTGTATTAGACGATATGATGATACAAATTGGAAAGTCGGAAGACTGTACATCTGTTTACTGTGACGTCACACCACAGAAACGTGTCTGTCATTTTTCTGACTCAAAACATGTATCCACCAGGAAAGTATTCCAGGACTATTTCATTAAATTGTCTTAACATAATTCTTTTTCGAAATTTTCGTGACACTAGACAAGTGATAACATTTGGCTCTCAAATTTTACCAGGTCAAATTCCCTACTTCAGATCCGCTTACGAAATAGCTACCTGTGTTAACTACGGTTACCTACATGTTTGCCTTGAACCTAATCAAAATCGTGAATATCAGCTGAGAACTAATATTTTTCCCGGTGAGACAATGACTATATTTCAACCATTGTGACAACAACAACAACAACAACATCAAAAATAATGTTTTTTTTGTGGTGAATCTCCTCTATAAAAGAAATGAGGGGATCTCCAACAACACTAGGTTGCAGCACCCACAGCAAAATCCCAAAACACCCATGCAAAAAACACAGAACAGATACCCACAGAAAGAGACGCAAAAGGGACAAGGAACACCAACTCACAACATAGAAACATAAAAGACTACACATAAACCAACGAGACCAATGGGCAACCGGTGCCGACTTAGGACGGCCATCTGCCAAGTAAATAGCAGACGGTGTGGTTATCCTGGATTACGTGCGCACAACCCTCTCACTTCTCCAGTTACCCAGAGGTCTCGAAGAACGTACAAATGTGGTGTAAAACAACCTCCTCACTGTAAGATGACGTCACACAAACAAGACCGCGAAACGCAGAGGCCCCAGAGACACAGATGAATATGTAAATGGATATAAAAAGAGGGCATGCGTAATACAGTCCGTGCTCTGCCGGCTGTAGCGAGCTCATGTATGTAATCACCCGAGGAGTCCGACTGATATTCAGAGAGGACAGGTGGTCGGGGCCCTGTCTTCTCTAAAGAGGTTTGGACAGGGCCCGTCATGGAGTCCCGTCGTCACAGTCAGTCAGAGTGCAAGTCTTAAGAATGCGCTCGTACAAGACTGTATATTGGTCAAGTACCAAGCTTAGTGTCCGTCTGGTGACATTAGGATCATATCCACGGTATAAAAGGCGTTTGATGACTCTGACGCATTTTCGATACATATGCTGTCTACCTTTGATCCTTCTTATTTTGTTAATTATGTCACCATAAAATGCAGGTTGTGAAATACCTAAAGTAATATACTCCGTTGCTTTTATGGGTCCGAATTTCAAAAGAAGTTGATCATAATTTTTGTAAAATTTCCAGAAAGTCTTTACTAGTTTGTGAAAGCGAAAACCTTGACCTAAAAGTTTTTTTGTAATTTGTAGATTTCTATTATGAAAATCCAAAACATCAGTACATGCTCTAGCATACCGGATGAGCTGTGAAATGTAGATACCGTATGACGGTAATCTAGGGACATCACCGTCAAGCCAGGGGAAATTTACTATGTTGAAGCCAAAATCATCTCGTTTGTCATATACACTTGTATGAATTTCTCCATTGACAATTTTGATATTTAGGTCCAAAAATGGTGTTTCAGTGTCTGTAAAGTTTGCCTTGTTTAGAGTCAATTCTTGTGGATAAATAACATCTTTATACTTTTCAAAAACAGGATTATCGATAGTAAGAATATCATCCAGGTACCTAGAAGTACTAATGAAGCATTTCACATCATCATGTTTTCTTTGCTTTTGAAGATTTTGAATAAATTCCTTTTCATATGTGTATAAAAATAAATCTGCAACAAGAGGCGCACAATTTGTACCCATAGGAATCCCTACAACCTGCTTGTAGAGATTCTCACCAAATCTTACATAAATGTTGTCCAAGAGGAAGGACAAGGCACTACACAGGTCGCTACATGTCCATGATTTGTATGATTTGTATTCTGTAGCGGAAAAGAAACCCTTTGATTCAGATGTACAAATATAAATTTTCCCCTCTCGATTATAGCACCATTTAATGAGTTTGGACAATTGATCATTGATCTTGTCGTGAGGAAGCGTGGTGTACATATTTGAAAAATCGTATGAAGCAATCGTATTGGCTTGAAAATTTCTAGATTTTATCTTGTCAATCACATCCCCGGAATTTTTTATAGACCAAAATAAATTTACATCATTCCTGTTAAGAACAGTTTCACAATATTTTGCAACGTGTTCCTTTACCGCCGTGAGGGCTGACGTCAGATGTCTAGACAAACTTGTAGTTGAGCAGTTGCTAGAATTAGCAATGTATCTAAATTTGTAAGGAGATTTGTGCAGTTTTGGTATGCAGTATATTGTAGGAAGATCCAATTTAGAAATAGGGATGTTGAATGAAGAAATTTCACTGCTATGTTTGCTCAAAATGTTAGGGACAGTTTCATTGCTTTTGATATAAGTATTTGTAGACGAAAGTTCCGAAACTAAAGTTGATATATAGTAAAGTTTTCATATGATTATGGTGTTGTTGGCTGCTTTATCTGCAGGAGCGAAGACAAATTTTTCATGTAAATTACGTAATTTGGATTTAAAGTATCTTTCAGATCTAGAACTTGGATTTTCAAAAAGATGAGGATTTCTGTGGAAGTTGTCTATTCGAATGTCAGTAATGTCCAAAATGAGGTTTTTCCAGTCATTCAGAGAATGCGATTCGACTCCTTCCGATTTACACCATCGTTTGGTATAGTTATCTAAGGCTTCCTTTAGTACTTCGCGACATTTAATAAAATCTATCTTGGACGGGATTCTATACTTAGGTCCTTTTTTGAGAAGACCACGGAGCTGCCTGTCTTGGATAATTGAAAAGTCACCTGTAATAATATGACCAGCTGGTTTATATAGATATTCAGATGTTGCACATTCTCAAGAAGCAGGACATGATTCAAGTATTTTAGGATCTGATGTAACTTTGTTATAGTTAAAAACGAAATTTCGAATAGGTCTTTTATATTTGTAACAAATAAGAGGAGGTTCTAAATTTTCAAAATATTGAGGAATAGCACTTTGTACACGATGATCCCGAAAATATTAGAGATGTTAAGAAGATCGAATCCTTTGTTAATAAATGGAATTTTTAAGAATCGTTTTTTTGGTGGGATGTTTTTAACAACTGGATAAAGTTTATTCTGTGCGAATGCAACACTGATATTAAGTCTGAATCAATCCGTATTTCTTAAGAATGCAACCAGTGCTTCATCCAAGATAGATTTCAGTTGAACTGCTGGAACTGATGAGAGAGCATGAAGCAGTTCATGTCTGCCGCCGTTGCGAGCAATGATCAGAAGATCGTTGAGGGTACGGTGTAGTCTAGATCTTATTCTGAGTTTTCGGTTTCGTCGTCTTCCGTGAGACCTATGCTTCCGTTTAGTGTTTGGGCGGATTGAAAATACATTAATATTAGTTGACGTCGAGGAAATATTTCCTTGTCCATAAATTTGATCGTTTAGACCAAGGGGGTACGCAGTTTGGAGTTTTGTGATCCAGGCAAGTTCAGCTTGTAGTCGGCGTTTTTTAATTTCCGTTTTACTAAGATTTTTAAGTTTAGAAAAAGACTGAACCGGTGTAATAGTTATATCCGAAATTGAATGATTGTATTTAACGAAATGAGTCTTCGAATGAAGAGGCAAGCTTTGTTTCTCCTGTTTCTTGGTGAGGCGAATAAAAAACAACTGAAACTAATATTAGGCTCATTAACACAAGATCAGCTGGATGTTATCGGAAGAAATCGCATTAAACATTTTCACTGGAGCATTACCTATACCAAAGCGTTATATAGAAGAATTAAAACCTTTCAAAAAATACATTCGATTTCTTTCCTCCAGAGAGGTCAGTTCAAAGAAAAAAAAGGAAGTTTTGTCAAAACGTTTAAATCTTGTTTCTTTGTTACTGAAGCCTGTAAGAAAATATCTGAAGAAAAAATAAGAATTATGGCCAAAGAACTTATTCTAATACCGAAAATTAAATACGATCGTCTACTTAAGAGACTGGAGAATGACATGAAGCCAAAACATTCAGGAAGTGAAAAGGCAAATGAACTTACGGACTTGTCGGTAGAAGGGGACAGTGAACCATTCCAACAAGACCAGGAGTCTACGACCCAAAGAAACAGAAAGACGATGCAGACAGGAAAGGGATTAATTGTGAAAACTGATGACATTGATAAACCTCCCGGAAGATCTACGTCACAACGAAAAAAAATCAAATGGATGGTTTATTAAAGTTTTTAATGATATATAAGAATAACGATATGTATAGTGTGTTTCTTTTTTAATTATATTCATTCTTTAAACTGACAACACAAAAAATAAATCATATAAAAAATATCAGAACTTCGTTTTTGTTGTTAATGGGATCTTTTTTTAAAATTTAATATCCGAATGGCAACGTATCCAAATTTTCCAGGATTCGCCTTTTTGTATACACCAATTTGTACTTTTTGTGTTCAACACGGTTGTACAGCTTCCGTTTTTTAGCATGTCGAGAAATTTTACATGGATTTGTCACAATTATTTCTTTTAAACCAGTACCTAATATCATAGATCGCACACTTTTCATGTTGATTAGATTCGCATTTTTCCAATTTAATGTAAAACCGCGCACTTTACATTCTTCTTTTCCCAGGTTTGTTCTGTAAGCATAGTTTTTAGGTCCTCCAGAGCAGAATAGAACAATATGATCTTGCGAGTCTACTTCATTTGTGAGCTCCCCTAAGAAGTTACCTATAGGTAATTTCTCTAAGGTACTACTACCATCACATCGAAAAATTACACTGTCCGTATCATAATATAGAACATCCCTATCTAACACATCCAGAATTTCATATAGACGTAATCTTGCCCACATTGTTGTAAAAGATGCCAAAAAAATGTTTGTTTTAATGTCGTTTGGTAAAAACAGAGGATCATCATAATATTCAAGTTGAAGTATGTCTTTTGCTACAATGTGAAAATCATATATCTCTTTTCGTGGATCCGTCAATGTTTTGAATAGATTTTCAGCTTCAGATTCATGAATAAATTTTGACTGTTTGAGCCGAATTCTCTGGCCAAATTTACCCCAAAAGCTATTCAAACAAATTTTCCCCAGGTTTCGAAGACCTTTGTTTGCTTTAATTTTGTGATATTCTAGATCAATTCCCTCTTTAAGTCTATACTGTCTTATGTATTCCAATTTTTCTTCTTCTGATTCACATTCGGCAGGAAATCCTGATGCTTCTTGTTTAATCTTTAAAAACATATTGACATACTCTGTGAACAAACCTCCTTTTTTTGCGATAGGATCATATAACGTAGAGTCATCAAAATGATAGACCTCGTAAATTTTCATAATAGTGTATCCTTTTTTAATAGCCAAGTCGATTTCAGGAGTGCACCAGGTACCAATCAGACTTCTCTCTTCGTCATCACATCCACATTCTGTTTGACTTTCTTTATCGGCACAGGTTCTACATAAAGGGAATTTTAGTTTACCGTTAGAAGTATACGGCAGTACAGGATGGTATAATTTTCTTGGTGGTAACACTTTAATTTTCGCGATGCCAAAATAAATTGAGATATCAGAGAAACCATCCGTGATAATTTTTGGGTGATGGAGAGGGTACCTGTAATACAATACAATACAAGTATTTGTAGCGCTCTATACTAAATAATGCTCTAATGCGTTTCATATCTTATGATTTCAAAATACTCGTATAAGAACTAAAAAAAAATACGTTTTTAAAAGATTAACACTTAATCCATAAAAAGTGTGAAATTTTTTTTCTATCGCTTTGTAAAACCTACACTCACCTGCAGTATTTATTTGTCCATGGATATAAACTTGTAAAATCGTAGTACTGAATAGTTTCCGCATTGGTTGTTTGGAAATGGAGCTTCACAGCATTTGTACGTCCACCAAAAAAACTCTCTCTAGGATTTAATCGATCTTGGATATCTAATTGGTTGACAAATTCTCGCATAATTTCATTAGTTTTTTTCTCTTTTAAGAAATCATGCTCCCATTTTCTAACTATTTTGTAACCTAACGAGCGTAATGTGGCTTCTCTTTTCATTGTAACTGTAAACAATTCTTCCAGCGATTGTTTTGTTGCAGGGTATCTAAGGAAGGATCGGTCATTGGGAAAACATACTGGACATCCATGAACAGCACAACCTATTAAAAAAGTATATGAGAAAAAATGTTAAATAAATAAGATTAGGACATTTTGTCTTGATCTTTGAAAATTTGTTCATGCCATCCAAAGATTTATTATTATTAATTTATAATACTACATTAGATTATTCAAAAATCGGTCAAGGGAATTATTGATATTACATACCATAATATTCATAAATAGTATTATTCGTCCTATCATAACCATCACATCTGTAGTTGGTTCCTGGGACTTTGAATTCACCTTGGTTCAGAGCATGTTGAATTTGTATAGGAGATCCTTTGTGCTTTGCTTTTTCCATTAACCACTCTAACCACTGGATTGAACTTTTGCTAAAGTTGGTGTTGGTGTGATACCCGTTCGAAGGTACGACAGCAATTGGACTTTTCCCAAATCTTATTCCTCCAAGTTTTAAGTGTTCATCATTGCTTAGTTCTTCTGCAGGTATCAATGAACCATCAACGAGAATGTTTTCTTTCTGGTTTATGTGCGTGACAGGGTACCATAATGACTTATTGTTACGAAGATTTATTATTTCTCTTTCATGCTCTTCTTTTAAGAATAGAGTTTTGAATATCCCCATACATACACTTGCAATTGTAACATAATCAAAGGGATCGATTCCATGAGTGACTTATAACATCAGTTTTCGAAATTTTAGACAAGCACGTCTTAAAATGTCAACATCAGAACGACAGTATTTCAACATTTCGGTCTGAAATGAAATGTTTCACTTTCTTTTTCTCTGTACCATAGTAAAAAGTCCTTTCGTCTTGCTGACGACATCGTTTCATATCCGTAATCCTCGGGAGGAGGAAATCTTCCAGAGTAATTTTGATTACCTTTAGTGTTGAACTTGTGAGGGAAAAAACCTTTACAAAGTTCTTCTAATTCGAACAATTGGGGAAGTTTAGAAAGTTGTCCTGGTAGAAAGTTGAGCGAGTCAAGAAACCTTAAGTTTAGTTTTTTCCCTATATACATGTACATTATTTTCGATCCGCTGTATATTATTTTGTCAGGTTTCATCGCATGCCTGTCTATCAAATTTTCTAAAACAGGATACAAATCAAAACTTTTAGCGTTGTGTGCTAGTAATGTATAATTTGTGAAATGTTCCTGGGTAATGTAGTCGCAAAACTGGGTCATTGTTTCATCGCCTTTGAAGATGGTCTCTCTGTGACCACAAGTATCGGTACAAGGCCAACGTTCAAATTCACCAGACTTGTCTCTTTTCCCACACGTTTGACATCTTCTGCCACAATTTATACACTTTGACTCAGGTGTGACGTCATCATCTTGACATAAATCACATGATGTTTGTAAAACAGCAAAATTTACCAAGTGTTGATAAAGTCCACAAGTGTTTTCTCCGCATTTTGTACATCGCTTACAAGATTCACATTTTGATGAAGTACCTACACATTTCCGACACCTGGTTCTAGCCGGAGTGTAACCTTGAGAACATGACATAACTTCATCTTGTCGCGTTTCAAAATCATAAAACAAGAATTTTTTGAGAGGTTTTTTTTCTAGGTCAGGCATCGTCTGACTCCTCTGATAGCAAAGATGCTCGCCTACATGGTATCTTTGACATGAGGGGCATTTCCATTCCCCGCAAATGTGTACCTCTGGACTTCTTTCTTCATATTTTATTAGTTTTTTGCAAATTTTACATTGGTAATAAAGTTCGCACTGAGAAGGTAAAGTTTTTTTCCCTCGCGTTTTTTTGTCCTTGTGTCGATTAAAACAGGCAACAGATCGACATAATCTATGGCAAGAAAAACAACTCATTTGAAAATCGCTCACTCGACAGTTTTGATTTAAACAAACGGTACACGATGATTCACAGGTGTGTGATCGCTTTTTATTGAACGGTTGTTTACAATTGTTACAGAAATATTTCCCCTTAAAAAATCCTTGAATGTTTGCAATTCCATGCCAATGCTGTTCTGTTTCAGATTCAACGTGATATAGGTATAAATTCGGTCTGACGTCGTTGTCCAAAACACGTACAAATTTATCCCCAACTCTTGACGAGATTACATAAATGTTTACATTTAGCAGTTCTTCGAAATGTGGTATGTCGTTAAGACCTAAATACCTTGTTGTCGGTAGAATTGTAAGCTGACATAAACATAATGCCAGATCAGTACGCAGTTTCTTTCTCTTGTTGTCTAAAAGGTCTCTATAATACTGCCTTTGTACTGTTTTGTGTTTCAAGATAGACTCCAACTTAGAGCCCTTGTCATTGATAGTAATATTGTTCCAAGTATCCTCATCCACATGTTTGCAGATTTTTAAGAAGCATAAACCGACTGACAGCGCCAAACATAGGTTATTGTCGTTTTCTATGTAAAATACTGAGGTTTTTTTCTTTAAGGAATTCTCAGATCCATACAACCGAGTAACCGGTTTCTTTGCACCCCCTTTAGGCAAATTTATTGATCCAACAGTAACTGTCATATTTTCATCAAGCTCTAGTTCTTCGTCTGAGTTCAGAACCTTAGATATTTGATCCATAACCTCATCGGCATCAATATTTTCCCAAGGTTGTAAAGGAACAACTATAGGGTCTGACAAACTTGGATGCTCTATTACTACACGTCCAAGATCGGCGTTGTGCCCTCGTGCCTGTGATAAAACATCATCAAACATGTCATGAAGTTCTCCAGTCAAGTCTCTTAGTTTTTCTCTTTGCCATTGTTCATTAAACTTAACTTTGAATGAAGTGTCAGTCGCCAATGTCTTTTTAAACGTTCTTTGTTTAGTATTTTCAACTATGTAAGGCTTTTGCGAGTTATTATCATCATTTGATTTAGAAGCAGTAACGTCGGCACCACCCGTTTGTTTGCTTGTAGAAGCAGTAGCTTCTGCACCACCCATTTGTTTGCTTGTAGATCCTGTTTCCAAAAACCTGCCCCTTTTGTTTGGTGAAATATCATCTTGAACCTCTGATGCTTCATTAAACGCGTCAATATCGGAAGCCATGTTTGATACATCTCTGTCCAACAAATATAGAAGTCTAGCTTGAACCTGTGGATCATCTCTTAAACCGTACTGAGATGCAAAATTTTCCAGTTGAACAGAATCGTCATAAGAATTAACCAACGCCGTAAATACTTGACAGTAATCATCCATTTTTTTTTCTGAAAAAAAAAACAAGAAAATGTGTATAATGTTATTGCTGTATACCGAAGTTGATTTTATTAAATTTTTTTCAATCGCAAACAGTTTGCACGGTATGACTTCTCATAAATAATGAAGTTTTTCTTTTTTTTGTTTTGAAATTATGTAAAATACATTGGCAAAACTCCGTTAATAAATGAATAGCGTCAATCCCTTACATTGTGTAAACTGTATCGTAATCATCAATTGCATAAAGTTTCATTGAAAAGGATACACGAAAACAAAAAACCGAGAAAAAGATATTTTTGATCATCATCATCATCATCAAAAGAAAACTTTAGGAAAATTGACAGCAACATATGTGAAGGATTCAGATATTGTTCTAGAAAGCTTTCAGTTAAGCTTCTCAATCAAGGATATGTTCCAGACCAACTAACACCGTCATGTTCTATGGTCGATACGGGAACTTATTATACACAATAATGTTCCCTTGTCTAGAGTCTTGAATAGGCCTTTTGTGTCATGACATACTTATTTCTATCTATATCTTCTTCATTTCTAGAAGTTATCAACTGTGACATTTCTGCCAAATTAGTGACAGGAGATGCGGACTCTCCTCAACTCCTGATCTCACTCCTTCGTAGTGAATTCACGTCATTCAATATGGTAGAAGTTTTCTGTTGCATTTATCTGTGTTCTTATTCTATCCTGGGTTTGTATGCTCTCAGTTGTATAATTTACAGATGAAGAATTTTCAAATTCTTAACAAAAGATATGATTTTGTTATATTTGTCATTCTTTTCATACATACAGAATGCAAAAACAAAAGAAAAGCAGTATGTGTAAGAAACCAATTTTATGTATTGAAAAAAACGAACATTCCAAGCATACAACCATTTTAAAAAAAAATTTAAGTATGATGACAAACCAAATGAAGAAAAGGTACAATAAGTATTCATTATTGATATGTTGTTCAGAGATTATTTCCATAGGTGAGTCAAAAACTTAAAATAAATTTATACTTCAAAAGGCATTGAAATTCTTGATACATGAGGGAGGAATTGCTTCTTAATACACTGTCACTAGTTAAATATTTTTCACTATGTTTGTCAACATAACTTTTAAAAATAAATATGTTACCTTTTTGAATATCAATGTTCATTTAAAAAAGCAAAAATGAAATAATCACAGGACACCTTTTTTTTTTTAAATAATGACTACAGCTGTCCGTGAATAGGACAAAATACCTCCTACAGAAGCAATGTTGAAAGATATTTTCAATGGCAGTATTGCAAAAGGAGGAATTTTTTAAACATGACCTTGGGTAAAGATCATGGCACACTCTGTTTCTCCGAAACATTTTCTGTGAAAACATTATGCAAATCAATACTTGCATACATGAAGTACAAAGTTATAGCCTGGACAAGGTTGCCAGACAGACAGACAAGCAAGATGATTCCTATATGGTTGCAAGTTGTCGGTAAAAAATACATCAAATTACATTTACGTTAAAAAAATCAGTAAAAATCACAAAAAAAAAACAAATGTCTATATATACAGATAAGTATCATGATTTTGACATTAAGATTGATCAAAAACAAAAAACTTGAAAAAAGATTAGATTATCAATAACTGAAGGAGAGCATGTTCCAAGGTGTTACCTGTTGTCACTTTGTTTTCTAAGACAAAAATCGTATCTTTTTGATTCAAACATTCATAACAAAATTAAAAAAAAAACAGTTTAAAAAGATACAATATTATTAATACACGTAATTTGAATTATAATAATTGTAAATCACAACTTCAAATTTTCAACAACTAGAATGAAAGAAAAAAGGTAAGCTTACACATCTTCATATACGTTCAGTACATAAAAAATAAATTCAAAATCTTCAAAAAAAGATAGGAATGTAAATCACAACTTCTCAATCTTGGAAGTCAACATTTGTGTTAGCATTATGCAACAATCAATCACTCCAATACTAGGAGAAAAATGTAATGTAATCTTTTCAAAAAATAAAATACAAGTAAACTAAAATGTGTGTAAGAATCATACAACAATCAATCACTGCAGACATGGCAGAAGACTGAGTAGAAGAAAATGTCCTGATAATGCAAATTTTCAAAAACACAAGTATAAAATGACTAGTGTATTTTCAACAATTACTGAAAATGATATACAATTTACAACAAGGAGAAAAATGTAATGCAATCTTTCAAAAACTAAAATACAAGTACACTGTTAAAACAACATAAATGACTAGTCAACATTCTGTGTAAGAATCATACAACAATCAATTGCTGCAGAAGACTGAGTACAAGAAAATGTGCCGATAATGCATATTTTTCAAAAAAAAAAAACAAAAACAAGTATAAAAATGACTAGTTTTTTTCAACAAATACTGAAAAAAATGATTATCAAATTTACAACTCCAAAGCCCTTCTTGTTTTCGATCTTGTGTGGTGTGCCACTGGAGAAGACGGTGTTGGGTCAGGCGAACTGAGTATGGGGCAGGATGAAGAAATGGACATGGGAGGGGGTGAGGTAGGTGGTGTGAGGAATCTCAAAGGTATCTCTGCTGTATTAGTCTGTGCACGTGGTCTGAGACGATGATGATATATCATAATGGCAATGATGACAATTAACACTAACACAAATACGCTCAAGCCTGCAAAGAAATAAGATACTACCTTAAAAATTTATTCAAAAGTAACAAAATTTACACAGGATTTTCATAATGCTCGTCTGAAGAAAAGGAGTCATTTACATAAAAATCATCAAGATGTTGTACCGTATTCATAGCCATTAACTCCTCCCGTGATGGTAATTGAGTAGTTCTTCTATATACAGGGTTATTATCGTGTAAATATTTATCGACTGCTCTATTCCTTTTTTTGTTTTTATGATCTAATATGTATTTTTGACATATACAATGTTCATATTGACATATAGCATTTCTTTTAAACCATATTTTCAATACAAGTAGAGCTAAACATACTAAAAGAACAATTATTGTGAAAGTTAGATTCAATTTACCTAATGTAAGCCCTAGGTCGGATGACAGAACAGCTGATGGAACTTTGTTTGTATCCCTTACGGTTGTTGAAGTCGTACCGTCTGGTACAACAGAAGTTGGAACTGTGATTTTACTGCCAGTTGTAGGATTCGGGGCTGTGTTCAAATCCCTCGTTTTTGGTATAACAGAAGTTGGAGCTGTGATTTTACTGCCAGTTGTAGGATTTGGGGCTGTGTTCAAATCCCTCGTTGTTGGTATAACAGAAGTTGGAGCTGTGATTTTACTACCTGTTGTAGTTGTAGGGTTCAGGGCTGTGTTCAAAGTCCTCGTTGTTGTCCTAGGTTTAATCGTTTCTGAAAAAAAGAAGATCAATTAGTTTATTATTGGATTGATCTATGTATAAGTTTTTTTTTTTTTTTCACATTTTGTTGGTAAAATGAATTGTTCCTCTATACAGAGTTATTATCGTGTTAATAAGTTTCAGCTTTTTTCCCTTTTGCTATCTATTAGATTTATTTTGAATTTTTAAAAATAGGTAATGTTTTATATCAGCATAAAACACGTCTTTTATATCATATTTTCAATACAAATTGTGTTAAACATATTAAAAGAATTATTATTGTTTTAAGTTAGATGAAATTTACCTAATGTTAGTCCCAGAACAGTTGGATCTGAGTTTTTATCCACTGTTTTAGTAGTACGACCTGTTGGTATTGAAGACAGAGCTGTGTTTGTATCCTCCTCCGACACAGTTGTACTGTCTGGTTGAATAGAATTCACGGATGTGAACGTACCTCTTGTTGTTGTCATAGGATTAGTCATAACTGAAAAACAAGAAAAGAAAAAGTTTATTATCAATGATTGGATTGATCTATTTTTTCACCTTTTTTATAGACTAGAGTATCATATTTATTATATTAATATTATTGAACAACAAAATAAAAAGAAGTAGAATCCATAAATATTTTCAAGCAATACAACAAGATGTGTTTGTGAAATACTATGTCCCCGACCAGCAGTAAAGTCGGAAAAAGCTATTTTTAACTCCAAGGTCACGGTCAAGGTCACATTGGTGTCATTCGAAAGGTCTTCATTAGTTGAGTATACACAAGATGTGTTTGTGAAATATTATGTCCCTGACCAGCAGTAAAGTCGGAAAAGCTATTTTTAACTCCAAGGTCACAGTCAAGGTCACATTGGTGTCATTCGAAAGGTCTTCATTAGTTGAGTATACATTCCAAATATAAATATGAAGCCCCTATCACATATGGTTCAAAAATTTTGCTAAAGTATCTTTTCAACAGGTTGAGGATATCCTCTATCTCGGAAACGAGGGATAATCTTGCGTTTTGGGGATGATTTTCAAGTAGTAAAAAATCAGAATATTGATTCAAAACCTGAAAACGGCTAATCTCTATGTCAATCTGAACAACATTTAAAAAGACACTTGACCAAAATGTTGTTACTTTCGCATACTTTGTAGCTACACATGCACCTATATGATCTCTAAATCCAAGTTTTTACAAGGGTACTTCTTTTGTAAAACTTGATCCATCGGTCATAAAGATTAGCCGTTTCGAGGTTTTGAGTCAAAATTCTTAACTTTGATTTTTAGTACTTGAAATTCATCCTCCGAATGCAAGAATACCCCTCGTTTTCGTGACATTCTCGAGAACTAGGGATATCCTCAACCTGTTAAATTTAATTTCAATATTTCTATACAGTACAGAAAAAAACGGAAAACAGTGTGGACGGACGGACAGAGACGAAAGGTTCCGTCGCTAGGGGAGCCAAAAATATCAGATACTCTTCTGTACTGAAAAGCTTATCTTACTGGTAGTAAATGTATTTATAAACAAAAATATATACATATATATTTTATTCATATTAAAGTTACTTCTAGTTACTTACTGCATCGAGTTCCATCTAACGTGGTAAATCGGATCCGATTCGTCAGCAAATTCCCGTTAAGGTAGAATTCGGGCGGTGACATCTTTGGGCAGTCAATCATCTGCAAACGTACAGTGAAATCCACCCCTACACTGTCTATGTTGTTAGCAAATAAACAGTTTCCTTGTCTAATGGCAGGGCACCTCGCCTGTTCACCAACAGCAGTACACACTTTACATGTTGCATTTACAGCTGTAGTAAATGTCGCCAGAATTAAATTTAAAATCCCTAAAAATATTGCGTCTGCATGATCCATTGTGCATTCCGACCTGTTTCACGACCTGGCGCGGCAAATTATCCTATACGACACGTGATGACCCTTGACCGTGTTACCCTGACTGAAAATAGGGTCAGTGAACTTAAGGGTACCGAAGGTGGACATTGATGTCAACAAAACACTTTCAACAGCTCATTACGTTAGCAACAATTTATTACAATACTCATTAAAAAGGAGAGGGAAAAACGGGAACGAATGAAAATAAAGTTATACAGATACAGATACAGATACTTTATTGCCAAAAGTGGGCCCCCTAAGGACATGCATGAGATTCATATATATATATATATATATATATACAAACATGAATTAATTGACACAACATAGGAAACATTGGATCTTATATATATAAAAGAATGAATGAATGAATATTAAAGATATAGTTATACTGGAGTAGTACAGTTATTTACTGAACAGTTTCCCCTCAGGTTTTTTTTAAACGCCGGACCGATATTATCTATGAATAAAAGACAAATTCTAAATAAATTCATTTGATTAAACATTTAGATTGAAGAATTGCCTCAATCGCTTGAATTGTTCAATTTTTTTAATTGTAAACGCCTTCAAAGGCTTTCAGAAATTTTTGGTGGGAAAAGATCTTGGCGCCTATTTAGCATGCCACTTTTTTACCGCGTTTATTCTTACTATATAAAAGCTTTGCTGTCTTTACTTCGTTCTTTTTATCCTGCAGGATTTAGCGAGATAAAGTGAACACATACTTAATTTTTGTGTAAAATTTAAGGATTTGATTGACAAGGAATTAATTAATACCATGGCAAAGTAAGTCATTAGAACATTATTGTAGATTTTCTTTTTTAATTTCATAGAGGTAACATACGAATTTAAATTTAGTACTGTAAAAAGGTTCTTTTTCAACTTATTGTTATACTTTTTTTAATTAATATTTTCATAAAACACAATGACGCACACAAAATACTGAAAAAGAATAGAATGTACAAACATTTTTTTTTCTCAGGAATTTCAACAACACCGTAGTTGACTTCTCTACAAAGGCTGCTATTTTTGCAGATTTGGGGGATATTGATTTTGATGAAAGGTAATCTCTCTCTCTCTCTCTCTCTCTCTCTCTCTCTCTCTCTTTCTTGCACGTTACTTGACATAATGTTTTTTTTTTTTTTTTAAATGTGTATACTTCAAATGTACAAAAATATAATTAATAAAATGAGAACAAAAGAAAAAATTAACTTTTTCTCTAAACAAATTTCAGTATGTCATCACCACCCAAGAAAGTCTTAAAAACACCCGAAAGACCCCTTCCTTCTTCTTCTTTTACAAGGGTGGACACACCAAGACCTAGGCAAAGTAACAGGTTAGAATTATAATCCTCCCCCTTAGTTTTCTATGTTATTTTCTTTAAAAGACGTATAACAGTTCAAAAAAATAACATCAACAAAAAAAATAATAATAAGAAGAAGAAAGTAAAATAAATAAATAAAATGGAGAATGATGCATTATCACATATAACTTATTTTATTACTAATTTCATTACTTTGATAAGTTACTTTTTTTAAATAGAGGAATGGTTTCGTTGCTCCCTAAACTGGAACATTCTGAGATCCAACGTCCAAGGATTATATGCAGAGAGCTGCAACCCAACGCAGTCCCTGTCTCAATCGCGGAAAAAAATCGAGGTCCAAACCACATGTCGTTCGTTGTTACGAAAAAGGATGGTGTCACATGTATCGATGCCGTCCCACTAAAGTAAGTTGGAATTTTATAGTTGTCTTTTCTTTATCTGTTAAGGTTGAGTGTACTGTACGATGAAATTTTAAATCATAATTTAAATAACAAAAAGAGATTTAAAAAGGTTAGTGAATAATTATAAATATCAGTAATAAGTTGTTTACTCTCTTACATTCTTTTTTTTAAATCTTGCTGACAAGCAAAAATAGTTATGTAATTTTACAATTTTTTTCAGTCGTAACAAAGAAAATGAACGACAGTGTCAGACCAAAGAGGCCGATATCCTCACAAAATTCTCGTAAGTATTTCCCCATATTAGTTTAAAATCTATACAAGTTAGAAAATTAAATTTTATATATTTTACAAATTATTTTTTAAATAATATTATTATTATCTACATTTTTTTTATAAACTCAAAAATGATAATAATATGCTTCTTCGTCCTATTTCAATAGATTCAAAGAACCAGAAAAGTATGAGAAACTGGAGAAGAGGATCAGAAATGAAAGACAGGAGAAACCTGTAAAGGTAATTACATACCTTATAAAGCAATCTTATTAAAAATCAAATATCTGGTGTCTTTCCGTATTGATATCTATATAAGACTTATTTAAAAATTGAAGAAAAAAATTAAATGCATTCATTTTTCTTATTTTAAAATTAGAAAGAGGATAAAGGAACTCAAACGGAAATGGACGGAAGTATGGTTAAAGAATTCGAAATGTGCTGTGAGATGATGAAAGGACTTGTGAGCTCATTGGGCACAGAAGTGGGAAAAACTCAAGTACTTTTAGACTTTTTGGAAACAAAAATAATTAAAAGCTGAAAAAATACTTGAATTGGTGCGTGATTGTTCCACTTCTGGATTTGTGGACACTTGTGAATAATATCTGTTGTTGACTGTATTTTTTTTTCAGCAACTGTTTAGTTATTATTGAACATGTAATTTATTCATTATAAGGATTGCTGTCAGCATTTTTTTTTTCAAATGAGATATACGCAGCAGAGCTGTTTTTTGTCACACATAGCGAACAAGAATTGTACTTGCGAACAATTCAAAAAATTAAATTACCCAACTGCCACAAGGACCTACATGAACTACAAATACAATAAAAAATCATATCGATCAAACATTTTCTTTGTCATCTTTTCTCTTAGAGCTGTACATAATGCTGTAGAGAATTATTTTTTATCGGATGGAAAAGTGAAGAAGAAGAAGACATGTTGTATGCCCCCCAGTATGACAAACAAAGCCACTCCAAAAGAAACAAACGAATTCACGATAGATACAGACGACTAGATATATAAACGATTGAGACCTATTAACATCCGGTCATTGGGACGGTCATTTACATCAAATGTAAATACTGCAATAGCTGTAACTGATTTAGATAATAAATTATCACACCAGTATGAAATGAGGTCACCATACTATTCTCTTTGGTATGTGTATACTTTTGCGTGACCATCTTGGATAATAACGTAACTGAGTAAAAATGAGAAGTAAAAACGCAAAAAAAACGACGACAACGACGACGATGATGAAGATTGGTAGAGAAAAAAATCATCTAATTTTTTTTTCTCACAGATACACCAATATTTAAGCTCAGATGAAGTGAAAGTTGGTGAAATCTTAAGTATTCAATTCTATATGATTACACAGTAAGCATTAAACTGCCTTTTTTTCACACAAAAAGAAAAAAAAGTGTCTTACCATTCAAATGCAAGATTAGTGTTCCATTTCCAGTGTGATACTTTGTTCCTGAATATTACAATGTTCTACTATTTCACACATTATCAAATCAATGTTTCCAAAGTCTTCATATTTGTACAATGTTAGGCAAATTCAACTAAATGAACACATCAGCGCATTACAGGAATTAAGATTCTATCAGAACCGAGACTGGAAGTATAAAAAGTATATCTGTTGAATAAGCACCGGAAGTACTGACGTGGATGTAAAACCGGTAGCCCCGGAGAAATGATGTAACAGAAGCTGATGTAGATGTAAAGACCGGAAGGGCGGGAAAAATAGCTTATCCTATTGGAAGGGGGGCAAACGTTCATTGTTGACGGAAGGATGGCAAATTTCTTTAATACCGGAAGCGCGGGAACATTTTTGAACACCGGAAGCGCGGGAAAATATCACAAGCCCGGGAAAAATGACGAAGCGCGGGAAAATACCGGAAGCGCGGGAAAATGACGTCACCGGAAGTACAGGGAGAGAGGGAAACCGGAAACGCGGGAAAATAACGTCACCGGAAGTACGGATAGAGTGGGGACTATACTACTTATCTCCTGAAATGTATCGCAGTACTAAATGGGCGTGGAGGAATTGAACCATTAAAATCTGTAACACAAGATATAAAGTATGGCGACTTTAATTACAGGTGTAACTTTTCGAGGGGATTCCCCTGTTTTGACTGGTGAACAGTACTAAATAAAAGGTGTCACACCATTGGTAAAAAATATTGGAAATGTATTTTTAGGGCATCGGAGCGTTTCGCCCTTTTTCCCCTTCGCCCACGGTCGTTTTAGAAAAAAATATATATAATTTCTTCTCCCAATTGGTGCCTCAGTACCAAATGAGATGATAAGCTTACCACGTTGATCATAGATAAACTAGCGTGGTTCAGAAACAGCAGCGTTTTTATAGATGGGAAATAATAACGGTTTAATTGGTGAACTATTTTACAGTTTGGAACTTTAAATTTGGTTTTTTATATTGGAATATTTTTGTTGAACATTTGAAACAAAACTTGACATTGATATTTATACAGTGTATCAGAATTGGAAACTTTTGCTGGTAACAGCGTAAAATAGAGCGCAAGGCGCTTCTTGAACTGCATTCGTGCGCAAAGCGCCATTATGAGTTCTAACTCAACTGAGGAAGTTACTCATGGAAAAGAACAGGAAAAGGACGAACTTAGCATGAAGGCAATGATGCTTGAAATGCAGAAGCAAATCGCTTCTCTTCCTAACACTGTAGCAGTTTTAAAAAAACAACAAGGAACACAAACCTCAGAGTACCCCGTAAAAGCGGAAAATTAATCCTGATGATCAATCCTCAAGTAACGCAAAGCGGAAAAAAGACGAGTTGGAAAATATTACAGATTCGGAGGAATCGAATGACAAAACTGATGGCTTTGATAATCTGGTTGATGACATGAATGAGCCGGATTGTGAAATCATCCAGGACAACTATATTCTTGCCGAACTTTCGGAGTGCTTTGGCTCTGATGACAAATGTGGAGAGCCAATAAATGAGAAGTTAGCCAAAGTAGCAAATAATGGCACAAGGACGAAATTGAATATCGAAGGAATAAAGGAAACAGGCGAAAAATACGTTCCAAGAACGTAAAGAATTTAGTTACACCGAAAGTTAATGAAGAAATTCTCCCTCACCTCAATAGGGGAGTAAAAAATCAAGATTTCAGACTGCAGAAAACGCAATCATTAGTGTGTAAAGCTATTGTGCCCCAATTGCAACAACTGGATCTCTTAATGAAAGCTAAAAAATCCGGGGGGCAGCTTCCTATGAAAGACATGACACAGCTTGCCATGGATGGACTAAAGCTTATGACATTTGTGTACTGCGATCTGTCGTATCGCAGATGGTAGTTGAGATTGTCGTCAGGATCTTCTTTAACTCATTTATGTCACACTTATGCCCTTTGCCGTGTGGAGTTCGTAAAAAAAAGTTCCCCGCGAGGGGTTTGACAGTAAGTGTTTTGAATATTTTCCCCTGACATTCTCCCCATAGCACTTTCTACATAGACGTGGCCTCAGACAGTGCATGTATTTATATATTCTTTTCATTTTCGTGCGTGAACATCGACGGCGGGTGCGGCTAGCCATCAGGGGATGCTTACTCCTCCCGGGCACCTGGTCCCATCTCTAGCTTTCTAGGGGTCCGTCAATGCTCAATTTGGTGCTCTATTGTGAGTGCTGTTGAGATTGTCGTCAGGATCTTCTTTAACTCATTGATTATACAACCGGACGCAAATGAAGAATTTAGGGGTTTGTGCTCCAACGATCACCCCGTTACAGACAATTTATTTGGGGACGACCTTGGAAAAAAGGTCGAGGATATGATTAAGGCTAACAAGGTTGGTTCAAAAATCTCGGGAAAGAAGATGCAGGATGGTAGGCATGTAACAGGCTTCAAGAAGCACCATTCTGGACACAAGTCCTTCTCATGAGGTTCGAATTACAGACCTCATCATGTTTTAGGACATCGTGCGAACACGAACTTCTCCCAGGCTGAATACAAAGCAGCAGCGGAAGCAATAGAAAACGACATCCCGGATGAAAAACAAGTGAGTTTGTTTCAAAATTCAAAAAATAACTTTGTTGCTGGGAAAATTTCTCAGCATTTATCAAATTGGAGAAGGATCACTGCAGATTCAAAAATTTTAGACTTGGTTAATGGTTATTCACTCCTGAGCAGACGTTTATCCTAAAACCTATTCAATTTAGTACACAGCAGAAAAAGAAGGAAGGAGATCTCCATCAAGACCCCGCTGCAGCATAAACAGTAATACACCAAAACATCCGATGCAAAAACACAAAAGACGAGTACAGCACGAGACGGAAAAGAGACGCACGACATGTAAACATCGAACACAAAAGACTACACATAAACCGACGAGACCAATGGGCAACCGGCGCCGACTTTGGACGGCCATCTGTCACGCAAGTAGCAAATGGTGTGGTTATCCTGGATTACGTGCGCACAACCCTCTCACTTCTCCAATTACCCAGAGGTCTCGAAGAACGTACAATTGTGGTGTACAATCTTTGGTTGGATGGTTCAAATGGTCTATGACAGAATATCATCCACCATTCTGGATAGTGGGACATCATAGTGTATGACGAGTTCCCCATATCAACCGTAGAACTTCCTCAGTGACGAGGTTAGTCGGTCACAAACATATCCCTGACTGAGAAGCTTATCTGAAAGACGCCTAGCTCTCAGAACAAAATCCGTATTTGGTACTTGCTCTGACATAGCGTATCAACTGAGATATGAACACGCCATAAGCAGGCGATGAAGGGATGTTGCTACTCAGAAAAGGAAAGTTTGTAATGCTGAAATTAAAGTCGTCACGTTGGTCATAGAGTGAGGTGTTCATGTAACCATCAGTGTCGTTGGACAACATTATGTCCAAATAGGATGCTGAATTATTTGTCTCTGTGGTTTCGTTGACTTCAAGCTCCGAAGGATAGATACTGCTCAGGTAATCCGCGAATTTTGGATTTTTGATTGACAACACATCGTCTATGTATCTGTAAGTGAAGTTGAAGTCAGAAGCTAAGTATCTTTTGTTTCTTTTTTTAAATAAATATTACTTTAAATATTCATACTTAAATTTAACATGCCCACATTTTTAATTTAGTTTTTTAGCATCAGACCAAAGATATTAATTTCTCGTACATGAGATAAGGAAATACCCACCTCACTATAAACCGTTGTGAGATATCTCTATCCCACACTCCTCGTGCGTGCATTATGAAAGAAAGGAGGGGATCTCCAACAACACTAGGTTGCAGCACCCACAGCAAAATCCCAAAACACCCATGCAAAAAAAAAACACAGAACAGATACCCACAGAAAGAGACGCAAAATGGACAAGGAACACCAACTCACAACATAGAAACATAAAAGACTACACATAAACCAACGAGACCAATGGGCAACCGGTGCCGACTTAGGACGGACGTCACAATATAATGCCGTGTCAAAGTTATGGCGTAACACGTAAAACAACGTAACTTGACTTGACGTAAATATTATCGATAAAGGTTCAAGAAAAATAATCTTTCACCTGAATCAGACTTCGATGGGGAATCTCGATCAGTCTCGGGTAAGCATCCCAACCTCGGCTGACGCCTCGGTTGTTTTTGTTTCCTTGCATATCACCCTCATTTGAGATTTCCCAATCTCGGTCTGATAAGGGTGAAAGATTATATTAATCTCAGTCTACACCAAAACTCACTAGCCCAACGCAGTAAAATTCTGTCGGGATTCTCACTATATAATTGTAAACGTCTTCAAATTGAATAGCATCATTTAAGAACAGAAAAATTGGCAACGTGGACCAGACATGCACGTTTCGGGTTACTATTTCGAAAAAGTGTACCGAAAGACGTAGCAGGATTGGTGGGATATGATGCTACAGGATAAGCTATGCAAAAAAAAAATCATAAAAAATGGTCTTTAGGCATGTGGTCTCAAAAGGTTTTTGTGAAGACTGATCTCAGCTGTTTCATAATAGGTTCATTTTCAAAAATTAAACTTTATTTATTTTACAAAGAAGAAACAGCCAAAGTTAAAGTAACAAGTTATTTAGAAACAAGTTATTCAATAAATCCAGCTCGTTGGCTCAGATGTGGACATTTATTTGGATTTTTGGGGCGTCTTTCAATGTGGGAGGAAACCGGAGTACAAAGACATGACAGAACAAAGTTTTGTAGCCAGACTGAAGACAACCCAAATATCCCACGTACTTCCCAGGATTGAACCAGGGTCGAATTAATAAGAAGGGAGCGTGCTACCACTGCACTCCCTGTAGGTTCATTTGCAATTAGTAAGCTTACCAGTCACAGTTGACTCAATGGGAGTTGACTCGGTGATAAAGGTCACAATGGACTCAATGGGAGTTGACTCTTTGATAGAAGTCACAGTTGACTCAACGGAAGTTGACTCGGTGATAGATGTCACAGTTGACTCGATGGGAGTTGACTCGGTGAAAGAGGTCACAGTTGACTCCATGGAAGTTGACTCGGTGATAGAAAAAGAAGGGAGATCTCCAACAAGACCCCGTTGCAGCATCAACAGTAAAACACCAAAACACCCGATTCAAAAACACAAAAGACGAGTACAGCACGAGACGGAAAAGAGACACACGACATGTAAACATCAAACACAAAGAACTACACATAAACCGACAAGATGACTCACTGGGAGTTGACTTGGTGATAGATGTTACAGTTGACTCAATGGAAGTTGATGAAATTTAAGTTGTTAGAGTTGACACTGATACAGTTGTTGTTGATGTCCATGATGTATTTGCTGAAATTAAATGAACTAATATTAATTTCTTTCTCCTGCAGACTCAGCTGTTTCATAAACTTATCCTGGAAAGTTATTTAGTTAAAGTTATCAATGATTCAGTCCCATTTTTTTAATTTACAAAACGCGTCCGATTGATCGAGAAATAAAGAAAGGTTAATCTAGAGGTGTTCCGATCAATAGTGTATCCTTTCGGGGATTCCTTTTCTAAAAATAGATGTGCTCTTATTGCCCGTTGTTTACTGTACGGTCTATGGGTATGATTTTGATTTAAATCAAAGTGACGGAGTGCTTAATAAAATGACATCAATACATTATTACCTAAATATCGGGAATAATATATATCCTGCAATATATTCCTTTTGTTTAAAAAAAACTTACCATAGCAGCGCTTAGTATATTCCTTAAAAAACTTACCATAGCAGCGTTTCCCATTGTTGCTAACCAGCACTTCCATATGGAGTGGAATTATCTGTTGCCCACACCGGGGTACAAAGATTTTGCGTGGCGGCTCGTTAGAGACAATTCGGATGCAACTTCGGTAAAATTACGACAGTCTTGAACACCATTTGTAGCTGGGCATATGTCACAGTGTAGGACTACAGCATTAGCAGTTTGTAAAACCTTAGCAAACATGAAGAGAAATAAATTCCCTTTCATCTTCATGCCTTTTCTAGCTTTGACAAATGGCTTTTCCCCTCGTGCACAAAAAAAACTGTCACATGACGTCCTTTTTGCCGCCGGACTTGTCCATCTACGATCGGTAAGGGTGTAAACCAGAATGAATTGAAACATAATGTCAATATCGTTGACACATGTGTACATTTCATGACAGAAAAAAATTCTAGTTACCCAGATAAAATGTTGATGCATTGGTGTGGTGAAATAAACCTCATTAATTCATGCTGACAAAGTTCAGGGGATTTTCTGTAGGTGATCCGTCTTGTTGATTACCCCGCTTATGAAATGCGAAAAAAAAAACGAACGACCGAATGAAATTTGCAAGATATGGAGGGTCTCCGGTCGTGTAAATGTTAACTGTAAAAAAAACATACTAAGTATAATACCTGTCCGTTTACAATAAAATTAGATTCCGAAATTTTACAGATAAATATATAACAGGAAAAAGGTATACAAAATTGATTAGTTTATCCGTATGACCCTTTCTGGTTTTTTTTTTTCAATTAAACCTTAAAGATCGACAAAACATGGCCTAAAATGTACTTTAAAATATCAGAAAGATTGTACTTCGGAGTTCACAAAAAAAAATATATTTAGGTCAAGAGCTGTAGCATACCAGAATACCAGACCTTGTGTGTAAACCATGTGTGAAATGTTCAAATTTACAGTAAATAAAATACAATTAAAGCGTCTAATTCTTATTGAATTGATCAAAGATGAAAATTAAATCGACACGGTGGGAATGGTCAAATTAATCAGGTCAGCCATGGGGAAATGCTTTTTTATTGAATTTACCTAAACTAATATTTTTAAAGATGCAGTGTCCCTGAAAATAATTTTTTATTGAATATGTAAATTTTACTCCAAACGGTCTAGATAGAGAAAAAATGAGCCAGAAAAAAATTTATTTGAAAATATGCAGTAACCACTCTAATATTGTCGATTTTATAATAATTAAATCTCCGTATACCAGTGATTCTCCATTAATTGACCCAGTGTGACTGTAGTAGCCATGAAAAAATAAAAGTCATAATGCACAAATTCCACTGTTATTATTTTGAAAATGAAGGTCATCTTTGGTTTATTCCAAAATTTCACACATGAATTCTTTTTGGTTTTTGTTTTACAGTATCGCAAAATAACACATAAAATCATTGTTACGGATGTCAGGACAGCAAGTATGTTGCAATCAAAGCTCAAATAACAAAATAATTAAAGCATTGCATAGTTCGAATCCGGCTCAGAAAATCAAATGGCTGTCTAAATGTTATTTTTAGTTTCAAAACAAAGATACAAAGATTTTAAACATTTGAAATCTATTGACTTCGAGTTTCGATGAATTCGACATTTTCAATTTCAGAAAAACAACGGGTTTCAACTGGATATAAACAAAATACCGTATGGAAAGAACATCAAAATCCTATTTAATTAACAAATAATCAACTAGAGTAACATCTAAGAAGATAATTGAAAACTTTTTCAAAGTAATATCTTATACAAGTCAAGTTAACAATAACTGTTGTTTCGTTACGGATGTCAGAATATTTTCCTATTTATTTGCTATGTACAAGATCCTTGGAAAATGCAGAATATTTATCCGCCGTGTTTGAAAATAATGTACAATCCATATGTAAAAGACGTTATCTGAGGTTTTGTCGATAGAACAAAATGAGGTGATAACGAACATGTACTTGATAGGATATATTGTAATTAGAAATAACTTGTAGAGAGTAATATTTTCAAATTTTTCGAAATATCAAACCACAAAACTACATTTATTTGTTAAACGTAGTCTATAATTTCGTTCTAAATCATTCCAGAGCACTTAAATGAATTAGCGTTCTGCAGTGACACGACAAAATCGTTCGTTACGGAGATCAGGAAAAAATCTACGGTAACATATGATAAAAGTTACTCGCACCAAAACTGTTCATAGATATCAATTTATATACATATTACCATTTGGTAGTCTTCTTGAGCGATAAATTGCATATGTTAGTACATTTTCTAAAGGTTTCTACTTTTTTGCCTTTTTGAACTGATTCTCGATCAAATCAATCACCATATTGTCGAATTTAAAAAGTCTGGAAGACTTTCCCGTTGCTGTTGGAGGAGGAATTATGATTAAAATGTCCGTAGTCAGTATCCACAGTTCATCCTTCAGAGAAGGCCATCTGAACGTATTCAAGAGTTTTCCAGACTTCTCCATAAAATTTATTTTTGTTTCTTTCTCTCGGCTATCATACTCCAATACCTTGCCGATATACCATTTCGATTCATAGCAGGCAGCCACAAAGTCGCCGATTTCTGGGTTTTTTTCATCATTTTCCAAGTTTTCGCTCTGTATCTCATCGTCAATAGAAGAAATTGAAGTTGAACACGTTGAAGTACTCGGTTTACTTTTGTAAATTTCTTTTATCTCCCACCCACAATCAGTGTAAGCATGTGTGATACATTTTTCACAGTAACAACTTGTGTTTCGTGTTGCAATCTTTCCGTTTCCGTAAGGAACCACGGCATGCAGTTTGAAAGTACCAGAGATGGGTTGAGGTTGTTGTTTCTTCGTCAACATCTCCATCGTATTGTCATAATCATCTTGGGAGTAATAAAGGTACGTAACCTTACTTCCTGTAGCTTCCGAGTGTCTAGCCCAGGAGAGGAAATCATTGGCATCTTGGATGCTATGTTTCCCCTGGCGAACTGCCATATCTGCTGAACGTTTTACGCTCGCTCCGAGTCCATCGCACGGGCCCTTTCCATGTCCGCTCTCCAGAAAATTCTATTGCGCCGTGACGCCAAATTCATCTCCATGTTCAAGTATAAATTGAAATATAGTTTTGTTCCTGTATTGGGATGTTGGAGAATCAGTAAGATAATGAATTTTCCTCAGTTGCGGATAATCATTCTTAATTTGGGGGATTATTTTATGCAATATTGTTATTACCGCCGTTGCATTATGACTCATTACATCGGACACGCCAACAACGCTCTTCACATCCCCATTGGGGAAATATACTACCATTGTATGGAGACTGACCATGGAGGCATTCCAATAGGCACTTTGTACCTCTTCTAATGAGGAACACGTATAATTTTCGGCGAAGTCCATCCACAGTAAGACCTCTCCCTCTGGTAACTTTTCCCTCAGTTTCCTTATCTCGCAATACTGAGTTTTTACTCTGTTAACATGTTCCCTGAACACCTTCACTTCTTTCTTCATTACATCGATAAATTCTTCTTTCTTGACTTCTTCTTCCACTTCTTTCCATCTATACTTTTCTCCGTCGTTTAATTTCTTCCATTTCCTGAACTTTACTTTTTCTGTTAACCCCTCTTGTTATGCATCAGTCAAGCTTTCCTCTGTCGGATATTGTTGAACCATTACGTCTGGATTCTGTGAGACATGGACTTTACTTTGAATACTTTTAAGTTTAAGCGCCATGTTTTGGTGGATTGAGCAAAGACAAGTTTTTCGACTTGAAAAACAAGCTAACATCATGTTGCTAGACCTCATCTTGCTGAAGGACGAGCGGGATATTCTGACAGATGGGTTCTCTAATTCAAATTTCTTATGCAGATTGTGCATGTAATCAGATAAAATTCTCTTCTGTGCCTTTTGCTTTCCAGAAACATCTTTCTTCCCTGGTAACACAACACTGTTATCCTCCCTTTCAAGAAAGGTAGTGACCACATTATTCAGTCGCTTTCTGATGTTGTTTTGTTTTCTCTTTACCGATAACAATCTCATTTTCCTTCTAGTAACCCCAACTGACCTACTGAGGGACGTCAAACATTTATATTTCTTTAGGATATCAACGTTGACATTCAGATTAGATCGCTTCGTACTTTTTTATGACGCAATGCAGGCGAGAAGGCAGCAATTGTGGCGTTGGCTTCGATCAGCCTGCGTCGTGTAGTTGAATGTACTCTTGGGTTTAAACCGTCCTTTGTCATATCACGGACTGCCTTTGAACGAGGAGTCAAAGGTGTAGGGGGCTTCGATTCAGCCATGGAACTCTCGTCAGCTGAATAGCCTTTATTATGGTTCATTGTAGAATCGAGGTTGGTTTTGACAAGTCGTTCGCATCTTTTCTGAATTTTCCTCTTACTTTTCTCAAGCTCTCCATTCTTTTGACGAAGTTCTTCTAGTTCTCTATTTGCTCTTCGTAGGGCCCTGTTATATTTCTTTTTCAACGGTGGCATTCTTACAACGAGTCTCGTGTGGGTTACCGATTTTTCCCCATTGTTCAAAGATTTCCGTGCCTTTCTGACATAGTAAGATTTCTTCTCTCTTTTTCTTCCTGCCATTCTTCTTTTCTCTAAATCTTTCTTACTCAGTTTATCTACACTAACATAAGTTTTTTTCTTTCTTGCTCTTTCTTTGGCAAGGAAACCTTGTTTGTTCTTCTCTTTTTGTTTTTCTCTCCATCTTTTTTGTCGTTCGGCATTTGTAAGTGCCATTCTGCAAACAAACAAAACATTTAAATACTACATGTAAGTAGAAAGGACCTCAGAATAGAGAAATAATATAAAAATTACCATGCAGGTGTAATTTGATCAAAATTGCCCCCCCCCCCCCCATTGTTTTCCTATGAGACAAACTTCACGTGGTGTCATGAATAAATTTGGCTTTAAAATTGTCATAAACTAAACAATCATCAAAATCCTGACATCCGTAACGAAAATTTGACGAGTTTCAGATTGTTGAATCGACAAAGCAGTAATATTTTGAATGTCAAAACTTCGTAAATCATGTTTAATCTACTTTAAATTTCAATTTCAAGTTTATAAATATAGCCATAATAAACCCACTTACACAATATGCTCAAAATATAGGAAAGTTTAAGTGAAATATTTCATAAAAATTTCATTTATGTAGTTTTACATGAAGTATACGTTTGAATTGCTTTATAATGTTGAGTTTACTTATTTTTCATTATTAATTCGTTCAGAGTCAGTTTATTCCAAAGACATTGCCAATAATTAGCTCACATTCAATTTAAGCAAGTTCTTCTGACATCCGTAACAACCCCGTAAAATTTCGTTGGAAATTATTCTAACAGGCTTATACCAGGTTTACAAAGTGTACTTGTTTAGTCTATCTGTCTATCTAGATAAATATATGAAGATTTCCTGTGTAGTCTGTATTTTCACTATATTTTCAAAACGAACATAAAATTTAAAAAATGCTGTATTTCCTTTCATTTGCTATGAATTCAATAGAATCAATATATCTGTGGCGATTTTACTTCGGTATCCTTGAATTTTCCCTCTCGTATACTTATTTTCTATTTATAGTTGCATAATACTTAATACCGATCTCGATTTTCCCTTCGTTTTTCTTTGTTACGGGTGTCAGGAGTATCGGATGTCAGGTTCGAAGTGATATTTTGAGCTTATGAAAGAAACTGATCATTAATATAAACATAATCTGGTTTTATGTAAGTAGATATTAAAGTTTTCTTACGGTGTAATATTAAAAAGAGTTATTATTGACAGGAGAAACGGCACTATCTAGCGTTATGGGTGTCAGGTCCTTAAACAAGACATGCTCTCAAGCTAGCTTTTGATGCTTATTATTTTTCAGCATGATAAAATATCAAATAACAGATTGTATATATCATTATGCTTGATCAATATGAAAATAAAACCAAATATTCGGATTATTTATGCACTTCCTTTTCCATTTTATTAGGCCTCTTAGTGTGCGTTACGGGTGTCAGGATTATTTAGCGACAAGCCATTTAAGCATATACATACCTTATAGATTCACATGTTGGTTTAAAGTCTTGCGTCTTCGATACAAGTACAAGGTACACTATAGAAAAACGATGCATACTGAGTTGATGAAATAACGTTCAAAGAGAATTATGTTGTAAAAAATTGTATAATAGGATTGCGACAGCGTTTTTTCGGCTATGTACATATATTCATCACTGTATATAAAGAATAATCAATCAGGCAATATATGCATGTATGGTATCAAAATAACAGGAAAATCTTCCTTTGTTTGACAAATGTAAAGATTATTTGATATAAAGCACAAAATAAGAGTACCAAACTTCCGAATATCAATTTCTGGAGAATCACTGATACCTCTATAGTAAAAACTCAATACATTGTAGGTGGCGCCAGTGGAATGAATTAGAACTGCGCACCCCAAATTCAAAATGACGTTTTTAAAGGTCTATAACTGCGAAAGTGTGCGTTAGATTGGCCTGAAAATTTGAATTTGTACAAATGAAAATGTATACTTTCATATGAAAAGAAAGATTTTGCATTACAAAATTATGTAAAATTAATTAATTTTCAGGGACACCGTCCCTTTAAGCTTGGTACAAAGATTCAGTATTAAAGAAGTTCTCTAGTCGTGGAGATTTTCATGTATATTACAGTTCATATCAAACTTAATTCCAACAAGAAATTTCCCCATAATGTAAATCTCTTTCAAAGCTGATATAGACCAATTTATATTTTACCACCTTTTCCAATTTCTCAAAATAGCTGTACAAACCGGAAGTACGTCAGAAGTGTGTAAAAGGGAACCACGATTCATAACGCTATATATAGAAATGTACATGCATGTTGTGGATACATGTAAGAATGTACTCTTATAAATGCCAAAATAAAGGACATATCAAATGAGAGTGTATGATTGATTATAAATACGATAAAAGAGCATTTAATAATGAAACCTAAATATTTACATTTTAAAAACTACTAATGTACATGATTTATTATATACATACGTACATGTGTTGATATATTTTAAAAGACTTCCAGGATCCTAAAGTTTATCTCGGAGAGGGATTCTAAGGCATATATAGATAAAAAAGATCTTAAGGCGATCTATCCTTCCTTTCCCCCGGAAAGAAAATGGGGGTTGGGGTAAGCCGTCTATTTCGAAAAAAAATATATACTAGTAAAACAAAGAAAAAAATCTGCATTTTTGGCAAATCCAAGGGGTCATGACGTCCTAACCGTCTAGATCATGCTTGTAGATGGTTTGGGTCGGGTAGAGGGTATCCTATTTACAAAATTCTATAATTTCCTCCGTAGGCGGAAAGATCGTCCGGGTATTGGTATGCGCTACTAAAAAAAGATTTAGAGGCGCATACGAATAATTGCCAGGCGATCTTTCGGCCTGTGATTTCCCCGGCACTCTGAATCCCTCCCGTTCCGGCCTTTGATACCACCCTCCTTCGTTGACATTTGTACCTCCCCACTTCCAGTCGGCACGTACGTACTTCAATAAATATTACCTTCCTTACATTGGAAAAAGCATGCCATGTACATGCTAAAAGGAGAAATTAGGTCTGTGGAATATCGTTGAGAATTAATGTAAAAATATAAGTCATCGACATGTTCAATGTACTTATTTTTGTGAACGGGGAAAAAAGAAAGAAGGAAAGATACAAGCTAGATTTTTTTTACATATATACAGGCCCAAAGTGCCGAAAAAAAGTCAGTATGTAACAACTGTTAAAAAAAAATCCCCCCTCCCGCCCGAATTTCCAGACATAACTCTCGTCTCCATACGTCCCCCCCCCCTCATAAATAACGATACGATGTTTGACGATTGTTGTTTTGTAAAACGAAATTTTTTAATGAATGTTAACAAATAAATGTCCATCAAATGTTTCATCAAACGGATCCGTGTGGAACATCGAAATATGCAAGAACTTCAGTTTTCAATATGCAGAGCATAACCTGTTACATGTTCACAAATTTTTCGATAGATTGGGGTGGGGACGTAAATTTTAACTGCGGAGGGAGTTGCGACTGAATTTCGAAAAAAAAAATGATAATCATAAACAAGATACCATATCAAATACTTGTATATGTATTCCGGTTATCTATTTTCTAATATTGTTCTGGGCAACACAGTGATCATATTCTTTTGGAGCGGAGATAGTATTATTAATAAATTAAGTCCGTCTTGAATTCTTGTAGTGAACCTCGGAAATAAATTTTTTTTTCTCTCTCTCGTACTGAGATACTCGATCAGTTAATATTGACGAAGAACGCTCGTTACTTTCCGTTTAATTCTGAGACGATTCATTTAAAATTTCATTTTATTCGATATACATTACATGATCATTTCTCCCGGTATTGAATTTCAAGAAAGTCAATTTTTTCCTGAAATCAGTGAGCGGAGCTAGCAGACAACTTTCAAGGCCATATCATTTATTTTTTTGTCGACCCATATCATTTATTTTTTTGTCGACCCATATCATTTAATTTTTTTACCTTCATAACTTTATATAATATCAGAAAATAAATTTCATATTATCTGAAACGGCAAAAAAATGTGTCGTCAATTTAATGACATTAATTTTCATTTTTCACCCTCTTCCTGAGTTGCGCCCCCCCCCCCCCAAACCTATTAGCTGATTAGAATATCAATTTGAGATCCCATCTAGACAGCTAGGAAAGGCTTTACTAAGGATTTCATATCCTATAAAATTTCGATCTCTCAACCTCCCTTATTTATTTAATATTTTCCGTGTTCATGCAAGTCTTACCAGGAATGGGGAAGAACCGCCCCCCCCCCTCCTCCTGGATGGATCCGACAATGAATATGTACAGGTCTTTTAAAAACACTGATGTCTAATTTACTTTGAAAATGGTTAAACCGAAAAATAATTATAAATGTACCATATAAACAAAGAGATTCATACATGTACTATATTTTACATTACGTCATCGTGTGAATGTGTAGTGTATACACACATCTGACGTCACGAATTTGTACTTTCAATTTCGGCGGAAGTTGCAGACTAGTTCTGTGTAAAATCGCTAGCTTGTTGATATGGGCTTATAAATCGCTGTTTCATGGATAAACGAGACAATAAATTTTTATGGAACTACCAATACTTTGTAATTTGAGTTTGTCCGAGTAGATGTAAGTGAAAATACCCACGAGTAGAGGACTTCTTTAAACACTATATATTATACATGGCGTGATTATCGAAGAAACTCTTGATTTCATTGATGCTTATATTACAAGATACAATGATTGCCACTGAATGGACACATTAAATTGAAATTATATTGATCATAAGTGTATGTTTGGTTTCTTTCTTTTTCTATCTTTCATTTTATATATCATTTTCAATACATTCAACAAGATTACATGAAGTAGGCCTTTCAACGACCGCTAGGTTTCGACTGAGAGTAACGACAACTCGTACCCTAAGTGTCAGAAATCGGGACATTTCGAGCTTCGTCATAAACATAATGGGCAAACATCACTTTAAATCATGAAATTTCTCCTTTATTTATCGTTTGGTTGTTGGACAAAGTTGGTATGATTAAGCACGACACTTTGATTTGTTTCATGTACTTAAAACAATAAATGGACAGAGAAAGATAGCACAAATTTGCACATTCAATTTTTAGACCGAAAAAAATTTTCCTTGTGGTAAAACATTTGAAGGGAGGTAATTCCTTAATAATATCTGTAAAACTCGGGGGCCTTTAAACTAAGAAACGAAATGAAACGAAAAAAAAATATAATTTTCACCGTTAAATCATTTGTTTACGTTCAAAGTAGTGATATTTTCCCTTGTATTCTCCTCCCGTGTGCAGCGGGAACCAGTGCTTCTCTCATACCCGCGTATGTGTTACTGAGTAGGACCATGAAATACAGCTATGTGAGCTACTTCTGTATCACATATCACGTGACAGCTGTATCACATAACACGTGACGCTATTGTTTCGATTGTTTACGCTATTGTGACGTCATGATTTCAGCCCGCAAAACAAACAAGCTAGCGGCGACGTCGCCATAAAACTTCGATTTTAAGATCGTTTTTCAACGTACTCTTGCGTTTTATTTTGAAAAGCCTAATATTCGTAGTTTATTCTTATAGAATAAACCATTTTCGGGGGCGCTGAATTCGAATATCGCAAAATTTTTGCGATTAAATCAACTTGACATTTTTTCAAATTTCGTCCCCTTTCTTTCAGTTTTGTTTTGACCCTTAGATATGAGATAAAAATACTCTTTCATGTTCTTCTATGAAAGTTACATCGTTTCCACCCTCGGGGTCTCAAAATTTTGCAAAACCCTCGGCAAGCCTCGGGTTTTACATGATTTTGAGACCCCTCGGGTGAAACCGATGTATCTTTCATAGAAGACCATGAAAGAGTCTTATAGTAATATAGTATCATGACAAGTTTTAATCTAGTCATAATCTAGTCATAACTGTAACCGATTTCGTTAAAATTTAACGAGGAGCTCTGCAAAATAAATCGGAAAATTATGGCAAAAGGTGTGCAAACAAAAAATAAACATTAAAAATAAAATTGACAGATATACATACTTCACGTTACATATCTAGATAAATGTCATTGACATAATATTTAAAAAAAAAAAAATACATGAAATGTGTCGATAAGTTTGCATAACGAAGACAGCATCAAGTTATCGGAAACTAGCGAGACAAAATAAAAATTATAAATTATAAATTAAAAACAAAAAAAAAAATAAATAAATAAATAAAAACTGTTGGTCGTACAAACTTACACTGTTAGTTGCAAGACTTCGATATTTATCCCCTATATGAATTTTAATCAGAACATTTGCCGACGAAGTAGAAAAAAACTTCATTTTTGAGTTGGCAAAGCCAACTCTCATTGCTATCGCTTTCAACTTTGCACTTGATAACCCTGCACGGACCAAACAACGCACAATGTTACTGGCGCAGTAAATTAAGAAATAGGACCACTACGATTTGACAAAAGAATATATTAGACATCAGACGTTTAAGTTCAAGTTGTAAATAATTGGTTAAATGCATTATGAGAATGCAAAAAACAAAATGCTATCAGGAACGATGCTATAGGAATAGCGATCACTTGTTGATGTCAGTGCATTAAATATGGCGCATCTTTTTCTTTGTACTTCCCTCCTCTGTATAAGGAGCACCCCATTTTTAGCTCTACTGGTCTCAGACCAGTCGAGCTTATGCGATCACCCTTCGTCCGGCCGTCTGTCCGTCTGTCTGTAAACAATTCTTGTCCGGACAACTCCTCTGAAACTGTTAGAGATAGAAAGTTGATTCTTTTTGCATTTTACTTGGTCCATGGTCTAGTTGTGCACCTGACATTTAGTTTCAGTCCCTGACCCCAGGGTCTTAGAAATGGGTGTGGTCATTAAATTCTATGTAATCTTGTCCGGACAACTATTCTGACACTATAAATGATAGAGACATAATTCTTTTTGCAATATGATGGGTCTGCGGTCTTGTTGTGCACCTGATATTTTGTTTGAGTCCCTGACCCCCAGGGTCTTAGAAATGGGTGTGGTCATTTTCTCCTATATATATAACTCTATCTAATCTTGTGCTCGCAACTCCTCTGACACTATAAATGATGGAGACTTAATTCTTTTTGCAATATAATGGGTCTGTTGTCTAATTGTGCACCTGATATTTTGTTTGAGCCCCTGACCCCCAGTGTCTTATTAATAGGTGTGGTCATTTTCTCCTATATATTTCTATATAATATAATCTTGTGCTAGCAACTCCTCTGACGCTATAAATGATGGATACTTATTTCTTTTTGCAATTTGATGGGTCTGTGATCTAGTTGTTCACCTGATATTTTGTTTGAGCCCCTGACACCCAGGGTCTTAGAAATGGGTGTGGTCATTTTCTCCTATATAACGCTATGTAAACTTGTGCTCTCAACTCCTCTGACACTATAAATCATATAGACTTAATTCTTTATACAATTTGATTGGTCTGTGGTCTTGTTGTGCACCTGATATTTTGTTTGAGCCCCTGACCCCCAGGGTCTTAGAAATGGATGTGGTCATTTTCTCCTATATAACTATGTAATCTTGTGCTCGCAACCTTTCTTACACTATAAATGATGAAGACTTAATTCTTTTTGCAATATGATGGGTATGTGGTCTAGTTGTGCACCTGATATTTTGTTTGAGCCCCTGACCCCATGGGTCTTAGAAATGGGTATGGTTATTTTCTCCTATATAACTCTATGTAATCTTGTGCTCTAAATTCCTCTTACACTATAAATGATTGAGACTTAATTCTTTTTGCAATGTGATGGGTATGTGGTCTGGTTGTGCACTTGATATTTTGTTTGAGCCACTGACCCCATGGGTCTTATAAATGGGTGTGGTCATTTTCTCCTCTATAACTCTATGTAATATTGTGCTCGCAACTCCTCTGACACTATAAATGATGGAGACTAAATTCTTATTGCAATATGATGGGTCTGTGGTCTTGTTGTGCACCTGATATTTTGTTTTAGCCCTATACCCCCAGGGTCTTTGAAAATGGATATGGTAATTATTTCCTATATAGTTGTGCTCTCTACTCGTTTAAAGCTATTCATGATGGGGAGTTAACTCTTTATCCAATATTATGGTCTGTAGTCTTGATGTGTCATTGATACTTCATTTGAGCTAGCAGTCCTTGGCCCCTAGGATCTTTGAAAATGGGTGTGGCATTCTTTTTTGAAATACTTTTTCTCGGATATTATGAATCATATGAGTGCTATTATAGTTGCAGTCTAATGGATATGTTGTTTTATCATGCTACAGCACCTGCTCCCTATGGTCTTGGTTTAAAAAAAAGAAAGGAAATTGAACTTGAACTTGAACTTGAAGAAAAAAACAACAACCAGGAGAGCTACAGTCTCGTCAGAGACTTCTGGTTAGATAGATAGGTAAAAGTATTGTATTTAAGATAAAAAAGACCTTAGATATTAAAGTTTGTGTATGTGTAGAAGACTTAAGACAAGTAAATCAATCAATCAATAATATTTATTTAAAGTCAGAGTTGATTTATAACAATCAACATTAGCTCTGATGAGCTATTTACCGACTAGGAAAAAAGGTTTTTCAGTTTGATACTTAATAAACCTAAGATGTTGGTTTTAAGTTGGTCAAGAAGTTTCAAAAGCAAATATCTCCTAAAGTAAAAGTGATAGGACTTTATACTTCATACATACACCCATAACAATTGCAACAATTTGACATGATCATATTGACCTTGAACTTGACCTCAAAAGCAGTTATTTGGTTAAGAAGTTCTATCAGTTTATATATTTGTATATTTCCAGACTTTTTTTTAGATTTGAGACAACTCTTGAATTGTGAGAATCACTCATTCAAGCATTTGAGGCATAGATTTGGAGTTTGATTTGTGCCAGTTTTATACTTGTCTTCTGTATGTTCTTCTCAATGTTACTTTTTGCCAACTCGCAGGACTTTCAGTCCTTTGATTTTTCTGATTTGTGAGCTGCGTGGACAGTAGATGCTGACGTTATATATTTGCGGACGGCAAATACTGATTTTACGGTGCAAACATCCGATAATGTGCTATAGTATTTGCAGCAGTTCTTAACAAAATGAAATTATTTTATAATTGAATTTCAACCCCTTGCTAATTAAAGATGTAGGGTGTACCCCCCCCCCCCCTGTCTATCCCCTGCGACATATGGAGGTTTACATTCTCATTCGTACAAATTCAAATTTTCAGACGAATCTAATGCATACATTCGCAGTTACAGCCGTTTGAAAACATCATTTTGAATTTGGGGTGCGCAGCTCTAATTCATTCCACTGGCGCCACCTACAAGTTATTGCATTTTTACAAGAATTCGGCAATATTATGGTCGTTGCTGCATATTGTCAAATAAAACTTTTTATGGCTCTTTTTTTCCTCAATCTAGACCCTTGGTAATAAAATTCACATAAATTTATTTTTTTTTCAGGGAGACTGTATCTTTAAAAAAACAAAACAAATTAAAAACGCAAAAAAAAAAAAAAAAATTTGAAAGATTTTTTTTTTTTACTTCTTTTCATACTAAACTGAAAAGACTGGATTAGCTATATCTGGGGGTCGGTTAGTTCTTTGGTTATTTTCACCTGTTTGATTATTTTTCAGAGACTTCCGCGTTTTAACAGTCATGAGAAATAAACTTGCTGTACCGACACTGTTAAGTGTTGACACTTAAAATACTGACAGACGTACATGTAATTTAATTTAACAGAATAGGAGAAATATCTGGTGGAAGAGGAGGGGATAGAAATATGTAGAAAAATATATCTAGCTGTCTTGTAATACAAACATCCCCAAAAAATGCACCGAAATTTTTTTTAATGTGAATGGTTATTTGTAAACGAATTGACATAAAAGTATATGTACATTTGTAACGGCTTTCCTGATAATAGAATAATTCTACAAATAATCTAGCTGTAATAGATAAATGAAGGATGTATGAGCACAAAACGCGTAAGGAAAAGGAAGAAATATGAATGAATGAAACATCAAACCCAGTGGTGGATTTAGAGGGGGGGGGGCACGGGAGCTCAGTGACGGTCCGGGCCCCCCTTTTTCACCCAAAGTTATTGATTCAGAATACTCCTTTAATGTTTAATCTCTTTACTTTTGAGAAAATTTTCACATGCTCAGAATTTTTCATTAGATGTCTATTTTTTTTCGTCTTCACTTTGTCTCAACTTTCTTTCTTCGTGTTTGAACGAATCAATATGTCATAAATCATAATTATACAAAATTTTAAACTAAACCACCACTGAGCTTGTCCTTACTTCTAAAAAGCTCTGTTCGGTTGACATAACTGTTTTCTCCGTTAATTTTTAATGTTACGTATTGAGGGCGAATGAACATCAATGACCTACATGTATTATTTAAATTCTACGAAGCGTTTGGTCGGCGTAACTTTTTTCCGTTACGCACCTCGAGTTGAGGCCAGGGAACTTCGTTTGCCGTATCAAAGTATGTTGAGGAGAATCCCAATCCTATTCATGGTATTCCTGGGCTTAAAATGAAACTGACAGAAAATGTACCGGACCTTTCAAATTATTTACGGTACGCATGTATGTTAAACTCATGGATACCATTCTCGAACGTAGACATGTTAATAATCCGGTTACTTTTCCTCCTTGTCTACGTTTTGAATTTCCAGTTAAATAATTTCTTTGCCAAAGAAAAAAAAATTTCGTTCATTTCTTTTCTTCTGCGTTTCACAATTTAAAGGAGCCTGTTAAACTCGGTAAATCATTTGTCAAATAATACAGTTTGAATTGTTTCCCTTCTTCAGTAGATTTTATTTAGAATTTGGTATTTAAAATTAATTAATTTTCGAAAGTTCGCACGTCTTTATCAATTCAAATTTCTTTAATGCTCTCCAGACACAGATACAAATGTCGTGAAACACTTTTAAAGGAATATTCTTGGATTTGAAAATTTAGTTGAAAGGCCTACATGAATTTTTTGTTTTAAATTAACATTTAAAGACTTTCAGGGTAGACCATCATTAATTTACGAACATAAAGTATTTTAAAATATTAAACACAGTTGGGATTTACAGTGTAATAAACTATAAATCCCTGTACACAGAGACAATTTAATGAAATAAAACGTGTAGGCTAATTCATGCAATAAATTGTGTTTTTTGAATCTAATGAAGCGGTGCGCGGTCTTATCTGGTTAGAGAACGTGTTCCGGATATACTTTATGCGCAGCTCGAAAAAATAAAGTTCGCGGTAATTTTAAAAGTACAACAAAAGCCCGCTTCTAATGTGAACAGATCATGCGTCACCGATTAGAAAAATCACGTGAGATAAGAAACCATTTTTTTTCCATTCCCACACAATTATTTTTTTTTTCTAATTTAAAAGAAAATTGGTCTAAAGTACATATAATTTTTCAATCCACCCGCAGAGTATAAATAGAGGGAGTTTAATTCAAAATTTATCATTGACCAAAAAATTCTGAATTGTCAAACTGACATTAAGGATGGCAGAAGCTTTCTTCCAATTACAGTAAGTTTTTCTTTTTGTAATTATGTATAGACATTATTTTAAATCGTTTACAGAATGACTTGGATATTTTGCTGTTATTCTGAAGTAAATACTGTTTAAACTAAAATACTATTTTAACAAACAAACGTAGATAACAGTATACCACTTATCTTTCCAGGGATAACAAGACACTGCCTAACGCTACTTTTTCGCCTTCAAGAAGTTTTAAAGATTTTGAGGAAGATTGGATAGAGATGGGGCACGAATTCTCGGTGGTGTTTGATTCAGGGTAGGTTCGTCTTATTCACGCAAAGTATCAATTTGTTTTTCGAGATAATATAACAAAAAGAGTGATTATAGAATTTATGTCAGTTAACAAGTTGACTTTGTTTTCTCAAATCACACACTTACTAGAATATATATAAATACGGTATTTTTAATACATTGCTTAAATATTCTAATTTATTAGAAACTCTCCGAAAGACCCCAACAAGGTTGTGGACGATAAATCTATGTCTCCGTCTGCTGAGGAGTTTACAAGAAAGAGGAAGTTACGCGAGACAGAGGATTCCCTTATTCTTTCTAGAAGGTAAACATTTTTCTTTTCTGTTTTTTTTTTTAATATAAAAAGATTGTAAGAATATTGTTCCCATTTCAACCTCTTATTTTTTCTTATAATTTAGAAAAAAAAATATTTTGATTGCATTTCATTCTTTCACGGAAATTGACGAAACAAAACAATGATAGCGATGAGAGGACAAATCTTAAAACAATGGTACGACGGATCCTAACATTCTTATTCAGTAACCAACTGGCAAGAGAAATAAATTGGGTAGAAAAAGGTGGAAAATTGGGCTTTTCGAAGCTGAAATAAAAGGACTGTTCGCCTGTCTCTTTAACGCATTTGAAAATTTCTATTACAAAATTTCTTGAAATTTCTAAAACGTGGGTCCTGTAGCATCATATCCCACCCATTCTGCTACGTCTTTTGGTACATTTTCGGACATTATAATTTTCATACTTTTTGGTCATTTTACATTGTTTAGACTGAGGATGACTGACGAGGGTTTAGTATCCAAAACGTGCATGTCTGGTCCATGCTGTAAATTAATCAGGTCTTTCATTGTTTGGATTTAGGATCACTGACGAGGGTTAAATACCGATACGAACATCTCTGGTCCACGCTGTTAATTTATCTGCTTTTAAATGATGCTACTGAATTTAGCTCACTTGTTGAGTGCACTGCTGGTGGACCAGGAGTCCCCGAGGGCACATGTAGCCCAGTTCGAGCAATTTCGGTTGGTCGTTTCTTCAAACGCATTCGAAAATTTCTGTTTACAAAAATGTCACAAATTCTGAAACCTGGGTCCTGTAGCATCATATCCCAGCCATCTTGCTACGTCTTTCGGTATATTTTGGACATACGTATCAAACATTTTGCTTGATTTGATTGTTTGGATTGATGATCACTGACGAGGGTTAAATATCCGAAACGTGCATGTCTGGTCCTCGCTGTTAATTACTCTGCTTTTAAATGATGCTAATGAATTTGAAGACGTTTAATATTCATGTAGATCATTATCCTCTAAAACATAAAATTCATCACGAGAGAGATGATTTTCCTATATGACTATATTTAAGGTGAACGAGTAAGATGGTCAAAGGAGGAAATGGATGAAATACAATTATACTTCGGTCGATACTTTAATGGACAATAAAAAGTCTCGTCCATCCCGTGAAGATTGTGTCAATACGGTGAAAAACAGTACACATGTGAAGAATAGGAAATTGGACACTCATAAAGAGAAAGTGTGATACAAGAACCACAGACAGTGCACGTATTTAATATATTTTCATTTTCGTGCATGAACATCGACGGCGGGTGCGGCTAGCCAACAGGGGATGCTTACTCCTTCTGGGTACCTGGTCCCACCTCTAGCTTTCTAGGGGTCCGTCGATGCTCAATTTGGTGCTCTATTGTGAGTGCTGTTGAGATTATCGTCAGGATCTTCTTTAACTCATGATAAGGGCGGAAATGAAGACAAGAAACTAGTTCATCCTTACTATTTCATAGGAATTAAGATGGCATTGACAACTGTTGAAATGATTGAGACTTAGACTATATTTGGCATGAATATCTAATTTTTTTTTTTATCTCACCTGACCTAACGGCTCAAGTGAGCTTTTGTCATAGAGTGGCTTCCATCGGTCTATCATGAAACTTTTCGTATTTTTAGCTCACCTTATGAAGTGAGAGGGAGCGTATGCCATCACCCTTTTGTTGGCATTGGCTTCCAAACTACTGTATATGTACTATTTCCTAGACTAACACAGTGAAAGCATTGCTTTGAGGCCTATTAGTATGATTATACTGTATATAAATCTAACTTGATATAATTTATGCTTTAATAAAGATTTCGTACAAGTTTTTATTGTTTAGACCCTAAGAATCAAAGATTTTGGGTCATATGTGTCTGGTGTGTCTGTATGTCTGTCCTTCCTTTTCGTCAAGGGCAAAAACTTTAACATTGAACATAACGTTTGAATGTTGAGTGATAAGGCTTTGATATTTCAAATGTGTATTCCAGACCACATGAAACTGCTGTTGGAGAAAACCAATTGTAGCGACTTATTTAAAAGGAAGCATAGCAATAAAAACCAACAGTTGATTCTTGCCCTCAATGAAAACCGTAAGGAATCATATCGTCGTTGCATTTATACATAGGAGACATGGAAACAATACGTAAGCGTTCATATTCTTAAACTTCTTGAAGAAAATCACAACCGATTTTAATGCACCAGACACATGTAGTTCAATACCGATGTGATTTATTGGCACAGCCAGATGCATTTCACTGATTGTCCCTTATGTGTAGTCATTTGTGAGTAATGTTTCTATGTGATTTGGCGCTCCTTGTACCATTTGCGTGTCTGCTTTTTGCATTTGGGATTTTTTCTATTGGTGCTGCAATCCCCTTTTCCTTTCAGTAGTGCTTTCTGGCTTAATAAGAAGCTATAGGATCTCTGACCAGACATGGTTGTAGTACGATCAACTAAATGACAAATATGGATAATGACCATATCCCTGTATACAGCACAAAATCGATAATTCAAAAATCAGAAACCGAAGGCATACAAAATCAGGACAAAACAGGAACCAAAGCAAACAAACAAAAACCTCATCCATATGAAAAGAAGCGAACTCCCGATAGGGGAGTGAGACCAGGTGCCCAGGAAGAGTAAGCATCTCCTGCTTGCATGCAACACCCGTCGCTTCAATTCGGTAGAACTGTCACATCCGGTTACTTCCATTTTGGAAGATATAGAGTACTTTGGACGGCCATCTGTCACGCAAGTAGCAAATGGTGTGGTTATCCTGGATTACGTGCGCACAACCCTCTCACTTCTCCAATTACCCAGAGGTCTCGAAGAACGTACAATTGTGGTGTACAATCTTTGGTTGGATGGTTCAAATGGTCTATGACAGAATATCATCCACCATTCTTGAGAGTGGAACATCATAGTGTATGACGAGTTCCCCATATCGACCGTAGAACTTCCTCAGTGACGATGTTAGTCGGTCACAAACATATCCCTGACTGAGAAGCTTATCTGAAAGACGCCTAGCTCTCAGAACAAAATCCGTATATTTGGTACTTGCTCTGGCATAGCGTATCAACTGAGATATGAACACGCCATAAGCAGGCGATGAAGGGATGTTGCTACTCAGAAAAGGAAAGTTTGTAATGCTGAAATTGAAGTCGTCACGTTTGTCATAGATTGAGGTGTTCATGTGACCATCAGTGTCGTAGGACAACATTATGTCCAAATAGGATGCTGAACTATTTGTCTCTGTGGTTTCTTTGACTTCAAGCTCCGAAGGATAGATACTGCTAAGGTAATCCGCGAATTTTGGATTATTGATGGACAACACATCGTCTATGTATCTGTAAGTGAAGTTAAAGTCAGAAGCTAAGTATCTTTTCCCTTCAGAGACCAGAGATTGAATGAATTCAGCTTCGCACGAGTAAAGGAAAATGTCGGCAAGGAGTGGGGCACAATTGGTCCCCATTGGAATTCCGACAATTTGCTGGAAGACCTTTCCTCCAAACACCACAAAAATGTTGTCGATCAGAAAGTTTAACATCTGAATAATGTCTGTTTCAGTGTACTTATTTTCAGAATCGGACTTTTCTTTTACAAAGTAGGTTTTGTCATAGTTAACAACAATAAATTTGTATTTGCGATTACCGTTCTTACTTGTAAACGCATTACGTATAATTTTTGCGAGTCTTTCTTTCAATTTAGAATGTGGAATTGTAGTGTAAAGTGTCGAAAAATCAAAGGCTTTGATCGAATGGACTCTACTAAAATGAGAGGATTTCAGATGTTCTAAAAGTTCCTTCGAATTCTTTAAAATCCACATCTGGTTGATACCACTGCGAGAATACACTGTCGAACAATATTTTTGAAGCCCAGATTTGATTTCAGATAATACGTTGGTGAGTAAGATCGATACAGATTTGGTAGAACATTTTGAGGAACCAGCGATGAAACGTTGTTTGTACGGATTCTTATGCATTTTAGGTATGCAGTACAAGTATGGTAAATCTAAATCTAAATTGGTAGTGTCGAAGCCAAAGGAAGCAAGAGCTGATTTGTGGTTATCTATTATTTCAGAGGCAGAAAGGTTTGTTGGGGTGTAAGTGGGATTTCCAGGTGTCGAATTTAAACCCAACTCTTTAACTAGACTGTCGAAATAGTACGTTTTGCAAGTAAATGTGTAATTATTTGAGGCTTTGTCCGCTGGTGTGATGACATAATGTTCTTGGAGGTAGGTTAGCTCTGTGATAACATTAGGGTCTTTAAATATAGACACGAATCTGGTGTTCACAGTTGATTTTAATCGGTTAATTCTAGATAAAAGTAACCCACTGATTGATTTTATCCATTCGGAAAGGGTGTCGAGCTGTACATCCTCTTTCTTTGCCCAACGTCTTGCCCAACGTCTAAATAACCGAAACCAAAACACGGAGAAAACAAGTTCGGCAAGAGACGATGTAACAAGTTTTAATATATTAAATTGACAATTTTAATTTACAATCTACACTTTTTTATTCTGTGTTCATATGAGATAAAAGGATATTTTGACGACAATCTTAACAGCACTCATAATGGAGAACCAAATAGAGCATAGCAAGCTGGAGGTGGGACCAGGTGTCCTGTCATATAAAACAGGGATGAGGTATTTTACGATTCATGAACTTCTTTAAGTCAAATCTTAATACATTATTTTTCCTTTGGCTTTACATACGCGTCTACAGATGAAACAACAAACTCCAACAGAGCCAGTCGTATTTTACTTGGTCCATGCACAGATCAAATCCTTGTTGTACGTCTATGTGGAGATGCTCAGCGTCTTGATAATACATGCAATCAAGAAAGAGACAAGTGCAATGTTGAAAATAAAACATCATAACTCATACACCGTCTGCTTCTGACGTGGCAGATGGCCGTCCTAAGTCGGCACCGTTTACCCATTGGTCTCGTTGGTTTATGTGTAGTTTTTTGTGTTTTATGTTTTTCTGTGATTTGACGTTCCTTGTACTACTGCGTCGATAATATTAGAGTCGTTCCTGCCTTTTTATCAAATATAACTTTTTATGTCTTTCTTCTTTCATCTATCTAAACCCTTTGGAATACATTTTACGTTTTCAATAAAAATTTATTTTCAGGGACACTGTATCTTTAATATAATACATTATTTTTCCTTTGGCTTTACATACGCTTCTACAGATGAAACAACAAACTCCAACAGAGCCAGTCGTATTTTACTTGGTCCATGCACAGATCAAATCCTTGTTGTACGTCTATGTGGAGATGCTCAGCGTCTTTAACTCATTGATAATACATGGAATCAAGAAAGAGATAAGTGCAAAGTTGAAAATAAAACATCCTAACTCATAATCGCGATTATACTATATTTATTAAGAAATGCGTCAGAATACAGGCTCTTTTTATAGCTAGAATCACAACGTTAATCCTGACGACAATTTCAACAGCACTCACTATAGGGCGCCAAGTTAAGCAGACAAACTAACAACATCAAAACGGATTGTAAGATTCCGTTTCCTCCGCAAATTGATAATGGTCATGCTATGCTTAATTTTTTAGATTTTTGTTTTAACCCGGGATCCAAGGGTCTGTCACAACCCAGATACATGGGCAAATACCAAGTATATAGTGTTATACATAGGAAAAACCTTGTTTGGGCCATAATACTCATCTTATTTTTTGTTGATTTCAATTAAATAATAAAGTTCAATCTTAATATTGTTTAATGCTTTATTTTTCATTAGGTTTCACATACGCCTTTGCTTCGAAAACAACAAACGCCAACATAGCCAGTCGTTTCTTACTCGGTTCCTGTACAAAACAAATTCTCGTTCTTCTACGTAAATGTAGAAGGATGGCTTAAGAACTCGTGTTTCAGTCACAAATATTGTTTGTGATATGTTTGTGACCGACTAACATCGTCACTGAGGACGTTCTACAGTCGATATGGGGAACTCGTCATACACTATGATGTCTCACTATCCAGAATGGTGGATGATATTCTGTCATAGACCATTTGAACCATCCAACCAAAGATTGTACTCTATATCTTCCAAAATGGAAGTAACCGGATGCGACAGTTCTACCGAATTGAAGCGACGGGTGTTGCATACAAGCAGGAGATGCTTACTCTTCCTGGGCACCTGGTCTCACTCTCATATCGGGAGTTCGCTTCTTTTCAAATGGTGGAGGTTTTTGTTTTTGTTTGTTTTGGTTCCTGTTTTATCCTGATTTTGTATGCCTTCGGTTTCTGATTTTCTGAATTATCGATTTTGTACTGTAGACAGGGATATGGTCATTATCCATATTTGTCATTGTAAACATACTCATACTCAGCGTTTTTATAATAGAGGTCATACAGATGGAAATTTTGGACAAACTGATCTACATTCTTTGAGCTAGACATGATCTGGATAAAGTTTACCTTAGTGTGACTTTAAAGTTGCACAATCTGCATTTTCCATAATGATTAAAGAAGATCCTGACGACAATCTGAATAGCATTCACAAGGAAGTACCGCATTGAGCATCGAAGGACACCTAGCACGCTAGAGGTGGGAAACGTGTCAGGGAGGAGTAGGCATGAACATGAATTTAACAAAAATATTGTTAATATACTCAAAATTTTAATAATACTGGTCACACAGAAGGAAATATTGGACAAAAGGTTCTCAAATCTTTAAATCAGTCGCATTCGTGATAAAGTTTTCTTTAGTTTAAGGAGTAACGAGTGGCTGCTAAGCGAGCTTACTCGCACAGTCAATAACTTCGTTTCAATCCGTGTTTAACTGTTTTCCCGTTGAAGTCAGAGTCAAATTTTGCAAATTATCGGAACTCTTTGAGAAAGAGATACATAAAAATGTTGCGGTTTGACTCGCACCAAAACGTTTTCGCACCGGAAATATTCGCATTTGACAACCCTTTACTAGTTCAACGCGGGAAATCTTCGCACAACTTTTTAAAACATTGAGGATAAGATCCAAATGACTTGATCGCTAAATAATGGGAATGTTCACTCAAAATTGTACGGTTAAACGAAAAGACTAGGGCATCTATTTCTTGATATAGCATAGTTTTATCAGGTCTGGTGCTCTGGATCAGTGGAAATCGTCAGGACTTATTCTTTTTCCCGATTATTTGGAAAAAAATCTAATTACGTTCATTTAGAAAGTCTAAATAATTCTTAAAAGGATCAGGTTTTTATTCGGAAATGAGAAGGAAATGACATGTCGTGTGTTTGCCTTTACTTCACAGGAATATATTTTACAGGAAAGATAACTCTAGCAACTTTTGTATTTGAAACTTTGAAGCTGATCAGATTTGCCGAGCTGTAACATAAAAGTATTGATGGATACCTCAGTGTTTCATGCTTTTTTTCTACTTTTTATGTCCCAGTACATGAATATTACATATGTTGCATCCCCTAAATTTTCTGCAACAGTAATTTTTTTTAGATTTCTATTAGGTGAACAAATTTTGTGCATTGTCTCATGAGATTGTTATCATCTTCAATATCAGTTTCTGATAGGAAAGGTGTATCAAAATTAATGTCATATGCTTCAATATCACTCATATTTTTAATAAATAATAACAAATAACTGAAAAAAAATATTTTTTTTCTGTCATTTATACCAGCAGACACTCGTTACCCCTTAAAGTTGCACAATCGGATTTTTTCCAAAAATATAAATTCTCTAGTACTTTTGTACTTATATTTGTACATCTGAATCAAAAGGTTCTTTTCCGCTACAGAATACAAGTGCGGTAAAAAAGGTTTCATCAGCACTCACAGTAGAGTACCGAATTGAACATCAACTGACCCCTAGTAAGCTTAAGGTGTGATCAAGTGCTTAGGAGGAGTAAGCATCCCATGTTTGACTAACCGCAACCGCCGTCGATGTCAGCGCACAAAACTGAAAAAAATATCTACAAAGCATGCACAGACTGAGGTTATGTCTACATAGAAATCATGGACATGTAGTGATCGAAGTGTTGCCTTGTTCTTTCTCGTAGATAACATTAATGCAAAATAAGATGAGAATCTGTAGAAACAGGTTGTAGGGATCCGTATGGGTTATCATTGTGCGCCTCTTTTTAAACATTCATGAAAAAAGTATCCAAAATTGATGGGTTTTTTATCCACAAGGATTTACTCTAAACAAGGAAAACGTCACAGACACAGAAACACAATTTTTGGACATAAATAATGACAAGAGAGATTATTGTATATTTCGAGTACTTAACCCTCGTCAGTGATCATCAATCTAAACAATGAAATATAGTCAAAGAGTGTGAAAATGATCATATCCAAATATGTACAGAAACACGTGGCAGGATGGGTGGGTTATGATGCTACAGGGCCCACTGTATCTTCAATCCTTTATCTGTGATCTTGGAAAACTGCCGATGTTTTTGTGCGAAATTTTTAATTTCATTAAAGATAATTAATAATGAGTTTTCAATGACCAATAAGAATAAGACAAGTTCTTCCAGCATAAGACATTACAGTACTGCAACACTTTTTTTTTTTTTTTTGCAGCGTGGAGCGGTTAAAATCGTTCCCTGTGAACTGATGTTTATCAAGTGTATTAATTACTTCTATCCAGCTCTGTCTCCTGAAAGAAGCTTTGTTTTGGCCCTTTATCAATGTGTCATCATATATATATTTCTGCTATTTCGGAAAATATTGCCATCTCATCGAAAAACATAGAAATTCAAGGAGGTTAACATCTTAGCATCATCCCTCCGATGCTATTTTGTACAGTACATAGATTTTATTTGGATATGCAACTGAATCGACTCTGCAGGAGTTTTGCATCCTCGGTACTCCAGGCTATTTGCGCTTTGACTGAATACCCTGGGTCATATCGTACTATCACGGGGATTTTAAATAAAATAGCTCTTCTTCGTGAAGTAAAAAAAAAAAGAAGACGGTAATGGATGCGCGCAGACCAGTGAGGACAGTATATGAATCGCACACAAGAGGGATTTTTTTGTGGGTTACCTGAATATTTGTATCGAAAATATCTAATTAACAATTCGATTATTGTCTCAGGGCATCAAAAAGTATCTTACCTAGTCACACATGCACTATTTATCATCGCTGTCCAAAAGATGTTTGTAAACAATTATGCGATTGGATATAAAAAGTTTGTGAGGGAGCCTATCAGCAACATTTGCATATAAATGGAAATCCCCGAAATAGTTCGATATAACCCAGGCTATTCAGCCAAAGCGCAAATAGCCTGGGGTACCGAGGATGAGAGTTTTGGAGCCGCGCCAAAAGTAAAGTAAGTGCATAAATTTAAATTCTAAAAATATCGCAAGAGGGCGCTAGTGAAATTAATTTGGACTGATGAGAATTTTATATTCGAAACACGTGTCTGGTACATGACAATAAGTTTGAAAGTTTCTTCAAGAAGGTATAGAGTTGGAACCCTTCCGCAGTATTACAGTCTATACTATCCATCATCCTACATCCATCTCTTACCCACTCTATCCAATCCACCTCATTCCAATCCAATTCTATCCCATCCTTTCCTACATCCTATCCTTCATCAAATTCATATCCTATTACCTTTATCTACGTCTGATCACCTTTACCAAGATTATAATTAAGACTAAATGATTCAACAAGGATTCATGCATTAGTAGTACATTAATTTAATGAATAATTATTTCGATGATAAAGTTTGGCTGCGGAAGTAATAACAAAAAAAGTAGGTTAGAATCCGGCCTTTAATTTGCCCCATTATATGTCACGTCATGCCATAAAGGTAACTAAGGGTTTATATATAAGCGATCTGAAATGAGATGATCCGAAATAACAGGAGCTATTCTGATATTGTATTTTCTTTGACTTTCATTCATTTTTGTAATGAAACGTGAAGCAAAATACATCGAACCTATAAATGTAATCCAGACATAAATATATATAAGCTATCTATGCGCCCTTTAAAAGCCTCAAATTAAATGTTGATATTACGAGGTACAAGAGGGTGTAAGACCGCGATCTCGTTAAAGCGAAGGTATTTTAATTTCTGTTTTAGTTTATCTTCATCCCTGCAAGGGCTTTCAAAATGATTTCGATGTGGGATATCTGATTGTATTATTTGATAGAGTGGGACCGTCTTATAAGAGCATTTGTGCAATGTACTTGTTGCAAATTTATTGCTTAAAAAGACCAGGAAAATTTAACGATTTGAAATGTTACGATAATACTTCTGATGATTTTATATAGCAAAATATGTCAATACAAGCTTAAAAGAAAACCTATATTGCTTCCTGTTATTACTAATATGCAGGATAATCTCCAAGCAGAAGGAAGGGATCGATTTGACCGGCGTCTGTCTGTCACACTTTCATTTAGTCACACTTTTATGTAGTCACAATTTCATATAATAGTATCCTTATGTGTTGCTATGTTTCCCAGACGTAACATGCATTCCTTGGAATAATGCGACTGTTTTGAACTTTGATGAACAGAGGAAGAACTGTTTTTGAAAGACATGTAAATAGCTGCTGACAAATTTATATTGTCAATCAAGTTTATGATTATATCGAGATATCAAAGCCAAATATGGTGATGTATCCGGAAAAAAATAAGAAATCTTTAACAGTAATAATTTTCTGCAATTAGAAATAGTAAAAGTTACAAAACGCTCATTCTCATAAACAAAGTTGAAAAAGAAGGTACTTGTTGCTTCTATGTGTGTGTTATAGAAGAGAGATATTAGAAATACAATACCCAATAAAAAATTACGACACAAACCACAATCACTTGGTTCATTACTATCATCATCAGGACCACAATTCCTGTATCCATTACACCACAAGTCGAAAGCCACAGTCACTTGGTTCATCACTATTATCATCAGGTCCATAGTTCCCGTTTCCATTACACAATAAGTCGAAAGCCACAGGAACTTGGATCATCACTATTATCATCAGGTCCACAATTCCTGTATCCATTACACCACAAGTCGAAAGCCACAGTCACTTGGTTCATCACTATTATCATCAGGTCCACAATTCCCGTTTCCATAACACAATAAGTCGAAAGCCACAAACATTTGGTTCATCACTATTATCATCAGGTCCACAATTCCCGTTTCCATAACACAATAAGTCGAAAGCCACAATCACTTGGTTCATCACTATTATCATCAGGTCCACAATTCCCGTTTCCATTACACAATAAGTCGAAAGCCACAGAGTAGTATACCATGCCAAATAGCCCCTATAATTAATGGACTAATTACTGATAATTGGCTATAGGTCACTACACATGACCGAGTTTGAAGACAGGTCAAATGTACTAAGGTAAATTCATACGTAATAGATCACATGACTGACCGCTTTCTGGTTGACGTGAGATGTGCACGTGAGGGCATGTTGCATAACCGAAACAAAAGAAATCCATTAATTAATAAATGCATGATACAGAACAGTAAAGGTAGAGGAGGCCCTAACAACATCTAGGGTTTGATACAAACACCTGGTGAAGTTAATGATCCAGTACTATACTCTTCACACTCAGTGATTCTGTATAGATTATCATTTACCATAGAATAAGGTCCATTTGGGAACCTAAGTGTTATAGTAATACAGTCAATTACAACATCAACGATGTAGAATGATCAAAGATATGGAAACACAGGTGACGTGATGTAGGATACGCTTTCGATTTCTACTGTTTTGCTACTTTAACGTGTATCAGAAAAAAAAATAAAAGAAGATGCATGAGTACAGTTTAACATATTTTATTAAATCAAGGACAATGCATGTTACAAGAAATAAATTGAAAAATTACACGACTAAAATACCTCACATTGGTAAAAGAAAGGAAGCACTTTACTATATACATTGTTAATTAAACACCAATGTCTACATGTGGGTCTTATGTTTTCATTCGAAATTTTAGACCGTCTTTTCCTTCTTCTGTTCCCTTTTTTCTTCTTCCCTGTACAATGAAGAGGAAACATTTTTTTTCATACTAAAACAAGTTGTTATGAAATAAAATAAATGAATAATAATAATAAAATTATCATTGAAGTTTGTGAACACAGACTTTATATAAAAGATTATTACTTATTTTTTGTTTTAATTCAATTTTTTTTCTTTTTATTTGTTTTTTTTTTTCAAATAAACTCACCCTATTTCAATTGAGTCAACCAGATATCTGAAAACAGAAAAAAAAATATTTAAAAAGAACCGGTTTTTGATTACCATAGTAGTATTAACTATAAGTTAGAGAAAGTGAAAAATAAAATTTCTTTCTTAAAAAAATTAAATGCATTTATATGTTCATATCTGATTTGATAATATTTGTAAAAGACATGTGTAGAAGAAATATATACATACTCATTTAGCTTTTTGCGCAGGCTTAGCTTTCCCCTGGAACAAGAATAAAAGACAAGAACCTATGAGATATGAATACGAAAGAAGCTGTGAAAACGAAAAAAAAAACAATTTTTTTTCCATATTCAAATATAACTTCTGATATGTTTATACTTACTTTTTGCTGACGACTGGCCTCACTGGGGCCTGTGGTGGATCCATACTAAAAACAAAATAAGAACGTTTGACATTGAAAGTATGAAAAGCAATATATATTAACTTAAGATACATTTACGAGACCGTCTTTGGTAAAAGAAGAATTAACTTACCTTTTAGTCTGTTGTGGAGTTTCAATCATTTCCACCGATTCAAATAGTCTGTTAATTAAAAAAAAAACAAACAAACAAAAACTAATTAATAAATGAAAAGAAAAAAACACAATATTAGGAGAAAGGATATTAAAAAAGTATACAATATTAAGAGAAAATTCAACATCATTTGGCCGTTAAAAAAAAAGAAAAGAAGTTTTTTTTTTTAATTTTTATACAAGAAAAAAAAATCTTACGGTCTTTTTCTCCCTAACGGAGTTGAGCTGAAATGGTTATAGAATAGAATTTATTTCCAAATCAGGGCCCATAAAGGGCTTAACATGTAACATTCATGATTCAGTAGAGACAGTACAGTTACCAACACCAACAACAGTGTATACCATAATTTGCATGAATACTCTTATAGTATAATAAGATTTTATGATACCGTCTTATATTTACATAAGACATGGAACTGATTGTTTTAACAATTTTTATATACTGACAATTTAATTGATGGAATATTGAAATGAAATTTAAAATATATCATAAAATTCAGAAGAAAAGCATAATAAAATATAGTGTTAAAAGATAAAAACTATCTTACCTCACGATGGGTGAGATTTCCCTAGAAAAACAAAATGAATAATTTTAAAGTGAATTAAAAGAGAGTAAGAAATATACCCTCCCCCCCCCTTCCAAAAATAAAACTCGAACAAACAAAACAACCCCCCCCCACTGCGTGAAATTCACGAACTGTTCACATTAGCTAATAGCTATCATCCCCTTTTGAAATTTACATATGAATTATCAAATGAGCAAATGAACTTTCTTGACACCACAATGTTCAAAGGTGCAAGTTCCAATGACACTAAAATTTTAGATGTCAAAACATATATCAAACCAACAAATACATTTCAATATTTGGATCGCAATAGCGCACATTACCCCTCTGTATTCAGAGGCCTAATTAAGGGAGAAACAATTAGGTATTTGCGCAATACTGGCGATAAAGATATTCTTACCGCTATGCTCAATGACTTCAAGTCAAATTTAACCAAAAGGGGCTATGACTCGAATGAAATTGAGAAATCAATTATCAGTGCTGTAGGAAATAGTGACCGTGTGGTTGACCTGAAAAATTCAGGTAAAAAGAAAAACCAAAATATCCCTTTGGTCAACTGCATAAAACCCTTGCATAAAAGACTTCAAAAGAAACTAATGAAATATTGGCACATACTTAAGAGAGATGCAGAATGCAGACAAATATTTAGGGAAAATGCTGTTGTAGCATAATGCAAACACAAAAACTTGAGCGACATGCTCACATCAGCGAAAATTAGGTGAATTATATCATTCATTGGATTAATGCAAAGGACTCCTGACGATGGCGGATTTGCAGTATATATAATATATATACCTAGAAAAAAATTATACTATGTATGAGAAATATTGAATAACCTCGCATCACACCGCCGAAACACTATATTAGTGTCGGGTCCAAGTGAACGGAGGTGCGTGGCAGGTGGGAGCCACTCTTTAAAATCAAAATCGTTGTGCAATTCTATTTGGAGATAGTAATTTTAAAGGATTTAGAATTGATAGATCATGGAGTATAAAGCTTTCGTAAACATGAAAGGTATTTACTATCTTTTTGTTCTATTTTGTTGATAAATAAATGAGAGTCCCAAATTAGACTAAAGCTCTTAAGACTCATTTGCTGAATGAATAAGGTACAAAAGCAACTATTCATTTTTCAATCTTCTTTATTCGGATCTTAACACTCAAAGGAAGGTCTAATAAAGAAGGAATCTGTCTGTTGCTTGCAGCAGTAGCCATCTAGTTCTTATTATTATTAAGGATTCCGACTTCCGTCGGAATCCTTTCTGTTATTCTATTGTCTTTTCTTTATTCTTCTTCTTCTTCTTATTATTATTATTACCTCACCTCAATCCGGACAATTTATTAAAAAGTACGGCGTCTTAGTGTAAAATGATTGGTACCATGTGAAAGTACAAATCGAGATCTCAATTGAATTTTTTTTTTGTTGTCAAAAAATGCACATATGCCCCCGCCAGAGGTCATCAAAAGTCAAATCTTAAAATTGTCATAATTTTTTAAATAACTGTACGATTTGAACGAAATTTGTTTTATATTGTTCTTTGGGAAATTTGCAAATTTTTATACGCTTACATGCTCGATAAAATATTTACGGTTTTCGCGCTATTCAGATTGAAAATGGAACTTTGAATTGGCACAGTGCCAATTTCAACAGTTTTTGAGATTTTGAGTTGAAACTTGGATGGTATGTTATTTATAGGTGGTCATTTAATGTTGACCTACTTTCAAGATCAAATTTTGATTCTCAAGGTCACAAGTTTTTGCCTATAGAACATTGAGCATTTGACCTTCAGAGTTCAAACTTCAATCTGTTTTTAAATGATGCTATTCAATTTGAAGACGTTTACATTTATACCACTTGGTGAGTGTCACTGCTGGTGGACCAGGAGTCCCCGAGGGCACATGTAGCCAAGTTCGATCAATTTCGGTTGATCGTTTCTTCAACGCATTCTAAATTTCTGGTATCAAAATTTCTTGAAATTTCTAAAAAGTGGGTCCTGTAGCATCATTCCCCACCCATCCTACTACGTCTTTCGGTATACTTTTTCGACATAGTGAAGAAAGGAGGGGATCTCCAACAACACCTAGTTGCAGCATCAACAGCAACCTCCCAAAACACCCACTGTAAAACACAAAAATGACACACACAGAAAGAGACGCAGTAGTACAATGAACGTCAAATCACAGAAAAACATAAAACATAAATGACTAAACATAAACCAACGAGACCAATGGGCAAACGGTGCCGACTTAGGACGGCCATCTGCCTCGTCAGTAGCAGACGGTGTGGTTATCCTGGATTACGTTCGCACAACCCTCCCACTATTCCGATTACCCAGAGGTCTCGAAGAACGTACAATTGTGGTGTAAAACAACCTCCTCACTGTCAGATGACCACACACAAACAAGACCGCAAGACGCAGGGGCCCAAGCAAGTAACTTTCATACTTTTTGGCATATTACATTGTTTAGATTTAGGATCACTGATGAGGGTTAAGTACCCGAAACATGCATGTCTGGTCCACGTTGCCAATTTATCTGTTTTTAAATGATGCTATTCAATTTGAAGACGTTTACATTTATACCACTTGGTGAGTGTCACTGCTGGTGGACCAGGAGTCCCCGAGGGCACATGTAGCCAAGTTCGATCAATTTCGGTTGATCGTTTCTTCAACGCATTCTAAATTTCTGGTATCAAAATTTCTTGAAATTTCTAAAAAGTGGGTCCTGTAGCATCATACCCCACCCATCCTACTACGTCTTTCGGTATACTTTTTCGACATAGTAACTTTCATACTTTTTGGCATATTACATTGTTTAGATTTAGGATCACTGATGAGAGTTAAGTACCCGAAACGTGCATGTCTGGTTCACGTTGCCAATTTATCTGTTTTTAAATGATGCTATTCAATTTGAAGACGTTTACATTTATACCACTTGGTGAGTGTCACTGCTGGTGGACCAGGAGTCCCCGAGGGCACATGTAGCCAAGTTCGATCAATTTCGGTTGATCGTTTCTTCAACGCATTCTAAATTTCTGGTATCAAAATTTCTTGAAATTTCTAAAAAGTGGGTCCTGTAGCATCATTCCCCACCCATCCTACTACGTCTTTCGGTATACTTTTTCGACATAGTGAAGAAAGGAGGGGATCTCCAACAACACCTAGTTGCAGCATCAACAGCAACCTCCCAAAACACCCACTGTAAAACACAAAAATGACACACACAGAAAGAGACGCAGTAGTACAATGAACGTCAAATCACAGAAAAACATAAAACATAAATGACTAAACATAAACCAACGAGACCAATGGGCAAACGGTGCCGACTTAGGACGGCCATCTGCCTCGTCAGTAGCAGACGGTGTGGTTATCCTGGATTACGTTCGCACAACCCTCCCACTATTCCGATTACCCAGAGGTCTCGAAGAACGTACAATTGTGGTGTAAAACAACCTCCTCACTGTCAGATGACCACACACAAACAAGACCGCAAGACGCAGGGGCCCAAGCAAGTAACTTTCATACTTTTTGGCATATTACATTGTTTAGATTTAGGATCACTGATGAGGGTTAAGTACCCGAAACGTGCATGTCTGGTCCACGTTGCCAATTTATCTGTTTTTAAATGATGCTATTCAATTTGAAGACGTTTACATACATACTATCATTAAGCCAAGCTTTTTCACCTTGTGTCTCTTTTCCGTCTCGTGCTGTGCTCGTCTTTTGTGTTTTTGCATCGGGTGTTTTGCTGTTGATGCTGCGGCGGGGTCTTGTCGGAGATCTCCTCCCTTCCTTTTCTTGACCTCAATCCAAGGTCAAATTTTGATTCTCAAGGTCACAACATACTTTTGCCTATAGAACAAAGACTTTTTGACCTCCAGAGTTTAAACTTCATACATATTATCGTTAAACCAAGCTCTTTCACTTTGACTATGACCCAAGGTCAAATTTTCATTCTCAAGGTCACAACATACTTTTTCCTATAGAACAAAGACTATTTGGCCTTCAGAGTTCAAACTTCATACATACTATTGTTAAGCCAAGCTCTTTCATCTTGACCTTGACCGAAGGTCACAACAAACTTTTGCCTATAGAAAAAAGACTGTTTAACCTCTACAGTTCAAATTTCATAAATACACTCATTGATCAATGCCCTTTCACCTTGACCTTGACCCAAGGTCAAATTCTCATTCTCAAGGTCACAACAAAATTTTTCCTATAGAACAAAGACCATTTGACCTTGAGAGTTTAAACTTGGCGCAAATATTCCTTACATAAAGTCCTTTCACCTTGACCTTGACCCTAGGTCATTTGTTCGATTTCAAGGTCACAACAGATTTTTGATGATAAAATATTGAGCTTTGAATAAAGGAACCTTGATGAGAATAAACTAAAATGCTTATCTTTCGTCCATTACCTTGGTTAAAGGTCAAATAAACTTTTTCAAGGTCATAACAAACATTTACTCTTGCAGGACTGATAGGATTTTGTTCTTCGATATTTATTCTTCACACAAGTAGTACTTCTTATTTGAACTTAACATAGTAAGACAGATAACTCTTTCATTCTTGTTCTCTGTTTCCTTTTTTATTTTAGTAGCATTACTTGTCTGTACTATCATTTTTCATCTTCTTTATTCGGATTTTAACACTTCAGTTCCGAGGAAGGTCTAATAAAGGAGAAATCCGTCTGTTGCTTGCAACAGTAGCCATCTAGTTCTTATTATTATTCTTACCCCCAAACCGTTCCGGACACTTTACAAAAAAGTACAGCATCATATGAAAAAACGGAAAGTACCATGTGAAAGAGCATATGAAGATCTTGAATGAAATTTTTTTCTTGTCAAATGGTTCACATATGCCCCCGCTGGAGGTCATCAAAGGTCAAACATTTAAATATTTATAACTCCTTAACTAACCGTCGGATTTGAACAAAATTTGTTTTATATTATTCTTTGGAAAATTTGCAAACTTTTATACGCTTACATGCTCGATAAAATATTTACGGTTTTAAGGGTTGAAAATGGAACTTTAAATTTGCACAGTGCCAATTTCTACATTCTTTGAGATTTTGAGTTGAAACTTGGATGGTATGTTACTTACAGCTAGACATTTAAGGCTGACCTACTTTCAAGGTCAAATTTTTATTCTCAAGGTCACAACAAATTTTGGCCTATAGAACAAAGACTACTTGACCTTCAGAGTTCAAACTTCATACATACTATCGTTTAGCCAAGCTCTTTCACCTTGACCTTGACCTAAGGTCAAATTTTTATTCTCAAGGTCACAACATTCTTTTGCCTATAGAACAAAGACTATTTGACCTTCAGCGTTCAAATTTCATAGATACTATCGTTAAGCATACTACTACATACTATGAGACATTCAAAGTTTAAACTTTATACAAATAATTGTTCAGTCATGCTCTTTCACTTTGACCTTGATCCAAGGTCAAATTTTCATTCTCATAGGAACTTTTCCCTCCAAAACAAAGACTATTTGAACTTCAGAGTTCATACTTTATACATATCATGCTTGGGCCCAGCTCTTTCACCGTGACCTTGACCCAAGGTCAAATTCTGATTTTCAAGGTCACAACAAACTTTAGTCTATAAAACAAAGACTGTTTAATCTTGACAGTTCAAACTTTACACAAATATTCCTTGCATCAAACTCTTTCATCATGACTTTGACCCAAGGTCATTTGTTTGATTTCAAGGTCACAAATGACTTTGGTTGATTAGATATTAGCTTTGCTCAGATTAAGATCAATTGTGATGAGAATAATCACAATACTTAGCTTTCATCCATGACATTGGCTAAAGGCCAAATAATCATTCTCAAGGTCTTAACAATCATTTACCCTTGTAGAATTTACACTTTTTGTCCTATACTATTTATTCTTCACACAAGTAGTCCTTCTTATTTGAACTTAACATAGTATAAGAAAGATAACTCTTTTATTCTTGTTCTCTGTTTCTGTTTCCTTTTTTTTTTCTTAGTAGCATTACATATCTGTACTTTCATGTTGATGTCATTTTCTATTAATAGAAATTATCTCATTGTAAAATCATTGTGCAATTCTGTTTTGAGAAAGTTATTGTAAAGGATTTGATATCCATAGACCATGGAGTTTAAAGATTTCGTGAAGATGAAAGGTACTTAATTTTTTTTTCTATTTCGTTGATAAATAAATGAGAGTCCCAAATTAGACTAAAGCTCTTAAGACTCATTTGCTGAAGTGAATAAGGTACAAAAGCAACTGTTCATTTTTCCATCTTCTTTATTCGGATTTTAACACTTCAGTTCCGAGGAAGCTCTAATAAAGGAGGAATCCGTCTGTTGCTTCAAACAGTAGCCATCTAGTTCTTATTATTAAGGATTCCGACTATTCCGTCGGAATCCTTTCTGTTATTGTATTGTCTTTTCTTTCTTCTTCTTATTAAGGATTCCGACTTCCGTCGGAATCCTTTCTGTTATTGTATTGTCTTTTCTTTATTCTTATTCTTATTATTATTATTATTCTTACCCCCAAACCGTTCCGGACACTTTACAAAAAAAGTACAGCATCATATGAAAAAACGGAAAGTACCATGTGAAAGAGCATGTGAAGATCTTGAATGAATTTTTTTTTTCTTGTCAAATGGTTCACATATGCCCCCGCTGGAGGTCATCAAAGGTCAAATCTTTAAACTCTTATAAATTTGCAAACTTTTATACGCTTACATGCTCGATAAAATATTTACCGTTTTCGTGCTATTTTGAGTTGAAAATGGAACTTTAAATTGGCACAGTGCCAATTTCTACATTTTTTGAGATTTTGAGTTGAAACTTGGATGGTAAGTTACTTATAGGTAGACATTTAATGCTGACCTACTTTCAAGGTCAAATTTTGATTTTCAAGGTCATAAATTTTGGCCTATAGAACAAAGACTACTTGACCTTCAGAGTTCAAACTTCATACATACTATCATTTAGCCAAGCTCTTTCACCTTGACCTTGACTCAAGGTCAAATTTTGATTCGCAAGGTCACAACAAAGTTTTGCCTATAGAATAAAGACTATTTGACCTTCAGAGTTCAAACTTCAAATATATTATACATAAGCCACGCTCTTTCACCTTGACCTTGACCCAAGGTCAAATTTTGATTCTCAAGGTCACAGCAAACTTTTGCCTATAGAACAAAGACTATTTGATCTTAAGAGTTCAAACTTAACACAAATATTCCTTGCATCAAGTCTTTTTACCTTGACCTTGACCAAATGTCATTTGTTCGATTTCAAGGTCACAATATACTTTGTTTGATAAAATATTTAACTTTGATCGGATTAAGATCAATCTTGAAAAGAATTACCTCAAATACTTGTCATTTTTCCGTGACCTTTATTCATGGTCAAATGGTCATTCTCAGGGTCATAACAAACTTACTCTTGTAAAATTAGCAGTTTTTGTCCTACGCTATTTATTCTTCACTCAAGTAGTCTTTCTTATTTGAACATAACATAGTATAAGAAACATTACTCTTTTTCTCTTGGTCTCTGTTTTTTTTTTCTTAGTAGCATTACTTCGCTGTTTTTGATTCTATTGTCATTTTCTATTTATAGAAATGCTCTCATTGCAAAATCATTGTGCAATTCTGTTTTGAGATAGTAATTTCAAAGGATTTAGAACTGATAGATCATGGAGTATAAAGCGTTCGTCAACATAAAAAGGTATTTATTATCTTTTTGTTCTATTTTGTCGATAAATAAACGAGAGTCCCAAATTAGACTAAAGCTCTAAACACTCGTTTGCTGAAGTGAATAAGGTACAAAAGCAACTATTCATTTTTCCATCTACTTTATTCGGATTTTAACACTTCAGTTCCAAGGAAGGTCTAATAAAGGAGGAATCCGTCTGTTGCTTGCAATAGTAGCCATCTAGTTTGTGTATATTTTCTACTTTTGTCACTCCATGTGTACTTAAAATCTCTAACTCTAACATCATTTTCAAGATGTTTTCCTTTAATTCTATCGTTTTACGCATATTTTCTAGTTCATTAATAGCGCTTCTTATTAATCTATGGTAGCATTCTTTTGTTTCCCGAAAGCAAAAAACAATAGAAGAATTGTACGTCTTATATTGTTGTGTTGCATATATATATATATATATATATATATATATATATATATATATATATATATATATATATATATATAAAAGCACAAAAAAAGGTACAAGCGACCACGACACTAAACGTGTTTAAACCCAGCGGAAGGGACAGTACATCCCTTGAGCCCTCTGGATACACGAATATGTACTTGTATCCAGACGGAACAAGGGACAGTACGTCCCTCATTCCGTTCGGACACAAGTACATAAAAAAAACATACACACACTCTCATGCTAGTCAGAACCTGTACTATACTGAAGCTTTTTGGCAGCGGGTGTTGCATGCAAACAGGAGACGCTGACTCTACCTAGGCACCTGGTCTCGCCCCTCGCGGGGTCTGCTTTGGTTCATGAATTGAGAATATTACCTACCTGGCTACTAGTTATAGCCTTTCGAGCTTCAGTATAGTACAGGTTCTGACTAGCATGAGAGAGTGTGTATGTTTTTTTTTATGTACTTGTGTCCGAACGGAATGAGGGACGTACTGTCCCTTGTTCCGTCTGGATACAAGTACATATTCGTGTATCCAGAGGGCTCAAGGGATGTACTGTCCCTTCCGCTGGGTTTAAACACGTTAGTGTCGTGGTCGCTTGTACCTTTTTGGTGCTTTTATATCTTTTTTAGTCAAGCGACGTGCATTCGCCCTTTGTTGGGCTGATCCGACATTGTCTGAATAGTGAACGTGGTTGTTTTCATCTCTTTTGTGCTGTCTATATATATATATATATATATATATATATATATATATATATATATATATATATATATATATATATATAAGCACAAAAAAGGTACAAGCGACCACGACACTAAACGTGTTTAAACCCAGCGGAAGGGACAGTACACCTTTACACCTTATAATTTTTCATTTTTACAGTTTGTATTTTTAACCTCCTTTATGTGGGCCTCTCGTGATATGACTTTCTATTCACACTGACCCGCGCGTTGTCAGTTTAGTGAGTATCTCTCTTCAGGACGGACGTGTTTTTAATTGGGGGATTTTTCGTTTCATTTTACTCAGTCAATCGAGTACCTTACGTTTATATAGAGTGGGGGGAGGCGGTATTTTGTTTGATTTTACTCACTTGATAATATGTTACTTAATCAATCAGGGAGCACTTTTCAGCTTTTTTTTTTTTATTTTGAACCTTTAGAAATCTTGGACGTGTTTCTATCGATCAGTCCGTCCAGACTTTTTTGGCAGCGGGTGTTGCATGCAAACAGGAGACGCTGACTCTACCTAGGCACCTGGTCTCGCCCCTCGCGGGGTCTGCTTTGGTTCATGAATTGAGAATATTACCTACCTGGCTACCAGTTATAGCCTTTCGAGCTTCAGTATAGTACAGGTTCTGACTAGCATGAGAGTGTGTGTATGTTTTTTTTTTTTATGTACTTGTGTCCGAACGGAATGAGGGACGTACTGTCCCTTGTTCCGTCTGGATACAAGTACATATTCGTGTATCCAGAGGGCTCAAGGGGTGTACTGTCCCTTCCGCTGGGTTTAAACACGTTTAGTGTCGTGGTCGCTTGTACCTTTTTTGTGCTTTTATATCTTTTTTTTTCCAAGCGACGTGCATTCGTCCTTTGTTGGGCTGATCCGACATTGTATGAATAGTGAACGTGGTTGTTTTCACCTCTTTTGTGCTGTCTATATATATATATATATATATATATATATATATATATATCGGAACTAAATTTGTTTTTATCATTATTATTTATTTATCTTCGGCATGTATGTTGGTTAACCCTATCTAATCAATATATTTAAAATAACACTACCTTTTCTTCATTTAAATCTGAACTCTTCTTTGTTAATCTCTCCTCAAGCTTTCTCATCTTTTTTTGCTGGTACTCCTTCAGGCCTTTATGTATAAATTATGATACAGGTCATGATTTTTTTATTACAAAAAAAATTGTAAAAAAAAGAGAATAAGAAAAGTAAAACAAAATAAAAAATGTAATTGCTTTTTTTCCAAATATTTATACGATATCCAACTTACAAATAAATATTAGAAAATAAAGAAATAGCAAATTTTCAATTCGTCTAACTTACAAAAGTTTCCTTAGAGGTACATTACTCTCTTGGTTTGGAAAACCTGTCTCTGGTTTCCTGGAAGCAACGAGAAAAGTCTTTTATTTTACAATTCAGTTTTTGTTTTTGATAAATCACATGATATTAACGAAAATTATGAAATATAAATGTCTTTTACTTACTTTTCACTAAATACATTTCCCTGGTATTTAGTATCTATTGATACCAAGGGTTGTCTCTTCAGTTTCCTGCAGATCTCTTTTGGTAGTAGTTGTAGCTTTAGCTGTGGCTGTAGCTGTTAAATTTTGTAATAATTATGATGGTAATAAATTAATAACAATGATAAATCAGTAGTATAAGATTCATATCAAACTTACGTATTTTGTTTCTGCTGATCCAAACGTGGCTTCAGCGTTAAGTCAAGAGGATCCAAAGGTATCCTACAGTACAAATAATTAAAAATTAAGATATGTTGAAATGATATTTCATAATGTGATAAAAAGACTTATTAAAAAATCGATTCAAATGCAACTTACCGATTATGTTTCGACTGCTCAAAAAATTTTGCAATTGAAATCTTCTGTACAGTTGGAGCCGAAACATTAGTTTGCGTTGCAGGTACTGTATATATATCCGGCACCTTGTTTTCTTTAACTGGTGTTATTTGCTCCACCTCAGGTACATATTTGCTTACAGTTTGTGGAATTAAAAAAACACTGCTCAAAATAGTAATGCACCTGAACGTAATGAAATACATTAATTTTGGACAGTCAATTAACATGAACATGATTTTTTAGTACACTTTCTCATAAGAATTGATTGTTTGTCCCCTAATTCGGTGTAATATAGGTTTACTTATTATATCCATTTACATTTTACTGTCTATTTTTCATCAATATTAGAGCAGTTGTTTTATTTTACTTCTTACTTTACCACTACTTTTACCTCACATCTACGCTTCAGTGGTCACCGTGGTTAGGGATTAGGCCGTGGTATTTAAAATTCGTTTTCCATCCTGATGTTTCAAATTTAGATACATTGCTTACAAATTTAGATACATTGCTAATTCTAGCAACTGCTCAACTACAAGTTTGTCTAGAAATCTGACGTCAACCCTCACGACGGTAAAGGAACACGTTGCAAAATATTGTGAAACTGTTCTTAACAGGAATGATGTAAATTTATTTTGGTCTATAAAAATTCCGGGGATGTTATTGACAAAATGAAATCTAGAAATGTTCAAGCCAATACGATTTCTTCATACGATTTTTCAAATATGTACACCACGCTTCCTCACGACAAGATCAACGATCAATTGTCCAAACTCATTAAGTGGTGCTATAATCGAGAGGGGAAAACTTATATTTGTACATCTGAATCAAAGGGTTTCTTTTCCGCTACAGAATACAAATCATACAAATCATGGACATGTAGCGACCTGTGTAGTGCGTTGTCCTTCCTCTTGGACAACATTTATGTAAGATTTGGCGAGAATCTCTACAAGCAGGTCGTAGGGATTCCTATGGGTAAAAATTGTGCGCCTCTTGTTGCAGATTTATTTTTATACACATATGAAAAAGAATTTATTCAAAATCTTCAAAAGCAAAGAAAACATGATGATGTGAAATGCTTCATTGGTACTTCTAGGTACCTGGATGATATTCTTACTAACGATAATCCTGTTTTTGAAAAGTATAAAGAAGTTATTTATCCACAAGAATTGACTCTAAACAAGGCAAACTTTACAGACACAGAAACACCATTTTTGGACCTAAATATCATAATTGTCAGTGGAGAAATTCATACAAGTGTATATGACAAACGCGATGATTTTTGATTCAACATAGTAAACTTCCCCTGGCTTGACGGTGATGTCCCTAGATTACCGTCATACGGTATCTACATTTCACAGCTCATCCGGTATGCTAGAGCATGTACTGATGTTTTGGATTTTCATAATAGAAATCTACAAATTACAAAGAAACTTTTAGGTCAATGTTTTCGCTTTCACAAACTAGTAAAGACTTTCTGGAAATTTTACAAAAATTATGATCAACTTCTTTTGAAATTCGGACCCATACAAGCAACGGAGTATATTACTTTAGGTATTTCACAACCTGCATTTTATGGTGACATAATTAACAAAATAAGAAGGATCAAAGGTAGACAGCATATGTATCGAAAATGCGTCAGAGTCATCAAGCGCCTTTTATACCATTGATATGATCCTAATGTCACCAGACGGACACTAAGCTTGGTACTTGACCAATATAGTCTTGTACGAGCGCATTCCTAAGACTTGCACTCTGACTGACTGTGACGACGGGACTCCATGACGGGCCCTGTCCAAACCTCCTTAGAGAAGACAGGGCCCCGACCACCTGTCCTCTCTGAATGTCAGTCGGACTCCTCGGGTGATAACATATATGAGCTCGCTACAGCCGGCAGAGCACGGACTGTATTACGCACGTCCTCTTTTTATATCCATTTACATATTCATCTGTGTTGCTTGGACCCCTGTGTTTTACGGTCTTGTTTGTGTGTGGTCATCTTACAGTGAGGAGGTTGTTTTACACCATAATTGTGCGTTCTTCGAGACCTCTGGGAAGTCGGAATAGTGGGAGGGTTGTGCGCACGTAATCCAGGATAACCACACCGTCTGCTATTTACAGTGGCAGATGGCCGTCTTAAGTCGGCACCGGTTGCTCATTGGTCTCGTTGGTTTATGTGTAGTCTTTTATGTTTCTATGTTGTGAGTTGGTGTATCCTTGTCCCTTTTGCGTCTCTTTCTGTGGGTATCTGTTCTGTGTTTTTGCATGGGTGTTTTGGGATTTTGCTGTGGGTGCTGCAACCTAGTGTTGTTAGAGATCCCCTCCTTTCTTTTCAAAGAAAGACACCCTCCAGATAGGCTAAAACACACAAACATACAATTTTTGTATTGTTGTCAATGACATGTATTATTCTGAAATTTTATTTAAGGCGCATATCCACTGCACAACTCAGGGGGTAGAAGTAAAGTAAACTAAATGCAACTGCTCTATTAACAAAAAAAGTGACAATGGTAAAAGAAGGACAACCTGTCCTTAATGGCATAAAACAATTTAGTGTTAATCGTTTCTTCCCTTGTGTATTTTATAATATATAAACATGTATATATCTATCTGTCTATCAGTTTAAACACAATTTAGTGTCGCGAGCGCTTGAACCTCTCTCTCTCTCTCTCTCTTCGGCTCTCAATAAAAACTTACTCTTCAGAAAAATCCATTCCCTCCAGAATTTGCTTTAAAATGCTATCATCCATTATTATGTATGTTCCTTTCAGATTCAGATGATTCTGTCCGCTCTCAGCTCACAGAACTACCTTTTATATAAACGGACAGAACAAAGATCAAATCAGGCAGATGTTTTCCCTTGAATGATTTGAAAATATCTAAGAGACAAAGAAAATCATATCAATCTTACTATTAATTAATAGTATGTGGACTACATCACTCCACCTGGGGTGGGGGGAGCAGAAATTAAAAGACACGGATCGATTTACATTTCAGCGGGGGATGGATAAATGAAAAAAAGTGTCATGACTCTGAATAACTTTATAATTTTAAAATATGTTAAATCCCGAATGAATATCTCAAGATATGTTTTGTTATAGATGTTAAAATATCTAATCATGAGATCTTTCATCGTGTTCATAGAAAAAAATATCACAAAATACAATATGAGTGGTATTAATTTAAAGAAAAAAAACGTTTTATTCTAACAACTAGTTGAAAGGTGTTGTCCAAACGTCTGCCATCCGATCATCAAAACTTAACCGAGGTCATCAATTTACTACATGTTAACACATGAACCCTTGATAAATGACTAAAATGTCAACACTGTCAATTTGACCTAAATTCATAACTCAATCCTATGTATTCTAACACCTTTCCTTCCCCCTTTATAAATGGAGGGGTCAACATAGGTAAAATTTGGACTTGTCCGCGAGAGCTTGTGACACACGTGATTCAGAGTATTCACAATGACGGGTAGATCTATGGACATGATGGATGCATTCTACTTAATAATAGTATTTGGATTCTATCTATGAGTTAAAGAAGATCCTGACGATTATCTCAACAGCACTCACAATAGAGCACTATGTTGAGCATCGACGGACCCCTAGCAAGCTATGTAACCCATGTCTGGGGGAATGCGAAAATTGTTGGCTAGTTGTGTAAATTTAGTTGGTGAAAGGCCAACCGAGGTGATTTTGTATTCTTGCTACAACCGCAAACTACATTGGCAAGGAATGTCATTACCAAGAGACATCTTTACCAGAGATAAAAACTGGAATGCATGTGGTATGTATGTTTTTTTAAATCTAATCATGCTAATATTAAAATCAGCTGTTAGGACATTGTAGACATTGGCGGATTCAATCCCCACCCCCCTTTTTGCCGGGGGTCAAGGGGCTAATTTTGTCGATTTTCACGGAACAAACGGTTATCTTTTGAAATTAATTTATTAGAAATTATTCTTTATCTATATTCATAGAGGGTAAAATTATTATATCGAGCGACAGATGTTTTCTAATCAGCAGTTTTATATCACAAAGGAATCGAATTGCTAATTGGGTCATGTCGGGTTACACTTACCTGGGTCATGACAGGTGATAGTGACATGAGTAAAGGTAGTCGATAAGTTTAACATAATGATTGCTTTGTCATATCACGTAACACAAAGGTCAGGGGGAGAGGGAGTTAAACATCGAACCATTTAAGTCAACAAAGGTTAATATTTTTAAAGTAAACTAAAATAAGAGCAGGTGAGGTGGAAAAAGGCACGCTCAATATTGAAAATAGGTGATCACAACTACATACATTAATTCAACTTAGAATCATGATGATTTGTATTGTAAACTGTATAAGTTTATTTTGTACCTTTTCCAAAATATTGATTTAAAACTTGGTCATATGTTTATACCAATACTTGTAATTGTTTTTTTTTTTTCTTTATTTACAAATAACTAATTCTTTTTTCTACTCTTTATGTTTAGACGTCAGTCCAACTACTCATCAGACTTCCCCAAGTGCTACACCAGTAACCCAGCAGTCTGCCGACCCCATGGTTCTTCAGAGCAGTACTACCGCCCGTCGGACTTTCCCTCCAGTAACCCAGCAGTCTGCCGACCCCATGGTTCTTCAGAGCAGAACTACCGCCCATCAGACTTTCCCTCTAGTAACCCAGCAGTATACCGACCCCCTGGTTCTTCAGAGCAGTACTACCGCCCGTCGGACTTTCCCTCCAGTAACCCATCAGTCTGTCGACCCCATGGTTCTTCAGAGCAGTACTACCGCCCGTCAGACTTTCCCTCCAGTAACCCAGCAGTCTACCGACCCCATGGTTCTTCAAAGCAGTACTACGGCCCGTCAGACTTTCCCTCCAGTCATCCAGCAGTCTACCGACCCGATGGTTAGCCGAAGTAGTGCCATTAACTCTACAGAGGGGGTTATTATTGGTATATTTTAACTTATCTTTCATATGTATTATATTATTTTTGTGTGTTTTTTCATACTCATAATTTTTGTACCAGTTGTAAGAAAGAAAGAAAAAATACAAGTTCATCATTTTCATTTATCAATAATCTGAAATATAGAGTACTATGTTTAAGAATAAAAAAGAAGTCAAAGAGAAAATACAGGAATCCCATATATAAACCAACAACCACAAGACGTGCTCCATCCAATGATGAATTAGAATGTAGCTTTAAAAATTATGATTGATTCTATGAAGATATAGATAATGAATTAAGGGATTTTGAATATGATGATGAATTTGATAATGAGTAGGAAAGCAGTGTTTAAAATCCAAAAATGAAAACACATTTTTAAAAATTGGTAAAAGTAGTATACTTTTTTTATATCGTAAATTATATATCATTAAATTCTTATTGTAACTTAGAATATTATGAATAGAAGATATTTTTTATTATACAGATGTAGCATCAGGATTATTTATTCTCGTCATTGCCACTGTCTTGCTAATCAAATACCGGAAAGCACACACCCCTACTCGCACCATAGAGCAGCCATCAATCCCATTGGACACCTTGATCTATAACCCGCTATTTGATACCTCACCAAAGTCTGTTTCTTCATCTTGTCCAATCCTCTATTCTCCTGCTGCAGCTGCATGTGAACCTCAAGATCCTTCCCCTGTGTCAAGTAGGACGAGGTCAAAGGTGGTGAAAAATTTGGAATTTTAGAGTAATTCTAAACATTTTAATATTTCTCTTTATTTTTGTGTTACGTATGTATTTTTATGTTGCCTGTGAAGTATAGTGACACTGGGGGATCACTTTGTCCGTCTATCTTTTAAGTGTCACACCTACCTCGTATAAAAGTGGTTCTAAGTGTCGCTATGTTTTCACAGGTAACAAGTGCATCCATTGGAATGCTGTTCCTATTTTTATGAGATGTTTTGAATTTTCTAATGCTCATTTTATTGTGACTCTATTATAATTTGTGATTAATCATTTGATTATAGTGAAAGGGAAAAGACATTTCCATCTTGTTTTTTTCCCTGTAGAATTATTTTAATCATTTTTACATAGATATACATGTAATACCTTAAAGAGGCTAAATAATACTATATTTTTTGAATGAAGTACATTCATTGCCTACTGTATGTTGTTTATTTTCAACTGTGAGTTGTATACTGGTTTATTTTCCTAAACTTGATGACTGAATCATTTAGATGAAAAATTTAATGATTCATTTTTATGTCGCCTGCAAAGCATAGCGGTACATAATTACTTTGTCCGGTGTCTGTATATCCGTCTTTTTGTCATACTTTTTTGAAATAAAAGTTATCCGTATCTACTGCTATATTTCACAGGCGATACATGTATTCCTTAGAATGCTGCCACTATTTTCTAAGTGTTTTGTATAATTTTATCATGAAATCAAATTTTCATGTGCTTACCCTCTCTTTGATTTTAGTGCACAATTTCTGGTGAATTATATTGTGTTCCTTGAAGCTCAATTGTGTCTTAGCACATGATCAATTGTTTAATACCATATCATAGCTATTCTTATGAAGATTACACATATCTTGGGTCATTATAGGAATATTTTAGGTGCTTGTTTTATATATTTTAATACTCAAACTTTACATGTTATTATATTACATAAACTGTTAGACATTTATTTCAATTGTTGACATTTTAATTTCACCGTAAAAAGTAGATTAGTGTCACATCTTTTTCCATATGGAACATCAGTATCATATAGTGCCAAGTTAATTTTTTACACATTCGACAAAGGTTTATATACAACCCATGATATAGAACCGTTCTCAAAAACAATTATTGCAAGTTATATTTCATATCCACCACCATTCATTTTCCCTTAGTTATTATCATTAGAATTTTGTTTTGTTGTCAGATTTTAAAGTCAATTTCCAATCTTCATGTCATTTATTTCTCATTGTTGACTTTAGTGGTACGATAATGATATTCATCTTACATGTCGAATCAGAATGTACATAAATGTTTAATGTTTTGTTTTCTTTTTTGAGAATCAATATTTTTGAATATATTAAATTATAATAGCAATTAGACAGTTGCTAAAATGAGGTGCTATATCAGTTTTCTATATTATGATTTGTTTTTATTAAACCTGATTATATTTATAGTTATCTTCATTTATATTTCATAATATTACTTGATTTGAATACATTTACTAAGAGTTGGATATAAATTTTGAAGATGGGTTATAAGATACAAGCTAATTCAAAAGCTCAGAAATATAGGTCAATGGTTAGTTCTTCATCCTTAAATCAAGGTCAAGAACAGACTCTGTAATATGTATGGTAACAAAATCAAGGTCGCACATAAATAGGTCACACAAATGTTTAAATCAGATTTATTGATTTTTAAAAAGGTGACAAACCATAATTAGGCCAAGGTCTTTTTTCCAAGTTCAAGGTTAATTGATTCCCTTTTAAATGGGAGGAAAAAATATGTATATCCCCACTTACAGATACAATGGAGTCTGAATTTGTTCAACCCCCTGTGAATCATGTAAACTTTGTCGTAATTGTGGAGAGAGTTCCTGTGGACTCGCACAACATCATGTTAATATTGTAGTTCTACAAACGTCTTGCGACTTATGTCAAAATATGGAACTCACTCCTGACTCGAAATGTTCAAATTGTGGGAGGCGATGTTTAAAATGTGGTATCAAGGAAAAGAAAACCGGTGAGTTCGAATACACGCCGTGTTCTGATACATGTGGACACAGAAAAACTATGTCTCATCAAATTTTCTTTGCTTTTGAAGATTTTGGATAAATTCTTTTTCATAAGTGTATAAGAATAAATCTGCAACAAGAGGCGCACGGTTAGTACCCATAGGTATTCCTACAACCTGCTTGTATCGATCCTCACCAAATCTAACATAAATATTGTCCAAGAGAAAGGGCAAGGCATTACACATGTCACTACATGTCCATGATTTGTATGATTTGTAGTCTGTCGAGGAAAAGAAACCCTTCGATTCAGATGTACAAATGTAAGTTTTTCGCTCTCGATCAAAACACCATTTAATGAGATTAGATAATCGATCATTGATTTTGTCATGAGGAAGTGTGGTGTACATATTAGAGAAGTCGTATGAAGAAATTGTATTGGCTTGGAAATTTCCATGTTTCATTTTTGCAATCACATCCCCTGAATTCTTAATAGACCAAAATAAATTTACATCGTTCCTGTTTAGAACCGTTTCACAATATCTAGTTATGTGTTCTTTAATAGCAGTAAGTGCTGACGTCAGATTTCTAGACAAAATTGTAGTAGAGCAGTTACTAGAATTAGCAATAAATCGAAATTTGTAAGGAGACTTGTGCAGTTTCGGTATGCAATATAGTGTTGGGAGATCCAATTTAGAAATAGAGATATTGAATGAAGACAGTTCACTGTTATGCTTGCCTAAAATGTTGGATGCACTTTCATTGCTTTGGATATATGTATTAGTAGACGAAAGTTCCGAAATCAAAGTTGATATGTAGTAACGTTTTCAAATGATAATGGTGTTGTTGGCTGCTTTATCAGCTGGTGCAAAGACATATTTTTCATGTAAGATTATGTACATGCATGTTGCCAATAAGCTCAACTTGACTTTCATCGATTCTCTAAATTTCATCCCTATGCCTCTTGCAAAACTACCAGACGCATTCGAATTAGAAGAATTGTGCAAGGGCTTCTTTCCTCACAAATTCAATACTTTATCAAATCAAAATTACATTGGAAATTACCCGTATCCCGATGACTACGGCTACACAACAATGTCATGTGAAAGGCGAAATGAATTTCTCAAATGGTATAAGGAGAAAGAAAATGAAACATTTGACTTTCAGAAAGAAATATTAAAGTATTGTCGATCTGATGTGGATATACAAAAACGTGGTTGCTTAAAGTTCCGTGAACTTATGCAAGAGGTTACCGGTGGAATTGACCCTTTTGACTATGTAACGATAGCCAGCGTATGTATGGGAATATTCAAAACTCTTTTCTTAAAAGTAGAAACAGAACGGGAAATAAAAGATTCAACAAATGACAAATCTCAATGGCATTTACAAAAGTTTGAAGGTGACATGGAGTATTTACTTTGTGATGACACAAGGGTACCAATTGAAGAATTGTGTAAGAATGGAAATTGTAGATTAGGTAGTACGCGATTTTTAAAAAGTCCCATTGCAGCAGTACCATCACAAAGTTATGTCATTAAAGACAACTATAGTAACGTTTCTTTACAATTGTTGGAATGGAAAAGAAAGGAAATGAAGGGTCCGTTTTAAACATCCAACATGCACAACGTGGGAAAGAGTTTAGAGTTCCAGGGACAAATTACAGGTGTGATGGATTCGACTCGTCAAACAACACAATTTATGAATTCTACGGTACGTAACATATTTTAAATTTTCTTTTTTCTTAAGGTATCCGTTGTACAATTGAGTCATTTTACATAGCGTTTTTATCGTCTCCATTGTAAAGTATGGTAAATTTTATTCCTGGTAAGGTACTATAAACTATATATTTTCTGAAAGGTAATGATGTCCTGAGTACAGATATAAGACTCTCAGGTCTTAAAAATCAAAGGGGAAAAACTCTTGTACAACTTTGTCATTTTGCATATGTTATATAGAGAAAATTGACAATTTAAATTCTTCAAAAGTTATTCCCCTTTGTTTTTCTGGCCCTATAATTATTATTTCTGAGCAGTGGGCATTATAACCTTTCAGAAAATATATGGTTTATGGTACCTTACCAGGCATGAAAAAATGCCCTATTGTACATCGGATACCTTAATCGATTTGTAATAACATTAAAACAAACATTCAGAATACGTATGAATATACAAACAAAAATATTTAAAAAAAAGACTAAAGAAGAATTTTCATATTCTTTCACTTGATGACAGAAAAAAATCTATCAACCTGTAAACCAATAAGGCAAAGGATGGGATCTCCAACAAAACCAGGTTGTAGCACCCACAGCAAAACACCCAATGCAAAAATACAAAGCAGACAAGAACAAAAAGAGACGCGCAAGGGACAAGGTACGTCAACGCACAACACAGAAACATCAAACACAAAGGACTACACATAAACCAACGAGACCAATGGGCAACCGGTGCAGACTTAGGATGGCCATATAGAGAAAACACATATTTATATCTTGTGACATAGAGAGTAAACACATTTATATCTTGCAGGATTTGCTTTTCATGGCTGAATGACTTGCTTCCCGAATGATAGATCCGCGATTCACCATCCTTCCATAAAACAATCTTTGGAGGAATTGTACAATGCACAAAATGGGAGCATGAATTCCACACGGAGATCAAGAGAAATCCTGTGTTACGACAATACATTGCAAATTTGGACATACAAGATCGCTTAACGTAGCTCGCGGGGAAGCTTTCATCACAATCAAATGTGTACGCAGGTTTCACCCTCGAATTTTTTTATGTGCACATCTACGCTATGACGTCTTAAACCTTACTTGAACGTAACGTCACGTTACGTTGCGCGACATATATCGTTAGGGCGCAAATAATGGCGTTTTTTTAAATACTTATATTTTCTAGTAAGCGTAGCGAGCCGAATTTTTAAACATAAACTTTACATTGTGTCTAAATTCAGTCAATGTATTTAGACACGCTTGCAACGAGAACCGGAAACTTTGAGGGATGTTTGGTTATATTTTGACTACTTCTAGGGAATGATATATGAATGCAATTTTTTCTTCAAATATTACGTTGGAAATTAATGTTCTTTCATCCATCCTTCTCCATCCTTATCTAATTTCTATATTGTACCATATACACGGACGGAGAAGGCTTTACTTTTTTATTGTTTTTATTCACCACAACTTGTATGCTGACATAAAAAATGCACATATCTTCTATAGATAATGATAACATAATATTGCATATACATGTAAGACATTGCATGAAATATACAGGGTTAAACGATATTGCATATAATGGGGTTTCATTTCAGGATCATACAAGAGTATAATTATCTTTAATATTTCTATCGTGATAAAAAATTATTGAAATTCAAAAGCTGTCGTGGTTAGTTTTCAAAAATCAAATTTAAAGTTTCCCATCTGCTTTTAATTCGTTTACTCTTTTGTTCTGACACAAGGTACAATGAATATAATTCCAAAGTTTCTAAAGGATCTGGTGAAGGCTTTACTTTTGATCAGTCTTTTTCTCGCTCTCCTTCTTGCTTGTTTCTGAGTGTATACAATCGGGGGGGGGGGGGGAGGGGAGGGGGTTCCGAAAGGAGGAGGGACTGCCTTATAAAATAAAATTAATCTTCTCAATACTTTTAAAATGATATGCAAAGTGGTGATTTACTTTAAGAATTTAGGAATACAAAGTGTCTGAAAGTTCGATTATGACGTAAGACAAAGATTTGTATATTTAACAGAAAGCAGGGCGAACCGGAATTGTTTTTAAGGGGACGACCAATTTGATCCGGGGGGGGGGGGGTGCTGGCAATTTTTGTCGGGTCAGATTATTTATTTTCAACGCAGGGCCGGCCGGAATATTTATTTACCAGTAACTAAAGATCAGAATATTTATTTTTAACCTGTAACAATCCTGACAAGCAAAAAAAAAAGGTCATAATTAGCTAGGAGTCAAGATCAGTGTTAAAAATTTGCCAAAGAGACTACATATGTGAAAGTTTGTTTGTTGTTTGGATTTTTATTTTATTTATTTATTCATTTATTTATTTATTCATTTTATGTTATCGGAAAAAATGATACCGTACTGCCTTCTTGAGGAATTCCTGAACTCGGAGAAATGGAAATTTCAATTTTAATAATATATGTAACGACAATCAAGGCGGCTGAATGTAATGATAGAAAACGAGCATGAAATGAAAATCACAATGTATATTTTTTATGGACCGCCCCTCCCCAACCCTTTTCCGATATTATGAAGTATATGTACATATAAACAAGAGGGATTTTTTTGTATACTCCGCCAAAAGATATTGGATTAAATAGTAATGAGCATGTCCGTCCGTCTGTTCCGTATGATGTTTTCAAATATTTGAAGAAAAAAATGTCATGCACGGAGAATTTTTTCTACATTAAGATATAAGGTCTAGTTCGAATACAGCCCATGTAATTGTTGATTAATTATCTTTAAAAAATGGGTTTCTGGATGTTTTAAAGAAGACCGTTACAGAGAATCAAATATTCCGAATACTCCTTGACGTCATGTTGACATATGCGATCTGAACACGCTTGAACTTTGACGTTGCGAGTAAAATTGACGCCGAAGCCACGCAAAACAAATTTTCAATCATAAATTGCAAGAAATCTGCCGATAAGACCTATCCATGTTTTTATATATTGGAATTCAGCTCATTCTCTACTTTTACGTGTAAGAAGGGCTTTAAGGACCTCCACAATTTAATGGAGAAAGTGATAATGAAGCAAGCCGTGTTTTGCCTTTTGAATGAGTGCGGATTTTTGAATAATAAGTTGCAAAATGGCGATAAATTGCAACTTTCCCCTTAGAGACACAATAATCCGTAGAAATACAATACTCAACATGGCAACAATATTTTTGATCTCCCTTTTCACTCTCCTTGGTCAATTTTCTAGATTAAAATTAAGTTCAGAAAATGCATATTTTCGAATTAGAACGTCAATGCCGTCTTTGAGGCTTAAAATCTCGAAAATCTTCGTGAAATAATTACATGAAATCTATATCAAAGATTGATCAAATCTTATAGTTCATGTAGACAATTATCAGGCTTTGTCTTCTCGCAAAATTTTCCGTGCCGTAACGCCGCGATGTACCTTAAATCCGAGAGACAGTTTCTTTGGTGGTAGAACAAATGCAAAAGCCGAGCAGGCGACAAGTATTCAGTAGTAGGATTTTACAAGTCTATACCCCTACACAAACAAATACATGAGGAATCGTATAGATCACCCTCAAATTATCACAGAAAATTTCTCAGATTTAGTCAATTACTTCGGTATTGCGAAAGTAAAAGTCCTCCCTCCTAGAGGTTTTTATCACCCTGTGCTACCTTATACCTCAAACGGAAAACTTAAGTTCCCACTATGTCGAACGTGCGCTGATCAGGAAAGTCAAACTACCTGTACATGTTCAGTGGAGGAAAGGAGTATAATAGGTATATGGTGCACTCCTGAAATCCAACTAGCTGTGAAAAAGGGGTACACGATTTGAAAATATATGAAATTTATCACTTCGAAGACTCAACTAAATATGATCCGATAACCGGCGAAAAGGGTTTCTTCAGTGATTATGTAAATACTTTTTAAAGATAAAACAGGAAGCATCAGGATTTCCAAATGAATGTGTATCAGAGGAGGATAAACAAGAATATATCAAACAATACAAAATTAAAGAAGAAATTCAGCTTGACTATGATAAGATTAAAGTTAATAATGGTCTTAGGAGTTTAGCAAAACTCTGTCTTAATGGCTTCTGGGAAAAATTCGAACAGAGATTAGCACTAAAACAGTCTCAATTTATACACGAATCAGAAGTAGAAAATATGTTCAAAATATTGACTGACCCCCGGAAAGATGTTCGTAATTTTCATATCATCACAAAGGAAATGATTCAGTTAGAATGGTCCAATGACCCTCTATTTTTACCTTTCGACTCGAAAACTAATATTTTTTTAGCGTCTTACACTACAATGTGGGCAAGACTTCGACTGTATGAAGTATCAGATATTATAGATAGAGATGTTTTATATGACGGAAGACATTTCGTATGGATTACCCATCGTCTGTAATGTTATATTGTTTCGTTTACCGATAAGTCCAAGCTTATGCATAATTCTATCAGTGCAAAGGGATATGCTACTACCGGAGTCCAGAAAGGCATGGGTGAGTACGCTATATGCACTGTTTTTGGATTTTATTCGTACAGGAACGATAGTCATTGCACAAGAAACATTTACGCAAGAGTTTCCAACAATACCAGCCCCTTTATCTTTACCAGCTCCCAGATGGTCAGTATTTCGTTCAGCATCATCATTGGGTTTGCGAATCTAAGACTCATCGTGTAACGGTGTTGGGTGACGTCTGCCACATATCGAACAAGTAAGTTTATTTCTGCACTTTTTTGTCATGTGACCCCTTTTAAGACATCCCAAGCAAAGACCTTTCGTTTTAAGGTGAGTGTATTTCTCTTTAAAGAGGCTCAATAATCGTTTGACGTCATCAGATATCGTGTGCAGTACTTTTATATGTGGCCTTTTTTAGTTTTCGTCCTTCAAACTCCTCCGTAATTCGCTTGTTTCATGACGGATTTCGGCATGTTTGGTATCGATGGAAACAGAAAATTATCATCTACAATCTGAGTGCAATAAATATTTAGTCAAATGTATCGTTTAATTTATATATACAAAAATATCCCGTAAGTGAGACACCCTGGCTAACGCCGTAAACGTATCGGCTTTAGAACGTCATCAGCGGAAATTCAACCGCCTGTTGCCTTTGAACAAATTCAAGAAGGTAAACTTAAATTCATGATAAAACAAGATATTTCTTGGAGATTTTAGCGATATCATAGATAAGATATTTCAAGTTTGGTTTCTCTAATAATCTTTGGTTTAAAGAATTTTTCTTCAATTTTGTCAACTTTCGTACTTTGCAACGAGATGTTATCGAACAAAGTTTCCCTATTTGAAAAATTTAAGCGAATGAATTTTAGTTTTAACCCTGCTTTGTTCAAAGATATATCCATTTCACAGATAACTGCACGCATTATCGAGAACGAGGGAGAGGCTTGACGTCCATTTACTGTCCTTGAACGTCAAAATGTTTAAAAACGCTTCTGTTTACTTTAGTTCTATTTCTCTCAACTAGGTGTTGTTGGAGATCCCCTCCTTTCTCTTATATATATATTTCCGTATCTCTAAATAGATTGATGGAATCAGATGTGAAATTTTGAACAAAACAGTTTTTAAGCTTTGACTTGAACTTGAACTTTATTGACAAAACTCCTTCAACTGACACTAACAAAACATGAAAGGTGAGTTTATAAAAGAAACGCTTTGCCAAGGATATTTAGAAGTACACATATTACTTTCTTTAACTCATTTCCTTTTCTTGTTTATTTTTTCGACAAATCATTTGTATTATTCTTATTTAATTTCGATGATAAATGATAGTTATGTAAGTATTCCTCCTTGTATCAGAATTTGAAACTTTTACTGAATGTTGGGAAAGAATAATCTCGACTCGGAGTGTCTGATTTTTAGCTCACCTGAGCTATTGTCATAGCGCGCCGTCCGTCCGTCGTCTGTCGTCCGTCCGGCATAAACCAAGAAGATTTTTACAACATGGAAACGAGGTAAAACGGAATATCTTGTACTTTTGTTAAAAGATAAGAGTAAAAAAATATGAAAAATATGTCAATTATAATAGTTTTTAACAAATATTTTCATCGTTATAATGTCAACTAAGGGAACAGGGCATTTTAATTTGACATATTGCAAATTTTTACAAAATCGTTACTATGACAACCAAATATTTTAAATCAGAATGAACGATAACATGTACTTTTTTATATTTCTTTTCGAAGGACAGAGTTTGTCGTTGAGAAATATGCAAAAGAAATAACTTCTGACAAAGACATCTTATCACTTTGTTGTCAAATAAGGGTACTGAGTACTTTTTTTTAAATTCTCATTTTGGGATGGGGGGTACCCAAAATGTATTTTTCTGAAACAGTTTTAGCTATTTCACTCTTTGAAAACATTATCTATAAAGAAATATACATATTTGATTATATTATTGTGAAAATGATCACAAAAATAGTTTCAATCTGGAATCATTATCAATATATCATGTTTTTATCTATCAAAATTCATTGTTTTGCGACATATCTCGGAGTTGACTCACATATGTATATTCAGAGGACCACTGGTCAGTCAAATAGTCGATGATATGTAATCTTAATTATAGATATAAATCATCAGATATCAATGTTATATAAACAAAATATTTTTTTCCTCTGACAAAGAATTCTTGGATTATTGAGCCACCTAATAAGTTTAAGTTTATGTGCACTGTCACACACTTTATCTCGTCTGAACTTGATTGTCGAAGCCTATGTTTATGACGTCCAAATTTTCCGTATTCAATAAGCTCAGTTGGCTTTCAATCTCACTGATATTAGCAGAAGCCACGGTTGTCTATTCGGATAACGGCTTTTCGATGTTCCGCTTATCGAAGCTGTACCATACGTAGGATCGTTCGCTGTCTTAGCCTCTTTCTTGAGAAATGACGTAAAGTCAGCAAATTTCACTGTTCGTTTATTTTTCTTATTTTGCACTACAATATTCCTCCATCGATCTTGCATATAAATCGGAAGCTTTGACAAAAGACGCTTGATATTCTTGGAGAAGTCGAGCACTGAATTACTGTTCATGCTAGATGTAGCGTTCTCACATTACACAAGAAAAAGTGAAAATTAATCCAACATTTTAGCGTCCTTTATTTGCGGCCAATCTAAAGCCTTTTTCACGAAGGCCGTCACGATGGCGTCATTATCGCCGTAACGTTCCTCTAGAGTTTTCATTGCAGATTTGTAGGCAACATCATCTGGTAAATGTCCGAACCCAGAAACAACTTTATTAGCTTCACCGGAAGTCAATTGTTCCAAGTAATTCATCCTTTCAGAATCTGTTTCGGTATTTTGAATTACTTTCGCATTAAATTGACGTAGGAATCTATCGTATTAAATCGGGTTGCCGTCAAATTTCTTTATTTCTGGTGTAAGCTTCCTTAGATACTTAACAACGTTTTGCATGACATTCGCATTGTTACTGCTTTCATTTTGCACATATTCGCATTTGAGACGCTTAAAGGTTGCAGTAATGATTGCTTATTTATAGCACCAATGGGCTGCCGTTGATGGTCGTTACTCCTGACAGATTGTGTAATAGTATCGTAAGCAGCAATGGGCTGCCATAGATTTCCGTTATTATCAACAGGTTGTGTATTATTATCGATTGCAGCAACGGGCCGCCGTAGATTTCCGTAACTACTGACGGGCTGCGCAGTACCATCGTTGGCACCAAGGGGCTGGCTGCCGTGTATTTTTATCCATACCTGCAGGCTGCTGTACCGGTATATTATTGTTCGATTGTACAATATTCACTGTTTGCACTGGAGCAGGGTTTAAACTTGGTACGAATGAAGTAGCATTTGGCTTTAAGGTGTTTGAAGTGACATTAGCAGCCTTAACCGTACCATACCCCCACCCCCACTGACGTCAGAAGGTCAAGGTCATAGCCATATTGTGGCGCGCGCGCCATAATATGACTTTTAGCATGACCTTCAATTGATACACGTCAGAAGGACAAGGTCATAGCCATATTGTGGCGCGCGCGCCATTTTGCTATGACCTTAAATTGATACACGGCAGAAGGTCAAGGTCATAGTCATATTATGGCGCGCTCCAATTGATACAAAGGTCATAGTAAACGAAAAGAGCACCTAAGAAATGGCGCGCGAACCAAAAGATTATGACCTTGAAACAAAAAATCGCAAAAAAACAAAATCAAGTCAAAGTATAGTACGAACATCATATCAAGCTTTTATCCTTACAAAGCAGTGTTATGGTACAGCACAGACGTGCAAAAAAAAAAGATTGATGACACTTTGAATAAAAATAAACACGGTTTTCGAAGTAGTGCTGATGTACCTTGTCATATATAATACCCATACCACAATACTTTTTCTAAAAAAAAGGAAAATATAACAAAAATTGTAAATCATGTTTTTATTACTTTATTGAGAACAAATAAAATTATGTCAATGATATTTCTTACACTTTAAATTTCGTTTTTTCTATAATACTTTCATCAATATGCATTTCAGTTCTCTTTCAGTACAACCACTGCATTCTGTTAAGAAAAACTGCGCAAGAGTTTGGTTTTCCGTTCATAAACTGATATAGTTCCAACGAAATTGGGTGTTTATCTGCACACACTGTCAGGTAGAGTTCTTCTGTTAATGGGTATCTATGAAATGGTTCACAAGCCACGGAATCATTTGGAGGAAAAGACATGATAATTTTGTTCGCATGATCAACATTTGCATTTGTTCGATCAGAGTTTCTTATTACGACTAAAGTCACTGACAATACCGATATACATAATGTTATATTGATGAAAAAAAACTACTCCACATGCTTTCATTGCATTAAATCGTTTTCGCAGGAAACCCTCATAATCCAACATATTACTTTCTAGTCATTGGAAATTGTCTTCATGGTCCGACATCTTGACTCTCTTTTTGCTTGACAAATTATGATGTCTTGATGTGAAATTGCATTTATAAATCAACAAATTAAAAATGCAAGGGGACCATATCAAAGATTATTACCTCTTTGTCGTTATGTTGGTGTTGAATTTTTAGAGGGTTGGATGTCCTTTACCGAAAATAGTTTTACGTTGAAAATTTAAATCAAATCATGCTTCATTGCTCATGTAAATCCCTGCTTAGAATATTTCTGTACATCTACGATAACAAAAACAGCATAAGGTCACATGAAAAGGCGCCAATTAATATCGTGCAAAAAAAGCGCCAAAATAAGCGAACCATTATTTGTTATGACCTTGAACTAGCATCACACAAAGACCGCGGTAAAGATGAGAGCAAACATATGACACACCCACCAAAATATTATGACCTTGAGCACAAAGGTGTAGTTCAAAAATGGAAGACATTCCCTCATTGAAGTTTTCCTTGCACAAAGGTCAAGGTTGACATTTGAGTTGAAAATTTTTGTATAAATTCAGATTTACTAATCTTGTGTTACAAAAGTATGTTGATCAAGCTTTTGATTGGAGAGAGTTTATTACATACATCAACACACATGAATTTCGTTCATCAAATGATTAAATTGTTGACAAAATCAAGTGCTTATTTTGTGTGGACTTTAAATATGTAGGAAATAATCGTTATTGCATTTTCAATGATCGATAACTCCAAAGAAAAACTACTCATACAAGAACTGAAATTTTAGGTAAGTAGATTATATTCGTATATAATTTTATCTAACTCAAGAATATACTCCTTATATGGTTGTGAATTTTAAATTGCTCAAATTTCGTGACGAAAAAAGGAAACAAGAAATCCTACATAAAAGAAAGAATGAAAGAAATCAGTACAAGGGTTTACTCTTTTTACTCACATCAGTCTTCTTTTCATATCTTTTGAAACATATATTTACATCCAATTTTTATATATCCTTGAAAAAGTTCATACAAGGATATTAATTTTTTTTTACTTATAACTAAGTAACATAATAATGTTAAAATATATCATGAAAAGAAAAAGAAACAAGCAATTACACACAAAAAGATGAAAAATGGAAACGAAAATGTTTTCTTTCATCACAATATTGAAATTCAGTTCATATGGTATCCATTTTGAAAAGTCTTCATATACTTAGACATCTTTTAAAATTTGCCAATGAGGCATTTCTTTATATTTTCCAAGATCATTCTCGTTTTAATTGTTTCGATTTCCAAAGACTTAACATCCATGTAAGGAATTGTCATCTCTTCGGTTTGAGTTGATTGTGGTGATGTTGATGTGGTTTCATTCTAGAAAAAAAGTAACAGAAACTTAAAATACAATCTTGATTTCTGTTTCCATTCTTTTTAGTTCTGCTACTTAAAAAAAATCGCGAGTTTTGATTTACGTTTACTAAAATACTACTTACTTTTTCCTCTTGCACACATCCTACGGCACTTTTCTCCGTAACTCTTTTTTCCAGTTTTCATATTTTTTCAGGATTCTGAGATCTGTGTTTATCAATAAAAAGAAACTATGGAAATAAATACATTTTGATATATTTGACCAACAATGAAGATAAATTATTATTTACAAAAAAAAAACCAGAAGAATGATGGTAAATAAATAGATCTAAATAAAAATATATTAAGATGTACGGAAAATAACTTACAGCATTTCTCTTAATAATGACTCTTTATTCCCCGGTTCTTTCCAAACACCTTTATCACTGAAATAGATTGTTGGGACATTAAAATTGAATTTGCAGTTGAAAATAAATCAAATACACATGATGGTTTTTCGATCGATAATCATTATAATGAAAGAATTTTAGTCGTATCTTACTTTGGCACAGTAACTGTGAATGCCACACTTCTTTTAGCAGTAGTATTTACACTTTTGGTTGGTCTAATTTTTCTTTTTTCGTGTGTCATAGATGGTCTTTTGCTAAAATAAAAACACATCAATATTAAAATGATGAAATGATGGAAACATTTAAAATCTTAATACAGTTATATGATAGAAAAAGAAAGATAACTCTCATAAAGCTTACGTGTAATTGTCTTCAAATTGAATGTCTCAGACAGTTGTCCAGACTCTAAGGGTGTAAAAGCAGGATCCAAGTAAGTGAAACCTACGTTTCTTTTAATTATTACAACTTGGCCTTTTGAGGATATAGCACTTTACTGAGTGTAAATTGTCCACCTGTGGAAGTTGACACTTGTTGGCTAATCTCCGGGTTACCAAAAGTACCACTTCTATAAGACAAAAATAAATAAAAACAATATAAAGTAAAATGGCATTTACATCGACTGAAACATTGTAAGAAGTAAACGTTGATAAACTTATCGGATGCCTTATGCAAATTGAACAATATTTTCTTACGTTTTATACTGTTCCGGCAATGGTCGGTCACCACTAGACATGTTTGTAGGTGTAATCGGCTCATAAATGTTCTGCAAAGCCGTAGAACTTTGTTCCTTCTGAGGCGAAGTGAAACTGCGTAAAAAAAATGTATAAAAAGGGTTACAGAATTCGTCACGCCGAAGAACTTTGTTCCTTCTGACCATGAGGCGAAAAACTGTGTAAAAAATGTAAAAAAAAATGTTACAGAATCGCCAAACATTAAAATCAGAACCATATCTATTTGAATAATTCATTGTTTACATATACATCTTGTACATTTTACTTATGCATGAATTATATAAATTATTTTCATTTAGTTAAAATGTTAGTGAAAATAATGACTACCTTTCATCAAAGTTTAAATCGAATAGGAGATACTTCCACTCCTTATCATCAGCTTTATTTATTGAGAAACCGCTCTATTGAGAGTGCTATTGAGATTATCGTCAGCATCTTCTTTAACTCATTTGTGACCACACTTATGCCCTTTGCCGTGTGGAGCTCGTAAAAAATTCCCCGCGAGGGGTTTGACAGTAAGTGTTTTGAATATTTTTCCCTGACATTGTCGCCATAGCACTTTTTATATAGACATAACGTCAGAGTGTGCATGAAGTTTATATATTGTTTTCATTTTCGTGCTAAACCATCGACAGCAGGTGCGGCTAGCCAACAGGGGATGCTTACTCCTCCCGGGCACCTGGTCCCACCTCTAGCTTGCTAGGGGTCCGTCGATGCTTAATTTTGAGCTCTATTGTGAGTGCTGTTGAGATTATCGTCAGGATCTTCTTTAACTCATTTTTGTCACACTTATGCCCTTTGCCGTGTAGAGCTCGTAAAAAAATTCCCCGCGAGGGGTTTGACAGTAAGTGTTTTGAATATTTTTCCGACATTGTCGCCATAGCACTTTTTATATAGACATAACGTCAGACAGTGCATGAAGTTTAGATATTGTTTTCATTTTCGTGCTAAACCGTCGACGGCGGGTGCGGCTAGCCAACAGGGGATGCTTACTCCTCCCGGGCACCTGCTAGGGGTCCGTCGATGCTTAATTTTGTCCTCTATTGTGAGTGCTGTTGAGATTATTGTCAGGATCTTCTTTAACTCATTAAGTACAAAAAATAAAGAAACATACATTGCAAGACCGATGGGAAAAAATGAGAAATACATATTTTACAAAAATATTAACCGAATCAACAAATTAAAAAAAATATGAGAAAACTTACTGTGCCATATTTTTAAACTACTCCGCAGATCCTTTAAAATATGTATGATCTGACGGCGTAACTTCTCATGAAATGTAAAAACAAAAAATCAGTGGAATCTCATTTATATTGAAGGATGCTCTTCGACACAAAGAAATTAAATATGAGTAAAGGCAGCTGGGATTTATTTTTTTAAACGATTGTATCAAAATAAGTAGAAACAAAGAGTAATTCATCATGATAAATATTCTTTAATAGAACATTACTAGCAGATGTTTCTATTTTTTAAATCGTTAAATCGAAATTGTCTATGTTAATAATTGATGAATCATTCAAATGTTGATGAATTATTTAAATTTGATTGAACATTATACTAGTATATGTTTATTTTTGCAAATTTTCTCAAATGCCTACATAAATCTAGGAATCACAAACCAAGCGTCACCAGTCGTGTCCTCTCGTAATGGCTGTAGATCAATAATGGGTGAAAATGGAAAATCGCATCTTCCGTTATATAGAGATATCGTTCTTTTACCGACCCCTGACGGCCTTTGAAAAGGCTATATAGTACCAATTAACTGTACTAGACATGTGCTTCAGATGACATGATATCTTCCGTTTTAGTATTTTATCTGCAAGCTTTTGTTATTTTACTGCTTTCAATTCTTCATCGAGTTCTAGAATTTATGTTGTGTCAACATCTCCTGGTGGTTTTGGGGATTGTTGTATCCTTATGTTTTCTGTTATTGTATTTCGTAAGATGTTCTGTACTTCTTATGCCGTGTCTGCAACCGAGGACGTTTGGCGTTGGTCGCCCATGAAGGAGAAAAGTTTGGCGTTGGTCGCCCATGAAGGAGAAAAGGTCATAGAAGAAAGACAGAACATTCTCAAAGGCATCTCCCCATAATCGCCCAATGCTCTAATTGCGCGTGCTCTTTCCAACAAGCATGATTGCTTGAGTTGTAAAGTCCCCTTACGTCAGAATATCTATATCAGAATATAAGTTGAATATCCCTGTGTAAAGCATTCGGAAAAACAAATACAATGTATTGTATTCATTTCATTCTTTCTTGAAATTCCTAAAATGTGGGTCCTGTAGAATCATATCCCACCCATTCTGCTACGTCTTTTGGTACATTTTTGGACAAACATTTTCATGCTTTTTGGCAATTTTATATTGTTTAGACTGAGGATCACTGACGTGGGTTTAGTACCCGAAACGTGCATGTCTGGTCCATGCTGTAAATTTATCAGGTCTTAAATGAGGGATTTGGTCATTATCCATATTTGTCATGCTATTGAATTTGAAGACGTTTAACATTTCATTATTTTCGTCCAGAGCGCACGTTTTCGATTACGAGAAGCTCTGTACAGAATTTACAATGAGGGAATTCAAGAGAGGACAAGAAGTGGACTTCAAGAAAATGCTCCCAACCATTTATGACACGTAGATACAATCACTAAAATTATCACATGGGATTTTAAAATCGCTTGTGGAATTGATGGTTTTATCCGCTTTGTTTTGTTTCTGAATTGTGTCAATAAGAATAAAGCTGAAACAATATTCTCATCTTTCATATCAGGAATGGTAGACTATGGGACACCCTCAGGGAGTAAGACCAAAGAGTAAAGGTATCTGATTAAAATGCAAAGAGAAGAAATTATTTATCAATGAACTGTTGTTTACAAGTGACCATATCGTAAAGTATAAAAAAAATCTATTCAAAATACAAAAATTATAAGAGTATTTACTGTAATAAAATGTGGAAATAAAATGTGTAGCGAAGCGGCTTTTTTTTTTAAGTGAATAAATATGTAGGTCAAGGTCATTTTGTTCAAAATTATTAGTATCAGTAGGAAAGTCTTGTCAAATAAAATTTATATACATTTATGTTATATCAGTCCTTTAACTTACCGATTAAAAATTTCAGGAAAGAGGGTCAATCGTCGAAGTCAGCCATTTCGTAAAAATAATTGGTTACAAAGAAAAGGTATTATTATTATCGGGAGTTCGCTTTTTTTCATATGGTGAAGGTTTTTGTTTTTGTTTGCTTTGGTTCCTGTTTTATCCTGATTTTGTATGCCTTCGGTTTCTGATTTTCTGAATTATCGATTTTGTACTGTAGACAGGGATATGGTCATTATCCATATTTGTCATTATAAGAAAAATAAGTGAAAAACTCTAAAACTGTATCACTTACTAGCTTTCTTGAGATTTCTTAAACGTGGGTCCTGTAGAAACATATCCCAACCATTCTGCTACGTCTTTCGGTACATTTTTGGACTTAATTATTTCAGGAAAGAGGGTCAATCGTCGAAGTCAGCCACAAGGAATACACATGTGAAGTATGAAAGCCCTATCACTTACCATTTAAAAGTTATGCCCAATGTTAAAGTTTTTGAAAAGTAGGTCAAAGGTCAAGGTCACGAGGTCAAAACTGTTGGTATCAATGGAAAGGTCTTGTCACAAGGAATACACATGTGAAATATGAAAGCCCTATCACTTACTATTCAAAAGTTATGCTCAATGTTAAAGTTTTTGAAAAGTAGGTCAAAGGTCAAGGTCATGAGGTCAAAAATTTTGGTATCAATGGAAAGGTCTTGTCACAAGGATTACACATGTGAAATATGAAAGCCCTATCACTTACCATCCAAAAGTTATGCCCAATGTTAAAGTTTTTCGGACAAACAGACAGGCGGACAGGCCAAAAACTATTCCGGGGGTATAAAAACAACGAAGGGGGAAAAGGTGAGAATTATGATAGCTGTGAAACTAAAAATAGAAGTACACGTATATGCTGATATTTTCTTTTGTGTGTTTTTTTTTTCTGACGTCAAACCTACAGACGTCCATGGCTTTTCCCCCATTATATTGATCGAATAAATAATATAAACTAATGATAAGGCCAAAAAATTATGTGTGCTTTCTCTTTCCTAACTGACTGTATTGTACTATACCGACCCTACGAATTTATATACAAAATTGAAGATGACAAACCAGAATAAATGTATGTTTGAAACTGCAAGTAGACACATCAATTTATCTGGGAGAAAAAAAAAACAATGTTGAAGTGTAAAAATGCAGAAAACTGCAGTATTTTGGCATTTTGACATCAAATCCTAAGGAGTAGAAGTGTTTTATACATGTAGCACTTTTTCTGACTCAAAGACATTTTGTTTGATATACCGGTAATTGGTTAATATTGGTAATGAAGAAATATTACATGTTAAAAAAAACATATATTTTCTTTTAAAGACGGAAGAATCCTAAGAAGCACAAGGCGCTAGAGAAAAAAAAGATAAGATCGCCATTACAAGCCCGGGAAAATGTAGAAGATCAATTCCCATAAGAAACATTCACAAGAGGATGTCAGAGGACATTCAACAAAGTACCATCCTTTTGAATCATTTAGAAGACAAGTGTTCAAAATCTAAGAAAAACGTGTAAAATTTACAACCTTATAACCAGTGCCAGACATTATCGTACAGAGGTTTCGTACAGAAGAGGACATTCAACAAAGTGTTTTCTTCTAAATTAATTAGAAGGTCAGTGTTCAGGATTCATGAAAAAGGTGTAAATAAAAAAAAAAACGTATAAAAAGTGCAAGACGGTTTAAAGATATTCCTCTGTTGTTAAAGAAAGGAGGGGATCTCCAACAACACTAGGTTGCAGCACCCACAGCAAAATCCCAAAACACCCATGCAAAAAACACAGAACAGACACCCACAGAAAGAGACGCAAAAGGGACAAGGAACACCAACTCACAACATAGAAACATAATTTGTAACAATTTTCATATTTTGTAAAATATACGTACCTCAAAAAGAGGAAGATTTTGTGATCTTTTTCTATACAACTCTCCGAAATTTTATTGAATAAAATTTGAAAACTTGGCTCTTTTATATTGATTCTTAGATGACACTGAGTCATTTTATTCAGACTAGAGAAAAAAAAAGTTGCTATGTCCATTTACTAATACTTATAATTATTGTAGGTGTAAATGCGGATTCTGCGTAGTGATAACCACCACTGCAGGTGATTGCATTTGCTGCCACGAGATACAGAAAGCGACGGAAGAACGACAGGAATTTCTAGAGAAGAGATGCATAAAGATTGGGATCCAACTGTCTTGATCCTTTTCTTTTCAGAGTATCATATTATGGCTACAGACACCATCACGGTGAAAACCCAGAAGGAATGAGTTAAAGAAGATCCTGACGATAATCTCAACAGCACTCACAATAGAGCACAAAATTAAACATCGACGGACCCCTAGCAAGCTAGAGGTGGGACCAGGTGCCCGGGAGGAGTAAGAATCCCCTGTTGGCTAGCCGCACCCGCCGTCGATGTTAATGAAGCATGGAAATGAAAATATATAAAACTCATGCACTGTCTGACGTTATTTCTATATAGAAAGTGCTATGGCGACAATGTCAGGGACACTTACTTATGGAGGGAATATATGATTACTCTCAGGAGGTTTTGGATACCAATATTTGTCCCTCTAAAAAAGAGTGCCTCAAAGCAATTACCAAAAAGCAAAGAAAATGAGGGTTTCTTCATGCCAGATACTGGCATACAATAGTGAAAAAAATTCTAACATGAATAAGAAGTGAAACTAATGTCAAGCAAGGAATTTTATATCTTCTGCATGTAAAATACTTCATTGTTGAGCTGTGTGGAGTCAAATATGCAGTTGACAGAATGACAGAGAAGAACTTTGAGCTAAAGTACTAATAGGTTCTTAAGAAAACGGAAATTTACCTTTTATTTGTAAACGGCAAAACATAATAACTAGAAAATTTAAATGGTAATGCATAAGGAAAGGCACTATTCAAAGAACTAGCATTTTTAACCATATAAGACATAATTTTTGGTGTACTCATAGGAAAATAGCAATATTTTACGCTCAGAAATTGTCCAAGTCGTTTTTCTAAACAAGGGTCGCGTATGTTAAATAAAACGGCAATACCTATTCATACAGGTAGATATTCACTGATCATTCAGGCATAAATCTATGTGAACAACTATGGTTATGGCTATTGCATTAATCAAACTTGACCAGTGTAAGTTTTAATGACTTAGCGCATGGAAAAGGTGATTTACCGTGCTATTTTCATATGTGTAGAGGGGAAACGCAAAATTGATACCAAAATAATATTTCATTTTCAAACAGTGCTCTATTAGTTGAATATTTCTCTCGATATTCATATGTGTCTATCTTAAAGCGTTTTCGCATAAAGTCAAAATTTCTGTTTTCTTAACTGGCTGTTAGTACTTTAATAATTTTGTTTACGGTTCACTTTTAGAGTCAAGTGTTTTGTGACAAATACCATTTGTAACTCGCATTAGATGAAAACTAACGTTATTTGCCCATATAATGAACTTCATCCCTGACATACAATTTATGATTTAAGAACATATTTTCCAATTTCTAATGGTGTTCTTAATATTATGCATTGATGTTTAGATGAGGCATCTATGTACCAATAGTACATTGTTTAAAGTAGAAGAAAATTTGATTTTATGAGTTTTACGCTTTAAGATTTAAGTGAGGAAAACCATTCTGAATAGCTTTTTTACAGAGAAAGGAAAGATCAAACTCGTCAGTGTAGCCAATAACTGTGATCATGAAAGTACTTTAATGCACTCAAATAGTTCTTTTCACTGAAACCTGAATATAACGTAGATTCAAAGCGTTTGGGATTAGTTATTTTTATAAGGAAATAATCTTCTTGTGACACGTAGAACATTTCAAGCCTAAATAGGACCATGGCTTTGTGAAATTGTGTGGGCTTGTAACATCTTTGTGAAATTTGTGTGGGATTCCTACTGCCCTGAGATGAGAAACTATCTGGTACTCGATCTTTAATGATCTAACATTCCTCTGCTCTAGTTGACTAAGATCGTTTCGGAATGTAATCATGTACAATTGTGACTTTTATGATGTAACATTAATCTGGTGTCATGGAATGTGATCTATGGGACATTTATTAGGGACTAACCCTCTGGGACTTTCAATAATCTAACACTTGTCTGGTCTTGCAGGACTGTGAACTTGTGAGACTTTAATGATGTAAAGTACTAACAGCGAGTTAAGAAAACTTAAATTCTGATTTTACGTGAAAACATTTTGAGATAGATACATATGAATATCGAGAGAAATGTTCAAGTATAAGAACACTTCACATATGAAAATATCACGATCAATTATCTTTTCCATGCACTAACTCAATAAACATACACTGGTCATGTTTATTTAATACAAAAGCCATAATCTTAGTTTGACACATAGATTAATACCTGAATGATCATTGATTATCTACATGTATGAATAGAAATTGCTGTTTCAATAAGCAAACTCGACCCTTGATAGGAAACACGACTTGGTCAATTTCTGAGCGTTTAAACATTGTTATTTTCCTATGAGTACAACAAAAATGACGTCTTCTAAGGTTTGAAAGAGCTGGGTTTTTGAATAGTGCTTTTCCTTCTGTATTACCATTTTAATTTTCGAGTAATTGCGTTTTACCGTTTACATGTAAAAGGAAAATTTCAATTTTCATAAGAACTTGTTAGTAATTTAGTCTTGCCTGGTCTCATGCGACTTCAATGATGTAACACTTCCCCGGTCTTGTTGGAACATGACTTTGTGGGACTAAAATGATGTAACACTTGCCTGGTCTTTTGGAACCGTGCTTTTGTGGGACTTTGATGATATAACTCTTGCCGGGTCTTGTGGGACTGTGCCCTTGTGGGACTTTCATGATGTAACTCTTGCCTTGTCTTGAAAGGTGAACTCTTTGAATTTCAAAGATGTAACACTTGCCTGTTCTTGTGAGACTTCAATGATGCAGGCTTTCTACTGTTCCTATTATTTCCTACTTTTTTTTATTTCGATCCTATTTTTTCCTACTTTTTCTTCAAAACCTCCTACTTTTTCATCTCAAAAGTAAAAAATTACTTGCTTCACTTGTCATCGACATCTGATTCAAAGGTTCTTTTTTTTTTAATTTCGGGCTCGCTTCGCTCGCCCATTCTGTGTATTTTACATGAAAGATCAATCTGTCCTTATTTTTCTCTGTGATTTCCTCAGAGATGAAAATTACCAGTCTACAATCGTTGCTTACAGTGATTTGTGTGTCATACTTACTGAAAATTGTCGCTAAAAGCGATGGAAAATGTCCTACTTTTCCCCAAATAATTCCTACTTTTTCCTATTTTTCTCCTACTTTTTTCATTGACTACTTCTTCTTTTTTATAAAGGTAGAGTAGAAAGCCTGATGATGTAATGACAAATATGGATAATGACCATATCCCTGTCTACAGTACAAAATCGATAATTCAGAAAATCAGAAACCGAAGGCATACAAAATCAGGATAAAACAGGAACCAAAGCAAACAAAAACAAAAACCTCCACCATATGAAAAGAAGCAAAGAATGCCTGTTCTTGTGGGACTATGATCTTGTGGGACTTTAATGATGTAACATTTGCCTGGTTTGTTGGAACTTAAGCAAGCAGGTTGTAAGAATTCCTATGGATACTAACTGTGCGCCTATTGTTGCAGATTTATTTTTATACACTTATGAAAAAGAATTTATCCAAAATCTCCAAAAGCAAAGAAAATTTGATGATCTGAAATGTTTCAATAATACTTCTAGGTATCTGGATGATATTCTAACCATTGATAATCCTACTTTTGAATTATATAAGAATGAAATTTATCCACAAGAATTAACACTTAACAAGCCAAACGTAACAGATACATGTACAGAAACAACATTTTTGGACCTAAATATCAAAATTGTAAACGGAAAGATTCATACAACTGTGTATGACAAAAGGGATGATTTTGGATTCAACATAGTAAATTTCCTTGACGGTGATGTTCCAAAATTACCGTCATACGGCATTTACATATCACAGCTCATCCGGTACGCTAGAGCATGTACTGATATTTTGGATTTTTACAGTAGAAATTTACAAATTACCAAAAACTTTTGGGTCAAGGTTTCCGCTTTCATAAACTAGTTAAGATTTTCTGGAAATTTTACAAAAATTACAGTCAACTTCTTTCAAAATTTGGATCTATACACGCAACAGAGTACATTACTTTGGTATTACACAACCTGTCTTTTATGATGATATGATAAACAAAATAAAAAGGATCAAAGGTAGGCAGCATAACCATCGAAAATGCGTCAGAATCATCAAACGCCTTTTATACCGTGGATATGATCCTAATGTCACCAGACGGACACTAGGCTTGGTAATTGACCAATCTACAGTCTTGTACAAGCGCATCCTTGAGACTTGAACTCTGAATGACTGTGACGACGGGACTCCATGACGGGCCCTGTCCATACCTCTTTAGAGAAGACAGGGCCCCGACCACCTGTCCTCTCTGAATGTCAGTCAGACTCCTCGGGTGATTACATACATGAGCTCGCTACAGCTGGCAGAGCACGGACTGTATTACGCATGCCCTCTTTTTATATCCATTTACATATTTATCTGTGTTTCTGGGGCCTCTACGTTTCGCGGTCTTGTTTGTGTGAAGTCATCTTACAGTGAGGAGGTTAATTTACACCACACGTGTACGTTCTTCGAGACCTCTTGGTAACTGGAGAAATGAGAGGGTTGTGCGCACGTAATCCAGGATAACCACACCATTTGCTACTTGCGTGACAAATGTCCGTCAAAAGTCGGCAACGGTTGCCCTTTGGTCTCGTCGGTTTATGTGTAGTCTTTAGAGTTTGATGTTTACATGTCGTGTGTCACTTTTCCGTCTCGTGCTGTACTCGTCTTTTGTGTTTTTGCACTTGGTGTTTTGCTGTTGATGCTGCGGCGGGGTCTTGTTGGAGATCTCCCTTCTTTTAAATGATGTAACACTCTCATGCTCTTGTGGGACTTAAATGATGTATCACTTGTCTGGTTTTGAGGGACTTTAATGATGAAACGCCTGTTCTTGGGGGAATGTGACCTTGTGGGACTTCAATGATGTAACATTTGCAATTTTCAGTTTTCCGGACTTCTTTTCGCTGTTGTTGCATTTATTTAACTCATATTTGGTGTGTGGATATATCTCAATGTGGTACAGATCAAGATTGAGTTTGCTTTAGATTGACCTATTTTTACAAGAGTAATGGCCCTAAGCCTTTGCACGCACTCAAAATTGCAGTTTTCATGATTTTTCTTCGGGTCTTTTATTAATAATGCACAGATTTTTGGTGTATGAATACATCTCAGTGTGATACAGATCAAGTTTGAGTTTGTTATCCATTGATCTATTTTTACAAAAGTTATGGCCCTTAGACTTAGGAAATTTCATGAAATGTTGTTTTATGGACTTTTTCATGCCTGTTATTGCAGATAATAAACCGATTTTTTGTATGTGAATACATCATGGTATGATGCAGATCAAGCACGAGTTTAATTTAGATTGACTAATTTTCACAAGAGTTATGGCCCTTGGACTTTGTTACAGATAATGGATGATATAATTTTTTACCGCCAGGAGGGGACTTACATCGCACAGCGATCATTACATTTCTACGCCTAAACATATTTTGGATCAGAATTACGTTTTAAAATATTCAAAACAAATAGAATTGAATGTATAGATGCATTGTAGGTTTAGAGATTGATATCGTATAAGCAATTAAGAAATGGATTTTAAATTACTATTGCTTCTATTATGCTTAACGTCCAAAAGTTGAGCTTTCTTTAGCAACATTTGACACTTTACGTAAAAAACAGGTATGCAGGTGTGTGTTTTTTCATCTTTATTGATTTGTCCTTGCACTTGAATAGACCCTTAAACGATCAGGTTCGTTCAGATCACTATTGTCGCTTCATATGGTACTTTTTCCAATCAAAATGATTAAATAACGTAAAAACCGCAACAGTGCATGCCGTGATTTAGAGCGGTATGATGATGCCAGTAGAAATTTTGCCGGGCCACTAAAATTTCACTAATATATAGGACTGGAACGATTATCCACCCTGACAATTCAATACGTATTGCAATATCTAATATCAAATACGATACGTATCCCGGTACAACGTCTACTAATGAAGTCTTCTCTAAAATTAATTTGCTGTCATTAAAGACATTAAGCTATACAGTCGAGCATTAGGTGACTCTGGCAACTATATTTTGAGAAGTTATGCCCCTTGGTGACTTGGAAAATTCCGTTTTTGTCAGTTTTCCGGACTTTTATCAGCACCAGATAGAGATATTCAGGTGAAAGTTGATACACAGGTTAATCCTGGATAGTAACAGGGCAAGTTCGACTTTTGTCACGCTTGACCTGTCTTCGAGGAGTCTTACCCCTTAATGATTTGCACAATTCAGTTCTTGTCAGTTTTCCAGACTTTCTTTGCAACAAATAGAGATATTCAGGTAAAATGTGATACTCGGCTAAATCTTGGATAGTTACAGAGCAAGTTCAACTTTGGACTCGCTTGACCACTTTTTCGAATCGATAAAGCAGATTAAACCCCAGAACTGAGCTGCACAGACAGTAAATTTAATTAAAACAAAGGAGGGATCTCCAACAACACCAGGTTGTAGCACCCACAGCAAAACACCCAATGCAAAAGCTCTTGTTGAATTGAAGAGTAATTTATAGAAGAAGGGAGGATGTCTCCAACAAGAACCACTTGCAGCATCAACAGCAGAACACCAAAACACCCGATGAAAAAAACACAAAAGACGAGTACAGCACGAGACGTAAAAGAGACACACGACATGTAAACATCAAACGTGAAAGACTACTGGATTACGTGCGCACAACCCTCTCGTTTCTAGAAAAACCCAGAGGTCTCGAAGAACGTACAATTGTGGTGTAAAACAACCTCCTCGCTGTAAGATGATCTCACACAAACAAGACTGCGAAACATAGAGGCCCAAGAAACACAGATGAATATGAAAATGGATATAAAAAGAGGGCATGCGTAATACATTCCGTGCTCTGCCTGCTGTAGCGAGCTCATTTATGTAATCACCCGAGGAGTCAGAGTTGCAGGCCATATTTCAAAATGACCTTTAACGAATTTCAATATAAAACCTTTCTCGTCTCTACATACTATGTTTAAAGGACAAGTGATATTTATTCGGATTAATTCGGATCTATACATGCAACAGAGTACATTACTATGGGTATTACTAATTCGGATCTATACATGCAACAGAGTACATTACAATGGGTATTACTAATTCGGATGTATACATGCAACAGTGTACATTACTATGGGTATTACACAACCTGTCGTTTATGGTGATATGATAAACAAAATAAAAAGGATCAAAGGTAGGCAGCATAACCATCGAAAATGCGTCAGAATCATCAAACGCCTTTTATACCTTGGGTATGATCCTAATCTCACCAGACGGACATTAGGCTTGGTACTTGAACAATCTACAGTCTTGTACAAGCGCATCATTGAGACTTGAACTGTGACGACGGGACTCCATGACGGGCCCTGTCCAAACCTCTTTAGAGAAGACAGGGCCCCGACCACCTGTCCTCTCTGAATGTCAGTCGGACTCCTCGGGTGATTACATACGAGCTCGCTACAGCCGGCAGAGCAAGGACTGTATTAAGCATGCCCTCTTTTTATATCCATTTACATATTCATCTGTGTCTATGGGGCCTCTGTGTTTCGCGGTCTTGTTTGCGTGATGTCATCTTACAGTAAGGAGGTTGTTTTACACCACAATTGTACGTTCTTCGAGACCTCTGGGTAATTGGAGAAGTGAGAGGGTTGTGTGCACGTAATCCAGGATAACCACACCATTTGCTACTTGCGTGACAGATGGCCGTCCAAAGTCGGCACCGGTTACCCATTGGTCTCGTCGGTTTATGCGTAGTCTTTTGTGTTTGATGTTTACATGTCGTGTGTCTCTTTTCCGTCTCGTGCTGTACTCGTCTTTTGTGTTTTTGCATCGGGTGTTTTGGTGTTTTACTGTTGATGCTGCAACGGGGTCTTGTTGGAGATCTCCTCCCTTCTTATCATTGGGCAAGTAAACTTTATGTCATGAGTTGTCCGTGGCAAGTAGGTTTTGAATAAAGTTCTAGACCCCTATATTTCTACATTTCTTATTGAAGGTACATTAGAAACTAGGCACTTCAGATTACAACTGCTCCCCGGTGAGCAATGTGGTCAATGGGCCTCTTGTTCTTGAACTTTGTTTACCGATTCTAGTTCATTATCAGAACATGTTTGAAACATTGATGTTTGATATTTTCAAGGTTTCCAAAGTCCTAGAGCCGCAGATTTCAAAGAGGAGAGTAATATCCACTGTTGGTTAAACAGGTGAGAAGAGATCAAACTTTGGGGAGAACTAAGTTCACAAGGAAGGCCCTTAACAGCTCAGTGGAATTTACAGCACTGAATGAGGCTTGCAACTAGGAAAACAGGTCACTTAACTCCACCAGCTCAACATCTGTTCTGGTACGAAGACAGATTTTAGCAACTTCTTAATGAAATTATGAGCGTATTGTGAAACCATTATGATCTCTCATCATGACAATTGAGAAAACTAAAAATCTATTTAAAACAAAGAATTCTACAACTTAGAGCAATTAGCAGAAAAATGAACATCCGCGAGGGGTTTGACAGTAAGTGTTTTGAATATTTTCCCTGACATGGTCGCCATAGCACTCACTATATAGAAATGGCCTCAGACAGTGCAGTTCATGCTTTTCATATATTTTCATTTTCGTGCATGATCATCGACGGCGGGTGCGGCTAGCCAACAGGGGATGCTTACTCCTCCCGGACACCTGGTCCCACCTCTACCTTGCTAGGGGTCCGTCGATGCTCAATTTGGTGCTGTATTGTGAGTGCTGTTGAGATTATCGTCAGGATCTTCTTTAACTCATTTCTATCCTACAATCTGTTTTGAAATGATGCTATTCAATTTGAAGACGTTTAAAATTTACACCACTTGTTGAGTGTCACTGCTTACAGAAAGCAAGTACTCAACCAAGTTTGTGCTTTTTTGTGTCACTGCTGTTGGACCAGGAGTCCCGGAAGGCACATGTAGCGAAGTTCGATCAATGTCGGTTGATCGTTTCTTCAACGCATTCTAACATTTCTGTTATCAAAATTTCTTGAAATTTCTAAAAAGCGGGTCCTGCAGCATCATATCCAACCAATCCTGCTACGTCTTTCGGTACGCTTTTTCGACATAGTAACTTTCATACGTTTGTGGCATATTACACTGTTTAAGTTTGGGGATCACTGACGAGTGTTAAGTACCCGAAACGTGCATGTCTGGTCCATAATGCCAATTAATCTGTTTTTAAATGATGCTATTCAATGTGAAGACGTTTAACATAGATATTAATTTTCAGCAGTAGAGGCCATGTATATCTTTCTTGTATCAACATAAGATTTAAACCAAAATTATATGAAATAATCTTTTATGATTGATACTGTATATATATCGTACATGTTAAACTCAAAAGCATCATTTAAAACCTGATAAATTCACAGCATGGACTTTGTAGGTCACCTTGCACCAACCATTAAAAGAAGTCGCAGCATACAACAAATTTTCAAGAATAAAAAAAGATCACCATTTCAAATATTGCTACATGTGTATCAACTTCAGGATTTGTAACAAGGGAAATACAGATAAGGAATAGTTTATGTTTACAGATTCTTTGAATAATAAACGAAAAGGAATGAGGACCTATCACGACAAATGGTGAATAAATGGTTAGATATGTAATAATTAACGTGAATGTAGGCATACAATAATTACTGATAGATTCCTCATAGTTAACGCTCATCATTAACCATATGTCTTATCCCGCATACTCTAACCATATTCCTTATTGCTATGTGTATGAATAATGACTATCGTTGGCAAACGGCGAATGACTATCGTGAATGAGCTAAATGCTACGCTTAGAACTTTCGTTATGCTATTATGTTGATTAACTCATATCACTTAATCATTTTTAATAGACACAGTATTATTTTTTTCTTTTACTAAATTCATGGACTCCGGCACTGCATACATGTAGTTCCTCATTTAATTTTTGCCTATTTCATTTAGTAAGTTAGTGATTAGCTTATAAAATTATTAATTGAAAAAAAAAACACAATTCTGTATGGTTGTTAGGTTTTGTAGATAGCGACGTCTTCTTGAGTCCCGAGCGGTTCGTGACATCAAAGACATACCGGCAGGTCATCTTAATGATGCCGCATTATTAAATGAGATATCGATTTGTTTCGATTTCAATGCAAGATATTTCAGTTAGAGATAAATAACACTATCGCTTCTAGAAAATAAAAAAAATATAAATATATTTAGTTTAAATAAACAAATGGGGGGAGGTAATCGAGATCTTTTTTCGGGGGGGATGAAACCATCAGAGGGTCGAAACTTTACTTTTAAAAGAAGTAAAACGGGAAAATATCGGCACATGTAAACATAAAAACAACTCTTCACAAATTACAGATGTAGACTTTAGTAGGTACTGTACAAGTTGTATCTATGCCTTATTATCAAGCATGACATTTTGTAATTTAAGAAACTGTTTGAATCATGTATGATGTCAAGGAGCGGTTTTTTTTTAAACTTCATTTCACCTTTTAGAAAATATTGCGCGCGTTTTCTGGAATTATTCGTTATTCAACACCTGTATAAAAGTGACCATGGTACGCCCAGATTACCGAAGAGATTTTTTAAAGTTTTCATATCGGGCGCGTTTTTCTGTAATTTCGAAGCATTTTTTTTTAAACGTTCAGTTCACATTTTGAAAAATACCGCGCGCATGACCGTGCACGTGCGTTTTCTGTAATTATACGCATGTGTTCCCATACTAATATTGTATAATTACATCTGTGTGAATCGAAGGGTTTCTTTTCCGCCACAGATTACAAATCATACAAATCATGGACATGTGGTGACCTGTGTATTGCCTTGTCCTTCCTTTTGGACAATATTTATGTAAGATTTGGTGAGAAACTCTACAAGAAGGTTGTAGGGATTCCAATGGGTACTAATTGTGCGCCTCTTGTTGCAGATTTATTTTTATACACGTATGAAAAGGAATTTATCCAAAATCTTCAAAAACAAAGAAAAAATGATGATGTGAAATGTTTCATTGGTACTTCTAGGTACCTGGATGATATTCTTGCTATCGACAATTTTGTTTTTCGGTATGCTAGAGCATGTACTGATGTTTTGGATTTTCATAGTAGAAATTTACAAATTACCAAGAAACTTTTAGGACAAGGTTTTCGCTTTCACAAACCAGTAAAGACTTTCTGGAAATTTTACAAAAATTATTGTCAACTTCTTCTGAAATTCGGACCAATACGGGCAACAGAGTATATTACTTTGGGTATTTCACAACCTGCATTTTATGGTGACATTATTAACAAGATAAGAAGGATCAAAGATAGACAACATCATTATCGAAAATGCGTCAGAATCATCAAACGCCTTTTATACCGTGGGTATGATCCTTATGTCACCAGACGGACACTAGGCTTGGTACTTGACCAATCTACAGTCTTGAACTAGCGCATTCTTAAAACTTGCACTCTGACTGACTGTGACGACGGGACTCCATGACGGGCCCTGTCCAAACCTCTTTAGAGAAGACAGGGCCCCGACCACCTGTCCTCTCTGAATGTCAGTCGGACTCCTCGGGTGATAACATACATGAGCTCGCGGCGGCAGAGCACGGATTGTATTATGTAGGCCCTCTTTTTATATCCATTTACATATTCATCCGTGTTGCTTGGGCCCCTGCGTTTTGCGGTCTTGTTTGTGTGTGGTCATCTGACAGTGAGGAGGTTGTTTTACACCCCAATTGTACGTTCTTCGAGACCTCTGGGTAATCGGAAAAGTGGGAGGGTTGTGCGCACGTAATCCAGGATAACCATACCTTCTGCTATTTCCGTGGCAGATGGCCGTCCTACGTCGGCACCGGTTGCCCATTGGTCTCGTTGGTTTATGTGTAGTCCTTTGTGTTTGATGTTTCTGTGTTGTGCGTTGACGTTCCTTGTCCCTTGTGCGTCTCTTTTTGTGCTTGTCTGCTTTGTGTTTTTGCATTGGGTGTTTTGGAGTTTTGCTGTGGGTGCTACAACTTGGTGTTGTAGGAGATCCCCTCCTTTGTTTTAATTGCCATGGCACAACTTTATTACCGAAGCGATTTTTGTAAAATACAATGTACCTGCAAGAAAATACCATGTGCGCTTTCTGTAAATACCGAAACAATTTAAAAGTTCATTCACCTTTTAGAAACTATTGCGCGCGTTTTCTGCAATTATTCGTTATTTCACACCTTTTCTGTAGTTACGTGTATTCGTATCTGTTGGTATGAGTTTAGCTTTCCTTTAAAGTGACGAAATCCTAGCTATTTCACACCATTTTAAATGATTTGTAAATAAATATCATGTGCTTCTGTTTACTTTTAGAGGTTTTCTTCTAGAATGCTCTGGGATAAAACTGTATGATTTATTTCTTGGTTTATTAATAATCCCTTATTCTTAGAGATATATTGATGAAATATACCGTCGAATTTTTGTGATTCAACATGTGGGAACTGTATTAATTGCAGGTATATCTTGGTTAGTTGTCCACAGGTTTAATAAGAACGAATAAATACAGTATATGCATCGCTTTTTATCTTTAGTTTGAAACTTAAGTTCAGTTGTATTGGCAGATTTAGAGGGGGCGTAGGGGGGCGCACGCCCCTCTTAAATCGTCAAAGTAAGGTATTTTTGGGCTCATTGTAGACTCATTTTATGGCAGTTTTTAGCCAAACTTTAGGAGAGATTTCCCTTTTTTATCATATTTTTTTAATAAAATTCCAAAGCAAGGCATATATGCATGCCCGTTTCATGCTATATGACTCAGTATTATAAAGAACTGATATATAATAACCTCTGCCAAAAGTTAACTTTACTTAATGTTAAAGTTGTTTTTCTTTACTCATACGAAGCTGAATTCATTCAATCTCTGGTCTCTGAAGGGAAAAGATACTTAGCTTCTGACTTCAACTTCACTTACAGATACATAGACGATGCGTTGTCCATCAATAATCCAAAATTCGCGGATTACCTGAGCAGTATCTATCCTTCAGAGCTTGAAGTCAAAGAAACTACAGAGACAAATAATTCAGCATCCTACTTGGACATAATGTTGTCCTACGACACTGATGGTCACATGAACACCTCACTCTATGACAAACGTTTCGATTTCAATTTCAGCATTACAAACTTTCCTTTTCTGAGTAGCAACAAACCTTCATCGCCTGCTTATGGCGTGTTCATATCTCAGTTGATACGCTATGCCAGAGCAAGTACCAAATATACGGATTTTCTTCTGAGAGCTAGGCGTCTTTCAGATAAACTTCTCAGTCAGGGATATGTTTGTGACCGACTAACATCGTCACTGAGGAAGTTCTACGGTCGATACGAGGAACTCGTCATTCACTATGATGTCCCACTCTCCAGAATGGTGGGTGACATTCTGTCATAGACCATTTGAACCATCCAACCAAAAATTGTACTCTATGTCTTCCGAAATGGAAGTTACCGGATGTGACAGTTCTACCGAATTGAAGCGATGGGTGTTGCATGCAAGCAGGAGATGCTTACTCTTCCTGGGCACCTGGTCTCACTCCCATATCAGGAGTTCGCTTCTTTTCATATGCTGGAGGTTTTTGTTTGTTTGCTTTGGTTCCTGTTTGGTCCTGATTTTGTATGCCTTCGGTTTCTGATTTTTGAATTATCGATTTTGTACTGTATACAGGGATATGGTCATTATCCATATTTGTCAATTGTATCGGTCTTTCTTCTGGTATATATTAAAAGGGATGGAATTTGTTGTGTGTAAACCCCCCCCCCCCTTAAAAAAACTATCGCTTGCTCGCTTCGATCGCCAGATGACAGATGCATTCTCTTTCATGTAGCTTCTATTAAAAAAATATTTCGTCAGAGGGGAACAACAGGATTTTATCCTGGAACAAAGGTTTGGGGGGTGTTAGGTCAAAGACAATTTCCTTTTTGAACATTTTCGCCCCCCCCCCCCTAAACTCAAATCCTGCATTAGACCCTGCCTTGATAATACATATTGCATTAGAAGTTGCAAAGTTAAATCAAACAAACTTTGAGATGTAGAAATATTACGTGGAAGGGGGGGGGGGATGGAATTGTTGGATTTTTCAAATAATACTGAAATCAAAATTTCAACAACCCTCCCCTTTCCCTTTTTCCATTTAATAAGATACAACGATTTCCTGCTAAGCCTATTTTCTCTTTGTAGTATGTAGTATATATACAATCCACGGGAATTTTTTCTTTAAATCGGTATAAGGCAAACTCCAGCGGCTAGGATCTGACCCCTCCATCCCTTTCCTCCCTTCTTTTTAACATAAAATGGTGTTTATACTAACCGTGGCAAAGACGCCACTGCGGGAATTCGTGTTTCACTAATGCAGGTGTCATTCTGAATGCAAACCTATAAATAAGGCTGATTTGTTACATGATAGATCGATAATTCTGGTAAATTAAATGTTAGATCAGATTATTTCATCTGTATACTGAAAGTAAAATTATCAGAACTTGACATCACCAATGGTCAAGTGCGGCAGAATCAATGGTCCGGGGTTCGAACCCCGGTCAGCCCTTATTTTTTTTTTTTTGACGATCATCTTCTAACACTGTTCTATATATTTTTCAGATTTGACACAAAGTACCTGTAATTTTGTGGCTTTTCATAATATTTGTAATTCAAGAAAAGAATGTAGGGGGGGGGGACAATTATTGAATTTCGGGATAAACTACACGTATTTGTAATTACACAGATATGGAACTTAAATTTTCTTGGTAAACTTGGTAAACTTAAATTTTCTTGGTAAACTCTCACTCCCATATCGGGAGTTCGCTTCTTTTCATATGGTGGAGGTTTTTGTTTGTTTGCTTTGGTTCCTGTTTTGTCCTGATTTTGTATGCCTTCGGTTTCTGATTTTTGAATTATCGATTTTGTGCTGTATACAGGGATATGGTCATTATCCATATTTGTCATTTTAAAATAATGACTAATTAATCCCTCAGGAGTATCTTGCTGCGTTAACGTGGGCTTTTTATCTATATCTATTGTCAATATATATGATAACATATAATATAATGTCATATTGTGTGCTAAAAGTGGATGTTCATTAACATTGAAAATGTATGTTTTTCTAGGATATGGAGAGGGAATTACGGTAATGATGCCCCATGTGGTGAAAGGGGAACTTGACAGCATATTTAAAGTAAGTGAGATTACTTATACTGTAATTGTTTTCAATAGACAATGAATACTACAGATAGAATGTATACAATAATAAAAAAAGATATAAATAAGACAATTGAAAATGATTATCCATTTATGTAAAAAGGACAAAATCAGTAAAATAAATGTATGTAGAAAATCACTGTTTATACCAGCAAGGATTATGATATTTATGTACATATATGTATTTGAATAAAATTATGATCGCTGAGAGATATAAAACCCCTACCGGCATAAATCTATGTCCTTCATCTTTGCCTAGATCTTATCAATTTAAAATGAATGTAAACTTACTGTTACTTCAGCTTACTTCAGAAATAGAAATCTGAGAATTTAACTCCTTTATCGGTGAAAGTCGAACATGCTCTGTATCTACTGTCATATGTAATATGGGTAATTTTGATCAATTACCATATTCATTAGGACTACTTTTAGTCCAAATGAATATGGTAATTGATCAAAATTGCCCATATTACATATGACACTACACTAAGTTGTGTCTCGAATTTCACCTGAATATCTCTGTTGTCACGAAAACTGATAAAAAAAGCTGAATTTTGCAAGTCATAAAGGGGCATAAATTCACAACTCCTTAAAAAAAGGTCAAGAGTGAAGAAAGTCAAACTTGCTCTGTAGCTAAGCTGTGTTTCAAAGGAGCTGTTAAGATAAGACGTAAAATCTGCCCTAAAAAGTGGAATTTTGAAAATGGAAATTTTCAAGAAAACATTTTCGGATAATTTATACCTTTAAAGCATTCCACCAGAAGCTGAAGTTATTTTAGATCTGTTATGCATGATATTGCTAATATTTGGGTCAAAACTGGTCTTTTTTCCATAGAAATCAATGGAAAATGGAAAAGTTTTTTTTGAACATTGTTCCCCTCGGCTATACAGAAAGCCACACGTACTGGTGGTGAGGATCCATGATAAAAATGTTCTGGCAAAGTGGGGTCCCGTATAGACGGGGGAGATGAAAAACCGAAAAAAAAGGAAAGGGGTGCATTTTTTTTTTAAATCAGTCGTATAGACCATAAAATATGGCAAATTGGAATATTTTCCATTCTAATCCATCCAAAAATGTGTTCTAAATATAATTGAATGAAATATACAAGCATATGTGACGAACTTAAAAGAGCAATGTGCATTTCACAGTCTATGTGTATTTCGCGATAAAATCCCTACGAATCACCATGCTGAAGAAATATGGCACGAGATTCAGGGCTAAATACGGCCTTTATCTCCTTGCACTGAATAACTCTTTTTGCTGCAGAAAAATGTTCGTAAAACTTAAAAAAAAAAAAAAGTTATCAAGGGGCATAACTTCAAACTTGTTCTGTAGCTATCCAAAACCAAGCTGTTTATCAAATTTCACTTGAATATATGCATGTGTTACAGAAGAAAGTAAGGGAACTAAAAAAAATGGAAATACGTACTAACGGACGGAAAAACGGACACATCGAGAGGAAACGAAGAGTTCCCTTCGGCGATGCCTGTAGGGGACTACTTCAAGAAAGAGGTAAAAATATAAAGATAAAAAAAAAACAATGTAATTCTATTTTACAGGAAACTAAGCAAGTCAACAGACTTCTACACAAGAAAGCGATTAGAGGAATGGCATTAGCCAATCAGCTTTACTTGAATAAGAGACTTGTTGTGGGGAGAGAAGTATGGATATATTGATGTTAAATAACACATACAACATCAACAAATAAAACTAGGTCAACCATGACCAACTTCAAACTTGCTCTGTAACTAATCAAGATGATTAGATGTGTACTAAATTGTATCTTTATATCTATATCCATTGTAGAAAAAAAATCCGGAAAACTAAATTTTGTAAGTTTTCATGGGGCATAAATCTGTTAAATAATATAAATGAGTTAAAGAAGATCCTGACGATGATCTCAACAGCACTCACAATAGAGCACAAAATTAAACATCGACGGACCCCTAGCAAGCTAGAGGTGGGACCAGGTGCCCGGGAGGAGTAAGCATCCCCTGTTGGCTAGCCGCACCCGCCGTCGATGTTAATGAAGCATGGGAATGAAAAATATCAAAAATTCATGCACTGTCTGACGTAATGTCTATATAGAAAGTGCTATGGCGACAATGTCAGGGAAGTATATTCAAAACACTTACTGTCAAACCCCTCGCGGGGAACCTTTTTACGAGCTCCACACGGCAAAGGGCTATTATTAGTTTTCATATCGAGTAGAGTACTGCCACAGCCGCAAGCTGATGTTGTAATCATCGAAGCTCCTTTGTTCATGTATAATGAATATTATTGCAGATCACAGACGAGTTCATGCCTGTGCCACTATAGACAGAGCCTTACAGCTACGCCTTATGAAGGCAAATATGAGGTATTGTATTCTAATATATCGGATGCAACCCTTATTAATTCAATTTTGAACAAGAATATAAATCTATATAACCGTTGAAAAACTATTTCTTTGTATATTGTATATGTTCTCAAATAAATCCAATTCATAATTCAAAAGGAAAGGAGAGGACATTGGGGCATATAAAACACTTTCATTTTATTATAAAAAATGAATATGTACTTATTACGTTCCATGACCATATTTTTTTGACAAATCAACAAACAATTATGATCAGGGTTTTTTTTCCTTGTTTTGGCGCCGACTTTCGGGCCCTTCCCAATGCCAAATTTCCCTATTTTTCCCCAAAAAATTACCCTGAAATTCCCAAAGAGGAGTTTTGAAAAAATCACCCGAGAAAATAAGACCCATAACCTGGAAGTCAGCACAAAATGTCCAATTTCTAAGTGCATTTTTAAAAGTTTTTTATTTATTCCATGATTAGTTAAAGAAAATCAATGGATTATCAGTGTTAATAAATGATACTTTAAGGTTATACTTTGGTGAGAATTTGTACAAAATTTTTCCCAATTTCAGCAAAATGTCGCAAATTTTCCCAAATTGGACAGGCACATTCCCCAAAATAAAAAAAAAACCCTGATGATAAATGGAAACGAATATATTACGTAAAATGACATTCATAACGTACTTGGATATGAAATGAAAACAAAAATATAAAATTATCAACTTTTCTATTTCAGAATCCTATACCTTTGATGACAAAGATGAAGAAATGTACATAGACAATATAAGGCATAGCTGTAAGGCTCTGTCCATATATATGTGTATATATATATAGAAGTAAAAAAAATGAAGAGAAAATTGAGTATAGTGTTCGTTCTTATCATTCCACAGGAAACCGGTAATGCAGACATGTTCTAGCTCTATATCTTAGTGAAGTAAACTGCAAAGTAATTTATATTTACGAGATGTGCGCTATATGTATATTAAATCCACAGCAGTGATGCCAAAGACATTTTCAGAAGTAACTCAAATTTCTTCGTAATCCCGAGAACACCAATTCTCAGAAAGTATAATTGATAGAGAATTAATAATCTTTGCATCAAAATGGGTTTGTGGTATAGTTGTCCATCTGATATTTTATTTTAGCCTCTGACCCCAGGCCTTTGAAAATGGGTGTGGTCATTATAAATCTTCATATAAGTCTTAGTAATCTTGTGAACATCAATTTTCAGAAAGTATTGATGAAAGAGAGTTAATTCTTGTATTATAATAGGTCCGTGTCTAGATGTGAACTAAGACCCTGGGGGTCAAGGGCACAGAGATAATATCGGGTACAAAAACAGATTTCTTGTTTATTATTATACAAAAAGAATTAATTCTCTATCAATTATAATTTATGAGAATTGGTGTTCACCAGATTACATACAGTAATAGAGGAGAAAATTACCTGACCCATTTTCCAAGGTCCAGGGAGTCAAGTGCACAAACAAAATATCAGGTGCACAACTAGGCACCAGGCCTATTAGGTTTAGTACCCGAAATGTGCATGTCTGGTCTACGTTGCCAATTTATCTGTTTCTAAATGATGCTATTCAATTTGAAGACGTTTACATAATACAAAAAGAATTTACTCTCCATTATCTATACTTTCTGAGAATTGATATTCACAAGATGACTAAGACTTAATATATAAAAACAAATTACCACATCCATTCTCCAAGACCCTGGGCTCAGAGGCTCAAATAAAATATCCGGTGCACAACTAGACCACAGACCTGGTATCCAAAACACTTTCCTAGTGGACAAAAAATGATTTTGAATGAAGCCTTACTTTACATCATTTTATGATGAAACTTGATGCGAATGATAACTACCTAACAAAGTCTAATTGTAAACACAAAATATCAGAAACTGTAGAAAGACTTTGTAAATTTAAATGACCATTCCTAACTGGAAATAGAGCGAAAACCGTTAACGTATATAGGCTTATATGCTTATTAAAATATTTGCTACGAGCTATTTAGAGTTGAAATTGGACATTTTTAAAAATGGCAAACTGTCAATATCTACATTTTTTTTAGATTGTGACTTGAAACTTGGATGGCAGGATAATTTTGGGTAGGCAATTTATGATGACCTATTTACAAAGCCAAATTCTGATTCTTAAGGACACAGCCAACTACTGCCTTTAGAACATATTCCGAGATCAATCTTTATACACATAATTGTTGGACAAAGACCTTCCACCTTGAACAAAGGAAAAAATTTAATTTCAAAGGAAAACCAAGCCTAAGGAACAGGACAACTTACAAACAGCATACACATAATCATTGGAAAAAGCCTTTACACCTTGACCTTCGACCAAGGTCAAATTTTGATTCACAAAGACACAGCAAAGTTTAAACTATTAAGCAAAGATAATTTGACCTTCAAGCACTATACACATAAATGTAGGACCAAGCCCTTTTACCTAGTTCTTGACCGAAGGAAATATTTTAATTCCGAAGGTCACAGGAAACGTGTGCCTTAAGAACAAAAAAACCACTTGACCTTCAGAGACAAAACTGCATACACATAATTGTTGGTAGAAGCCTCTTGACCTTGACTCTTAAGCCAACCTGGTGACCTTATACACAGGTTTTGAATAACCGGAAATTTGCATTTTATGCAATTGTCAACTAATCATATTGCCAAGAGTTATTCTATCCGTGCAGTATACCGTCAGTCATGACTGACGGTAATAACAGGGTCTACAGTACACAGGGAGTACAATATAAATCACACATATAAATACGAGCCCCCCTTATAATACGTTAACATTTTATGTATTGTAAGTGGGGGATTTATTTTGTACCCTGTGAGTAAATTTCGATTTATTGATGTATTTACGAGAAGTCACAAGACAATCGATATAGGACTTGTTCTGAAAAAAACCAAACAATTCAACGTCTCGTTTTCGCTCGCAATTTTTTGTATTTACATATTATTAATCAAGTACAATGATGTGAAAATTCAAGGTTTTAGTACTATGATGTGAAAATTCAAGAATTTAAGCTTTTTGCTCGCTTTTTAGCCCGCCAGTCATCTGCTTTATTTAAACATGAAATGAAAAATAGAAAATAGAAAAATAGAACTGACAGTCATTTATCAAAGACTTTATTGTCTGGTGTGTAACACCCCCCCCCCCCTTTTTTTCCTATTCAGAAAAATTCGGACTTACGGACCAATCCTGAAATAAAAAAATCCTGGATCCGCCCATGATCTTGACCCTCTACAGAGATTTGTCGGGTTGATCATGCTAATAGAATGCGAGGCGAAGCAGAGCCTTCTATGGGCTTGATCTCCGTGGACGGTCAGTTACAAACGTAATTACTGCAACACGTAGTTTTTTTTTGGAGGGGGGTGTTTTGTTTTGTTTTGTGTTTGTTTGTTGCTGAACATTTCTGTTTCGCGACTCCTTTTATGTACATGCAAATTTATTTATACGGAAATCGCTGAATTGCCGACGGTCTACAGAAAAGAGCTATTAAAATAAGGCGTAAAATCTGCCCTGAAAAGTGGAATTTTGAAATTGAAATTTCAAGAATTTTTTTGTAAAATGTATACCTATACGGCATCCCATCGGAATATGCAGTTATTGTTCATCTGTTTTGCATAATATTGCTAGTTTGGGGTCAAAACGTATCTTTTTCTCATAGAAATTACAGAAAGCTTCTTTTACTCCAAGTGTATCCATGATACAATTTTTTTTGGCAAAGTGGGGTTCTGTAGCTCCGGGGGGAACACTACCCCAGAGACGAGAAACAAAATATGGAAAGGGGGTGCATTTTTAAGAATCGACATTTTTTACCACAAAAGTAAAATTGGAAGAATTCTCAAATACATTTATGTTACTTTGGCCTTGCATGTGACTGCATTTTCTTACATCCCTATCAGTTATAGTGGATTCGTGATCCTTGAATCAACTAATCTAAATTCTGGTTAACTTGCTCGGTTTTTTTTCACTATTTTAATCCTAAAATTCAAGTTATTTTACCGGCGGAGATTTTATTCGACATGCTCGGTGAACACCTTCCCACTATGATAGTTAAATATATCAATGTTGAGCCTTTTTTTGTTTTGTTTTTTGGGGGTTTTTTTTGTGTTTTTACTACAAACGTGTATAAATCAAACCGAAATTTCAAGAGAAAACCGATTCCTGATTTATATATATGTCACGCCAGTGCATACACCTGCGGTGTCAATCAAATGACGTCATTGTTATGACGTCATAAGACCGTGCCGACGTGGTCCATGCATTTTCCATATACATTCTCACAAGACAAATCATTAATTTTCAACTAGAGCAAGAGCGTCTGCTACTAATTTTTCACCTTTAATCGACAAATATGGAGGTTATTGATCCATTTTTCTACTTTTTTTTTTAGCAGATCGTCTTGCTCTATATGAAATTCTCGAAAATGTATGTGAATTTCTAGAAAAAAATCCGGATTTGTTAATCCTTCCTTGGTTTGATGAGCTATAATTTCGTAGGGGTGCATCAAGATGAAAAGCGCATTTTATGTATATATGTTATTGATCTTGCAGATAAATAAAATAAATCCATTTGATCAATTTTCACGATTTGAATTTCTTAGGAAACAACAGGGCCGATATGGGGTCTTAATGTACCTTCTCCTTGACCTACATTTCTCGAACTTTAAATGTGGTCATAACTTTTGAATTTTAAGTGATAGAGTCTTTCTTATTTGGAAGTATCAAAAGTTTGAACTTGACTTATGATTTTGGTCTTCTGTTTGAATAACAATGCAATCGGGGTCATTTATGTTTCACAAACATAGAACTTGTTTTACGAATTAGGAATTGAATTAATAAAAATCCAAAAGTGTATAGCATTAAATATATATCAAAGTATTTAGTGTCTTAAATATGAACTATATATGCAGGAAATGGGCACATAAATTCATACATTAATTGAGTTATTCAAAGAAAAAAATGTAACTTAGTCCGAAAATACGTAAAGTGCGCATCATGATTACAGTTTTGATTCACCAACAATTTTGATTAGGCCCCGAGATGAATTAAAAATGTAACCAATAAACGCGAGGTTTAAAATAAAACGGCATGGATCGAAAAAAAATTTAAAAAGCGGAAAACAGAAAAAAAAACTTTCTGATGTTAATAAAGTTATCTTAGCTCGTTCAATTCAATTCGTATTCTGTAAGGTTACGTATCCTACAACCACCTCGACATCAGTATTTCGGGAAGGGGGGGGGGGGGCTGTGCAAAATACGATCCCCTCTCCACGCCACAATGTGCCCATTTTATCAAAACATGTGTTTCATAAAAAAATTATTAAAGCTTGTAAACCGAAAAGTAAAGTTCTACGGGTACCGAATGTATGCCTCTTTATGATGATATTTGCACCTTACAGCCACGAACGTCGCATCTATATTTCACCAATTGATAGAACGTTTTAAATACACGTGGCACTATTTCTATGTTAATTATTAACATGACGCTGCCTGCCTCATCAGGGGTCAGATAACTGTTCATTAATTGACATTTGTATCCGAGAAGTTTGTGTTTTTTATGCGCCATAAGGATATGGGAAGGGAATGATAGTGACTACTTGTGTAACATTTTATCTTCTTAAATTCTTGTATCTGAAAATGAAAGAAGCATTCATTCTGTTAAAATACATTCAAAGTCAAATACAATTTTATTCTTGATAATGGAAACGGAAAAGAGCAGGAATTCAGTCTTCAAATCTTGTATTTGAAACGTTGAAAATCTTTAAAATAACTCTTATCTTTTATAACTTTCATCTGGCAACACCCCTCCCAATCCGATCGGCTGATGATCTTCTGAGTAATATGACCTTGTTTATAAGTTGGTGAAAGGGGGGTGTTAAGCGTTGCAGCCCTACCTATCTCACATAGCTAAATAGGACACTAGTTGCTGATGATATATGGATCCATTCAAACACAACAGAGAAAGTAGAATTCAGTAGTGAGCTTAAACTAGGTATGTTATGAGATGGCGAACCGAAAATATTGAAGAGTATTATGAATAAATTACTTTTTAGTAAAAGGTCAGGGGGAGGAGGCTGGACACCCGCCCCTTCTAAATCCGCCACTGAAATCCCATACAAATCTTATCTGCCTTATCGGAAAAATTCCAAAATGAACTGATTATTAATTTTTAAATTCATTCTTAGGATCGAAAGATCGGCGATATACCGGTACTTTTACAGAATTCTTTTATTATATTATACTTTATATATTTTTGCTGATAAATTACAAAATGAAGAAAATAATCTCGAACAACACTTTGTATGTAATACTTGAAAATAGAAAAAAGTCTTTTTGAACTCAATGTAAAAAATATCTTAAACTTATGCAAATTGATGCGAAAATGAAAATAATAATGATAATAAAACATTATTTTTCTGAGATACTTGTTACTTTTATACGTTAATTTCATAGTGGTTTATATCAAGAGATGATGCAGATGATATCACAGGACATTAATGAACTCGAAACATTAAGAAACTCGGCAGTGTCCACCGTTCAAACAGTCATCGAGCATAATTCATTTTCATGTAGTTGCTAACTGATGGGATCCTCAACATTAGGAAATATTAAGAGGCACATTTTTCTAGGTCTTTTTTGAAGACATGTGTCTAGGTGACCAGTATCAAATTGTCCACATGTGGCTACAGCTTTAGAAATCTAGATTTCAACTCATACTGGACATGAAATCAACATTAAAGTGAATAAAACTACAATGAATAATGATAACATCTTTTAAACGGTACCTATCAGAAACGACTATTTATCATCAACAATTAATTAACTTACTACCAAAATGAAATTAAGTACCAGAGAAACGTCCGGATAACGGTAATTTCTTTCCGAGTAGAGCATTCGAAAACAACTTTTTGGAACGGTTTCCAACATGTCAAAGAAAGTTTTGATTTACAAACGATCATATTCGTCTGTTGTCGGCGGAATAAGCGAGGGTGAAGAAAAAGACATCACAGCGGCAAAACAGAAAAGCCTTGATCCCTTCCAACAACACAGCCAGGAAGGATTGTCTGTGATTCCAACCTCATGGTCGACTTCTTTCAAATACAGTCAAAAATCGTTAGTCGAGTCATTCCTAAATAAAACAATATGCATCCTTCATTATTTTTCTACAATGTACCTTTGTTTATGAGAATAACATATTCTGTTGTTGATCATTTAAATACTTTCTTCCTAATATTGGCTGAATAAATTTGATGATTAATCTGTAATTTCATTGCTAATACTTAGTTTATTTGTTTGCAGATTATTAATCATTTGCTTATTTATTTTCTGATTTGTTAATCTTTTATTTATTCATTTGCAGATGGAAGGCGACGACTGTCTCTGGAGATGCTTCTAATACTACAGGATCTTGCTTTGATGAAGTGCAACTGTTGCCCAACGATTTTTCCATATTACGGACCTTTAATATTGATTTTCTGGCAGGTGACTCTTAAGTAAACATTAAACTAACTATCTCTACCCACCTCGTGTTTTTTTTTCTCGCTTCGTTATTGCATTTTTGCCGATTTATAACTCCATACCAAACCAAACAAGCAAGGCAATAGTTCGGAAATTCGACCAATCAGAACGAAGGATAAAGAAAGTTGATCACGTGATATTTGTAACCTTCGTTCTGATTGGTCGATTTGGTAGGGAGTTAAAATCGGAAAAAAATGCAAAAACGAATGCAATAACTTCGTTATGTTCGTTTTCCCTGATATCACAACATGCTTTTTATATAAGAAGAGCTTGCATGATTTTGAATCTCTATTCTGATTGGTCGATTCCCGTCAAAGTCCGTCAAAGTTTCAAGAAAAATAGGATGGAGTTCTCTTATGTCAAAGTCCATCCAAGTTCTTTGACGAACTTTGATCAAAGTTTTCTTGGATCGTTTACACTGTCAAAGTTTGCGTCAAAAACTTTGACCAAGTTTTCTTGTACAAGAAAACTTTGATAGTGTAAACGGGGCTTTACGTACACCAGTATTGAGCAATTTATTTTCCCTTGCCACTCATCATGCTCATTATGCTTGTTAGATATTTCGGAATATATGTGGTAACCGAGGGTCTCATGCACAGGGGGTCGTAACAAGATTTCCTAAATTATTCTGGAGCCAGTTTCTTCCCTGAAAAAATCTGCAATAAAAATTCCAGCCCTTCTCTGATTCTATATAAGTAGTTCTAAATCGTTTGTCACAGCTGATTAAAGTGAGAGCTGCGATTTTTATTGAAGAATGTTCTCATGGAGATGGATAAGAAAAAATATCTGGCTACGTACCCCATGCGTTCTCGTTTACAATCACGTAGACAATAGGTCAACACCCATCCCCTCCCGATTGCACTGTGCAAATAAAATATATATATATTCTGAAACCTCGTCTGTTGGACATTACCGAAAAGAAATAATCGGACCGATGGAATACTGTAATTTTCGGTCATTATGACCAGAAATATTTTCTGAATTATGCCGTGGAAAAAATATGTTTCATTGTCTGTTTTCTGTAACTCGACATATCGTCTAAAGTCATGCCGACTCTGATTTTTTTTTTTCGCCAAGATACGATCTTCTCGCGTTACCTGTATAGTGTATGTATTTTTAAAACTGGATATTTTAAGTTATAAAGAATGAGTTTTAGAAAGTTTGAAAATAGGATGTCATGCAATTTGTTGCTCAGAAAGAGTAGCATATTTATTTTCTACAACCCGGACAGGCGCTGGTTGATGGAGGGGGGGGGGGGGGGGATGCTGTATTTTTGCCAAAAAATCTTCATTTATTTTCAAGCGATATTATTTTAAAAAACCTTACTAACTTAAAAAAAATAGATTTTCAAGTGTTGCACTGCAAGGGAAAGGAGGAGACTGGCTGGAAAATTGCCCCCCCTCCAAAAAAAAAATCACATGTAGGACCCCCCCCCCCTTACACACACACATCATTAGATTTGGCCGTGTTGATGAGTTAGCGATTATTTCAAACTCCCAAAACCCGCCGTCAGCTTTGTGTAACTAAATACATAATAGCAGTTAGCATGGCGATCAAGATCTTTGGACCTCGGAATGTGCTATAATCTGGTAAGGAAATTCAGCATGTGGTCGTGTTTGTTTATTGTATCACATGCCGCATGGACATCAAAACAAACGATTACATAGTAATTTAGACAACAAACCTCTTGTCTGTCTTCGATTAGGGTCTAATCAACACTGACGTGACCTCGCTAAAATCCAAGCGTGGTCTTGAAAATCATTCCACCGCAATACTATTTTGATGAAAGGGGGCTTGGACAAACGGTCAGAAAGACATACACGTAGACACGACAGAGTCCTGGGACTAAAATGATTTTCTATATACAATATCAGAGTTTCCTCTCTGAGTTCCTTAATAATATAAATAATATTTGGCGTTTAAAGTTATAAGGCAAAAAAAAAATCCGCTCACCCGACCTACCCTATTTTAAGCCGCCGACACTAACCTTTTTTTAGCCATTTTCGTGTACGTTTTTTATGTGTTACGGTAAAAATTCGATTTTATTTCAAAGCGTATTGCTAACTACATAATTGTTTTGCTCTGATTTGACGACCCATTTTTGGCAGCTTATAAGTCTCAAACAATTTTAACATATGGGACACATGAATTTCCGGCAGAAAAAAAAAATCGGCCTGCCTGCCGGGTCACTTTAAAGTCCGTGACTGTCTGAAGGCGACAACAGGTAAATTATCGGACATGTACAGTAGATTTCATATCGGACTGATTACTTTAGGTTACTTTTGGATTTCAAGATAACAAAAAGATGACATCAGAATAAATTATCACAACACAGAATCTGAGTTCCACGTTTCTTTTCGTTACACACTGACTAACACAGCTGTAATTATTTATGGCCGCGATGACCAGCTGTCTGTGGTCAAGGTAATTGTATGAAGGGCAACATGGGCAATGGGGATACATTTGAATTAAGTAATTAGAACAAGTTTGAGGATTTCGCAAGTGTCCAGAACTATTCAAAGTGCTCTGTATTTTCCGTGGGAAAAGGGGGGGGGGGGGTGGCAATCAAAATCTTAGTGGCCAAAGTGAGGGGGGGGGGGGGGCAAGACATTGTCTGACAAACAATTAAAGAACATTGATGTCAATCAAAATGGGTTGGTAACTTAAAAGTATATCACTCTAAACCCCGAGGGACAGTACTTCTTACATGTAGCCGTACATTTATGTTTGGTATCAAACTACTCAGACATGTGAGAGCGAGGCGCTGAAAATAAGAAAAATAATTAGAGCTGAAACGAATGTTCGAATATTCGCGAATGAATAGTTTTCGGCGAATATTCGAATGGAAAATTGGTATTCGAATATTCGATTACTTATATATAAGACATATGGTGCCCTATATTTTAAGCGTAAGGATTAGTTCTCTGTAGCAGAGAGAATGAAGAGAAGCTGAATATGACAGTAAATTAATTAGCCTTGATCTACTTTACAACGTTATAACATAAAGCTATTGCCGCTAGCGTTTTCATTGCATGAAATGGAACGACAACGATCTTGAAAAAATAAAATAAGAAAAGAAATCGCTATGTTCAATCAAAGACCTGGTCAGTATACGTGACAGTTCGACTGAAAGATGCGCGTGTCCGTCGTGTGCCACTTATTCCGAAAAAATCAATAAACGATAAAGACGTTTAACTTACTATAATTGGGACGTGCATATAAATGATACACGTAATTCGAGGGGTGGCATAACAATACAATAGATTAGATTTTTATAGCCCTGCTCAGTTGCAAGTAATATATCTAGAAAAGAATAAATACCCCCCCCCCCCACCACCACCCCCTCCCCTACACAACGACCGTAAGTATTCTCAGTTTTCCTATCGTCAAGATTCTTTTTATGTTGCATTCAAACGTTGCAAGCATGCAGTCCTCCCTTTTCCTTGCTTTTTGTCGTGCAATTTTCGATAAGCTAGAGTTGCCAAGTTGCAAGACCAGGGAATAACGTTGCATGCATGATTATTGACGACTCCGTTTATCTGTGCTTGCGCTCGTATTAATTGACTTGAACAGAAAAGGAAAGGATCCCTGGCATGTACGACATGTACTGGTACTACACGGTATTTCCGTACAAATGAGTTAAAGAAGATCCTGACGACAATCTCAACAGCACTCACAATAGAGCACAAAATTAAACATCGACGGACCCCTAGCAAGCTAGAGGTGGGACCAGGTGCCCGGGAGGAGTAAGCATCCCCTGTTGGCTAGCCGCACCCGCCGTCGATGTTAATGAAGCATGGAAATGAAAATATATAAAAATCATGCACTATCTGACGTTATGTCTATATAGAAAGTGCTATGGCGACAATGTCAGGGAAGTATATTCAAAACACTTACTGTCAAACCCCTCGCGGGGAACTTTTTTACGAGCTCCACACGGCAAAGGGCATAAGTGTGACACAAATGAGTTAAAGAAGATCCTGACGACAATCTCAACAGCACTCACAATAGAGCACAAAATTAAACATCGACGGACCCCTAGCAAGCTAGAGGTGGGACCAGGTGCCCGGGAGGAGTAAGCATCCCCTGTTGGCTAGCCGCACCCGCCGTCGATGTTAATGAAGCATGTTTTGAATGAAGCATGGACCAATTTCCAAATTGGTCCATGCTTTCCAAATTGGTCCATGCTCCAAAATAATGAAGCATGGACCAATTTCCAAATTGGTCCTCAATCAGGTTACGTACATACATGTACGTCGGACGAATTTATGACCGCAAAATCCTTTGATTAATATAGTGGCCATAACATATGATTTGCAATACACTTTCAGTGACGAATATTCGAAAACGAATCGAATACAAATCACGAATATTCGAATACCAATTTGAGGTATTCGTTTCAACTCTAAAAATAATCAAAGTACATGTTTTCAAAGAAGAAACGTTTAAAGTCAAGTTTGTCGGCACACCAAGGACTTGAAGATCGTTGCCGAATGCCTGCATATCATTAGCATAATTATCACCAGTTATGAACGCAAACCAATGTTATGCATACATTTATGTTATCTATTTTAACAAGAGATAGACATTTCTCTTTTTTTTTCTACCGCGCCTACCGAACCCCCGCTACGTTTACCGTGTTTACCATATAATAAACTATTGTTACTATGTCAATATTCATTATTAGATAGACTTTAAAGTGTGTGTGTGTACAAGGGTTTTGTTCCATTTCTAGCGAAAGACTCCTACCTCCTGGTGAGTATTTCTTTTAAAGAAAATTTTAAGTGGTTTCTGCTTTCCTTAAATTTATCTTAAACATGTTAAAAGAAAAAAAAGGTCATTCTGCCCGTCCGTCAATCTGTTTGTCCGCCAATCTGTCCGTAACAAAAACCGGAAAAGGTTGAGTAATCAGAAACATCCCTCAGAAGTTTTTTTTTTGAAACATGAACATTTTTCTTGAAACAGCATTGGAAAGGCACGTAATCTATGTTGAAAAACATTTGTGTAAATAACTTTATAACCTATTTAAATAAAGACGCAACCTCAATCTTAAAAATGGTTTTCGAACTGTTAAAACTTAAATGCACATATAAATATTGTGAAAAAAACGATCAAAATTACTCATCGATGAAAAAAAAAATCATAAAAATAAAATGGAATAATGTTGTCTCGAACCAAGGCCAACTTCATTACCAGGTCGGTGGTAAAAAAACCTAGCAAAAAACAGCAAAGACGAAGGAAACGTAGAGGGTACAGAAGAAATGGTATGTAACTTGACATTTTGCACTAAGCTCGTCAAATACTAAGTCAGTCATCAATGAATACTGGATAAACCTAGTCAAGATAGACTGTATATTTATGAGACTCGTTTTAAATGCATTATATTTTGGTATTGTAGGAAGAAAACAGCAAAGACGAAGGAAACGTAGATGGTACGGAAGAAATGGTAAGTAACTTGACATTTTGCACTAAGCTCATCAAAATGCTATGTCAGTCATCATTGAATAATAGATAAACCTGTTCAAGATAGATTGTATATTTATGAGACTCGTTTTAAATGCATTATATTTTGGTATTGTAGGAAGAAAACAGCAAAGACAAAGGAAACGTAGAGAGTACGGAAGAAATGGTATGTAACTTGACATTTTGCACTAAGCTCGTCAAATACTATGTCAATCATCAATGAATACTGGATTAACCTAGTCAAGATAGATTGTATATTTATGAGACTCGTTTTAAATGCATTATATTTTGGTATTGTAGGAAGAAAACAGCAAAGACAAAGGAAACGTGGAGGGTACGGAAGAAATGGTATGTAACTTGACATTTTGCACTAAGCTCATCAAAATACTATGTCAGTCATCAATGAATACTAGATAAACCTGTTCAAGATAGATTGTATATTTATGAGACTCGTTTTAAATGCATTATATTTTGGTATTGTAGGAAGAAAACAGCAAAGACAAAGGAAACGTAGAGGGTACGGAAGAAATGGTATGTAACTTGACATTTTGAACTAAGCTCATCAAAATACTATGTCATTCATCAATGAATACTAGATAAACCTGTTCAAGATAGATTGTATATTTCTGAGACTCGTTTTAACTGCATTATATTTTGGTTTTGTAGGAAGAAAACAGCAAAGACGAAGGAAACGTAGATGGTACGGAAGAAATGGTAAGTAACTTGACATTATTACTGAGAAAGATGCTGTTGGGGCCATTAGTGTTTCACAAACACATTGGATTTTTTTTTGTATTGTAGGAAGATAAAGATAATAATATTATACTTCTTCTTTGAGATGCAATATAGATGTATTGTACTCCCTTTTGTAGATTCAAGTTGGAAGTTACATTATGATAGGACACGGAAAAAAAGAATTTCATGCAGTAGTAAGTTGAATTTGATTATATTTGTATCACAATTACCCTCTTGTTGCCAAGCGAGGGGATGCTAAGCTTTGCGTTGCCTTGTTTATTTTAAATTTCACCCTTACTTTATGTTTTCAAATTTGAATTGTAAGGATCAGCTTGATAAGCATGATTAAAGACTTCTTCTACTTTCATTTTCAGGTTGTTAGAGTGGAGAGTCCCGGATTTTGGATTACTTACTTCATTAAAAAAGGCAAATACCATGTATTAGAGCACAAAGAATGTTTTGTTCTGAAGAGTGATATAATTAAAACAGTTCAGGAACCTTCGATTAAAATGACTGGAACAAGGATGTATTTTGAATTTTAAATAATCAGTCAGTTGTCTAGGTATTTTTTCTTCAGCCATTTAATCTGTTATTTTTCATATTTTTTCAAAGTATGTATTTCTTACCAAAATGTTTAGCTCTACTGATCAAAGACCAGTCGAGCTTATGCAACATCATGTTGTCTGTCTGTCTGTTTGTCTGTTAACAATTTTTTTGTGAACGCAACTTTTCTAAAAACATAAATGATAGAAACCTCATTCCTTATTGTCATAGCGTGCCGTCCGGCGTCCGTCCGTCTGTCGTCCGTCGTAAACTTTTCACATTTTCGAATTCTTCTCTAGAACGGCTGAAGGGATTTTGATGAAACTTGGGTATGAAGTACTAATGGTCCCCTACAAGTGTTGTTGTTTTTCGTATGGATCCGTCAACAGGTGGCGCCACCACAGCCAAAAGTATGTCATTGGGGGTACCCTCCTTTGACAAACTTCTTCTTCATAACCGAAGCACGTATCAACAAACCGAAAGCATCAGAATGATCTAGAGAGATGTCTTAAGAAGTGTTGTTATTTTTGGTTCCACTCCGAAGTCAAATTTTTGACGCGTTTTTGACGTCTTTTTGGACTGAGTCAGAAAGGCACATTTTTGCACTGTTTCTTTAAATAGCTCCATAAATGTAAGATTTTATGCACTCATTTACTGCACATTTGTCATATTTGAATAACTTAATGCTTTGATATATATTTTATGCTAAAATCTTATGTTTTGGAATTTTTATGATTTTTTTTCTTATGTAAAAAGGAAGGGGGGGGTTGATTTCGTACATTTGCAGCTTCTTTTCCAGAACCACTGTTCAGATTTTGATGAAACTTGGTAGATATAAAGTATTTATGGTCCTCTGCGAGTGTTTCGTTTAGATCCGTCAACAGATGGCGCCACCACAACCTTTCTTAAGTCAAACTTTCTTGACGTCTTCTTTGATATGCTAGATTACATTATTTTCAGGTGAGTGATCGTGGCCCTCTTGGGCCTCTTGTTACAATTAGTTTGGTCCATGGGTACCTGATATTTTGTTTGAGATACTGACGCCTATAGTCTAGGAAAAAGTGTGTTTTCTACCACTGTCCCACTAATTATTATAAAGGTTTTAGGTACATTTAGTCCAAATGTCACGACTATCTCTTTCTTATATTTGATCTCGATGATACATGTTTCAATGGTTTGATTCTATTCTATTGAAACTTGGTGTTGGCATAAAGAGTTTTAGTAACTTCAAATCATTTTTTTCCACTTGGGTAAATGCACTTATATTCAAACTTACAGGGTATTTAATATTTGGCCGGTGGGGGACGTATATCGCTCGGCGATCAAAAGCTTGTTGTTTTAGGTGTGATCTGGACCCCAATGGCATTGCGCATTGCTGTTACTTTATTAAGTCCTGATGTCATTGCTGTCACTAATGTCATTGCTGTCACTATTAAAGGTCAAATCGTCATTGCTGTACTTTAAGGAGGTCTTGATGTCTATCTGTCGATTAACACTTAGGATCTTACCTAATTGCTCACCTAATTGCTCAAGTATTTTTTGTCCTGTTATTTATGTAAGAATTTGTTGATTTGATCTCGTTACTGAATGTTTACCATTTGTAATCTGATATGTGTATCAGTTGCCGTCCCATCATAGTTGTCATCATTGTTTTTAGCTTAGTAATGTTTTTATTTTGTCATTCATGCAAGTTTTTCTCATTTTCATTGTTGCGTATGAACTTTTGTGTCCAAGGTATTAGAAGTTCAACCTACAATCCAAAAATAACCCTTTTAGGTTTTTATACTTCTTCAGTTAGGAAGTGAACTGCATGTATAAAACAATATTGTCTTTAACAAGTTTTGATTTCATTTTGTTTGTGGGTGTGTGTGTGTGTGTGTGTTTCAATCTTTTAAACATGTCAAAAGAGGTTACATTCCCTGCAATAGTTGTAATTTATTATTGTCACATCAATGTCTATCTTTCCAAAGAAATTCGGCCCCATTTGGTATATAGCGGAATTGTGCTAACTTTTAACATATTATGGTTTGATTTTTATAATGTTAAATCCCATATTTTTGATTGACACCGTCCATATGTCAGATGAAAACTTCCTTTGTTGATCATTGATCTGGTCATTGTGTCGCCTGCAAAGCATAGTGGCACATAGGGATCACTTTGTCCGGCGGTATGTCTGTCTGTCACACTTAAAAGTGATCTTTATGTGACACTATGTTTCGCAGGCGACACATGCATTCCTCGGAATGCTGCCACTATTTTCTTTTTTATCACTTACTTATATGTTACATATAAGAAGTTAAGTACAGATACATAAATGACTTAAACTAGAATTATACTGTTGTATGTTGCTGCTAATTATTCATGTTTAACCTCATTGAACATGTTGAACATTCCTCATATAGTGATGATATCTACATGTATTTGTTGCAAACATTTTTTATATTCAAGTAACATAAATAAGACAATAGCTATTCTACATGTTCTAGTAAATTATAAATGAAAAGAGTGCTCTCTTCTTGTTTAAAACTGATTACTGATACAGATTTTTTTTATACTAAGTTGTATATTTTTACATGTTTTAAGCTTTTCAACAAATAAGTGTTAAATGCATCATGCACCAATAGCACTTTTTTTTTAGCTCACCAGTTACTAATTCAACACGTTCAACATGTTCAAAGAGAGTTGTAAATATAGTTGTAAATATAAATATATAGTAGTTTTAGGGCTGCAACGATATGCAAATTTCACGATACGATACATATTGCGATATTTACTCACCATGCTCACAGTACGATTCATTTCACAATACATCATGTTTAACATGTTTAATGTAGAATGAAGGCATTTCTGTAATTTGTCAAATATTTTTTGACAAATTACAAATTATATTTTTTATACATGTGCCCTCGGGGACCAGGAGTCCCCGAGGGCACATGTAGCCAAGTTCGATCAATTTCGGTTGATCGTTTCTTCAACGCAATCTAAATTTCTGTTATCAAAATTTCTTGAAATTTCCAAAAAGTGGGTCCTGTAGCATCATATCCCACCAATCCTGCTACGTCTTTCGGTACCCTTTTTCGACATAGTAACTTTCAAACTTTTTGGCATATTACATTGTTTAGATTTAGGATTACTGATGAGGGTTAAGTACCCGAAACGTGCATGTCTGGTCCACGTTGCCAATTTATTTGTTCTTAAATGATGCTATTCAATTTGAAGACGTTTACATTTATACCACTTGGTGAGTGTCACTGCTGGTGGACCAGGAGTCCCCGAGGGCACATGTAGCCAAGTTCGATCAATTTCGGTTGATCGTTTCTTCAACGCAATCTAAATTTCTGTTATCAAAATTTCTTGAAATTTCCAAAAAGTGGGTCCTGTAGCATCATATCCCACCAATCCTGCTACGTCTTTCGGTACCCTTTTTCGACATAGTAACTTTCAAACTTTTTGGCATATTACATTGTTTAGATTTAGGATTTAGGATCACTGATGAGGGTTAAGTACCCGAAACGTGCATGTCTGGTCCACGTTGCCAATTTATTTGTTCTTAAATGATGCTATTCAATTTGAAGACGTTTACATTAGTAAAAGAGCTTAAGATCATTTAAACATCCATAGTGTTTCCATGTGTAGCTTTTAAATGCCACAGGTGCATCTTTTAAAGTTGTATCTCTGAAGAATTGGCATTTGGTGTCGCATTATTGATTTCTTTAAAAGATAAAACTAAATGAGGAAAACAAACTGTGAATCAACGATACGGCCTCTTCGTGTATCATGAAATGACCCGTCGTTAAGAACTGCAGGGAATCGAGAACCGCGTTGAATCGTTGCAGCCCTAAGTAGTTTGTAGTGATGCTCTTCAATGTACCACTAGTCGATGCTTTTTTGTGTCGCCTGCGAAGCATAGCGGCACATAGGGATCACTTTGTCCGGCGTCTGTCTGTCCGTCTGTCTGTCTGTCGCACTTTTTATGTAGTCACACTTTCATATAAAAGTGATCCTTATGTGACGCTATGTTTCGCAGGCGACACATGCATTCCTCGGAATGCTGCCACTATTTTTTATGCTACCTGAAAAAGTTTGGGATGCAATAGTCGCCATCATGTCTGTGTATCCATAAAAACTTATCAAACTTGATCAAAATATTATTTAGCTTAAGGACAAAGGTTACTCAATGTAACTTCTGATAGGTCAAGTTCATTTTCGGCTAAGAGAAGCTTCATTTTTGAAAATATTTCAAAACTTCATTGAAAAATCTCTTTTGTTATAACGTTTTGAAACTTGAGGGGAACCATGTTCCTTCAAATAAGCAACTGGTTTTTTTATATCTTTGTCTGCTTAGTACAGTTGTACTTCTAGCAAGATCTGTATTAATTGCTAACTTTTTGAATGAAGGTCCAAATGAAATCTCATAACCTTTAGAAGAACCTTATGTATTTTCTTTGATATCTTTTTGAATGAAGATCCAATGAAATTTCATAACCTTTACAAGAACCTTATTTCCTGCAGGTTGGGGAGCATTAGTGTTACTGACTTTCTTTTTATGGTTTTTGATTAAAATTTATGTTACATTGTCAGATTGTTATAAATGTTCTTTAATTATGTGTATGAAATTTTATTAGTATTTAACAAGCTACATACATGTATTGGGAATTGTTAAAACTCTCGTAACTTTTTTCAGTTATTTTTTCTTTACAGAAATTTGCAAGAAATGTATCTTTTTAAAGTGAACTGTAATACAATTTGCTTTCTTAACACCTGAGTAGCAACATTCCTTCATCGCCTGCTTATGGGGTGTTCATATCTCAGTTGATACGCTATGCCGGAGCAAGTACCAAACGGATTTTGTTCTGAGAGCTAGGCGTTTTTCAGATAAGCTTCTCAGTCAGGGATATGTTTGTGACCGACTAACATCGTCACTGAGGAAGTTCTACGGTCGATATGGGGAACTCATATCGATGCTCAATTTGGTGCTCTATTGTGAGTGCTGTTGAGATTATCGTCAGGATCTTCTTTAACTCACTCGTCATACACTATGATGTCCCACTATCCAGAATGGTGGATGATATTCTGTCATAGACCATTTGAACCATCCAACCAAAGATTGTACGCTATATCTTCCACCTGTTCACACATTTTGTTCTGACTAGGTCAGAAATAATCAGTTTCACCCATTTCCTGGACTTCCAAGATTCACCTAATGGAAGTATAGTTTGTGAAGGTTTGGTGATTCTACCTTCTATGTTCATGATGTTGCTCAAAAGGCCTTTAAGTACAGAAAAAGCTTGAACCTTGACCTCTGAATATCAATAGGTTTTTTTGTATCAAACAATTTATAACTAAAACAAGTTATTTTTGAAAGTATAACTTGCTTCAGTTATATTTTCAAAATATCTCTACAACAAAAGCTAAAATCTGGATAATTCATTTGCAAACAAATACTAGTTTGCATGAATCTCTTGTCAAATTAAACTTTAAATTTAGCTTTCTTAACTTTAATTCCAATTTTCAACGAGTTGTCGAATTTGGAGAAATGGTCAGTTGGGAAAAAAAATACTTTTAAGAATGGGGAGTGGGGCGGAATATCGACCCCAAACGAGGTCGATCAAGTGCCCTATGGTATAATTAAGATAAAATGGATAACAACAAAAATGCTAATTAAATTATTTTCACAATAAGAAAACTAACTAAAACAGGTTATATTTGTGTCAAAAAATTTATAATTAAAACAAGTTATTTTTGAAATTATAACTAGCTTCAGTTATATTTTCAAAATATCTCTTAACAAAAACTAAAATAAGTTATAAATTATAAAAGAAATATTTCATCGACTTGCACCACCAAGCAGTTACCCTGATTGTTATGATTATGATTCATTATTTACAACAAACTCGTACTGGAAATTTGATTTTCCACATTATCATCATGAACTTGGACTGAAAAATTGATACATACACTGTATTTATGCTTAGTTTAGCGGGATTAGTATTAGCAGAGTTGTGCTAAATCATGAACATGATGAATCTCTCATAGATTAATTTGATAAGTCAAAATGAGATATAAGGTCAAGCCGTCCCGAGATTTATTCTGCTAAAATTTAGTTGTGTTAAAATAAATACACATACAGTATATGGTTCAAAGGTATCGAATATTTGACACTTGGAAAAATACAAGATAATGGAACAGGAAGACGCGGTACATTGAGATGTCCATTTACACCCAACCCGTTAAATTCCACACTTTTTTATAGTACATACACCAGTTTAACATTGATTTGTACCACTTTAGTCATGTTTTGTACAAAACGTGTTTCTGTTAATCTTTTATCAAGTATGTAAAGCATTATTAGGTAAACACTGGTTAACATTGAAATTGATTTATACTGTAAGGATAAATAATTGAATATTAATAATAATATGACAAAATCTATAGATATATTAATGTATAAAATGTAAATATCACTCAAACAGGTTATTTTTTTTTTCTTCATACAAGGAGAGGTAACTCTTAGATTATTTATATTAACATAAAATATAACTTAAAAGAGTGATAAAAAAAATAACTCATTTAAGTTATACCCCTGACTGATAAACAGGAATGGCGTAAACTTCTTTTAGTCTATTAAAAATTCAGGGGATGTGATTGACAAAATGAAATCAAGAAATTTTGAAGCAAATCCGATATCTTCATACGACTTTCTAATATGTATACCACGCTTCCTCACGACAAAATAAATGATCCACTGTCCAAACTCATTAAATGGTGTTTTGATCGAGAGGGGAAAACTTATATTTGTACTTCTGAATCGAAGGGTTTCCTTTCCGCCACAGGTTACAAATCATACAAATCATGGACATGTGGTGACCTGTGTATTGCTTTGTCCTTCCTTTTGGACAATATTTATGTAAGATTTGTTGAGAAACTCTACAAGCAGGTTGTAATGATTCCAATGGGCACTAATTGTGCGCCTCTTGATGCAGATTTGTTTTTATACACGTATGAAAAGGAATTTATCCTAAATCTTCAAAAACAAAGAAAAAATGATGATATGAAATGTTTCATTGGTACTTCTAGGTACCTGGATGATATTCTTACTTTCGACAATCCTGTTTTTGAGAAATATAAAAATGTTGCTACGTCTTTCGTTACACTTTTTCGACATAGTAACTTTCATACTTTTTTGGCATATTACATTGTTTAGATTTAGGATCACTGATGAGGGTTATGTACCCGAAACGTGCATGTCTGGTCCACATTGCCAATTTATCTGTTCTAAAATGATGCTATTCAATTTGAAGACGTTTACATTTATACCACTTGGAGAGTGTCACTACTGGTGGACCAGGAGTCCCCGAGGGCACATGTAGCCAAGTTCGATCAATTTCGGTTGATCGATTCTTCAACGCATTCTAAATTTCTGTTATCAAAATTTCTTGAAATTTCTAAAATGTGGGTCCTGTAGCATCACATCCCACCCATCCTGCTACGTCTTTCGTTACACTTTTTCGACATAGTAACTTTGTTGATCGTTTCTTCAACGCATTCTAAATTTCTGTTATCAAAATTTCTTGAAATTTCTAAAAAGTGGGTCCTGTAGCATCATACCCCACCCATCCTGCTACGTCTTTCGGTACACTTTTTCGACATAGTAACTTTCATAATTTTTTGGCATATTACATTGTTTAGATTTAGGATCACTGATGAGGGTTAATTACCCGAAACGTGCATGTCTGGTCCACGTTGCCAATTTATCTGTTCTAAAATGATGCTATTCAATTTGAAGACGTTTACATTTATACCACTTGGAGAGTGTCACTACTGGTGGACCAGGAGCCCCCGAGGGCACATGTAGCCAAGTTCGATCAATTTCGGTTGATCGATTCTTCAACGCATTCTAAATTTCTGTTATCAAAATTTCTTGAAATTTCTAAAATGTGGGTCCTGTAGCATCACATCCTACCCATCCTGCTACGTCTTTCGTTACACTTTTTCGACATAGTAACTTTGTTGATCGTTTCTTCAACGCATTCTAAATTTCTGTTGTCAAAATTTCTTGAAATTTCTAAAATGTAGGTCCTGTAGCATCATATCCCACCCGTCCTGCTACGTCTTTCGTTACATTTTTTCGACATAGTAACTTTTATACTTTTTTGGCATATTACATTGTTTAGATTTAGGATCGCTGATGAGGGTTATGTACCCGAAACTTGCATGTCTGGTCCACGTTGCCAATTTATCTGTTCTAAAATGATGGTATTCAATTTGAAGACGTTTACATTTATCCCCAAGAATTGATTTTAAACAAGGCAAACGTTTCGAACACAGAAACACCATTTTTGGACCTAAATATGAAAATTGTTAATGGAGAGATCCATACAAGGGTGTATGACAAAAGAGATGATTTTGGATTTAAGATAGTAAATTTCCCCTGGCTTGACGATGATGTTCCTAGATTACCGTCCTATGGTATCTATATTTCACAGCTCATCCGGTATGCTGGAGCATGTACTGACGTTTTGGATTTTCATAGTAGAAATTTACAAATAACCAAGAAACTTTTAGGACAAGGTTTTTCGCTTTCACAAACTAGTAAAGACTTTCTGGAAATTTTACAAAAATTAGGTTATCCTTAAAATTATGCAGATTTGCGGTAACGCGACCGACTCACCAAAATCGTACCGACTCGCAATTTTTTTTTTTCGTCCGTTTTTTATCCGATTTTTTTATCCGTTTTCTACCGTGTTTTTTTTTACCCATATAAAAACTGACCAATAAGAGAGCGGTATTCCCGATCCGACTTTCTTTTCAATAGTTTTCAAACCGGGTTTCTTTTACTCTCAAAACCGACCAATGACAATGCAGCGTAGAACGCTTCGGAGTGGACCGAGGTGCTCTAGTTACGGAGGGATTTCTCCAGAGTTGCATAAAGATGGCAGCGTGCAGTACCAGTCGCGTTACACTTTCGGTCACCGTTAACTTGAAAGGGAGCAAGGGAAAGCAAACTGTTGTCGACAATGCATATTTTTAAGGACGGCCTTATTATCAACTTCTTCTGAAATTCGGACCAATACAGGCAACAGAGTATATTACTTTGGGTATACCACAACCTGCATTTTATGGTGACATTATTTACAAGATAAGAATGATCAAAGATAGACAACATCACTATCGAAAATGCGTCAGAATCATCAAACGCCTTTTATACCGTGGGTATGATGCTAATGTCACCAGACGGACACTAGGCTTGATACTTGACCAACTACAGTCTTGTACAAGCGCATTCTTAAAACTTGCACTCTGACTGTGACGACGGGACTCCATGGCGGGCCCTGTCCAAACCTCGTTAGAGAAGACAGGGCCCCGACCACCTGTCCTCTCTGAATATCAGTCGAACTCCTCGGGTGATAACATACATGAGCTCGCGGCGGCATAGCACGGATTGTATTACGTACGCCCTCTTTTTATATCCATTTAATGTTCATCTGTGTTGCTTGGGCCCCTGCGTTTTGCGGTCTTGTTTGTGTGTGGTCATCTGACAGTGAGGAGGTTGTTTTTCACCACAATTGTACGTTCTTCGAGACCTCTGGGTAATCGGAAAAGTGGGAGGGTTGTGCGCACGTACTCCAGGATAACCATACTTTCTGCTATTTCCGTGGCAGATGGCCGTCCTAAATCGGAACCGGTTGCCCATTGGTCTCGTTGGTTTATGTGTAGTCCTTTGTGTTTGATGTTTCTGTGTTGTGCGTTGACGTTCCTTGTCCCTTACGCGTCTCTTTGTGCTTGTCTGCTTTGTGTTTTTGCATTGGGTGTTTTGGGGTTTTGCTGTGGGTGCTACAACCTGGTGTTGTTGGAGATCCCCTCCTTTGTTTTACTCCTGCCATTTTGCCACGAAAAAACAACCACCTGTTATGGGTGTAAAGGAGGACTTAAACCGGGAGGAATCCCTTCACCGCCTAATGACTTTGTTGTGGTGACAAAAGGACAACGAAATTTCATTCGGAATGATGGAACTCCTTCATCAAAATTGGGCAATATGTATTTTCATTTTAATGAAATGTGTATAAAGAAGTTTAATTAATATTATCTGTCGTGTCTAATGAAAGTTCCTAATGATGTAAAGCCTCATCTGACAACCGTCCATACTGACTATCTTCGGGAGCTGAACATTCACATATGACTTAGTAACTATTTATCTTGACGCGTGATCTGACTGTTGAAGATTTTGTGTATATATTTTCTTTTTTAGAAGGAGGGTTGCCATTTTACAATCTTCACAGTAATCCAATTTATTCTTGTAATAAAACAATGCCCCAACAGCATCCCATTAAGAAGAATAAAATTGTTTTGTATTTCTATGAATGAAACTTGGTGCAGATTTATTTTTATACACATATGAAAAGGAATTTATTCAAAATCTTCAAAGGCAAAGAAAACATGATGATGTGAAAAGCTTCATTGGTACTTCTAGGTACCTGGATGATATTCTTACTATCGATAATCCTGTTTTCGAAAAGTATAAAGATGTTATTTATCCACAAGAATTGACACTAAACAAGGCAAACTTTACAGACACTGAAACACCATTTTTGGACCTAAATATCACAATTGTCAATGGAGAAATTCATACAAATGTATATGACAAACGAGATGATTTTGGATTCAACATAGTAAATTTCCCCTGGCTTGACGGTGATGTCCCTAGAATACCGTCATACGGTATCTACATTTCACAGCTCATCCGGTATGCTAGAGCATGTACTGATGTTTTGGATTTTCATAATAGAAATCTACAAATTACAAAGAAAGTTTTAGGTTAAAGTTTTCGCTTTCACAAACTAGTAAAGACTTTCTGAAAATTTTACAAAAATTATGATCAATTTCTTCTGAAATTCGGTCCCATACAAGCAACGGAGTATATTACTTTAGGTATTTCACAACCTGCATTTTACGGTGACATAATTAACAAAATAAGAAGGATCAAAGGTAGACAGCATATGTATCGAAAATGCGTCAGAGTCATCAAACGCCTTTTATACCGTGGATATGATCCTAATGTCACCATACGGACACTAAGCTTGGTACTTGCCCAATATACAGTCTTGTACGAGCGCATTCTTAAGACTCGCACTCTGACTGACTGTGACGACGGGACTCCATGACGGGCCCTGTCCGAACCTCCTTAGAGAAGTCAGGGCCCCGACCACCTTTCCTCTCTGAATGTCAGTCGGACTCCTCGGGTGATAACATATATGAGCTCGCTACAGCCGGCAGAGCACGGACTGTATTACGCACGTCCTCTTTTTATATCCATTTACATATTCATCTGTGTTGCTTGGAACCCTGTGTTTTACGGTCTTGTTTGTGTGTGGTCATCTAACAGTGAGGAGGTTGTTTTACACCATAATTGTGCGTTCTTCGAGACCTCTGGGAAATCGGAATAGTGGGAGGGTTGTGCGCACGTAATCAAGGATAACCACACCGTCTGCTATTTACGTGGCAGATGGCCGTCCTCAGTCGGCACCGGTTGCCTATTGGTCTCGTTGGTTTATGTGTAGTCTTTTATGTTTCATGTTTCTATGTTGTGAGTTGGTGTTCCTTGTCCCTTTTGCGTCTCTTTCTGTGGGTGCTGCAACCTAGTGTTGTTGGAGATCCCCTCCTTTCTTTTGGAGATAGCACGAGTGACAAAAACTGCCAAGTTACAAGAATTTCTGACATAAATAATGGAACCATTCCGCATTGTCGCCATTATGTTTTAAATTCTCATTAATTTTGTCGTTAGTTCATTTAATTCACGGCTACCATTGGTGTAATTGGCAGCGTACAATATGTGTGATTATTACTCTTGTTAAATAAATTTTGCGAGAAGTTAATAAAATAGTCATTAACGTGTGGCCAGATTCGCCAAAGCTGCAATTCTGTCAGGAACCATAAGGTAGAGTATCCCTCGGGTCAGAGTTGATAGTTAATGTTTACATTGATAGCCGATGTTTTCTATTACTGTTGTATAACGTATTACGCTGATCTATTTCTGCGACAAGAAAATGATACATTTCCCTAAAGACTTCTATAAGGGAGCAACCTTTTGATTTAAGAGGGGGCACCCAGATTGGGGGGGGGGGGGGTTAAGAGCCAAAAAGAATGATGATGTTACCACAAATTTTGTCTTATATTTGTTGATTATGCTTTACAAAATTTATATAATGTAAAGTTGCTAATAAAAATGATCAGCATATGAGATGTTAATGTTCATGTTTATGTCCGTTGGAAAACAAAGGTTGGGATCTCCAACAACACCCGGTTGTAGCACCCACAGCAAAACCCCAAAACACCCAATGAAAAAACAAAAAGCAGACAAGCACGGAAAGAGACGCATAAGGGACAAGGAACGTCAACGCACAACACAGAAACATCAAACACAAAGGACTACACATAAACCAACGAGGTCAATGGGCAACCGGTGCCGACTTAGGACGGCCATCTGCCACGGAAATAGCGGAAGGTGTGGTTATCCTGAAAATTCACACAATTCTGCTGTGTAGGTAAATCAAATGGCATTTCTAGGATATGTCATTAATGAGCATTTACAGATTACTCCGATATATTAAACATTAAGGTACATGTATGTAAAGACAAAAAAATAAAATGTTTAGGTTGACGGACACATTCAGAAAAAAATAAAGATGTACAGAATTTGATGAATGCATATATTCTTAATTTGACGTAAAATCGGCTGCCATGAAGTGTCCGGCTGATTGCAGCCTGTAAAAGCGAAAAATGCGGATAGATGTGGTTTTATGAATTTCGATAGAAATGTACTGATGAAATTGTAAATATGGCGACTTTTAAGCAATACGGCGGTGTCAGTCAACCTGAACATATTTTTTTTACCTAACATTTTAACTTTGTTTCTGTTAGTGTTAGAAAAAATAAACAATTAAACACAGGTGAACGAATTTTAAATAAAATGATGATGATGATGATGATGATGATAATGATGAACTCACAAAGTATGCGATGATGATTGACAGACAAATATGTTTGTTTGGCATATTACATTGTTTAGATTTGAGGATCACTGACGAAGGTTAAGTACCCGAAACATGCATGTCTGGTCCATGTTGCCAATTTATCTGTTCTAAAATGATGCTATTCAATTTGAAGACGTTTACATTTATACCACTTGGTGAGTGTCACTGCTGGTGGACCAGGAGTCCCCGAGGGCACATGTAGCCAAGTTCGATCAATTTCGGTTGATCGTTTCTTCAACGCATTCTAAAATTTCTGTTATCAAAATTTCTTGAAATTTCTAAAACGTGGGTCCTGTAGCATCATATCCCACCCATCCTGCTACGTCTTTCGGTACGCTTTTTCGACATAGTAACTTTCATATTTGTTTGGCATATTACATTGTTTAGATTTGAGGATCACTGACGAGGGTTAAGTACCCGAAACATGCATGTCTGGTCCATGTTGCCAATTTATCTGTTCTTAAATGATGCTATTCAATTTGAAGACGTTTACATGAACATCTCTCCCATGATGATGATGTAACTTTTAAAATATGTGGTGATGATTGACAAATCTCTCTCTCTCTCTCTCTCTCTCTCCTGGCAGTTGTTAAGAAGACTTTGTGGAAGTATATTCCCATCGGACGAATAGCGAGAAGATGAAATGTCTTAATTAGAATGCATATCAAATTGCACAGACACATTAAACTGACACTGACCAGAATGATTGAGGTGAAGTACCTCGCTGTCCTCAAAATGTAAATAAAAACAGAATAAAATGACCTGAAATAGACTAGACCAATCTCTACGAAGAGACCAAAAGGCAAATGGGCAAATGGACCAAGAATCAGGGACCAGACCATACTTTTAAGGGCACCGTGTCTTAGCAGCCTTGATTCTTTCTACGGGAGAAATGCATTTAAAGACTCTGGCTGAAATAACAAACAGAAGAACAACTTTTACTGGAAGAGGAATAAAATCAACATCATTCCAACCAAAAAATACAAGTTCATTAATTTCCATGAATCTTCCTCTAGTGGCTGTTGATATGAATAGGGAAGAGTTCATCCTTCCAATCGTTGATGGATGCCTCATTGGTAGAAGAGATAGATTCAAGAAGAGGTGTTATGCTGATGCACTTGGGGTTTGTCAGGGAGGAGGAGAGACATCCACAATGGTGGAGTGTGTGAAGTGCATTCATTCATACCACCACCATTGTATAACATACATGTACCAAGATCTGAGGGGACCCCTCCTATTTCACCAGATTTAAATGATGGTTGATACATGTAGTTCCTTTAATGAACCTACATTCTTTAATAACAAAATACTTTCTATTTTTAGAGTTTCTTAAAAGATATAGCATCATAGAAAATACCATCAGTGAGATTCAATGCGTTCAAAGGCAGTAGTAGTTTTAGAGAAAGACAGACGTGGCTAGACCTTAACAACTCTGTTGTAATTTTACAGAGAAAATGGTTAAACATGGTATTAATTTGCTTATTGTGAACAAATTTAAAGCTTTTTTTGTATAGAAAGTTTTATACACTTGCTGTTATGTTTTACTTATCTTTCAAATGTTTTAAATAGTTTCGTTTTAAAGTTTATGTTTGAGTCTGTATTCAGTCATTCAGAATCTGAATATTACTGTGATAAGAAAAAAAAAAAAACATGGAATACATGTGGATAACAATTTTCAGGGGATCACTCTGGTGAAGAGAGTGAGCAAGATGTTAAATTGTGGTCCAGAAGATGTCATCAATATCTATTTGCCCGAGGTAAAATGTGAAATTATTATGGTAAAAATATATTTGAAGGGTTTAGACTAGGCATAGTTGCAGGTCATAGATTATGCCGGTTGGATATATTACTCAGCCATCAGAATTATATTAAAATACATAGGAATGTATGGATACATAGCTCACGATACAATATGTATCACAATAAAAGGTTCACGATATGATATGTCTCAAGATGCACTTTACCCAACTTATTCAAAAAAGTTGCAGTAGATTGAAATACAAAAATGTTCGGCCCTTTGCTCTTTTCCAGTGTAAAACATAACGATGTATAATGGATAATTTAAGGCCAAGGCGCAGAAAATGTGTTAATTTGAGTGTTTGTGTTTTTATTTATTCAAGATTGATCATACAAATCTATCATATTCAAATGAACATAATGCTTATATTAATATGGGGATATAGTATTATAATTTAAAATATTGTAGCTAGCCAACAGGGGATGCTTACTCCTCCCGGGCACCTGGTCCCACCTCTAGCTTGCTAGGGGTTCGTCGATGTTTAATTTTATGCTCTATTGTGAGTGCTGTTGAGGTTATCGTCAGGATCTTCTTTAACTCATTTGTGTCACACTTATGCCCTTTGCCGTGTGGAGCTCGTAAAAAAGTTCCCCGCGAGGGGTTTGACAGTAAGTGTTTTGAATATACTTCCCTGACATTGTCGCCATAGCACTTTCTATATAGACATAACGTCAGACAATGCATGAATTTTATATATTTTCATTTCCACGCGTCGTAAACATCGACGGCGGGTGCGGCTAGCCAACAGGGGATGCTTACTCCTCCCGGGCACCTGGTCCCACCTCTAGCTTGCTAGGGGTTCGTCGATGTTTAATTTTATGCTCTATTGTGAGTGCTGTTGAGGTTATCGTCAGGATCTTCTTTAACTCATTTAGAATATTTTAAAAGACTTTATGTAATAAATATACTGAACAAAATGAACAAATATTAAGTTTGAATATTATAATTACATGTTTTCCTCAAAACAATTTACAATGGGTAATACTATACTTGTTTTTCCTAAGTCATTTACTGTAGATATGATTTTACCGAAATTGTATCATGATATTGTTGAACAACTGTATTGTGATACAACTACAAACGATATATTGTTTATGTAAATTTATGCATATACTTTTGATACCTTTGTTGTTTCATCTGAATTTAAATTATTAATTTATGTTTATAACGTGTAATGTTTTCTTTATCAGTTAGCACCCACTTAGCTACCATAAAAACATCAGAATCTTCTCCATGAATTAAGACTGTCTCAGATCTGTTTTTATTACATGTAGTAACTTCATATTTCTATCTTTACACAGATTGTTGTCTTTTTGGTGATGAAACAAGAAGGTCTGAAAAAAGTTCAAGCAGAATTATTCTTTTAAGACCATTCATTTTGATTATTTTATAATTTGGATGATACATCCTGGAAACAATTAAAATACGTAATTCATACCACGGAAATACTATAGAAAATTTTGTACATACGTTTGTATTTATTGAAGCCGAACTCTGTATTTTCAATTGCAGTCATATGTACATTTAAAAAGTACATATACTTTATTTAAGCTGTTCCTTCAATGTTCTTCATTTCTTGAGAGGTGGACATAATTTTTGCATTTCTAAAAGAAGGGAGGAGATCTCCAACAAGACCCCTTGCAGCATAAACAGCAAAACACCCGATGCAAAAACACAAAAGACGAGTACAGCACGAGACGGAAAAGAGACACACGACATGTAAACATCAAACAAAAAAGACTACACATAAACCTACGAGACCAATGGGAAACCGGTGCCGACTTTGGACGTTCATTTGTAACGCAAGTAGCGAATGGTGTGGTTATCCTGGATTACGCGCGCACAACCCTCTCACTTTAGAGGTCTCGAAGAACGTACAATTGTGGTGTAAAACAACCTATTTTTGGACAATCATAATAATATTCATACTTTTTGGCCAAATTACTTTGTTTAGACTTAGGATCACTGACGAGGGTTTAGTACCCGAAACGTGCATGTCTGGTCCATGTTGTAAATTTATCAGGTTTTAAATGATGCTATTGAATTTAAAGACGTTTAACATTTGAACTACTTGGTGAATGTCACTGCTGGTGGACCAAGAGTCCCCGAGGGCACATGTAGCCAAGTTCGATCAACTTCGGTTGATCGTCTGTCTCTTTAACGCATTTGAAATTTTCCGTTACAAAATTTCTTGAACTTTCTAAAACGTGGGTCCTGTAGCATCATATCCCACTTATTCTGCTACTTCTTTTGATACATTTTTGGACAATCATAATAATATTCATACTTTTTGGCCAAATTACATTGTTTAGACTGAGGATCACTGACGAGGTTTTAGTACCCGAAACGTGCATGTCTGGTTCATGTTGTAAATTTATCAGGTTTTAAATGATGCTATTGAATTTAAAGACGTTTAACATTTGAACTACTTGGTGAGTGTCACTGCTGGTGGACCAAGAGTCCCCGAGGGCACATGTAGCCAAGTTCGATCAACTTCGGTTGATCGTCTGTCTCTTTAACGCATTTGAAATTTTCCGTTACAAAGTTTCTTGAAATTTTTTAAAACGTGGGTCCTGTAGCATCATATCCCACTTATTCTGCTACTTCTTTTGGTACATTTTTGGACAATCATAATAATATTCATACTTTTTGGCCAAATTACATTGTTTAGACTGAGGATCACTGACGAGGGTTTAGTACCCGAAACGTGCATGTCTGGTCCATATTGTAAATTTATCAGGTTTTAAATGAGTTAAAGAAGATCCTGACGATAATCTCAACAGCACTTACAATAGAGCAACAAATTGAGCATCGACGGACCCCTAGCAAGCTAGAGGTGGGACCAGGTGCCCGGGAGGAGTAAGCATCCCCTGTTGGCTAGCCGCACCCGCCGTCGATGATCATGCACGAAAATGAAAACATATGAAAAGCATGAACTGCACTGTCTGAGGCAATTTCTATATAGAAAGTGCCATGGCGACCATGTCAGGGAAAGTATTCAAAACACTTACTGTCAAACCCTTCGCGGGGAACTTTTTTACGAGCTCCACACGGCAAAGGGCATAAGTGTGACACAAATGAGTTAAAGAAGATCCTGACGATAATCTCAACAGCACTTACAATAGAGCAACAAATTGAGCATCGAATGATGCTATTGAATTTAAAGACGTTTAACATTTGAACTACTTGGTGAGTGTCACTGCTGGTGGACCAAGAGTCCCCGAGGGCACATAAAGCCAAGTTCGATCAACTTTGGTTGATCGTCTGTCTCTTTAACGCATTTGAAATTTTCCGTTACAAAATTTCTTGAAATTTCTAAAACGTGGGTCCTGTAGCATCATATCCCACTTATTCTGCTACTTCTTTTGGTACATTTTTGGACAATCATAATAATATTCATACTGTTTGGCCAAATTACATTGTTTAGACTGAGGATCACTGACGAGGGTTTCGTACCCGAAACGTGCATGTCTGGTCCATGTTGTAAATTTATCAGGTTTTAAATGATGCTATTGAATTTAAAGACGTTTAACATCCTCAATGTAAGATGACCTCACACAAACAAGACGGCGAAACGTAGAGGCCCCAGAAACACAGATGAATATGTAAATGGATATAAAAAGAGGGGATGCGTAATACAGTCCGTGCTCTGCAGGCTGTAGCATGTAATCGCCCGAGGAGTCCGACTGACTTTCAGAGAGGACAGGTGGTCGGGGCCCTGTCTTCTCTAAGGAGGTTTGGATAGGGCCCGTCATGGAGTTCCGTCGTCACAGTCAGTCATAGTGCAAGTCTCAAGGATGCGCTTGTACAAGACTGTAGATTGGTGAAGTACCAAGCCTAGTGTCCGTCTGGTGACATTAGGATCATATACACGGTATAAAAGGCGTTTGATGATTCTGACGCATTTTCGATAGTGATGTTGTCTATCTTTGATCCTTCTTATCTTGTTAATAATGTCACCATAAAATGCAGGTTGTGAAATACCCAAATTATATACTCTGTTGCCTGTAGCCAAGTTCGATCAATTTCGGTTGATCGTTTCTTCAACGCATTCTAAAATTTCTCCTACGTCTTTCGATACGCTTTTTCGACATGGTAACTTTCATACTTTTTTGGCATATTACAATGTTTAGATTTGAGGATCACTGACGAGGGTTGAGTACCCGGAACGTGCATGTCTGGTCCATGTTGCCAATCTATCTGTTCTTAAATGATGCTATTCAATATGAAGACGTTTACATTTATACCACTTGGTGAGTGTAACTGCTGTTGGACCAGGAGTCCCCGAGGGCACATGTAGCCAAGTTCGATCAATTTCGGTTGATCGTTTCTTCAACGCATTCTAAAATTTCTTGAAATTTCTAAAACGTATATCAAGCTTAAGAAGTGATTCGCGCGGCCAGTATCAATCTTTATATATTTTTTGCATGATCTCTAGTACTTTAATGTTTTTCTTGCACAACGAACGTCATCAAAATCGCCTTTATCAAGTTTCAGAGGTTAGCCGCGCGGACATTAGCTCGGTCACCTGATCGTGCTCTCTTTAAATATTGTTTGAATTATCTCTAGTACTTAACTTAATTACATCGATGACCCAGTTTTCTACCCAAAACATATCCTGTTTCGCAGCAGACAGATACCTGTCACGTAAGCTGTCAGTCAAGAGGAAGAGATGGGTAGTGGAATGTATAAGCATGGTGTCCATGCAAGTAATTTTTATTGTTCATTCTTATACAAAATATTAATGATATAAATATTGTAAAGTACAAATGTTCTTTGTTTTATGGATAGAAAATAAGTGAAGGCTTCAATGTATTGTCTGTTTGCTTAGTGTCAGCAAATTAGGGGACGGCGCGAGAAATCATTCGAGATTGACCTTTATAATACTTTGACCATGTTTACATTTTACTTGAATAGATCTGGATCTTTCAGAAAATTGATTACTTCAATATTTTGTGCATACCTTTACTATATTTATTTCCATTTTTACAATTTACTTATAAAATTACAAATATTTATTTTAGCAAGGTTAATATGGTCCAGAAAGACATTGGTTTGTTTATTGAGTGGGGATAAGTTGTGAAAGTTTTAGAGCCTGTTAGAATCAGTAATAAGATAATGTAGAATTAAAGTAGATGAGTATTTTATTAAGGCAGTCTTTCAGCTCAAAAATACGAAACTTCTTTTGATATTTTCAAACCTAATATTCTACATTGTACTGTTACTCACAACCATGACCCTATTTGATATATAGGTAACATAATTACACTGGCCGAGATGTCTTAAAGTATTCTTTCATAATATCACGCTGGCATTCATGGGTGAAAGCACATTAACAACGACTAAACTGAAGCTGTCTTATTGCTTCTCTCCAACATTACTCTTTTCAGATGATAGTCTTGAGAAAAAGGATAATGATCATATCCCTATATACAGCACAAAGTCGATAATTCGGAAAATCATAAACCGAAGGCATACAATGTTAAACGTCTTCAAAATCGATAGCATCATCTAAGAACAGATTAATTGGTAGCATGGCCGAGCCATGCACGTTTCGGGTACTTAACTCCCGTCAGTGATTCTCAATGTAAACAATGTAACTGAATTAATTAAGAAGCCTATTAGATAACCATCGATTGGTTAAATAATATTTATGGGCAAGGCATGGAGAGCTTCTTGATTTTATAGTTTAAAAAAATAGGGTCGAAATGGCAGGTTACCGCAACTACTCCTTTGATGAAATTTTTTAGCATTTTTTGTTTTTGATGAAATTTGCTAGCATTTTTTGTAACGTTTGTTTCCGAAACGTACATGTCCGGTCCATGATGCTAATTTATCTGTTCTTAAATGATGCTATTCAATTTGAAGACGTTTAACATCCTATGTATTTCAACTAGAACATATATTTCCATGCAAACTACATAGTGCCAATCATTAATGTTGTGTGGAGTTACAAACAAGGTCACATGTTCGATAATGTACGGTTTTAGGGAACGCCACTTACGTTGGGTGGAGATGCCAGATGCTGCTCCCGGGACACACGGCCAAGTTTGAATCGTACAGCCTCGGGAACCTAGATATATCTAAAATAATCTATATAAAACTGGTCCAGGTAATATATGAAATATTCCTTGTATCATGAATTCAGAGCGATATAATCAAACTTTATAAGGTTTTCATTTGTAAAGCAATCTTTTTAATTATTCCATATTTGTAAAGCAAATACAAAATGGAGCTCGAGGGACAAAAGATGCGCATGGCTGTCTTTGAGGCTGAGGGAATCGATGCATCCGACTTGATGACAGACACAGCCAAGTCACGGCCTATATGAAAGATGACCAACAAAATTTAAACCGTTGGTTTGATGTATGGCATGTCGCAAAGGGTACGTTTTGTAGTTAAAAAAATCAAAATGATTAAAACATTTTATATAAAAATGAGTAAATAACACTTAAATCAATCAAAGTCATGTATCATAATTTTATCCAAAGATCTAAATTATTTATTTATATTTAAAACATGTGTTTATAAGAAAATAGAGGCAGCCAGCAAAAGAAAGGACACGAAGTACTTGGTGACTGGGCAGGATCTATCAGAAACCACATTTACTTGTGTGCTGCTTCAAGGAGGAGGCGGGGGATTCGTGAATTAGTTCGGGAAAAATGGCTTTCAATCCTATACCATGTGGTCAATATAAGTGATGGTCATGGATAATAATTCCAAACTTGCCAACATGGTCAACTAGAGGATAGACTTTTGATGAGAAAAGGTAACAATATTTTCCCAAAAAAAATTCTCACTGTAAATGAAAAAAAAATCACATTTATAAGTCGATGTAATAATTTCCTTTATTGATACATAACATTTCTATTTTAGGATTCAAACCATATATGGAACTTGAGCGGATTGTGACAGGTAGGATACTACTCACTGACATCAAGAAATTGTCTCCAGTTGGTCAAAGATCAAACTTGGAGATGTTTTAATAAAGTAGTTTGCTACTTCGCTCCCAACAGTGTGCATTATTTCCATGTTTGGATGGAGGCAAGGTATAAATATTTATTTTTACAATATTCAATCCATTTTACTTTAGTTTCGATAATTTTGCAGTCATTCATTGTAAAATACTACTTTTTCTCTTAATTCAGACTCTTTCTAGCAGCTCTGCATTTCAATAAGAACTGTTGCAGAGAACTAGCCATCACAAAGTATTGGAGACCACGATGGATGGAGATGGAGTTACCAAGGAAATTAAGGTTCGACAAATTTTCGTTAAGGTCAAGTTGTTTTCATTTACAAAATAACATTAAAATATTTCTTCAAATGAAATTGAAATAAATACTATAATGAACATATATAGAGTTAAATATGTCTGGTCAATGCTGCCAATTTATCTGTTCTTAAATGATGCTATTCAATTTGAAGACGTTTAACATTGGATTTTTAACACCAAATTTCATTGGAAGATACTATCATTTTTTAATCGTAACTTTCTCAATTTTTTCAGAGTACATTTCTGTTCTCATGTAAGAGATAATGCACTTGAGGGACACAACCAGCAGCTACGCAAAGACCATCCGTGCTCGAAGTCTGAGTAGAGCCACAGCCAACCACTGCCCCTGGCCCAAAGTACACCAAAACCATCAAAGGATTAGGTGGTATCCCGGCCCAACTAGATTTAGACAATGTGATTGCCTCATTCTCGATATCTAAATCCGCAATATTCCTGGGAGGGAAACTGCCTGCGTATAGCAGTAACAACACATGCGGGCAAAATTCGTCTGTTTTTGTTTCAAAAGAAGGGAGGAGACTCGAAGACTCGTCCACAAAGACTCGTCCACATGGTGAATCCCCTATATGCTATGTATCTATAAACCCTGTAAAAATGAATTCTTTTCTAAAGTTGTTGAACATACATGTTCTAAATACATGATATTCATTACATGTTCTAAAAGAAAGGAGGGGATCTCCAACAACACTAGGTTGCAGCACCCACAGCAAAATCCCAAAACACCCATGCAAAAAACACAGAACAGATACCCACAGAAAGAGACGCAAAAGGGACAAGGAACACCAACTCACAACATAGAAACATAAAAGACTACACATAAACCAACGAGACCAATGGGCAACCGGTGCCGACTTAGGACGGCCATCTGCCAAGTAAATAGCAGACGGTGTGGTTATCCTGGATTACGTGCGCACAACCCTCTCACTTCTCCAGTTACCTAGAGGTCTCGAAGAACGTACAAATGTGGTGTAAAACAACCTCCTCACTGTAAGATGACGTCACACAAACAAGACCGCGAAATGCAGAGGCCCCAGAGACACAGATGAATATGTAAATGGATATAAAAAGAGGGCATGCGTAATACAGTCCGTGCTCTGCCGGCTGTAGCGAGCTCATGTATGTAATCACCCGAGGAGTCCGACTGACATTCAGAGAGGACAGGTGGTCGGGGCCCTGTCTTCTCTAAAGAGGTTTGGACAGGGCCCGTCATGGAGTCCCGTCGTCACAGTCAGTCAGAGTGCAAGTCTTAAGAATGTGCTCGTACAAGACTGTATATTGGTCAAGTACCAAGCTTAGTGTCCGTCTGGTGACATTTGGATCATATCCACGGTATAAAAGGCGTTTGATGACTCTGACGCATTTTCGATACATATGCTGTCTACCTTTGATCCTTCTTATTTTGTTAATTATGTCACCATAAAATGCAGGTTGTGAAATACCTAAAGTAATATACTCCGTTGCTTTTATGGGTCCGAATTTCAAAAGAAGTTGATCATAATTTTTGTAAAATTTCCAGAAAGTCTTTACTAGTTTGTGAAAGCGAAAACCTTGACCTAAAAGTTTCTTTGTAATTTGCAGATTTCTATTATGAAAATCCAAAACATCAGTACATGCTCTAGCATACCGGATGAGCTGTGAAATATAGATACCGTATGACGGTAATCTAGGGACATCACCGTCAAGCCAGGGGAAATTTACTATGTTGAATCCAAAATCATCTCGTTTGTCATATACACTTGTATGAATTTCTCCATTGACAATTTTGATATTTAGGTCCAAAAATGGTGTTTCAGTGTCTGTAAAGTTTGCCTTGTTTAGAGTCAATTCTTGTGGATAAATAACATCTTTATACTTTTCAAAAACAGGATTATCGATAGTAAGAATATCATCAAGGTACCTAGAAGTACTAATGAAGCATTTCACATCATCATGTTTTCTTTGCTTTTGAAGATTTTGAATAAATTCCTTTTCATATGTGTATAAAAATAAATCTGCAACAAGAGGCGCACAATTTGTACCCATAGGAATCCCTACAACCTGCATGTAGAGATTCTCACCAAATCTTACATAAATGTTGTCCAAGAGGAAGGACAAGGCACTACACAGGTCGCTACATGTCCATGATTTGTATGATTTGTATTCTGTAGCGGAAAAGAAACCCTTTGATTCAGATGTACAAATATAAAGTTTCCCCTCTCTAAATACATGATATTCATTTGATGGATTTTTTCTAAAATGTATGTCATGGGCATTCCAAATAAACATTTGAAGGTCAAGAAAATGTGCTATATAATATGTTCACATGCTTATTATAAGTCTATCATCTCATAATCTGTCCAAATATTATAATCATAACAAATGATTGAAAATGCCAGAAGTATTATCGATATTTATAAAACCCCTCTGTTTACCAGAATCTGCCTCGCTGAATCTGTTCTTGGACATTTTCTGAGGATTTATCTATTCTTTCATATTTTTCCCAGTAAATGTACATCTAGCATGAATTTAAAGACGTTTAACATTTTATTTGAAATTTATTACTTGGCTTCATAGTTAATGCCTTTTATTTTACATTTCATACACTAGTAGTGTACAGCTAAACAATAGAAATATATAAGCAATTCCATTTGAATTGGTGGCTTTATTATATATTCGTTTTTTTTTTAATTTTCCCAAGAAAAATCTTCTACAATACATAAGATAGCGTAATTTATCGCTCTGGTTTATTAAACTAGCACAAAATTAGGAGAAGAAATGTCCTTTTACTTAAAGCACGTATAATTATTTGGTCATTAACACGACGGCGGTTTCAGCCGCCATCAACCTTTTCCCCTTATAGACATGAATCCTAAAAAGAGAATAAACACAGAGTCAACAGGTCAAAACCAGACGAAACGACCCAAACGAAGCAATCAGATTACAACAACATCGCCATCAAATACAAGTCTCATTGATGACATAACCGACAAAGTTACTGAGCTAGTGCAACTCAAGTGTGTCCTCGGCGTGACTTTGACAGTAAAAGAAGGGAGGAGATCTCCAACAAGACCCCGTTGCAGCACCAACAGCAGAACACCAAAACACCCGATGCAAAAACTCAAACGACGAGTATAGTATGAGACGGAAATTGACATACGACATGTAAACATCAAACACAAAAGACTGCACATAAACCGACGAGACCAATGGGCAACCGGTGCCGACTTTGGACGACCATTTGGCACTTAAGTAGCAAATGGTGTGGTTATCCTGGATTACGTGCGCATAGCCCTCTCACTTCTCCAATTATCCAGAGGTCTTGCAGAACGTACAAATGTGGTGTAAAAGAAACCTCCTCACTGTAAGATGACCTCACACAAACAAGACCGCAAAACGTAGAGGCCCCAGAAAGTGTTTTGAATATTTTCCCTGACATGGACATTATCGTCAGGATCTTCTTTAACTCAGTTTGCTACCTATATATGGTATTGAATTAGTGAAGAAGTGGTTCCCAAATCTACAAGGGGTACCTTATATCGGACATCGTTTGGAATAATTTTTATTTATCAATTCCCGTAACATTAAGGATTGGAAACATGGATAAATCTGACATCTGTCTAGAGACAGGGCTAGCTACCGCGCCGTGCTGTGCTGCTGGCATTAAATGTGAGTCGAATATAAATAAAGCAGTAAACAAAGGCATGTGCAAGATGGATGATCAAGATTATATTAATATTTTTTTTTTCTAGATACCCATGTGTAATTATTTTAGGAAAAGAAATGTAACTCTGGTAGTGACGTAAACTAATTCTAATTAATATTCATGCGCGTCAATTGAGGAATTATAGAGGAAAGTCAAAAACAACGTTAATCTTAATCTCTAGGGGTCCGTCGATGTTTAATTTTGTGCTCTATTGTGAGTGCTGTTGAGATTATCGTCAGGATCTTCTTTAACTCTTAATGGAATATCAATTATTTCATCGGGAAGTTTTAAACTCCATTTATAAGGGTAGGACATTTATAATCAACGGATTCTTATTTCACCAGGCACGAGTCTTTAAACAAGTGAAAAACAGACAAAAGTCGATTTATGTAACTGTAAATGTAACTTCACCTTAATGTCATCAGTTCAAGTTGTACACAAACAGTGATGAAGCAGCGAGGCGGCATGGTATCTGATCAATTCCTTTAAATATTCAGCTTAGTGTAAGCTGCAGATAAACTATAAATATATCTTGTCTATTTATATTGACAACACAAGTTTATTGACAACACAAGTTGTCAGTTAACAAGTCAACAACTTGGAGAATTATGTAAGGAGAAACCGTTTAAGTTCGTTCCACTTTGACGCTAGAAAACACGTTGTTATGCTACACGGTATTCGTGGGGGATGCGTAGGAAATTTGTCACACTTAACGAACTTTGAAGGACAGATCAACCGTAATCGGCCAGACCAAATATTGTAGCAGTTGGGCGACAATGATTTAGATTTTTGTGAACTGACAATGGATAGAGCAAATAATCTGTGATGCGGCTCGTGGCGGTGTGTACTATGTGGAAGAATAAATACAACGTTCGGGATATCGTGATCATGCAGTTCTTCTTTCGAACATCTACTCGAAACGTTGACCATGACACATACAATGATGTGGTTAGCTTTGCCTAATGCGTGTCTCAACAGGGAGGTAACCCCAAATTATTTCTTTGGATACTGGAACATAAAAGGAATAAAACATCCAGACCAACCAGTTTTCCGAGATGGCGTACATTTCAGTAGTGCCGGATTAATCCGTTATTTCAAGAACATTCGCGGGGCCATTACCACAGCAGAAAACCGTTAATCTATTTTCTCACTCCCATATCGGGAGTTCGCTTCTTTCATGTGGTGGAGGTTTTTGTTTGTTTGCTTTGGTTCCTGTATTGTCCTGATTTTGTATGCCTTCGGTTTCTGATTTTCTGAATTATCGATTTTGTGCTGTATACAGGGATATGGTCATTATCCAAATTTGTCAGTTCGTTTGAAGATGGCGTACATCCAAATAGTGTCACAATGTTGTAAGGTCTAAACAGCATGAGATTATTTCACAGCATATATTGTTTATTTATTTACATAAGAATTTAGCGACTTAATTAGGTCTATGTTTATTACAAATCTAATGCGCTTTGGCATATATGCACTAATTTTTTCAATGTCATACGTTTTGACATCGCATACCAATTGATTTAGCCAGAGGAATTGGCATAGTCATTCTTAAGTTAATTGTCATACGCTTTGACATAGTATTTTGAAATGGCAATATGTTGTTTGTAGCATACTTCGACATAGTAATAAGTGCTTGGCTGCTGACCATATATCCTTGAAATAGTCAAAAGGCCGTCACATGCGTCGGCAAAGTATACATGTCTTTTTTATAAAATTCTTGGCATAGTAACTTAAGACTAATCTTGCCATACGCCTTTACATAGTAAACTATGATAAACATTTCCATAGGAATTGACATTAAAACATGATTTGATTTACATTTCTTAAGCAGCCAGTATATTGACTGTCAATTTATAAAAAAGTTTACTGTCTTGGTTTGGATTCAAACTTTACATAAGCTTAATTGAACAGATGCACACTATCTTCAACATTCCTCAGAATAAACTGAATAAACCGCAAAAATTTATTATAAATCTTAAAACTTGACCATTAATTTAGTCATAAATACATTACTACATGTTACACTTCTTCATACCAACCTTACATTTTCTATTACTGGTCTCGTCGGTTTATGTGTAGTCTGTTGTAATTGATGTATATAGGTCGTGTGTCTCTTTTCCGTCTCATAGTATGCTGGTCTTTCGTGTTTTTGTATCGGATGTTTTGCTGTTGGTTCTGCAACAGGGTCTCCTCCTTTCTATTACAATTAGGGATCATGGAACCACCCAGGCGTTCAAATCGTCCGCCAAAGCCCATTTATCAACCAGACATGGAAACACCTGCCAAAAGAGGTAAGCAGACGGAGTATTTGACTGAACAAATACGGACGTCCATTAGACAGGAACTGCCAGAAATACTTAAAGTGTAGCCGCTGAAATGCAGCAACAGAATCCAGCTTGATGTAAAAGAGAAAGTACACTGCCTCAGGAATCAGAATGTGAGGTTACAGTTGAGCCAAGCACTGCAGATATGGCTTTGTCAGCTACTCTACGTTTCGCGGTCTTGATTGTGTGAGGTCATCTTACAGTGCGGAGGTTGTTTTACACCACAATTGTACGTTCTTCGAGACCTCTGGTTAATTGGAGACGTGAGAGGGTTGTGCGCACGTAATCCAGGATAACCACACCGTCTGCTACTGACGTGGCAGATGGCCGTCCTAAGTCTGCACTGTTTACCCATTGGTCTCGTTGGTTTATGTGTAGTCATTTCTGTTTTATGTTTTTTTTTTGTGATTTGGCGTTCCTTGTACAACTGCTTTTCTTTCTGTGCGTGTCTTTTTGTGTTTTACAGTGGGTGTTTTGGGAGGTTGCTGTTGCAACTAGGTGTTGTTGGAGATTCCCTCCTTTCTTCTATCTTACAGGATGAATCCACAATTTCTAATGGTAAGGACAGATCTTCTAGAATTTCGATTTTGCTCCCCCCCCCCCTGCCCTTTGGGATTGATGCAAAAAGCAAAATATGGGTAGACGAGTTCATTGAGCTTGAGTCGCTCATGAAAACCAGCAAAAAAGAAGAACAAGAAAGAGATGGCGTTGTCGTTAGATCAAAGCCTACTGCTTAAACATTCTTCAATATCGCACAATGGAATACAGCTGTCCACAAATTTGTGGCAATCTACAGCGAAAAACGACCTACATACTGCGCCAAACTGACGAAATATGCAGTTTCAATTTCCACCTTCATATCTCAGTTGATACCCTATGCCAGAGCAAGTACCAAATATACGGATTTGTTCTGAGAGCTAGGCGTTTTTCAGATAAGCTTCTCAGTCAGGGAAATGTTTGTGACCGACTAACATCGTCACTGAGGAAGTTCTACGGTCGATATGGGGAACTCGTCATACACTATGATGTCCCACTATCCAGAATGGTGGATGATATTCTGTCATAGACCATTTGAACCATCCAACTAAAGATTGTACTCTATATCTTCCAAAATGGAAGTAACCGGATGTGACAGTTCTACCGAATTGAAGCGACGGGTGTTGCATGCAAGCAGGAGATGCTTACTCTTCCTGGGCACCTGGTCTCACTCTCATATCGGGAGTTCGCTTCTTTTCATATGGTGGAGCTTTTTGTTTTTGTTTGCTTTGGTTCCTGTTTTATCCTGATTTTGTATGCCTTCGGTTTCTGATTTTCTGAATTATCGATTTTGTACTGTAGACAGGGATATGGTCATTATCCATATTTGTCATTAGCTAACCAAGCCTCACTCCCGGCAGCCCTGGCATATGACAGTACATTCCTTGAATGGAGGGAATCGGATCCAGATTCCTAACAATGGGATCAACATAATGCTGAACGTTATCAACACGCCTTAAGCTCAAAACTACAACACATGTTTCACCAAGCACAAAACACAGCCTAAAACTCAATCTAATAAGTTAAAGAAGATCCTGACGATAATCTCAACAGCACTCACAATAGAGCACCAAATTGAGCATCGACGGACCCCTAGCAAGCTAGAGGTGGGACCAGGTGCCCGGGAGGAGTAGTAATAGTAATAGTAATTTTCGTAACAAACCAAGCGCCAGCAGCAATACAAATGACGCCGACTGCTTCTACCATTACACAAATTGTAAGGGGAGATACAACAGAACACCCTGTCCATTTCCCCACATTTGCCAATTTTGCAGAGAGCAGCACCACAAAGGTGTATTCCAAGAAGACACCCAAAGCAGACCGCCCCAAGTCAAACAACAGAAGGATCTGGATCTCGTACATCAAAAGCCAATGCCAAAAAGTCTACAACGTAACTCTAACTCCATTTCTTTTAAAATATCTACGTTTTGCTCTTAATTTTGATGAAAAACATAAAATTGTTTGTGATTTGGCAGAGAAATGATCTTTCTCTTATTGTGTGTAGGTGGCGCTAGTGGAGTAAATTAGAGGCGCACCCAAAATTAAAAATGACGTTTGTAAAGGTCTATAACTGCGCATATATGCGTTAGATTCACATGAAAATTTGAATTTATACAAATGAGAATGTATACTTTCATATGAAAAGAAAGATTTTGCATTCCAAAATTTTGTAAAATTTATCAATTTTCAGGGACACCGTCTCTTTAACGTTAACATCGGATTAAAAAGTCATCATGTCTGGGAGTCAAAATGTATTGTAGTCTACAACTTTAAGAACTGTCATTTTGAGTAAATCTTCGAACTTCTTAATCGCTTAATATGACTACAAATGTACAAGAATAAAGCAGTTTTATATGCGCTTAGCTGAATAACTGGGCAGAAAAATGGATGTCATTTTTATAATAAACATTGAAACTTGTAATACATGTACCATGAAAAACTTGATAATTGGTAGCTCCCTCATTAAGCATCTGGATAGATACATCAGTTCTGCGGTTTACGATAATGTCATATGGATAACGAACACAGTGTGCGTCTGTTTGGCGAAAATGGTTGTCAAATATGCAATCAACCACACATTTCCAGACTGGAACGTTCCATAGTAGACAATAGACTAAATCAGCTGATGCTGCAAATAGGAGGGAATTATTTTGGTTCCGGTTAGATTCTGATAAACTTGATGAAATTATCTTAGGAATAATTTTTCTTTCGCACCAGGATAAGGAGAACAAACGTCTTAAAGTACGACTAACACATGCGCTTGGCCAACATAAAGCTTACAGAAGAGCTCGCGGGGCACAACCTAATTCGTTACTGGAAGGTTAAAGGCATCAAGGAATCTTATTCAACAAGTTTACTCAGATGGAGTGCACTTCAATCAAAATTGGCTTCTGAAATATAATAAAAGCATTCGAGGAGCCATCACATCCTTCCATAAGGAATAACTTTTAAGTTTGTAAATTCTATAATCTGTTTAATTTCATTCCCACGATGTTGAGAACACTGCAATAATTGGCCCACCGGCAAGTACAAGATAGTCTTTGTTTTCCGTAAGAGTTAATTAGAAACTAATTGGAAATCTCGCTGTTGAAGCCATTAAGGTTCTGTATTTGGAAGAATCCAATTTCCAAAATGTCTTTTTAATCATAAACCAATTACTTATTATTTTGTGCATGTGTTAGCAATTTCCAATCGTCCACATAAATACTCGGCGCATCATCTCGCCGACCAGTTAAGTTTAGACTCCGCTCTCATGCGGTCAGTATGTTGTGCTTTAAGAAGAAATAAACTTAGAACTTTTATTCGGACTTTTATTCGTATGTTTTAACATGACAATTTAATACACAACACGAACTACACCCCAAACCTGTAGGTCAATGCCTTACAAGGTTTATTTCGGTGCAATGACCTGGATGAACTACGGGAAAATGTGAATTTAAGTTTGTTGCCGAGATTACAGACGATGAACGCCGCGGAACCGGGATTTAGCGACAAGACGATGAAGTCTTCGCTGTACAAAGAATGCGCGATCGTAAAATGTATGACACATTTACTTTCTCAACGTACTTTCAGATTGATTGACCATGTATTTTTGTTATTTTTGTAAATGTTATTTTTTAAACGTTTTGGCTTAAACTTTCAAAAATTAAAAACAAATTCAGTAGCGCCCTCTTTAATTTTTTGAATTTAGATTTGTTAATTTCCTTTACAGAGAGCGCGTGACTACAAATTTCCCGTAGGGTCGATTCAATAGTTTATCCAAATAAAATATATGTTGCATGGAAGCGAACACGAGATGGTTGGAGTTAAAAAATTGTAGGAAAATTTTGACGCATCAGATGTATTTATTAACATACATGGTCACGACAGAAATGCGGTGAACAAATACCTTTTGACGGAAAGACGGTCGGTTTGCGATACATGGGATGCGACTAAGGGAATAAGCTGTGAAATGAAGAAATGGATCAAAGAAAATGATGGGGCCAGGGCGTAACTTGGCATAACGACCTAACAGACAGAGTCGCATCAATAAAACACATGCGTACTACGCAATGAAAAATTGTAATGGATCGGAAAAACGACTTCGCGAAATGCTGGACAACATAGTGGAGCACTATAAAAATGTGCATGACAATTGTTTACCAGAATCTCGCTGCCGTCGGGATGAAAATTATGAGCCTTCTAAGGATATGTTTCTGTACCAAGACAAAGAAATAAAATTCGGGGACAAAATTTATAAGCGGCGTACCAATTTAGCCACATTAGACTTTGTTGTTGTTTTTATTAAAAGCGGGAAACATTCATTATATGTTATGTGATATATCAATTATTTATCATCGATTTTAATTTTAATGAAAATTGCAGGGCCGTTTTAGGGGCTTCGTGGCCCTACCCCTTTATCCTTTATATTATAAATATCCTTCATCACTGATCGCTGTGTGATAAATATTTTGCATAAAAAGTAATACTTACACGAACAGTTTTACATACAAACATGACAAACTATTTGAAAATGTACACTTAAGACATACCCAAAACGAAAAAAAAATCTTTTAAAACCACATGTAACTCACACTTTACTCATAGAAAACAATCAAATTCATGGGTTATTTCTATGGTTTTTATATGTTCCATTTATCAACTCATACCCAGATCATTTGATTACATATAAGGTCATACGATCCTGATGCGAGTTGTTTCTTAAATGTGAGTCAAAGAGTTAAGTATGAGCTGCTTGTGTTTTATTATCTTCGTCAAATTGTCAAAATGATTCTATGAATGGTACATTTACTTAATTTGGTGCTCTATTGCGAGTGCTGTTGAGATTATCGTCAGGATCTTCTTTAACTCATTAGTTCTAATTGTTTGTATGATTTTAATGTTGTTTGTTGACTTCTTGGACCAAACAAAATGAGTTTTGTGTGGTTTGTTAACTTTGTTGAACAGACTGAGGTTGGATTTAGTCTAAATGAGCAGTGCTAGAATTATACTTAAGTTAAACGAGTCAACTTGGAATGACTTTATGCGGCTTAACTATGACCTATTAATATTTTTCCCTGACATGGTCGCCAAGGCACTTTCTATATAAACGAGGTCCAGACAGTGCATGTTTTCTATATAGTTCTCATTTCCTTGCATGAACATCGACGGCAGGTGAGGCTTGCCAACAGGGGATGCTTCCTCCTCCCGGACACCTGGTCCACCTCTAGCTTGATACGTCGATGCTCATTTTGTTGCTCATTTTGTTGCTCTATTGTGAGTGTTGTTGAGATTATCGTCAGGATCTTCTTAACTCTATTGTCAATGTCACTTCTTTAAATGTAATTAGAAGCTTGATGTTAGTTCAAGCTTGAATTTGCTACAGGAAATACATGTACTGATATTAACGAGGGATGAATCAGAATTTGCAGTCAGTGTGTGCTGAAAGAGACTGATTATGTGGTCAGAGATACAGCCATATCGTGTTTGCAGTTCCTATATTTAAAACAAAATTATGGAGAAACTACATATATAGTTAAGGCCTTCTACCCATTGTGGTAGTAGATATGCATACCGTATATGTGTGTACATATTCCGACCAGATGTTGCAACGAGCAGAAAATTATGTTCCACTTTTTTGTTTGTCCGTAAGTGATTTCTTTCAGTTTTGCTGGATTAATTATAAAATTGAAAAGAAAATGAGCAGGTTATTATATTTTTTTTTTTATCAAATATATGAAAATTACAATTTTGGTAATCTAGCATAATTAAAAATTCTAAGATAATAAAAAAAGCAAGGTGAGATCATACATTGACTGTTTTGCCATCGTCTTGTCGTTTATTGAGTTGCTGTCTCTAAACATTGTTCCCGACTAAGAAAATACCAGATTAACTGAATTGAGGTCTAAAGTAAGCCACTTGTAAAATAAATATTTATACGAAAAAAAAAAGAGAAAAATGTACTCATTCCTTTTCATCATAGGTATAATCTCAGTAGGAATTTAAGAATGAAATGACGTGAATTCATGGTTTTTACATTTCTAGGTGTTAATGTGACGAAATATTTAGGATCTTGGATCTAATCATTCTTATTACTGAAAATATCAATAGTATAAACTGTCCGTAGGTAAATTTTAACTTATATTCATGTAAATCAAATCATGAAACTTTTTTCTTATTTCTTTTTCCTTATTACGATTTCACTTACTTATTTACTTAGGAAACCGACTATTTTTGGAATTTATCGGCTATTTTTTGTATTTCATTTCGAGTACACGATACATTGATTGGAAAGGACATACGAAGGCATGGTAATTCTTTCATAGTAATCTTTCTTTTTTCCCACATTAAAAAAATCTCTCTAATATCAGTAAAAAAAACATCAAACATATTTTACGATACAGTATTACTTTTTTAGCTCCACATCTTATGCGAAAAGGGTGAAGTAAGTAACTTCCGCTCTATTTATTCTTACCCCAGCAATTTTCAAGCCGCTATTCAATTTATAATCAAGGTCTTCATCTTTCAAAACTTTGTTATAGCTTCTTTTTGATTTCAGACTCTGGGTTATGACACCTAAACAATTGTAAGTATAGACTTTTACTACATATCCAAATATCTTTTTCTTTAAATTTTACCTCGTTAATTATTTTCATTTTGTAAAAACAAGATATTTAAGAAAATTCAATTTCATTTCAGATTTAAAACGCCGGAAGGGGAAGACATGTAAGTTGTTTGATATAACAAGTTCATATCGCATTCTTGTCTCTATTCAAAGTTTCATTTTTCTTTCCAATTTTTATATAATTTAAAAATATTCTTTTCCTGATGATTATCGTGAAAAATGTTCTCTTAATTAAACAGAAAAACTACCGATGTGAAAAAAGGAACGTTAGAAGCGGGAGAGGGGACTGGTCAAGAGGTTCGAGAGGCGGCGACGGGTCAAGAGGCAGCGATTGGTCAAGAGAATAGAGAGGCAGCGACTGGTCAAGAGGCAGCGATGTGTCAAGAGAATCGAGACTAGAGAGGCAGCGACGGGTCAAAGGGCAGCGATTGGCCAAGAGGCAGCGATGGGTCGAAACGCAGCGATGGGTCAAGACAATAATAATGCAATAAATGTAAGAGAACAGAGAGACGGCGACGGGTCAAGAGGATAGAGAGCGGGTGAAGATGATGAAAATTAAGTATCTTCGTACATGTATACATTTGATATTTATAGGAGATATTGATATGTCTTCTTTTGAAAGTATTAGAGTGATTTGATAGATATCAAACCTTTATAATGATAATAATTATGACATAGAAAAAGTAAACACAAAAATCCCTTTAACATATACATTTTTATCTTTAACAGAAAGTCGGAATACAAGATGGGGACCAGTCTGGACCATTTCTTGTTTTATTACGAGGGGTAAGATAACATATTCTAAGCTCTCTATACAAATGCAAAAAATAATTTACCTGATTTGTTGTTTGGAACTTTATTTATTTTAAGAAAAAAACTCTTTGTAAGAATGATTTGATTATCAATGTAAACGTGTCATTTATATTCATAGGACATCGGAGGATCCCATCATGTTGAACAGCTCTACGGAATGATGTTATAAAGAAATATATAAAGAAGGACGAAACTGTTATAAAAGGTAAGTCGATTTTTATTATTTTCTTAGAGAGAAAATATTAAGCAAATAAGAAATGGTTTTTATATATTAAGAGCTATGTGAAGAGTTAATTTTTTATTTCTTTTTATTTTTTGTTAGGAATATGATTACCATCCTGGATAGAAAACTTTACTTATTATTTCAAAAAGTTTAATCTCTGTCTTCATATATAAAGTATGTATTATTGCAGGGAATATAAAAAAACAAAATTTTGTTGTAAGTAATATCAATGTTATTTTTTTTCTTCAATTCAAATTATCCAAATTATTACTCTTTTGTATTTGAAATTTTATTCATATACACATTAAAAATGTCTTAATATTTCAGTTTCATCGTTTGTCTCTTCAACGCATTTCAAATTTTCTGTTACAAAATTTCTTGAAATTTCTAAAACGTGGGTCCTGTGGCATCATATCACACCCATTCTGCTACGTCTTTTGGTACATTTTTGGACATTTTCATACTTTTTGGCAATATTACATTGTTTAAACTGAGGATCACTGACGAGGGTTTAGTACCCGAAACGTGCATGCCTGGTCCATGCTGTAGATTTATCAGGTTTTAAATGATGCTATTGAGGTTAAAGTAGTTTAACATTCATATTCTTTATTAAAACATCATTCCGTAAATGAATTCAATCTTTGATTTTATTTTACTTCTTACAACTAAGATTACTTAACGATGCAGTGTTTCAATGAATAACGTGTTGAGATGTGATCATCTACCCTTTCCTTCGATGATAACGTGTTAACATATACCCAAAGGTCATAGTTTCGGGTGACCTCAGTCAACTCTACTCAGGTGATAATTACAGTCTTCTCTGTATGAATCACGTATTGGGATGCCTGTCTACTCATTATTAGGAAAGACTTATTGAGTTAGAATCAATTGATAATTTGTATGACTTTGATTATTACAAGAATTTGAAATCTTCACCTTAAAATTAGTATACTATTTGTTTTGAATTTGATTCATCCTGTATTTACAATTTTGAAGCCCTTGTAGTATTTGAAACTACTCATGATCACGGTCCCCAATACATTTAATCCTTTTCCCATTCATAATTTAAATACCCTCCGCGGTAGACATACTAAGATGCGCCATGAGTGATATTACAGACCATTCAAATACCTGGAAAATGATTTCAAATAGGTTATGTCATCACTCAATCATGATGATGCACTATGAAAACATCAAAGAACTGTCTTTTGTCAGGGAATATTTGCTCTCTTCAAATATTCGTGGATATTATTTCAATAACTCTTGTAATTTCGTCATAAAGGTGTGTCTTTTGTTCTGGGATAATTCACCGTTCCGAGACTCCTCCCAACTACTTATCTGTAACCAATCACTGACCCGTATAATCGTAAACAGAAACGCACATGTTATCGTCCGCCATATTGTCCCACAAACATTGCTTGTCGGAGAACAAAGAAAGATGGTTTTACGTTGCGCTTGGGGTACATGTAATGGGGATGAGCGATACCCAGAGAGACAGGGACCAGATGGGAGATTTATTTTATTCCCAAAACCAAAAACAGAGCCTGAAAAGTGTCTCCGTTGGATAAAAGCATGTGGAAGACCTCACGAACAGCTGAATATTAATAAAATAAACAAACACAAAGCCGTATACTCAAAGGTATGTACGTTTTTATTATTTTGATATTCTTTACCGGCGTCCTGAAATATGTATTGATTTTGATATAGCAGGTATTTAGGTCATAAAAATAACAAATCATCTTATTTATAAAAAAATATTCACACGCAAGAAGTTGTCCTGCACAGAAGTACTCTTAGTCTAAGTGAAATGATATACATCATGCATGAAAATGTGAAGAAATTGAAAATACTGGACAGTAAAAGTGAAAAAAAAATATTTAAGAGGTAAAGCTGAACAAAAAGTAGATATTTCTAAACGTATCAGGAAAAGGCGGGGGGGGGGGGGGTGATGAATACATTTATTCATGAATATGCAGCTCGTATGAATAAAAATAATCGATTTTTTTAAATTTAGCATTTTGTTGGTGGAAAAGGGCCTACTGAGCTATTTCCTGATCCTATACAGGCCGATGGATCTACAATAAAGCCAAGTAGACCTAAGCCTAAAAGAAGGTGTGAATCACCAACCACTGAAACTGTATCAAAAAGGAGGAAAGTCTTATTTGAGGATAAAAGGTAAGTCCTTTGAATTGATGAAATATATATTATTTTAAAAATACTGATATTTAATTTGGTTGGTTTACTACAAGAATCATATGTCATTACATTGCCATTATTTCTTGTCACTATAGCATAATATATGTTTTATTTTTCAGTGTAGAAGATGATAAAGATGATTTTAATGATGAGTGTGAGAAGCCTAATACAGCAGCTGTACAAACAGAAGAAAGATGTAAGTTCAAATCATAGATTCACTTGAATTTCTGTCAAGAAGTGGTTTGGCATGATTCTTAAAAAAAGATGCCAATTTTACTAACATTGCATTCATAAATGTAACATCAGGTAAAATTCTCTCTACAAATAAGTCCTTTTGAGTAAATACAATGAATTCACAAAATTCGCAACCTGTGATCATGAGTTGCCCTTGAATTTGCACGTAATATTGATGTGACCTTTTTAATTGAATAGTACCATCATTATTTTTCTCCAAACAAAAATTCTGAATTGCATCCAAAGACTGACAAATTGTGAAATTTCTGGCTGAAAATGGGCACTTGATCTCAACAATGCCACATACTCCATCGTCACAAAGTTTGCCATCTTGTCTTGCACCTAAGAAAGTAAATTTCTCATTAATAACTAATCCGCACTTATGAAAATGTCTTGACGGGTGTTGTTTAAGATATTTTGCTTTTGCATTTTCTTCATTTCTTTTTCCATATTCCAAAGATTCTTGACTACGTTTTTGGGCCTAAATATTTTACTAAGAAATTTTTCATTTGGTGTTGATTTTCGTTGTAAAACTTTGCCAAAATTAGATGCAGTAAGTCGATTTCTTTTTTCTTTCATCCATAGTTGTGAATCTGCCTGATCACGTGTCCCTCTTTCAATTTCCTTTGGATCACATGATTGATTGAGAAATTCATATTCTTGTGGCAAATCCACAGGTGACAGCCTATGAACACTTGTATTGCCACAGCCCTCTGACTCCACAGGACACATCTCCTTTATATTCCATGTCTGGAATGAAAGAATTATGTATTCTTAATTTAAACCTTTTTTATCATTAGGGATAAGTGGCATGGACATGTTCATCTTAGCAGCTGAAAATCATGAACTTAAAGGAGAAATAGAACAAGATTATCCGAACACAATCATCATCATTGATGGCACTGAATTTAAAACTCATACACCCTGTGCACTTGGTCTGCAAAGTCAGCTATATAGTGACTATAAGTCTAGTACAACATTAAAAGCTTTGGTAGGTTGTGATCCCAATGGATCAGTAACATTTATATCAGAATTGTTCACTGGTTCAATTTCAGACAAAGCCATCACTGAACAAAGTGGTTTTTATGATGTTATATTATCATTAAAATCAAAGGGCTATATCAATGATGGTAATGCTGTTATGGCAGATAAAGGATTCACAATCAAAGATGGGTTAGCTGAATTTGGCATAGCACTAAATATACCACCACATGCATCTTCAGGAAAACAAATGTCCGTTTCAGATACTATTTTGACTCAAAAAATAGCAAAACATAGAGTTCATATTGAGCGATTAATAGCCAAAATAAAAACATACAAAATTATCTCAGACTGCATTCCAACATCATTATTTCAGAATATCAACAAAATCTGGTCAGTCTGTAGTTATCTCACATTGTTTCAAGATGTTTTTGTGAAGGATTGAGTATTGTATACTTATGTTAATTGTTTACTTACATGATAAGACAATAGTGACCCTATCTGTACATCACCCATAGGAGTGTTCACAGTTGGATGGGTTTCTGATATTGTGTACTCCAATGGGGTACCTTCAAGGGATTTCAGTGCCCGCATGTCACTAGAAGAAACCTTTGGTAGTCTGTAATGAATGCAAAATATATTTTTTTCTTTGAAATATATGCAGTTGTCACTATTGAAATGAAATATATGTTCTAATGTAAAATTTCGGTGCCCATATGTACGTTTAATGTATATATGATAATTCAAAGACTATATTATATATAGATTAAAATGTATAAAACACAAACACCACGTTTGATATGCTTCTTATTTCAAGTTGCAAACACCACAGAGCTTAAGGCCCTCTGTGGTTACTTTGAGAACACATGGTTGGATTCTCCCATATGGAGTGTGCGTTCGTGGAGAGTATACAGACGCACAGTGCGTACAAATAATGACGTAGAAGGTGAGTGTTTTAAATAAGAATCAACAAGAAATAGATTTTCTTTGTGGCTCTTATAAGCATTAATTGCACGCGTACAATATTTGGTCAATGCTACCTCTAATTCAAATGAAATCGCAATTATTATTGAAATTGTCTTTCAAATTGTCACGTAACAGATGACGCTGTATCCCACTTTTTTAAACACATGTTGAGTGCTTTTTAAAAATCATTAGTCGATATTTGTGGTGTTTGGAGGAAAGGTCTTCCAGCAAATTGTCGGAATTCCAATGGGGACCAATTGTGCCCCACTCCTTGCCGACATTTTTCTTTACTCGTACGAAGCTGAATTCATTCAATCTCTGGTCTCTGAAGGGAAAAGATACTTAGCTTCTGAATTCAACTTCACTTACAGATACATAGACGATGTGTTGTCCATCAATAATCCAAAATTCGCGGATTACCTGAGCAGTATCTATCCTTCAGAGCTTGAAGTCAGAGAAACTACAGAGACAAATAATTCAGCATCCTATTTGGACATAATGTTGTCCTACGACACTGATGGTCACATGAACACCTCACTCTATGACAAAAGTGACGACTTCAATTTCAGCATTACAAACTTTCCTTTTCTGAGTAGCAACATCCCTTCATCGCCTGCTTATGGCGTATTCATATCTCAGTTGATTCGCTATGCCAGAGCAAGTACCAAATATACGGATTTTGTTCTGAGAGCTAGGCGTCTTTCAGATAAACTTCTCAGTCAGGGATATGTTTGTGACCGACTAACATCGTCACTGAGGAAGTTCTACGGTCGATACGGGGAACTCGTCATTCACTATGATGTCCCACTCTCCAGAATGGTGGGTGATATTCTGTCATAGACCATTTGAACCATCCAACCAAAGATTGTACATATGTCTTCCGAAATGGAAGTTACCGGATGTGACAGTTCTACCGAATTGAAGCGGCGGGTGCTGCATGCAAGCAGGAGATGCTTACTCTTCCTGGGCACCTGGTCTCACTCCCATATCGGGAGTTCGCTTCTTTTCATATGGTGGAGGTTTTTGTTTGTTTGCTTTGGTTCCTGTTTTGTCCTGATTTTGTATGCCTTCGGTTTCTGATTTTTGAAATATCGATTTTGTGCTGTATACAGGGATATGGTCATTATCCATATTTGTCATTGAAGCATGTGGTATATTTACGAAACCTCTTTCATTGAAGTCAATGAATGATCAACATGGCAAAAATGTGTGAAGGGTGCCCATTGTCATCAAATACTGTGACGTCTTCAAATGGTTCCCTCGAAGCAAGAGTCCAAAGCTGATCCAGAGATGTTGAAAACTTAAATATACGTACCTTTCTTTATAGAAAAGGTAACTTCGGCCTCACATTTAGGACATTTTGGCCTTTTTCAATTTATGATCATTTAGTGTTTAAACATTAAAAATGGAGAAGGTCGTAACGTCTTTTTTGTGAGGTCGAAGTGGCATTTTAGTAGGTCAAAGCGTCTGATGTTGAAGTTGCAAAAGGTCGAAGTAACTCGAGGTCGAAATGGAAAAAGTTCGAAGTGACTGGCAACCTTTAAAATGGTCGCTCTACTAATAAAATTTGCAAGCATACACAAAAATGCATTTTTATTGTTAACAAATTTAAGTATTGTAGGAAATATACCTTTGGTACATTAACTATACTTGCAACAACTTTCTTGGCATACTCCTCTCCCCATGACTGTTGCATGTGAAAACATAAGTTAGAATATGTAGGTGGTGATGCACATATCATATGTATACAGATTAGTAGAAGTAACCATAAGGCAAGGTCCATTTGATATTCTGGGGGGAGGGGGCTTGGCTTTTTTTTTAAAAATAAGTTTGCTCTGAATTTTGATGAAAAAAATTAATTTGCTCATGGTTTGACAAAAAAAAATCTTGCTCTTACAAGTAATCTGAATTTGAAGAATAACCATAAAACTCGCTTAAAATTCCTGAAAATTTTTGCGCTCGCTTCCCTCGCCACAGTATTCACTTTATATAAAAATTGTTGGGCTCGCTTCGCTTGCCATACTCTCCTTCTTTATTGGCAATTTCATTTAAAATATACTAATTGACCTTGACCTTGGTCATATGACCTTGAATTCGTATCAGATAAGAAACTCACATCACAAAAAACAAAGAAATTTCCTTTATAATCACTTCGTTAAATACAATCATTCCATTTCGGATATAACTATTACACCGGTTCAGTCTTTTTCTAAACTTAAAAATCTTAGTAAAACGGAAATTAAAAAAACGCCGACTACAAGCTGAACTTGCCTGGATCACAAAACTCCAAACTGCGTACCCCCTTGGTCTAAACGATCAAATTTATGGACAAGGAAATATTTCCTCGACGTCAACTAATATTAATGTATTTTCAATCCGCCCAAACACTAAACGGAAGCATAGGTCTCACGGAAGACGACGAAACCGAAAACTCAGAATAAGATCTAGATTACACCGTACCCTCAACGATCTTCTGATCATTGCTCGCAACGGCGGCAGACATGAACTGCTTCATGCTCTCTCATCAGTTCCAGCAGTTCAATTGAAATCTATCTTGGATGAAGCACTGGTTGCATTCTTAAGAAATACGGATTGATTCAGACTTAATATCATTGTTGCATTCGCACAGAATAAACTTTATCCAGTTGTTAAAAACATCCCACCTAAAAAACGATTCTTAAAAATTCCATTTATTAACAAAGGATTCGATCTTCTTAACATCTCTAATATTTTTCGGGATCATCGTGTACAAAGTGCTATTCCTCAATATTTTGAAAATTTAGAACCTCCTCTTATTTGTTACAAATATAAGAGACCTATTCGAAATTTCGTTTTTAACTACAACAAAGTTACATCAGATCCTAAAATACTTGAATCATGTCCTGCTTCTTGAGAATGTGCAACATCTGAATATCTATATAAACCAGCTGGTCATATTATTACAGGTGACTTTTCAATTATCCAAGACAGGCAGCTCCGTGGTCTTCTCAAAAAAGGACCTAAGTATAGAATCCCGTCCAAGATAGATTTTATTAAATGTCGCGAAGTACTAAAGGAAACCTTAGATAACTATACCAAACGATGGTGTAAATCGGAAGGAGTCGAATCGCATTCTCTGAATGACTGGAAAAACCTCATTTTGGACATTACTGACATTCGAATAGATAACTTCCACAAAAATCCTCATCTTTTTGAAAATCCAAGTTCTAGATCTGAAAGATATTTTAAATCCAAATTACGTAATTTACATGAAAAATTTGTCTTCGCTCCTGCAGATAAAGCAGCCAACAACACCATAATCATATGAAAACTTTACTATATATCAACTTTAGTTTCGGAACTTTCGTCTACAAATACTTATATCAAAAGCAATGAAAGTGTCCCTAACATTTTGAGCAAACATAGCAGTGAAATTTCTTCATTCAACATCCCTATTTCTAAATTGGATCTTCCTACAATATACTGCATACCAAAACTGCACAAATCTCCTTACAAATTTAGATACATTGCTAATTCTAGCAACTGCTCAACTACAAGTTTGTCTAGACATCTGACGTCAGCCCTCACGGCGGTAAAGGAACACGTTGCAAAATATTGTGAAACTGTTCTTAACAGGAATGATGTAAATTTATTTTGGTCTATAAAAAATTCGGGGGATGTGATTGACAAGATAAAATCTAGAAATTTTCAAGCCAATACGATTGCTTCATACGATTTTTCAAATATGTACACCACCCTTCCTCACGACAAGATCAATGATCAATTGTCCAAACTCATTAAATGGTGCTATAATCGAGAGGGGAAACTTTATATTTGTACATCTGAATCAAAGGGTTTCTTTTCCGCTACAGAATACAAATCATACAAATCATGGACATGTAGCGACCTGTGTAGTGCCTTGTCCTTCCTCTTGGACAACATTTATGTAAGATTTGGTGAGAATCTCTACAAGCAGGTTGTAGGGATTCCTATGGGTACAAATTGTGCGCCTCTTGTTGCAGATTTATTTTTATACACATATGAAAAGGAATTTATTCAAAATCTTCAAAAGCAAAGAAAACATGATGATGTGAAATGCTTCATTAGTACTTCAAGGTACCTTGATGATATTCTTACTATCGATAATCCTGTTTTTGAAAAGTATAAAGATGTTATTTATCCACAAGAATTGACTCTAAACAAGGCAAACTTTACAGACACTGAAACACCATTTTTGGACCTAAATATCAAAATTGTCAATGGAGAAATTCATACAAGTGTATATGACAAACGAGATGATTTTGGATTCAACATAGTAAATTTCCCCTGGCTTGACGGTGATGTCCCTAGATTACCGTCATACGGTATCTATATTTCACAGCCCATCCGGTATGCTAGAGCATGTACTGATGTTTTGGATTTTCATAATAGAAATCTGCAAATTACAAAGAAACTTTTAGGTCAAGGTTTTCGCTTTCACAAACTAGTAAAGACTTTCTGGAAATTTTACAAAAATTATGATAAAGTTCTTTTGAAATTCGGACCCATAAAAGCAACGGAGTATATTACTTTAGGTATTTCACAACCTGCATTTTATGGTGACATAATTAACAAAATAAGAAGGATCAAAGGTAGACAGCATATGTATCGAAAATGCGTCAGAGTCATCAAACGCCTTTTATACCGTGGATATGATCCTAATGTCACCAGACGGACACTAAGCTTGGTACTTGACCAATATACAGTCTTGTACGAGCGCATTCTTAAGACTTGCACTCTGACTGACTGTGACGACGGGACTCCATGACGGGCCCTGTCCAAACCTCTTTAGAGAAGACAGGGCCCCGACCACCTGTCCTCTCTGAATGTCAGTCGGACTCCTCGGGTGATTACATACATGAGCTCGCTACAGCCGGCAGAGCACGGACTGTATTACGCATGCCCTCTTTTTATATCCATTTACATATTCATCTGTGTCTCTGGGGCCTCTGCGTTTCGCGGTCTTGTTTGTGTGACGTCATCTTACAGTGAGGAGGTTGTTTTACACCACATTTGTACGTTCTTCGAGACCTCTAGGTAACTGGAGAAGTGAAAGGGTTGTGCGCACGTAATCCAGGATAACCACACCGTCTGCTATTTACTTGGCAGATGGCCGTCCTAAGTCGGCACCGGTTGCCCATTGGTCTCGTTGGTTTATGTGTAGTCTTTTATGTTTCTATGTTGTGAGTTGGTGTTCCTTGTCCATTTTGCGTCTCTTTCTGTGGGTATCTGTTCTGTGTTTTTTGCATGGGTGTTTTGGGATTTTGCTGTGGGTGCTGCAACCTAGTGTTGTTGGAGATCCCCTCCTTTCTTGAGTCAACATGATGTGAAACCTTCGGGTCATAAGGAACAACATATATGACTTAGGTCAAGTATTACATTTTTTAATGAAATTGTAAATTCTATTGAGTCTGGGCTATTTCTGTGGAATTGTATACTGGATCACTCTGATACTTAAGTATGCTTTTGCTGAGGATTGGAGGGTGTCTTATCATCTTGACCCAAGGTCATGTGCCCAATGTCAAAATCATTTAGTTCTTTTTAATGAAATTGTACATACTAATAATCTTGTCTGGGCTATATCTCTTGAACCCTTCTTAAAGTTGTTTCTCAGGACAAAATGTTTCTTATCACACCACCTTGATCCAAGGTCACATGATTAAGGTAACTTCTTACTTTGATAATAAAATAGCAATCCAAGGAATGCTTGTGTCGCCTGCGAAGCGGTTTGATTATTATTCTAGAAAGTGGAACAAAATTATTGGTATCAGTAGAAAAGTCTTGTCAAATGAAATTCATTTGAAATATGAGACCTCTTAATTACAAATTATCATTTCATCTTATCTCATTTTATCATGGTCATTCTCAAATTTTCAGAAATGAGTGTCAATCATCTAGGTCAAGGTCACTACGTAAAAATTGGTAACAAAAAGGTGTCATCATAACAAATATTTAAGACCTATCACCTACCAGTTAAAAGATATATACAACCATAGAAAAGAAGGTCAAATAGCTAGGTAAAGGTCAAAAGGTGAAAAATTAAGGTATGTGTAGAATGGCATTGTTACAAGAAAAATACATGTGAAATATCAAAGCCCTATCACCTACCAATCAAAAGATATAGCCAATATTACTTTTCTTGAAAAGTAGGTCAAATATCTAGATCAAGGTCAAAATGTCAAATATTAAGGTCTGTGTAGAAAGGTCTTGTCACAAGGAATACACATGTGAAATACCAAAGCCCTATCACTTACCAATCAAAAGATATACCCATTCTTAATTTTTTGGAAAAGTAGGTCAAATATGTAGGTCAAGGTCAATAGGTGAAAAATTATGGTATGTGTAGGAAGGTCTTGTCACAAGAAATACACATGTGAAATATCAAAGCCCTATCACTTACCAATCAAAAGATATAGCGAATCTTATCTTTTTTCCAAAAGTAGGTCAAATATCTAGGTCAAGGTCACAAGGTCAAAAATTATGGTATGTGTAGAAAGGTCTTGCCACAAGGATTGCACATGTGAAATATCAAAGTCCTAACACTTACCAATCAAAAGATATATCCATTCTTAATTTTTTTGAAAAGTAGGTCAAATTTGTAGGTCAAGGTCACTAGGTCAAAAATTATGGTATGTGTAAGAAGGTCTTGTCACAAGGAATACACATGTGAAATATCAAAGCCTTATCACTTACCAATCAAAAGTTATGGGCTGTGACACCCAAAGTGTGACAGACAGACAGACGGACGGACTGACAGACGGACAACGGACAAAGTGATCCCTAAGTGTCGCTGTGCTTCGCAGGCGACACAAAAATTGTATATGCTAATCATGTCCAGGCAGAAATTGTCTATGCTTATCATGTTTAGGCTTTATATTTTGAACCGTGTATCCATCTATGTAAATTATGTAATCTTGTGCTCGCAACTTCTCTAACATTATAAACGATGGAGACTTAATTCTTGTTGCAATATGATTGGTCTGTGGCATAGTTGTGCACCTGATATTTTGTTTGAGCCCATGACCCCCAGGGTCTTAGAAATGGTTGTGGTCATTTTCTCCTATATAACTGTATGTAATCTTGTGCTCGCAACTCCTCTGACACTATAAATGATGGAGACTGAATTCTTTTTGCAATGTAATGGATCTTTGGTATAGTTGTGCATCTGATATATTTTGTATGAGCCCCTGACCCCCATGGTCTTAGAAATGGGTGATATATTCCCTGTTACAGTTTTCATTTTACTGTTAGGCAAGCACAAAATATTGATTTTTTTTCCATGTCTGAAGGGGCACAACTCAGCATAAAATTGAGCTACATTCAAGAGATGAAGTTATTATCTGTAACAGTTGTCCTTCTAATGTCCAGAAACCACAAAATTTTGAATTTGTCTAAGTTTCATGGAGCATGGAGATACGTTTATTTCTTAGATATAGCTTTACATTTAGAAATACAGGTCAAGTTAAAAAAAAGGGTCATTTTCCTCAATTTTGTGTTGAATTGTGCACCTTCAAACTTTTTATGCCCCCGGAATCAAAGATTCGGGGGCATATAGTTTTTGGCCTGTCTGTCTGTTTGTCCGAAAAACTTTAACATTGGACATAACTTTTGAATGGGAAGTGATAGGGCTTTCATACTTTGACATATGTATTCCTTGTGACAAGACCTTTCTATTGATATAAAAAATTTTGACCTCATGACCTTGACCTTTTTTTCAAAAACTTTAACATTTGGCTTAACTTTTGAATGGGAAGTGATAGGGCTTTCATATTTCACATGTGTATTCCTCGTGACAAGACCTTTCCATTGATATCAAAATTTTTGACCTCATGACCTTGACCTTTGACCTTCTTTTCAAAAACTTTAACATTGGGCATAACTTTTGAATGGTAAGTGATAGAGCTTTCATATTTGACATGTCTATTCCTTGTGACAAGACCTTTCCATTGATACCAAAATTTTTTGACCTCTTGACCTTGACCTTTTAACCCAGTGACCCTGACCATGACCTTTCACATACATGTACTTACCAGAAAATAGTGTTTATACTAACAAAGATGCCACCGGGGGCATTCGTGTTTCACAAACACAGGCTTTATTATACATTGCTTATATGTAAAATATGCCGGGCAGGGGTATCATTGATCCTTAGATCAACAATAGATTTTTTTTGATGTTGGAATTATCTTTTGGTGTAAGTAAAGGTCAAGGCAGAGTTGCAGGACATGGATTAATGCCAGTAGGGGACTTATATCACTTGCGATTCATAATTTTTTTTTAGCTCTTCTAGTCTCTGAGCAGTCGAACTTATGTCATCACCCTTTGTCTGGCGTCCGTCCGTAAACAATTCTTGTGCTCGCAACTCCTCTGAAACTATAAGAGATAGAAATGTAACTCTTTTTGCATAACACTTGGTCTGTGGTGTAGTTGTGCACCTGACATCTTCTTTGAGCCCCTGGCCCCCAGGGTCCTAGAAAATGGGCGTGGTCATTTTTTCCTATATAACTCAGTACTCTATGTATATTTGTGCTCGCAACTCCTCTGACACTATAAATGGTGGAGACTTAATTCTTTTTGCAAAATGATGGGTCTGTGGTCTAGTTGTGCACCTGATATTTTGTTTGAGCCCCAGACCCCCCAGGGTCTTAGAAAAAGGGTGTGGTCATTTTCTCCTATATAACTATGTAATCTTGTGCTCACAACTCATCTGACACTATAAATGATGGAGACTTAATCATTTATGCAATATGATCGGTCTATGGTCTAGTTGTGAACCTGATATTTTTTTGAGCTCCTGACCCCCAGGGTCTTAGAAAATTGGGTGTGGTCATTTTCTCTTATATAACTCTATGTAATCTTGTGCTCGCAACTCCTCTGACACTATAAATGATGGAGACTTAATTCTTTTTGCAATATGACGGGTCTGTGGTCTAGTTGTGCACCTGATATTTTGTTTGAGCCCCTGACCCCCAGGGTCTTAGAAAACGGGTGTGGTCATTTTCCAGTATATAGTTGTGCTCTCAATTCCTCAAAAGCTATTAATGATGGAAACTTAGTTGTTTATGCAATATAATGGATCCGTAGTCTGATAGTTCATGTGAGCTAGCAGCCCCTGGCCCCTAGGATCTTGGAAAATGGGCATGGCATTATTTTTTGAAATCCTTTATCTCGAATATTAAAAATTATATGAGTGATATTCTTGTTGCAGTCTAATAGATTTGTTATTTCATTGTGCTACTTTTAATTTGCTAGAGCGCCTGCTCCCTATGGTCTTTGGTTTAAACAAAAATGGAAATTGATATTTATGTGTATGTATCTTATTGACTTGTCAATGAGTGAATAAAAAAAAACAACCAGGAGAGCTACAGTCTCGTCAGCGACTTCTGGTTCCATAAATTGTAATAAACTTTCTTTGTATTACAGATTCTATACTTTAAAGGGATATCAAAAGGGATAGTGCCATATCTACAGTTTATGTGTTCAATATAGTATGTATAGTGGATTTTCATTGTAAGAGTTTTGAAGATTTATAACTTGCCAATATGTACTCTTAAAATTTATGTCATTAATTCAGTTTACTACATTTTTATGTTTTCTTTATAATGTTTGAAAAAATGTGTATGCCTTATTAGAGTAGAAACAATTAAATCCATTCCAAAACTTACTACCTGTTGCATATTAATTTTCTATATAATCTATATGTCATTTGAAAGAGCATTAATAGACCTTTCAGAAACCAAGAAGAAATATACCTGTTATTCTCATCTAACCCAAACCCTAACCTCAAATTTCATAGAATTTCATGTTGATATGTTTACAACAGGACTGCACAAAATTGACACATAAATTTCAGCGCCGAAGGGGACTCTTAGTTTCCTCTTGGTCTATCTGTGTTTCAGTCCGTCTGTCACATTTTCAGTTTTCCATACTTTTTTTCGTTGTTGTTGCATATACCAAACTCATTTTTATACGCCCGTCAATTGATGGGATGTATTATGGTATGGCGAAGTCTGTCCACCCTCTTATTGAACACAATAAGGCACGGTCCTTGGGTCTTTTTTTAAAAAAAGAATTTTTCTCTGAATTTTGATGAAAAAATAGATTTGCTTATGGTGTGACAAAACAAAATTATCGTGCTCTTACAAATAATCTGAATTTGAAGAATTACCATAAAATTTTGCTAAAATTCTTGAAAATTTGAAAACTGATGCTACAGTTACCAAACTTGCACAAGTGATTCATATTGGAATGCTGTGAGGAACCCATGCATCGGATGCTGCATCTGACCTACAGTTTCCGCTTGATTGACTTGTTCAGCCCAAGATTTTCAAATTAAACTTTACATATGATTCCCTCAACATATTGTGCAAATTCTTATAGAAAGAAATCAGTCAATGACCACGTCATATGTTGCAAAATCTGACTGAATGTGTAAATTATCATGTAAAAAATTAAAAGTGCAATTCGAGTTATCTTTCTTTACTATGTGACCAAAGACAGAAGCATCCTTATTTATATAATCATCTTTTTGAAACATCACAGCAGTGTTCCTTCACTCACAAAGATGTCAATATGTAAATAAATAGAGCCGAATACAGATTTTGTGAGATAACACGACAGTATGTGCACATGTGTACTGATATTAAATGTACCATATGAGTAACTATATTATAAGTTTCTCTACATTCAAACACTTTACTGACACCTGACTTATTTCTGAATAGAAACGACATATGTATGTAGGTAAAAAAGTCTTAACAAAATTTTCAAATACATTTGAAAGTTCAATTTCAGCAAAAAATTGACTAAAGTTGGTCACTCTAGGCTTACCATTACTTTGCAAAGAAAAAAAAAACCATTCGTATCGATAAACGACTCAGGCTCGAACCGCGGTCTTCTCGCATGGTGGGCAAGAGCTCTACCTCTGAGCTATTAGGTCGACTTAACAAATGAATGATTATAACAAAGCCAGAACATCAAGACATTTTAAGTTACGAAAATCGGAAATCTTCAGCGTGGAGATTTCTTTAAAATTCTCGTCTAAGGGAGGCTACTGAAACGCGTGTAATATCTCGTTAACATAAAAAGTTAGCAATGTTTCATGCAAATTAAGCATAAATAAAGAATTTCCGTTGAAAAAAAAAACACAAACATTCTTAATATACACATCAATTATTAGACTAAAAATTCCATGCTCCAACTTTGCAAGAAAAAAAAATTTTGGCCCTGGTCCGGGTCTTGCGCCGACAAAAATCTATCAGTTACTGGAAAATAAATAATGCGGCCGGCCCCGCGTCGAAGATAAATAATTTGAACCGAAAAAAATGTCAGCCCCCTCCCAATCAAGTGTTCGTCCCCCAAAGTGTACAAAACGTAATTTTAATGTATAAAACTGCCCTGTAAATGTGTAAAATCAAACTGATCCACACGATTCCGCCGTTTCGCTCATTGGATCCCCACAAGGGCTATTTAATCCCTGGACCCATTTTGGGCCTCAAAGCGATGACCTGGCCTACCTTTGTTAAGACAGTTAGAATTGAATTAATTGAATTTTAGAGGGTTTTTTTAGTAATAACAAAGAAAACAAAAACATTCTCAATATAATCACTAATGTTAGAAAAATAAATTCTTGCTCTAACTTGGCAGGGAAAAAATCTTGCTCCGAAAAAACCCTTCCCCGCAGAACATCAAGTGGACCATGAAATGGATAAATCCCGCGGGATACCTCATCATTTTCACAAGGCGCCAATAGGAGATTTAATAAGCACCTGGTTTGCTAATGGATAACACATGGCGTGATCGTTTAGAGCGTGAGGTGCAATTAGGAACTATTTATAAGGGACGTACTATGCTGTGTTTATACACTACCCAGCTCCTATACGTACCCACACAACACTTTCCTCTTGTATTCAAAAGAATGAATACATATTTGATCATAGACGATACAACATACTGCTATCAGTTCAAGTAAATTTCTCAGCAAAGTTGTTATGTCCCCGTAAGGCACGGTCCATTTGATATTTTTTTTTGGGGGGGGGGGGCTTGGGTTTTTCCTCGAAAAAAATTATTTTGCTCTAAATTTTGTAGACCGAGAGCAGGCCAAAATTTTATTCTTGAGTTGGTATTTTGGCCTGAGACAAGGGCATTGGAAAAGTGGTAGAATTTTCAATTATACAATTTTTTCAGAATCTGCTCATACCTTAAATTTTTCGGTTAATTATGTAATAAGTTGCTTTTTCACATTTCCTTTATCATCATTTAATTCCTTTAAGTACAATTTCTAGTCACTTTTATTTGTACAACTTTATTTTCACTTTCCAACTTGGTTTTTTTTTGTTCAAGTTGTCTCGTGTTCATGACTGTTTGCTCTGAATTCTTTCATAGTTTATGCTCACAAAATCAGAATTATGCATATCAATCTCATATTGGGATGAAATATACCGATACAAGTATTGAATACTTTCATAATTTAACCAAATAAATGAAAATATTGACTACAATTGCTTGTATTTCTGTGAATGTATGGTTTTAAATTTGGACTGAAAAGACATCAGTACGAAACATGCTGATAAGTTGAAGAAGGAGAGTATTTTGAATCACAGAAAATTGAGAGGAATCTTACTTAATGGACTTGAAAATCGCAAAATCAAATGAACAAAGGTAAATAATGACAAATAAAAAAATGAGCAGATTCTGAAAAAATTGTATAATAGTAAATTCTACCACTTTTCCAATGCCCTTGTCTCAGGCCAAAATACCAACTCAAGAATAAAATTTTGGCCTGTTCTCGGTCTATAAAGGGGTAGGGCCACGAAGCTCGATATTGGCCCTAATTTTGATAAATTTTGAACATTGTACTTCATAGAAGTTTTAACTGTTATTTGACATTTTGAAACGTTCTCTACTGAATCACGAATCCACTTTTTGTAAGCCTTGCTTTTATCAACACCTTTTAGCCCTTTGAAAACAGCAAAATAGGTCATATTCGGCAAAATTGATGCAAAAACTCAATATTTCTATTAAATTAGCAATGGCCGCATGCATTAACTATGATGGAAAATTTATATGTGAAAGATTATCATTATATCCTTTTGTCATAAACGTTTTATCTCAGTTTATGCATGCGGCCACATTGAATTCTACGACAAAAGACAAAATTCCCAGCAATTTTCGCCATATTTTGTCAATAACGTCACTTCATGACGTCATTACTACTAAATGGCACATTGTTTGGTGATATTATTCTTTTCATGAAAAGCGGTAAACGTTCGTGTATTTTCATGAGAGATATCAAGTATTCCTCATGAATTTCATTTTAAGAGAAAAATCAAGGGCCGATTTAGGGGTCTCGTGGCCCTACCCCTTTTGATGAAAAAAATTAATTTGCTTATGGTGTGACAGAAAAAAATAATCTTGCTCTTTCAATCAAATAATCTAAATTTGAAGAATTACAATAAAATTTCCCTAAATTCTTGGAAATTTTCGGCTCGCTTCGCTCGCCACAGTTTGTGTCAACAATTTTTGGCCTGCTTCGCTCGCCAATGTTTTCTATTAATAGCAAAGTTCATATATTTAAAGATATCAAAAGTTATACATACATGTGAAGTAAAAGGGCTTCCTTAATAAAAGCTTAAATATATTATCAATATTTATGTATTGCTATTTTATAATACATGTTGCATGTATCCCATATTTTATGTTCTTGTAAGCTTGGAAGGAGAACTTTAGTTATTCACCAATTTACAATTCTTGGTAACATTTAAAAATTTGTCAAGGAGACCTTCCCCTTCCACATTTGTACATGTTATATACATGTACCTAAAATAAAATATTGAGAACTGTATTGTAAAAATCTTTTATCTCTCTGTTTTTAAAACTGAATTGAATACTTGCATAAAATAAACTAATATATTAATATTTAGAGTTTTGAGTAAAAATAAAAATAACTTCTGTTAATAAAAGAAAGGAGGGGATCTCCAACAACACTAGGTTGCAGCACCCACAGCAAAATCCCAAAACACCCATGCAAAAAACACAGAACAGATACCAACAGAAAGAGACGCAAAAGGGACAAGGAACACCAACTCACAACATAGAAACATGAAACACGAAAGACTACACATAAACCAACGAGACCAATGGGCAACCGGTGCCGACTTAGGACGGCCATCTGCCACGTAAATAGCAGACGGTGTGGTTATCCTGGATTACGTGCGCACAACCCTCCCACTATTCCGATTTCCCAGAGGTCTCGAAGAACGCACAATTATGGTGTAAAACAACATCCTCACTGTTAGGTGACCACACACAAACAAGACCGTAAAACACAGGGGTCCAAGCAACACAGATGAATATGTAAATGGATATAAAAAGAGGACGTGCGTAATACAGTCCGTGCTCTGCCGGCTGTAGCGAGCTCATATATGTTATCACCCGAGGAGTCCGACTGACATTCAGAGAGGACAGGTGGTCGGGGCCCTGTCTTCTCTAAAGAGGTTTGGACAGGGCCCGTCATGGAGTCCCGTCGTCACAGTCAGTCAGAGTGCAAGTCTTAAGAATGCGCTCGTACAAGACTGTATATTGGTCAAGTACCAAGCTTAGTGTCCGTCTGGTGACATTAGGATCATATCCACGGTATGAAAGGCGTTTGATGACTCTGACGCATTTTCGATACATATGCTGTCTACCTTTGATCCTTCTTATTTTGTTAATTATGTCACCATAAAATGCAGGTTGTGAAATACCCAAAGTAATATACTCCGTTGCTTGTATTGGTCCGAATTTCAAAAGAAGTTGATCATAATTTTTGTAAAATTTCCAGAAAGTCTTTACTAGTTTATGAAAGCGAAAACCTTGACCTAAAAGTTTCTTTGTAATTTGTAGATTTCTATTATGAAAATCCAAAACATCAGTACATGCTCTAGCATACCGGATGAGCTGTGAAATGTAGATACCGTATGACGGTAATCTAGGGACATCACCGTCAAGCCAGGGAAAATTTACTATGTTGAATCCAAAATCATCTCGTTTGTCATATACACTTGTATGAATTTCTCCATTGACAATTTTGATATTTAGGTCCAAAAATGGTGTTTCAGTGTCTGTAAAGTTTGCCTTGTTTAGAGTCAATTCTTGTGGATAAATAACATCTTTATACTTTTCAAAAACAGGATTATCGATAGTAAGAATATCATCCAGGTACCTAGAAGTACCAGTGAAGCATTTCACATCATCATGTTTTCTTTGCTTTTGAAGATTTTGAATAAATTCCTTTTCATATGTGTATAAAAATAAATCTGCAACAAGAGGCGCACAATTTGTACCCATAGGAATCCCTACAACCTGCTTGTAGAGATTCTCACCAAATCTTACATAAATGTTGTCCAAGACGAAGGACAAGGCACTACACAGGTCGCTACATGTCCATGATTTGTATGATTTGTATTCTGTAGCGTAGAGAACGAAATGGAATTAAAACACTTCAAACATCGGGTCACGGGGAATTGTATTACCAACTCCACACTGCAACACGAAATAAGTGTAGATATAAAAGAAAGGAGGGGATCTCCAACAACACTAGGTTGCAGCACCCACAGCAAAATCCCAAAACACCCATGCAAAAAACACAGAACAGATACCCACAGAAAGAGACGCAAAAGGGACAAGGAACACCAACTCACAACATAGAAACATGAAACACAAAAGACTACACATAAACCAACGAGACCAATGGGCAACCGGTGCCGACAAGAAAACACAATCATTCTTAATATATGCGCATCACTTTGTTGAAAAAAAATTCCTTGCTCCAACTTTGCAAGAAAAAAATTATTTTGCCCTGGTCTGGGGCGAAAAAAAGAATCTTGCTCCGAAAAAAAAAAAAAACTCATGCCTAAGGCACGGTCCATTTGATATTCGGGGGGGGGGGTGTCGGAGCAAGTTTTTTTTTTTGCAAAGTTGGAGCAAGTGATGTGCAATGTATTAAGAATAATTGCGTTTTATCAATAGAAATTCTATTGCAGTTTGTGATATCATCTGCAATGGGGAATGAATATACAAATGAATCGGAATCATTTATATATCTTTTTCCATTATGACATAGAGAACAACATATAATATACAATATAAACGACAAACATTGTAGGTGTTAACAAATAATAGAAATTAGAAAATGGATCATATAGAAAATTGCAAATTTCATTAAACATAATACCATCAAAGGAGGACAAGACCTGATAAATAACATTTACCTAGAGCGTGTGGTATTTAGTTTGGTTGTTAAATCGAAATATCATGGAAGACGAGAGGTTTTAGAAAAAAATCATACGTATAAATTGACAGAGTTTTCGAAGAAGATGGATATGTACGTCTTGTCACTGAGAAGGAGAAATAAGGGTTATTCTACTGTCTCGGAGGGCGAGGCCCGAGGAGCAGTTCAATAACCCACTTGTTGCACAGATATAACTATAGATCAGTTTTTCGATTATTTTAAAAATTTGAACTCTTCAGATGAAAATACACATAATACTGAATCCATTGAACATGGGGAGGCAGTTTAAAATATTAAGTAAAAGCATGAAAGTAACACTTACATAAATTCCATCCGAGGAGGGAGGGCCACACCAATCCACCGTGTCTTTATTGTAAAACACGTCATCCTCCAATTCTTCCATATTACTGTAAAATAAAAAATAAACTTCTATAAATAAAAGATAGCAGGATTATTATCCAATCAGAATCTATCTGTGTAAAAGAAGGGAGGAGATCTCCAACAAGACCCCGTTGCAGCATCAACAGCAAAACACCCCGATGCAAAAACAAAAAAGACGAGTACAGCACGAGACGGAACTCACACATGCAAAGAAAGATAACTCAAAATATACTTACATTGGTTATCCGATATATACTTCCACCGATGAATCCGAAGGTGGTGGTGTGAAAATCTCACAAGGGGAAAAATACTTCACTCCTTGTTGTACTCTAAAATTAAAAAAAAATATTAATGATATCTGATCACTTAAAAAGGCATTTTTCAAAGAATTTCTCTTTTTATCATAGTCTTCTTTAAAGAAATAAAAAAAGATATTACTTACTCATTATTATTAAATAGCATATCTACTTGATCTTCCTCCTCCTCCTCCTCTGGTGAGTTTCTGTAATTATTTTTAAAAAATGTCTGAAATCTTATACAAATTGATATAATAGCAACCATTTAATATCAACAAAAATTATTCAAATAAATTTTGTATATTTAATCTAATATCTGAAATACACAATTACCTCGAATCGAAAACCACTCCGCCATTTCATTCCATAATGTTTCTAATTCTTCCATTTCTCTTTCTTGCTTTTCCCTAAAATTATCGATAAATACGAATAAAAAAAATATAAAAAAATCTTTAATCATTCAAGAACTTAAAATATCAATTCAGCAATGTCATAAATATTTATATTTTCCAATACAATAAGAGAAAAAGAATAAAATGATGTACGTGAGGAAAAAAAAACATGAGTTATAATATACACTTACATATATTCAAAAAACTGCTCTGCCATCTTCCCGATTTTTTTTTCTGTGATGTTGGTGTGATTCTGCTCGATATATACTTTATATACTCTTATTTTAATTCGTGTTTTTTTTCATTTTGTAATTGAGCGCTTATTACGTCACATACACCACATGCGCTTTCATAAATTTCCGTCGTCGCTGAACAAATAAGTGGGGGTTTTCCGTCTAATTGAACGATTTACTACGTCATTGGTTTCCTTTCCCGAAACCGTGCGTGGTGGCCAATTATTTTCTTTTTGGTCACTGAAAAAAGAAAATATAGATATATATTTGTAAGTATAATCGTACTACGTATAAACAAGAGGCCCAAGGGGGCCACATCGCTCACCTGAGGAGACTGTATGTATGTTTTCAATCAAAGTCAAGACCTGAAGGAAATCGCTTTTAGTGAAGCTTTGAGAAGGACAAGGTGTATAAGTTACTTCCTGTAAAGTTCAGTGACATTCTGTGCAGTAGTTTAAGAGGATAAGTCAAAAATGTGTCATTCAAATAGAGCCTATAGAGGACATCTTGGATTTCCAATGGGCTCGAAAAACACAAACTAAGTAGAGGGCAATTAGTACTTGCGTCCTGTGAAGTTTCAAGAAATTCTGTGAAGCAGTTTTAGAGGAGAAGTTGAAAATGTGTCAGCCAATCAGAGCCTGTGGCGGCCATCTTGAATTTCCGATAGGCTCCAAAAACGCAAACTTGATAGAGGGTATGAGTACTTGCATCCTGTGAAGTTTCATGAAATTCTGCGCAGCGGTTTCAGAGGAGAAGTCGAAAATTTGTCAGCCAATCAGAGCCTGTGGCGGCCATCTTGGATTTCTGATCAGCTCGAAAAACAAAAACTTGGTAGAGAGCAATCAGTACTTGCTTCCTGTGAAGGTTTGTGAAATTCTATGCAGCCGTTTGAGAGGAGAAGTCGAAAATGTGTCAGTCAATCAGAGTCTGTGGCAGCCATCTTGGATTTCCGATTGGCTCGAAAAACACAAACTTAGTAGAGGGCATTGAGTACTTGCTTCCTGTGAAGTTTCATGATATTCTGTGCAGTGGTTATAGAAGAGAAGTTAAAAATGTGTCAGCCAATCAGAGCCTGTGGCAGCCATCTTGGATTTCCGATTGGCTTGAAAAACACAATTTGGTAGAGGGCATTGAGTAGTTGCTTCCCGTGAAGTTTCATGATATTCTGTGCAGCGGTTTCAGAGGAGAAGTCGAGAATGTGTCAGCCAATTAGAGCCTGTGGCGGCAATCTTGGATTTCCAATCGGCTCCAAAAACACAAACTTGGTAGAAGGCATTGAGTACTTGCTTCCTGTGAAGTTTCATGAAATTCTGTGCAGCAATTTCGGAGGAGAAGTCAAAAATGTGTCGGCCAATCAGAGCCTGTGGCGGCTATCTTGGATTTCCGATCGGCTCAAAAAACACAAACTTGGTAGAGGGCATTGAGTACTTGCTTCCTGTGAAGTTTCATGAAATTCTGTGACGCAGTTTCAGAAGAGAAGTCAAAAATGTGTCAGCCAATCAGAGCCTGTGGCGGCCATCTTGGATTTCCGATCGGCTTGAAAAACACAAATTTGATAGAGGGCATTGAGTACTTGCTTCCTGTGAAATTTCGTGAAATTCTGTGCAGCGGTTGCCGAAAAGATATCAAAAATGTTAAAAGTTTACGTCAGACGGACGGACGATGGACGGAGGACGCGCTATGACAATTGCTCACTTGAGCTTCGCTCAGGTGAGCTAAAAACAACAATACTTGTAGGGGACCATGATTTCTTCTTTCCTACCAAGTTTAACGAAAATCTGTTCAGTGGTTCTGGAGAAGAAGTTGAATATGTATGAAAATCATCCCCCCTTCTTCTTGAGTAATCTAAGTAACCCGAGAGAGATAGTTATACAGAAGCTAAAGCAAAATAACAGACCCCCTCCCCATCCTTTCACTGTGTTATTGATAACATTGATCTGTTCTTACATTAATATTTTGAGCTGCTCTCAATATTGTAATTTCATAGTTGTATATCTAAGTCTTCACAAGATAAATTTGAAAATACTTATTCATCTTTTTAAAATAATTTAGTTTCCTTTTCCATACCTATTTAATAATTCAAAATATATAACATTCAAATGAATCGATAATCCAAAAATTTAAACCTCAAAAACATAAATCTATATTAAAGAAAGACAACTCTTGCATACATGAACATGTACCAACTTATACGAAACTAAAGTTACCAGGGTACCAGAACTTGAACTTACAAGCCTTGGGTCCATGTTCACAGTAAACATATCTATTCATGATTGAAAAAATACTCATAAAAATCTGTTCAGCAGTTCTGGAGAAGAAGCAGAAAATGTATGAAAATCACCCCCCCCCTTCCTTTTTACATAAGAAAAAAATTCATAAAAAATCAAAAAAATAAAATTTAAGCATAAAATACATATCAAAGCATTAAGTAAGTTAAATATGATAAATATGTAGTAAATGAGTGTGTAAAATCATACACTTATTGAGTTATTTAAAGAAATAGTGCAAAAATGTGCATTTCTGACTAAGTCCGAAAAGACCTCAAAAACGCGTCAAAAATTTGACTTCGAAGTGGAACCAAAAATAACAACACTTCTTAAGACATCTCTCTAGATCATCCTGATGCTTTCGGTTTGTCGATACATGCTTCGGTTCTGAAGAAGAAGTTTGTCAAAGGAGGGTACCCCCCGTGACCTACTTTTGGCTGTGGTGGCGCCACCTGTTGACAAATCCTGACGAAAAACAACAACACTTGTAGGGGACCATGAGTACTTCATACCTACCAAGTTTCATCAAAATCCCTTCAGCCGTTCTGGAGAAGAAGTCGAAAATGTGAAAAGTTTACGACGGACGACGGACGCCGGACGGACGGACGGTGCGCTATGACAATAGCTCACTTGAGCTTCGCTCAGGTGAGCTAAAAAGGGGAAAAAGTTTTTGTTGGGGTCCCGCCGGGGTTTGAAGCCACTCCCCACGGGTCCATTGGGCATGGAAAACATACATTATACCTATGTACAATCTTAAAAAATATTCCTTAAAAATCCAAAAGTGGATATCTTGACAAAATTCTTTCACTTGTAGGGCACCATGCATGAGTACCTCATACCTACAAACTGTCATGACAATCTGAAGAGTGGTTATAGAAAAGAAGCAGAAAATGTATGAAAATCACCCCCCCCCCTTCCTTTTTACATAAGAAAAAAATTCATAAAAAATCAAAAAAATAAAATTTAAGCATAAAATACATATCAAAGCATTAAGTAAGTTAAATATGATAAATATGTAGTAAATGAGTGTGTAAAATCATACACTTATTGAGTTATTTAAAGAAATAGTGCAAAAATGTGCATTTCTGACTAAGTCCGAAAAGACGTCAAAAACGCGTCAAAAATTTGACTTCGAAGTGGAACCAAAAATAACAACACTTCTTAAGACATCTCTCTAGATCATCCTGATGCTTTCGGTTTGTCGATACATGCTTCGGTTCTGAAGAAGAAGTTTGTCAAAGGAGGGTACCCCCCGTGACCTACTTTTGGCTGTGGTGGCGCCACCTGTTGACAAATCCTGACGAAAAACAACAACACTTGTAGGGGACCATGAGTACTTCATACCTACCAAGTTTCATCAAAATCCCTTCAGCCGTTCTGGAGAAGAAGTCGAAAATGTGAAAAGTTTACGACGGACGACGGACGACGGACGACGGACGGACGCCGGACGGTGCGCTATGACAATAGCTCACTTGAGCTTCGCTCAGGTGAGCTAAAAAGGGGAAAAAGTTTTTGTTGGGGTCCCGCCGGGGTTTGAAGCCACTCCCCATGGGTCCATTGGGCATGGAAAACATACATTATACCTATGTACAATCTTAAAAAATATTCCTTAAAAATCCAAAAGTGGATATCTTGACAAAATTCTTTCACTTGTAGGGCACCATGCATGAGTACCTCATACCTACAAACTGTCATGACAATCTGAAGAGTGGTTATAGAAAAGAAGCAGAAAATGTATGAAAATCACCCCCCCCCCCCCTTCCTTTTTACATAAGAAAAAAATTCATAAAAAATCAAAAAAATAAAATTTAAGCATAAAATACATATCAAAGCATTAAGTAAGTTAAATATGATAAATATGTAGTAAATGAGTGTGTAAAATCATACACTTATTGAGTTATTTAAAGAAATAGTGCAAAAATGTGCATTTCTGACTAAGTCCGAAAAGACGTCAAAAACGCGTCAAAAATTTGACTTCGAAGTGGAACCAAAAATAACAACACTTCTTAAGACATCTCTCTAGATCATCCTGATGCTTTCGGTTTGTCGATACATGCTTCGGTTCTGAAGAAGAAGTTTGTCAAAGGAGGGTACCCCCCGTGACCTACTTTTGGCTGTGGTGGCGCCACCTGTTGACAAATCCTGACGAAAAACAACAACACTTGTAGGGGACCATGAGTACTTCATACCTACCAAGTTTCATCAAAATCCCTTCAGCCGTTCTGGAGAAGAAGTCGAAAATGTGAAAAGTTTACGACGGACGACGGACCGGACGGACGGACGGACGGACGCCGGACGGTGCGCTATGACAATAGCTCACTTGAGCTTCGCTCAGGTGAGCTAAAAAGGGGAAAAAGTTTTTGTTGGGGTCCCGCCGGGGTTTGAAGCCACTCCCCATGGGTCCATTGGGCATGGAAAACATACATTATACCTATGTACAATCTTAAAAAATATTCCTTAAAAATCCAAAAGTGGATATCTTGACAAAATTCTTTCACTTGTAGGGCACCATGCATGAGTACCTCATACCTACAAACTGTCATGACAATCTGAAGAGTGGTTATAGAAAAGAAGCAGAAAATGTATGAAAATCACCCCCCCCCCCCTTCCTTTTTACATAAGAAAAAAATTCATAAAAAATCAAAAAAATAAAATTTAAGCATAAAATACATATCAAAGCATTAAGTAAGTTAAATATGATAAATATGTAGTAAATGAGTGTGTAAAATCATACACTTATTGAGTTATTTAAAGAAATAGTGCAAAAATGTGCATTTCTGACTAAGTCCGAAAAGACGTCAAAAACGCGTCAAAAATTTGACTTCGAAGTGGAACCAAAAATAACAACACTTCTTAAGACATCTCTCTAGATCATCCTGATGCTTTCGGTTTGTCGATACATGCTTCGGTTCTGAAGAAGAAGTTTGTCAAAGGAGGGTACCCCCCGTGACCTACTTTTGGCTGTGGTGGCGCCACCTGTTGACAAATCCTGACGAAAAACAACAACACTTGTAGGGGACCATGAGTACTTCATACCTACCAAGTTTCATCAAAATCCCTTCAGCCGTTCTGGAGAAGAAGTCGAAAATGTGAAAAGTTTACGACGGACGACGGACGCGGACGGACGGACGGACGCCGGACGGTGCGCTATGACAATAGCTCACTTGAGCTTCGCTCAGGTGAGCTAAAAAGGGGAAAAAGTTTTTGTTGGGGTCCCGCCGGGGTTTGAAGCCACTCCCCATGGGTCCATTGGGCATGGAAAACATACATTATACCTATGTACAATCTTAAAAAATATTCCTTAAAAATCCAAAAGTGGATATCTTGACAAAATTCTTTCACTTGTAGGGCACCATGCATGAGTACCTCATACCTACAAACTGTCATGACAATCTGAAGAGTGGTTATAGAAAAGAAGCAGAAAATGTATGAAAATCACCCCCCCCCCCTTCCTTTTTACATAAGAAAAAAATTCATAAAAAATCAAAAAAATAAAATTTAAGCATAAAATACATATCAAAGCATTAAGTAAGTTAAATATGATAAATATGTAGTAAATGAGTGTGTAAAATCATACACTTATTGAGTTATTTAAAGAAATAGTGCAAAAATGTGCATTTCTGACTAAGTCCGAAAAGACGTCAAAAACGCGTCAAAAATTTGACTTCGAAGTGGAACCAAAAATAACAACACTTCTTAAGACATCTCTCTAGATCATCCTGATGCTTTCGGTTTGTCGATACATGCTTCGGTTCTGAAGAAGAAGTTTGTCAAAGGAGGGTACCCCCCGTGACCTACTTTTGGCTGTGGTGGCGCCACCTGTTGACAAATCCTGACGAAAAACAACAACACTTGTAGGGGACCATGAGTACTTCATACCTACCAAGTTTCATCAAAATCCCTTCAGCCGTTCTGGAGAAGAAGTCGAAAATGTGAAAAGTTTACGACGGACGACGGACGACGGACGGACGGACGGACGGACGCCGGACGGTGCGCTATGACAATAGCTCACTTGAGCTTCGCTCAGGTGAGCTAAAAAGGGGAAAAAGTTTTTGTTGGGGTCCCGCCGGGGTTTGAAGCCACTCCCCATGGGTCCATTGGGCATGGAAAACATACATTATACCTATGTACAATCTTAAAAAATATTCCTTAAAAATCCAAAAGTGGATATCTTGACAAAATTCTTTCACTTGTAGGGCACCATGCATGAGTACCTCATACCTACAAACTGTCATGACAATCTGAAGAGTGGTTATAGAAAAGAAGCAGAAAATGTATGAAAATCACCCCCCCCCCCCTTCCTTTTTACATAAGAAAAAAATTCATAAAAAATCAAAAAAATAAAATTTAAGCATAAAATACATATCAAAGCATTAAGTAAGTTAAATATGATAAATATGTAGTAAATGAGTGTGTAAAATCATACACTTATTGAGTTATTTAAAGAAATAGTGCAAAAATGTGCATTTCTGACTAAGTCCGAAAAGACGTCAAAAACGCGTCAAAAATTTGACTTCGAAGTGGAACCAAAAATAACAACACTTCTTAAGACATCTCTCTAGATCATCCTGATGCTTTCGGTTTGTCGATACATGCTTCGGTTCTGAAGAAGAAGTTTGTCAAAGGAGGGTACCCCCCGTGACCTACTTTTGGCTGTGGTGGCGCCACCTGTTGACAAATCCTGACGAAAAACAACAACACTTGTAGGGGACCATGAGTACTTCATACCTACCAAGTTTCATCAAAATCCCTTCAGCCGTTCTGGAGAAGAAGTCGAAAATGTGAAAAGTTTACGACGGACGACGGACGCCGGACGCCGGACGGACGGACGGACGCCGGACGGTGCGCTATGACAATAGCTCACTTGAGCTTCGCTCAGGTGAGCTAAAAAGGGGAAAAAGTTTTTGTTGGGGTCCCGCCGGGGTTTGAAGCCACTCCCCATGGGTCCATTGGGCATGGAAAACATACATTATACCTATGTACAATCTTAAAAAATATTCCTTAAAAATCCAAAAGTGGATATCTTGACAAAATTCTTTCACTTGTAGGGCACCATGCATGAGTACCTCATACCTACAAACTGTCATGACAATCTGAAGAGTGGTTATAGAAAAGAAGCAGAAAATGTATGAAAATCACCCCCCCCCCTTCCTTTTTACATAAGAAAAAAATTCATAAAAAATCAAAAAAATAAAATTTAAGCATAAAATACATATCAAAGCATTAAGTAAGTTAAATATGATAAATATGTAGTAAATGAGTGTGTAAAATCATACACTTATTGAGTTATTTAAAGAAATAGTGCAAAAATGTGCATTTCTGACTAAGTCCGAAAAGACGTCAAAAACGCGTCAAAAATTTGACTTCGAAGTGGAACCAAAAATAACAACACTTCTTAAGACATCTCTCTAGATCATCCTGATGCTTTCGGTTTGTCGATACATGCTTCGGTTCTGAAGAAGAAGTTTGTCAAAGGAGGGTACCCCCCGTGACCTACTTTTGGCTGTGGTGGCGCCACCTGTTGACAAATCCTGACGAAAAACAACAACACTTGTAGGGGACCATGAGTACTTCATACCTACCAAGTTTCATCAAAATCCCTTCAGCCGTTCTGGAGAAGAAGTCGAAAATGTGAAAAGTTTACGACGGACGACGGACGCCGGACGGACGGACGGACGCCGGACGGTGCGCTATGACAATAGCTCACTTGAGCTTCGCTCAGGTGAGCTAAAAAGGGGAAAAAGTTTTTGTTGGGGTCCCGCCGGGGTTTGAAGCCACTCCCCATGGGTCCATTGGGCATGGAAAACATACATTATACCTATGTACAATCTTAAAAAATATTCCTTAAAAATCCAAAAGTGGATATCTTGACAAAATTCTTTCACTTGTAGGGCACCATGCATGAGTACCTCATACCTACAAACTGTCATGACAATCTGAAGAGTGGTTATAGAAAAGAAGCAGAAAATGTATGAAAATCACCCCCCCCCCCTTCCTTTTTACATAAGAAAAAAATTCATAAAAAATCAAAAAAATAAAATTTAAGCATAAAATACATATCAAAGCATTAAGTAAGTTAAATATGATAAATATGTAGTAAATGAGTGTGTAAAATCATACACTTATTGAGTTATTTAAAGAAATAGTGCAAAAATGTGCATTTCTGACTAAGTCCGAAAAGACCTCAAAAACGCGTCAAAAATTTGACTTCGAAGTGGAACCAAAAATAACAACACTTCTTAAGACATCTCTCTAGATCATCCTGATGCTTTCGGTTTGTCGATACATGCTTCGGTTCTGAAGAAGAAGTTTGTCAAAGGAGGGTACCCCCCGTGACCTACTTTTGGCTGTGGTGGCGCCACCTGTTGACAAATCCTGACGAAAAACAACAACACTTGTAGGGGACCATGAGTACTTCATACCTACCAAGTTTCATCAAAATCCCTTCAGCCGTTCTGGAGAAGAAGTCGAAAATGTGAAAAGTTTACGACGGACGACGGACGCCGGACGCCGGACGGACGGACGGACGCCGGACGGTGCGCTATGACAATAGCTCACTTGAGCTTCGCTCAGGTGAGCTAAAAAGGCGAACGTTCTAACCAAATTCGATTCCTAGATCGGGAATGAAATTTCAGTGAATATATATGGCTGATATAGAAGCAATAGCTTCTATTCTATTTAATTCATTTTTTCCCAGGTATAGAGGATTAGTTTATGATCTATCTATCTGTTGCAAAGATATTTCACATGTAGATCATATGGTCTTGATCTTGGAATATGACTTTTTCAAAAAGAAAATAAGTCGTTAATTTTTTTTATATCACACAAAGGGCATCCACTTTTAACATGTTTTAATAACAAGTTTAAAGCTCTGAACATAAAGGAAAATGAAGAAACTAAATGGACGTAAAGTGACAAATCCTAGAAAAAGCAAGGACATGTTCTGCAATGAAAAAAAAGCGTTCAGCTAGAAGCGTACTTTTCGAAATGGTTTAGTGGCCCGTAAAAGGGCCGTTTGTGTCTTTAAAAAGACATGGTCCTGAAAAGGACCGTTTATGTATGAGAACACCTTCCATTGCATGTCCTGCAGGTCTTGGACCAGTATTCCAAACTTCTCCGGCACTTTTGAGTTAACTTGAAGAAGGGCTCTTCACCGTTTTGGTTAATTTCAGCATCCCAGTCTTCAGTCTGCGGGCCCCTTATTTTCATCATTTTCACCTTCCTCTCCAAAGCACTGGCTTGGTCATTACAGTGTCTTACATACAGTGTCATTACAGTGTCGCCATAGCACTTTCCATATAGACATAACGTCAGACAGTGCATGAAGTTTATATATTGTTTTCATTTTCGTGCTTAAACATCGACGGCGGGTGCGGCTAGCCAACAGGGGATGCTTACTCCTCCCGGGCACCTGGTCCCACCTCTAGTTTGCTAGAGGTCCGTCGATGCTTAATTTTGTGCTCTATTGTGAGTGCTGTTGAGATTATCGTCAGGATCTTCTTTAACTCATTTGCCCACTCTCTTAGCCTCTGAATTCGCCCAAGGACTTCATTCGCCATCGCCCTGCAGTTCTGTGCTCTTCTTTCGTTATCCATGATTGAAGTATATTCCAAACTTCAAACAAGACCCCGTTGCAGCATCAACAGCAAAACACCCCGATGCAAAAACAAAAAAGACGAGTACAGCACGAGACGGAACTCACACATGCAAAGAAAGATAACTCAAAATATACTTACATTGGTTATCCGATATTTACTTCCACCGATGAATCCGAAGGTGGTGGTGTGAAAATCTCACAAGGGGAAAAATACTTCACTCCTTGTTGTACTCTAAAATTAAAAAAAAAATATTAATGATATCTGATCACTTAAAAAGTCAATTTTCAAAGAATTTCTCTTTTTATCATAGTCTTCTTTAAAGAAATATAAAAAGATATTACTTACTCATTATTATTAAATAGCATATCTACTTGATCTTCCTCCTCCTCCTCCTCTGGTGAGTTTCTGTAATTATTTTTAAAAAATGTCTGAAATCTTATACAAATTGATATAATAGCAACCATTAAATATCAACAAAAATTATTCAAATAAATTTTGTAAATTTAATCTAATATCTGAAATACACAATTACCTCGAATCGAAAACCACTCCGCCATTTCATTCCATAATGTTTCTAATTCTTCTATTTCTCTTTCTTGCTTTTCCCTAAAATTATCGATAAATACGAATAAAAAAATATGAAAAAATCTTTAATCTTTCAAGAACTTAAAATATCAATTCAGCAATGTCATAAATATTTATATTTTCCAATACAATAAGATAAAAAGAATAAAATGATGTACGTGAGGAAAAAAAACATGAGTTATAATATACACTTACATATATTCCAAAAACTGCTCTGCCATCTTCCCGATTTTTTTCTCTGTGATGTTGGTGTGATTCTGCTCGATATATACTTGATATACTCTCATTTTAATTCGTGTTTTTTTTCATTTTGTAATTGAGCGCTTACTACGTCACATACACCACATGCGCTTTCATAAATTTCCGTCGTCGCTGAACAAATAAGTGGGGGTTTTCCGTCTAATTGAACGATTTACTACGTCATTGGTTTCCTTTCCCGAAACCGTGCGTGGTGGCCAATCATTTTCTTTTTGGTCACTGAAAAAAGAAAATATAGATATATATTTGTAAGTATAATCGTACTACGTATAAAAAAAGGCGAACGTCCTAACCAAATTCGATTCCTAGATCGGGAATGAAATTTCAGTGAATATATATGGCTGATATAGAAGCAATAGCTTCTATTCTATTTAATTCATTTTTTCCCAGGTATAGAGGATTAGTTTATGATCTGTCTATCTGTTGCAAAGATATTTCACATGTAGATCATATGGTCTTGATCTTGGAATATGACTTTTTCAAAAAGAAAATAAGTCGTTAATTTTTTTTATATCATACAAAGGGCATCCACTTTTAACATGTTTTAATAACAAGTTTAAAGCTCTGAACATAAAGGAAAATGAAGAAACTAAATAGGACGTAAAGTGACAAATCCTAGAAAAAGCAAGGACATGTTCTGCAATGAAAAAAAAAAGCGTTCAGCTAGAAGCGTACTTTTCGAAATGGTTTAGTGGCCCGTAAGAGGGCCGTTTGTGTCTTAAAAAAGACATGGTCCTGAAAAGGACCGTTTATGTATGAGAACACCTTCCATTGCATGTCCTGCGGGTCTTGGACCAGTATTCCAAACTTCTCCGGCACTTTTGAGTTAACTTGAAGAAGGGCTCTTCACCGTTTTGGTTAATTTCAGCATCCCAGTCTTCAGTCTGCGGGCCCCTTATTTTCATCATTTTCACCTTCCTCTCCAAAGCACTGGCTTGGTCATTACAGTGTCTTGCCCACTCTCTTAGCCTCTGAATTCGCCCAAGGGCTTCATTCGCCATCGCCCTGCAGTTCTGTGCTCTTCTTTCGTTATCCATGGTTGAAGTATATTCCAAACTTCGAATGCTTGGTATTTATTTACTTGTGCTTGTGTGGGTGTTTTCGATGACGAAATATTTGTTTGTGGATCTAAAGATGGTTTTTGATGACGAAACATTTGTTGTTGAGAGCGTGCACGTTTAAATGAAGAATAGATGTACCAATTTGAGTTGATAAAGTGTTTTTGATGACGAAATATTTGTTGTTGGAGAGAGTGCACGATTTAATGGCGTCCAAATGTACCAATTTGAGTTGATAAGTGTTTTTGATGACGAAACAATTGTTGGGAGCGTGCACGATTTAATGAAGACCAGATGTACCACTTGTTAAAGTTGTAGAATGGAGGTTAACACGATTAGTATGATTAGGTCATTTTGCACTCAGCGAGTACTATACCACTTGTACTAGATGTGTGAAATGCATACGATTTAACTTGTATTTTAGTATACTCTGGTGTTGTGTTAAAGGAATTCGATGTACATTTAAAGTTGAAATTCATCCTTAAAAGCATACACGAATATCATGATGCAGCAATCAGCAGACTATTTTCTAGGGTCTGCGTTGAAAAATAGTTCCTGTTTACTTGTTCCCTCTATAAAAAAATCAAATACTGAGGAAAAAACTATATGTTAATAAAAACATATGTAGGTGGTGCCATTTTACACAAGACAATAATTTTTCTTTCGTTGTTTTTATTTTTATTTTCATAATCCGTTATTTTACATTATGAACATTTTTGGCAATAAGTGTCTATTTGGTTACTTAGCAACACAATGACGTGGACTAAGGTGTGGTTACTTAGCAACACAATGAGGTGAACTAAGGTGTGGTACCCTAGTAACATGACGTGAACTAAGAGGTGTGGTACCCTAGCAAACAATGACGTAAACAAGGTGCGGTTACCTAGTAACACAATGACATAAACAAGGTGCGGTTACCTGGTAACACATGACGTCACTTAGGGTTGGGCAATGAGGTCATTCCAGATGAACAACAAACTATGCTGATATAATGCTTTTAATAGATGTTGCATGTATCCCATATAGTACTAGTCTAATTAGTACGTTCTTGTAAGCTTGGACATGTTGGAATGACAAATATGGATAATGACCATATCCCTGTCTACAGTACAAAATCGATAATTCAGAAAATCAGAAACCGAAGGCATACAAAATCAGGATAAAACAGGAACCAAAGCAAACAAACAAAAACCTCCACCACATGAAAAGAAGCGAACTCCCGATATGGGAGTGAGACCAGGTGCCCAGGAAGAGTAAGCATCTCCTGCTTGCATGCAACACCCGTCGCTTCAATTCGGTAGAACTGTCACATCCGGTTACTTCCATTTTGGAAGATATAGAGTACAATCTTTGGTTGGATGGTTCAAATGGTCTATGACAGAATATCATCCACCATTCTGGATAGTGGGACATCATAGTGTATGACGAGTTCCCCATATCGACCGAAGAACTTCCTCAGTGACGATGTTAGTCGGTCACAAACATATCCCTGACTGAGAAGCTTATCTGAAAGACGCCTAGCTCTCGGAACAAAATCCGTATATTTGGTATTTGCTCTGGCATAGCGTATCAACTGAGATATGAACACGCCATAAGCAGGCGATGAAGGGATGTTGCTACTCAGAAAAGGAAAGTTCGTAATGCTAAAATTGAAGTCGTCACGTTTGTCATAGAGTGAGGTGTTCATGTGACCATCAGTGTCGTAGGACAACATTATGTCCAAATAGGATGCTGAATTATTTGTCTCTGTAGATTCCTTGACTGAAGCTCCAAAGGATAGATACTGCTCAGGTAATCCGCAAATTTTGGATTATTGATGGACAACACATCGTCTATGTATCTGTAAGTGAAGTTGAAGTCAGAAGCTAAGTATCTTTTCCCTTCAGAGACCAAAGATTGAATGAATTCAGCTTCGTACGAGTAAAGGAAAATGTCGGCAAGGAGTGGGGCACAATTGGTCCCCATTGGAATTCCGACAATTTGCTGGAAGACCTTTCAGTTAACTTTCAGGAGAACTTCAGTTATTCACCAAGTTATAATTCTACATTTAAAAATTTGTATAGGAGACCTTCCCCTCATATCCTCTTAAACATGTTATATACATGTACCTTATATAAAATATTGAGAATTTTATTTGTAAAAATCTTTTATCTCTGTTTAAAAGTGAATTGAATACTTGCATGAAAATAAACTAATAAATTATAAATATCTAGAGTTTTGAGTGAAAATAAAGATTATTTCTATCAATAAAACGCATTCTTAATATGCGCATCACTTTAAAAAAATGTCCTTGCTCCAACTTTGCAAGAGAAAAATAATTTTGCTCCGGTCCGGGGTGAAAAAAATAATCTTGCTCCGACAAACAACCCAAGCCCCCCCCCCCCCCCCCCCCGAATATCAAATGTACCATGCCTTACTAAAGTAAACTCGCGTTGGCAATTTCCAAATACATGTTAATACATGAAAGCTAGGCGTCTTTCGGATGGGCTTCTCGGTCGGGGGGGGGGGGGGGGGTTGTGACCGACTGGCGTCGTCGCTGAGGAGGTTCTGCGGTCGGTGTGGGGGACTCGTCGTGCACTGTGGTGTCCCGCTGTCCGGAATGGTGGATGGTGTTCTGTCGTGGATCATTTGAACCATCCAGCCAGGGATTGTGCTCTGTGTCTTCCGGGATGGATGTTGCCGGATGCGGCGGTTCTGCCGGGTTGGGGCGGCGGGTGTTGCGTGCGGGCAGGGGATGCGTGCTCTTCCTGGGCGCCTGGTCTCACTCTCATATCGGGAGTTCGCTTCTTTTCATATGGTGGAGGTTTTTGTTTTTGTTTGCTTTGGTTCCTGTTTTGTCCTGATTTTGTATGCCTTCGGTTTCTGATTTTCTGAATTATCGATTTTGTACTGTAGACAGGGATATGGTCATTATCCATATTTGTCATTACTAATTTATATGAATTATTAATTCAGGCTTGATCTCGTCAGTAGCACTTTCTATATAGACATTGCCTCAGACAGTGCATATATTTTATATATTGTTTTCATTTTCGTGCGTGAACATCGACGGCGGGTGCGGCTAGCCAACAGGGATGCTAACTCCTCCCGGGCACCTGGTCCCACCTTTAGATTGCAAGGGATCCGTCGATGCCCTAAGCTACCCTCTATTTTCCCCCGAAAACTAGTTCTTCGGTGCGCTATCGACAATTTCACCCCCTGCAAGCTTAACCTCCAATACAGGTTGTATAGTCATCCAATGGTTCAGCATCTCTTCCATAGTTAGGTCCTTGCGCCCGCAAAGGTATTGGCCCGTCCTATCGAGGTGGAATGACTGCCATAAGCTTGAAGGGTGTCACAGTCAATGTTGCCGTTTTCGTCACTGGAATTTCTGCATTCATCCATGACTTTGAATTCCTCGATTAATCTCTTCTCCTGCAGATACTGGTTCCTCCTAGGGTTCCAAGGTGATCTGTCGGGTGCACCACCTCTCCCGTTGCTTCTTATATGGTAACCTCAGAAGCAAGGGTCAGCGCGGCTGGAGAATCAACTGGATTGATTGAGAATTTTCAATTCAAAGCTTGGCAGATTGTATTGAATACGCCCTGATGCTCCTTGTTGATGTAGGGGAATGTATGTGAATCAGTGACAACCTTGATGGCATCCTCCATGGTGGCCCCTGGTCCAACGCTGGTTCATGAATGTTTACTAGCGCTTCCAGTCGTTCCTGCAAAATGACAACCGTCTGTTCTTTCTTTCCAAAGGTGTATGGTAAATGATGTTGCATCACATGAGTTACAGAAGATCCTGACGATAATGTATCCTTGTGACAAATGGGGAAGGGACAGGTGCTCATCTCCTCTTTGTTTAGTCGTGATTGTTAGTTTCGGTCTTTTTGAGGTAGGTTGTCCTATCAGACTTTCTCTTCACTTCGGGCTTTGACTAGAACACAGGCTTATCATCTGGCTTAGTGGCAGTTGCTGTTGCTGTCAGCACTCTTGGCTAGTCCTGGTCTTTATGCCCCATGAGGTAAAGATCATCGTCTTAATAGTTGGTGATTGACCTCTTGCGTCTGACAAAAGGACCAGACAACCGGACAACACTGGCTTTTGTGGCCTGGCTTACAGCTTGAATCTCGGCAAAACGGTCTTCATTTTTGTAGAGTTCTGGCATCTGACAAGAGAACCGGACATCACTGGATTGTGTTGCCTGGCTTACAGCTGGAATCTCAGCCAAGTTGTCTTCCGTCTCCATGGCACAGGGATCCACGGCGCAGACGGAGCCCCGACATACTGCACAGTCTAAACAACTGAACACCTGCCAGGCCCTCCGTCTCATACTCTGGTGTATCTGCTGATGGTATGTTCACTGTACCCTCAGCATCCTCTGGCTCCTCTTGGATTGTAGGAAGCTTAGTTGGTGGTTGGCTCACAGTATTTACAGCATTCTCCCTCATTACAGGTATGGAAGGGTCCTTCTGTAGGCGTACATCCTTGCACTTCCCCGTAGATGGTTTCCAGATAGAATCATTGACCTTATTTTTGATGGTCAACTTCCTACCGGTTATCGATGGGAGAGACTGGTCAATGAAGGAGTTCGGGCAGATAGACTGGGCTTCCAACCTCACTTCGTCAATTCATTTCTTGTCTGCTTTTTAACAGCCACTGCATACTACATCTCAAATCCGCGGCATATCTTACTGATAGGGCTGTACATAAGTCCCAAGTCCAACAATAACATTTTAGGGCTCACGTCCATAAGTCCAACACTAACATTGTAGGGGTCATGTCCATAGGTCCCAAGTCAAACACGAACATTTTAGGGGCCAGCGGCTTCTCACATATCCTATGAAAAATCTCGATGTATGGTTCGGATGGAAGACTCTCCTTCCCGCTATTGACATAGGTGGTAGTAACTGGTCTTCTCTCTTGCTTCCAAGTGCGTTTTCTAGTGGCTATGGCAACTCGCTTTTATTTTCAGATACCTTGGCTTTGAAACCTGGAAAAGAGGTTCCTATGATTAGCTATCACGGTTGGGACATAAGTAGATATCTATGACCTTGGCAGCCTGTTTATCTATTTTAACGAAAGGCCCATGAAACCACTCTTTGCACTCATCACAGTGAATCATGAACCCTCGGTTATGACCTCGACAGATACGATACTCATTTTTTTTGTGTTGTACCTCCCAAACGTTCTACACTTCGGAGATCATGGTTTAAATCAGATTTGAACTTTTCTACCCATGGTGATAGCTTTCTGTCTATACAGAATTTATGCGATCGTGATAAAGTGTTACCAGCTTTTGTCCGAGTTATGATTTCATATACATATTCAGATAGCTTCCTTGTAACAGTACCTGGACCTTTCAAAAAAGGGCTTAGTTTTTAACATTTACCCTTTACTGTTGCAAGGTCAAGAAATGAGGCAGAACTCCAGCATGACCACCCTTCCCCCATCCCCAAACAAATCCACAAGAAAGTTCAATTTGAAGACGTTTACTTACCTAGATGACATCCGACAAAACTACAAACCACAAAAAAATACACGACAAAAATCACTAGAACAGCATACAAAACAATCGAAACAGACGTACAAAAACATCAAACATTAATGACAACACAAAAGGTAGGAGACCAATGTGCACCCAGCGCCGACTACGGATGGCCATCTGCTATAAGCAAATAGTGTGGTTATCTAGATTACAACCCTCTCACTAAAAACATAAAACTTCTCACTTTTTGACGTCACAAACAAGACAGTTAAACACAGCGACCTTTTGTAACACAAATTCTATGTAGAGGATCTAAAACACTGTATGGCATGCGTATAACAGTCTGTGCTCTGCTTGCTGAAGCGAGCTTAGAATCAACACCCGAGAAGTCTGACCGCCTTTCAGATAGGACAGAGAATCAGGACCCAGTCTTCTTTGGCGAGATTTAAACAAGGCTCTTCATGGAGTCCTGTCGTCACGGTTTGCCAGTGTGCAATGTTGAGAAAGACAATGGTACAAAACTGTAGATTGGTCCAGTACTATGCCCAGTGTTCTTTTGATGACGTTGGGATCATTTTCTCTGAAAAGCAGGCGACCGACGATTTTCTTACATATGTGGTTTAAGTTCGATATGCCTTTGATCCTTCTAAATGTGTTTACCAAGTCACCGTAAAATGAAGGTAATGAAATTTACATTGCACTGTTTTCTTGTAGATTACATTTTCAAATTTAATGCATGTTGAAAGACAATACATGTTTTTGTAGATATTGTTTTCATTTTCTTGCGTGAACATCGACTTCGGGTGCGGCTAGTCGAACAGGAGATGCTTACTTCTCCTGGGCGCCTGGTCGCGCCTCTAGCTTGCTGGGAATCCGTCGATGCTCAGTTTGGTGCTCTATTATGAAAGCTGGTGATATTAGGTCTATGACGGCTATTCAAAGTCTATGTCTTGCGAAATAATTAATCGAACACAATATTGAAGCCCAATCATTGGGCGCAGAGACTGGAAAGTAACAGAAACGTTAGCGGGTAAACGTGTTGAAAATATCGCTTCCAAGGAGTAGCATCAAATGTTAAACTTTTTCAAATTCTATACAGACGTCTGAAATCACCATGTCCTGGGAGGAGTACCAAGATCAATGAGTTAAAGAAGATCCTGACGATAATCTCAACAACACTCACAATACAGCAGAAAATTAAACATCGACGGACCCCTAGCAAGCTAGAGGTGGGATCAGGTGCCCGGGAGGAGTAAGCATCCCCTGTTGGCTAGCCGCACCCGCCGTCGATGTAAATGAAGCATGGAAATGGAATATATAAAATTCATGAACCGTCTGACGTTATGTCTATATAGAAAGTGCTATGGCGACAATGTCAGGGAAGTATATTCAAAACACTTACTGTCAAACCCCTCGCGGGGAACTTTTTTACGAGCTCCACACGGCAAAGGGCATAAGTGTGACACAAATGAGTTAAAGAAGATCCTGACGATAATCTCAACAGCACTCACAATAGAGCAGAAAATTAAACATCGACGGACCCCTAGCAAGCTAGAGGTGGGATCAGGTGCCCGGGAGGAGTAAGCATCCCCTGTTGGCTAGCCGCACCCGCCGTCGATGTTAATGAAGCATGGAAATGAAATATATAAAATTCATGCACTGTCTGACGTTATGTCTATATAGAAAGTGCTATGGCGACAATGTCAGGGAAGTATATTTAAAACACTTACTGTCAAACACCAGGGAAAATCCAGACACATCTAACTCAGTTGTTATACATCTTGCTATTCTCTGATCGGATCTGGCAAATGAATATCTAAACAGTATCTTCGACTGTAACCCTTGAGGCGTTGTGTTGAATAAAACTCGCAAAATATCTTGAAAATTTCGAAAACTTTATTTAAACCAAGAGAACGTTTCTTAAAATGCATTCTCTGTAAGGACCAAAGTAATTGCCATATGGGTGAAAAATAGGGTGTCTCAGAATTGACTCATTCTACCATATATTTGGCAGTACTATAATATAACATGTTTGCCAGCATGAAAACTTAGAAACCTCACTCCGTTGCCATGGCAACAGCAGTTGAAGATTTTCCCGCCAAATATGGTATTTGAGAAGTCAAGCATATCAAATAAGCATGTTTTCAAAGTTGAATTTCTCAATGGGTATAGAAAAGAAGAGATTGAAAGTTTTACCATAGAGAAGAGGAGGTTTTATTTTATACATATTGGTAAAATCAAATAGTGCCAGAACACAAACAGTATTTACAACAAGGTTACAAACATGATATGATGTGGCATAATTGCAAGTTAATGAAAATGGCTGATTTTGCGACATTTGTATAACATGTATTAAAAAAAGCAATAATAGTAGATAAATACTGAATAGTTATAATTTTAGGGTAACATCAATATTATTCATCCATAAAAGAAAATCTGAGTGGGGAACTTATAGGAAGAGCCTGAAATTTAATCCGAAAGACAACTAATTTTGTACGTTTTAGAGATTTTTGGCAAGTTGCCAGTCTTGTTTATTTGTGTTCAGGACATGCATTATAGACATGAAATGTATACATATTTATCATTAATGTTTTACTTACCACTCTTTTAACATAAGGAAGCAAAATATTTACCATCTTCAGGAATATAAAAATATTTTTAAAGGCAGATAAATGATGCTCTACCTTCACCACATTTACATGAATTTTCAGTTTATAGTTACAATACTTATATTGATAGGTGCATTACGCACTCTATTGTGTCCTCTAACGTGACATTTGGACAATAATTTTCACCTGGCTTCTGTCTTGACCCAAGGGGAAATTTCAAGCAAGTTTTATCTTTATTGGTGCAACACAGTCACGTTCGGTTAGGAACCGGAAAACATTTTCAATAATCAAAGTCCTATGACCATGACCTTTTGACCGTACAATCGATGAGTGGCCACCTTCACTCATGGGGAACATTTCTGGCAAGTTTCAAGTCCATTTATAATACACACACTTGGTTATGACCAGGTAACCATTTGTATAATCAAAATCCCTTGACCTTTGACATTGATAGATGCAGTATGCATTCGGTTATGACATAAAAAACATGTTTGATATTAAAAATTCTTGACATTGAATTAAGACCTTGACCCTAAACTCAATGGGGGCATCCTAAACTAATATTTGTAGCAAGTTTCATGTCGACAAGGTGCAATACACACTCACCGATAATACTTTGACCATTTCACTACAAGATAAATAAGGGCAGGCCTTGGCCTTAGTGAACATTTTCTTGAAATTTTCATGTTGAAATGTTTAATGTACACTCAGTTGTAACCTAGAAACTATCATTAATATCCTTTGACCCCCATTAATCATCACAAATATCATCAAAAATTTCCTTCTTCAATCTTGATAGCCTATCCTCTTCCTCTGCGGACCTGACATCCATTTTGTCCTTCATAGAAAGCCTTGAGAAGAAAGACGATATTTGCTGACCAGTAAGGTATTCAGTTTTTGTGAATAAGAAACTTCCATCTGTTTTTTTAGACTCCTCACGTCTCGAGAAACAATGAATGGGTCCATTTTTCTACCTGTTGTTTTTCCAACATTAAACTGGTCCCTCATAAATTTTGTTTCTTTGTCCGAGAACACTATCTTTTTCTTTTTCTGCTTTGATGCCCACCCAAGCTGTAATGATGTTGGGTTCCCAGAGCAGACTTCAGTAGCTACTTGGACCTCTTTGCAAACATGTATAGCGTTTACTCTTTTGCCCGATCTGACAGGGTCTTTTCATTGTGGTAAAGGCAGTTGCAGAGCAATAGATGTTGATCCAATGCAGCACTGGTGGAAAATGATCTTTGACAGCAAACATTTGAGCAATCAAATAATGTTGCTGACATTTCTTTTTCTTGCTTGGCGGACCATCTGCATTGGAATCTGTAACTGGATAAAATCAAAACATCTAAGTTAGTTTTCAAAATTCTTGAACAATTGTTTATATCGAGTGAAATTTGAAATCAAATAGCATTTTTGCTTAAAAATGGTAAAAATTGGACTAAAATAGGCCTTAATTTTAACCATATTTTATGTTAATTTTTTACTGATTTTGATTTTATAAGATTCGGCAAATTGAAAGAAATTTTAAAAAATGGTTAATTTTTCTAAAAATAGAGGTTTTAAAGATTATAAGATGTTAATAACAATTAACTCTTGCTTATGCCCTTTGCCGTGTGGAGCTCGTAAAAAAGTTCCCCGCGAGGGGTTTGACAGTAAGTGTTTTGAATATATTTCCCTGACATTGTCGCCATAGCACTTTCTATATAGACATAACGTCAGAGAGTGCATGAATTGTAGATATTGTTTACATTTTCGTGCTTAAACATCGACGGCGGTTGCGGCTAGCCAACAAGGGATGCTTACTCCTCCCGGGCACCTGGTCCCATCTCTAGCTTGCTAGGGGGTCCGTCGATTCTTGAGTTCGTGCTCTATTGTGAGTGCTATTGAGATCTTCTTTAACTCATTACAATGGTTTTCATGGCAACACAATAACCAAAGATGACTTATTTGACCATTTTTGTAGTGCTATAAATAGACAGACCTCGTTTCCATGGCAACCGGAATATTTATTTTTAAAAAATTGCTATTTTTGTATTCAGGGTATTAAACATACCATTTATTGAGAAAATAATCAAAATCCATGACATGCTGTTTCCAAAATATTTTGGTCCTTACAGAGAATTGATATTAATTTTGTGGCATAATTTATGATTTGAAGAGTACTCAAAATGAAGTTAAAAATATAAATGGATAAAAACAGATATAGTAGGATAACATTATTTTTACTTACATTTTTCCAGATTCTGCATTAGATTTTGTACTTTTCTTTAAGGCTGCCTCTTCCAGATACTAAAACAACTTCATGAATTCATTCAAAATACTTTTAACACGGCAGCTGGACGTCCTATGTCGGCATTGATTGCTCAGTGATCTCAGCTGTGTTTAAACCTGGTATGTTTTCACGGTTATTGTATGTACTGCAGGTTGGTCTTCTTGGAGATCCAACTCCACAATTTTATCAAATTGATTAATTTTCTGGGACACCGTCCCTTTAATATCCAAAATACGTGTCTGGTGCATAATAATGTTAATCGTCTTCAAATTCTTTAGCATTATTTTAGAGCAGCTAAATTTACAACACTACAAATTCAAAATGACGATTTGAAACGGCTATAACTGCGAATATACTGATGTCAAAACAGTAACCGAACGATTTTGAATGTTTATTCACGATAACTTCGTTGTTTTGTTAAATTGAGACATGGAACAAAAATGGTTGGCATATGTCTCAAATATTTATTGGATAGTTATATTAAAATTTCGGACTTTCATCATCTTTTATGTCGATGTTTTATTCAAAAGATTCTCTCAATATTGCAACTTTGCCAAAGCAGTAACCGAACGATCGAGCATTTAGATGTATTTTTTGGATCGATTTTCAATTCTTTTGTGATAAATCGAAAGTAACATCGTCTCAAAAGACCGAAAATTAAAGAAAATTCCCTCAAATATAGTTCTTACTGAAAGGTTTAGGAGGCTATCCTTTTCCAACCGTAATATCTAATATGAAACTAACATTGCTTATAAATGAACAAACAAACTATTCTTCAAGTCACCCTATTATAAATAATGTTGACATTAATGAAGATTTCTATTGAAACTTTTTACGTTTCCTTAATGATGCTAATGAATTTGAAGACGTAAAACATTTGTACCACTTGGTGAGTGTCACTGCTGGTGGACCAGGAGTCCCCGAGGGCACAAGTAGCCAAGTTCGATCAATTTCGGTTGGTCGTTTCTTCAAACGCATCTGAAAATTTACTTTTACAAAATTTTCTCAAATTTCTAAAACCTTGGTCCTGTAGCATCATATCCCATCCATCTTGCTACGTCTTTCGGTATATTTCGGTACATTGTTTAGATTGGGAATTTTCACCATATTACATTGTTTAGATTGAGGATCACTAACGAGGGTTAAATACCCGAAACGTGCATGTCTAGTACATGCTGTAAACTTATCTGCTCTAAATGATGCTAATGAATTTGAAGACTTTAGACATTTAACCAAATTTGTTCATTCACATACTCCCTACATCGCAATCGTTCGGTTACTGCTTTGACACCAGTATGCGTAATATTCGCCTTAAAATTTGAATTTATACAAATTTCATATGAAAAGAAAGATGATTTTGCTTTTTAAAATTTTGTAAAATTAATTTTCAGGGACACCGTACCTCTTAATGATGATGATATTAATTGGGAGAGGCAAGATTTACAAAGACTATTTAAAATGAAAGACGCATGATAGACGTATCAATCATCGAATCTCGTGATCTTCTGATACAGTATTTAAACATCGATCCTTTTCACTAAAGAAGTGGATATCCAACAATATGGAAGTGTATCAATATATTCTATACCTTCCGAAGAAAATTTCAAACCAATTTTCAATTAATGTAGCGAAAATCGCATCTTTTTTAAATTTTTGTCTAAATTGAATTGTCCAACTGCATGAACCATTGTAATGGTATTGGATCCTGCTGCCAATGCTGCGGCCTCCGTCATGCTATGAAATGACATCCACTGAAGAGAACCCACCATTGGTGCGCCAATGCCGTTTGACAATAGTGAGGCAATTTCATAACATTTGGAACATGAGGTGTATCATTTGTTGACTCGCAGTATTTGACTCATTTCTATTGCTAACAGTTTGATCATTTTTTCTACTAAGAGAACTTAAATTATGTCTACGTAAAAAGTTCTTACTTGTTAATGTTGATATTGCCGGTTTTTCCGGCACGTTCGATGCATCCCTTGATGACGTTGGTGTAACGGTCGGAGTGGTTGCGGTCATCCTTGATGGGGTTTGGTCGTCCGCGTAAGTGGTGGCGTAGGTCGGCGGATCGTAAGTCCCCATCATACGGACTGTGCTCGTAGTTGGTGCGGAAGGAACGAACGGGGTGAACGGAGCGTATATCCTTAGCGTTACAGAGGGTACCATCCCGCGAAAACTCCCCAATGTCCTTGATCTGAATTCCATCTCCGGGTTCAGCAGATTCTCAACCAGTTTATTGTGTTTGTATTACGTTTTACGTTTGTTGGCACTTACAGGACGTTTAGTACGTTAAGTGTAGGGTTCTGTACGCTAATAGCGTGAAAACTCGCTGCGTCTAGGCGAAGTCAGATGGAATCTCTGCACCAAAGAGCACTTTAATAGAACAGAGATAATAGTACATGTATACAGTTAAAGTATACAATTGAAGGAGTTGGCACGATTCTGGTGTCCCGAGACCAGACCTATTCCCCGAAGCGAAGCCTCAGTACGAAGGTTCACATGGTTCCAATGAAAATTCTAATGATTTTGCCTTGCCTTTTTGAATGAATGACTGAGTAACGGAAAATATTAATTTTTGATAACAGAAACATCATTTATCAAACTCATACATGTTTAATTTTTTATTGTTTTATTTTATTGCGGATTAATTTATGTGCTAAGCGGATAGGAGGCGGATTACTCTGCTCGCGTATTACTAGCGTCATCCGATCAACCTTCAACGGCGCTGATTGCCTAATACTGACACTCACCCCAAAGACGCTCCGCCCCATTTTGAAACTAACTCTTCTCATCTAACGCACCCCTTTGCAGGAAAATAGCCTTATCAGGCGATTTATAGGGATTTAGTTAACTTTAATGAGTCTCTTTTATATAGGAAAAAATCAGTAGAAGTATAATAATTGACAATTCATTATCGAAACCGCAACTCTTTTTAATTAATAAATATAAATCAAATAATTCAATATTAAAACAATATAAATTTCACAATTCAAGACTCAAATCATTCACTGAAAACAATAATTGATAACATTCAAATAAATAAGATATGCAAATGCAATTATAGAAATTGTTGATCTGATATAAATTAACTAAAAATCCTAGAATATTTTAGACAATATATAACATACCAAAATATAACATACCTTTAATAAAACAGAGATAATAGTTATTATCGAAACCGCAACTGCAGAATTTGGATACAGTTTTAGGGTCTCAGGTCCAGTCGGCTTCAGTTAGTACCAGTCAATTTACGTATCTCACGATTTCATCGAAAACAAAGGTCAGTATGTAATCTTTTCCGGAGTCTTTTTTAAGTAATCATTTCTCGAGTCTGTACTTACGTGTACTTATTTTTGTAAATGCCAAGTCTTTGCAAAGGTTTCCAAAATTATTTTGAATATAAATTTCTGTAAGGAAATAAAATGTAAAAAAAATAAATAATAAAAAATTAATTTGAATTCTGTATCTTTAAATCAAAGTCACAAGTAATTGTATGAACTTGACAAAAATAAAAGAAATGACAAATATGGATAATGACCATATCCCTGTATACAGCACAAAATCGATAATTCAAAAATCAGAAACCGAAGGCATACAAAATCAGGACAAAACAGGAACCAAAGCAAACAAACAAAAACCTCCACCATATGAAAAGAAGCGAACTCCCGATATGGGAGTGAGACCAGGTGCCCAGGAAGAGTAAGCATCTCCTGCTTGCATGCAACACCCGTCGCTTCAATTCAGTAGAACTGTCACATCCGGTTACTTCCATTTTGGAAGATATAGAGTACAATCTTTGGTTGGATGGTTCAAATGGTCTATGACAGAATATCATCCACCATTCTTGAGAGTGGAACATCATAGTGTATGACGAGTTCCCCATATCGACCGTAGAACTTCCTCAGTGACGATGTTAGTCGGTCACAAACATATCCCTGACTGAGAAGCTTATCTGAAAGACGCCTAGCTCTCACAACAAAATCCGTATATTTGGTACTTGCTCTGGCATAGCGTATCAACTGAGATATGAACACGCCATAAGCAGGCGATGAAGGGATGTTGCTACTCAGAAAAGAAAAGTTTGTAATGCTGAAATTGAAGTCGTCACGTTTGTCATAGAGTGAGGTGTTCATGTGACCATCAGTGTCGTAGGACAACATTATGTCCAAATAGGATGCTGAATTATTTGTCTCTGTGGTTTCTTTGACTTCAAGCTCCGAAGGATAGATACTGCTCAGGTAATCCGCGAATTTTGGATTATTGATGGACAACACATCGTCTATGTATCTGTAAGTGAAGTTAAAGTCAGAAGCTAAGTATCTTTTCCCTTCAGAGACCAAAGATTGAATGAATTCAGCTTCGTACGAGTAAAGGAAAATGTCGACAAGGAGTGGGGCACAATTGGTCCCCATTGGAATTCCGACAATTTGCTGGAAGACCTTTCCTCCAAACACCACAAAAATGTTGTCGATCAGAAAGTTTAACATCTGAATAATGTCTGTTTCAGTGTACTTATTTTCAGAATCGGACTTTTCTTTTACAAAGTAGGTTTTGTCATAGTTAACAACAATAAATTTGTATTTGCGATAACCGTTCTTACTTGTAAACGCATTACTTATAGTTTTTGCGAGTCTTTCTTTCAATTTAGAATGTGGAATTGTAGTGTAAAGTGTCGAAAAATCAAAGGCTTTGATCGAATGGACTCTACTAAAATGAATGGAATGTGATTGTCGCTACATTATATATATATATATATATATATATGGGTTGTTAGATCTTTGGAAGAACGACTCCTGAATCATTTCGGGACACGTCATCTTGCGCATGATATGACTGGAGTATCCTTTAGTGTGGTCCTTCAGTTGAGACAGTTTCATGGGCACATATCCACATAAACTGCAGGAAAATGGTGCCCTCTCCATTGGAACATGCATCCTTATGTAGTGCCAGATAGCATTTCTCTTAATCTTTGCAGTGTGACAGCACTTGCTACATTGTAAACACATCTGAAATAAAAATTAAGATTGGGGGGGGGGGTCATTTAATTCTTTAATTTTGAACATAGCCTTCTTGCCCATTTTGGAACATCTAGAACATGGCATGGCTTCAGTCCGTCATGATGGATAGTCTCTGTCTGGTGTCTGTTTTTGATTTTGTAAACCACAGGACTGTATACCTCTACTATTATGTAAGGCCCTGCCCAAGGAGATTCAAACTTCTGGTGGCAAGGTTTAAGCTTGTATACAAGGTCCCTCTTTTTGAACTGATTTTCTTGTAGTCTGGAGTCATAATTATTCTTTTGCCTACAAAAGCCCTTCCCAAGTTTTTCTTGCTATTTGATAAACTTCTTCTAGTTTGAAATTTCTTAAACGTGGGTCCTGTAGCATCATATCCCACTAATCCCGCGAACATTCCCCAATGTCCTTGATCTGAATTCCATCTCCGGGTTCAGCAGATTCTCAACCAGTTTTTGTATTGTGTTTGTATTACGTTTTACGTTTGTTGGCACTTACAGGACGTTTAGTACGTTAAGTGTAGGGTTCTGTACGCTAATAGCATGATAACTCGCTGCGTCTAGGCGAGGGTAGATGGAATCTCTGCACCAAAGAGCACTTTAATAAAACAGTGATAATAGTTGACAATAATTTATTATCGAAACCGCAACTCTTTTTATTAAATAAGTATAAATCAAATAATTCATGATTAAAACAATTTAAAATTTCACAATTCAAGTTTCAAATCATTCACTGAAAGTATAAATTGATAACATTCTAATAAATAAGATATGCAAACGCAAGTATAGAAATTGTTGATCTTAAATAAATAATATGGATATAACAACATACTAATGGTTATTTTTTAAAAGAAGTCTGGTACACATTGACAATTTATCCATGAGGAAGAACGACTTAAACCCATTTCAGCGCGGAGGAAAGTAATATCAATACAGTGGCAAGGAGAATAATCAACGACAACGTTTCATTGATCTAGCAATTTTGTAAAAACCGTCAAGCTTGTGTTTGTACTGCTCATACTTGTGAGACCATTTTAAGATTTATTTTAACCTGAGGTATATTTAAACATCTTTGTCATGAGATTTATTAACGCGCTATGTACTTGATGTCAAAATTTAACTTCGAAATAGTATAGTACACAAATGTAGAAAAACATTTAGTGATGGAATAATGGACGAAGTTCAGCGAGCTATCCCTTGTGGCGAGTTTCCGAGCTTCCGTCTCCTTTTTTCCTGTTTATGTCCTAAAAGTAATAAAATATAAATACAACTGAAATAAAAATTACATGCCGATTTCTACAATGACAAAAATAAAAATATCAAGTTAATAAATCTAATACAAACCTCTGTTAGTAGCTTTTAGCATATTGAAAAGTGTTGATGGTAATGTTCTTTCCGTTTTTAAAGGAAGCTCTGGCCTTGATCAGGACACCGCTCTCACTCCTTACTCTATAGCTTTCTTAAATGTCTTAACCTACATCTATATATATATATATATACAGTAAACTCCATATATAAACTCCATATATCTTCAAATTCATTGGCATCATTTTAGAGATGATACATTTACAGTATGGACCAGATATATAATGAAAGACGACAAAATCATATGTATAGTACTAACAGTGGAAGGGATTGTCTCAGGTTCAGTAACAGTTGTTGATGAGCTGTCTCTTTGTGTTCTTGTCCGTTCAGTTCAAGCATGATCTTTTGTTTTCTGAGAACATACAATGCAAATACGGACTTATGATAAACAGATAAGAAATGAAAAGAAGGGAGGAGATCTCCAACAAGACCCCGTTGCAGCATCAACAGTAGAACACCAAAACACCCGATGCAAAAACACAAAAGAGTTAAAGAAGATCCTGACGATAATCTCAACAGCACTCACAATAGAGCACTATATTGAGCAACGACGGACCCCTAGCAAGCTAGAGGTGGGATCAGGTGCCCGGGAGGAGTAAGCATCCCCTGTTGGCTAGCCGCACCCGCCGTCGATGTTAATGCACGATGAAGAACACAGTATATAAAATGCATGCACTGCCTGACCTTGTGTCTATATAGAAAGTGCTATGGCGACCATGTCAATGAAATATATTCAAAACACTTACTGTCAAACCCCTCGCGGGGAACTTTTTTACGAGCTCCACACGGCAAAGGGCATAAGTGTGACACAAATGAGTTAAAGAAGATCCTGACGATAATCTCAACAGCACTCACAATAGAGCACTATATTGAGCAACGACGGATCCCTAGCAAGCTAGAGGTGGGATCAGGTGCCCGGGAGGAGTAAGCATCCCCTGTTGGCTAGCCGCACCCGCCGTCGATGTTAATGCACGATGAAGAACACAGTATATAAAATGCATGCACTGCCTGACCTTGTGTCTATATAGAAAGTGCTATGGCGACCATGTCAGGGAAATATATTCAAAACACTTACTGTCAAACCCCTCGCGGGGAACTTTTTTACGAGCTCCACACGGCAAAGGGCATAAGTGTGACACAAATGAGTTAAAGAAGATCCTGACGATAATCTCAACAGCACTCACAATAGAGCACTATATTGAGCAACGACGGACCCCTAGCAAGCTAGAGGTGGGATCAGGTGCCCGGGAGGAGTAAGCATCCCCTGTTGGCTAGCCGCACCCGCCGTCGATGTTAATGCACGATGAAGAACACAGTATATAAAATGCATGCACTGCCTGACCTTGTGTCTATATAGAAAGTGCTATGGCGACCATGTCAGGGAAATATATTCAAAACACTTACTGTCAAACCCCTCGCGGGGCACTTTTTTACGAGCTCCACACGGCAAAGGGCATAAGTGTGACACAAATGAGTTAAAGAAGATCCTGACGATAATCTCAACAGCACTCACAATAGAGCACTATATTGAGCAACGACGGACCCCTAGCAAGCTAGAGGTGGGATCAGGTGCCCGGGAGGAGTAAGCATCCCCTGTTGGCTAGCCGCACCCGCCGTCGATGTTAATGCACGATGAAGAACACAGTATATAAAATGCATGCACTGCCTGACCTTGTGTCTATATAGAAAGTGCTATGGCGACCATGTCAGGGAAATATATTCAAAACACTTACTGTCAAACCCCTCGCGGGGAACTTTTTTACGAGCTCCACACGGCAAAGGGCATAAGTGTGACACAAATGAGTTAAAGAAGATCCTGACGATAATCTCAACAGCACTCACAATAGAGCACTATATTGAGCAACGACGGACCCCTAGCAAGCTAGAGGTGGGATCAGGTGCCCGGGAGGAGTAAGCATCCCCTGTTGGCTAGCCGCACCCGCCGTCGATGTTAATGCACGATGAAGACCACAGTATATAAAATGCATGCACTGCCTGACCTTGTGTCTATATAGAAAGTGCTATGGCGACCATGTCAGGGAAATATATTCAAAACACTTACTGTCAAACCCCTCGCGGGGAACTTTTTTACGAGCTCCACACGGCAAAGGGCATAAGTGTGACACAAATGAGTTAAAGAAGATCCTGACGATAATCTCAACAGCACTCACAATAGAGCACTATATTGAGCAACGACGGACCCCTAGCAAGCTAGAGGTGGGATCAGGTGCCCGGGAGGAGTAAGCATCCCCTGTTGGCTAGCCGCACCCGCCGTCGATGTTAATGCACGATGAAGAACACAGTATATAAAATGCATGCACTGCCTGACCTTGTGTCTATATAGAAAGTGCTATGGCGACCATGTCAGGGAAATATATTCAAAACACTTACTGTCAAACCCCTCGCGGGGAACTTTTTACGAGCTCCACACGGCAAAGGGCATAAGTGTGACACAAATGAGTTAAAGAAGATCCTGACGATAATCTCAACAGCACTCACAATAGAGCACTATATTGAGCAACGACGGACCCCTAGCAAGCTAGAGGTGGGATCAGGTGCCCGGGAGGAGTAAGCATCCCCTGTTGGCTAGCCGCACCCGCCGTCGATGTTAATGCACGATGAAGAACACAGTATATAAAATGCATGCACTGCCTGACCTTGTGTCTATATAGAAAGTGCTATGGCGACCATGTCAGGGAAATATATTCAAAACACTTACTGTCAAACCCCTCGCGGGGAACTTTTTTACGAGCTCCACACGGCAAAGGGCATAAGTGTGACACAAATGAGTTAAAGAAGATCCTGACGATAATCTCAACAGCACTCACAATAGAGCACTATATTGAGCAACGACGGACCCCTAGCAAGCTAGAGGTAGGATCAGGTGCCCGGGAGGAGTAAGCATCCCCTGTTGGCTAGCCGCACCCGCCGTCGATGTTAATGCACGATGAAGAACACAGTATATAAAATGCATGCACTGCCTGACCTTGTGTCTATATAGAAAGTGCTATGGCGACCATGTCAGGGAAATATATTCAAAACACTTACTGTCAAACCCCTCGCGGGGAACTTTTTTACGAGCTCCACACGGCAAAGGGCATAAGTGTGACACAAATGAGTTAAAGAAGATCCTGACGATAATCTCAACAGCACTCACAATAGAGCACTATATTGAGCAACGACGGACCCCTAGCAAGCTAGAGGTGGGATCAGGTGCCCGGGAGGAGTAAGCATCCCCTGTTGGCTAGCCGCACCCGCCGTCGATGTTAATGCACGATGAAGAACACAGTATATAAAATGCATGCACTGCCTGACCTTGTGTCTATATAGAAAGTGCTATGGCGACCATGTCAGGGAAATATATTCAAAACACTTACTGTCAAACCCCTCGCGGGGAACTTTTTTACGAGCTCCACACGGCAAAGGGCATAAGTGTGACACAAATGAGTTAAAGAAGATCCTGACGATAATCTCAACAGCACTCACAATAGAGCACTATATTGAGCAACGACGGACCCCTAGCAAGCTAGAGGTGGGATCAGGTGCCCGGGAGGAGTAAGCATCCCCTGTTGGCTAGCCGCACCCGCCGTCGATGTTAATGCACGATGAAGAACACAGTATATAAAATGCATGCACTGCCTGACCTTGTGTCTATATAGAAAGTGCTATGGCGACCATGTCAGGGAAATATATTCAAAACACTTACTGTCAAACCCCTCGCGGGGAACTTTTTTACGAGCTCCACACGGCAAAGGGCATAAGTGTGACACAAATGAGTTAAAGAAGATCCTGACGATAATCTCAACAGCACTCACAATAGAGCACTATATTGAGCAACGACGGACCCCTAGCAAGCTAGAGGTGGGATCAGGTGCCCGGGAGGAGTAAGCATCCCCTGTTGGCTAGCCGCACCCGCCGTCGATGTTAATGCACGATGAAGAACACAGTATATAAAATGCATGCACTGCCTGACCTTGTGTCTATAAAAAGTGCTATGGCAGGGAAATATATTCAAAACACTTACTGTCAAACCCCTCGCGGGGAACTTTTTTACGAGCTCCACACGGCAAAGGGCATAAGTGTGACACAAATGAGTTAAAGAAGATCCTGACGATAATCTCAACAGCACTCACAATAGAGCACTATATTGAAAGAGACACACGACATTTAAACATCAAACACAAAAGACTACACATAAACCGACTAGAACAATGGGCAACCGGTGCCGACTTTGGACGGCCATCTGTCACGCAAGTAGCAAATGGTGTGGTTATCCTGGATAACGTGCGCACAACCCTCTCACTTCTCCAATTACCCAGAGGTCTCGAAGAACGTACAATTGTGGTGTAAAACAACCTCGTTACTGTAAGATGACATCACACAAACAAGACCGCGAAACGCAGAGGCCCAAGAGACACAGATGAATATGTAAATGGATATAAAAAGAGGGCATGCGTAAAATAGTCCCTGCTCTGCCGGCTGTAGCGAGCTCATGTATGTAATCACCCGAGAAGTCCGACTGACATTCAGAGAGGACAGGTGGTCGGGGCCCTGTCTTCTCTAAAGGGGTTTGGACAAGGCCCGTCATGGAGTCCCGTCGTCACAGTCAGTCAGAGTGCAAGTCTCAAGGATGCGTTTGTATGTACAAGACTGTAGATTGGTCAAGTACCAAGCCTAGTGTCCGTCTGGTGACATTAGGAAGTTGATTTATGGACCCCTCTCCCCAAAAGATTTTTCAAAAAGAAAGCATTATTTCTTATTTTTTAGCTATATACCTGGCACTCTTTTCCGCTAATGCGTATTATAAGATCTGTCGATGTTGTTTTTACATGTCAGCAGAGGACGTCTGGGGAATTGCTTATTTCGACCCTTCTCAGTTTTGGCAGGGATGAATCTGTAAGGTCAAGTACTAGTATCTGATACTAGTCGATGAAAATGTATGCTGTCTACTGAGAGCCCAAGTCTTCTGGCTATATATACCCCTTATATTTGTCTTTACATATCAGCTGGCTGTCATCTGGAGTACACACATCCGATAGGAAGTGAACAGTTCCGCTCTGTACAGTAGCAAATATCACAAGGAGGATAACCCAAGGCTTAATTATTTCATTCTAATACTTTGTAGGGAGTTACCGTACCTCGGCGTTAAACATGTAAAATATACTAAAATGTAAAACATGACGGTTAACGCTGCCCCCCCCCCCCCAAAAAAAAACGCTGGAAGATGCGTTTTTCAAGTTTTCGTTTTTAATTCTTATTCATTATTATGTCAATGTCCATTTCGATCGCATCCTCAGCATAGTCATCTTCATCTGTATCGATGATAAAGTTTTTCTCAACTCCAACCTCACCCTTTACTCCTTCAGAATTTCACCGCTAATGGGAATTTAATGCAAGTTTTATCAGATTTTGTCGTGAAACTCCTCCCATCCATTATTCACTACGTACTATCCTCTTATCTCAGAAAGAAAATACATTGTTCTACCCATTCTTTCAATTTTTACTCCATCTTCGTATGAAAAGATTATTTTTGGTAATACCAAAATAACCTACTGACGCGTCATGGAATTGTCATGCTCGCAAGCACAGACGATGGGAAGAAAATGTCGCACCTGTAAATGCATTTAGTTGCAGTAGAGGACGCGGTCGTACCGCTAGCAGAGGAGTTCTGGAATGTTAAGGCCTATTTACATGCTCTTCTTTTCCACATCTGCTTCGCCACATGTGGCAGAGTTGCAAAGCAGATTGTGCATTTACACGTTCTGTCTAACCATCTCTGCTTTTCCTTATCGGTGAGCGGTTTTCCCGCCATCAGTCATATACACGTGTCGATAAAATGGACGAATTAGAGGTTTTGGGACCTATAATAATTTCAATTATGGCTGCTGCGTATCGCCAATACATAAGAAATAAACGAAAAAGGCGGACACATTGGATAAAGCCATGGATTAAAAGAAGAGACAAATACGGCGCTCACCATGCTTTGCTGAAAGAATTGGAAATCGAAGATATAGAAACGTACAGAAACTTTGTAAGAATGAGCAAAGAAAATTTTGACGAACTTTTGTCGCTGGTGTCTCCTATGATAAAGAAGAAGGACACAATAATGAGAGAATCTATAACGGCAGCTGAGAGACTTTCGTTGACATTACGTTATCTGGCTTCAGGTACGATTTTTTTTTGCATGCACAAACAACTCCATTTTTCAATATAATATGTGCAAATCAGAATTGTGAATTCATTTATTCATATATCATGTGTATTATAATAGTTCTGGTAAATTGAAAATGAAGTCAAATAACTTTTATTTTTTACACAGGTGACAGCTATCCTTCACTTTCCTACTTATTCCGGATACCGATATCCACGTTGTCACAGATAATCCCCGAGACATGTGCCGCTATTTATACATGTCTGAAGAACGAATATATGAAGGTATTGTACCATTTCATTTGTATAAACTATTGTAAGTTCATAAAACGCTGCGAACAATCCTGAGAGTGTGATGATTGCATACTTTGTGACGATTGCATACTGTGAGGTGATTGCATACTGTGCGGTGGAGCAACTTGCTGCATTGGATTGTATCCATAGCCCATCCCGCCAAATGCTCCATATTTTACTTCATGTCAAATAGTTTGAAATTTCAGCTTCACGAGAGACTTTGTCCGGTCGTCCATTTTCCGGAGAGCCTCAGCAATATAATTCCCATAATGGGCATCCTCGTCTAATGCAGGCGGAGTGACGTTTCCTCTCAATTCGGACCTTTTTCGTATGTCCTGCAAGCAGGACATGGCCTGTGACATAACAGCTTCTGGCCCATGCTGTCTACCCCTCTTTTTTGGCGGTCTATACTCCTCTGTGTACGCTTCGGAACACTGTGAGGCATTCTCGTCCATATCGTCCACATCGTCATCATCGCCCTGACTGCCACTTATGTCCTGCAATTTAATTAAATTCATTTAATTTCAGGTCCCGAATTCAGCGTAGGAATGGAATAGCATTGCACAAGAATTCGAAGAAATGTGGAACTTTCCTAATTGCGTCGGTGCCATGGATGGGAAACACATAGCAATCCAATGTCCAATTAAAAGCGGTTCAAATTATTATAATTACAAACAGTTTTTTAGCATCGTTTTGCTTGCCTTGGTTGATGCTGATTACAAATTTATTTACGTTGATTGTGGCTGTAATGGACGCGTAAGTGATGGAGGCGTTTTTGCAAATTCAAGTTTGTACAGAGCTCTAGAAGACAATGAATTGAATATTCCATCGAGCAAACCCCTTCCACAGCGACATTTGGCTCTACCACATGTAATTGTCGGTGACGAGGCCTTCCCGTTAAAAAAATACATAATGAAACCATATCCATCTAGGAACTTGGACGGTAGCAAACGGATTTTTAATTATCGACTTTCAAGAGCCAGAAGAATTGTTGAAAATGTATTTGGAATTTTAGCATGCCGATTCGGAGTATTGAAAAAAGGTATTCCATTGGATCCAGAAAAAGCCGAAAAAATCGTCCTTGCATGCTGTGCATTGCATAACTTTTTAAGGACAAAGAAATCTTCAAGGAGTATTTATACCACCCCTGGTCTGGTTGATGAAGAGAACCTTGAAGAGGGCACAGTCACCCCGGGTTCCTGGAGACGTGAGCCGGGTACAGAATTGACGGGACTAGAGCGACAGGGAGGAAATCGTTCTACAGAAGACGCACGTGAGATACATGAAGAATTGTGTGACTATTTTAATACTAATGGGCAGGTCCCATGGCAATGGAACTTTTTATAAATAATGTGTTCTACAAAAAGCTACTTACAAGATTTGACTGTGATGCCCTTGGCACAACCTGAGTTTTTAGAAAAGCATCCAAGCTTTTAAAGTGGACCCAAGGACTTGTGTACACCTCATCAGCACCGGCACCGCTCTTTCTGGACTTGCTGACCTTTGATAATTCTTTGGAGTAGTATCCTCTCAAATAAGATATTTTGGTCTGGATCTGTACCTCTGAAATAATTGTAAAATAGTTTTCCAAAGTGAATAAATATAACAAAATTTGGTCATTAATTATTGGTAGATTGTGTTGGTAGATTGTATATATCACTGGGTTTTTTTTTTTACATAGAACAGTAAATTTATTTTAACAGTATTGTATAATAACCTGTTAATAATGGAATTCAAATAAAATATTCTCATACGTACCAGTACATACAAGACCTTCAAACTGCTCCATCATTCGCTCCTTGATATTATTGAGTGCTTTTTGTCTGCACTCCTTCTTTGAATAAGTTGGTGCAGAGATGTTCCATAGGTCCGATTCTTATTGGTATAGTTCAATAAGTTTCTTCATCTGATCACCATTTAATTTCAATTCATCGCCTTTTTTCTTATTACTCATTTGTTACCGCTTTGTTTTGCTTCTGAAACTGTAAACTTAACCCCAACCTGACCCTGATTATCCTTATCTGAACCTGATCTGCGCTTCTGATTGGTTACTCACTGCCGAAGCAGCTCTGCTTTTCCAGACGGAATAGAACATGTTCTAATCGGTCTGCAACCACACGTGTTTTGCATAACCCCCTATTTACACGCTCTGCTTTACCACATGTGCTTAAGCAGATGTGGAAAAGAAGAGCGTCTAAATAGGCCTTTAAGCGGTACTGTAGCGAGACGATAAACGACAAGGGGACACATTGGCAATGCACGGAGAGGTCGTGGCTTTAAATTATGCTTTATACTATACTCCTCCAGGGCAGCTGGTCCTACCTCTAGCTTGCTAGGAGTCCGTCGATGCTCAATTTTGTGCTTTATTGTGAGTGCTGTCGAGATTATTGTCAGGATTATCTTTAACTCATTTAATTTTGGGGTTAAGAGGCCAGCTGTTTGTTGACAGTGTTTTGAATATTTTCCCTGACATGGTCGCCATAGCACTTCCTATATAGACATAACCTCAGACAGTGCAGTGCATGTAATTTATATATTGTTTTCATTTTCGTGCATGAACATTGTTGCGTTGCTTGTCGGGTTCTTACTTCTAAATGATTGTAAGAAATGAAAGAGAGCGAGTTTGTTCGTTCAATATTTTATTTTAGATCTATTTATCTCTATAGATATGTTCAACAAATAACAAGTAACAGTAACAATATATAAGAAATATGATCACATAAGTAGTTAATAATAAAATATACCCCGGGTCGAGCCAGCAGTCAATGTATGTTGTGATTTAATGAATTATAGAAATAACCTGAATTAAAGAAATAAACTAAATATAAATATTCCCTACGAAAGATGTGTATTTTCCCTAAACTAAGCTATAAAAGTGTATGCTATTTACGTCCTACAAAAGCATCCCGCTTTTCGCAGCCCTTACTAGAGCATTTCGCAATAAAATATATGTAATTTATAAATAATTGTTTACTGCCAGAAGTATTCACTTCTTGACCCTACACAAGCATTACGCTTGTTGCAAATCCCTACCGACTAATTAATATATGTAAAAGTTCAAAGTTGTGCCGGGCAATCTACCCTTACAACACTCCCTAACCCCTACGAATATATGAAATAATGATAATATAGCTTATGCATATATGATAGGCTTTTAAAATACATATGTCATAATGTTTTATAAACAATCTCAATAAAATATCACAACTCTGTATCAGGTAATGAAATATAAAACCTCTCTCATACAATAATCCACCTGTGACCTCTCACACTAGACCTACTTTTCAGTCATTAATATATGTAAGTCTAACACAGAAAGATATATGTAAAATCCACCCCCATACCAAACCTATCCTTAACCCTTAAATCATTTCTATATAAATGACAAATATGGATAATGACCATACTTATCCATAAATTTCTTAATATCTTCTTCTGGTCTCTTCTGGCCTCACCACCTCACTCTTCGTTCTCTTTTCCGGCATTCCCTCATTCCATAGCTCTTCAAACTCGTCCAATCCATACGTTCCATCCAACCATCTTCTATCGTTCTCTTCCTCTTCGTCCTCTCCAATTCCCTCCTTAGCCTCTCAGTCTCATCATCTCTCCTCTTGATTCTGCCCTCCAATTGCTCAATATACCGTCCCAGCTCTGCTTTCTCTTTTCTCTGTTTCTGAAACTCCTCCCAGCCTTCTACTGTCTGCGTACTCCTTTCTGTCGTCGTTATCTCTATCTCCTGCTTTTCCTCTTCTGTATAATCCGGTTGGAATGTTACTTCTTCGTTGATATCGCAAAGATCAACATTCTTTTCCTATTCTAGCTTTCTTATCATTTCATCTTCCTGCTTACTACCTACCAAATCTTCATCCACGTCCATATTTTCGCCAACCAAATCTAGCTGAAACTCATCTATTCCCTGTCCGTCTTTCACCTCTGCTGCCTCTGTCTCCAACTTTGTATCTACACCAGTTCTTTTCTCTGATTCTTTTTCATCTCACTTCCCCCTCCTGCTGCTACAACACCTCGCACAACTGCTACCTCAACTTGTCCTGCGTTCACTATACCTTGTCCTTGTACTACTCATCCTCGGTACCCCAGGCTATTTGCGCTTTGGCTGGATACCCTGGGTCAGATGGTACTACTTCGGGGATTTCCATTTATATGCAAATGTTGCTGATTGGCTCCCTCACAAACTTTTTTATCCGATCACATAATTGTTTACAAACATCTTTAGGATAGCGATAATAAACAGTGCATGTTTGACTAGGTACGATACTTCTTGATGCCTTGAGACAATAATCGAATTGTTAATAAGATGTTTTCGATACAAATATGCAGGTAACCGACAAAAAATCCCTCTTGTGTACGATTCACATACTGTCCTCACTTGTCTGCACGCAGCCATTACCGTCAGTTTTTTTAACTTCACGAAGAAGAGCTATTTCTTTTAAATCCCTGAAATAGTACGATATGACCCAAGGTATTCAGCCAAAGCGCAAATAGCCGGGGGTACCGAGGATGGCTACTACTATGTCCTGTCCAACTATGACTTCATATCGGTTGTTAGATCTTTGGAAGAATGATTCCTCAATCATGTCGGGACACGTCATCTTGTGCATGATATGACTGGAGTATCCTTTAATGTGGTTCTTCAGTTGAGACAGTTTCATGGCCACATAAACTGCAGGAAAATGGTGCCCTCTCCATTGGTACATGCATCCTTATGTAGTGCCAGATAGCATTTCTCTTAATCTTTGCAGTGTGACAGCACTAGCTACATTGAAAATACATCTGAAAAAAAAAATAAAGAACAGATTTTTTTTTTGGGGGGGGGGGGGGGGTAATTTAATTCTGTAATTTTGAACATAGGCTTCTTGCCCATTTTAGAACATCTAGAACATGGAATGGCTTCAGTCTGTCATGATGGATAGTCTCTGTCTGGTGTCTGTTTTTGATTTTGTAAACCACAGGACTGTATACCTCTACTATTATGTAAGGCCCTGCCAAAGGAGATTCAAACATCTTCATCTATATCAATTGTAACATCTCCAATAATGTATATAACGTTCTGAGAATGTCCACTATCCTCCTTAGGTCTATGATAGGACTAGTTGTACCTTTGTCATCGCACACGTTAGTCACCTCCTCTGTGTCACCTGGGTGACAATACGTTACATGTAAGAAGTTTTTCGACTCACCGTTGAAGAACAATAGAACGAGTAAGAATTTTGACATTTTGGTTCCATGTAAAGGACATACTTTCTCTGTATTTGGGACCCTTTTTTAACAATTCTCTCAACTTGTCGTTCTTGACTATACTAAGGTCACCAGTAATAACGTGTCCACAAGGAGAGTAGTTGAAATCCGATGAAGAACATTCGCAGGGAAGTGGATGTAGTGAGGGATTACTTAAATCAATACACTGCAGGAATCGTTTGTAATTGTAAATTTTAGATGCAACTGTTGGTGTGTAGCTATAGGAAATACAAGGAGTTTCTTTTCTTTTGAAATATGGTGGGATTTTTTCTGTGACAGTTTTGTGATTCAAAATTTGACCAAGATTCAAGTTATCAATACCTTTGTTTGCAAATCTTACTTTAATGAAAGGGCGGTTTGTTTTCTCCTCTGATTTATCTGATCTAACTGCTTGAAATAAACGAAAAGTAGAAATGTCCAAGATGACTCCTTGTAGTCTGTATTCTGGGGAACGTGTATCGGTATATGCGAGGTCCTTCGTATAATCGTAGATTTCGTGTAACTTCCGTAAAGGAACAGAGTATAATTTGGTACGAATATAATGCAGGCCTAGAGGCTCATTCAAAAATGGAACCAAGTCATCGAAGGAGAAACTATGTATCTCAGGCCTATTATATTTTCGAATGCCATGACTTCGAGGTCTTCTTTGTGATCTGTTGAATAAGCTAGTCACATTTACCGATTGACAACCGGGACTTGTTAAGTTTCCTATAGTGCTGATGTTATCGTTGCACCCATAGGGCGCTGCAGTGTTAAGATTTCTTATCCAGAACTCTTCTCTGTTGCGACGGAGAGGTGTGCTCAAACTGGGATTGTTTGTGGGGTGATATATTTTCTCCAGGATTCTGACTCTCATAGATAAAACAGAATGATCCGCCTGGTCAAAATGTCGGTAAAGGAGTTGACTTCCTTTATTATTTATTTTTGACCGGTGTCCTGACATTCTTTTTCGGAGCTGGCCTTTGGTTTCGCCCACATAAATCAATCCACAAAGTGAGCACTCTATTCCGTACACAACATTAGATGTCATGCAGTTAAGGTTTTCAAAACTATGCGTGTTAAATGTTTGTTTTGTGAGATTACTTGAGAATGAAGTGTCTGTTATTAGGATGTAAACGTCTTCAATTTGAATAGCATCATTTAAGAACAGATAAATTGGCAACGTGGACCAGACAGATGGACCAGATGTTACAAGTTTTGTAGTTCTTCATGCCACACTTAGAAATTGAGCAATCGCTTGGTGAAAATAGGTGCTCTTTTAGTATATCGACCACTTCAGTCTTACAGGGCTTGATTTTTAAATACCCATCTGCATGTTTATACCAAAACTCATGGTTGTTACTAACTACAAATGTTTCATCTCTAATGTCGTGTAAGCTAATTCTAGGGACACCTAAGTTACCTGTTGCGTATGTGTCCGTAGACGCAACAGGTTGGGGCCTTTTTATAGTGGGCGACGCCCCAGCCACTTTGTAGGTCTCTTGAGTTCTATCCATTTAAGCAAAAGACTGCTCGACAAGTGCCCTCGGGGACAATTTGTCCACCAGCAGTGACACATGAACAGTGGTAAAAATGACAAATATGGATAATGACCATATCCCTGTCTACAGTACAAAATCGATAATTCAAAAAATCAGAAACCGAAGGCATACAAAATCAGGACAAAACAGGAACCAAAGCAAACAAAAACAAAAACCTCCACCATATGAAAAGAAGCGAACTCCCGATATGAGAGTGAGACCAGGTGCCCAGGAAGAGTAAGCATCTCCTGCTTGCATGCAACACCCGTCGCTTCAATTCGGTAGAACTGTCACATCCGGTTACTTCCATTTTGGAAGATATAGAGTACAATCTTTGGTTGGATGGTTCAAATGGTCTATGACAGAATATCATCCACCATTCTGGATAGTGGGACATCATAGTGTATGACGAGTTCCCCATATCGACCGTAGAACTTCCTCAGTGACGATGTTAGTCGGTCACAAACTTTCATTATAAAACTACCACATAAATTGGATACATGTGAATTATCTTTAAATCGTCGTTTCATGTCATAGCGTTTCAGTTAATTAAAATGCAAAAAGACCTATTTGCCATATGTTAAATGCTAGACCTATTTACCATTTACCGACTGACAGCACTACACCATAATACAAGCGAGACTTTCAGTATTTGTATGCTTCCATTTCGTGTTCTGTATCACCATTCCGCCTTTATGTCAAGACATACTTTCTTTTTATACCTCTACTATAAATAAACTAATCACTAGGTTTGATCCTCTACTTTTTAATTTGTTGGCGATATTGGGCCGCGGAGGCGTATAATTTCAAAATTCCAATCAATTCAAATTAGTTAATCAAAGTAACAAATCATGTGAATCAAATCACATGTGGGGGCCGCCATTCACATACGGGCTCGCCCCCTATCAATCAATTGATACATTGTGTTTCCGGGCCGAGGGTTAACCTGGGGCAGCAAATACACAGGGTACACACACATGTATTTCCGGAAACAGAATATATATATATATATATTTCACACAAATCCATCAAATCAATCAATCCATCAAATCAATTCATCAATCAATATACAATATATTTTCCTAAGGTTAAAAAGTCTAAAATTCTGTGATCATATACATGTATTACAGTTAATAAAGAGTTATTCACATCATCTCTCAGAATCACTGCGTCGATAGGGTCGCATACGTCACCTGACCGCTCGTTTGCCGAATGTTAGTACGACAAACAGCGGTCACCGCCACAAAGTGACGGCAGACCCTATCAATGAGATCAAAAGGCAGCGTCGCGCCCTATCTAAGTATTTTTACTGTATGCTTTGCCAACCGCGGCCCTTATTTCTATGGTGCTTAAAGCGCTGTCACTATGGCAGACTGAATATTTCGCAAAAATATGTCATTTCCGACTTGTGATAGATGTACTCCATCTGATGCTAACAACTTCCGGTTTTTGAACTCTGGGTGCTTAATTCTGAAGCCTCCACACTCCCTGGCCTTTGAAAAACCTGCCCCGTTTATGCGATATCTCCCCCTATTCATAGCTGAATTTTTTTGGGAATGCTTCCAAACAATACGTGGTAGAAGTTCAGACCAAGCTATTTTGCAACGCGGAAAATTTTCTTTCAAAAACTCAAATAGTCTGTTCATTTGCATCATTATCTCATGAATGGGAGTTTGACCTAAGTCGTTTGCACCGCAATGCAATATGATAAAGTCTGGATAATTTCCGAACTTAGTGAGGTATTTAATTTTCTTAAGGGCACTCTGTAAGGTTAATCCTCCGTATCCTTGCCACCAGATATCAACCCCTTTTTCTTGGAGTCCTAGACTAAGACCGCCAGGCTGACCACGGGCTCTAGCTGCTGCGTTTCTTACTATGGATGAACCAACAATCCAGATGAATTTGCGTTCTGAAAGTACTTCGATACCAATGAGCATGGCATATATGGTACCCAGAATATAATGATACTGTGTGTATCGCAAAGAACATATGTTAAGTTTACATGGATAAAGTAAATAGGTTAAATCTGCGTAAGTGGCGAGCGAATATAAGTGCGGAATGCACTCGACTTCCACCTACCAGCTGTCTTGATTGTATTGTCATCGAGACCGATACTGGCCGCGTACGTGGCCGCACCTATGCGGAAGGAATGACTTATATAACGGTTTGGGGGATAACCCAAAATAGCCAAGACTTTTTTAAGAACTGCCGAGAATTGATATCTAGTCAGAGGCCTACCATCAAAATGACAAAATGCGGCACCCGGGAAATTGGGGCGAAGTTGTAAGTAGGATTTCATACTGAGAACAGGGCATGTACTTTTACAAGTTGCATTCAGCATAATTTTAGTACCTTTACCGTATTGATCCGTTTTCGATTGTGCTATGCGCAAAATTACTCTGTGTGATTCCATCTGAACATCGTCTATGTGCAAAGAAACTGTCGTCTTTGTATTAGTTAACTCACCTATTCGTAAGAAAGCATGGAATGCTACAGAAAACGCTGCCCTAAACATCGCAGCTTCGAACGCGCTAGAACAAACTGGCGTTAAATTTGACATAAGATCATGTAGGAGGGTGGCCGTTATTGGAAAACGCTTATCCCGAGTCTTATTTAGGCGTCTCATACCTTCCAGTAGCTTGGAGACAACAAATTTGTTCGTCGGGTCAGTTTGGACATGCAATTTGCAGTAATAACTAATTGCGGCAACATAAGACCTTGCCGTTGCGAATGAGTAATCATGCAATGATAAAGACGCTATGAAATCAATAACGTGGTTTACCGGTGGCGGCCACAACGCATCAAAACCTTTGTTCCGCCGGAAATTAGAAAACGCCGTCAACCCTGTGTTATGTGTCGCTAACGTGTTCTCTGCCATTGATGCGCGTAACAGTTTACTTATTTCATGCTGAAAATTCGATCCCGAAAAAGGGTTGGCACTGTTTCCGGGCGTTGATCCGCATTTGGTGCCAGCTTTCTGAATCTGTCCCACTGTTTACGAGAAATAGAGTCCGCTATTTCATTATTTGCACCCTCAATATGTCTAGCTTTAAACGTAATATTATAATTCATGAGTGCTAAAACTAGAGGACGAAGAAGGGACATAACGCGCTTAGACTTTGAGGATTGTTTATTCAGAATAGCCACTAGCGCCTCATTGTCTACGTTAAAATATACCCTACGGTTGCGTAAGAATTTACCCCATACTTCTATGGCTAATACTAACGGAATCAGCTCAAGAAATGTGATATCTTTAATAATATCACACGATTCCCAATGAGGGGGCCATTGCATAAACATCCACTTCCCATTAAAGAAACAGCCACAGCCTGCGCTGTCAGTGAATAACGACAAAGTATCCGACGACTCCCAGTCTTTATTTGGGAAGTAGGTGATCCCATTGAAATTATTCAAGAACTGGAGCCAAACGTTAAGGTCCTCTCGTAGGGATTGTGTAATCCTAATATGATGATTTTGTTTTGAAACACCTATCGTTGCGTCATAAAAGCGGCGGTTGAATGCTCGACTACCCCTCACGGCTTTGCTAAAAACATTAAGCTTCCCTACTAAAGACATAATGATTTTAAGTGTACTTTTATTGTGATTCAGTATTTTCTCGATATGCTTGATCAAATCTGCGATCTTTTCTGAAGGAATACGTACCAGTTGTTCTCTGGTATCTATTTCTAATCCCAAGAATGTTAGTTTAGTTACTGGTCCGACGGTCTTTTCGCTAGCTTTGGGTATTCCCATTTCCTTACACACTGACAGGAAATTCGTCATCAATGTTTGACACCGAGACGTTCCCTTTGGACCAGCAAATATGAAATCATCTAGATAATGATCCAGAGTTCTGAATTCAGAAGTGTTCATAGTTACCCTGTACACAAATGTCGCAAACTTCTCGAAAATTGAACAAGATATTGCACAACCAAACGGTAGACATTTATCTATATAGTAAAATCCATTGAAGAAATAACATAATAGATGAAAGTCGGATGGGCAAACTCTTATCAAACGGAATGTACTTTTCATATCAACCTTAGCAAGCTCGGTATCCGGTCCTAGTTTAGCAATCATCTCGACAACGGTATCAAACGAGGTATACCTAACGGTACACGGTTCCGGATCGATAAAGTCATTGATACTCTGTGATGGAGGGTAGGATAGGTGCGTTATCATTCTACGGCCACAACTAGATTTGGGAATAATCCCTATCGGAGAAACGTGCGTATTTGGAAAAGGAGGGTACTGAAAAGGACCCATAATTCGTCCCTCAGTTATTTCAGTTTTTATTTTTTCTTCCACGATATTGGCGTGAGTTTTCGCAGATATTAAATTCTTGGAAAATATAACGATTCTAGGGCCCGAATATTGTATTTTGAAACCATTTACCAAACCATCCATCAGAAACATAGCGTGTTCACGGTTTACTTCTTTATATAAATACAGATGTCGCAAGCAAGCCTTAATATTGATTGGGGAATTCCCTAGGGCCCATATATCGTGTATAACCCCTTGACCTCGGAGCGAACGGCTGTCTCGGTCGAAAATTTTGGTGCCGAAATGGCAAATTACTTCTTGGTGCAATGTAACGCGGTTGACTGGCGGGGATTTGCACAGTGCAAAATTTGACCGGATGATTGGAAGAGCACCTTAGGCACGGTCCATTTGATATTCTGGGGGGCTTGGGTTTTTTTCAAAAAAAACATAATTTTGCTCCCAATTTTGATGAAAAAAAATAATTTGCTTATGGTGTGACAGAAAAAAATAATCTTGCTCTTACAAATAATCTGAATTTGAAGAATTAATATAAAATTTCGCAAAAATTCTTGAAAATTTTCCGGCTCGCTTCGCTCGCCGCAGTTTTCAATTTGTATCAAAAATTTCGGCTGGCTTCGCTCGCCATAGTTTTCTATCAAAACATTATTCTTAAATATATTATCAATATCTATGTATTGCTATTAATACATGTTGCAAGTAGCCCACAGTCTAATTTTATGTTCTTGTAAGCTTGGAAGGAGAATTCAGTTATCATGGTTATCACCAATTTACAATTCTACATTTATTAAACTTTGTCTAGGAGACCTTCCCCTCAGACCCTCTTATACATATATATGTTATATATATGTACCTTATATAAAATGTTGAGAATAATGTATTGTAAAAATCTTTTATCTCTCTGTTTAAAAGTGAATTAAATACTTGCATATAAAAATAAATTAATATATTGATATTTAGAGTTTTGAGTATAAAATTTAATAATTTCTATCGATAAAACACAAATATTCTAAATATGCGCATCACTTTGTTAAAAAAAATTTCCTTGCTCCAACTTAGCCAGAAAAAAATAATTTTGCCACTGTCCGGGCCGAAAAAAATAATCTTGCTCCGACAAAAAACCCAAGCCCCCCAGAATATCAAATGGACCGTGCCTTATACATAAATGACTATACTGGCATGCTGTATTTGTACAATAGCCTTGGTTGTTGAAAGAATAGCATTTACCCAGACTTGGTTTTGTAGAGGGTGTGAGGCTAGACTGGCCTCCCATGTACAATAACCACAGCTCGGGATCTATTTCCCCCCATCATTTTGTTGGGTCAGGCACAAGCTTAAGTCTAAACTGTTCGTCGTACGCCTTCCAGTTCCCGGACCTATCTGATCCTATCCGTACGTCATCATGTATTTCAGCATTTGCTGAAATTTATCTTTATGTATAGATGTATAAATACTTATATATATCAAGAATGCATCGGTCCACATTTTTATTGATGTTATGGACTTTGTGTTTTTTGCTTTTGTTACCAATTCACCTTTCGAGTTTAGCACCATTACCTTTTCATCCGCGTCAGACGTTTTCGAGTTAACAAGTAATGTTGCTAGGTCGGCATAAAGACCCTGCATATTTTTTTCTTTTATCTTATCAGAGACATTGTGTCCAAGAGTATAGCTTGTTGAGCATATTTGTACGGGCAACTCACTAAAATCCGTACCTGTGTCATCAGTAGACAGTGCTACCTCAGTTGCACTGACATTGGGCCGGGCTTCTTCAACTTGGTTATGATGGTTATCCTCCCCCTCATTAGATTCAGGTGTCGATACTGACTCTTTAGCCGTTTCTTTTGCTGGTACATGTCGGCACGTTTTGGTTGCAGGTTTCTTGGCCTTTGTCCTACTTTTATCTCCTGTTTCTGTAGCCTTACGTTTTCCTCTCGGCATCGTTGATATATGTATGTATAAACCAAAATAAAGAAATAAATATAATAGTCATTCTACTGAATAGACAATAATATTTAACATATCTGTATTTTACAACTTTTATAAATTATGATGTATCAGAATTAAATGTCGCAAGTTTAATGATTGTGATTCAAACCTTTCCCTTTACAACTTCAAAAGAGCTTTGCATTATCTAAATATTTTATACCATCCTGCTTGCATGTACCACTTACGATACTACCTTGCTTGGCTCGCACGTCACATCGAGCACCTTTTTTATATCAACTGGTTTGTTACCTCGTGGCTCTCTTTGCACCCAGCCTCTCCTATATTGCACACGGCTCTAGACCGCGCTTCGAAATGTATTATGGCTTCTTATTACTCGTAGTACATGTACACATTCCAATTCCCTGATAATTGCAACTCAACACCTCTTAATTATGGTCAATGTGACTCAAGATAAGTAAAAAGACTACATCAATTAACATTTAACAGCAGTTAAATAAAATTATACATTGTTTTACCTAAGATAAGAAAGATTTTTCAGGAGCGGATTATAAAACGTACCTCTTCCTTTGAAAGCGTTAAACAAAGAGACTGAACGTTATGCATTATAGGAAGAATTTAATCGGGCGTAAATAATCCGGATTCACAAATTGGGACCCAACAGTTCCGCGTCGGTAAATAGACATATTTCTAGACAAGCTATCGTATGTCCTATTATTAAACTGTCCGAAATTATTATGAACAATACTTAACCCTTTGTTAAATTATATGAAATTATGATTAATAATGCTTTGCCCTGTTTTAAAGTGCATGAAATTATAATTCATAGTTCTTTATCTTAAATTATTTGTCACGTTCCAAGTGTGATAAAGTTGGCACACGATATGTCTTCGTAGCATTTGTGGCACTTCGGTTGTTTTCAAAAATTTAACAAAGTTCTTTTAAGTTTTTTTTCTTCACAAAATTTATTTCGACAATTTAACAGATTTCCATGCAGTTGAGAAAGTGATTCTGCTTGATCAAAAATGACAATTCGTATTTAAACTAAGGAGGGGAATTGCACATTTGATTGGCGTTTTAACATCGATTTTCAGTTATCTCCCCTGAAGATAAGTATTCCGAAAGTATCCAAAATGCATCGAAATTATAAGGGATTGTACGTAGATAAACCCAATATGATGGTATTGCACGCGTAGAAATGACAATCATTTCTCCAGTTCTTAGATAAAACCCGATTGTAATTAAGTTTTGCATTGTCCCAGCCTGAAATAATCGATATTGGAACTTAAATTCAGAAAATAATATTCTCAAAATCTTAAGAAAAGCATATTTACTTGGAATTTCTTGTACTTATATCTTATAAAGTGTTATTCTTGACTTGGTATGAACTTAAGATGAAAATCATCCCTCCTTTTCGTATGGAGAAGTTATTATACTCGAGTTTCCGGAAAAATGCATCGATTTAATTTAGAGTTATCCCTCTTTCCATACGTGTGCAATTTCCCTGTGACATGTAAAATATATACAAAAGTCAGATAGATAGTAAGATACAGTTAGAGGACAGCATACATAAAGATAATATGAATAAAATGCAAAAATCATTGTGGGGGAAAGGTGATAGGATTACAATACTCCCCCTTTTTAAGAAAATAACCAAGATTTGTGCTCAACTATTTTTTTACAAATCAACCTCTCAACATTTGGTTATATCGATAGCAAAATGTTTGACCAGTGTACCGCTTCTTTTTCATTTTCTCAAGACAACTCAATATAGTTAATAGATTTGTATAGGAATGGTCTTAGCCATTCATGAAATAGACATTGATCTGTCTTGATAACTTGGTTATTTTCTAAATAAATGACCTTGACACCACAATGAAAAACATATCGATTTGAAACATCCGGGATCACCAAGTCCAGCAATAAAAAGATTATATATATTCGCATGCAATTAAAAGTGTCTCTTTTAAGAGTTCAATCTCAAAGTTCGTAATAATTCAATGTAATTAAGTGACCCGGTGTAGATTCAGGTGTCATCAACTCGAAAATTATATTCAATATAGCATGCATCATCAGAAATAATATTAAATAAATTAAAAGCAAATCGATTCAAAGTCATGCAAAAAGGATTATATCAATCAAAGAAGTTTATATAGATAAATATATCGATTCTTATAGATATATAGCAATTTACATGAAATCATGCACATTTACTCTGCTTTTTTTTTCACTGAATAAACACACGGTTTTATAACACTTCGTACGGATACTCTGCTTTTTTTTTTCACTCTGTGTACACACGGTAATTAGCATTTTCTTCTACATGTGTAACTTCATTTGGAACCATCTACGAATTTGCGTCCTTCTCCGTGATCCTGAATGAGCTCGTCGGAGTAAAAACGGATGAAGAGCATCAGTAGTTCGTTCCCAATCAGATGTCGTGGTTTCTTCTATATCGTTCTTCGTATCGATACTGCATAAATCAATCATCAAGTCGACTTAAGCGAAAAAGTTCATATGAGTGGCCAATCGTCTCGTCTATCTGCTGCTACAATGACCTTTTGACGCATCTTGGCATTGTTGTCGTTACCAAGATCTTCCCGTAATCCGGATGACGCCATGCACCCAGAAAAGCGACGGGGTATACACTTTCTCGTTTTTAAAGCGTCAAAGTCCAAGAGGTCATTAACTGCAAACTGTCTATTACATGGAAAACTTTATATATACCTCGGTATGACAGATTTCACTCTGCCATAGAAGAATGAGGTGAATTGCAAAGCGTTCGTTACTCCTTAACATTTATCTTCGGGTAAATTGTCTTGACAGTACTCTGCGGAATAACGTTTGTTTGCGGTAGTGACGGGCTGGTTTGAACATCCGGCCGCACGGCAACATCGTGCACAGGGGTTCCTGACGTCACTGGATCTGCTTTGCGGGCGACTTTCTTCAGGGCATCGTTGTCGAGCGGACCTTTTCCAGCATCCTTCACGCTTATTTTCGTCTGCTTCAAAGATTTATCTGCGTTAAAATGTTCTCTAGGGATCAACCTGTAGGCGCTTCTTCCATCAGGATTATCAACAGGTGGTTTCCGGGAAAGCGAGGAAAGTTCGATCCATTGCTGATTGGTCCAAGGTGTCGAATATATCGTCTGCTTGACTTCCGTGCGTGTGCCATAAATATCTTGCATTTCTCCCGAAGGTAGTCTGCCGATAAGCGTTCATCCGGCTGGTGCCTCAGCGGTACACAGTCATTTTCTTGTCTCATGGGTACCGTGTGTTGTACATCTGGCTGGTCAGGCCTGGTAGGTGCTGGACACTGCGGGTCTTCCACTGTTCCCCTCTTGACCGACCGCGGGCAAATTTTGAATTTTGAAAAATAATTTTGAAGCCTGCGCCGAAAGCAGAAAAAGAATACCAAAATAATTACTATCATTATCCCTCCTATCCAATAATAATAAAGTGGGATGTCTGCAGGCATTGGCTCAATATCTGATTTACTGTTTTGTAATTCAAAAATCAAATTATCAAGGGGAATTTCTTTAGCTTCTTTTATTTTAGTTGGTATCTTTATTTGACCGAAATCAGATAGATATCAAAAGATTTCCAGATATTTATGAGCCCGAACTTGAAATTATTCAAAAATGTTTTGAAGGGAGCCGAAAGATCGTATTTACTTTCTTTATGAAAAAATGGAAGGAGAGTCATGTGACCATTAAAAGCAGAACAAGCCAAATCAAGAAAAGTTATGTCGATAGGGGGCATTGTCGTTATGACCTTGGTAGTAGATGAAGTCGAGTTACACAGCACATTGAACGAAAGTGGGACCGCCGACGTTATCACCCAATGACCATCCGTGAGGTACCTTGCCTGGGGGGTGGGGGCATTCGGGGTTACCAAAATTTTACAGAACTGTTCAATCTTCTCCATTTGACCTAAAAATATCTGAAGAATACACATTCGAGAAGACAAAATCGAATAGACAGGGTTCCTGATCGTACAATAGGGCCGCAATGCTGATGAACAACTTTCAATTTCCGCTGATGTAAGAAAAGCAAACTGAGTTCGTCTCTTATTTATCATCATTGCCTGGGATTCAAGGTCATATCGAGCCAAAATATGGCTTTGGTTTGATGAAACATTCTGAGGTAGAGGCAAATTATAAACCTTGTAGACCTCAAAAGTGCCAATATTATCCAAAAGGGGAATAGAAATCACAACGACCAACTGATTATTCTCGATAAGTGTCGTACACGTCAATGTTTTATAAAATGTCCAAAGGTCCTTGTCGGGATCAAATCGAAACCTTAAATTTCTTCCCAATTGATTTCCAACCTCGAATAATAATTTCCGTAAATCTGTAGGTGAAATTACTGCGGGGGACAAATGTCCAAGCGATAACATGTTAAGTTGCAATTTCAAATTCTGAGCGTGATCACGCGCCATGTCGATTAACGTCTGAATTTCCGTCAAAGCCCTGTCAAACATCGTATACAAGTCAATCTGTTTTCCAAGGCGAGCTAAATTTACCGTAATGTTCTTACTTGACCTCTCGAGCCGTTCAATGAAATCAATTATGCTATTGATAGTCCGTGTATTATTCACCGTCTGACCTTGCACTGTTTTAAGAATCGTTAAAGATGCATTAACCACATGCTGTAAGTTGACCTGATTTCGCGCTAATATCCTTACATTATTCTTGATTGCTGACAAGTCGGATTCCGAGAGCGTTCCGAAAAGAAAAGATAAAGCCTTACCAACAATAGGGAGAAGTGACCTCTTTGACCTTACCTGACCTCTATGCAGAGACTGAATTCCTGAAAGTTCTTGCCAAAGAAAATCTCGAATTTTTTCAAGGTTATTCTTTTCATAGGCAATCAAATTTAAGATGTTGCCGAGTCATCGAGGCAAAGGACTTTGATCTTTCGATTTTGTAAATGCGATCTTGAATAATTTATTTTCAACTGCTTGAACACTTGCATTAATTCTTTCCAAAAGTGAAGAGTAAGGATCGATATCGATTACGAACGCTACTAGCCATTTTGATCGTGTAGTAGTTATTTCATTGACTTTCTCAAAAACTACATTTTCTTTTATAAGAGAAAAAGCGAGGGTTCCAGAAAGAAGAAATAAAAATACCCACGATCGAAGCATGTTTGGTCTGAAATTAAAAAAATATATATGTAGTATTCCAAAGTCTCGAAAAGGCGCATTGTGGTAAATTTGTAGATCTTTTTTTTTTGTTTGCCTCATCTTATTTTATCCTTCAACAAATAATTTAATTGTCGTATAGAGATCAGAGGTAGTTTATGTCGCGCGCAGTTTTGTTTATGTATACTGTCAGATATCGCGCTGCGAATGCTATCAGATTTTTTCAACGTTATTTGTCATGAAGAGGTTAAATGATTATAAATTATCGTCGCGCGGCCTGCATGTAACGGACGCGAGCTGCAAATTCCGTCAGTTTTACTCTGTTTTTATTTGCTCGATGGGAATAGATTAAATAGATTTTTATTTAGTGCATTATAACAAAATGTTTACGGTTTTAATGAATTGGGGACTTTGAAACATATAATTATAAACTCAGCCTGTCGACGTCGTTGTCGTCATTGTCATCGTTTTCATCGTCCTCATTATTTTCCTTTTGACCTTGATAGACCAATGACCTTGCCCTGTCTATACAGTCCCGAAGACTCCTGAGCATGCGCAATGTGCTTGGGAACACCGTAGTGTTTTCTGAATTTACCAACATTCTTCGTAAAAATCGTTGATTTCTAACATGTGCCAAATCAGACATAAATTCGTCATTAAGCGCCCGCATTTGCTCGGCGCTAGTTATCCGGAGATATCTAAAAATACTTTGTCTGACTAACAGAGTTGTGTTAGACCAAACGGGATGTAGAGGTGCTTCTTGGCCATAAAGAGAATGAGGAAGGAAAGAACCTTGTACTGGATAATAGGGTCGCGTAGGTCCCTGAAAATCTGAATGGGAAGGCGGGGAATAATTCAAAAGGGGCTGAGGTAAGTGAATATGATTATCAAAAGAAATTTCTGTCTGAGTGCCCACTTTACGAACTAAAACAAGGGGTTGTCTATTGCGAATCGTTATAACAGGAACAGTGCTAGATGAAACCTGACTACTGCTCTTAGGGTCCATCTAAAAAAATAAAATATGACCTTAATAGTTTAAATTGAATATAATTCATGTCGGACTAAATCTTTATGGAGTTGCTGGGGGTCCGAGCGGTAGATCTCGTTGAAGGGCAATTTAATCTTCTCCAAAAGAACCTTGCCGAAATACAGATAATAGTCTGATTTGAGTAGTTCGTATACAGGCATGAAGTTATTTGTCGCTTCTTCCTTAGACCAATACTCGTAATCTTGTGGTTGGATAATGTATTTTCTCCATGATAAACTGATCTGAAGCCGGTAAGGGCACCGTTGCAATTTGTCTGCGAACCTTATAGTAGCCGGCCGCAGAGAAGGGTCAACGAGGCGCTCTTGATCTAGGAGTGTCCTTTGAATGACCTTGAAGTCCTCGCTATATAGGTCAAAATTTATATTGTATGCCTCTGGGCAATACTCTACTAATTTCCATCATCGACGGTAGTACGTCGACCTACATATAATAGCCGGAGAAATCTCGAGGTATTCTCTCGAACCATCGGCCTTTAGAAACGAACCATGAATTGTAGTTCTTGGAGACCTGACCAGTATTGTAAAAAAAAATCTACTGCATGTGGGTATAAAAAATCTTCATCCATTTCTTGTTCCTGTCTTTGAATTATCTCTTGAAAAGCGGGACCAGGCATAATGAAATTTAGAATTTTGAACGATTTAAATTAAGAATTTATATTAAGATTGAAATTTTGAAAAATGATTTAAAAAATTAATTGTTTAAGTGGCACATGCACCTCGGGACGGTCTTCTCAAAAATTTTGCGGGGTTGGCACTTGTAGAAGTGCGTCGACCTCCTACAATAGGTATTCTTTAGATTAGTTTTACAATAAATGCATATAAAATAGGGCTCGTCGTCCCTAGAATAGGCATGACAAGGGAGGGCACCATTACACCTGTCACATGTCCTCTTTAAACCTTGTCTATCCATCTGAAAAAAGAAGATTATTGGATGTCATATAATGAACAGCCTGGCAAATATTTTTGATAAGGAGTTTGGGGTCAGGACTTTGGGTTTGTTTAGGGGTGGAAGCCTCTTTATTTTGTAAGAACTCCGTGTCCGTTTTCTGAGAGACCGCGTCAATTTCCATATTTTCTTCGCCGCGGTGTTGTTCAGTAATTAAAGGTTGATTCGCGTTAGGACTGTCAGGTCTATCGTCATTGTCAGGTGTCTCAGGCAACTCACGACAACGGAGTCTCCTTCGAAGTTCCATAAGTGGAATGTCATCTTCGTCGGATGATCCTTCTCTCTCCTGTTGTCGATGCCTCACGACCATTTCCTGTGGAGCCTGAACCTCCTCCTCACTGTCTGAGTATTCAGGTGGGACGACATATGTTGTTTTCCTTAGAATATTTCCTGAAGTATCCCGCGGGATTTTCCATTCATCAATTTTGGCTGGTCTGTGATGGCGAGCATGTGACTTAGTTGTTGTGCCGTCAAGCTGATTTCTCACTATGAATGATAGGGGTCCTGTTTGATCGATAATACGGAAGTAAGGTTGCCATTTAATGTCAAGTTTGTTGTCTCTGCGATGATTTTTCACATAGACCGGGTCTCCTATTTGATAGTTCTCTTCTTTGCTGTTTTTGTCAGCGTATTTTTTCTGTTTCTTCTTCGCTTCCTCCATGTTTTTTTGTGAACCAAGAGAAATGATTTATGTTGTTGCTGGAGAGCAATTTGATGTTGATCTTCCCCCATGTATCTCTTTCTTGGTTTCAAAATGGTGTCCAAAGGTAGGACGACGTCTCTATTGTAAAGAAGGAAGTAAGGTGAGAATTTCGATGATTCGTTGACATGGAACCTAATGGCGGCAAGTGTCTGGTTCAAGTACAAGTCCCAGGTTTGAACGTCTTCTTGAATTGTCTTCGACATGACATCGTGCAGGGTACGATGGAATCTCTCAACTTTACCATTTGCCTGCGGGCTATAGAATGACGTCTTGATGTGATGAATGTTCATGGTATCTAAGGTTTCTTGTACTTTTCTGTTGACATTTTCTGTTCCATTGTCGGAGACAATCTCAAGTGGGCAACCGAATCTTGGAAATATCTCTTCCAATATAAGATGTACGATGCGATCAGCTGACTTGTCGGGTACAGGGAAAGCTTCTGGCCATCCAGAGTAAACATCTATGAAAGATACAATGTACTTGTTGCCTGATAAGGTTGTTGGGTAGGGTCCTGATAAGTCAAGACCAATTTTTGCGAACGGATAAGGTGGTATTTCGGTCTCTCTCAGGGGTGGCTTGGACTTCTTTGAACTCCTTGTCTGACACGTGACACATTTCTCGATGTAGGCATGGATTTTCTTGTACATATTCGGAAAGAAATACTTGTACCGAATGGAGTCATATGTTTTATCTAACGCCATGTGTCCGAGTTGATCGTGATATTGTTTGAGGACGACTGTCTCCATTTCCTGAGGTATATACAGTCGTAGCTTGGGGTCCTCAGATTCAGAATGTGAAAGGTAATAAAGGAGTCCATTCTCATCTTCAAAATAATGTGTCTGTTCAGCCTTGGTCGCCGTTCCTTTTCTTATTCTGTTCTTGAGTTTCAGTATGTCTTGATCATTCTCCTGTTCCTCCTTCATATTGAACTCATCTGGAAGATCCGAGGTAGCTTTTGTTAACTCGTCGTGATCTTGTACGTGGCAACTAGCGAAGTCTCTTGGATTGAATTCATTCGAGTTGAGTGCCTTGATCTCGAATGTCCTATCATCGATATCTGGTTCGTCTTCAGGTGGTTCTGAATGTTTGTGTGTCTTAGGATAGGGTATTCTTGACAGAAGATCCGCACAATGGTGGTCTTCTCCTTTGACGTATTCGATTTTGCAGTTATATCCTGCTATGCTCAAAGCCCATAATTGTATCTTCTTATTCTGCATTGGCGAGTCTAGAAGGTACTTCAAAGGCTTATGATCTGTTTTTATTGTAAACTGAGCTCCATGTAAGTAGTGATCTAACTTCTGAAGTGCATAATGAATAGCGAAAGCTTCTTTCTCAATAGTCGACCATTTCGTCTGTGTGTGACTAAGCTTGTGTGATAAGAAATATATAGGCTTTTCTTCTCCTGCATCGGTTTTCTGTGTAAGACACGCACCTACGCAGTTGTCACTCGCGTCCGTGTATAAGACATAAGGTTTGTTGGTATCCGGGTATGCAAGGAGAGGGACTACTGTGAGACTGTCTTTAAGAAAATCAAAGGCTGTCTGACATTCCTTCGTCCATTTGAACCTGGCATATTTCTTGGTCAAATCGAGTAAGGGTTCCGCTATCTTGGAGAAATTGGGCACAAATCTTCGATAGTAACTGCACATTCCTAAAAATTCACGAATTTCTCTCACATTCTTGGGGTTTGGTAAGTTCTTAACTGCCTCCACCTTCTTGGGGTCTGGAGCTATACCATTTTTGTTGACCACAAAGCCTAAGTAATCTGTTTCCTCCTTGAAAAAGGCGCATTTCTTAAGTTTTAGTTTAAGATTGTGTTGTCTCAGTCGATTGAAGACTTCTTGTATGTGTCTTATGTGTTGTTTTGGATCGTCTTGGGAAAAGATTAAGATGTCGTCTAAATATGCCATTGCGAATCCTTCATATCCTTGTAAGACACAGCAGGGGAATTACTGAGGCCAAAGGGCATCCTGTTGAATTCAAATAGTCCACGATGACATGCAAAGGCTGTCTTTTCCTTGCTACTTTCGTCCATGGTCACTTGCCAATACCCATGACGTAAATCTAAGGTGGTAAAATATTTCGCATTTCCTATCAGAGATAGTATGTCATCGATCAAAAAAAGAGGAAAAGAAATTGGTTTCTTTGCTACTACCAAAGGAAATGACCAGGGAGATTGAGATCTCTGAATTACCTTGGCGTCTAACATCTCATCGATCGCCTTGTCAACGATTTGTCTTTTGTTTAGAGGGGTCCTATAAGGCCTGTTCTTGATGGGAGGGTGTTTCCCTGTGTTTATCTTCATTTGTACCGTCCTTGTTCCACCAAGATCCAAATCTGATTTAGCTACCAAGTCTTTATTTTTCTGAAGAAGTCTGACTATCTCTTCTCTCCGTTCGTCTGGCACATGTAGGTCCTCAAAATCAGCTGTCTCTGACCTTTGTTCTTCGATTTCCATTGGCTCTTCAGTGTCTAATGCTGATATGTCTTGATTGAGGGGTCAAAGGTCGCGCTTTTCCTACTACACTTCCTCGTTTCAAACGGTAGGATTTATTCGTTTCGTTGACAATTGAGACTGGAATTTTGTAGGGCGATTTTACTGTATTTACCGATTCTTTGAGCGTGATTCCTGGTTCATTTGATATACATCCGGGATCAATACGCGATATTTCTATGAGTCTTGAGCCTGGTATTTGGAAGCCTTTTTGTAGTTTCACGTGACATATCACGGCTGTCTGTGGATCAATCGTAGTCTTTTTCTTTAGTCGTAAAATTGAACAAATATGAGTGTCTTCTTCTAGTTTCACGTATGTTTTTCCTATCCGTAGCATTCCTAAGTCGAAATAAAGGTGTACTCCGTTTTCTTTTAGCCAGTCTCTTCCCAAAATGAAATTTTTGTTCAGCGTCTCTACCACGTAAAAATTTTGAGACATTGTCAGTCCGTTCATTGTGAACGTCAAACTTGTCCGTCCTAACACGTTAATCGGCTCGCTATTTACGGCTCGCAAACTTTTTATCACGCGTGTTAATTTTAGTTTTGGTGATAATCGATCAAAAATCTTTTTACTCATTATGGAAACCTCAGCTCCGGTATCTATCAAAGTACGGCACCTCAACTTGCCTATCTTAAGAATACAGGAGCTAGGGTTTCCAGCCAAATTAAGATCGGAAACGGGTTTCTTACATTCATTCTTTACTTCAAATTTACAATTACTTTTTCTTCTCTCTCCAACGGCTTCCTTTTGAAGAGAGCGCCTTAGTTTTCCCGACTTTGTCTAGAATTTTGAGCATTTTGCCACTGTCTGGGACCAGGGACAGATCGCCACTGATTCTGGGGATAAGAGTACATATTTACTCTGTTTCTATCCGGAACTCTGCGATTTGGGCAGTTTCTTCTAAGATGACCTATCATGTGACATATCCAACATTCTGCACCCTTTACCCAATCAGGAATATCTGATTGAAATTGACCTTGTCGTGGGGTGGGATTTCGTCTTGCAGGTCGATTTTGTCTCGTTGCAGGATATTTTCCTTTATTCTGAGGCTGACGCGGGTTATTTTGCGTTTTCTTGACAATTTTCTTTGTCGCGGGAGGGAGGACAACCTCGTCACCGTCAGAGTCTTCGTCTGATCTGTCAAGCGCTTTAATCCAGTTTTTATTTGTAGGACAATTACGCGCGCTGTGTCCTTTTCCCTTACATTTGAAGCATATTAATCTTTGTGCAAAATTTACATCCATCGGCTCTATGAACCTTGGATCAAATTCTTGTGCATTTAACGCGTTCTGAGCATTCTGCGCTGGGTTGTATTTGTTTTGATTCAAAGCGAACTTTAAATTGTTATTGACAGGCGTAGTAAAATTATCAATGAGACCCGTATTGTTGTTACTTTGAATGAATCCTGCGTGTGAATTCTGATTCCCAGCCAAAGTTGGGTTAATGCCAGCTAGTAGCGAAGCGTACTCTGTATCTGATCTCAAATAAAAACGTTTACGCAAACCTTGTTCTTTCATGGCGATTTCTACCGCTTTTTCATAACTTTCAGGATCTTCTCGCAAAACTTTCATTCTCAAAAAATCGTAACATAGACCGTCACAAAAAATATCGACCATCTGTTTCTGAACCAAACTGTGCATTTTCTCGTCATAGGGGGTCGGGTAAGCGTCTTCCGCTAAGCGGAGTAACCGTTCAGAATATAATTGAACACTTTCGTCAGGTTTTTGCTTTATTCTGCGTAGTACAGCCATAGCTTGTTGTTGGTCTCTGATTTCAGCGAAACGTTTTTGCATAATTTTCTTAAGTCGAGGCCAGTCCGGGGTTTCATTATTTGACTCTACCTCATCTATGTAGCGTTTTACAAAATCTGCCACTGAGCCCGTGCACGTCATTAATACGATGCGCGGTATGTCTGAATTGTCAAGTCTGGCCATTTGGGCGTATCTCTCTACATCTTTTGCCCATTGTTTGAATTTAGACGGGTCGCCTTCAAAGGTTTTAACTACCTGAAGAAGGGGGACTGAAATAGCCGTTTGTAGACCTTTAACCTGACCAGCAATCCACTTAATAGTTTCTTCTTCGTCAGTTGGGATTTTGGGACTTCTACGAGTATCAAGGGGATGAGAATCTCTATCCGAACATGGAGGGTCCTGGGATGAGGGGTCGGAACTAAGGTTAATATCGTGATTGGACCCATGGGGCGAATGAAAAGATTCAGATTGGCGTCCTAAACCTGACATTGCAGAAGTTAACTCATTGACTGCATCCTCCATATTCATATTTTCTGTAGTCATTTTCAAATTGAGAATTTTACTTTGAAAAAATTATCATTTACAATTCAATTAAACTTTTTTCTTGAAAATTAACTATCTTTCAAAAATAAATCATGTGGAAAAAATGTCGATCAAAGAAGGTACTCTGAGAAGAAAAATCGTGTCCTACCTTTCTTTATTTAACTCCTGGCTTCCAGGTCGAGTCGGCACCAGTTTATTTTTGTGGCACTTCGGTTGTTTTCAAAAATTTAACAAAGTTCTTTTAAGTTTTTTTTCTTCACAAAATTTATTTCGACAATTTAACAGATTTCCATGCAGTTGAGAAAGTGATTCTGCTTGATCAAAAATGACAATTCGTATTTAAACTAAGGAGGGGAATTGCACATTTGATTGGCGTTTTAACATCGATTTTCAGTTATCTCCCCTGAAGATAAGTATTCCGAAAGTATCCAAAATGCATCGAAATTATAAGGGATTGTACGTAGATAAACCCAATATGATGGTACTGCACGTGTAGAAATGACAATCATTTCTCCAGTTCTTAGATAAAACCCGATTGTAATTAAGTTTTGCATTGTCCCAGCCTGAAATTACGATGGCGGAGATGGGCCGCTGAAAAAGTAACCATGAGATGTGTTTGACTTGCCGGCATTTCTTATTTGCCGGCATTTCTTAGAGGCAAAATTAAACCATGAGTTGTGTTTGACATGCCGCCATTTCTTAGATGCCGGCATTTCTTATAGAGGCAAAATTAAACCATGAGTTGTGTTTGACTTGCCGGCATTTCTTAGATGCCGGCATTTCTTATAGAGGCAAAATTAATCAAAATTAAACCATGATATGACCCGTCTGAATATAGGTCATCGTGTTTCCCGCGCTAAGATCCGAACATGTGGTATTTATATACTAGTAAAAAATAAAAACGGAAAAGAAATAAAAGCCAGTATGCTATAGAAACGGTTTCTTCTCTCAACGATCAACTACAGCGTGCTATCTTCAATATGCGAGTATTTTTACCATGTTATAAACCCTCGTACACATCTTATTTTGTCTAATGTTTCTTTCTCATCACAGAGTTTTTACTTCGCTGTAATTTATTATACCAGTTTGAATATAAAAAAATAGCATAGATTTTCTCTTTTCATAGGTCAAAGATACTGATAAAAGATTGTAATTGTCCAGAAATAGAGCTGTTGTTTCCCCTGTATGACCAAGATGAGGAACATTTTACGTTGCAGGACTTGCGTAAGAAATTTATATTTATCTTATAAGAGATATGACATTCTTTAAATTTTTGTTCTCTCTAGTCCCCCCCCCCCCCCAACCTTCTTTTGACTAGATGTTTGAATTTTCATAGCAAATCAACACCATCCAACTGTTGAGAAATTGTGCATGAACAATACCTATTAGGTTAATAAACTGAACTTCTTTTTGAAAATAAAATGTCTTCCCTTTACTTTAGAGGGCGCTTTTCCAAAAGCAACTTGCTTAAGATACAAAGACGGAAATGAATCCCAGTTTCATCATGTCCTGTGCAGAGACGGAAAATTCTGCGTACCCGAGGGAGGATGGGTACGAGAAGGAAGAGAATACTTTGCAGCTGCACTTGAAGGTCAGTATTGTGCGTGACCAACGTATCTTGGTTCTAAGTAAATCTGACCCCCCCCCCCCCCCCCCCCCCACTATCCAAAGGTATTGTTCAATTAGAAGAATGAAGATAATTTTCTGCTACAAGAGGGACAGATTATTTCTTTTCCTGTGTAAGAATATTTATTTTCAAGAAGTGCCCCCCCCCTCTCCCCTATGTGTTGGTTCTAGATTGTTTATACCATGTCACAGGAACGGACACGGAGTTCCGTACGATTCAAACTATCTGAATTTTTAGTATCCAAGGTTGGATCCAGATAGTGCTATTCTGGATCCGTCCATCTTATCCCAAGGGCGTCGGAGAAGGGGGCGGATGGGGCAAAAAAAGAAAAAAAACACACCATGTTTGTGCCCCCCTCCACTCTCACCACTTTTCGAGCAACATATTCTATGATATTATCAATGTTATATTAATTATGATAAGTAGATTTAAATTGAAAGCAAAAAACAAGAACTCCTGCCCCCCTCCCCCTTCCTTATTTTATATTATTTATTATTTTTTTTTTTTTTTGCCTGTCAAAAATTTTCCACTTTTTCAGTCAGAGCTACGCCATATCACGATGTGCGTTTAACTTGTAAACATCTTGTCGCTACTGCGGTTGAATACTTTTTTATTGCGTCCATAAAAATAAAACAAACGTATCCGCGCAGCTTTCATATGATACAATTTTGTATGAGCTCAAGTTTCAAAACATAACTAACTTTATAATATTTAGCGAATTCTTTTTTGTAGAGAGTCAATCACGAGTTGAAAGATTTAATGAATTCAGACAATCTGTTGCAAGAAATAGAGGTCATTTCTTAAATACGAGAAGGCACCATCAACAAGGATCAAGTCGAGTAGATGCCAGGAGAAGAACAAAGGCGAATGTAAGAATACCGATCTAAACTATATTTTTAAAATTAATTGTCAATATAATATAATCAATTAATAATAAATAAATGATTAATTGATAATAACAATTATTAGATATCCATTTTATATTTGTGGGTGGGGGGAGGCATAGTCTACACCATGCACATGTTTTGCGGAAACTTTTCATTTCTTGTTAAAACTCATAAATGATTTCTTTCTCAAGTAAAAGATTATGTAAGGCGTTAAATGAGCTATTTCTATTTAATATATTCTAATTTAAATATGACAATCCCCACTTCTCTAACAACTGGGAAAATATTCTGAAAAATATACAAAGGGAAGCTGGTAGACTTGCTCGAGTCCTTATATCAAATAGATTTATGTGAAGAGAATTGCAATTATTAATTAGATTTGTAAAGTAGAAAAGAAATGCCCCTTTAAAACTATAAAATAGACAGTGAGCAGGTTGCAGAGATATAATGACTTGTCTATTACGAGAGCCTATCAGTGTAGCAATTTCAACTGTCATTAGAGGGATGTTGTTTATGTATACTATGGACGTGTGTATTTAATCAACTCCCATTAGCCACGCAGCTCCATAATTTATGATAAACATACACAGAGGATGTGACATAAGTCAAAACGGCCTGATCGGTGACAGAATATCGTGGTAAATAGGGTCATGTGTTTGTTACGCATGGAATTGATGAATTTACAAGGCAATGAATAATTTTTAAAATTAAGATAAACAATATTTTGATGTTCAATAAACATAGGCATTCCGTTCACACGATAAATACATAATAATGCGCATTAATTTCAGTGCGAATTCAGCTACTGTACAGTACATTAGATTTATCTGATATGCTCATTACGTACAATAAAGCCTCCGTGTGCATGGTTTAAGCAACACATGTATTAATACTTAACATACCCCCCCCCCCCTTTCATTACTGTTTGTTCTAAAGCGCGGCTCGCTGAAGTTTTGTTTATCCCTTTTTTCAGGTGTGCGTCGGAATAGGGTGTTTCTCCAACGGAAAATTTACCAAAATTGCGGCTAATAATGCCAAACCGGGAGGAATTATTTCAGTAGGGCCTTTTGAGGTCAAAGAGAATACAGTGTCAGAGATAACTATTGCAGCTTTTAATAAATTTCGATCTCAAAATATAAACTTTCGAAGAATGTATAAGAATTGTGAAGATGTTATTCTACTATATCCGGATGGTACAGTCGTGAGGACATTACCAGATGGATCCGGTACATTCACCTTAGAAGATTACAGAGCATTCCTTGATCCAAAAATGAAGTATGATCGACTACGACTTTATCTATGTACGAAAGGTAATATCGTTTTAATCACTGTAAGTGTCTCAAATTTCTGCACTGTTCTTGCATAATAACAATGCAAGAACGATGCAGAGTGGGGAGAAGTGTAGCATTCATAGTTGCAGACACGTTAATGCATGATGACTGTCACAATGGCATCATGTAAGGCGGAATGAAAACTATGTATCTTTAGTATTTTAGTATTTATTCAATTGAACAGAAACATGATACATGATAGATTAGAAAACAAGCGCACATGCACTTATTTTAATATTTTGGTGATCACGTTTTAACTATTATTTTCTTGAAAGAAGAAAAGAAGAAATAATAATAATGAGACAAAATTTAGGTTGTCTGAATAACACTTAAAAGTATACAAACTACAACAATATTCTAAGGACTGAAATCATAATTGACTATACAAAATAAGACTGGCATCATGGACATGTTAATAATGCTGAAAATGTATGTCATAATAAGGGCATAAATTCGTAATACAAAAATGTACAAACTTGTTATAACATTAACAGTATAAGTCAATAAAGATTGGCTATACATGTCAAGCGTTTGGATTTAATTATATAATACTATACGTTTGATAATATTCTTTCGTTTTCTTCATAATTCAAGTTTTCATTTTCAAAGTTTAATGCAAAGACATGTATCAATATATATTAATGTAATAAAAGGGTTTTTATGCATCACATTACAAATATTCCGTAAAATTTCTCAAAACTAAATTCATACTGAATTACGACAGAGCATCGTATCGAATTGACAATATCTTATACGTTTGTACAATTTTATTTAGAAAATCATTTGTATAATTAGGAAATCTCTGAATTCTGTGAACAATTTAAAACATCATCCATACGGTCTGAAACTTCTATCACATTATTCCCTTAATATTTTTACTTAGTCAACATGATAATCTGTAGTACGTACTAGATGCTTTTTCATTTTTCTTTCATTTAAGCCGAGTATGATGTCAATTCCCAAGAAGTTGAAATCGTAACTGATTCCTCAACGTCAGGCGATGAGAATCTTCCTGCGTTCGATTTAAGTACACGTACGCCTACCTCGGAGTCTAGCACTTCCAGTCAAGGACAAAGCAAAAAGGTTGAATCAAATGATATTGAAGTTCGGTTTGAATGGGGTGTACACCTGCTCAGTGAGACATTCTCGAAAGATTCAAATGTGCAGGTTAGTAAGCTTTTGAGGGCTCTTGATATCTCGTCCCGTCTCTTGGGGCATTTCTTCTTCGCCCTTCAAATTCTATACATGTACGCAAAATATCAACGTCATTGCGCAAAAATTCCCAGAATTTACGATGCGAAGAAGCAAAGCCACTTCGCTAATCCGCGTCGTAACTTCGCTTTTGTTATCGTAACTTTGCTTCTCCTATTCTTTGCATCGCAACTTCATTCGCTCCTTCCTTTCATTTGAGACTCGAAGAAGCGATGTCCCCAAACAATTTCCGTAACAAGAGCAACGTCGACGTTGCATTATACGTCCGTCGGGTGTTTATTTGAATAGGCTGGACTTTCATCTTGGAGACTTGCTCGAGATTCAGGCTTTCAGTAAAGAGCTATGGCCCGGACTAGGTTTTTGCATAAGAGTGCCCTGTGACCTTGACGTTGGAGATATGACCTTGGGCCAAGGTCATGACACACCGTTGGGTCATGGACAACAATCTCCAGACTAATACATGTAGTAACTAGATGTGTCGGTGCGACACGAATGCCCCGCCGGCAGCCATTTTCATGAAATTTTCTAAGTCCAAGGGCAATAACTCTGCCAAAAATAATCCGACCACACCCATATATGAACTTGACCTGTATCTTCCCATGATACATCTACATACCAAATATCATTAAGATCCATCAAACCTTTGCAGAGTTATTGCCCGGAAACTAAAGTCGGAAGGACGGAATGACGGAAGGACGGAATGACGACGGGGTGCATCCATGAAATGGCGGGGCATAAAAAGTTATGGCCCGGGCAAAGTTTTTGCATCCAAGCGCACTGTGACCTTGGTCTTGGAGATATGACCTTGGGGTCAAGGTCATGACCCACCCTGGGGTCAAGGTCATGACCCACTCTTGGGTCATGGAAGTGATATCCAGATCCATGCATGTAGTAACTAGATGTGTCGGTGCGACACGAATGCCCCGCCGGCAGCCTAAGTCCAAGGACAATAACTCCTTCAATACTTATCCGACCAAACCCGTATTCGAACTTGACCTGCATCTCCCCATGGAACATCTGTATACCAAACATCATTTGGATCCATCAAACCTCCACTGAGAAAATGAACGGAAACTGTCATTTTCAAGAAATTTTCAAAGTCCAAGGGCAATAACTCCTTCAATACTTATCCGACCAAACCCGTATTCGAACTTGACCTGCATCTCCCCATGATACATCTGTATACCAAATATCATTAAGATCCATCAAACCTTCACTGAGAAAATGAACGGAAACCAAAATGGTGACGGAATGACGGAAGAGGGTAACACTATATGCCCCGACCATTTACATAAAAAGTTATGGCCCGGACAAGCTTTGGACGGACGAACGGGCAACGCCATAACACAATACAAGACATAACACGGGCGTATAAAAATGAAAGATTATTTCAGTTTAGATACATGTTTAAAAGACAAAGAGATATATAAAAAAAAAAACTAATTTCTATTATTTGCTAAAATTTACAGAGTCTGATAGATCATCTAGATGAATCACCACAGCGGGACATAACAAAATCACTAGCCCTTATGTCTGATGGAAATTTCCTAAATCCTGATGACAGACTTATAATGTTGGCCGCAGGAAAGAACAACATAATTTATGTTGTCATAGAGGAACTTTCAACGAGGTAATTTTGCAGAATGAAACATTTCAAATTACAAACCACCATTCTGAGTTGGTATAGCATGCAATATGGGTGCGTTATTTGGATGTCATCGGTAAGCGAAAAATATATCCGACAGATAAGTTAAAGAGTTGAAAAATCTATGTACACATGTTCTCTTTTTATATTATTTATTCCTACCCTGTCCCATGTTTGAAACATACATTAATTAAGAAAAATATATCATATTTTCAGTCAAGAAGAACAAGATCAGTCCGATGCACCTATTTCTGGACGGTATGAAGATGAAGAATCGGGAAAAGTTATTGATAGTATTGTGAGAATGGCTCTCCACAAATTGTAAGTATTTTTTTCATTATTTTTTCGTAGCTTCACCTATTTTTAGAGAAATCATTTTTCCAAAGTAAATGTGATTTCATGTTTTATGTATTTCACCTTTTCTCTGTATTTGATTTCATGTCTATATTTTTCAAATATAAGGTGCCGATGAAAGATATATATCACATTAAAAGGGTAAAGAGGGGGGGACGTAAATGGATATATCTTTTGCATACAGTTTAAAATTACAATGTTAATGAAACATTTTTATCACATGATTCCCCTTATATTAAGTGTAATAAAGCCATGTAATAAATAAAATTTAATCAACACGTGTATTATCGTTTTACGACATTAATCTTTTGATATTATTTTGTCAATTAGGATATTAATCATGTGATAAAAAGAATTTCAAATGGTTTTCTATTTCATACGGTGTTTATGATACTCGTTGTGTGATAGAAATCCCTCGCCGAAGGCTCGGGATTTATATCACAAACTCGTTTCATAAATACCGTATGAAATAGAAAACCATTTGAGATCCTATATATACTATCCCCTCAATTATTGAATTTGAGACAAAAAAAATAACCTATAATTTAAAAAAAAAATCCGGCTTGCTCCGCTCGCCGATAATAGTACATATTACATGAAAAATATCCATTTCCAGACAAAATTCCAACAATTGCTTGCCGAATGCGACATTTTGCATTTTTAATTGCCTTGCAGGGGAAGTACCACAGAGCCTGTGGCCATTCTGCATGAGTACACCAGGGCCTACCTGAGAGGTAGGCCTCTGGATGTACAGAGGGATGACGATGTGATAGAGGGAGACACGTCTCCCATATTCGTCTCAAGGATGTCGATATTTGAGGATGCATGCGAAGAGTTGGCCCATCAAGAGAATATTCGTTTCCCAATGGAGGTGACCTTCTTCGGGGAACAAGCACAAGACCTGGGAGGTCCCCGGAGAGAGTTTTTCGAGAAAGTTGTGGGGATTATAAAAGAAAAAGTCTTTGTGGCTAGAGAAGACAAAGTATTGATAATCGAGGATGACGAGATGTTATCAAGAAGAACTCTGTTCTATGCAGGCTTAATACTAGGTAAAGTGTACAATTATATATACTGGACTTCTTCATAATAACAAGAGTTGTCAGAAGACAACATAGCTCGCCTATGCAGGTTTTTGCCAATCACGAACAAGTTTTTGCAAAGTAGACAGACAGGGGATCCTAATTATGCATGCTTAGAGGTACCCCTAAATCTGCTGTGTTAAGAGGAAAGGTTAATTAACGCAATTCATCTTAATTAGGAAATTAAAAATTTGTACTTGTAGGGTTGAGTGTCCTAGAGGGAGGAGCTCTTCCCGATTTCCTAGAAAGCGCGCTGCGAGACTCAGCAGCATCTGAATATCTTGACCAGTTTAAAAAGGGATTAAACAGAGTTGGATTGATCACAGTAAGTTACAGATAGTGTCTTTTCTTATTTGGCAAGTTGTTAATATCACAGGGATTTATCGCGCTTCCCGGTTGTTTGATGTACTATGGCACGGTCAGGAACCTGTTACACGAGCTCACAGTACCGTTGTCGAAAGTATTCAAGCATTGCGAGTGGTTCGTTGTCATTTCGTCACAGGTAAAGATACGTCGAAAACAATCCGTCATGAAAATCATTACCATAAAATGATAGATATCTCAATAAATATCCGTTAGAATTTCTTGCAAAGACAATGCAGAATCGTCACGTCTTTCAAGATCATTTTCAAACTGTAAATGTGTTTAAATTTTGTGTAACTTAAGAGGAGATTTAATTGGTGAGTGCCTACCCCCAGTTGTTTCCTTAGAAAACTCTTTTTTTTTGCCAGAGGGAGAATTTTTATTCATTCTTCTTTTGTATTTATATGTCGTCTATTACTTAATTCACACAATGTGTGCAAGTATCGGTCTTGCATATTTTCGACGTAATAATTGATATTCCATGACCCATGTCCGTTGTCATGACAGATAAGAACACTTAATATTCAGTCTCATTGTTTCCATATGAAAATGTGGTTTCAAATTTGCTTTTGCTCTTCTTTATTCATGACGACGGATTGTTTTCGACGCATCTTTACCTGTGCGACGGAATGACAACGGACCACTCGCAATGCATAACTTTAAATACTTCCGACAACGGTACCGTGAGCTCGCTTAACAGGTTCCCGGCTGTGTATGGGTTATGAACCAGGAAGTGCGATAAATGAATGGTTTTACTGTTATAAACATAAAGGGTTTTACATTCGCGGTTTATTAATATGCAAGACAATCCAACATTATTAAACACATTATCTTTTTTCCAGCTGATGAGAAAGAAACCATCCATCACCTATCTGTTGAAACCCTCAAACACAAGGACATTAACAGTCAATAAGCTGTTACAGCTATTGAGATGCCGATTTTCAGTCGTAGGATCAAACAGCCGCAACAAAGAAGAGGCAACCTATAAACATTTTGTACGGTATGCAAGAGAAGTTTTCGGTAAGCAGATGCTTTGAAACAGTATTTTAAGTTTTAAAATTAACCAAACATTACCATGGTTAGCTCAATTCTCCTTTTATTTAATTATTTGTTAAGGAATTTGACAATATCACTTTTCATTAACCTGAACTGAAATCGTTGTCTTCTCATGAATGCATGACATGGTTTTCATACAGATTTTAAACAGTAACCTAAGTCCAGGTATACATGTTTCCCATGTCCTTTTGTTTCTTTTATTTATTATCTCCTTTTTCACTTTCATGACAGCTGGTAGAAGACCACCGGTTACTCTAGAGAAGGTTTTGGCATTCACGACTGGTTCTAGTATAGAACCTGTGCTAGGTTTCTCTATCGTGCCGGAGATTGAATTTGTAGCGGAAACTTCAATGTTTGCGACGGCCTCAACATGTGTTAACAAACTCTTTCTCCCGCTCATTGGAGATAGAGGCGAGGATGTGTACTTTAGTCATCTAGACATGTCATTTGCCAATGACTTTTTTGGCATGGTGTAAGGCAATATCAGACTGTATTTCGTCTTCAGAGTCGGTGCATACATGTATTTACAATTCATTGCTCATGGATCGAGTTGATACTTTCATATTATGTTTTTCTATGAATAACTGTAAGTGATGTTTTTCTTTTAATTATTGATGTTTGTTAACAGTTTACCTATATTATGTTAACATTGGGTCGATCACCATGTTTGGTCATCGATGGATGTTCTCACCTAAGACGAATGTTGTATTTCTAACTCAGACCATGTATACTTAGTTATCTTGTAGTTCATATAACTTTTATATCGTTTAGAAATTTGTGTGATCTCCATTTATTCACTTCCTACACCTCTTGACGTCATATCTGATGCAACACGGAATTGTCAGACAAGACCCTTAGATCCAGTCGGAGACTGCGTCTGGCAAGGATATTCAATTGATAAACCAGACTTGAAGTCCACATTATACAGACATTAAGGCAATTTGTATCTCTTGTAAAGGCAGATACGAAGCTGTACACAACTTCAAGGCTTTCTGTTGCATTGTGACATCGGGTGGTGGCACAACAATTTGACAAACATCTCGATGCTTTTGAAAAGAGAACAGAGAACATGTCCATCTTTAATCATTCGAGTTGTTTATCAATGGAGTGAATATAAATGTGGTGTTTCTTCAAAGACAATGCAAGACAGCATGCGACATAGATGGAATGAATTGAAGCTAAACATTGAGATTTGGATTGTCTTTAAACTGTGCTTACTCGTTTTACCTTGTCGATGGAAATGTATATGTTTAGCTGATTGATTCATTATTATTTGGGGTTGTAGCATCTCTTAATAAAAAGTAGTTTTCTAAACAGTCTTTCCAGGATGCCGGGTATTTCCAATTTTTAAAAAGCAGAAGCAGTGTCTGTGATGCAACATTGTCAAAATCATAGGATCCAGATAGAGAGTCCTTTGGACATAGGGAACATCCCCATGTGAAATCATCTTCATCAATGTCCTTCAAGCAGTCTTTTGCACCTAAAAGAGTAATATAAATTTAAGACACAAAATACAATTTCTTTCATTAACAGCTATTGTTACGTATTTGAAATGTATCAACCAACCCTGCATATTGTACGATGTGTATGGCTGAATGGCTCAAACATCCGGTATCACTTTGAAGCGAGGATTAAAATGATAAGTGTGAATTGAAACCGGTCATGTTTGGATTTTGTTTATAGATGTGTAGTATAAAAGGAGATCCTGACAACAATCGCTATAATTTTAATATGTACTTTAATATATAAACAAGTACAATAGAAAAGTGCACGTGCTTATTTTTTTTCCTGCGAATATAGGAGGTTTTACATATGGTTTACTTACATTATCACTTTTTCAATGTATTGCAAATGGAAAATTATTATTTACCATTTGAAGTGAACCTGATATTGGTGAGATTCAACAGTACACATCGTAGAACATACAAAGTGCAACCGTGAAAAACAGTTGATTCTTGGAGTCAAAATTCTAAAGGGTGCAATTATATGAATACAGTAAAAATAGAACACACTGACTTTTCAATTACAAAAGGATTCACCACAGACGCCACAAAAATGTGTCAAATAAGGTATACTATGTACATGTATTATGCCCCTGATAGTTTTGAAAGAAATCATGGCTTAGAGTTCAATTGCTTATGAAAATATCTTTCTTTACATAACCTTTACCTTCCAACTCAATGAAAATATATAACATACCATAAACCTCTGGTGTACTGAACAAAAGCACTGGTTTTCCATTAGGAACTACAGCTTGACGAGACCGAGAGATATGATGATGATTCCAGGATTCTTTGACCTCGTCTAGTTCCTTTTGTACTAGATAGGAAAAGCAAACCCTCACACAGCGCCTACATTGAGAAGATGATATTTACTTTTACTGGGGTAAATACAATTGTTTAGCTTCCCTAGAGGACAATATTCGAAGGGCTAGGTGAGTATTGTCCTCTCGGGAGCAAACCATTGTATAATTATTATATTACATGAAGTTTTAAAATCATAAAATCTTCATTTTATTAAATGACAATGAAAATCATCTCGGCTAGCTTTGGAGTTTGAGCAGATAAGATAAAAAGGCAGACTTGGACATTCGTGATAAAAAAAAAACCCCATCTTTTTTAAATAATCGACAAAGAAAATCAACTCACTATTTTAAAACTACTTAAACCATATTTTTAGCCCATGAAGAGCTGTTGGAATGTCATATCTACCTAGGATGACGTCATCCTAGGTAGATATAATGTTTTGATTTTTTCGTACATGCGCTGTTTTATCCAATCAGGGCGCTGGGTATTTACCATTCATGCAATAAATTGTGAATCACCAAAATGTCCCACATCACACCTGCTAGCTGGCAGTTTTTAATATCAACTTCATGTCATACAATGCTTTGATTGACCATTTCATTACGACTTCAAAATTAATATATTAATTCTGCGTAAAATATTCATGGAAAATATCCTATAAATACAAAAATTCTGTAGAAATGTCATAAGGTATTAATGCGTTTAGGTGTTTTACGTCAGATACCGTTCCAAAGAAAACATAAGCCAACACAAGAAAAAAGGTATCCTTACATGTCGTTTTCATTTCCCATTTCAAAGGCACCGAAGGATGCAAGGTCACGAAAAAAATCTATCCACCATGTTGTGAATCTCCGTCGTAGCATGCTCCACCACGCTTCAATTCTCTTTAAAAAATGTATTGATATAAATGTCATGACAAATTGAACTGTATCTGTAATTGGATAAAAACATAGGACTATTATATCCATCTTTTCATAAGTAAGTACGCTGAGAACACACACACCCTCACAAAAACGCGCAATCAAATAATGTTAAGATCAACACTTATATTAATGGTGAACTCCTTTATGAAGCTCATCCTCGGTCTAATTAAAATACATGCGCTTTATAAAGCATAAGGTTTCTCTTAACCTCTTCAATCGTGTATGATGTATATAGATCTATATCCTATTATATGACTTGACAAATTGTCAATTAAGACATTATAATAATCTACATCCTTTTACTTTGTAATTTTGTCCCGTGAACTCTTTACCTGATTAAACGTTGACCGAACAATTCTGAAACTTTCATCTGATTTGTGAAAAAGAGATTGTAGACTTCCTACGATTACATTTTCTGTCCCAGGATCTGACTGCAGCAAAGAGGGACAACCTATTCAGTAAATTAATATATTGTATTAGGTATAGAATGTGTGCAGAAAGGGGGAGGGGGAGCCCAACTTACAGGGAGGGCGTTCAACACATAAGAAATATATACATGTCTAACAACCCCCTTAATAAGTAGATTTATGATATTAAAGTCTATCAGACTTACCTCCGCATTCCTCTACACATTTAAGAAAATATTTAGCAATCACATGAGGATCGTTGTTTGAGGCCCCAACGGCTAACCACATGATTTTTCTGGAAAAACTAAATAAAACGTCAAGTAAGTAATTAATACCAGTGGCCGTATAACTAAAATTTGGTATATACGTCCATGGTAATAAGTCTATAATTTGTTAAAACTCAATTACTCACCCGTCAATACAGCCATGTATCGATAACCCGTACGGCTTTAATTTATCGTATCTGTAAAATCATGAAAATAGAAATATGTTTACCGAAGGTAAAATGAGTCGTCGAATAGACCATAAATTAATGTTGGAGGAGGTGTGCTCGAATAGTATTCATTAGTGAAGAGTGTTCCTATAATATTTATATTTAATTACGTTAACCACTTTGTATATCCTTATAAATGATATTGGTACTACTGTGACAATGGAATGTTCATTCATGTACATGTAGATGGCTGTACGAACTATCATCATTGAAGGGATGAATTTAACAACAAACTACATTTTGTATGTTTTCATCCAAAAATTAACTAGGTTTAGAATTGACGAAGCTTAAATTATATTGCTTAAAGGAATTCATGCCCTTTTTGTTTTGTTCTTTCCTGAATAAGTAAGCAAAGAAACAAACCCATCTATGTGCCAGGTATCATTTGGTCCTTGAGATGAATAAACTCTGCGAACAATTCTACGTCTCCGCCTGAATTCACAACCAGCAGGATCTACCTCTTTCATTAATTTCATAACGAGGTCCCTTCAATTATATCATATGACTATATACAGCGAATAAACATACATGATTGAGCTCTAACAGTAAGCGTCTAATAATAAAATCAATCACATTTAACGAATAATTTCTTTTGAAATTAATAAAATCAATCACATTTAACGAATAACTTCTTTTGAAATTCTTGCACGTGACTTTAAATTACCACGTGCAAGAATGTTATTAATTTAACGAAGTAATCTTACCGACGAACATGGTACCCTCTCGTTCTTAAAGTATCGAACATACATCTGTAACCTACAGTGTATGGTTTCACTTCGATCTCTTTCTGAAAGATGAATTTATATTATCAAGAAGCTGAACACGCATTTATCATGTTTATAGAATGCAAACTGAATTCAAGCAAGATGAAAAAATTCTCTTCACAGTCATTGATTGTCATTTATCTTCTGGAAAAGAAGGGATAATATGGAACTAGAACAGACAGTTAAAACAAGAGTTGACAGAAGACAACATAGCTCGCCGAAATAGGATTTTGCCAATCATAGAAAAGAATTAATAAAAAGGGTCAAAGTCCTAGGTCAAAATTCAAGGTCTTAAAAGAAGGTCTACCCATGAGGTATCCACATGTGAAATATCAAAGCTCTTCCCCTTACGGTTTATAAGATATAGTCCAGGTTAAAGTTTTGGACAAGTAGGTCATAGTCCAAGGTTAAGGTCACTACGTCAAAAGTCTCAAATGAAGGTTTGCCCATGAGGTATCCACTTGTGAAATATCAAAGCCCTACCCCTTACAATTTATAAGATACAGCCCGGGTTAAAGTTTTTTTTAAAAATAGGTCAAACTCCAAGGTCAAGGTCACTAGGTCAAAAGTCAAGGTCCCAAACGAAAGGTCTGTTTATAAGGTATCCACATGTGAAATATCAAAACCCTCCCCCTTATGGTTCAGGGGATTCAGTCCGGTTACAGTCTTTTTAAAGTAGGTCAAAGTCCAAGGTCAAGATCGCAAGGTCTACCAAGCAATAATCAAAGCCCTCTCACTAACGGTTCAGGAGATATAGCTTGTCCACGGACGACAACGACGACGACGACGACAACTACGACGCCGAGGGTATGACAATAACTTTCGTCCCGGCGAGCTAATGAGGAATGCACAATACCTGAATGATTGACTTTAGTTCTTGTTCGGACGTCTCGGGTGGACCACGCCTCTTGGGAAAGCCTCTCCGATGTAATCTCTTTTTGATGGCATTTGGACTTTAATTGAAAAGGGCTAACATTGGGAATTATACATTTCGACAGGTCTTACCCCAAAGTGTTTTGTTATTCTTTACTTTGTACATGCCAATTGCGACAGACGCATGTTATGCAATAAGGGTCACCATTTTAAATAATAAATGTGGACAACAATGAAATATGCAGCTGCATGTGCTGATCCAGCGGGAGGGGAGACAGGGAGTCACACCACTCATCGCAGAAGCCGTTTTAAATACACTCACCCCCCCCCCCCCCACACACCCCCAGTTATCTGCAACGTAAACAAGCAACACACAATAGGTACATTTTTGAACCCCCTCTGACCAAAATTGCTGGATCCGCCCCTGAGCTGATTCGGATGTATAATTATAATAACATACCTTAGTTTTATCTTGTAAAGAGTCGTCAGAAGGTTTGATATTGCTTTGTAGGTTATTCCTCTCTGAGCATATTCCCAAATGATCTCATTCACTAAAAATAAAAGTCTTAATAAATGCATACTTCATAGGTTGCAGTCGAAGAGATCATTAATCCATTTCCCCTATTAAGAAAGCTGTCGACAAAACCAGTATATTTTTGTAATTGACATTGCCATTTATTATACTCCCTGGAATGATTGGTAATTTAATACACATGTCGTTCACTACCCCTAGAGTTACATGAAGTAGAATAGATTACAGTGTAAAGTATCCATGGATTGTTAAGTTTACGTGAAACTTAATTTTCTATTACTATAATAAAAATGGTAATAAGATACTTAAATACTTGGAGTGCACCAAAGTCATCTTCTCTGACTCTGAATTAATAGAATATAGAAAATGTAAAATCTTACCGTTCCCGTCTTCTAGGTCCATCCGGAGATCGTTTCGCTAAACACACAACAAAGGAGGGTTAAAGCGCGGGAAACACGATGACCTATATACTGACGGGTCATATCATGGTTTAATTTTGCCTCTATAAGAAATGCCGGCATCTAAGAAATGCCGGCATGTCAAATACAACTCATGGTTTAATTTTGCCTCTATAAGAAATGCCGGCAAATAAGAAATGGTGGCATGTCAAACACAACTCATGGTTTAATTTTGCCTCTAAGAAATGCCGGCAAATAAGAAATGCCGGCAAGTCAAACACAACTCATGGTTACTTTTTCAGCGGCCCATCTCGGCCATCGTATGAAATAATCGATATTGGAACTTAAATTCAGAAAATAATATTCTCAAAATCTTAAGAAAAGCATATTTACTTGGAATTTCTTGTACTTATATCTTATAAAGTGTTATTCTTGACTTGGTATGAACTTAAGATGAAAATCATCCCTCCTTTTCGTATGGAGAAGTTATTATACTCGAGTTTCCGGAAAAATGCATCGATTTAATTTAGAGTTATCCCTCTTTCCATACGTGTGCAATTTCCCTGTGACATGTAAAATATATACAAAAGTCAGATAGTAAGATACAGTTAGAGGACAGCATACATAAAGATAATATGAATAAAATGCAAAAATCATTGTGGGGGAAAGGTGATAGGATTACACATTACAAATTCGGACCTACTTTCGCTTTTGATGTTGCATGGGTAAAGTCCGAGGTATTGCGAAATACGAACAGTATATAAGGAAGCGAGCCGGCACATTTAGTCAGTCGTTAATGAGAAGCCGAGCTGACAAGGCGCACATTTATTTTGGTGAGGATAATTTATAGACATTGCTATAAATAGATGCACTGTAGATTTAGATAGATACATGTGTGGTATAGAAGCTATATAAGTGTGAAGCGCATAGAGGTTTACAGCACTATAGGTCTGAGAGACATAGTGCTGTAAGTCTAGACCTGTAGCACCTGGTGTTGGAGAATAAGTGCTCGAAGCTAAGGTCTCCAGCAATCGGTCCCAGAGACTCAAAGTTAAATAAGGCCCCGTCTCATTATTTTGTTGTTGATTAAAGTGATTCTTGAATTAAGGCATAATTCCTTGTAAATATTTTAAGGTTTCATTCTGTATATATTGACTCGTAGACTTTTCGTTCCATGCTCATTTATTTTCATTGTTCTAAGAAGCTCGAACCCAAACACGTTACACAAGAATGAAAAAAATGACCATGACATTTTGCAGACAACTTTCATTGGTTTAGACAAATAAGTTTGGCAATTGCCTTATAATCAGAACAACACCAATCAGAATCACATATTCCACGTGTTCCTTGAACATTTTTCTATAAATTTCGCGCCAAATATGATTTTAAAAGAGTGGCTCCCATCAGCCAAGTAGCTCAACTCACTTAGACCCGACACTAATTTAGTGTTTCGGCGGTGTGATACGTTCGAGGTTAATTATGAATATACAAAGTTTTCTTTGTATTTCAAACAATATATTTTTTAAATAAATTGCAAATCCGCCATCGTCAGGAGTCCATTTGCATAATTATTTAGTTTTTGCCGAAGTGAGCATATCGCTCAAATTTTATGCCTGCGGTATGCAATGATTATCATGTTTGAAAAGACTTTCTTACAATCCTCTTCCCTTCGTAATATATGCCAGTATTTCAGTAATTTACTCTTTAGATTTCTTATGCAATGGTTATATGCAGTTATGAAAACTAATGGGATGATATTGTTCTCTATTTTACCCGAGTCATTCAGAGCGTCAGTGCGAATGTAATGATTCAACACATCGTTAATTAAGTCTTGTACTTCCTTATCATCATAACCTCTTTTTACTAAATTACATTTAATTAAATCAAATGTTTTTCAGAATAGATGTCTCCCCCTCCCTCTAAGTTACTTTGACCTTGGGCCAAAATGTGGAACCTTTGAGTCATGGGCAACATCATACTCAAACATGAAAGTGATTCATTGTATTGTTTGAGGTAAAGCCCAAACATGATTAGCATATACAATTTCATATTTAGTGAAATTGACTTTGGTCACATGACCTTGGATATAGGTGATCTGAAAAATACATTGTATGGATCATGCGCAACAAAGACTGAATTAGTGATTGGATACACGATTCAATATAGAAAGCCTAAACATGATAAGCACATACAATTTCATTACCAAAGTAAGAAGTGACCTTAATCATGTGACCTTGGGACAATGTGATAAGAAACGTTTAGTCCTGAGAAACAACGTATTAAAATATGAAAACAATTGTAAGAAGGGTTCAGCAGATATAGCTCAGACAAGATTAGTACGTACAATTCCATTAAAAAGAACTAAATGATCTTCACCTTGGGCACATGACCTTGGGTCAAGATGATAAAAACTTTCCAATCCTGAGCAACAGCATTCTAAAGTATCAGAGCGATCCAGTATATGATTCCACAGATATAGTCCAGACTCAATAGTATTAACAATTTCATTGAAAAATGTAATATTTGACCTTGACCTTAGTAATATGACCTTGGATCAAGGTGGTGTGAAACCTTGGGTCATCAGCACCATCATACTAAAATATCAAATGATCCGATTACAGTTCAAAAGATTAAGCCTGGACATAATACACATAAATACAATTTCATTTAAAATACATGTATACTAATTGACCTTGGTCACATGATCTTGACTCAACGTGATGTGAAACCTTCGGGTCATAAGCAACAACATACTAAAATATAAAGCGATCGTGCAAACGGTTCAAGAGATATAGCCCGAACAGGAATGCATGTACATTTTCATTAAAATTGTACTACATGACCTTGACCTTGGTCACATGACCTTAGGTGAAGGTGATGCAAAACCTTCGGGTCATAAGCAACAACATACTAAAATATGAAAGTGATCCGGCAAACGGTTCAAGAGATCTAGCCTGGACATGAATGTATGCATAATTTCATTAAAAATGCACTATGTGACCTTGACCTTGGTCACATGACCTTGGGTCAAGGTGATGTGAAATCTTTGGGTCATAAGCAAAAACATACTAAAATATGAAAGTGATCCGGCAAACGGTTAGAGATATAGCCCGGACAGGAATGTATTCACAATTTCATTAAAAATGCACAAAGTGACCTTGACCTTGGTCACATGAACTTGGGTCAAGGTGATGTGAAACCTTCGGGTCATAAGCAACAACATACTAAAATATGAAAGTGATCCGGCGAACGGTTCAAGAGATCTAGCCTGGACATGAATGTATGCATTATTTCATTAAAAATGCACTAAGTGACCTCGACCTTGGGTCAAGGTGATGTGAAACCTTAAGATCATAAGCAACAACATACTAAAATATGAAAGTGATCCGGCAAACGGTTAAAGAGATCTAGCCCGGACAGGAATGTATGCATAATTTCATAAAAAATTGATCAAGTGACCTTGACCTTGGTCACATGACCTATGGTCAAGGTGATGTGAAATCTTTGGGTCATAAGCAACAGCATACTAAAATATGAAAGTGATCCGGCAAATGGTTCAAGACATATAGCCCGGACAGGAATGTATGCATAATTTCATTAAAAATGCACTAAGTGACCTTGACCTTGGTCACATGACCTAGGGTCAAGGTGATGTGAAACCTTCGGGTCATAAGCAACAACATACTAAAATATGAAAGTGATCGGGCAAACGGTTCAGGAGATATAGCCCGGACACGATGTGTGACAGACGGACAGACACACAGACGGATGACGAAGGCAAAACCAATATGTCTCCTCCCCGTTGGGGGCAGACATAATTCACTCAGCATATTTGATAAGATATTTATGTCACTTGTATTTCTCAGATACCTAATTGTTTCACCTTTGATAAATCCTGCAAGCACAGATGGATGATGAGCGCTGCGGTCAAGATATTGATATGTATTTGTAGGCTTTCTACAGGTTTTGATATCGAGAACATTTTTTTAAAGAAATCTTGCACCTTTGTATACAATAGTGTCAAGGAAATTCATTTGATTGTGTGACATATCATGAGTGAATTTTAGGAATGGATGAGAGGAATTTGCGATTGCAAATAGTTAATGAATTTCATTTTCATCTCCGCTATACCCAACATCTATATATCTCCCTTGGTACAATATTCTGCTCTTATGTTTATAATTTCTGTTGTGATTTCATACGTTCGTATATCGCAAACAGATGAACTGCATCTTGACCCCATTGCAAATCCAATTAGGTACGGTCCATTTGATATTCGGGGGGAGGGCTTGGGTTTTTTTCGAAAAAAATAATTTTGCTCTGAATTTTGATGGAAAAAAATAAATTTGCTTATGGTGTGGCAGAAAAAAAAAATAATCTTGCTCTTACAAGTAATCTGAATTTGAAGAATAACCATAAAATTCGCTTAAAATTCCTAAAAAAAATTCCGCTCGCTGCAGTTTTTACTTTCTATACAGAAATTTTGGCTCACTTCGCTCGTCATAGTTTTCTTCTGTATGGCAAGTTCAGATTTGAAAATATCAAAAGAATGTATGTGACTGATTACATTTGAAGACGTTTACAATTAAAATGCTTAAATACATTATCAATATGATTTATTACTATTAATAGATACATTTCTCTCATACCCAAGTATGTGTTACAGAGTAGGCCCATGAAATACAGCTATGTGAGCTACTTCTGTATCACATATCACGTGACAGCTGTATCACATATCACGTGACGCTATTATTTCGATTGTTTACGCTATTGTGACGTCATGATTTCAGCCCGCAAAACAAACAAGCTAGCGGCGACGTCGCCATAAAACTTCGATTTTAAGATCGTTTTTCAATGTAATCTTGCGTTTTATTTTGAAAAGTCTAATATTCGTAGTTTATTCCTATAGAATAAACCGTTTTCGGGGGCGAGGAATTCGAATATCACAAAATTTGTGCGATAAGATCAACTTGACATTTTTTTCAAATTTCGTCCCTTTTCGTTCAGTTTTGTTTTGACCTTTAGATATGAGAGAAAAATATTCTTTCATGTTCTTCTATGAAAGATACATCGTTTCCGACCTCAGGGTCTCAAAATTTTGCAAAACCCTCGGCAAACCTCGGGTTTTACATGATTTTTAGACCCCTCTGTTTGAACCGATGTATCTTTCATAGAAGACCATGAAAGAGTCTTGTAGTATCACTATAGTGTCTAATTTTATATACAAGCTTGGAAGGAGAATTTAAATCAGTTTTTCACTAGTTTCATTTCTACATGTAAAAACTTGCATCAGGCCCTCTTACATGTTACATGACCTTATATACATTTGGTTTACTAAAAATTATATATCGCATATTCTAAAAATCTTTCATCTCTCTCAGTTTAGAAGTGAATACAAGTTTTACATAAAAATAATGTTTGGAGTAATTTAAGTGAAAACAAAGAATTTCTATTGAAAAAACACAAACATTCTTAATATTCAAATCAATCGCTTAAAAAAAAAATTCCTTGCACCAACTTTGCAAGAAAAAAGTTTGCCCCGGTCCGGGGCGAAAAAAAAATATTGCTCTTACAAAAAACCCAAGCCCCCCCCCCCCCCCGAATATCAAATGGACCGTGCCTTATTTGTTTATATACATTGGAGTTAAACTAAAAGACATTGTTTTTAAATACAAGTCTCAGTGGATACGCAACATGCTTAGTAGGGGTTGTCGGGATTTTGCAATTTGTTTTATCAAATTGAGAATATGCCTTTTCAACAGCTGTGATTAATACCTCAAATTTAACGTTTGTGTACACAGAGGTAACATCATAGCTGACCAATAGACAATCGTCTGGAAGTGTAACACCTTCCATCATTAAAATGAAATCAGAGCTATCTCTGATGTACGTTGTACGTTGCATGGGTGTTGACGATAGGAATTAAAAAGTAATCAACATGCTGACTTATACGTTCAGTAGATGACCCATTTTGTGATATGATAGGTCTGCACGGCGGAAATATATTTTCTTTACAGAATCCGTTATCTTTGATTAAATCAAATTTTTGCTTGCCCAGTATGTAGATTTCAGGGAGCAAATACAGCCTTCCTAGTTTAGGATGATATTTTGTTTCACACAGAAATTGCTGAGTTATTTTATCAAGGCAACCTTCATTATGCATTTTGATTACTTTTGTAAGGAGTTCTTCTTGTAATTGAAAAAGAAAACGACATTTTCTATCTCAAGAAGGGAGGAGATCTCCAACAAGACCCCGTTGCAGCATCAACAGTAAAACACCAAAACACCCGATGCAAAAACACAAAAGACGAGTACAGCACGAGACGGAAAAGAGACACACGACATGTAAACATCAAACACAAAAGACTACACATAAATATCAGTATAATATTTCGATTGTAATTGGCGCTCACCTTCATTTATGTAATCTGATTTGCTCATTACTACACACGTGTTATTTTTGTCTGCCTTCTTTATAATGATATGTTCATTTTGTCGAAGGGAAATAATTGCATCTCTTTCAATAGCGCACACATTGTCATAATATTCATGTACTCAGGTTTTGTTTTGTCAAGGTATGTTTTTAAAGAGTCACTTTGGACATTTGGTTTAAACCCACTTTTCATTCGAAAGGGACGAATATCATAATCTGTACCGGAACACATGTATTTACATTGCATTTTACGAGCAAATTCATCAAAATCTCTCACAAGATTTATTTTAGCAGCCCAAGTTGACGGAGAGTGAATGAATTTGAGCCCCCATGATAGTAGCAAAAATTCACAATCGGTGAGTTTACTGCTAGTAATATTTAATACATGTTGTTTTGGAGATTGATCTTTTGATTTAAGTTTCCTCCTTTTTCTGGCTATTCTATTCATAGCCCTATTAATGCACTTTCTGTGCTTAGCCTTTTGATCAAAACGTCTGACCATCCTGAAATATAAGGGTTGAATGATAAGATAAAGTGACAATAGTAAGCAAACCTCGTGTGTTGTTGATCACGTGATGATCTACCTCTCCGGTTAACACTGTGTGCTAGAATAGATAATAACATTAAATAGAATGCACTACGTTTTAATAAATCCTCATATATCACATATGTCTTTATATTTGATCTGATTTATATTTAATATATTTATATTTTTATTGATTTGATATTACAACATATTTACAAACAGAGATTAAGGTTTGTGTCTTGAACATTTATTGTTCACGTAATCACCACGTAGTACGAAGCTGAATTTTTACACTTTTTGACCATATTACATTGTTTAGACTGAGGATCACTGACGAGGGTTGAGTACCCGAAACGTGCATGTCTGGTCCATGCTGAAAATTTATCTGATCTTAAATGATGCTCTTGAATTTGAAGACGTTTTACATTCATACAATCTTTGGTCTCATAAGGGAAAAGATACTTAGCTTCTGACTTCAACTTCACTTACAGATACATAGACCCTGTGTTGTCCACCAATAATCCAAAATTCGCGGATTACCTGAGCAGTATCTATCCTTCGGAGCTTGAAGTCAAAGAAACCACAGAGACAAATAATTCAGCATCCTATTTGGACATAACGTTGTCCTACGACACTGATGGTCACATGAACACCTCACTCTATGACAAACGTGACGACTTCAGTTTCAGCATTACAAACTTTCCTTTTCTGAGTAGCAACATCCCTTCATCGCCTGCTTATGGCGTGTTCATATCTCAGTTGATGCGCTATGCCAGATCAAGTATCAAATATACAGATTTTGTTCTGAGAGCTAGGCGTCTTTCAGTTAAGCTTATCAGTAAGGGATATGTTTGTGACCGACTAACATCGTCACTGAGGAAGTTCTACGGTCGATATGGGGAACTCGTCATACACTATGATGTCCTACTCTCAAGAATGATGATACCTGGGTCATGTAGCATCATATCCCAGCCATCTTGCTACGTCTTTCGGTATATTTTGGACATAATTTGCAAAAAAAAATGCATTATTACATTGTTTAGATAGAGGATCACTGACGAGGGTTAAATACCCGAAACGTGCATGTATGGTCCATGCTGTAAATTTACCTGCTCTAAAATGATGCTAATGAATTTGAAGACGTTAACAATTCTGTCATAGACCATTTGAACCATCTAACCAAAGATTGTACTCCATGTCTTCCGAAAAGGAAGTAACCGGATGTGACAGTTCTACCGAATTGAAGCGGCGGGTGTTGCATGCAAGCAGGGGATGCTTACTCTTCCTTGGCACCTGGTCTCACTCCCATATTGGGAGTTCGCTTCTTTTCATGTGGTTGAGGTTTTTGTTTATTTGCTTTTGTTCCTGTTTTATCCTGATTTTGTATGCCTTCTGTTTCTGATTTTCTGAATTGTTGATTTTGTGCTGTATACATGGATATGGTCATTATCCATATTTGTCATTATTGTGTTTTAAATTTCTTGAAAGTGTTTTTGCCAACATTTCCTTTGAAGCTTCTCTTTTCCGTACGGATGTTGGTTCTGTATTGCAGTAGCGACTTGCTAAATTTCTTCTTTGATTCGTTCATCCTGCGAGTTAGTTCCGTTCTGGCCCTGGAGGATTCTGTATCCTTTCCAATTTTGGTCAGAAGTCCTTGCCGAATAGACTTCAGATCCACGTTGCATGTTTGAATTTTTATATCCATAAATTCAATTGCCCTTTTAATCACGTAAGTCTTGGTAGCATTAACCTCTGACATCCAAATTGATTGAAATTCATTATTGGATTCAGGTGACCCAAGTTGTGGGTTGCATTCCACTTTAAAACGCAAAAATGGTGGCAATTGTCCATTGTTCAATCCAAATGAAAGCCCGTCTCGAGCACATGCAAATTTGTGTCGCACATCTAGTTTCCTAGTGAAATCACTGCATGGACTAGAAACAGTGTCCACATGTTCAGCAGTCTTATTGGTAGCATCGCATACCTGCACGTTTGTCAGGTCGAGAGAATAATCAAAATAAGGCGTCTCAGGTGTTCCTGATTGCAAGGAATATCATTTAAATTATCATTTTTTCTCTGTTTCGAGAGAGATAGCTTGTTCATTTGGTATGATATGATATTTGAGAGTGAATGATTATATATCATTCTGAGTCTATACGACAAGAAGGTGTGGGGCCTTGATATTGAAGAAACAAATCAATAAGATTAGATCAAAATGAAAGGAAATACGGATCACCAACATCAAAGTCAGCGATTTACGAGAATTAGAGCCATTTGGACATTGTCCGAACATAACATGACATGGCTCCCATCAGCCACGTACCTCAACTCACTTAGACCCGACACAAAATGAGAGTTTCGGCGGTGTGATACGTACGAGGTTTATTATGAATGTACAAAGTTTTCTTTGTATTTCAAACAATAGATTTTTAAATATATTCTAAATCCGCCATCGTCAGGAGTCCATTTGTATAATTATTTAATTTTTGCAGAAGTGAGCATATCGCTCAAATTATTATGCCTAAGGTATGCAATGATTGGCCTGTTTGAAAAACTTTCTTACAATCTTCATCCCTTCCTAATATATGCCAGTATTTCAGTAGTTTACTCTTTAGGTTCTTAAAACTTGCACTCTGACTGTGACGACTGGACTCCATGACGGGCCCTGTCCAAACCTCTTTAGAGAAGACAGGGCCCCGACCACCTGTCCTCTCTGAATGTCAGTCGGACTCCTCGGGTGATAACATACATGAGCTCGCGGCGGCAGAGCACGGATTGTATTACGTACGCCCTCTTTTTATATCCATTTACATATTCATCTGTGTTGCATGGGCCCCTGCGTTTTGCGGTCTTGTTTGTGTGTGGTCATCTGACAGTGAGGAGGTTGTTTTGCAGCATAACCACACCTTCTGCTATTTCCGTGGCAGATGGCCGTCCTAAGTCGGCACCGGTTGCCCATTGGTCTCGTTGGTTTATGTGTAGTCCTTTGTGTTTGATGTTTCTGTGTTGTGCGTTGACGTTCCTTGTCCCTTATGCGTCTCTTTCCATTCTTGTCTGATTTGTGTTTTTGCATAGAGTGTTTTGGGGTTTTGATGTTGTTGCTACAACCTGGTGTTGTTGGAGATCCCCTCCTTTGTTTTATGCAAGGGTTACAGTCAACTTCTTTTAAAATTCGGATCTATACACGCAACATCGTACATTACTTTGGGTATTAAACAACCTGTACGGTACTAATAAAACAGTTCCGGGAGTTTTCAAAGATGAAACTGGTAAAGTACCCATTTAATCATTCGTAGGACTAAAGAGCAAAATGTATTCATTTACCTGTGCAGAGAAAATAAAGCAAGTGGCTAAATGAATTTCACAAGCAACTATTAAGAACGATTTACGTCATCACATGTATGAGGATTGTCTTTATAATGAAACCATTCAAATGTGTCAAATGAAATCCATTCGCAGTGAAAACCATACGATGCAATGCAAGTAAAACAGTTCCGGGAGTTTTCAAAGATGAAACTGGTAAAGTACCCATTTAATCATTCGTAGGACTAAGGAGCAAAATGTAGTCATTTACCTGTGCAGAGAAAATAAAGCAAGTGGCTAAATGAATTTCACAAGCAACTATTAAGAACGATTTACGTCATCACATGTATGAGGCTTGTCTTATAATGAAACCATTCAAATATGTCAAATGAAATCCATTCGCAGTGAAAACCATACGATGCAATGCAAGTAAAACATATAAGTTAGGACTAACTGCGTTCGTTTGTTCTTAACAGCGGTTATGATAAACTTGCCTTTGGTCACTACATGATAGAATACGTGAACCAAAATTTGAAAATTATCATGGACTCTTGTGAGGAATATGCAAGACGTTGGGCAAAGAAAGAGGATGTACAGCTCGACACTCTTTCCGAATGGATAAAATCCATCAGAGGGTTACTTTTATCTAGAATTAACCGATTAAAATCAACTGTGAACACCAGATTCGAGTCTATATTAAAGACCCTGATGTTATCACAGAGCTCACCTACCTCCAAGAACATTATGTCATCACACCAGCGGACAAAGCCTCAAATAATTACACATTTACTTGCAAAAAGTACTATTTCGACGGTCTAGTTAAAGAGTTGGGTTTAAATTCGACACCTGGAACTCCCACTTACACCCCTACAAACCTTTCTGCCTCTGAAATGATAGATAACCACAAATCAGCTCTTGCTTCCTTTGGCTTCCAAACTAACAATTTAGATTTAGATTTACCATACTTATACTGCATACCTAAAATGCATAAGAATCCGTACAAACAACGTTTCATCGCTGGTTCCTCAAAATGTTCTACCAAATCTGTATCGATCTTACTCACCAAAGTTTTATCTGAAATCAAATCTGGGCTTCAAAAATATTGTTCAACAGTATATTCTCGCAGTGGTATCAACCAGATGTGGATTTTAAAGAATTCGAAGGAACTTTTAGAACATCTGAAGTCCACTCATTTTAGTAAAGTTCATTCGATCAAAGCCTTTGATTTTTCGACACTTTACACTACAATTCCACATTCTAAATTGAAAGAAAGACTCGCAAAAATTATAAGTAATGCGTTTACAAGTAAGAACGGTAATCGCAAATACAACTTTATTGTTGTGAACTATGACAAAACCTACTTTGTAAAAGAAAAGTCCGATTCTGAAAATAAGTACACTGAAACAGATATTATTCAGATGTTAAACTTTTTGATCGACAACATTTTTGTGGTGTTTGGAGGAAAGGTCTTCCAGCAAATTGTCGGAATTCCAATGGGGACCAATTGTGCCCTACTCATTGCCGACATTTTTCTTTACTCGTACGAAGCTGAATTCATTCAATCTCTGGTCTCTGAAGGGAAATGATACTTAGCTTCTGACTTCAACTTCACTTACAGATACATAGACGATGTGTTGTCCATCAATAATCCAAAATTCGCGGATTTCCTGAGCAGTATCTATCCTTCAGAGCTTGAAGTCAAAGAAACTACAGAGACAAATAATTCAGCATCCTATTTGGACATAAGGTTGTCCTACGACACTGATGGTCACATGAACACCTCACTCTATGACAAACGTGACGACTTCAATTTCAGCATTACAAACTTTCCTTTTCTGAGAAGCAACATTCCTTCATCGCCTGCTTATGACGTGTTCATATCTCAGTTGATACGCTATGCCAGAGCAAGTACGAAATATACGGATTTTGTTCTGAGAGCTAGGCGTCTTTCAGATAAGCTTCTCAGTCAGGGATATGCTTGTGACCGACTAACATCGTCACTGAGGAAGTTCTACGGTCGATATGGGGAACTCGTCATACACTATGATGTCCCACTCTCCAGAATGACGGGTGATATTCTGTTAAACGTCTTTAAATTCAATAGCATCATTTAGAACCTGATAAATTTACAGCATGGACCAGACATGCACGTTTCGGGTACTAAACCCTCGTCAGTGATCCTCAGTCTAAACAATGTAATATGGCCAAAAAGTATGAAAATTATTGTGTCCAAAAATGTACCAAAAGACGTAGCAGAATGGGTGGGATATGATGCTACAGGACCATTTGTCGTAGACCATTTGAACCATCCATCCCAAGATTGTACTCTATGTCTTCCGAAATGGAAGTTACCGAATGTGACAGTTCTACCGAATTGAAGCGGCGGGTGTTGCATGCAAGCAGGAGATGCTTACTCTTCCTGGGCACCTGGTCTCACTCTCATATCGGGAGTTCGCTTCTTTTCATATGGTGGAGGTTTTTGTTTGTTTGCTTTTGTTCCTGTTTTATCCTGATTTCGTATGCCTCGGTTTCTGATTTTCTGAATTATCGATTTTATGCTGTAAACAGGGATATGGTCATTATCCATATTTGTCATATACTTCTTCGAAAAATTAAAGAGGGCGCTACTGAAACTATTTATGGTGGCGCCGCTGAAAGCATCACTGAGAAGAATTTAATATTCGGAACACGTGTCTGGTGCATATTGTAACCATATGGCCCTCCCCCACAATAATAATGCAAATTGAGTATTTTGATTTTTAATTAATTTCCATTTATTTTGTTTATGGGATATTTCCAATCGTCTAGAAGATAACTCTAATTTCAAACGTTAACTTTACGATCACGTGCTAAATTGATGTAATAGAAATGATTGTCATTCCCGCCAGTGTGTAACCCTATGTCTGTAAATACGAGGTGTTCTTGGGTCACTTGACAGCAATAGAAACTATAGTGGTTCGCCTGTCATAGGTCTGGGTGCAATAGACGAAATGGCGAGGATTTCTTCTAAGTTTAGGCAACTTTGTTTATATGTCTGAATTCCAATTTAGTCATGAATTTCGATGGCGATTTCCACCTGAGTGTGAAATATCCCAGGCTCCTAATATATACTGCGCGCATGGTTTTGTATGTTAGAACAGATGCATTCTCATACTGCTATAACCAACATGTAACTTTCGTATGTTAATAAACGGTAAAAGTTATTACCAGGACTTTTTATTCAGTTACAAAATGACTAAGTAAAATACACAACGCGAAGTACATGATTTGTAGGCCGAGAGGCTTACAATATAAGTTGATTTGGAATTTTCTTCAAGAAGGTAGAGAGTTGGAACCCTTCGACATTATTCTAATGAATTATTGTTTTTTAATCATATATTCAAACATCACTATGAACATTGAAATTATCGATATTGAAATATATATAAGCAATTTATCCATAGGATAGATCAAGGGACAAACCTAGACCGGTTATTGCGAAGTTCGTATACTTCAAGGTTCGTAAGTTGGTTCGGAAAGCTGCTATAAACGTTCTTCGGAGTGGTGACAGCGGATTTGGTGTAAATGAACATTTCCCCAAGGTAGTCATCGAAAGGCGTAAAATGTTATGGCCATACTATAAAACTGCTAAAAGACAACAGAAGAGAGCTCAGCTGATCGTTGATAAACTTTACATAGATGGGGAACCTTTTGAATTGCACCAGGATGAGGAGATGAATGATGAAGACGGAACATAGGTCCAGATAAGCAGAGAAGATGACTCTAATTCCGCTCCTGAACTAAGACGATCTATATTATCATCAAATGCAGGCGAGTTCATTCCTCGAGGTAACGTTACTTACATTGGTCGCGAAACCAGGGGGGGGGGTCAGAGGGGCACCCCGAGTAGAGGGCGAAGGAGGTAGGGGCGCCGTGGAGGTCGCGTGTCGTACAAAGAGTGGACCTAGTCCACGCTCCTGTGAACACAGATTATTCGCGCAGTGTGAACTTTGATCGCGTTCGCGACTCAGACATTGATCACGAAGATAGCGCATTCGATGATCCAAGACCATGTACATGTAAAATACTAGCGTTGAACGTATGCGGTCTACAAAGACGTATGAACTACCCAGAATTTGATAAATTGATTGACACTTATGATATTGTTTGTTTTACAGAGACAAAGACAGGCGACAGACAATTTAGATTTGATAGAAAAGGATGGTTTTATTTTCCATTGTATGAATAGATTTAAACATTCAGCAGTAAAATCTGGTGGAATAATTTTTGGCTACAAGGAATCATTTTCTAATTTCACTGACGAGGGTTTAGTACCCAAAACGTGCATGTCTGGTCAATGCTGTATATTTATCAGGTTTTAAATGATGCTATTGAATTTAAAGACGTTTAACATTGATTGAACCAAGAGAAAGTGAATGTAAGTTTATATATTGGTTTAAAATGAAGAAAGACGTGTTGGGTTATGACAGTGATATTTTGTTTAGAGTTGTTTATTTACCCCCATATAATTCAGTATATATTTGAATCTGTCATTTAACTGTCATTATATATGTCTACTGGGCGATTTTAACGCTCGAATATCTGATCATGATGATTATTTTAATTCTAGCGATCAATCAGATTATCATTTACCTATAGATATAGATGATTCAAATGATTTTTGTAAACTAGAATTATACAATGTTTTAATGAAAAGAGTGAGTAACGACACAATTTTTTTGGTAATCAACTACTGAATTTTTGTATATCAAATAATCTTTTTGTAATGAATGGCAGAACAGGACGTGATGAAGGAATAGGTAATTTCCATATTTGTCATTCACCACAACACGATCAAGTGTAGTTGACCTATTTTTTGCAACGTTCATATGTTTCTTTGTGGTTGAGAGCCCTCTTTTTTTCTGATATTCATATTCCCTTGACATGGCATTTATTTTTATGAGTAATAATGATGATTTAAGAAATGATTATCAACCTGAAGAAATATGTAATGATGAAAAAATTCAACATTTTGATTATATTAAGTCTCAGGAATTATGTAACAATCTATGTCAATTAATTATCTACATTGTTAACAGGTTTAGAAAATCTAGTAAATAGATCAGTGCGAAAGAGTGATGTTGATTAGTTGTTTAATGATACGGCTGAATTATTTTTAAGCTCAGTCAAGAAAACTTTCGGTACTTTTGTAAACACGAATCGAATTAGAAATCATGAACACAAAAAATGATAACAAATGGTTTAATTATGATTGTAAAAGAGCACGTAAAGATTTCAGGAAAGCCAAAAGAAATTATAAAATGTATGGTACAGAGATTTTTCATGAGGAGTTTATTTTTGCCAGAATAAAATATTAAGATTCAATGGATAAAAGATTATAGATTGAAGGTATCAAGAGAATTAAAAGATCTGAGATCGAAAGATCCTAGAGAATATTGTAAACCTACAGTGGTGATCGCAGTAGTTTACACACGGTTTTTCGGAAACTTCGGGCAAACCTCGGAAACTTCGTTAGGGAAAACTGGAAATTCGGAAACTTAGGGCGGAAAAATACCCGGAATTTACCGATGTTACCTAAAAAACCTAACTATTCGAATTTCACCGGAAAAACCTAACTATTTGTAAAAACCCGAAATCCAAAACGAGGCCGCACGAGTGGTATAATGAATGAGCTTATTCTGATTAAAATCGTTTATATTTGCAATTATTCTAGTACATAATTTCATGATATCAGATGTCGATTCTATATTTCTGACTTATAACCTTTTTATGAGCCATTAATTGAAAAAAATGCCGATTTTCGTTTTCTTATATTGCTGCGTACGGATCTGAAATATTTTCAACGAAAATGGCGTCCCATAGACAGGGCAGGCGTTACCGATGGTTTTTCGACGGAAAATTCTACAATATAGAGCGTCTAATATGCCTGTGACGGAAATCATGTCAACACTGAAGAAAGAACATAACGTTTCTATCAGCAGAAAGACAGTGTACAACACATTTCGAAAGACGCAACAGAAATCTTCGAAACCAAAAGCCGAGTCTCCAAAATTGTCAGGCACACTTCACAAGTAAGTAGTATGCCTAGAAATATCATTTCTTTTCTCCAATTGAATGTGTAAAAATAATTTTTGAAATACTAGTAAACGAAACTTCTCAAATCATGTATATTGAAAAAGGATAGTTTTCCAGTTCTCAGCGGCTTCCCCCTGTGTATGAGGGGTGTGAAATTACACATGAAATAGTGGTAAGATAAAGCAAATTAGATGCAAGATTCATTAGATTTGAAGACTTGATTCTTTCAGCACTATCAAGCTGCATATGAAATTTCAAATGAATCATTGCAATGTACATGATGTAAGCTCAGATTTTAGCAGCTAACTTTCATGAAAATGTGTTTTCTTCCTCCAATCTCCTTGAGGGCGATGGTGGTGCTTCCAAAAATATTCGTAAATTTTACCAATTGCACGGGCCCCGACCCTATTCCCAAATTACTGAAAAAAATCATTGAATGTAATTACAGTATACATTACTGTTGTAACGATTATCGCCAACATCATCGCTGATACCCTTCTATTTTGATAAATCGATTATGTTTTTTTTTTAAAAGAATCAATTATAATCATGATAATCGGAAATATACAACATAGAAAAGAATGGCATAATTTTCAATGGAATTTTTGTATGACAAGTACGAATAAAATGAAGTTGATCAACAATAGCTTCCATGAGTTGAAGTTACAAGCGTAGCATAAATAAGGCAAGACTTGGTAAAGTCCTTATATCAACTAAAGTTATATGAAGAGAATTGCAATTATAAATTAAATTCTTCAAGTAGAAAAGAAATGCCCCTTTTAAAACTATAAGCAGACCAAAAAAGAGTTCAATATATGCAACAACAGTGAAAAAAGCCTGGAAAACTAAAAATTTCAAAAACTTTGCTATGTCCATGGGCCTAACTCTTGTTAAAATAGGTCAATGGAAACCAAACTCAAACTTGGTCTGTATCACACTAAGATGTATTCGTATACCAAACATCCAATTCATTATCTCCAAGGGTCATAACTCTTGTAAAAACCAAACTCAAACTTGGTCTGTATCACATTGAGATATATCCACATACCAAAATGAGTTCAATATATGCAACAACAGCGAAAAAAAAAGTCTGAAAAACTGAAAATGTTACAGACGGACTGACAGACAGACCAAGAGGAAACTAAGAGTTCCCTTCGGCGTTGCCGGTAGGGGACTAAAAATTGACTGGGTCCAAATCAGGTTAAACATGGTAAAGATTAATGATTCTGCGAAATTGATTATTGAAACCAACGTAATATTTAGACTATAGTATATCTTTTATATTGCAGGAAAGTCATTGACTTTTGGATGACCAAGAACCCAGAACTGACGTCATCAATGATATCAAGACGATTTTTTCAGTGTTTTGGGATGCAGGTTTCGGCATCTCACATCCGCAGAATTAGGCAACAGATGGGTTGGCGTTGCAAACAAACATCATACTGTCAACTTATATCTCAGAAGAACAAGAAGGTAAGAAGAAAACTAATTGTGTAGGCAATATGAAAAAAATGTATAGTGTCTTCCACCATGTCTCCATTGATGATGTCACACCTCCAAGTTAACTGCCATATTGGATTACAACTCTAAGACTATATCCATTTCGACCATGCAACACATTGACTTTAAACAATTTATAAATTAATTTGCAGAACAGATTTCATACCTACGGTAATCATCTGACTATTCTTTTAAAAATATTGTATTGTTTGTAATTCTCATCAAGACATTGATACATACGTGTATGATGTGAAAACTTCTGAGTTCAGAAAATTTTAACATAGCATAAATGGATAAAATCCAAGAAATGTTATCCAAGGAGGGAGATAATTCTAGCAGATTTAGAGGAAATAAGGATATGTTGGACCACTATTGATACTGAGCTCGGGACAAAAAGAAAACTCTCTGAATTTTCTTGCATGACGAGATTATGCACCATGCAAGTTCAAAATACATTGTATCATATTTCATTGTTTGTACTGAAACCTTAATATATTCATTTATCCCACCTCTGGCAAATTTCTTGCAATCTGATTGGTCGAGAAGAACCAAGTCTTATGTTGTATCATTTTACTGATAGGTTATTATGGAATTTTGATATCCTGCTTCAACTAAGATGCTTTACGGTGTTGACATCACGGAGATGCTTTAAAGTGTGTTAAGGACACATACACAAGCCAAAAGCCATCGGTGGGATAAATTCATTATACAGTGTTTTACAGGGGGGGGGGGGGGTACTAAAACATATTGGGTCGATAAGAAAGTTGTATTGGACGAGGCGAGCTTTCGCCCAATACAACTTTTTTCATCAACCCAATATATTTCTGTAACCCCCCCCCCTATAAAATACTGTATAACTTATAGTATTTTACTGATGCTTTAACAATGTGTATAAGGTTCAAATATTAATCTTGATGTATGTTTTTATTAGCTTTACTGGTCAAAGACCATTTTCTCCTATTTAAGTCTATGTAATCTTGCAAACACCAGTTGTTAAAAAGTGTAATTGATAGAAAGATATAATCAGTCTCTGGTATAGTTGTGCACCGTTTGAGCCCCTGACCTCCAGGGTTTAGTAAAATGGGTGTGGTCATTTTCTCTTATATAAGTGTATGTAACCTTGTGACCACCTATTCTCATAAACATGACAAAGTGGACTTGATAGAGAGATAATTCTTTTTGCATGAGTCTAATGTCTAGTTTTGAACCTTATATTTTGTTTGAGCCATCGACCCAGGGTCTTTGAAAATGTGTGAGGCCAATTTCTTGTATATATAAATCTTATAACGTTATCTTGTGAAAACCAGTTCTCGAAAAGTATAATTTATAGGGAGATAAATCTTTTTGCATTATAATAAGTCTTATAAGTAATTCTTTAAACATCAGTTTACAAGTGTCTGTTGTGTAGATGTGCACCTGATATTTTGTGAGAGCCCCTGACCCCAGGGTCTTCAAATGGGTGTCACTTTAACAAAACAGCCAGTATAGCTTCAGTCTCATCGGAGACTTCTGGTGTCTTTGGCATGTTTGGTAGATTAAACCTTGACTATTTATAGTTGTTAACAACATTTGATAATTCATTCAAATCAAATACTTTTTATTGAAGGGAAGACTGAAATGGTGTCTAGATGCCTACTCCAAGAAAGAGGACTTCAGAAATGTAATTTTCACAGATGAAAGTACCGTGGAGTTGAGAGCAAATGGAAATGTCCATTTCTACAAGTCTTCTGATGATCGTTTTGACAAAGTGCCAACAAAAAGACCCAAGCCGAAACATGCATACAAGGTGTGTAATATGAAGGGTTACCTCCCATAAGGCAAGAAAAACACACATAAACACATTCTTATTAAAGAGATATATAACATGTATAAGGAATTGGAAAAGGAGAGAAGTTTAAAAAAAAAAAAAACCCAATATTTCAAGTGGGCTGAGTAACATTCAGTATGTTCTTGCAAGTAATTAGATATTGATAAAATATTAAAATAAAGTACTGGTTTTAAGATACATGTAATATTCTAAAAAGATTTGATTTGAATAAAATTGGATGTTTTCTGTTTCCTTTTTTCTCCAAAAAAGTATTAATCCCCTATCAGACTTCAAACAAAATATTTTCACAATAACTCCACAAACCCATCTCTTTCATTTCTTATCATAGGTCATTCATGGTTCAAATTATGCATTGAAATTTGTCATGTTTGTAGAAAGATGTATTTTTGTTGTGACTGATTGATAAATTTGGCGTAGTTTTGAATAGTATTTATTGTCAATAATTGCAATACTAGGTGATAAGTTGAGATATACAATTTTTGTGTAGTCATAGACAAGCTATAGTTAAAGTACAAAAGTTATTAAACATTTCTTTGAAACATTAATACTGTCAAAAAGTACATGACATAAGGGTGCTTTGAGTTGTTTATTTTATTGAGTGTTTTAACATTTTCAATTGTGATCATTATGGATAGTTCTGACATTATTCAATTTTTTACCACAGGTGAATGTTTGGGGTGGGATATCATATGAAGGCAGATGCAGTATTTGCATATTTACTGGGATAATGGATTCCAAGATCTATCAACAAATACTAGAAAACAACTTGGTCCCGTTTGTCAATGAGGTTTTTCCAGATGGATTTAGACTTTACCAGGTAAATTTAATTGACTTTAATAGACTTCAAATTATAAAGAGACAAAATATCAATTGATTTACATGTACTTTTATTGAATTTATGTGTATTGAAATGTTTATACAAAACTTTAAATTCTGTACATGTCTTGATACATGATGTTGTCAATCTTGCAAAAAAAACCCTTTATCTATCTCCATAAGGTGTATCAATGGTCAGATCAAAGAAATCTCTCAGAATTCCCATTCAAGAAATTCATCAATTTTTTTTTCATGACATTGTATCTCTCTGTTCAGGTAAATTATCTAAAATGTGTCCTTGTGTTTTGTACAAATTTCAAAGATACTTGAATTGTTTTGCAGGATAACGACAGCAAGCATGTGTCAAAAAGTACACAAGAGTGGTTTGAACAAAAGGGTATACGCGATTCAGTGATGAAGACACCGGCCTCATCTCCAGACCTAAATCCCATAGAAAATGTTTGGGCCTCCTTAAAACATCACCTTTCAACTCAGGTAAAACCAAGAACAGTTGATGAACTTGTTGACGGGATCCGAAAATTTTGGGAAAATCTGACAGCTGATGATTGCCATAGATATATCAACCATATCCACAAAGTAATACCAGAAGTGATCATCAATGATGGAGCTGCTACAAGATTTTAGCTTCTTGTATTGACAAGAGTCGCATGATCAGGGACTTAGTTGAATTTATATTTCAGAGTTTGCACACAATTATCAATACCACCATAATGTAATGTGTAAAGCAAGGAACCATATATACGTATGTGACTTTATTTCTGTTTCAAACATGTACACATAGTTAATTGCTTTTGGCTGGTGATCAGAAATGTTTATAAAGTTTATTTCTTCTATACATCCTATTGAATATGACCATATTCAAAGTGACATGGAGATTGTGACATTTGAACTCAAAGGGGACAAATGAATGAAAGCAGACTTCCCTAAATGTTACAAAACTATAAATAAAAATGTTTTGTTTTGCATCATAAGTAGTGGGGACAAAATATTTAGGAAATTCACAATTTTGTCCGTTTTATTTTCAAATAGCATTGTTTTCAACAAAAACAGTGAAATACTGTATATTCACCTTCAAAATGAAATATTTTGACATTTTTCAAGTAACTGAGTATTTCGAGTTAAATTAAATTCTAGCATTTTTTATAAACTGAATTGGCCTTTAGGTATCAAGTTTCTAGGAAATATATGATAATGGTTTCTTGCTGCATACCTCTTATTTTTTGTTTGTGTATGATATAAAGTTGTTTAAATGTGAAGGGGAAACGTTGGTACAGTAATCATTTCAATATTTCTATACAAATGTAATGTCTTGATTTCTTCACATATCATTTTGTGAGTTACTTCACATAATTGTATATGTGATGTCAAACAATTGACTTTAATTATCTGTTCATCATTTTATAATAAAATGGTAAATAGTGATGTAAATGCATGTATATGAATAGGTCAGCAAGTAGCGAGTGATATGTTGAATGCAGTCCTAGTCTCTGCAGCTCGAGTTTGACAGATAGTAGTTTGTTAATACATGTATTTATAAACATTGTGACCTAGAGAGGTACAACTTTCCGATGATCAATTATGACTTGCAACTAGTGCATCGCGATCATAGTGCCGACCCTGAAACTCTATAGAATGAGAACCTTCAACCAAATTGCATAACTCAATGACATGTACGAAATAGGGAAGTTCTACCTTTCAAACTACTGTATACAGATTTGAATAAACTTGGTCTTATTTTTGCCCAAATTTGGCATAGACAGCTTTTGAATCCACACACAATTGTAATTAGATACATGCATCCAATTGAAAATATAAGTATTTTATGTAGTCTTTCTGTAAAATAAACAAAAGATCCCGAGGCAAAACTCCTGTATGCAAGTGATTGGCCATGCTTTGAGTACATGCATAGTTGGAAATATACATAAACCTTTCTTTCAAGAGTCAAATTATGACCTTGACCTGATTTCAAATATGTCAAATGTGTTCATATTTCTATTTAGGAAAAGATAACACATGTTAATTCAAAGTTTATTTTGTTTTGCATAAATTAAAACAGTTATTTACAGACAATTTCATTCTTGCATGTACACATAAGAAACAAAAGGATATTTGCAAGCAATATCACAATCATTCATTTAGAATGAATTGGTAATATAAAGAGCTTTACTTTACTATATGTATCAACATAGAAATTCAAGGGTTTTTTTTTTTATCTACTTGCAGTTTAAGCATACTGTTTGTTTTAGCAATACAGAAATATATTACAAACTTCAAATAAATGTGTTATATTTCTATTCAGGAAAAAATAAACATGTTAATAATTCAAATTTTATTTTGTTTTGCATATTTAAAACAGATACATATGTACATTGACAGTACAACTACATGTAACATGTGTAAATAATTCATTCTTTTTGCATGTATACATAAGAAACAAATGGACATTTGCAAGATATATTCATTTAGAATGAAATACTATATGTATCAACATAGAACTTCAAGGTTTTTTTTATCTACTTGTGGTTTATGCATACTGTTTATTTTAGCACTACAGAGAATATTACAAACTTCAAATCCTACAGTCTGGATGTTTATACAGTCCACTGATTTTGTTAGCGTTTAAGATGCCTGAGTCCACAATTAATTGCATCAATACATCTTACATAAAGCGCTTCATCCCATCCAAAACTGTTGATGAACGCATGTGTCATTGCATGTTTTCTCCTAGGGGAAAGTTCTAGTTTAAACCGATTCCCATGAAAGTTATGGTTAAACAGTTCATCTTCTGTATATAGTTCCTGTGTTAGATGCCACATGAATTGAGTTGGACTCCTAGTTTTGTTTTTTAACCTCCACTGGACATCGTCAACCACTCGAAATTCATAGAGTCCAACGGGAACGTTGGGGACTGATATTGCACATAAAGTGGCATTTGGCCTACACTCAAGTTTTAGAATTTTCTTCTTCTTCTTCCCTGGATTTGAACTTCCTAAATGGTGTGGGGTAATGCTGCTAATGTTATGGGTTGATGATTCCTGGATGTTTGAAAATGAAGCATCTGTCGCTGTGATATCCTGGAGAATACATCTGGTGGACAGGGATGTATCATTCTGTGTCTGCGGAGCTATGCCTGTCTGAGGCAATTCTGTTGTCTGTTGAGGTAGTACCATCTCCTGCGATTCTGTTGTCTGTTGAGGCAGTACCATCTGAGGCGATTCTGTTGTCTGTTGAGGCAGTACCATATGAGGCGATTCTGTTGTCTCTTGAGGCAGTACCATCTGAGGCAATTCTGTTGTCTGTTGAGGCAGTACCATCTGAGGCGATTCTGTTGTCTGTTGAGGTATTACCATCTCCTGCGATTCTGTTGTCTGTTGAGGCAGTACCATATGAGGCGATTCTGTTGTCTCTTGAGGCAGTACCATCTGAGGCGATTCTGTTGTCTGTTGAGGTAGTACCACATGAGGCGATTCTAATGTCTGTTGAGGCAGTACCATCTGAGGCAATTCTGTTGTCTGTTGAGGCAGTACCATATGAGGCGATTCTGTTGTCTGTTGAGGCAGTACCATCTGAGGCGAATCTGTTGTCTGTTGAGGCAGTATCATCTGAGGCGATTCTGTTGTCTGTTGAGGCAGTACCAGCTGAGGCGATTCTGTTGTCTGTTGAGGCAGTACCATCTGAGGTTGTTCTGTTGTCTGTTGAGGAAGTACCATCTGAGGCGATTCTGTTGTCTGTTGAGGCAATTCTGTTGTCTGTTGAGGTAGTACCATCTGAGGCGATTCTGTTGTCTGTTGAGGCAGTACCATCTGAGGCGATTCCGTTGTCTGTTGAGGCAGTACCATCTGAGGTGACTCTGTTGTCTGTTGAGGTAGTACCATCTGAGGCGATTCTGTTGTCTGTTGAGATAGTACCATCTGAGGCAAATCTGATGTCTGTCGTGTTGCAACTATCTGTGGTGATTCTGTTGTCTGTTGAGGCATAATCATCTGCGGCGTTCTTCTTCGTCGAGGCATAACCAGCTCAGGCAATTCTGATGTCTGTTGCGTCCTCTCTGTCTGAGGTGATTCCGTTGTCTGTTCAGCTAAAGCGTGTACACGAGGAGACCCTTCAGTAAAAGCAGAAGCCTCTGTTTGATGTATTTCAGCAATTGTGGTATCCATATCATCAGAAGTTGCATCCATGCTGATAGATGATCTAGGAAGCAGGATATTTCTCTCTGTCCTTTTGCACATTGGGGATGAGGATGCAGGTCTAGCAGGCAAAACAATTTGTTTCTTCAGCTCATTTGAGATGTCAGTAAACACCCTCTTGATCATGGACAATTCTTTTATGTTGTCATTCATGGATTTGAGTGATGAATGGAACTGCCTCCATACAAGGGCTTGGATATCGGTCTCCTCATCAATGATCATTACAGGGTCTGTTTGTGTAGAAACATTGGAACATCCACGTTGGTAGGCTTCTACATGGCCATCTAAGATGTCTTTCTGACCTGTGGAGAGCTCCTCTGTGTGACCAGCTTTGCGTGTGGGAGTCTTGTTTGGCCTGGACAAGTCACTTGAACCTTCGTACAGCACTGATATTGTTCTATTCTGTGTACCCTGTGAGAAAGTAAAATACATTTTAGTTCAACAGACTAAAAAATAAATTATTACGTTTATTACTCACAACATGACTGAAAACATAACATTCTCTCAAATGAATATAATGTACACAAATGCAGTCGAGTAGCAGCCTTTTATGTAAATGCATGTTCCTATATCATTTCTCAGTAAGGTTTGACCTATGAACTTAAAAATCTGTTGTATATCACAATATATACATGATCTATAATACATGTGCCAAGGTTTATTGAAGTGCTGTTGAAAAGTTTGACCCATGAATTTAAAAAAAAAAAAACTAGACTTTGTTAAATATTGGATGGTGGATGATATTCTGTCATGGACCATTTGAACCATCCAACCAAAGATTGTACTCTATATCTTCCAAAATGGAAGTAACCGGATGTGACAGTTCTACCGAATTGAAGCGACGGGTGTTGCATGCAAGCAGGAGATGCTTACTCTTCCTGGGCACCTGGTCTCACTCTCATATCGGGAGTTCGCTTCTTTTCATATGGTGGAGGTTTTTGTTTTTGTTTGCTTTGGTTCCTGTTTTGTCCTGATTTTGTATGCCTTCGGTTTCTGATTTTCTGAATTATCGATTTTGTACTGTAGACAGGGATGTGGTCATTATCCATATTTGTCATTTTTACCACTGTTCATGTGTCACTGCTGGTGGACAAATTGTCCCCGAGGGCACTTGTCGAGCAGTCTTTTGCTTAAATGGATAGAACTCAAGAGACCTACAAAGTGGCTGGGGCGTCGCCCACTATAAAAAGGCCCCAACCTGTTGCGTCTACGGACACATACGCAACAGGTAACTTAGGTGTCCCTAGAATTAGCTTACACGACATTGGAGATGAGACATTTGTAGTTAGTAACAACCATGAGTTTTGGTATAAACATGCAGATGGGTATATTAAAATCAAGCCCTGTAAGATTGAAGTGGTCGATATACTAAAAGAGCACCTATTTTCACCAAGCGATTGCTCAATTTCTAAGTGTGGCATGAAGAACTGCAAAACTTGTAACATCCTAATAACAGACACTTCATTCTCAAGTAATCTCACAAAACAAACATTTAACACGCATAGTTTTGAAAACCTTAACTGCATGACATCTAATGTTGTGTACGGAATAGAGTGCTCACTTTGTGGATTGATTTATGTGGGTGAAACCAAAGGTCAGCTCCGAAAAAGAATGTCAGGACACCGGTCAAAAATAAATAATAAAGGAACTCAACTCCTTTATCGCCATTTTGACCAGGCGGATCATTCTGTTTTATCTATGAGAGTCAGAATCCTGGAGAAAATATATCACCCTACAAACAATCCCAATTTGAGCACACCTTTCCGTCGCAACAGAGAAGAGTTCTGGATAAAAAATCTTAACACTGCAGCGCCCTATGGGTGCAACGATAACATCAGCACTATAGGAAACTTAACAAGTCCCGGTTGTCAATCGGTAAATGTGACTAGCTTATTCAACAGACCACAAAGAAGACCTCGAAGTCATGGCATTCGAAAATATAATAGGCCTGAGATACATAATTTCTCCTTCGATGACTTGGTTCCATTTTTGAATGAGCCTCTAGGACTGCATTATATTCGTACCAAATTATACTCTGTTCCTTTACGGAAGTTACACGAAATCTACGAATATACGAAGGACCTCACATACACCGATACACGTTCCCCAGAATACAGACTACAGGGAGTCATCTTGGACATTTCCACTTTTCGTTTATTTCAAGCAGTTAGATCAGATAAATCAGAGGAGAAAACAAACCGCCCTTTCATTAAAGTAAGATTTGCAAACAAAGGTATTGATAAATTGAATCTTGGTCAAATTTTGAATCACAAAACTGTCACAGAAAAAATCCCACCATATTTCAAAAGAAAAGAAATTCCTTGTATTTCCTATAGCTACACACCAACAGTTGCATCTAAAATTTACAATTACAAACGATTCCTGCAGTGTATTGATTTAAGTAATCCCTCACTACATCCACTTCCTTGCGAATGTTCTTCATCGGATTTCAACTACTCTCCTTGTGGACACGTTATTACTGGTGACCTTAGTATAGTCAAGAACGACAAGTTGAGAGAATTGTTAAAAAAGGGTCCCAAATACAGAGAAAGTATGTCCTTTACATGGAACCAAAATTTGAAAATTATCATGGACTCTTGTGAGGAATATGCAAGACGTTGGGCAAAGAAAGAGGATGTACAGCTCGACACTCTTTCCGAATGGATAAAATCCATCAGAGGGTTACTTTTATCTAGAATTAACCGATTAAAATCAACTGTGAACACCAGATTCGAGTCTATATTTAAAGACCCTGATGTTATCACAGAGCTCACCTACCTCCAAGAACATTATGTCATCACACCAGCGGACAAAGCCTCAAATAATTACACATTTACTTGCAAAAAGTACTATTTCGACAGTCTAGTTAAAGAGTTGGGTTTAAATTCGACACCTGGAAATCCCACTTACACCCCTACAAACCTTTCTGCCTCTGAAATAATAGATAACCACAAATCAGCTCTTGCTTCCTTTGGCTTCCAAACTAACAATTTAGATTTAGATTTACCATACTTATACTGCATACCTAAAATGCATAAGAATCCGTACAAACAACGTTTCATCGCTGGTTCCTCAAAATGTTCTACCAAATCTGTATCGATCTTACTCACCAAAGTTTTATCTGAAATCAAATCTGGGCTTCAAAAATATTGTTCGACAGTGTATTCTCGCAGTGGTATCAACCAGATGTGGATTTTAAAGAATTCGAAGGAACTTTTAGAACATCTGAAATCCACTCATTTTAGTAAAGTTCATTCGATCAAAGCCTTTGATTTTTCGACACTTTACACTACAATTCCACATTCTAAATTGAAAGAAAGACTCGCAAAAATTATAAGTAATGCGTTTACAAGTAAGAACGGTAATCGCAAATACAAATTTATTGTTGTGAACTATGACAAAACCTACTTTGTAAAAGAAAAGTCCGATTCTGAAAATAAGTACACTGAAACAGACATTATTCAGATGTTAAACTTTTTGATCGACAACATTTTTGTGGTGTTTGGAGGAAAGGTCTTCCAGCAAATTGTCGGAATTCCAATGGGTACCAATTGTGCCCCACTCCTTGCCGACATTTTCCTTTATTCGTACGAAGCTGAATTTATTCAATCTTTGGTCTCTGAAGGGAAAAGATACTTAGCTTCTGATTTCAACTTCACTTACAGATACATAGACGATGTGTTGTCCATCAATAATCCAAAATTCGCGGATTACCTGAGCAGTATCTATCCTTCGGAGCTTGAAGTCAAAGAAACTACAGAGACAAATAATTCAGCATCCTATTTGGACATAATGTTGTCCTACGACACTGATGGTCACATGAACACCTCACTCTATGACAAACGTGACGACTTCAATTTCAGCATTACGAACTTTCCTTTTCTGAGTAGCAACATCCCTTCATCGCCTGCTTATGGCGTGTTCATATCTCAGTTGATACGCTATGCCAGAGCAAGTACCAAATATACGGATTTTGTTCTGAGAGCTAGGCGTCTTTCAGATAAGCTTCTCAGTCAGGGATATGTTTGTGACCGACTAACATCGTCACTGAGGAAGTTCTACGGTCGATATGGGGAACTCGTCATACACTATGATGTCCCACTGTCCAGAATGGTGGATGATATTCTGTCATGGACCATTTGAACCATCCAACCAAAGATTGTACTCTATATCTTCCAAAATGGAAGTAACCGGATGTGACAGTTCTACCGAATTGAAGCGACGGGTGTTGCATGCAAGCAGGAGATGCTTACTCTTCCTGGGCACCTGGTCTCACTCTCATATCGGGAGTTCGCTTCTTTTCATATGGTGGAGGTTTTTGTTTTTGTTTGCTTTGGTTCCTGTTTTGTCCTGATTTTGTATGCCTTCGGTTTCTGATTTTCTGAATTATCGATTTTGTACTGTAGACAGGGATGTGGTCATTATCCATATTTGTCATTGTAATAAATGCAATACTAGTAGATGGTAGTTCTATTGAAAAGTGCTATATTTGTAGAAATGAAACTCAAACTTGATCTGTTCACACTAAGATGAACTTGCATTAGTCACATACCAAAAAACAGTTCTTCATCGCCTGCTTATGGTGTGTTCATATCTCAGTTGATACGCTATGCCAGAGCAAGTACGAAATATACGGATTTTGTTCTGAGAGCTAGGCGTCTTTCAGATAAGCTTCTCAGTCAGGGATATGTTTGTGACCGACTAACATCGTCACTGAGGAAGTTCTACGGTCGATATGGGGAACTCGTCATACACTATGATGTCCCACTCTCCAGAATGGTGGGTGATATTCTGTCATAGACCATTTGAACCATCCAAGCCAAGATTGTACTCTATGTCTTCCGAAATGGAAGTTACCGGATGTGACAGTTCTACCGAATTGAAGCGGCGGGTGTTGCATGCAAGCAGGAGATGCTTACTCTTCCTGGGCACCTGATCTCACTCCCATATCGGGAGTTCGCTTCTTTTCATGTGGTGGAGGTTTTTGTTTGTTTGCTTTGGTTCCTGTTTTATCCTGATTTTGTATGCCTTCGGTTTCTGATTTTCTGAATTATCGATTTTGTGCTGTATACAGGGATATGGTCATTATCCATATTTGTCATCAATATCTGATTAACATGGAAGAAAAGTCTGGAAAACTTAAAATATCATGAAATTTGCAAAGTCCAAATACCACAACTTTTATAATAAACCATAAACTGCTTACGGCGGTAAGGCCGGATTGCGAAGTATTTGTTTCAGATGACGTATACCTTTTTGAGCAGACAGAAAGGTCAAAGGTCATTTATACTATTGTACAATGAAGAAAAGTTATGGTCATAAGGAATCTAAATGTATCTGGTCATGAGGGTTCTACAACTGAAATATCAAAATCCTACTTCTTATAATTTAAAATTAGGTCAAGGTCACTAGGTCAAAAGTCATGATATCAAATGAAAGATATCATAAGGAGTCTATGTGTGAAATATCAAAACCTTAACTCTTATAGTTAGAAAGTAGGTCAAAGGTCAAGGTCATTTGATCAAAAGTCATGATATAAAATGAATCATCTTAACCTGAGGAATCTGTGTGTGAAATATCAAAACACTACCTCTTATAGTTAAAAAGTAGGTCAAGGTCACTAGGTCAAAAGTCATGATACCAAATGAAACATCTGGTCATGAGGAATCTATCTGTGAAATATCAGAACCCTACCTCTTATAGTTTAAAAGTAGGTCAATGTCATGGTCACTAGGTCAAAAGTCATGATACCAAATGAAACATCTGGTCATGAGGAATCTATCTGTGAAATATCAAAACCCTACCTCATATAGTTTAAAAGTAGGTCAATGTCATGGTCACTAGGTCAAAAGTCATGATACCAAATGAAACATCTGGTCATGAGGAAACTATTTGTGAAATATCAAAATCCTATCTCTTATAGTTTAAAAATAGGTCAATGTCATGGTCACTAGGTCAAAAGTCATGATACCAAATGAAACATCTGGTCATGAGGAATCCATTTGTGAAATATCAAAATCCTACCTCTTATAGTTTAAAAGGAGGTCAATGTCATAGTCACTGGGTCAAAAGTCATGATACCAAATGAAACATCTGGTCATGAGGAATCTATCTGTGAAATATCAAAACCCTATCTCTTATAGTTTAAAAATAGGTCAATGTCAAGGTCACTAGGTCAAAAGTCATGATACCAAATGAAACATCTGGTCATGAGGAATCCATTTGTGAAATATCCAAACCCTACCTCTTATATTTCAAAAGTAGGCAACCTAAATGTATAATATAAGGTTTCTACTGCATACAGTTTCCTTAGATTTTGCTTAAACCAAGAACTTTAACCAAAATCTTTAACTAGGTCAAAGTCCAAGGTCAAGGTCACTGGGTCAAATGTTACGGCATAAATTAAAAGGTCTCATCATGGGCAACATACATGTATAATATAAAGTTTCTACTGCATACAGTTCCTTAGATTTTGCTTAAACCAGAAACTTTAACCAAAATCTTTAACTAGGTCAAAGTCCAAGGTCAAGGTCACTAGGTCCAATGTTACAGCATAAATTGAAAGGTCTCATCATGGGCAACCTAAATGTATAATATAAGGTTTCTACTGCATACAGTTCCTTAAATTTTGCTTAAACCAGAAACTTTAACCAAAATCTTTAACTAGGTCAAAGTCCAAGGTCAAGGTCACTAGGTCCAATGTTATGGCATAAATTGAAAGATCTCGTCATGGGCATCATACATGTATAATATAAAGTTTCTACTGCATACAGTTCCTTAAATTTTGCTCAAATCAGAAACTTTAACCAAAATCTTTAACTAGGTCAAAGTCCAAGGTCAAGGTCACTAGGTCCAATGTTACCGCATAAATTGAAAGGTCTTGTCATGGGCAACCTATATGTATAATATAAGGTTTCTACTGCATACAGTTCCTTAGATTTTGCTTAAACCAGGAACTTTAACCAATATCTTTAATTAGGTCAAAGTCCAAGGTCAAGGTCACTAGGTCCAATATTACCGCATAAATTGAAAGATCTCGTCATGGGCAACATACAAGTATAGTATAAGGTTTCTACTGCATACAGTTCTTTAGATTTTGCTTAAACCAGGAACTTTAACCAAAATCTTTAACTAGGTCAAAGTCCAAGGTCAAGGTCACTAGGTCCAATATTACGGCATAAATTGAAAGATCTCGTCATGGGCAACATACATGTATAATATAAAGTTTCTACTGCATACAGTTCTATATATTTTGCTTAAACCAGGAACTTTAACCAAAATCTTTATCTAGGTCAAAGTTCAAGGTCAAGGTCACTAGGTCAAATGTTACGGCATAAATTGAAAGGTCTTGTCATGGGCAACCTTCATGTATAATATAAAGTTTCTACTGCATATAGTTCCTTAGATTTTGCCTCAACCAGAAACTTTAACCAAAATGTTGACGGCAGACGGACGGACAGATGGACGGACATCGTCAATCTATAGACCGGAATTGCTTTGCAATCCGGCCAAAAATCATAATCAAAATACTATGACCTTAACCTTTGAACCTGAAAGTCAACAGAGGCAACCTCAAGGTGAACATTCCTAGCACATTTTATGTTAATAGGCGCAATACATGCAGTTATGATCCAAAAACAATTCTAGATAATCATTGTCTCTTGGCCTATGACCTTAAAATCAATAGGAGATATTGTTGACTCATGGCAAGTAGGTGCGTGAAGTTTAATTGCAATAGCTCTTTTCATAGATTGGAATTATTGTCCAGAAAGCAATTTTTCATGTTTTTGACATCTGCCCATCCATCATACATAAAATTTAGTTGTAAAAGAATATTTTGTTATGTATAACAAAATTGCTTCCTAAATAGAAACATCTCTATGAATAAGTTTTTGATTGTTATTTATTACAATTCCTCAACAAGCATAAAAGCATATAAGTCCTGCAACTCTACCTTGAACACTTAAATAAGAGGCCACATTGTACACATGATATTTACAGTGTATGTACATTCTTGACTTACTGATAAAGTGCCTAAAGCATTCTGCTACATTTAATTTCCACCTATGATAAACATGAAATACTAATGCCCCCGTTGGCAACTTTATCAGTAAAACAATTGAAATGTCAAAAGTATCACTTTTTAAGGTAAAGGTCACAAGGTCAAATTTGGTATTAAGAATGCATTTGTGAAATATGAAAGCCCTATCACTTTGCATTGAAAAGATATGGCTAAAGTTTAGGTTGATTTGAAAGTAGGTCAAACTTCAAGGTCAATGTGTTAAACATGTTTCATGTGTTTGTAGCCAAAGGACACTAGGTAAAAGAATATAGTCTCAAATAAAGGTCTCATCATAATTATCTACATGAGAAAAATCAAAACCCTACCCCTCATAGTTCAAGAGATATAGAACAGGTTAAAGTTTCTGAAAAGTAGGTCAAGGTCTAGGTCAAAGGTCAAAGGTCATGGTCTCATCAAAAGGCATCTACATGTGAAATATCAAAGCCCTACCCCTTTATAGTTCAAGAGATCTAGCCCAGGTTAAAGTTGCTGAAAAGAAGGTCAAAGTCACGAGGTCAAAGATCATGGTCTCAAATGAAAGATCTCAATAACAAGGAATCTACACGTGAAATATCAAAGCCCTACTCCTTATAGTTCATGAGATATAGCCCAGGTTTAAGTTTTTGAGAAAGAAGGTCAGTTTAAGATTTTTGAAAAAGAAGGTCAAAGTCCAAGGTTAAGGTCACTAGGTCAAAGGTCATGGTCTCAATTAAAAGGTCTTGTAAGAACGTTAAGGTCACTAGGTCAAAGGTCTTTAGATCTTATGCATAGTGACGCCATTAGTGATTTCATGCGAAATGCAACACATTCCTTTCCATACTTCAGGGAATTACATTGGTTGTGCATATACAGCATATGGTAAACAAAACACGTGTATGTTGGCATGGGAGATTGAATTAATTACCTGCTTGGATGTGCCTGGGTATCTTCTAACAGCTCTTTTATTCTGAAAAAGAGAAGAAAAAATACACTATTTGTATATTAACATTAGTACATTATGATGTTGCATTAGAGACATATAAAAAGTGTAAATTGCCTCTGTAAAGCTTTACAAATTATCATTATGCAATAAAACCCTTCCTCTGTGGTATTAATCTTTTTTTTAAATGTACTTAAGTCTTTATATTCCTTGTTTCAATATATCTTCGAATGTGCTTTAAGTCTAAACATATTATTGAGAAAAAATTTCAATGATGATAAAAGGTAGTGGATGATCTTCTTTCAAGAATCGTAACATGTGTTAGAAGAAATCATATCCTGTACTATAGATTATGGTATAAATTACCTTTTGCAAAGTTTTTGATGGACCAGGTCTTGTTTTGGTTGGAGGCGCCTTGAGTGTCTTCCGTCTTTTTGCCTGAAACATGAAAAATACATAAATTTTTGCCCTGCCAATTGACATAATAATACATGTAATGACATAACACATATGACAAATGCCCTATGTAAATGCATGGCCTTAAATTGAAGTGTGAAAACACATTGTTAATGTTGCATTATCCATTGACTCGAAATGCATGTGAAGCATGAGAGTCCTATCACCTTCCAATCAAAAGTCTGTAAAACTAAAGTGTGACAGATGGATATCATGTTTTAAATTACTCACAGTTTGTTCCACAGAGTCAAGTGAATACATATCAAATATGTAACAAAGAAATGCTTGTACATTCTGAACTAAACTTGTTGAAAGAAAACTGATATTTTTTCAAGAACATACCTGACTTTCATGTGCTTTCAATGCACGAGCTGATTTTCTCTTCTGTGAAACAGTCTTTGATACCTGCTAAAAAAAAAGCAAGGAAATTCAATACCCATTACATTGCCTTTATAAGAATCAAAATCAAGCAAAGTTATTCTAATAAATTAATTACCATAATCTCTGACTTGCGACTTTGGCTTGAACCAAAGACCTTCAACTTAACACATATTCAATAGAGTTGCAACCAGTCAGGAACTTCTTGATTTGCTTCATTTCAATTCATATGTATTGAGTCCATTCTTTTCTGTTTGAGTTATTAACAAAACTCTTCATGGATATAACTGATTGTGTTCCATGAATTTGTAAAATTGTTTGAAAATCTCTCCTAACTGGCAGTTTATAATCACTTAGTCTAAATAAAAATTTACATCAAACAAAAACTGTTCAAGTGAAGGCACTGATGTATATGGATTGATCGTGTGGAAAAATTATTTGAAGAAAAGACTTCTAACATCCCCCCCCCAATGCTATGCCTTTTTTAATGGACACCTTTGATGCAATTGGCTAACTATCTGAAACAAGCATTTGTGCTTAGTAAAATCCAGATCTCTAGAAGGCTATTCTTTTTTTAGAGGAGATACTTAGTAAAATGTGACAGAAGTTAGCAGTTCATATTTTTTTTTATCCTGTATCAACTTACAAATTGCAAGGTAAAAGCATGCGAAAGATTTGTTTAAGTCAAATCACCAAACCAAATAATTCTTATTGTAAATTCTTTTTATGCATTTTATAATGTTCAAAATATTTTTCTGACCTAGCTCTGCCGTTCGCAATTCAAGTCAGAGGTAATAATCAGTTTTAGGTTAATTGCAGCTCTAAAATTCTACATCAATGTTTGCCGTTATACATTGTACATTTGTACTTCTCTTTACAAAATTATTTCCATACAAATTTAGAATGCTGATGTGAGGATTAAAAGAACTTCCCCCTAAAATAGTCTCTATTTGTTCCTTAAAAGACTGAAGTAAAATATTATTTAACATACCAAATTATCTGGAGATCTGTCTCTCTGTTCTTCAGTTCTTGATGCAGAGGTCTGAAGTTCAACCTGCTGATGAAATAAAGTTTCCGAGATGTCAAATAATATCTGATATAGATGTTAACATAAAAGTACACGAAGATTTACAATCTAATATTGAACAAAAAGAAATACACTGAAGGATTCTGGGCTAAATACTTTTATCCTACTATCTTCTTTTTTTTTTTCATTTCACTGCAAAAATAATGTTTTTTTTTTACTGACAAAAATACTCAAACAACATTGAACAATATCCATGCAATAAATCTTTTTAAGATTCCTGACAACTCTACATTCAATAAAGATATGTCAAGTATTACCATTATGGTTTCTCCTTGAGGTGTGTTGAATGGATCTTGGCTTGATTCTTCAGAATTGGATGTCTGCAAAAGGAAAATTCATACTTTATGTAGTTTAAATGCCCCAGAGAAAACCAAGGTGGGACATGAATGCTCAACTGATACCAATGCATACTCTCAACATGTTACATGTTATTGTGAATAACTGAATAAAATATAAACGCCCTATCACTTAAACGCTTTAAGGACTTCTTAACCAAAACACCATTACAAGGTCGAAGTTCAAAGTCAAGGTCACTAGGTCAAATGTCTTGTTATCAAAATGAAGTACGTGTTATGGTGAATGTATGTATGGAATATGAAAGCCCTATCACTTATACTTGAAGAGTTATCTGCTTTAAGAACTTCTTAACTGGACGGATGGACAGACAGACAGGGTGTTTCCTATATACCCCCCCCTCCCCCCAAACTTTGTTTGTGGGGGGTATAAAAAGTGAGAGAAAAAATGTTGTAAATTATTCCAGTCACACATGGCCTGAATCTTTTCCCAAATTACTGAAAGAAAAATCCCTGGATAATGATTTTCTCCATGCTTTTCCATTCCTGAAAGTTTGAGATAAGTCTCATGTATATCAAGTAAGTTATAGCCTATTTTGTGAAAGTGTGACTACGAAACAGATAGATTAACAGACAGACAAACCTATATGTCACCCTTGCCTTGAAGGAAACATATAAACTTTACTTTAAGGATGATTGCAAAGGTATTTTAATTAAGCACATATACACATACCTCACTATCAGCCACTATTATCTGTAGGTAACCTCCATACTTTCCACGTCGCCCTGATAGATCTCTACGTGATGCCCGAACCAAGGAAATGGAAAATGCCCTATCTGAATCACCCCATCTGTCCTCACAATCGTCAAGATCACTCCAAGAGTCTACAACAATAAAAATTAGAGATCTAAATTATATATAAACAATGGAAAACATGGTTCCAAGAACAGGTACCTCATTTGTTGCATGTTGACTTTAATAACGAAAATCTAAAAAGATGAGAGAAATAAAATCTCACTGTCATTTACATGAAAGTATTCACAAATGGTTTCTGTGGTGTTGCTATAACAATAAGACCTTGAGCATGTTGAGTATGTTAAAATAGCCAATGATTTCTGACCATCTGCAATATTTATTGTAATCTTTTATCAGTGCATACAACATATACGAAAGAAAAAGACTTGAATTTTTATCAAGATGACATGATCCATACAAGAAGTCTCTGACGAGACTGAAGCTCCAGTGGTAGTTTTTTATCATAGGACTTGTTTTCGGACAAACAGACGGCCGGACGAAGGGTGATCACATAAGCTCTCCTGGTCTAAGACCAGTAGAGCTAAACATGATATTTAAGGTTAATCTATATCATTATTTCCAAACATGTACAGGGTTATACATGGGCAAACCTCAATCTATGACAACCAAATGTCATTATCTAATCAAAGGACTGGAGGTCCTGAGAGATACTTCTATTCAAAATTTATAGCCAGCAGATAAATCTATACTACTAAAGGAACTAATTAGCCGATTCTCTGTCGAAACGAAGAGATCAGAGATAAATTGAGTGATATGAAGGTATAGCATATGATATGACAATGTGAATTTGGTAATTGTTTAGAAGGAATTATGTCTAATTATTGTGTAATCATTAATTATGTCTTTGAAATGATGATCTTTGAATGAAGGAATATGACTATATCTTGATTCTTGAAGTATACATATAAACATGATAACGTTTCTTATAGAAATTGATTTTCACTGACGAGGGTTAAATACCCGAAACGTGCAAGTCTGGTCCATGCTGTAAATTTATCTGCTCTAAAATGATGCTAATAAATTTGAAGATGTTAAACATTTCAACTACTGTAAATTCTGCAACTACCAGTATTTTCATAGGAAATATAGGAATTATAAGTTCATAGCTTTGATTTGTGTAATACGAAAAAAAAAAAATCGCTTTCAAAACTTCCTAACCTAATTTACTATACAGAGTCAAGTTCAAGATCCGAGGTCAAAAGTTATGGTAATTAAATGACATACATTTTGCGGTGAAACCGTGTTAAAAAATAAAGCCTGTGTTTGTGAAACACGAATGCCCCCGGTGGCATCTTTGTTAGTATGAACACTATTTTCTGTTAAGTACATGTATGTGAGGTCACTGGGTTAAAAGGTCAAAGGTCAAGGTCTTGTCACAAGGAATACACATGTGAAATATGAAAGCCCTATCACTTCCCATTCAAAAGTTATGCCCAATGTTAAAGTTTTTGAAAAGTAGGTCAAAGGTCAAGGTCAAGGTCATGAGGTCAAAAATTTTGGTATCAATGGAAAGGTCTTGTCACAAGGAATACACATGTGAAATATGAAAGCCCTATCACTTCCCATTCAAAAGTTATGCCCAATGTTAAAGTTTTTGAAAAGTAGGTCAAAGGTCAAGGTCACGAGGTCAAAAATTTTGGTATCAATGGAAAGGTCTTGTCACAAGGAATACACATGTGAAATATGAAAGCCCTATCACTTCCCATTCAAAAGTTATGTCCAAAGTTAAAGTTTTTCGGACAAACAGACAGACAAACAGACAAACAGACGGACAGGCCAAAAACTATATGCCCCCGAATCTTTGATTCTGGGGGCATAAAAAAGGCCTACCATTGATAGTATGAAAGAAATCTGCTTTCAAACCTTCTTAACTGTACACTGTAAGGCCACATTGGACAGGAAGACAGACAAAAAGATGGAGGGAAAAGAAACAAATATTTACCTGCTAATGCAATTATCTCAACAAGGTAGGGTTTCCCATCAGATTCAAGCCGACACTGCTGTCCAATCTCAAAGTGAGAAAATCCTTCTCCTAGTCTCCTAGTCTCAACTGAACAGGTCAACCCGTCATGATCGAATAGAACCAGGGCAAACTTCTGTGGAGGCTTCACTGGAAAAGAAGGAAAATGGTTTCTATGAAAACAGACAGTTCAAATGTTCCTGATTTTACTGGTGGTCATGAGTCGCATCATAATCGACAATCCCCGCAAGTCCGTCATTTATGTTAACATGTAGTGTGACTACTGAGACAGATCGAAAGACAGAGTGATCCCTTCATATTGCCTTTGTATTGTAGTTGTTATATAAATAAAAATCATTCCAAGGAATGCATGTGTCGCATCATAATCGACAATCCCCGCAAGTCCGTCATTTATGTTAACATGTAGTGTGACTACTGAGACAGATCGAAAGACAGAGTGATCCCTTCATATTGCCTTTGTATTGTAGTTGTTATATAAATAAAAATCATTCCAAGGAATGCATTGCCCTGGTTCCAAGGAATGCATGTGTCGCCTGCGAAACATAGGGACACTTAGGAGTAACTTTTATAGGGTGTGACATCCAAGTGTGACAGACAGATGGACAACGGAAAGACAGACTGACAACTGAAAAAGTGATAGCATCAGTACTTTGTCAGATACTGAGTTGCCCAAAAACTTTAACCGGACGCGGACGGGGACGCGGACACGGACGCCGCGGTTATAGCATAAGCTCATCTAAACTTCGTCGAGGTGAGCTAAAAATTAATGAACAACTTTGAAAAAAGGACAGAAATTGCAGATCACTGCACTTACTCCTTTGATTCAGATTGGTGAAAGGGTAATTGAGGTTGTTAGGATAAATTGATGGATACAGTCTTCATGAAAACCTTTTTTTAACCACTAGCCAGCCAGGCTAGTTGAATGCCAAAATCTACTAGCCACCCAAAACTTTCACTAGCCATTGAAGAAAAATCAAAACGCTATAAATACCCATCGTTTCCTCAACTAAGTCTGTTGAGTGGGCAAAAAATCACACATATACAGAGTATAGTCATAAATAAACCACCAACCGATTATTTCTCTGGCAGATGTCAGCTACGCAATTATCAATAGACTCAATTTTACAATGAATGTTTGATATTGTTTGTATAAATATAATTTTACATACGCATTTTGCCTGCAGAAAATGGACCGAGAAAGCAAAATAAAAGAACTTATTTTATTGATACATGCTAAAAGGCCGGTCGTTGCTTGCAGCGCTTGGCCAATAGTTATAAAATTTTCGTAAGAATTTCTTCATTTCAGTGTTCAGTCGACATTTTTGAAATTGTTATATATTCAACTGAACATGTTATACTCGCATATTAGTCAGTACCGTAAAATAACCCGTCACACCGCACAGAAAACAATACACTGTGGTTACGGAAATATTTATCTTATTTGAATGAACATTTCAACCTTAACCAGCGATAAAAGTTGAGACGTAATGGGTACTTTTTACTAAAAGTAGGTGGCGATTTTACCCTAAGTATAACTGTATAAGACGACAAATCGCCAGCCGCCAGCCCTTAATGAGAACACTGCATTTCATTAAAAGTCACTAGCCAGTCAGGCTAGTTCAGCATCAAATTTTGGTAGTTTGACGAAATATTTGGTAGCCAGGGCGGTCGGGCTAGTGAGTTTTCACAAAGAATGTGGATATAGCATATCAGGTCTTATGTAGCCATATTCTTTCAATTTTTTCTTCGATGAGGTGTGAATAAGAGAAAAAATCTTACTGTGCTCTAGAAGAAAGTGTTTGTAAACAAACACTACTGTGTCATGGAGAAATGTAGCAGCATCATCTTCTGCGTTTAGGTCATTGCACCTTGGGAAACTTTGTACCAGCTCAGATGTTATTGTCTCACTAACACTGGGTGGAATTGGTGATGTACCTATATTAAAAGAATATTCAAACTAGAACTACCCTTATAGTTATGAATTATACCCACATGGGACATTTTTCTCTCCACAAATTCATTTGTGACACATCAAATCCCCACCCTTATAGTCTAAAAGATGTTGGTCAAGGCCACTGGGTCAAAAGTCATGGCATCAAATGACAGATCTGGTCATGAGGAATTTACATGTGAAATATCAAAGCCATATCCCTTATAGTTTAAAAGAAGGTCAAAGGTCAAGGTCACTGGGTCAAAAAATTATTGGCTTAAGTGGAAAGTATTGTAAAATGAAATTCATTTGAAATATCAGACCAGATATCAGTGATTATAGGAAGGACAGAGGACATGCACCATAGTCCAATTAATTTGCAAAATGGCCCATTGAAAACTGGGGTTTTTTTTTTTCAGAAATGGCCCATTGATATTTTAGAAAATCATGGAAAATTCCCCATTCAAAGAATTTCCTTCCAAATCAGTGTACAATGTAATATGCCAAATTCTTACACTAAGCTACCTGGAGTTATGGTCATGAGACATTCTCAAGATAATTTTCTCGAAAGGCCCAAAACTAATTGAGTTTTAAAACTGTCATGAATCTTAATTTTTTTGAAAAGTAGGTCAAATATGTAGGTCAAAAATTATGGTATGTGTAGAAAGGTCTTGTCACAAGGAATACACATGTGAAATATCAAAGCCCTATCACTTACCATTCAAAAGTTATGGGCTGTGACACCCAAAGTGTGACAGATAGACAGATGGACCAACAGACTGACAAAGTTATCCCTAAATGGCTATGATTCGCAGGTGACATAAAAAATGAAAATGCAATGGCTATGATAGGCATTTTATATCAATCCATAAGACAGCCCAAAGACTTGGAAAACATTTCAACAATCATATACACGTACCTGAAAACAGTTGTGCTCTGCCAATCTCCTTTGCTTTAGGAAGGGGGAGTGATACTTTGTGTGTAGAAATAAATTCCTCAATAGCATTTCTGTTGTCATGAAGAATGGTGTGGACATCTGTAAAATTATATTGACTGTATTAAGTTTGAACATGATATAAGAAAGCTTTATAATGAAAATGATAACATACTGATTACCAGATGTCTCTGACTGTAGCTCTCCTGGTTGTTTTAATTCACTCATTCATATATAATATATAATGTGACCATGTCCATATGGTATGTTCCTGGGGGTCAAGGGCTTAAACAAAATATCAAGTGTAAAAGAAGGCTATAACAGTGTACAAAATTTATGCCCACTATGGTCCGTCTCTACAGTAAATTTGATCAGTCTATAGCAATCAAACATAGGGTAATCAAAGATTACATAGCTCGCCGTAGCAGGTTTTTGACAAAAATCAAATAACTTCCAAATTACAAAAAGTATTGTCAGGAGGAATATATCTATCTAATGTTAGTATCATCCCTTAGAGAGCTAAAGATACAGCCAAAGTATGAGTAATTAAATAGTAGGTTGATGGTTAAGGTCAAAGTCCAAGGTCAACACCACTGGGTCAAAGGTCATGGTCTCAAATAAAAGGCCCCATCACAAGGAATCTACATGTGAAATATCAAAGCCCTACCCCTAATAGTTCAAAAGATGTAGCCCAGGTTAAAGTTTTTGAAAGTAGGTCAAAGTCAAAGGTCATGGTTACCAGGTCAAAGGTCATGGTCTCAAATGAAAGGTATTGTCACAAGGTATATATACATGTGAAACATTGAAAGCCCTACCCTTTATGGTTGTAGAGATATGGCCCACGTAAAAGTTTTTGAAAAGTAGGTCAAAGTCTAAGGTCAAGGTCACTAGCTCAAAGGTCATGGTCTCAAATGAAAGATCTCATCACAAGGTATCTACATGTGAAATATCAAAGCCCTACCCCTTATGGTTGTAAAGATAAAGCCCAGGTTAAAGTTTTTGAAAAGTAGGCCAAAGTCCAAGGTCAAGAGGTCAAAAGTCATGGTCTGAAATGAAAGGTCTCATCACAAGGTATCTACATCTGAAATATGAAAGCCTGTCCCATTATGGTTGTAGAGATAATAAGTTTTTGAAAAGTCAAAGTCTAAGGTCAAAGGTCATGGTCTTAAATGAAAGGTCTCGTCACAAGGTATCTACTTGTGAAATATGAAAGCCCTACCCTTTAAGGTTTTAAAGATATAGCCCAGGTTAAAGTTTTGTCTAAGGACAACGACGACGACAACAACACCGAGGGTATGACATTAGCTCTTTGGACTTTCGTCTGGCGAGCTAAAAAATAGCAATCCAAGGAATGCTTGTGTCGCCTGCGAAGCGGTTTGATTATTATTCTAGAAAGTCGATCAAAATTATTGGTATCAGTAGAAAAGTCTTCTCAAATGAAATTCATTTGAAATATCAGACCTCTTAATTACAAATTAAAAGAAAAGAGTGTCATCATCTAGGTCAAGGTCACTATGTAACCAGACTTGTCAGAATGACAACATAGCTCGCCGGTGGCAACCATATGTAAATTGCAACAACAACAATAAAAAAGGTCTTATCACAAGGAATGCACATGTGAAATATCGAAGCCCTATCACTTACCATTCCAAAAATAAGGCCAAGGTTAAAGTTTTTCAAAAGTAGGTCAATCTCCAAGGTCAAGGTCACAAGGTCAAAAATTTTGGTATCCATGGAAACGTCTTGTCACAAGGAATACACATGTGAAATATCAAAGCCCTATCACTTACCATTCCAAAAATATGGCCAAGGTTAAAGTTTTTCAAAAGTAGGTCAACCATCTCCAAGGTCAAGGTCACAAGGTCAAAAATTTTGGTATCCATGGAAAGGTCTTGTCACAAGGAATACACATGTGAAATATCAAAGCCCTATCACTTACCATTCCAAAAATATGGCCAAGGTTAAAGTTTTTCAAAAGTAGGTCAATCTCCAAGGTCAAGGTCACAAGGTCAAAAATTTTGGTATCCATGGAAACGTCTTGTCACAAGGAATACACATGTGAAATATCAAAGCCCTATTACTTACCATTCCAAAAATATGGCCAAGGTTAAAGTTTTTCAAAAGTAGGTCAATCTCCAAGGTCGAGGTCACAAGGTCAAAAATGTTGGTATCCATGGAAAGGTCTTGTCACAAGGAATACACATGTGAAATATCAAAGCCCTATCACTTACCATTCCAAAAATATGGCCAATGTTAAAGTTTTTCAAAAGTAGGTCAATCTCCAAGGTCAAGGTCACAAGGTCAAAAATGTTGGTATCCATGGAAAGTTCTTGTCACAAGGAATACACATGTGAAATATCAAAGCCCTATCACTTACCGTTCCAAAAATATGGCCAAGGTTAAAGTTTTTCAAAAGTAGGTCAATCTCCAAGGTCAAGGTCACAAGGTCAAAAATGTTGGTATCCATGGAAAGTTCTTGTCACAAGGAATACACATGTGAAATATCAAAGCCCTATCACTTACCATTCCAAAAATATGGCCAAGGTTAAAGTTTTTCAAAAGTAGGTCAATCTCCAAGGTCAAGGTCACAAGGTCAAAAATTTTGGTATCCATGGAAAGGTCTTGTCACAAGGAATACACATGTGAAATATCAAAGCCCTATCACTTACCATTCCAAAAATATGGCCAAGTTTAAAGTTTCTCAAAAGTAGGTCAATCTCCAAGGTCAAGGTCACAAGGTCAAAAATTTTGGTATCCATGGAAAGGTCTTGTCACAAGGAATGCACATGTGAAATATCAAAGCCCTATCACTTACCATTCCAAAAATATGGCCAAGGTTAAAGTTTTTCAAAAGTAGGTCAATCTCCAAGGTCAAAAATTTTGGTATCCATGGAAAGGTCTTGTCACAAAGAATGCACATGTGAAATATGAAAGCCCAATCTGTATTGGTTTAAAAGTTATAAGCAAGGTTAAAGTTTTTGTGCACGCGCACGCAGACGCCAACGCCAACACCAACGCCAACGTTAACGTCGACACCGGGGGTATGACAATAGCTCTCCGGACATTCGTCCCGGCGAGCTAAAAATTGGTAACAAAAAGGTCCCACCATAAGAAATATGAAAGACCTATCACCTACCAATTAAAAATATATACAACCTTAGAAAAGAAGGTCAAATAGCTAGGTCAAGGTCAAAAGGTAAAAAATTATAGTATGTGTAGAATGGCATTGTTGCAAGGAAAATACATGTGAAATATCAAAGCCCTATTACCTACCAATCAAAAGATATAGCCAATATTACTTTTCTTGAAAAGTAGATCAAATATCTAATCTAGATCAAGGTCAAGAGGTCAAATATTATGGTCTGTGTAGAAAGGTCTTGTCACAAGGAACACACATGTGAAATACCAAAGCCCTATCACTTACCAATCAAAAGATATATCCATTCTTAATTTTTTTGAAAAGTAGGTCAAATATGTAGGTCCAGGTCACTAGGTCAAAAATTATGGTATGTATAGGAAGGTCTTGTAACAAGGAATACACATGTGAAATATCACAGCCCTATCACTTACCAATCAAAAGTTATGGGCTGTGACACCCAAAGTGTGACAGACAGACAGACGGAATGACGGACGGACAGACGTACAACACTTACCAATCAAAAGATATACCCATTTTTAATTTGTTGAAAAGTAGGTCAAATATGTAGGTCAAGGTCACTAGGTAAAAAATTATGGTATGTGTAGGAAGGTCTTGTAACAAGGAATACACATGTGAAATATCAAAGCCCTATCACTTACCAATCAAAAGTTATGGGATGTGACACCCAAAGTGTGACAGACAGACAGACGGACTGACGGACGGACAGACGGACAACGGACAAAGTGATCCCTAAGTGTCGCTATGCTTAGCAGGCAACACAAAAACATAGACCAACTTGTCTATAGCAATAAACAACATCTGTGTAACATAATTTTGAATTGTGTCCCCTTTGTGACATAGAACATCCATTACATTGTACAAGTACTCTTGTATTTCAGAATTTTTCATTATTCAAAGAAGGGGTATTTAAGGCATCCAATGGGTAATGAGTAAAATTATGCCAAAACATTGAAATAAGTTAATTTATCACCGAATATCCTTCTGTGTCATACATGTATGATATTTTCACAACTTTGGTACTAGCATCATGAGCATAGTAGATATTGAATGTAGAAATAACTTGAAAATGGTCATTTTAGGAGTTATCGCCCCTTGTTGAAAAATATAGATAATGAAAATTACATTTGTGAAACATGAATGCCCCTAGCGGCAGCTTTGAGTATATGGAACGGTTTTAACCTATGGCCACTTTTTTTTTGATTTGGATTATGGATTTTTTTACAAAAAAAATGGGTCGGTAAGCCGATAAAAAAAATTCAATCCGACTTTACTGACCCACTTAAATTTGAGTGATACATGTACACTGAACAGATATAAATTATGCTCAGAATGGCTTTGTCCGTTCATTTGTTGTTTTGACACTTGACCTTCCTTAGAATCCTAAACTATTGTTGATATGTAATATTAACTTGAAACACTTTTTTTTTATCTTCACATGACATCACGGTATCATGACAATCAACAAGAGGGTTGCAGAAGTTTTACAACTTCTAATCTATAGGAGCCAGCAGTGTTAAAAATTTGTAAACCAATAAAGCCTGTGTTTGTGAAACATGAATACCCACGGTGGCATATTTGTTAATAAACATAGGGTAATCAAAGATTACATAGCTCGCCTATACAGGTTTTTGTCAGAAACCAGGTTAAAGTTTTTGAAAAGTAGGTCAAAGTCCAAGGTCTAGGTCACTAGGTCAAAGGTCATGGTCTCAAGTGAAAGGTCTCGTCACAAGGTATCTACATGTGAAATATCAAAGCCCTACCCCTTATAGTTCAAGAGATATAGCCCAGGTTAAAGTTTTGTCTACGGACGACGACAACGACGACTACGACAACGACAACTACGACGCCGAGGGTATGGCATTAGCTCTCCGGACTTTTTTGTCCCGGCGAGCTAAAAACCATTTTCTGTTTCTGATATTCAGCTAACTAAAGATACCCTATACCATGTCCCGAAACTTTCATGACCTTATAACCGTCTTTTAAAAACTATAAATTTGAGCTAGGATTGTCAGAACATGATGATTCCATCTCCATCACGACCGAAGTTTTACTTTCGTTTTCCATATACATGTACTGATATAGATCTACAATACATGATTAATCTCGATCTCGTTTTATAAAACGTGGCGATCGGTCCCTCGGTGTTTATCGCAGGATTTTTAGACACACAGCTAATTGAAATCGTTTCAAAAATAATCATTTTGATTTTTCTTTTCTTTTTTTTTTTGTGATCATAAATTTCTAATATCCTAGGACCGGAAAATAAAAAATCCCAAAAAATGATATATTTTTTTCTAGATTAGCAAAAAATACGGTCGCCGGATCCGTAATCCAATTAAAAAAAATCTGGCCTATTATCTTTTCAAACTTTTGATACTTATTGCAAGATATTCCAAAAGGAATCCATCTATGAAATATATGTTAAGGCCCTATCACTAACCATTCAAAAGTTAAATGTATAAGGCGACAGAAATAAAATTTTTAGTTTTACAGATTTTATTTTTTCAAAATAGGGTAGGAGGAGGGAATAAAAATAAAATAAAAATCAGTAAATTTCATGTATTGTGCCACGATAAAAATCTTAATTCTGCTTGTTTTCAAAGCCGCATTCTCTGAAACACTTGCACGATAAAGATTAAGTGAGAATGAAAAGTAATAACCAGTAATTCGTATGAGCGGGAAAAAAAGTACAATCAGTCCATTTTATTTTTTTTTCCAATTGTGGTAAAATTAGGGTCGACGGATCCGTAAAACTAAGAATAAATTTCTGTCGTCTAACCAAGTATAAAGTTTAGAAAAGACGGTCAAATTTCTAGGTAAAGTTAAAAGATTATAGTTTGAACTTTGAAAACAATTGTCTTGCCACATGTAATCTTCATGTGGAATATTTAAAGCCCTACCATTAATAATTCAAGTTTGAAAAGTATATTAAGACCTGACAGAAGACAAGATAGCTCGCTGTGCAGGTTATATCAAAATGGCAGCTTCATAAAAATAAATGCCAAGGTCTCCAATATGAAAAGTCCTAGAGTTTCTATTACTATATAGGCGAAGGACTGTTATGCTTCAGGTCATCTTGTATCTCAGAAAACATTTAAGCAAGCTCAATGATCAAGGTCATTACAATGAAAATGCCTTTATGGGTAATATTATTCATATCTTTGAATGATATCAAGGTAGCAAATCTATAAATCGGTATAGATGAAAAGGTTACAGTATCTTTTCCTTCGGAAAAAAATGGGGGGGGGGGGGGGGGGGGTTGAATATCAGTGTATCTTTACTATTGATATGGATACATCTCAAATTTTCTTTACCAATCTATTGATATTATAGAAAAGAATGCAACAACAACCATTTTTACATGGTTTGACCTTAATTTGTAGTTTTATGTGCCATTTATATTTGTATATATATATATATATATATATATATATATATATATATATATATATATATATATATATATATATAAAAGCACAAAAAAGGGTACAAGCGACCACGACACTAAACGTGTTTAAACCCAGCGGAAGGGACAGTACATCCCTTGAGCCCTCTGGATACACGAATATGTACTTGTATCCAGACGGAACAAGGGACAGTACGTCCCTCATTCCGTTCGGACACAAGTACATAAAAAAAAAAACATACACACACTCTCATGCTAGTCAGAACCTGTACTATACTGAAGCTCGAAAGGCTATAACTAGTAGCCAGGTAGGTAATATTCTCAATTCATGAACCAAAGCAGACCCCGCGAGGGGCGAGACCAGGTGCCTAGGTAGAGTCAGCGTCTCCTGTTTGCATGCAACACCCGCTGCCAAAAAGTCTGGACGGCCTGATCGATAGAAACACGTCCAAGACTTCTATAGGTTCAAAATAAAAAAAAAAAAAAGCTGAAAAGATGCTCCCTGATTGATTAAGTAACATATTATCAAGTGAGTAAAATCAAACAAAAAACCGCCTCCCCCACTCTATATAAACGTAGGGGACTCGATTGACTAAGTAAAATGAAACGAAAAATCCCCCAATTAAAAACACGTCCGTCCTGAAGAGAGATACTCACTAAACTGACAACGAGCGGGTCAGTGTGAATAGAAAGTCATATCACGAGAGGCCCACATAAAGGAGTTTAAAAATACAAACTGTAAAAATGAAAAATTATAAGGTGTAAAGAAAAATTATAAGGTGTATATATATATATATATATATATATATATATATATATATGTGTGTGTGTGTGTGTGTGTGTGTGTGTGTGAGAGGGTGTGTGTGTGTGTGTGTATTTTTATATCACTATGGGGTACATGGAGGCAAAATGGTGAATTATTCTCTGAAACTTGTCTATAATGACAAAAGTCATAGTATCAAATCAAAGCTCTGGTCATGAGGAAACCATATGTATAATATCATAGCCCTACCACTCTAGTTCAAAAGTAGGTCATAGGTCAAGGTCATTAGGTCAAAGGTCATGAGGTCAAAAGTCATGATATCAAATGAAATCTCTGGTCATGAGGAATCTTTGTGTGAAATATCAAAGCCCTATCTCTTATAGTTAAAAAGTAGGTCAAAGGTCAATGTTAAGGTCGCTCGGTCAAAAGTCATTTATCAAACGAAAGCTCTTGGTCATAAGAAATCTATATAAGACATTTCAAATCCCTACCCCTTATAGTTTAATAGTAGGTCAAAGGTCAAGGTCACTAGGTCAAAAGCTAAGCTTTCAAATGAAAGGTCTGGTCATGAGGTATCCTTATATGAAACTTAAAAACTAAAAACTTAGGTAAATCGTGTGAAAAACGATGCATTCAGATAGCAAATTCAGTCGGTTTTGCAGATATAATTAACGATGATAATAAGTCAACTAATATGAAGTTAAATAGTATCAAATTAGTGCTTAAAAGCAAAGACGAAAATGATTGGTCTAATAAATTATTTGATGACAGAAATTTGCCAAATGGCAATAAAGTCCGCACCTATCGCAAATATAAGTATCAACTTGTTGCAAGTCAATACACTAGATCAGTAAGAAATAAAAATAATAGAAGAATTTTATCAAATTTTAGGAGCGGTTCTTTACCCTTAGCCGTAGAAACTGGCCGCTACGCCAGGTCACAAATACCTTTAACTGATAGAAATTGAATATGCCAATTCTGTAAAAACTTAAATTCAGTTTTTAATTGAATGTGATTTTTATTCAGATATCCGATACGATTTGTTCAACGAGGGTCAAAAAGATAATAGAAGTTTTAACATGTTGAATAATGAAGATAAATTTTTATATTTTATGAAAAATGACAAGTTACAACCTATTTTAGCGAATGCAGTTCATAAAATGTTTTATAGAAGAAAGTTCATTGGGTAGAATTATTATATGATGGACTCTTTTATGATCCTTTATTTGTCTTAAATTTACTATGTACATATTTTTATGTATAGTGTCTCATAAGCCAAATATGGCTGGATGTCAATATTTTATGTTTGTAAATGTTTTATTTCCTTGTTTTATATGTTGTGATATGTTTGTATTATTGACATGTGACACTTAAATAAACTATTCTATCTGTCTGTCTTTTATTGCATTTTGAATGCGAAGGTTTGTGATGCCATTTCCCCCGATAACGTCGAAATGACGTCGTGGTTTGCTCATGTATAAAACTCTCAAAGTCCTCAATTTTGAAAATCGCCATAATTTCTTCAAATTACGCCGGAAATTAATCAAACTTCATCAGGATACTCAATACTCAGGATATATATCAGCGTATCAAATGTGTTTATGAAGTTCAGATAGTACTTTCTTAAGTAGTGAGAAAACAAATAATGCCACCGCCGTCTTGGTGTTAAAAATATGGTGCGATATAGAGTAAAATTGCACAGCAGAATGATATATATAATTTTTGCGGTTTTTTTTTTTTCTATGGAATTTTTAATTAACATATTTTCTTTTGAAATATGCCTGCAATTCGAACGCTTTTTTTAATAGTCATTTAATTTTGTTAGATTTTCTTTTATTTAGTCTATTATTATAGGAATCCAATTAACAAATTGTTGTTTTGACAAGTACACACGTGTTAATCAATGTCACCGACCAAGTGTGAAAGTCATCAGAGCGAGATAGCAACCGGCGGTCAGCGCGATAACTCTTACTGGTTTTAAATAGATGCAATAATGAATTGTTGAGGGTTTTTTTTTTTTCGAGTTTTTCAATTGCGGATGTAAAACAAGATATATAGTAACTATGACCAAGTTAAAAGAAACAAACCTCCTCCGAGTTCCAACTCTTTATGCAACATGCAATGGATAAGTCTCAAGTTGCTATTAAATCTTATTTCGTTATTGAAATGAGGGGAAATCATAAATGTACATACTTTCCTCGTTTACCATGAATACATCGGCGCATTCAGTATCATTAAATATTTGAAGCTTATGATAAATGGAGCAGGTGGCAAAGCTCCGGGGTCAAGTCTAAATTGTTTAGGAAATATGCCTAAAACAGGAAAGTCAAATTCATGGGGCCACATACCCCCCCTCCTTTCTCAATAATACCGCTTCAATTATCATCAATTATTGTTTCAGCTTCCCCCCCCCCCCCCCAAATGGAGAAGATTTCACGTTTTTTTTTCAAGTTAAAAGGTTTCTGTCACCAGTCATAACATTTGCATCTATTAGTATTATGTTTTGAAACATCCTAGCTTTCATTTGATGTGAATTATAGACATGTACCTTAAATGTCTACTAAAGTATAGCTTTTTGAGTATATAAACTACCCACCATAAATAAGTATCCAGGTAGTACAAACATTAGCGTGCTCGCCTTTTATACCGTGGATATGATCCTAATGTCACCAGACGGACACTAAGCTTGGTACTTGACCAATATACAGTCTTGTACGAGCGCATTCTTAAGACTTGCACTCTGACTGACTGTGACGACGGGACTCCATGACGGGCCCTGTCCAAACCTCTTTAGAGAAGACAGGGCCCCGACCACCTGTCCTCTCTGAATGTCAGTCGGACTCCTCGGGTGATAACATATATGAGCTCGCTACAGCCGGCAGAGCACGGACTGTATTACGCACGTCCTCTTTTTATATCCATTTACATATTCATCTGTGTTGCTTGGACCCCTGTGTTTTACGGTCTTGTTTGTGTGTGGTCGCCTAACAGTGAGGAGGTTGTTTTACACCATAATTGTGCGTTCTTCGAGACCTCTGGGAAATCGGAATAGTGGGAGGGTTGTGCGCACGTAATCCAGGATAACCACACCGTCTGCTATTTACGTGGCAGATGGCCGTCCTAAGTCGGCACCGGTTGCCCATTGGTCTCGTTGGTTTATGTGTAGTCTTTTGTGTTTCATGTTTCTATGTTGTGAGTTGGTGTTCCTTGTCCCTTTTGCGTCTCTTTCTGTGGGTATCTGTTCTGTGTTTTTTGCATGGGTGTTTTGGGATTTTGCTGTGGGTGCTGCAACCTAGTGTTGTTGGAGATCCCCTCCTTTCTTTTAGAAAAATTTTAAAAATATATTCGGAATTTATATATGTGAAAATTGACATTTTTGGGAGGAAAGTGCAAAAACTAATAAAACAAAGATTTAGCCGAATAATTTACTTGAGTTGACAACAGAATGGTCAATCTTTAGATTTTCAAAACAATGGAACAAAAATCTTCCCTTTTTTTGAAAACAAGAGAAATGTATTGGGTGGGTAGTGTAAGTGTATACATTCATTTATCATGTTTATCATATATGTAAAGTACTCAATCAGCAACAAGTTTTATAGACAGATATACTAAATAAATGTCTTTAGTTTAGGATAATGCCCAAGTGTTTATAACATGGAACAAATACCTACATATAATTACTTAAAATAGGAATATGACTGACTTTAAAAAACTCGGAACTAAGATGATGTGTTTGAAAATTCTCGTATTGTATCATAAACTAACACCCTTTGGCCCCTATGAGCTGATGAACTGAAATTATGCTATCAGTAACATTGCAAAAAAAGGCGCAAGATAAATCCTGCAGCAAAACATCTCAAATAAAAAGATTGTTTTATTAATTTATGGCTTAATGGAAAAGGAGGCCAAAGGGTATTTTCGTTTTCTTATCATTATATTCTCATTGAATTTTGAAGTTTTACACAACACCTCCTCCCCTTAATACAGCAATTTCTTTTGCATGGATTAGATAAGATTAACATATTTTATTCAAGAAAGCATTGAATTTGTTATGTCAACATTAGTAAACTAAGCCCTCTCCTGTTCGATGAAGTAAACATAGGCGTCAATACCATATTATAATACAAATCATATTACTAACACTGTATAATTAAATACATTTTACATTAGATAGGAAAACTATGTGTGTTTGAACAATGAAAATGTGCAAAAAGTGTGGATAAAAGTTCGAACAAAGTCTGTTTATAAGTCCTTAGTTCGAAAGCGAGGAGGGGATTTGTGAATGCATGAATGTTATATTTCTGGTATTAAGTTGATTTCAAAAGTATACAATAGATAGTTCAGCAGTACTATTTTGGGATAGTTATACACAGTAAATATAATTTCAAGAGCAAATTTCATTTTTATTAAAGATGCAATATCAATCTTTAGGGATAATGTTCGGACATTTTTGTCCAAAATAAGGGAAATTAATAGGACACGCGAAGTGCCAATTAAATTACGGGAGGGAGAAGGAAGTTATTAATATACCCGAAGAAAAAATGTTTTGAAGGGAGTGTGTGTTTTAATCTTTGAAAAGAAATAAAATCAATATTTTTGTTATCCATTCGATTTAACGGCCAATAGGTAGTGATAAATTCTTGTCATCTTTAGGTGTAGAAAATTCTTTTAAGAACTTTTTTATATTGTTTTAAAGAGAACTGATTGCGTCAAGGTTTAGCATCTCAATAATTTCTCAATTTATCATCAGTTAATCACATGGTTTGGTGGTTTAAATCGCAAAATACATTTCATAAGGAGACGAGGACGTTAAAGTTTACAAGTTTTATAACAAGTTTATTTCATTCTCACATTGTATCACACAACATAGAGAAAAATATATATTTATATACTAAGTAGAAATGATTGTTAAGAGTGGACAATTTCTTGATTGAAAACAATTTGACATTTTTTAGTGTATTTGACCTGAATGTAAATTCTACTGGAATTAGTTCTCTTCTCTTTGCTACGAATGTTCACAATTCATTATATAATGGTCGTCATCTCCTTTTTTTATTCTAATATAGTCACATTGAACTTTGATAATTTAATTAAACATTGAGTTTTGATATTTGTATTCAATTTAATGAGTTGTTCACAACAAACAATTACTTTAATAATGTACTTAAAGAGGAGTAGTACAGAATTTTTTTTTTTATTTGAGAATAACTATTAAATAGTATGTCGACTGATTTTTTTTTTTTTACATTTTTTATGATATTATTTGTGCAAGAATTTGTAAAAAAAAAAAAAAAAAATTCCTACCGTTACAGGACAGCATGTCTTCTGTTACGGTCTTCAGGTAGAACAACAGGTATGGTCTCATCACCTATATTTATACTTAACGCGCAGTTTAGGAAGAAACCAATCAAAATCGTTATTACAAAACGAATCGACCAATCATTTCATTCTGTATTAGGGAACCGAACGATCCACTTATTTCCCATGAGTACAAAATGTTATTACAAAAAATAGTGAAGGATCATGTTTGTTTTTGTTTTGATTGCTTGTTTTTTGTTTTGTTTTGTTTTTTGTTTTGTTCTTTTTTATCTTTTCGCATCTTCGAAGTTGCCGATGATACATGATGTATAATCATAGTCGGAAGAAAAGAAAAGAAAAATATCCAATAAAGCGTCCATGTGATTAATCTCATGAATATATGTATAAATATGATTGAAACAACCCTTTCTATGCCTGTTTGTGTCTACCAAAGAGGCCAGAAAGAATACATTGTTCAATAAAATCAAGACCCGGTCCATAAACACGGTTAAATTTCTAAAATATATCATAGGAGTACATTTATAGGTTATATACAGTTCGACTTCCCAAGAAGAATAAAAAGGAAACGCCAAAAGCGAATTTTGCATTTATACGTACATGAACATTGAATTTCGTAAAGAAAATATTGCCTCAGATGAAAGCAAATTTCTTGCATTTAATATTGATTAAAAACTAAGAAACGCTGATGTTCGTTCTTCTTTGTGTTTTTATATCTAATAATGAAGTAACATGTTTCTGTACCTAATATTGAAGTAACATTGTAACAAGTTCCATATATCTTGTATATAAGTTGTAAAAACCTTTCAGATAAAAATTTCTTTGATTATTGGACTCTCAAGTCTTATAATGAAATATATAAGCCTAAGTCTGCAAATAAAATAATTGTTTGAAAAAAAGTCGGTTTTTCTTATTTATCTAATTTTATATCCTCGATTTTATACATCTATTCACTTGTTTTTATGTTGAAACTATTGCTTCTTCAATCAGACAGCGATGGGAAGTGTCACAAGAAAATTACCAAAGTTACAAATGGCTTCATGTCTACATAATTTCCTGTTGAAGGAGTGGAAGATCGAGATCGAGAGAGTGAGAGATTTGATTAATATTAGTCGGATCACGTTAATTATAACGAATAAGGATTGTAACAAAAAAAGAAAGAACGAAGATAATGACACATTAAAACGATTTTTTCTATTTATTATTTTTTCCTTTGTTTCCTTTGTTACGGTTTTTCTAAATCTTAACCCCCCTTGTATTGCTTTGGTTTTGTATAAATCCATTACATTTTCTATGTGCTTTTTTTGATATGTATTTATAATTTTATTCATTGTTAAATTACTATTTATTTGTGCAGAATTTTGCGAGAGAACTTCTCAGTTGGATTTTCCTTGCATTCGCTTGTTTATTGATATTATTTGAACATGACATACATTCATCATAAGACAAACAGAGAGAGAAAAAGGAAAAGCGAGAGGGTGCGCTCGCTCGCTTTTGATTTTATTTTTAGCCGACATTTTACCTTTGCTTTTTTAGCTTGAATGTTTGAACTTACCCTCGCCTTAGCTTGAATGTTCGGGCCCTTTGAACATGGCCTTTGATCCTTACCCTCGCCTAAGCTCGAATGTTTGGACCTTTTGAACTTACCCTCGCCTTAGCTTGAATGTTTGAGCCCTTTGAACTTACCCTCGCCTTAGCTTGAATGTTCGGGCCCTTTGAACATGGTCTTTGATCCTTACCCTCGCTTTAGCTTGAATGTTCGGTAGTGACGCCCCAAAACATCTCCTATACCCGTGCTATAGTATAGCTTTTGAATCAATGTGTTGTCCTTCCACTCGTCAATTTATAAAGATAGTCTTTTAGATTAGTAATTTTATATCAAGTGCGGTTCTAGAGGAGGTCGGTGGATGTAAGGACCCCCCCCCCCCTCCCCCCCCCGAACCAAACCTTTCGAGTCTTAAATTAATTCAATTCAAATTCAATTCTTTATTGGCAAGAACCATATCCATGGCGTTAGCCACGTACATGTACATACATTAATTACAAACAAGAACAGTACAAAATAAATCATAATTATTCATAGATTGGTCAAATGATAATACAAAAGTTAAAGGCAAAACACTTATCTATAGATTATATTTGATAAAAAGTCCCGATCCACCTTTTCCTGTCATAACTACAATATTTTTTGGGTAAGCATTTCAAAAATAATTTCAACACACGAATTGTGAAAAGTGTGATCCATATTCCACGTTTTTTTTTTTTTCTTTTTTTTTTTTTTTTAGATTTTTTAAAAACTTACATTTGTAGCAACCCCCTAAAAATTATGGCTATGCCAGTACACAAGGAAGGGCATCGGGAGAAATCTCCCTAGCCATTACACTGGTTACATCAGACTCTGTTGTTTAAAAATAGAAAAAAAATCTCTTCAAAACAAAAAATAAATCTGGGCCCGTCGAATGATTTTTTTTTGAACCCCTCCTCCTGAAAAAATCCTGAATCGCTCCATGTATACTTAGGGGTTTTATACACATTATTCTCAGCCTTTTCAGTCTTCTGGAAATGTAGCAAGTAAGGGAACAACCATTCGATTTTAAGGGGGAGAGGGTAGGAAAACTTTGCAAAAAAGAAATACCCGGATCGATATAAAGGGAAAAAAATTCCGACCCGAGGGACCAGCCAAAAAAAAAAAAAAAAAAAAAATTCGGGATCATGAAATTGCGCCACACCCCTTTGGTTTACGACCTTTCCACATGCCCGGTAACACTTTTTTGTGTGTCATAAACTAAGTTTAATAAAACATGTAAAATAAAAACGATATCAAATTCAAATGTCATTATATAGCACATAAGTGAAAAGATTATAGGTTTCATATGCCAATCAGGAAAAAAAGAGAGGTTTTTCTTCCTTGACACCTGATATTACTCCATGTTTACTATGGCCGAAAAAAAAATAGCGAAAAAAAATCTCCTTCTCTTAAAATGGCTGAAAAATATTTCCGGCTGGCAAAAGTTTTCCTGCCCTCCGCCCCCCATAAACATCAAATGAGCATGGTGACCCTTTGAGTACTCGATCATGTACCATGTACCTGTCATTGATAAAATAGGACAACAGCGTTTACTATTCGGAAATGTTGGGTATTTATATTCTAAGATAATAAAGCCTAGGCAACGCAAAGCGTAAGGTAGCAACCCCTTGCACTGCAGAAAAATCAATGTGCCGTCTAGGATGTATGTACATGTACAAGGAAAATCAATAAGGTTCATCCTCTAGTGTAAGTCATAAACAATAAGTGTATTAAGTTTGGTTTAGATCCAACCAAGACTGCACCCTCCAAGCTGTACAGGGACTTCGACCTTATCCAATCACCTTGACATTTGACCTATGATGGTCACCTAGAAAATCCATAGGGTTCCTCTTGTCCTAAGCAATGGGTGTCTGAAGTTTAGTTAAGATCAAATAAAAACTGCACCCTCAAGATTGTGTACAAGAATTTTGACCTTTTCGAATATGTAACCTTGACCTTTGACCTAGAAAATAAATAAGGTTCTTCATCTTGTTATAAGCAATAAGTGAATGAAGTTTGGTTAAGTTCCAATTGAAACTGCACCCTCTAGGCTGTATACAAGGATTTTGACTTTTTCAATTCTGTGACCTTGAACCCTTTGACTTTATCAACCTATCACCTTGAAAATCCATAGGGTTCTTTCTCTTGTCATAAGCTATCAGTGTATGAAGTTTGGTTAAGATCCAATCGAAACTACATCCTCTAGGCTGCATACAAGGATTTTGACCTTTTCCCATCTGTGACCTTGACCTTTGACCTAGTATCACCTTAATAATCAATAGAATTCTTGAACTTCTTCCTCTTGTCATTAACTATCAGTGTATGAAGTTTGGTTAAGATCCAAAAGAAACTGCATCCTCGTGACAAAACTGACAGCCTTAGTTTTTGAGCAATCATTCAATAATGTATCTATTTATTTACCATAGGCCAAAGAAAAAATCTCTTTCTGCTGATGTTGCCGACGGTACCTGGTAACTAATCTTCTTAGCTTCTGACCCTACACTTTTAAGACAATTTCCAAGATTTTTTATTCAAAGTCTACATTTTCTTCATATTCATACCATGAATGAATTTTAAACATGTACAGTACCTATTGAATGGTTCTTAAAGGCTGACATTAGCAACCACCGGGTCATCTATATGCATACTTGAGTGTAGGGCTGTCACAGTACAACCTTTGGTCGGTTTGGTTCGGTTCAGGAAAATGAACCATGGTTCTCATTTTTTTTTCGGTTCCGTTTGAGTTTGTGTTGTTTAATTCAATAAAAGAGTGAAATAATGATAAGAATAACACATCAACAAATAATTCTTTTTCATTTTACTGCTTTATAAGCATTTTTCTTCGAGATTTTATCAATATTCAACGATATAACCAAGCTAAAACACTTTGAAGACTTCTTAGACTCCACCTGTCAAACAAACAGGTACACGTTGAAACAACCTATTTCAATGGGTGATATACGACAAAGTACCCAATCACAGTCTTTGTATCATACAAGATTGATAAACTACTGATTACCAGACATAACCATGATAACAAAAAAAAAGAACCGAACCGAAATCCGTAAAGTACGATCTGAATCTAACTGATCAAGCTTGAATCGAATTTTCCGTTAACCATGACAGCCCTACTAGAGTGACATAGGCTTGGTAGGCGTGGTTTACCATCTTTGAAGATAATGCGAGCGGCATGTTACATCAAAGACATACCAACAGGTAATCCTTTATTATGCTAAAGAGATACCCGAGTCTCATTTGTCAATCATAAGTTGATAGGGGTAAAAGGATTAAAAGGAACCAATCAGATACCAGTAAGAGATGTTAACCCTATAGTGGTCACTGTCCCTTTATATAGTCCCCCGTTGGCCCTTAATTCTTTCAAAATGTCAAAATGCTTGAGATTTCACATGAAAAGCAAGTTTATATGTAAACTGTATCTAAATGTTTCGTTGCAACCATATGGATACTCTTATCGATGACCAATATCGATACATACCTATATAACCATATATTGTAACAGCCCTAGTCGATGAACATACTTTAATTTTAAATGAACACAAAATGCGTGTTACTAGTACATGAACTTGGTTATACAATATTTTTAGAATGTGATAATACTGTGATAACCTACAATTTATTCAGGAATAACGGCAAATTGATAATTAATGCATGTTATCCCATTATGAGAAACATAATTCCTGGATTTATTGCATAGGTATTATCATGATAATCACAGTTTAATCACATTCCAGTAAGGCAGTTATAATATACATGATATATATTTGTATTCCAGTTTTTACGGTTAACATGTTTAAACAACATTTCAATACCCTCAAACATGTCCTTACGGTCACTTGCTTTGTACGGTCACTTCCTGTCAACGGTTACTTTTAACTCCCCACAACACGATTTGCTATATAAAGTACCTAAATCAACAGCCACTCACATAAGCCGGCAAGAGGTCAGCATAATTCTGACTGAAATTACTTCCTAGACTGTTTTCAACGGTTATTTCTTTCAGAAAAAATTAAACTAGGTGAATATTTACTGGTACATGTACATGCTCATCTTCCATTACTGCCAGACTCCTCAGCAAAGAGTATTATTGACGAGGTTTGAAAGCGCGTACTGCGTACATAAAATAAGGTTATAGAAAAAGCAAGAAAATAAAAAGATTGAAGAGAAGATAGCGTGTTAGAGATAAGAAATACAGGAGAATATTTCGCGATGTAAAATTCATTTTGAAATGACGAGCCATAATACATTCAAAATGACACTCACTGAGCAAACACTTAACAGGGCCCACACACCCATCATAGAGATTGAGGCCCAGGCGTTTGAAATTCGGAAAGATATAGCAACATTTTCTCATAAATTGGGAAAACATAAAAAATAAGGTTGGATGACTCTTAAAATTTTTTAACTCATTTTTGTTGAAGTATCCATGAGGTGTCAAAGAGACCATCTTCATGTTGCCAGTAGACTTGCATTTTACACACTCCAAGACCTGACATCACAACTTTTGCCCTTATTTCTAATTGTGAGTTTGTGACGGCATAAATCAGATACGACGTCACAATTTAAAGTTACGTCAAATCTTGTGATGTCGGGTCTTCATGGTCTTAGGATGTGTAAAATGCAAGTCAACTGGGTTATGTGAAAATCGTCTATTGGTAAAAATGGTCAATATTTTGCATTGAGACTTGGCCAAATATGGGCCCCAAATTAGGCTGATCTAGAGCCACGGCCTGGCAAAGTACTCCATAATATATATGTGATCACAAATACAGAGAGGGCGACATAATTTGTTTTCACCTAATTAAAATAAATATACGGTATACTTACAGTGTAGTTAGCAAGATGAGGGCATCAGGATTTTTCGTACTGATGTCTTTTCGTACCGAGTTCTTTCGTACGTGGCCTGCAAACGTGCAAAAAAAATTCTTCTTCTTCCTCTTCCTTTCACTGGCCACCTTCAACTAAATGAACTGCTAGTAGTTTTTCACTTCCAGTAGAATTCTGCAGTAGAACATAACAGCCCTCCTCTTATGGCCTAACATGCCCCGTTTTGAGTCTCTGATCTTTCTGTAATGCCAAATCTGTCAGGCAACGACGTGACCATTCGGTCAGAGGAACCTCGAGTGGAGCTCAAATAAGAACTTTTTTCTGCCCTCTTTGGAGACCGCAAGAGTGAACAGATCTCGTCATAGTATACAGTGAAATAAATAGACATAATTTAAAATACAATTTTCATCAAAATTACGGCCCCGCAGGCTTAAGTTCCTTGCACCGCCTCGTGCATCCAATTTGAAATTTCGTTTCGTCAAAACAATTCTTAAAACTATAATAACCCCGAAAAACCCGAAATATTCCGCTTTTTCCTAAAAAACCGAAAAATCCTACCTAAAAAACCCAATTTTCACGGTTTTACCTAAGTTTCCTACCGAAATTTATCAAATTCGGAAACTTCGGGTAAAGCGGTAATCTTCGGAAATTTAGGATTCGGAAACTTAGGTAGGATTTTTTTCCGATTCGGAAACTTAGGTTAAACCTCGGAAACTTCGGTAAAAGTGTGTAAACTCCCGCGAGCACCACTGTAACTTGTCCAAGGATCTGTAACGATAAATCCCCTTATCTGCCCAAACTTTCAGCCTGATAGCTGTGCGTATAAAATGGTTTTGAAATCTAGTTTCAACAATTTTTTTTATGTTTTTGTTTTTTATGTTTTTATGATTTTGTATGCCTTCGGTTTCTGATTTTCTGAATTGTCGATTTTGTACTGTAGACAGGGATATGGTCATTATCCATATTTGTCATTCCTAGAGATTAAGTTAGGTGATTGCTTTCTTAAGCAATACGTCATCTTTAGGATTCATAAATCACATTTATTGCTAAATAAATTATTTCATGTACAAACTATTTTCATTACTTTATTATTCATACTTGAAATCCATTGTATTTTCCTTTTCTGTGTTATGTTGAACACGTGTTATTGTTTACATCGGGCTGTTACATTAATTACTCCCACTTCACTTAGGCTGTTCTATGTATTGATTGTGATGTCACTATCATCAGCCAATGAAATTCATTCTTTTTTAGACTGTGCTTGCTATACACGCTGTTTATGTTTGGAAGAATTTCGATTTATATCATCCATAAGAAAAAGCAGCACAGGAAAAACTATATTCTATCTCTTTGAGGATTACCTCAGGACTCTGAAAATTCAGTGAAAGATTTGTTTTCTCGATTGAAAACCACTATTATTCAATGTAATGTAGGGACACTCAGTGGAAAATTTCCACTAACCACGCTACGTAATCAGATCACGTGATCTTTGTTATTGTTTACAAAACTAAGAAGAAGCATGGCGGCCTGCACGGTGCAAAATGTTACGATATTTGGACATTCGTATATAAGACGTTTAGGGGAGTTTATTCAGGACAATCCTGACTGTACTCACATGCGGCTGGACAGAGAGAGATTCAATGTATGTATCCGAGGAGTAGGAGGCCTCCGCGTCCAGCAACTAGCAAATTCTCGTGAAATCCTGACATTCGATACAAGCAAGACATTTGTTTTATACAGATCGGAGGAAATGATTTGTCAAACTCGAAAATGCCTGTACATACTATAGTTGAATGGATTATGTCATTCGCACAGTTCCTTATACAAGGAAAAGAAGTGAAGTCAGTTCTCATTGGTCATTTGTTAAGACGCCAGCCCTGGAAAATTGGAAGATCATACACGAAAGGGTTATTCAGGCAAATAAACTCCTACATAGGGGATGCACATAGAGATATGACAACATACAGTTTTGGCATCATCGAGGATTTTGGGACCCAGAGTTCCCTTTCCTCGGAAAAAGATGGAGTACACATCAGATATTCCAAGCATGACCAGAAATACATGAGAAAATACATGCAAAGCATAAGAAGTGCAGTCCTCTATGCTTCCAACAAAATTTCTCCCAGCAATGGCAAATTAAACCAGATGAGTATGATTGATGATTAAAATTTTTATGAGTTCATTCACAATTCATATAATTTGGTCACTTGCCAGAATAAGAAAGACACAACTTGCAACTGACATTTCTATTTCAACTTTAATAAGTATGTAAATGAATAAAAAATATGGAACGCCATGACTGTCTTAAGGACAATGTTTGTCAAATAGATTGTTGAATATAAATATCATGTTGTTATTTTTTACAACACATAGTTACAATCATATTCTATATGGTTGTTTAATAGTATCATGTGGTTAGAAGGCTGTAATATAAAGCCGAACAGCTGCTTTATGTTGCGGTTGTAACATACTATATCGTCCACTTGTTCTTGCAAGTCGTTCTCGTCTTATGATGTGTTGTTGAATTAAACAATTATGTACTTATCAAGGTATATCATGTTAGAGTCATATTGCGATACATTGTCATACAGTCATCTTATGTTGTGGATATATAATAATATGTTGTTGTCATTTTATGTCATGTTGTTAAACAGTCATATTATGTTATGGATTTATCATAATATGTTATTGATATTTTATGTTTTGCTGTTAAACAGACGCATTGTGTAGTGCTTATGTCATAATATGTTGTTGCCAATTTATGTTATGTTGTTATACAGTCATCGTATGTTGTGGTTATGTCATAATGTTTTGTTGTCATTTTATGTTATATTGTTAAACAGTCGCATTATGTTGTGGTTACGTCATAATATGTTGTTGCCATTTTATGTCATGTTGTTAAACAGTCATGTTATGTTATGGATTTATCATAATATGTTATTGTTATTTTATGTTATGCTGTTAAACAGACGCATTGTGTAGTGTTTATGTCATAATATGTTGTTCCCAATTTATGTTTTGTTGTTATACAGTCATCGTATGTTGTGGTTATGTCATAATGTTTTGTTGTCAATTTATGTTATGCTGTTAAACAGTCATAATATGTTGTGGTTATGTCATAATATGTTGTTGCCAATTTATGTTATGTTGTTATACAGTCATCGTATGTTGTGGTTATGTCATAATGTTTTGTTGTCATTTTATGTTATATTGTTAAACAGTCGCATTATGCTGTGGTTATGTCATAATGTGTTGTTGTCAATTTATGTTATGTCGTTAAAGAGTCATGTTATGTTGTGGTCATTTCATAATATGTTGTTGTCAATTGATGTTATGTTGCCTTTTACACCACTTTGTTAAAATATTGCATTGTGTTGAGGTTACGCCTTAATATATCAAATGCAATTGCAATTTGATTGTCGGAAAATTCTTAGAATATAGGGTTATATTATGTCTAAATTTTATGGCATAATGACAGATGTATGAGAACTTCGTCTGGAAATCTTTAGAAATTACTTTAAATTATTGAAAAGACTAAATAAATCCTACGAATGCGATTTCTGTTGAATAGTTTTACTCTTCTCACCCCCTATCTTTTCTTATTCTTATGATATAAGTAGAGAAGGTCTTACTTTTGATCTCTCTATTAACTTTTACTGTGATAGTTTTGGGGTCGGTCAGACAAAAAGGAAGGGGGGGATTGCAACCCGCCTTTTGTTTGTAAACATCATACAGCCGCTGAGACCAATGTTTAAAACTAGCTAAAAACGAGAGGACCAAAAGGTCGCATCGATCATCAGAGTAGCAGACAGAAAAATGAAAGTGGCCGATTCGGTGGAGGCCCTCGAATACTTAAATTTTGTGAAATTCAGTGCATTAGTTTCAGAGATGTTGAGCAGCTTGTGCACCTGCTTCCTATTAGATTTTTGTGCAGCGGTTACAGAGAAGTTAAAAATATGTCAGCCAATCAGAGTTCACAGCGGCCATATTTGACTGATCGGCACCCAAAAAAAAAAAAAAAAAAAAAAAAAAATTGGTAGAGTACCTTGAGTACTTGCTTCCTGTAAGGTTTCGTGAAATTCTGTGTATCGGTTGCAGAGAAGTTGAAAATGTGTCAGCCAATAAGAACCCTCGGCGGTCATATTTGTTGACTGATCGGAACACTAAAAAACCAAACAAACAAAAATCAAAAAGACAAAAAAAAAAAAAAAACCCAAACAAACAAAAAACAAAAAGGCAAAAAAAAAAAAAAAAAAAAAAAAAAAACCCAACAAAATACCAAATTGGTAGAAGACCTTACTAAGCACTTGCTTCCTGTAAGGTTTCGTGAAATTCTGTGCAGGGGTTGCAGAAAAGAAGTCGAAAATACGTCAGTCATTTCTGGAATGACATATGAAACCTATAACAATTTCACTTAAATGACACTCAACGCAAAGGGATATATGGTGCTAATGACTTAATTTCGTTCCTTCGAATAAAGTTTGTTTCATTTTTATTTGTACCTAGTTTATAAAATCAGAAGTGTTTACCGGGCATGTGGAAATGTCTGAAGGGGGGTGGGGACCCAATTTCATGATCCGGAAAAAAAAATTGCCGGCCCTTCGGGAGGAGGAGACATATCTGTATGTCCCAACCCCGGTCGCCCCGCCCCTGCTTTAGGGAATAATTTTTTCCCTAAAATCTCGATCCGGAATTTTTTTTCGCAAAGTCTCCCCCCCATAAAAATCAAATGTCTGTTCCCTAAGGTTTTGTGAAATTCTGTGCAGCGGTTGCAGAGAAGTCGAATATGTAAAAATGTTTAAGTCGGACGGACGGCACGCTATGACTCCATCTCACTTGAGCTTCGCTCCTGAAGGTCACTGGTAGGCTGAAAAAATTTTAAAAAACCCAGAGATATGAATTACATATTGACGCGCGGAGGGACAGCCACTTCCTTACCCGCCCTTGCTCTACCACTCAGTATCTACTGAACTTCCTCCCCACTACAATTCAAAAAATAAAAACTCTACACAAACAATCAAAAATAAATTAAATGGCGTATACATATGTAGGTGAAGACTGCATGGCGATTGCATGTATGCAAATGCGTAGATTTCTTGCTTAAATTCACATGAAAATCGGCTAGCTTAAAAAAATGGGAATAGATAATTATATTTTATCTTATATCCACGGACTAATAAGAATTGCATGGATGAGCAAGAGCTCTGTCTTCAAATATTACATCGAAAATTAATTTTAATAAATATTCGAAAAAGTAAACATCATGAGAATATTACTTCTCTTAAATAAGTTTTCCTCTGAAAAATTCCCCTCCTCATCCCCATAAGACGATCGATAGTATATCATACCCTATGGACGGACAAAGGAGACGATACATATAAATTTCTTTCCATGTTTTTTTTCACATTAGGTAGGTGTTCAAGTGCAATTAACTCCCCCCCCCCCTTAACATGCCTGACCTGGTTAGGTCAGCCTCTGCTGTATGTGAAAGAACATAGCTTATATTAGTTACGGCGAGTTAGGGAAGGGAGCCAAAACATTTCCAAAAGTATAGAGTTTAGGCATACTAGTATAATAATACTTTGGGAGCCCCCCCCCCCGTGCCTGAATCCGCCACTGGTGTAATGCGCGTTGCTGTGTTGAGTTCTCCAGAATTATGTTGTTTTCTTGAAGGTCTTTATTATGTCGTTTGAAAATGTCATTATGTTGTTGAAAAGCGATGATATGTTGAATGTCTTTATCATTGTGTGGTTTGAAACCGTTATTATGTTGTGGAAAATCTATGTTGTGTTGAATGTTCGGAATTCGATTTGTGTCATTCGGAAGTCTGATGAGGTCCTGCCTTAAAATGGCACGCGGACTCGGACTCGGACATCAAAACCTGTCATAAGACGAGACGTATCATAGTCAAGCGCGTAACCAGAGTACTTTTCAAATCGGGAAGCACTTTTAGGCAGGCTGTTATGGGGTCGCTATGAGGCCCTAAAGGGGTACACGGCAAAGGCCTGGTGACGGTATAGGGGGAATGAATGCCCCTTGAAGCTTATTGTTTTTGCACATTTACAGGAAAGTTTTTTTGCATTAGAAATGATATTTACTTAGATAATTGAACTCCATAAAGTTTATATGCATATACGATAGCTACGAAAATATTTAGCGGAAACAAGAATGATAGCTTTCGTTGGCTCTCTCTCTTTATTTTATTTTATCTTTTTTTGCAAAAGGATACGGAAGTATTTGCGCACTACAGTACGTATTGCTACGTGACTGATAGTACGTCACTGTCCGTCCATCCGTCCGTCCCCTACCTTAAGGGTGCTATTATCCCTATGAAGTTCAAATTTACTGTATAGATTGCCTATGAAGATAGAAGAACCCTATTGATTTTTAGGTCAAAAGTCAATGTCATTTTGGGCTAAAACAAGGGGGGTTAGAAAATTAAAATTAAAATTCATTTAAAATCTATTTCTAATCGAAATGTTTTAAACTTTAATGCTATAATTAATCAAGGTAGACCTAAAGACAATGATTTCTGATTTCAAAATTACATGTCGTGTGTGTGTGGGTTTTTTTTGTAATGATGAAATACCAAGAAAGAATATTTCTAAAAATAATAAATCTGGAGAGAATTCAACAACTTTTCCAATTGATAAAGATCACAGACAACAAAATACAATGTATCCTCAACCCAATATAAATTCTACAACAAGTTATGAAAAATAAACAGCATATAACAGTCCAAGCCTATATAATATAGCTATTCATCAACATGGTATAAAATGAAAACAGCACATTATAGCATAACCCCAACATGATATAGATATTCAACGACATAATATAAAATGACAACAACATATTAATACATAAACCGCACATAAGATAACTATCAAGCAACACGATAAAAATGACAACAATATATTACGGTATAACCACAACATAATATAACTGTTTAACAACATAACATAAAACAATAACAACATATTATGATATAATCACAACATAATAAAGATGTATAACAACGTAACATAAAATGACAACAATATATAATGGTATAACCACAGCATAATATAAATGTTTAACAACATAATATAAAATGATAGCAATATATTATTGTATAAACACAATAGAATATAATTGTTTAACAACATTATATTAAATGACAACAATATATTATTCTATAACCACAACATAATATAACTGTTTAACAACATAATATAAAACAACAACAACATAATATAAAATAACAACAACATTATAAAACTGCTTAACAACATAATATAAGATAAAAACAAAATATTATGGTTCAACCACAACACAATTTAATTGTTTAACAACATAACATAAGATGACAACAACATATTTTGAAATAATCACAACATAATATAACTGTTTAACAACATCATATAAAATAACAACAACATATTTTGAAATAACCACAACATAATATAATTGTATAACAACATAATATAAAATGACAACATATTACAGTATGACTCCAACATGATATACCTTAATAAGTGCAAAATTGTTTAATTCAACAACACATCATAAGACGAGAACGACTTGCAAGGACAAGTAGACGATATAGTATGTTACAACCACAACATAAAGCAGTTGTTCGGCTTTATATTACAGCCTTCTAACAACATGATACCACAAAACAACCATATAGAATATGATTGCAACTTTGTCTTATAAAAAATAACAACATGATATTTATATTCAACCATCTATTACACGATCATTGTCCTTAAGACAGTCATGGCGTTCCATAACAAAATGCAAATTAAAGGAATACTGTACATGAGGAAATCGAAATGTCAATGTAAACGAATTATTATTTCTGCCATATGAGGCAAACACAAACAGTCAATTTTACAAGTATTAATTTCTGAAATGCTGAAATGATCAGCAGTTTTCATCACATGTACATACTGAAATGATATGCAGTAGTACATATATTTATCAGTATTATGATCTATTCCTTTACTATTTATACTGAAATGATCAGTAAAGTACCCGAAGGATAAGTACCCGAAACGTGCATGTCTGGTCCACGTTGCCAATTTATCTGTTCTTAAATGATGCTTTTCAGTTTGAAGACGTTTACATCTATATGTGTGCTGAAATGATCAGCAAATATATATATGCAGAACTAAATCAAGAATGTCTACTTACTGATATGATCAGTACTTAATAGATTAATTTGCCAATTCTATTTTGATCAATATTATCAGTATTTCATACAGTGTAATATATTGTTATGCCTACTATGATTTACCTCAAAAAAGTCAAATGATAATTTGCAATATCTAATGTTGAACAGTATAATGTATATTTTTTACTTACATAAGTTATTTATGAAATTATTATATAATAACTGCACTTTTCAGACGCCCCCCCCCCCCCCCAGAAAAAGGAAGGCACCCCCTCCACAAACAGAGAATCAGGGCCAGGGATCCACAACAACCAGGAAAGCAAAATCCACTGGACCCAATATTGATTACGACAAGCTAGCAGCAGCTATCATCCGCCAGCAAAATGCCGATAAAACTAATGAAGAAACAGTTGTGACAAATCCAGATGCAAATGTACCCATGCATCCTGCCGTTGGCAACTACTCCAGATTCCAACAGCACATCTACGTCAAACGAAAACTTCACATCATTTCTCAATTCAATTTTTGCGGGTGAGTCAGTGGCTTTAGTTGGTAATAACAATGTTGTAAAGCCTCTGTCTATTGATAAGGGCATACTTTTAGGAACTCATGTATCCATGAAAAAAAAAATCTGGGCAAATCAATATATTCAATTTAGATCACTTTTGCCGTCCCATAAGGAACATGACATTGCCATTAGAATCGAACAAAATTCGATCCAATTGAGCAACCATGCCAACAACCAAACACCCATATCCTTAAATCAGTGGACCACAGCTTTCTTCATTTTCATGGGAATTTAAATTGAAAAATTTCCCCACGAAGCCCCCCATGTATTGAAATATGGGTATACAATAAGAGAGCTTTCTGGAACGAATGGGGGCAATTCTTGGAGGTACTTTGACGAAAACTTCAGAAAATTAAAAGAAACAAACGATATCCCATGGCAAATGCCTGTCGCTGAAATAATGGTAAAGGCCTGCACCATACCTCGGCCAGTTCGCCCCCAAACTTTTCGTCCCTTGGACCCAAAGTCAGGAAAAACTAAATTCTGTTACAACTTCAATAACGGCACAAAATGCACCAATTTCCCATGCCCCTATTAACACATTTGTCAGTCGTGCCGAGAAAACCTACCACGCAGTAGATGTCCAACCAGCACGAGTAAACCAAAAACAGGAAAACCTACTCCCAACGCCAATAAATAAATCTATCTTGGAAAAAGAACTAGGTTTTTCTGAAGGTTTCAAATTAGGATGTATTTCTGACCCCCCCCCCCCTTCTAGTAATGAGAAAAATCATTCATCCACAAGACAAATTCCATTGGCAGTAGAAAAGAAATTGGCAAGAGAAATATCATTAAAAAGAATTTCAACCCCTCAAAACAACAAACCTTTTCAAAATTTGATTTGCTCTCTTTTAGGGTTGATTCCAAAGAAAGCCCCCGGTGAATTCAGAATTATTCATTACCTGTCTTTCCCACAAGGGTCATCGGTCAATGATCAAATACCAGATATTCATTCTAAAGTTCATCATGACTATTGAAGACGTTATAAGTTTAGTTAAACGTTTGGCAAATTTTCTCTCATGGCAAAAATGGATATAGAAGATGGGTTCCGCAATATACCGCTCCACCCCTTAGATTACCATTTACTGGGATTCACATGTAATGACATGTATTACTTCGATAGATGCTTACCTATGGGAGCAAGCAGTTCTTGCCAATTTTTTGAGAAATTAAGTACAGCCCTTCAATGGATTATGACTGAAGAATACAAAGCTGTTGGCATGTCTCATTCGATTGATGATTTTTTTTCTTTATTGGTCCTTTTAATTCTGAAAAATGTCTTCTCGATGTAAAAACCTTTGAAACTCTGCAAGCGAGTCCGAATTCCGATAAAACTGTATACCCAACTACGGTTTTAACCATATATGGCATTGAAATAGATTCCATTGCAATGGAGGCTAGATTACCTACAGAACAACTCGGAAAAATTAAAAGTAATGCTCGAAAGCACTTCACGAAGAAAAAAAAATACTCTTTAAGAATTACAATCACTGATAGGTCTTCTAAATTTTGCATGCACAGTAATTGCCCTGGGCAGAGTATTCTTACGACGCCTTATTGGCCTTACATGTAATGTGAATAACAAACACCACCATATCCGCCTTAATTGTGAGGCAGGAGCTGACATTCAAACATGGCTTACTTTCAATGGAAAATCTATTTTTCTCCCAGATCAATTGGTCTCCTCTCAGAAATTAAGCCTCTGGTAAATTGGGTTTTGTAGCTGTTCTAGGTTCTGAATGGTTTGTAGGTCATTGGATTGAGGAGCATCAAACCTATCAAATTGCAATAAAAGAAATATTCCCAATCGTACTCGCATTAGAAATATGGGGTCCAATTCTTGCCAACAGAAAAATATTATTCTTTTCTGATAACATGGCAGTCGTTGAAATAATAAACAAGCAATCAAGCAAAGACAAGACAATTATGCGCCTCATAAGAAGATTAGTCTTATGTGCTTTACAATACAATATAGTTTTTTCGAGCAAAACACATTGAGTTTTGGTATAAACATGCAGATGGGTATATTAAAATCAAGCCCTGTAAGATTGAAGTGGTCGATATACTAAAAGAGCACCTATTTTCACCAAGCGATTGCTCAATTTCTAAGTGTGGCATGAAGAACTGCAAAACTTGTAACATCCTAATAACAGACACTTCATTCTCAAGTAATCTCACAAAACAAACATTTAACACGCATAGTTTTGAAAACCTTAACTGCATGACATCTAATGTTGTGTACGGAATAGAGTGCTCACTTTGTGGATTGATTTATGTGGGCGAAACCAAAGGCCAGCTCCGAAAAAGAATGTCAGGACACCGGTCAAAAATAAATAATAAAGGAAGTCAACTCCTTTACCGACATTTTGACCAGGCGGATCATTCTGTTTTATCTATGAGAGTCAGAATCCTGGAGAAAATATATCACCCCACAAACAATCCCAATTTGAGCACACCTCTTCGTCGCAACAGAGAAGAGTTCTGGATAAAAAATCTTAACACTGCAGCGCCCTATGGGTGCAACGACAACATCAGCACTATAGGAAACTTAACAAGTCCCGGTTGTCAATCGGTAAATGTGACTAGCTTATTCAACAGATCACAAAGAAGACCTCGAAGTCATGGCATTCGAAAATATAATAGGCCTGAGATACATAGTTTCTCCTTCGATGACTTGGTTCCATTTTGAATGAGCCTCTAGGCCTGCATTATATTCGTACCAAATTATACTCTGTTCCTTTACGGAAGTTACACGAAATCTACGATTATACGAAGGACCTCGCATATACCGATACACGTTCCCCAGAATACAGACTACAAGGAGTCATCTTGGACATTTCTACTTTTCGTTTATTTCAAGCAGTTAGATCAGATAAATCAGAGGAGAAAACAAACCGCCCTTTCATTAAAGTAAGATTTGCAAACAAAGGTATTGATAACTTGAATCTTGGTCAAATTTTGAATCACAAAACTGTCACAGAAAAAATCCCACCATATTTCAAAAGAAAAGAAACTCCTTGTATTTCCTATAGCTACACACCAACAGTTGCATCTAAAATTTACAATTACAAACGATTCCTGCAGTGTATTGATTTAAGTAATCCCTCACTACATCCACTTCCCTGCGAATGTTCTTCATCGGATTTCAACTACTCTCCTTGTGGACACGTTATTACTGGTGACCTTAGTATAGTCAAGAACGACAAGTTGAGAGAATTGTTAAAAAAGGGTCCCAAATACAGAGAAAGTATGTCCTTTACATGGAACCAAAATGTCAAAATTATCATGGACTCTTGTGAGGAATATGCAAGACGTTGGGCAAAGAAAGAGGATGTACAGCTCGACACCCTTTCCGAATGGACAAAATCAATCAGAGGGTTACTTTTATCTAGAATTAACCGATTAAAATCAACTGTGAACACCAGATTCGTGTCTATATTTAAAGACCCTGATGTTATCACAGAACTTACCTACCTCCAAGAACATTATGTCATCACACCAGCGGACAAAGCCTCAAATAATTACACATTTACTTGCAAAAAGTACTATTTCGACAGTCTAGTTAAAGAGTTGGGTTTAAATTCGACACCTGGAAATCCCACTTACACCCCAACAAACCTTTCTGCCTCTGAAATAATAGATAACCACAAATCAGCTCTTGCTTCCTTTGGCTTCGACACTACCAATTTAGATTTAGATTTACCATACTTATACTGCATACCTAAAATGCATAAGAATCCGTACAAACAACGTTTCATCGCTGGTTCCTCAAAATGTTCTACCAAATCTGTATCGATCTTACTCACCAAAGTTTTATCTGAAATCAAATCTGGGCTACAAAAATATTGTTCGACAGTATATTCTCGCAGTGGTATCAACCAGATGTGGATTTTAAAGAATTCGAAGGAACTTTTAGAACATCTGAAATCCACTCATTTTAGTAGAGTCCATTCGATCAAAGCCTTTGATTTTTCGACACTTTACACTACAATTCCACATTCTAAATTGAAAGAAAGACTCGCAAAAATTATAAGTAATGCGTTTACAAGTAAGAACGGTAATCGCAAATACAAATTTATTGTTGTTAACTATGACAAAACCTACTTTGTAAAAGAAAAGTCAGATTCTGAAAATAAGTACACTGAAACAGACATTATTCAGATGTTAAACTTTCTGATCGACAACATTTTTGTGGTGTTTGGAGGAAAGGTCTTCCAGCAAATTGTCGGAATTCCAATGGGTACCAATTGTGCCCCACTCCTTGCCGACATTTTCCTTTACTCGTACGAAGCTGAATTCATTCAATCTTTGGTCTCTGAAGGGAAAAGATACTTAGCTTCTGATTTCAACTTCACTTACAGATACATAGACGATGTGTTGTCCATCAATAATCCAAAATTCGCGGATTACCTGAGCAGTATCTATCCTTCGGAGCTTGAAGTCAAAGAAACTACAGAGACAAATAATTCAGCATCCTATTTGGACATAATGTTGTCCTACGACACTGATGGTCACATGAACACCTCACTCTATGACAAACGTGACGACTTCAATTTCAGCATTACGAACTTTCCTTTTCTGAGTAGCAACATCCCTTCATCACCTGCTTATGGCGTGTTCATATCTCAGTTGATACGCTATGCCAGAGCAAGTACCAAATATACGGATTTTGTTCTGAGAGCTAGGCGTCTTTCAGATAAGCTTCTCAGTCAGGGATATGTTTGTGACCGACTAACATCGTCACTGAGGAAGTTCTACGGTCGATATGGGGAACTCGTCATACACTATGATGTCCCACTATCCAGAATGGTGGATGATATTCTGTCATAGACCATTTGAACCATCCAACCAAAGATTGTACTCTATATCTTCCAAAATGGAAGTAACCGGATGTGACAGTTCTACCGAATTGAAGCGACGGGTGTTGCATGCAAGCAGGAGATGCTTACTCTTCCTGGGCACCTGGTCTCACTCTCATATCGGGAGTTCGCTTCTTTTCATATGGTGGAGGTTTTTGTTTTTGTTTGCTTTGGTTCCTGTTTTGTCCTGATTTTGTATGCCTTCGGTTTCTGATTTTCTGTATTATCGATTTTGTACTGTAGACAGGGATATGGTCATTATCCATATTTGTCATTGCAGGGAAACTCAATGTCATTGCTGACAATCTGTCTCGTTTCAAATTTCAGGAGGCCAAAACTCTTGCCCCATGGCTGAAACTGCAACCAACCAACATTCCTCCTCATCTGAATTATATCTAAGCCAAACATGTAGACATTCACTGAAATCAGCTCTATCCACCTCTTCCCGCCAAGCATATCTTAGAAGTTGGCAGCTTTTGAACACATTTTGCGAGGAAGAAAATCTAAAATTCACATTCCCGTGTACAATAGCAATGGTCTGTAACTTTATAAGTTATCTATATTCAAAACAATTAGCAGCTTCCTCAATAGCATCACATATTTCAGCTATTAGTTATATATAGACTTTCTATATAGACAACCTCAGACAGTGCATGCATTTAATAAACTGTGATCATTTTCGTGCATTAACATCGACGGCGGGTGCGGCTAGCCAACAGGGGATGCTTACTCCTCCCGGGCACCTGATCCCACCTCTAGCTTGCTAGGGGTCCGTCAATGCTCAACATGGTGCTCTATTGTGTGTTGTTTAGATTATCGTCAGGATCTTCTTTAACTCATTACATTCACAAACTAGCATACTGCTCGGATCCAACTCAGTCATTTATTGTGAAGAAATTATTAAAAGGCACACAGAATTTAGCAAAATCTAGTGATAATAGACTGCCTATAACTGCACAAATCCTACAAAATATCATTAAAGCACTTGATCACACTGTGCCAATCTTTTACAATAGAATAATTCAAAAATCTCTTTGGCATTTCATTCATTTTTGAGATTAGGAGAACTTGCCATTCGCTCCGCAGAATATGAATCAAAAGTACTTCAAAAACAAGATGTTTCACTGATTGACAATAAAACTTGGCAGATTACTTTGAGGCATTTCAAAAACATGAAAAACAATCAACCAATAACAATAACTCTGACTAGTGATCCAACAAACTGTTATTGTCAAGTTACAACATTAGCTATATACCTTCAAAATGTCAATCATAAAACAGGTCCCTTGTTTATATTCCCTTCTGGAATACAAGTATCTCAAAATTATGTGACTAATCAGTTAAAACTAGCAGTTAACTTTTGCAATCTTAATCTAGTTTCCTACAGATTAAATTAGGCGATTGCTTTCTTAAAGGCCGCCTCACACTTAAACGAATTGCCAGAAATAAGCCTTGCGATGACTGGCGAATAACACTTTTTAAAAATTCGTTTTAAATGGTAACTGATAGTAAATCATAGTTTCCCTTCGTTTTTGGTTTCGCACATCTTCTGAACTAACAGTCGCGATTGTATAAATTCGTCGGGAAATTTTGAACATGTTTAAAATTACCCGACGAATTGGAAAATCGTTCATTATCTGATTGAATTCGCATCTCTTATTTAGTCTGCGATCACCGTTCGTTTATCGTTCGTGTGTTATTGTTACGCATCGTCCCTCATCGCACTTTAGCCAAAATGGACCGACCTCGAAAGAACTCTAAACGAAGCAACACGATGACTAAGTTTGACCTGCGTACAGAAACGAAGACTTACTGTGACAAACGAATATTCGCTTGCCATCTTCTTTGCGAAGGGCTACTAAGACTAACGATTACTAAATTTGAATAGCGATGCATACACGAACGCAAGACTAAGAAATGCTATAACAAACTATGGATTGCGAATTGATACGAACACGAACAAATTAACAGGCGAAAAATCTGGTGATTGTTGAGCCTCTCGGACCTGCCACGCACCACGTTGCTTATATATTCAAGTCCAGGCCAAAGAATCAAAGCACCTCAAAAGTTTTACAGATGGAAGATGCAACCCTCCTCAGAGTCCTTACTGGCAATGGCTCACAATGAAGTTGTACATCAGCAGCTGAACTTACACCAATTGATCAGAGGCCGCTTCAGATGGAGAAGGGGCTTCAGACGGCGTCGTGTGTGGAGAAGGACATGGCTGCACCCTACCAGAAGAAGGGCCTTTGGCATATATGACCAGCTGTTAGTTGAGCTCCGTCGGGAGGATCCTTCGACATTTAAGAAATTTCTATGCATTGCAGAGCTTCCAGGTCTACTTCTACGGGGTCCTTATCCTGTTCCTCGTTCTGCTTCTTGGCCTTGCCCTGCTTCCTGGCAGCCTCTTTTCCCTGCTTAGTAGCCTCTTTCTCTGCAGCGACCAGATCCCCATCATTGTCATCTATGATCGCCTTTAGCTGAAAAGACGTAATAACAAATTATAACAAACGTGAATACTTGAAATGTGACAAATAGTCTTAAAAGTATTTATACCGTAAATTGGGATATTTTAGCGTGGCTAAATTTTGGCCACCTTATCATAATTATTTTTGGCCGGTTAAATTTTGGCCATTTCAACAGAGTGACTAAATTTGCAAATTAAACCGTGAGCCAAAGTATCCCAATTTACGGTAATTAAATAATAAATTCATGGATAAATTCATGTATTTAGGGGTTTTTTTTATACACTTTTCACAGGATCCTGGTTGGTGGTGGGCCTCTCCCGCAGGAATAAGAACTTAGTGAGGATCAAGTTTTGCTTGTAAGGCAGATCCTTCAGTGCATCACCAGACTTTCGTCTTTGTGAGCTTGGTGAAGGTATCTCTCATTCCCTTCCACCAGCCATCGATGTCAGTCACTGGAATATAAAAAATATATATATCAATATTACATTGATAATTATATATATCATAATATTAATCACTCAATGTTGTATTGAGATAGTATTAAATATTTACCTGAGACCCCGACAGACTGGGACAGTTGCTGTAACAAGAACTGGCGGACGTCCCTGTTCTCATAATCCTTGTGCCGGATGTCCCAAAGCGACCGATGGTCCTTGAAGAACTCGACCATTTCGTCCTCATTTCCCTCGTGTATGTCCTTGCGGTAGTTGGACCGCCCGCTGCCATCCTTCCGTTTTCCACCACCATATTTGGGCCCATCATCGCCGGATTTCTTCTTGTCACCAGACATTGCCTGACTTAAAGAAATAATTCAGAAGAGAAACATCAAATTTTGTTGAAATAATAAATTATTGTAATAAATACAGACAAATGTTCATTTTTTTTTAAATTATAATATTACCATGTGCTGGTGCCCGGTTGTAGAGCAGTATCTCTATCCTCACCATTACCACTAGCATCACTGTCAGCATCCTCTTGGTGTTGGCTTAGAGGCGGCGTTGGAGACCGCGGGGATGGAGGAGACTGTGGCTGCGAACTGGCAGGCTGTGACTGTTTGGGACTCTCAGGAGGAGGCGGCACTTCAGAATGCGGTCTTGATATTTCAAGGGTTGTCGATTTCGGTCCGGTCGATACAGTTCTCCGTGCCATCCCTCTTCCTTTCCCCCTTCCTTTGTATCTTGCAGGCATATTGCGATGCTTGTAAAGGAATACTCTGGATGAATTCTCTGGTCGTACTGAGATTTGGACGGAAATGGTCGCCTTTTTATACTCCAGGGGGAGCGCGCACGCACTTTCGAGAACGCCCGATCTTTTCGTTCGAATTCGTTTTCCAATCGCACGCCATATCAAATCATCGCTCATTTTCCGTTCGTTTTATCGGGGCATATCCACCCTTCGCTAGTCTTCGGATACAATTAACCCAAAGAAGTGAACCGAATAATCATGACCCTTCGCAAGGCATATTTATCCTCCGCTTACCGTTCGTTCATCATATTTGACAATAGTTTATAATCGCATGATTTGAAGGGAATTTTATTTGAATTCGTTGAATTCGCGCGCATTTTGTCCTTTTTTTTTCGATTCGCACCCCTTCGTCCCCGTCAATTCGCTCAAGTGTGAGGCGGCTTTAAGCAAGACATCATCTTTAGGATTCAAACAAATACTCACATATTGTCAATATAGGTCCTTAAACGACAGAAGGTTCGAATTTCAAAAACGACCATTTTGTATTCGATTCACCAGAAATTAAAGAAAATGTCGAATATGGTGTCAAATAGTAAAATATTATACATGGGGAATCAAAGAAAGTTTCAAATAATTCCTTATTTTACAGAAAGAAAATTCCGGAAAACTAAAATCGTAAATGCTCGTGTTTAATTCGGTACATCAGCTGCACGTGACCATGACGTGTCTCAACCATTCTCTCATAAGGCGAAGTCTAAATCGGATCTCGGTCAGCCAGGTCACGTGAATTTCCCATCCGTTATAAGTTTCTCAAGTTATTGTTCACCTTACATTACTGTCTACGTCACAGATTTCGTGATCTTTCTTTTATTTGGCGCCAAGAACAGAAGAATGGAATCGTGGAAGGAAATATTTTCGAGGAAAGAAGATAACTACCAAGGATCAGTTTCTTCTTCAAATGACCTACATCGTTTAATATCAGTATACGAAACCTCAACAAACAGCAAATTTAATGTATTTAAGAAAGATCGCCTCTTCGGCAAAGAGGCAGAAATAGGTAAACTATCACATGTTGCAGGAATTTCATTGTTTTTCACAATAAGTACATGAAAGGAACTGGTCGGGGACCAGTTCCCAGCTAGGACTAGTTCCCGGCTACCCCTCATCAGGTTGGGTCCAAACCAAAAGCAGTGGCGGATTCAGGGTGGTGCGAAGGGGGCGTCCGCCCCGCCCCCCCCCCCCCCCCGGCACTGACCCAAAATTGTCCAAAAAACCCTATATTTTGGCCCAGTTTCAGTAAAAATCGGCAAAATTCGCCCCTTGACCCCCCAGCAAAGGGGGCGCTGGATCCGCCACTGAAAAGGCGCTATTTAAGCTCAATGGAGCTAGGTAAGGCCGATCGGGATATAAATATATAGCCCGATCGGGAAGAAATTCGATTTTCAACAAATAATTCTCATAAAAAACATTTGCCCATCAAGACAGATGAATAGAGGAAACGCAGACTAATCGAATCAAATATCTAGGTAGAAAAATCGAATCTTCAGCGTGGAATTTATGTGCACTGCACCCTGTTGCACTTTGCAGATTTACAATTCGGCCTTAAATCTCAAAATCAATGCTTATACTACTTATTTTGACAATCTTTGGTAACATTTTGACATCGCTGCAATATACCTGTGAGTTGTCACGTGACTGTCACAACACGCCGCTTGCGTAATAAAAGGAAGATCAATTTAGCAGGCAATTTTATGCTCGACTGAATCTAATGAGAATGAAGTACTTCCGATTAAACAAGTTTTCTCTTGAATACTCATCACTGCACTTAAATCTGAATAATTTTGAAAAAAAAAGTTTTTGAAAAGTTATAAATAGAATCAAAAACAAAACATGATCTATTTTCAGTATTTTTTCAACTGTCAGTCATTTTTTTAAAAGTATTTTTATGACATGGTAAATCGGAAATACTTCACTCCCATTATTGTTTGTTTCACAAAAATCTGTCTGCTATATTGATTTTTCTTTTATTACGCAAGTGCTGTTGCTTCATTTGCATGAGGCCACCACAAAATAAGGTTAGAAAGGATACCCTTGTAAAGTATCAAATTAATATCATTATAAATACATTGTCAGGGTGTCTAGAGTGTGCATGGCTATCAGGTGAGCGTTGTCTAGAGTGTGCATGGCTATCATGTGACAGTTGTGCCCCCTGGGGCTCTTGTTATGCGGAAATGATTATTTGAGAATTTTTCTTAAAAACTTGATGAAAATGGTCAAAATATATACTGTAGCTAGAAATAGCTATTATAGCTATATTTGGTAGTTTCCCGAACCTATTATGTCATGCAAACGTTAAAATGAAATGGACATCATTCAGCAGATCTTGCTTAGTCATCGAGTCAAAAGTTTTGGTACACATACATGTGGACCTCTCAACTGGAAGACGAAATCTCCTGACGAAATGAGTGTCACAACCTCATGGGAACAAATTAGCATGAGAAATGACCCATCTAAAATTTGTTTTGTCTATGAAAAGCTATATGATAAAGATCAGTTTATATGACTGTACTCTAATGCGAAAGCCAATTTTTGAAAATTTCTAAGTAATGTCAGTGTTAACTTGTCTTTTTTAATCAAATTTCTACTAGCCCTGTAAAATGTCTAGTGTCGTGCTAGTGAGTTTTCATGAAGACTAACCTATTTAAAGTAATAGTACTCCTATGAATTTTTGGAAGTTTTAGCATGTTAATTGAGACAATTTTTGATTGACACTCTTTTTAAAAGAAAATCCATTTATATTTTTTTGCAGATTTATGCAGCATTAAATTGTTTCCCCGATTTGAGGACACACAAGGGAATACTGTTCCTAAAATTCCCTCTACTGGGGTACCCTTTGTAATAATTGGGAAAAAAGTATTTGATTGTCATCAAGGAGTTGATAGAAACAAGTCTCAGATGAGAAGAGCTCATGAGAGAGTAAGTTGATGAATTATCACAATCTAAAATAACTGTGTATATTGTACATGGAAAACAGGGCATGACATGATTATTTGTAAATCAAAATCTTGGAGGCGCGTGTTTCTCATTACATGTTTGCATTAATACCACTTGGTGAGTGTCACTGCTGGTGGACCAGGAGTCCCCGAGGGCACATGTAGCCAATTTTGATCAATTTCGGTTGATCGTTTCTTCAACGCATTCTAAAATTTCTGTTATCAAAATTTCTTGAAATTTCTAAAACGTGGGTCCTGTAGCATCATATCCCACCCATCCTGCTACGTCTTTCGGTACGCTTTTTCGACATAGTAACTTTCATACTTCTTTGGCATATTACATTGTTTAGATTTGAGGATCACTGACGAGGGTTAAGTACCCGAAACGTGCATGTCTGGTCCATGTTGCCAATTTATCTGTTCTTAAATGATGCTATTCAATTTGAAGACGTTTGCATTAATACCACTTGGTGAGTGTCACTGCTGGTGGACCAGGAGTCCCCGAGGGCACATGTAGCCAATTTTGATCAATTTCGGTTGATCGTTTCTTCAACGCATTCTAAAATTTCTGTTATCAAAATTTCTTGAAATTTCTAAAACGTGGGTCCTGTAGCATCATATCCCACCCATCCTGCTACGTCTTTCGGTACGCTTTTTCGACATAGTAACTTTCATACTTCTTTGGCATATTACATTGTTTAGATTTGAGGATCACTGACGAGGGTTAAGTACCCGAAACGTGCATGTCTGGTCCATGTTGCCAATTTATCTGTTCTTAAATGATGCTATTCAATTTGAAGACGTTTGCATGCTAATAAAAGGTAGGCTGTCAGCCTGTGGACTCTTTTAAGGGCTCGAAACTAGCTTTTTGCAACACTAGTCAGGCGGACTAATTAGTCCATGATAAAATCTAGTCCAGGTTGTAAAAATCTGTAAATATGAAATCAACCCATAAGGCCATTGATCAATTCAAGAACAAAACTGTTTGCTAGATATATTAAGGCCTTAAAATATTTTTGTTTTTGCAGCAGTTGTACTTTCTTTCATTCCTCATATCCTTTGGCTTTGCAATTTCCTTTCAAAAGTTGGTCCTTGCTTTAAGTATGTTGGTGTCTGAGGTGCTTCAGATTCAATATAAAAATGTTTTTAAAGTCATAATCTGTTCACAACTGCCCTTCTAGTTTGAATAGACAAAGAAGTTTGCTTAAGATTGCAAATTTTGGGAGTTGATAGCTCCAAGATTATTGATTTTTTCCACCAGAATGGTCACAGTCACTTAACCTTTAAAATTTCTTATTATTACGCTTATTCTATTTTGCAGTGTGGAGCAATTAAAAATGTTCCCTGCGCCATTTCACCCTAAAACATTATAGAAATTACAGGAGGTTAACATTCTAGGACCATCCCTCCATACTACATTTTGTATTTTGATCACAAATTTCATTTAACTAAACTACTGAATCGACCCTACATAAAATTTTGAGCCACGCTCTCTTTAAAAATATAATTAGAAATCAAACGAGATCTAGGTGGCGCCTCTGAAATGTAGTCGGGTAGTCGGAACGTCCACATATCACTTTGGTTTAAGCATCACTGACGAGAATTTAGTATTCGAAACACCTGTCTGGTGCATCATAATTTATTCTGATTTATTGTACAAGAAGGTAAGGAGCTGGAACCTTTTAAATTTCTTAAACCAATTGTCAAATGGTTATCATGATTATAATCGAAATAACACTAGTCAATGTCAAGGAGAATTTTTTTCATGACAATCACGATTATAGAGGACAAAGAATGTGAAGGAAATGGTAGCACATACAAAGAATGCCTAAGTTTGGAGATGGACATTTTCATTTGTCAGGCAGACCAATGTGAGGGAAATTTCATTAGTCTGTTGCAAAGTTTACTAGTCACGGACTGATGGACGTACGTTAATTTTGAGCCCAGTTTTTTTTTCTTCTTTTTTATTTTGCAGCTCACCAGAGCCAAAGGCTCAAAGTGAGCTTGGTATTGTCATACCGGTTTGTCTGGCGTATGTATGATTGTCCAAGCAGACCTATAGCAAGTAATTTTAAGGTACATGTACTACTTTTGCTAAATGCATTTTATTGCAGGATGATCATAGCTTCAAAAAACATCGTAGACATGTTCAAGTGACCAAGAAGCTTAACTGTCCAGTACAGATTAAAGTGCGACACATCATAAGATTTCCTGAATATGGTGTAAGTACACGTTTTACATAGATTTGTAATTTAAGTATTAGCTGAATGTCCTGAAGCTTTAATCAGCTAACAGTATATACATGTAGTTCTACCAGGAAAATTATTTTGCAATGGATGAAAAAAGAGTGTTGTGATTCAATCTTTTGTACTATATGTTATGATTCATGTAGCAGATTGATACAGTCAAAGAAAATAGCATCAGACTTACCATAAATGTGATGGAATAAGGAATTTCATTGCCAATAAGCCAAATATACCTTGACTAATTTGAAACCATGTAATATGATGAAGCTTGAGTGTAATTAATAAAGTTACCCTAAATGATTGCATAAAGGTTTGTTTTTTAGATTGCTGAATCAGTCCAGCAAGGAAGTATCAGATCGAAGAGAGATTCCTTATCCCTTGCCCTGAAGAAAGACATTGCAGAGGGGAAAACTATTTCCTTGGAACATGAATATCATGTTAGTCTGCCTAGGGAGAATGATCACAGGAATCATGTTTTAGGAGAGGTAGTGAATGTATCATCTTATTGGATGGCAATAGACCTCTTCATATTATAACATCTAGGGTCAACAAGATCTATTTTTGAGTCATTCTACATTGCTCTTCCCTTTTATGTATTTAAAATATCAATGTACCTTAGATCTAGAGGAAGTTTGTTTGAACTAAGCTCGACAGAGCTTTCCATCTGTCAACTTCTTTTGTAGGCGTCGTTCAGTAATTAGGCATAAAATATTCAAATCATTACTATATGTACATGTATATATTTTCTCAATAGCCATTTGAAACAAGTAAAATAGGAAAAGAAACAAAAGTTATGCATTTATGTTGCACGGCCTCATCAATGTCAAGGAATCAAAACTTTTGCTAGACTTTTGATATACATTTGTTTGTTCACTACAAGTTCACTGCAAGTTTAGGTTTCATTAATATAAAAAATAGATAGACTATACACTTCAATTTTCACATGGACCTCAGCAAGTTTTGAATAAGCTCTCAAATTACTTTGAATTCACAATTGACAGAATGTTTACACGAATGTATTTTGCGATGTTTGTATAGAGGGAATGTTTTCATACCAAACATAGTGTCTGTAAATTCAAAGACATTCGTCTCCATCTGCTTCACACTTGCATCAAATAATAAGTCTGTATACAGTTTAGCAAATGTTCCCCAATTAAACATGTTTTACTTCCTTTTCTCTTAATGTCTTAGCAAAACTGGCACAATGGTTTTGAATAATCTAATTTCTTGTAAGCCAGAATGAGATTTTCAAACGATCGAATTCAAATATCTAAACTACTACTTTTTTTAAGCCCAGCAAATGATCATTATCATCATCACTCAGATGATTTAGGGCTCATTCAATGGATTTTGAAAGCTAGGTTCAGATATTCAAAAGAAAAACAAATGTTTTCTGACACTATAAAAAAGTTGCAATATTTGTCTGAATATTGCAATACATGTATATTGCGATACTCGCTTTGACCCACAATACTCATCCCTAATTTCACATGTTCATTTTTTATGACGAGACCTTTCAGTTGGTACCCAATTTTTTTTAACCTCCTGACCTTGATTTTCGAGGTTGGCCTACTTTACAAAAATAGTGCTTATACTGATTGGGGTATTTGTGTTTCACAACCCATTTGTTAAATTGTATTTTTCACAAATTGCAGCTCTTGTCATCTAAGCAATTTTCTTTTACCAATTATGATATACTTATAGAGTGTCAATCTTAAATTTCAGAAAATTCATCTTATCGTTCTTTCAATTAGTATCTGAATAAATTTGATACACATACATGTAATTTTCTGTAGCAGCAAACATTCACTTCACCTTTGTGATTTTCAGGCAGCTTCTATGACCCAGCCACCTGACGAAAGGGTTAAAGCCTTTATTCGTCAAATGGTTTTCGAAAATGATGTCAGAAGCACAACACATATGAAGTTGTTATTGGAGAACAACAATCGTAACAACATATTTAAAGGGAGGGCATTACCGCCAAAAACCAACAGTCGCTTCTGGCCTTCAAAGAAAACAATAAGAAATCATATCGCCCTTGCCATTGTTAGACAGAGACATAGTAACAATGACCAGGTTAGAATTAATCATTTACAAATTTAGAAATCAAACTAGGCGGCGCCTCTGAAATGAAGTTTGAATGTCAAAATATCACTATCACTTAGTATTCAAATGACTTGTCTGATTTATTGTTCAAGAAGGTAAGGAGTTTGAACTTTTCAAATTTTGACCTAAACTAAAGCATTGCTTTCATTTTCAGGCACATAGCTACAACATATGCTTGTATGCTCAAGCATACACATAATTTCATTAAAAAGAAATATAAATAAATATTCTTCATAACAAAAATCAGTTTCATACTTGTACTTACTGGTTCAAGCCAAGTTGGATGGTGTCATGCTCATCTATATGTTGACATTGATTTGATAGATACATGTATGCTATAGTTTATTCTGATGAAAAGATTCCCCCTCCCCCCTTCTTTGCTCTTCCTCTAGCGTGGGTTCAATCCGATTGCTTTTACAACACTTGTTTGAATACCTGTATGTCTTGCATATTCAAGCCGAAGCATACACATTAGTTTAGGTATATCTACGCCCGATTTTCATTCATTTGCATGTTTCATGGTACATACACACATGGCAAACCATAACTTCTTGTTTGGACTTGCAGCGATTTCCTGGCTTTTGGATTTTGGCTTCCTGAATGTCTATCTGTCTAAATGTCCATCTGTCAGTTACACTTAATAGGTATCTGATGATTGCTTTGTAAGTGATAAATTTATATTACACATTTCAACCCCTCAATTTTCAAATTTATTGGTCAAAGATCAAGATAATGATGTAATAGACTTACTTACTACCTCTACTTTGCATGCAATACATACATTCCTTGTATTCATGGGAAAGTGTGTTGTGCTAAGGAAAGCTGGGGATATAGGGCTTGAATTGGCCTTAGTTGACATTTAATAAAATAGTCAGATAAAATTTACAGGTTGCTTTAGAAGAACTTGTCACTAGATGGAAGGATGAATACCCGCAGGACAATTTCTTTCTGAGATTAAAAGGGGATGAAAGAGAACAAGGTTGAGATGATTTATACAATTAAGATATGTATAGAGGTTGAGATTTTATATTTGTACTTGTAAGTCAGTACTTGCATTTCGAATCGCTATTTACGTCATCATCATTTAAGGGGTACTGCATCATCTGCACTACCAGCGACAGATAACTAGCAAACAAGTGCCTTTCGGATTCTGTTTCAATCTAGAATGAGTTAAAGAAGATCCTGACGATAATCTCAACTAGCACTCACAATAGAGCACAAAATTAAACATCGACGGACCCCTAGCAAGCTAGAGGTGGGACCACGTGCCCGGGAGGAGTAAGCATCCCCTGTTGGCTAGCCGCACCCGCCGTCGATGTTAATGAAGCATGGAAATGAAAATATATAAAAATCATGCACTATCTGACGTTATGTCTATATAGAAAGTGCTATGGCGACAATGTCAGGGAAGTATATTCAAAACACTTACTGTCAAACCCCTCGCGGGGAACTTTTTTACGAGCTCCACACGGCAAAGGGCATAAGTGTGACACAAATGAGTTAAAGAAGATCCTGACGATAATCTCAACAGCACTCACAATAGAGCACAAAATTAAACATCGACGGACCCCTAGCAAGCTAGAGGTGGGACCAGGTGCCCGGGAGGAGTAAGCATCCCCTGTTGGCTAGCCGCACCCGCCGTCGATGTTAATGAAGCATGGAAATGAAAATATATAAAAATCATGCACTATCTGACGTTATGTCTATATAGAAAGTGCTATGGCGACAATGTCAGGGAAGTATATTCAAAACACTTACTGTCAAACCCCTCGCGGGGAACTTTTTTACGAGCTCCACACGGCAAAGGGCATAAGTGTGACACAAATGAGTTAAAGAAGATCCTGACGATAATCTCAACAGCACTCACAATAGAGCAAAAAATTAAACACTTACCATTAGAATTTACTAAATGCCACATTCCTTTAGCATTTTCATCGCTAAAAACTATATATAGTACTAGTAAGGTATTGAAAAAAAAAACTTTTGCAACATCCATTCCATTGAGGGCTATATTTTATTTCATAATATTCCTTGGAAGAAGTATTTAAAAAAAAAATTATTAATACATGTATATTGTATAATTTGTTCAGCAGATTGTCAGTCTGATAGAATGTCTGGCATTGAAAATAATGATGGTGATGACGACGACGAGGATGATGATCTTAATCCAGAGCTTATTAACCAGCATATGCACTGTAAGTCATCATTTTTGTTTATACACCAAACTTCTTGGCAGAGGAGATTGATGGGGCGGTATGGCAATGAAATATGTCTTTTGGATGCCACATACCGGACAACTCAGTATGCTTTGCCTCTGTTTATGGTATGTGTGCCCACAAATGTAAGCTATGTCATCGTAGCTACATTTGTAACAGAAAATGAGGACAGCAAATCCATAACAGAGGCAATGGAGAGGATAAAGTCATGGAATCCAGACTGGTGTCCAAAATATTTCATGTGTGATTATGCTGAGGAGGAAATTAGCAGTATTGGTAGTGTATTTCCAGGTAAATCAAAAATTTATGTACAATCATAATTATTTTTAGATAATTGATATTAAGCATAGTTCCACATAACATGTACATGTAGGTGCTACTTGAGGTCATTTCTCAAGAATTTGTCATTGCGAATACTGTCTTAGAGACACATGAATCATTGATTCCATACTCATTTAAATACTAGATTTTTTTTTGGAGTGGGGTGGGGGTTTAATGTATATTGTACATCAAATTATAAAGGATCAATTGAAGAAATCTTCAAAATCTAGAATGCTATCTCCTTGAATTATGCATTGTTTTTTTTCTCTTAACCTTATGATAAACTATTACATTTAACTTTTTTAAACTTGTTAGGGTAAATACAATCTATTAATATATCAAGTAATTGTCAAATTCTATTCAGCCTAAAATCAAACACCCATGTAGTGAGGTTTTTATGTAGAACTATACTTACATATTGTTGCATGGTATATTCATTAGGCATTACAGTAAAATAAAGTATGATTAAGTGAACTTCTTTTGCTGTTCTCTACTTTCCCTTACTATTAGGATGAAAATATTTGAAATGATGTAATTTTTTGCCTTTTGTTTCAGCTTTTAAGAATTCATGAATTTGAATTACATGTGTCAGCTGTAATTTTCAATGAGGGCTGTTGTTGATGAACTGAACAACTGTTTTGAATATTTCTATAATACATAAAATTATTTCAGTTCATTAAAAATACATACACATGTACTTTTAACTTTAATGCAATTTTTATTCCTTTTTTTACAACTGTACATGTAATACTTACAAGTAAGTTCTTTTTTCATATTAAATGCTTTAAGTACATATATTTCCTATTCATACAGGGAATGGATGTTTTCTTGCGTGGTGAGATATATATATAAGTATAGTATTTAAGGATATGAATAAACATTCAATATACTGCGGATCTAGAATTATAGGAACGATTGTCAAATTGTTAATAGTAATGTAATATTTGTATCGTTTAGCCCTAATCTTTAGATACCCATACTTGGTTGTCCTTAATTTAAAAAAAAAAGATCAGAAAAGTAAATATAAGTTTTTAAAAGTTATTTGTATTCTTAATTTGATTTTGATAATTAATTATCTGGATCAGCAGTATAAATTCTAATTATTTTCCTCTGCAGCAACATTTTGATTAAGTTCTTTAGTCACTGTAACCTCAATGCTTAAAACACATTAAAACCTTCTCAACATATAAATCAATATGCTTTTTCTCACTCAACATTATTTGGTGGTTGTGGTTATGGTTTCTGTTTCCATTGGCTTATTCATATATATGTGTACACTGTCTAACTTTGATATCTCGAAGTCGAAGGGACCATGGGGAATAGTTTAAGACATAAGCTGGTCTAAAGGCTAGAATTGACCAATGATAACAAAGAATATTATTGTGACATCATAATGACGTCGGAAAATATGGCATTACATTGCATAAAACGTTGTTTGAATTCACTTTTTCTTATGATATATGGAAGAAGAAGTAGATTCTTTCACATTCTACTGAGTGAAAAAATGTACACTCATGACAGAATTTTTCATCTTTCTCCTCGTTCCGCTATGCTCCACTCAGGAAAAGGCAAAATTTCTGTCACTTGTGTAAAATCACTCAGGAATTATATTTCTCATAATGCGCTAACTGGAGTCCATTGTAGGTTATCACGGTATGATCACATTCCAAAAGACAGTTATTTTATAAATATTGTTACTAGTATTTGAAAACAAACTTGTTGCAGGAGATGACAGATCCAGAAGTTGAAATCACTCTAGTAGAGCCGGGCCTTCCACCGGAAGGTATGAAGGAAGAAGAGGCTAGTAAAAAATTTACTACATTTTTTCTTTGATAACTTTGTGGAAATTCAAATCATAATCTTGTGGGCACTATGCATTGATAAACTTGAACTTTCAACTTTTATCTTTGGAAACTAAGTCTTGATGCATAGCAGCATGTAGGAGTATCACATTTCAAAGTTAGATAAAAAAATTTTCTTGTAGGATTCTGATTCTGTCCATCTGAAGATGATTATCTGATCAACATGCATTACATATCAAGGAATGTAAGTTATTTAGACTTTTTTTTTATTTATGTTTAGATAAACTCTAAATCTCTCCCATCATAATCATTGACAATGAATTGTTAGGCTTTTGTGGGGAAAAAAAGGAAATCATGCTCCATACTTGCAGAAAACAATTTCTGGTTAATGTGCAAGATTTATATTTAAATTTGACATTCTTGTTGTCTGTGATAAATCAGTCTGAAGGTCTTACTTCTTAATTTGTGTATACATGTATATAAATACCCTCACATTTTGATAACAAAATTTAAGTTTCTTACATGATGACTGCATGATGTACATGTTAAATTTAACATGTCTCCAACAGATTGAACCAGCATATGCAAGAATTTCAAAGATTATATCCAGTCCTACCAATATGGAGTGAGTAAAATTATTATCAACATGATGCATCAACAGAATGGTGGATGATATTCTGTCATAGACCATTTGAACCATCCAACCAAAGATTGTACTCTATATCTTCCAAAATGGAAGTAACCGGATGTGACAGTTCTACCGAATTGAAGCGACGGGTGTTGCATGCAAGCAGGAGATGCTTACTCTTCCTGGGCACCTGGTCTCACTCTCATATCGGGAGTTCGCTTCTTTTCATATGGTGGAGGTTTTTGTTTTTGTTTGCTTTGGTTCCTGTTTTGTCCTGATTTTGTATGCCTTCGGTTTCTGATTTTCTGAATTATCGATTTTGTACTGTAGACAGGGATATGGTCATTATCCATATTTGTCATCAACATGTAAAACAGCATGATCCTGAAAATAAACCTTTTTTATTTATTTATTTTTTTTTTGGCTAATTCATGTACCATACCGCTTTGGTAATTTGATAGACTAAATTAATTATGTTATTAAATGTGCTTCCCTCATTTCTTAAATTTTGATAACGATCAAATTTTATTGCAGTGAACCTTATATGAAACGCCATAAAGACATGAAAAGGGGAAAATTGACACGTGGGTTAAAAGGCTACGGGTTTGCTTTATTTAGTACACAGGTACATATCATTAGAAATTTCAGAACAACACAGTTTAAATGTTGATCTTGTTATTTTGTTGTTCTCGATTCATTTATAGTTTTCACTGACAATTTGAAATGATGAATTCATGATGTATTATACATGTATTATTTTCATTTTTGCTTTGAATAATTATACTGTCTTTTGCATAACAGGCTCTTGCATTACTAGAGACCAGAGTGATGAAGAAGTACTACACAAACAGAACAAGGTAATTAAAGATTAATTCTTTCACATTAAAGTAGTATTGATAATTAAAACTGGAGCAAATGAAGGTTTTTGCATATCCATGGCAACAAAGTTGATACTTTGGTTTCAAGATCTTTGTCTATACATAAAGACACACATTCTGTGCTCTTTTATTTGAACAGTTACATTCATGTATTCGCCCTGGTGATAGAAGGTACACAACGTATATACATGTACTCAGAAAAGATAAAATTCTGTAACTATTTGTATTAAACATGAACCAAACATGTTTATAGAGTACTTGAAATTATTGATTGTGTAGAATTTAGAAATAAAATTATGAAAGTAAAGAAAAAAGGGGCAGCATTCCAAGGAATGTTACACCTGTGAATCATCATATAAGGGTAACTTTAACATGCCAAGTTCGATCAATTTCGGTTGATCGTTTCTTCAACGCATTCTAAAATATCTGTGATCAAAATTTCTAAAACGTGGGTCCTGTAGCATCATAACCCACCCATTCTGCTACGTCTTTCGGTACGCTTTTTCGACTGAGTAACTTTCACACTTTTTTTGGCTTATTACATTGTTTAGATTTGAGGATCACTGACGAGGGTTAAGTACCCGAAACGTGCATGTCTGGTCCATGTTGCCAATTTACCTGTTCTTAAATGATGCTATTCAATATGAAGACGTTTACATTTATACCACTTGGTGAGTGTCACTGCTGGTGGACCAGGAGTCCCCGAGGGCACATGTAGCCAAGTTCGATCAATTTCGGTTGATCGTTTCTTCAACGCATTCTAAAATATCTGTGATCAAAATTTCTAAAACGTGGGTCCTGTAGCATCATAACCCACCCATTCTGCTACGTCTTTCGGTACGCTTTTTCGACTGAGTTACTTTCACACTTTTTTGGCTTATTACATTGTTTAGATTTGAGGATCACTGACGAGGGTTAAGTACCCGAAACGTGCATGTCTGGTCCATGTTGCCAATTTACCTGTTCTTAAATGATGCTATTCAATATGAAGACGTTTACATGCATAAGAAAGTGTAAATGTGTAAAAATGTGACAGAGATGCTAAACAAAGTTATCCTATGCTAAGCAGGCAACACATAAAAGTATTGTATGTAATATAAGAATAATTAATATTAAATGATTTGTTCTAAGCAATTTGACATTTGATTTCATTCATTTGACATTGCCACTTCAAATCTCAAATCAATTACATGTACTTCAAATCTCATTAAGATTCAGGCTGTATGTTTACACAAGCTTTGATTTTCATGCATGGAAATAAAATTGACATACATGTAAATTACATTTTTACATAAAATGCGACTTTTCCTTTTAGTAAGGCATACACAATGCATGGACAAATTATAGGTATGGAAGATGAGACATACATCTCCAAATTCAAAAATGACAAAAAGTAAGTTTATGTTCATTATGATTTAGTAAAAGTTAAGTAATAAGGATGAAAAATCCACATGTAACTGTATTTTATACAAATTTCATACAAATCAAATAAGTTTATAGGCTTTTTGATAATGTATTGGCACTGTAGTCTGTATTTTCTCAATTATTTTACAGCCTTGCTGAAATTTATGTCAAGAATGTTCTATTGAAAGAAGCTGCAGCAGCTATTCTGCAGCATGCAGTGAAGTGTGATTACATAACTGCAGACATAGAATGTGCCCAGTTTGAAAATATGTCCCTTCACAAAGCGATGAAAAAGAGTATAGAGAAAGGTATAATATTTATGAAAATAAGTATTCTGAGCTGAGTAGCTTTCGCTTTAAAAGTGTTTTGTATTTTGATATCTCAAGTTTAAAAAGTATGTACACAATTGAGTTAATGTTAAGCCTAATGAAGAGTCATAATTCTTGTTTGGAATATTGCCAGTTGAGGCAAATATCTGAGAGGAATAATTTGACCCCTATTTGGCTGGCAACACTATCCATTAATACTCAAGAAAATAAAAGGAAACAATGCAGTGTCTACAAAGTGTTAAAATAATTACAACACAGTTAAAATAATTACAACACACTTTATGAGGTACAATTATACAAAGACTATTTAGAAGTATTAATTTGTAATACTTTCATTATGACATAAATGTAAGAATACAATCATAGAAGATGCACATCTAAACATGATTTTAAAAATTAGCTCAACGTAGAATTTCCAACTTCACTGTAAAATCTAAAATATCTTTACTAGATGTTTCTATTTATCTTTTCTAGCAAGCCAGAAGAAAAAGGAGTGGTCGGAAAAATTTGAGAAAAATTGAGGACAAAACAGGTCAACTGCCTATTGAATGAGTTATGTATTGTATATTATTGACCCAGATATGAACTAAGTAGTGAACTGTTTGACTGGGATGTGATTCTGGTTGACCTGGATGTGATGTTACATAATGTTGTATGAGCTGTATTATTGTGTTATATTGTATCACAAACCTAATGATGTCCAATTTATACATGATCACTGACCCAGATATGACCTAAGTAGTGAACTGTTTGACTGGGATGTGATTCTGGTTTACCTGGATGTGATGTTACAGAATGTTGTATGAACTGTATTATTGTGTTATATTGTATCCACTAACCTAATGATGTCCAATTTATACATGATCACTGACCCAGATATGACCTAAGTAGTGAACTGTTTGACTGGGATGTGATTCTGGTTGACCTGGATGTGATGTTACAGAATGTTGTATTAGATATTATTATGTAATTTTGTATCACAAACCTAATTATGTCCAATTTATACATGATCACTGACCCAGATATGACCTAATTAGTGAACTGTTTGACTGGGATGTGATTCTGGTTGACCTGGATGTGATGTTACAGAATGTTGTATTAGATATTATTATGTAATTTTGTATCCACAAACCTAATGATGTCCAATTTATACATGATCACTGACTCAGATATGACCTAATTAGTGAACTGTTTGACTGGGATGTGATTCTGGTTGACCTGGATGTGATGTTACAGAATGTTGTATTCGATATTATTATGTAATTTTGTATCACAAACCTAATGATGTCCAATTTATACATGATCACTGACCCAGATATGACCTAATTAGTGAACTGTTTGACTGGGATGTGATTCTGGTTGACCTGGATGTGATGTTACAGAATGTTGTATTCGATATTATTATGTAATTTAGTACCACAAACCTAATGATGTCCAATTTATACATGATCACTGACCCAGATATGACCTAATTAGTGAACTGTTTGACTGGGATGTGATTCTGGTTGACTAGGATGTGATGTTACAGAATGTTGTATGAGATATTATTATGTAATTTCGTATCACAAACCTAATTTGGAAATAAATGATCTTATACAGATATGATCTATGTAGTGAACTTCATCTCATCGACTTGGAGATATTGATGTTTGACTATATGATATTGTGTCTCAATTTTGAAGTTATTCTAAATATTTTGAAAAATAAAGAACAGGTACAAATGTATACATGTATATGTTTTTTTTTTTATTTTGTATTGGTTTAAACCAATATCAATTACAATATACAGTTATTGAAATACTGAAAGAATGTTGATCTTGATTCAAGTAACACAAGACTTCTATGTAATGTATTCTTAAGTTTTATTGCTGTTATAGGGAAAAACAGCAAATGGACATCAAACCCAAAGCCAGTATCACCATCTAAATACATGTGCAAAATCTTGAGAATGTAAACAAAAATTAGAATAAATGGACAGATGTTTAACTTTTCATCATTTACATGTCAAAGGCAACACTAGAAATGGGAATAGAATATACGACTTCCCAGTCTATGCGAAAATTTTGGCAATGAATGGGGCTAAGACATGCAATGGCTCATGGGACAGTTGAAGTGAATTGGACGGGAAGCAATTTTAATTTGATATGGCGGATGTGTCTAACCAAACAAGATGATTACTCTTCCCGGACACCTAATACCACCTCTAGTTTGCAAGGGGTTCTGTAATCCAGTTTGAGATTCTGTCACGGGCAATTTGAGTGATAGTTGCCTTTGTCGGAATACTGCCAATCAATGCTCTTTGTGGCAATCTATTGCAAGTTCTGTTGTGATTTCGTCAGGATCCCCTTTATCTCATTCCTGCTATCTTAAATTTGCAGATGCCCTTAATAGCTGCTGAGTCAAACATACCTGTCAACTTGTGTCAAGTCTCCCTCTTTTGGAGGGAGACTCCCTCTTTTTAACTTCATCTCCCTCCTTGGCATTTCTTTCTCTCTGGAGACCAAAATCTCCCTCTTATCGGCCCAACCTCGCTCTTTTGACATATTTACCAACGAGGAATAACTCTAGATTGTGATATTCAGAGCATTTCATGTGAAAATGCGGCAAAAGATGTATAAGATGCAATGAATTGTTGATACATATATCATTGTTTATTAATGTTGTTGCATTTAAATGTCGGCTCAATGAAATTATTTGAAAAATGGTTTTGCACAAAATGTCGCGATTCATTAGAAATGTAGCAAAATGGATTCACGCACAATCTCCCTCTTTTTCAAGTGCCTAGGAGGGAGATCTCCCTCTTTTTAAGATTTCAAAGTTGACAGGTATGGTCGAAGAATGTAGAATCCCCCCCCCCCTTATTTTCATAGTATAAGAGGAAATTCAAACATTTTATTTCTTCTGAAATGGCGATTTCTTTTCTCCAGAACTATCTAATGACGTCATTACCTATCCAAATCATAGCGTACAAGATGACAGATCTCGTATAATTTCATTGTGCTGGCAAAATTAACAAGGAAGAGATTAAATTGCTGGCAAAATAAACAAGGAAGAGATTAAATTGGATCGAATGTGCTGACCTGTTGACATGGAGAGGGGGGGGGGGATGATGCTTAGTAAAAATGCAATAAACTCAACACTTTTACTTTAAATATAAAAAATGAAATAAAAACTGATGATTATGTCATCGTTTTCTTTATAAAATATTTGAAGCTAATTAAATCATTATTTTTCTTCGCCTAAGCCTTGATATGCAGCACATAGGGTCCTATTTTTGCTTCAAAATAAAAGTTTGTTTTGTCAACGAGATACGGCCGTTTCGGTAATTCAGGGGCACCTTACAAAACGACCTATTAAAACCATACACTAAAATATAGTGCCATGAAACCGATGTTTATACAAACCTTAGAATTCAAACTCAATGCTCGTGTAAAAATTGCACATATATTTACAACGTAAGTGACTTTATTATGCGTTTCAAATTCAGAATAGCTTTATTTTTGGAACTATTTTAGGGTATTACCCAATCGCTCCGCGAACGTTTTATTGTACTGCAACCGTAAAGATAGTTGCACTTTATTGCGAATTATCTCTGTTTTTCTACACAGATATTGATGACGTAAAGTTCACCGATAACTAAAGAGAAAACCGATAACGGTAGAGTAGTCCTATCCGTTCTGGCTGACCTTGATCCGTTCTAGCGCTCTCCCTCTCATAAAGTGAACAAGTGACATGTGCTGAAAAAGAATGGCCTTTTAAAACGAGTGGATTAAACGTTATGGATATTAATAGTATAAACTTTAACTTGAATTATATCTGTGATAAACGTAAATTTCTTTCTTTTAATGAAATGTGAGGTAAAAAAGTTTTTTTTAGATAAAAACCATTAAAGATCGATAGTGGTCGCAAGGCGCATTTCTGGGTCAACTTTTTTCCTCAATTATTTGCATTGATATTTTTCAACTACATACTGTTTTCTTTCTTTGATGAATATTTTCAGGATGAATTCCTTTTAATATGATTACCTGACGTTTTTTTTTTAATATCTGCTAGAGTTTTTATAAGAATTATACTTAACAATTTTCAACGGACTATCAGATGTTTTAATAAGAAAAGCCAAAAGTCTTTTAGTGGCAGACGTAAGTTGAAGGGCTCTGACATTGAATAAATTCGATGCTTCCTTGAACAAACGATGAATTGTTCCAATGAAAGTGAGGAAAGCGTTCTTTGTCACGCTTGTCTGGCAAGATGTTCAAGGCTGATGGCAAAAAGTAGCGGTACTACAAATGCCCTTGCAAATGCGCCTCCTGCTTTAAGTTTTCGCCTCCGAGTTTACCATCGGCTTTGCCAGTGTCATATATACTCAATCAGGAGAAAGCTCCGGATGTTCTCTGTCAACATCCTAGAGTACCTGTACTAAATCCGGATAGTATAACCCACCCTTCCTCTACTCAAACAAGTCCCAAACTTCAAGTACAACCTCTCCAAGGATCTGAATCGTCTTTTACTTTTTCCTATCCTTCATGTCCAAATGACAATACTACCATTGACGAGCAAGCTTCCATGCCAAAGCATTCAGCTACCGCGACGTCGTCAGCAACAGTTCCAGATACTGATAAATCAGATCTTAAGCAATTGTCTTTGACCACCTCTTCATGCGACTTTCCGCCAACTTTAGTGCCGCTATTGTCCACTCATCAACCAATGTCCACAGTTGCCATTTCATCAACAGGTTCATTTTCTTGTGTTGGGATGAGAGGGAATGTAGGACGGTCAGACGAGAAACAGACAAAATAAGAAGGGATGTCTTTGATCACTACACACTCTAGATGTATCATTTGCCAACAACCTATGACCAAGGACTGCACAGCTATCCCTAGCAATGCAAAGGTCGATTTAATTATCAATTATCATATTTGCGCAGGCCCAAACCCTAGAATATGTAAAAGTCACCTTCAAGGTAACCGTTTGAAATAACCGTTTGAAATAATCTCTAGGTGTATGTAAATCAACAAGCAAACAAAACTGCTTTCTCGACAAAGAAAAGTCTGATCTCCTCCTCAAATGAGTTAAACAAGATCCTGACGATAATCTCAACAGCACTCGCATTTAATATACTGTGTTCATTTTCGTGCATTAACATCGACGGCGGGTGCGGCTAGCCAACAGGGGATGCTTACTCTTCCCGGGCACCTGATCCCACCTCTAGCTTGCTAGGGGTCCGTCAATGCTCAACATGGTGCTCTATTATGTGTTGTTGAGATTATCGTCAGGATCTTCTTTACTCATTACATTCACAAACTAGCAAACTGCTCGGATCCAACTCAGTCATTTATTGAGAAGAAATTATTAAAAGGCACACAGAATTTAGCAAAATCTAGTGATAATAGACTGCCTATAACTGCACAAATCCTACAAAATATCATTAAAGCACTTGATCACACTGTGCCAATCTTTTACAATTGAATAATGCTAAAATCTCTTTGGCATTTCATTAATTTTTGAGATTAGGAGAACTTGCCATTCGCTCCGCAGAATATGAATCAAAAGTACTTCAAAAACAAGATGTTTCACTGATTGACAATAAAACTTTGCAGATTACTTTGAGGCATTTCAAAAACATGAAAAACAAAAAGTAGCGGTACTACAAATGCCCTTACAAATGCGCCTCCTGCTTTAAGTTTTCGCCTCCGAGTTTACCATCGGCTTTGCCAGTGTCATATATACTCAATCAGGAGAAAGCTCCGGATGTTCTCTGTCAACATCCTAGAGTACCTGTACTAAATCCGGATAGTATAACCCATCCTTCCTCTACTCAAACAAGTCCCAAACTTCAAGTACAACCTCTCCAAGCATCTGAATCGTCTTTTACTTTTTCCTATCCTTCATGTCCAAATGACAATACTACCATTGACGAGCAAGCTTCCATGCCAAAGCATTCAGCTACCGCGACGTCGTCAGCAACAGTTCCAGATACTGATAAATCAGATCTTAAGCAATTGTCTTTGACCACCTCTTCATTCGACTTTCCGCCAACTTTAGTGCCGCCATTGTCCACTCATCAACCAATGTCCACAGTTGCCATTTCATCAACAGGTTCATTTTCTTGTGTTGGGATGAGAGGGAATGTAGGACGGTCAGACGAGAAACAGACAAAATAAGAAGGGATGTCTTTGATCACTACACACTCTAGATGTATCATTTGCCAACAACCTATGACCAAGGACTGCACAGTTTTCCCTAGCAATGCAAAGGTCGATTTAATTATCAATTATCATATTTGCGCAGGCCCATACACTAGAATATGTAAAAGTCACCTTCAAGGTAACCGTTTGAAATAATCTCTAGGTGTATGTAAATCAACAAGCAAACAAAACTGCTTTCTCGACAAAGAAAAGTCTGATCTCCTCCTCAAATGAGTTAAACAAGATCCTGACGATAATCTCAACAGCACTCGCAATAGAGTACAAAATTAAGCATCGACGGACCAAAGAGTTACTTTCATTTTGAGAAGTGAACATGACTCACCACGACTGAACTTTGATGATCCTCTTCTCTCTGATAACGAGTTTCTTGTTTGGACTGGTTGGACAAAGGAACAGTTTGAACATATGCTATGACATGTCACTTTACGAGACTCAACAAATCGTTCTTCAGTCAATGCTCTGGCAATATTTTGGATTAAACTAAGAACAAACCTTTCATACAGAGAAATAGCTGTTCTCTTCAACATATCTTCTGATTATAATGGTCTCATGAGCATCTCTCGCACATTACATTCAGTTGCAGCTCAATTAGATACGAACTTTGTCCCCTCTTATCTTGGCATTAAGCACATCTCAAGCGAAGAAGCTATTTCTCATATGACTGTTTTCTAATGTGCTTTTTGAGAATAAATTATCAGTTGTGTGGGATGGTACATATTACTATATAGAGAAAAGTGATGATTATTCATTCTCAAGAAGGTCTTATTCTGGTCAGAAGAAAAGACCGTTACTTAAGTTCATGTCGATTGTCTTCCCGGATGGATATGTTGTTGACTCCATTGGTCCCTACCTGAGTGATGGTCGTAACAATGATGCAGGTATGACCACCCAAATTATGACCCTAAATGATGAACTGAGGAATTGGCTGCAGGAGAGGAGATGTTTGTGTGGTCGACCGGGGATTTAGAGACGTATTGGATGTGTTTGAGGAGATGGGACTGGAGACAAGAATGCCTTCATTTCTTGGAAAAGGTGAGTCTCAGCACTCCATAGAAAGGACTCTCCACTAGTCATATCAAATAACTAATCAGAATGGTTCCTTAGATCACGTGGCTAATTACTTATTCTGTTTATCGAAAGAGAAAGCGTCCCTACAAAAAAGCAAAACAAACACCTCTTTGTCGCTTTTTTTTACAAAATGGTAACCTGTAGCCATTAATCAACAGGAAGCAGCACTTTCTTAAAGATTCATAGAGTGAGTAACTGTTGTGCATTTGACTATATTTTGGTTATTGACTTGTTATTTCTGTGGAGAAAGGTCGACAGCGATGATCGTCGAACATGAACAAAATGGCGAGGGAGGAAAAATCTGTTTCTGTTTGCCTGATAGGCCATTCGTACATAAGAAGGCTGAACGAATACATACGCAGTGCCCACGGGGAAAATAATCTTCGTCTTAACCGAAGTAAATTCCAGGTTTCAGTCAGAGGAATCGGTAGTTTGACCGTGGGAAGGCTGTGCAAAATACAGTTCTGCTAACTTTCCCTGTTTCTGTACCGGACATCTGTTTTTTTTTTTACAAACTGGAGGCAACGAGCCCACAGAGGGTAGCAACAGGCAAACTATCTACAAACTGGTGTCGGGATTAGAATTATCATACCGTATATCATTTTCGCGTCGGATAAATTTCGCGAAAAAGACCCTAAAAGGTGTGTCTTTTTTTCGCTGAGGCTAATTTTCGCTAATTTACAAATACCAAAAATTAAAATTTGTACAAAGATGTATTAAATGTTAAATTAAATTCCACCATATAATTGCGAAATTTTTTCTGTTGGATTTACGTATCTACGTATACGTGTACAATAATACAAATATAGTTCACTCGTTCAAAGCATAAACGATGCTTGCTTCTTCTTGTTTCCCATGCAAGTAGTCATATAGTTTTATGGTCCAAAAAAGACCCCTAAATCATTGTTAGATTTAGTTTCTTGTGAGAAATATACGGATAACCAAAACGCTATTATCATAATTACAGAACGACAACAGGTGATTTGATATGTAAGCCGGCGAGCATTCATATCGGTGATTGTTTGATTTACCATGTTTGCACTGGGTAATTAAATCAATTAATACTACTTGTTATCTGTAAACATCAATTATAATAATCATAATTATCTTAATCAGACGAGAACTCACTAATACCTCGGGACAGTTACATTTAACTAAACCTCTTTGGAAGCGTAAGTTTGTGACTTTTATTCGCTATTTGATGATGCTCGCGAACTTAGCGAAATACGGTAATTGGACAGATACTGAAACGATCGCCGAAGGTCTCTCGTCACAACTACAATGTAGACGTAGGTAACAGTGAACCAATTAGTTCAACAAAAGATCAGGCATTCCCCTTCAATTTTTCTATGGAAACACAGAGGATTATGGGCTGACCTTTCCCACCTGAATAAGGATGGTGTGCACCTGAAGTGCCCAAAAGATGATGCGCAGCCAATGAGAAAATATTTGACGACCATTAAATTTGCAGTATTAAACAAGGCACATATTTGCAGGCCAGTATACATGTATATAGGATAAAAATAATTTTTGATTTCCCGGAGTTTATACAACTTATAAGGGATCATATAAATACATGGCAAATTTTGCAAATTTGAGTCATTGGGCGAGTTATCACTTTCTAGATATAAACTTACTGATATTTAATTTCAAATATTTATCAGGTAAAGTAGTGTGGTACATGACATGTATGGAATTACACTATCATCACATGAAGCCTGCATAAGTAGCCATTTAATCACATAAAGTGAGGAAAAATAATTTTTTTTCTGTTTCTGCCATTCAATCACTTGACAGTTTTACTTAAAGTGAGGGTACTTTGAGCTAGCAGTCACAAATTCTGTGTTGTAGCTTTTGTTTTTTTGTTTTTTTGCTTTTTTTGTTTTTGTTTGTTTGTTTGTTTGTTTTTTTTTTTGTTTGCTTTGGTTCCTTTTTTTTTTTTTTGTTTTTGTTTGTTTGCTTTTTTTTGTTGTTTGGTTTTTGGTTCCTGTTTTTGGTTCCTGTTTTGTTTGCTTTGGTTCCTGTTTTTTTTTTTTTGTTTGCTTTGGTTCCTGTTTTTTTTTTGTTTTTGTTTGTTTGCTTTTTTTTTTGTTGTTTGGTTTTTGGTTCCTGTTTTTGGTTCCTGTTTTGTTTGCTTTGGTTCCTGTTTTTTTGTTTTTGTTTGTTTGCTTTTTTTTTTGTTTTTGTTTGTTTGTTGTTTTTTTTGTTTGTTTGTTTGCTTTGGTTCCTGTTTTGTCCTGATTTTGTATGCCTTCGGTTTCTGATTTTCTGAATTATCGATTTTGTGCTGTATACAGGGATATGGTCATTATCCATATTTGTCATTTGCCATTCAATCACTAAAAAAATATACAGCGAGGCTTTTCCTACACCTATTTGGTAAAATGCCATTTAATCGCGTGTCAGAGTGAGGCTGTTTGGAATTGGATTTAACTTTGTTTAAGTCATTTTATGGTTAAAATTAGCCATCGGCCATTAAATCACTTAGTTTAAATGAGGCCAATCAAGTTAAACATTTTGAATTCAACAGTTCAATGCAAGACATTTTTAAAAAATTGAAATATATCTCATTTCAATCTATTAACAAATTTATATATGTGTCAGTAACATCTCAGCCAATTCACCATGAAACAACTTCTTGTGCTGCTGTTTACACATTTAAACTGACACATGCACGCATCAAATGTTCGATACAGTTAGCTCTTGCATAATCTACTGTACACTATACAGGGATGCATAAGTTATTAAGATAATATTGCTCAATATTTAATTAATTTTAGGAAATCGAACCATGCCCAGAAGGAATGTTACAACCAAAAGAAGTGGCACTCATTCAGCTATGACAACAGAGCCTGAAAAACTGCCCTCAAAAAAGAGAAAGAATCCGTTTGATCAAATGGACTATGAACAGTTGGCTGCAGAAATTTTACGGCAAAATACTACAGAAGTATTGAATGGCAATAACATGCCTGTGGCCGACCCTCTTTTCACACAATGTAAACCTCCCTTTTCCTGTGGCCGACCAACAGACCGAAATACCAAGTAACACTCAAACACAAGAGACTATGATTTCTCAAACTCCCGCCGCACAAGATGGATCACCATCAAACAGCTTCTCTTCAAATTCAGTATCAAATATATTAGATGCTATTTTTTTCAGGTGAGTCAGCGGGTACACAAAGCAATCCTAACATTATAAAGTTAACAGATGGTATTCCATTAGAGGCAAACAGTCCTATCAAAACAAAAGAGAAAAGTTGGAACAATCTTGATCTCAAAGTTTTACTACCAAACTTCAGAGAAGATACAGATTCGGTTAATATTGGGGCTGGCTTAATAAAGCTTCAGCAGATCAAAAAGAGCAAAACACCGCCCACACTAAGTCAGTGGACTGATGCCTTCCTCGTCTTCTGTGCAATTTATTTTGAGAAATACCAAATGCAAGCCTCTCATTTGCTCATATATTGCTTATTTTTTAGGGAAATGGATAACTTGTATTGTGATCGGGCATGGCGAATATACAATGAAAGTTTTCGCAAGAGAGCCAAGGTGAGTTGTTGCCATGGCAAAAACCATTGGATGAACTTTAGGTCAAATGCCATAGCAACCGCCACTGTCCAACCCGATAAGAAGCACTTTCGGGGGAAAAGACAAGTGTGTTTCAACTTTAATAAAGGAGAAAGATGCTTGTCCTACCCCTGTAAATATATATGCACACATATGCCAAAACTGCCGGGGAAATCACCCACGAATCAAATGCCGCACAGATAGGCAAGGGAAGGGACAAGGGCAATCCCCACAACCAAACCCCACGGGAGCAAGAAAGTCTGCCAACCCACGTCAAACCAAAAGTACTTGAAGCAGAATTTGAAGGTTTCGACAGAGTACAAACAAATTATCTAGTCAATGGCTTCACATTTGGATTTCACCTTGATTGTATTTCTAGTCCCCCTGTAAAAAGTGTCAAAAATCATAAATCTACTGTAGACCATCCATCAGAAATTGAAAATTACATCTTGAAGGGAATTTCAGTTGGTAGGATAGCAGGCCCATTTAAAGACCCCCCTTTCCCTTATTCTGTTACCTCCCCCTTGGGTGTAATACCTAAATCAGACCCTGTGAAATTCAGAGTAATTCAAGATTTGTCATACCCCACATCGGTTATCAGTTAATGACAATATTCCGGATGAAAATGCTCAAGTTACCTATGACTCAATTGACAATGTCATTGCATTAATCCAACAATTTGGCAAAAATTGTTTAATGGCCAAGTCAGACATTCAACAAAGGAGGGGATCTCCAACAACACCATGTTGCAGCATCCAGAGCAAAACCCCAAAACACTCAATGCAAAAACACCAAGCAGACAAGCACAGAAAGAGACGCATAACACAGAAACATCAAACACAAAGGACTACACATAAACCAACGAGGCCAATGGACAACCAGTGCCGACTTAGGACGGCCATCTGCCATTCCGTATTGTTCCAGTAAATCCATCGGATTACCACTTACTGGGATTTACTTGGGAAGGGTCATATAGCTATGACAGGTGCTTACCAATTTGTGCACAATTGTTTGCTTCTTTTTCTCTAAAGGATATACTTTAAAGTTGCCGAGTTACGAATCTATAAGTGAAAAAAGAATGTCCTCGTATTATCCTTTTTTTTACGTGGAAATCAACTCTGAACACCAGATTCGAGTCTATATTTAAAGACCCTGATGTTATCACAGAGCTTACCAACCTCCAAGAACATTATGTAATCACACCAGCAACAAAGCCTCAAATAATTACACATTTATTTGCAAAAAGTACTATTTCGACAGTCTAGTTAAAGAGTTGGATTTCAATTCGACACCTAGAAATCCCACTTAGGCACGGTCCATTCAAAAGTCGGGGGGGGGGGGGGGGCTTGGTTTTTTTTCGAAAAAAAATAATTTTGCTCTGAATTTTGATGAAAAAAAATTAATTTGCTTATGGTGTGACAGAAAAAAATAATCTTGTTCTTACAAGTAATCTGAATTTTAAAAATAACCATCAAATTCGCTTAAAATTCCTGAAAAATTTTCGGATCGCTTCGCTCGCCGCAGTTTTTACTTTCTATAAAAAAATTTTGCCTCGCTTCGCTCCCCATAGTTTTCTTCTGTACTGGCAAGTTCATATTTGAAAATAACAAAAGAATACATGTGACTGAACACAATTAAAATGCTTAAATACATTATCAATACAATTTATTACTATTAATAAATACATGTATCACCATCGTGTCTAATTTTATTTACAAGCTTTGAAGGAGCATTTCATTTCTACATGTAATAACTTGCATCAGGCCCTCTTTCATGTTATATGACCTTATAAGTTATATACATTTTGTTTACTAAAATTATATATCGCATATTGTAAAAATCTTTCATCTCTCTCAGTTTAGAAGTGAATACAAGTTTTAGATGAAAATAATGTTTGGAGTAATTGGGGTAAAAATAAAGAATTTCTGTTGAAAAAACACAAACATTCTTAATATTCACATCAATTGTAATTAAAAAATTTCCTTGCTCCAACTTTGCAAGAAAAAAATAATTTTGCCCCGGTACGGAGCGAAAAAAATAATCTTGCTCCGACAAATAACCCAAGGCCCCCCCCCCCCCGGAATATCAAATGGACCGTGCCTTACACCCCAACAAACCTTACTGCCTCTGAAATAATAGATAACCTTAGATCAGCTCTTGCTTCCTTTGGCTTCGACACTAACAATGACAAATATGGATAATGACCATATCCCTGTTTACAGCACAAAATCGATAATTCAGAAAAGCAGAAACCGAAGGCATACAAAATCAGGATAAAACAGGAACCAAAGCAAACAAACAAAAACCTCCACCATATGAAAAGAAGCGAACTCCCGATATGGGAGTGGGACCAGGTGCCCAGGAAGAGTATGCATCTCCTGCTTGCATGCAACACCCGCCGCTTCAATTCGGTAGAACTGCCACATCCGATTACTTCCATTTCGGAAGACATAGAGTACAATCTTTGGGTGGATGGTTCAAATGGTCTATGACAGAATATCATCCACCATTCTGGAGAGTGGGACATCATAGTGTATGACGAGTTCCCCATATCGACCGTAGAACTTCCTCAGTGACGATGTTAGTCGGTCACAAACATATCCCTGACTGAGAAGCTTATCTGAAAGACGCCTACCTCTCAGAACAAAATCCGTATATTTGGTACTGAGACATCCTTGAGACTTGCACTCTGACTGACTGTGACGACGGGACTCAATGACGGGCCCTGTCCAAACCTCTTTAGAGAAGACAGGGCCCCGACTACCTGTCCTCTCTGAATGTCAGTCGGACTCCTCGGGTGATTACATACATGAGCTCGCTACAGCCGGCAGAGCACGGACTGTATTACGCACGCCCTCTTTTTATATCCATTTACATATTCATCTGTGTCTCTGGCGCCTCTGCGTTTCGCGGTCTTGTTTGTGTGATGTCATCTTACAGTGAGGAGGTTGTTTTACACCACAATTGTACGTTCTTCGAGACCTCTGGGTAATTGGAGAAGTGAGAGGGTTGTGCGCACGTAATCCAGGATAACCACACCATTTGCTACTTGCGTGACAGATGGCCGTCCTAAGTCGGCACCGGTTACCCATTGGTCTCGTCGGTTTATGTGTAGTCTTTTGTGTTTGATGTTTACATGTCGTATGTCTCTTTTCCCTCTCATGCTGTACTCGTCTTTTGTGTTTTTGCATCGGGTGTTTTGGTGTTTTACTGTTGATGCTGCAAAGGGGTCTTGTTGGAGATCTCCTCCCTTCTTTTTGTTCTGGCATAGCGTATCAACTAAGATTTGAACACGCCATAAGCAGGCGATGAAGGGATGTTGCTACTCAGAAAAGGAAAGTTTGTAATGCTGAAATTGAAGTCGTCACGTTTGTCATAGAGTGAGGTGTTCATGTGACCATCAGTGTCGTAGGACAACATTATGTCCAAATAGGATGGTGAATTATTTGTCTCTGTAGTTTCTTTGACTTCAAGCTTCGAAGGATAGATACTGGTCAGGTAATCCGCGAATTTTGGATTATTGATGGACAACACATCGTCTATGTATCTGTAAGTGAAGTTAAACTCGGAAGCTAAGTATCTTTCCCCCTCAGAGACCAAAAATTAAATGAATTCAGCTTTGTACGAGTAAAGCAAAATGTCGGCAAGGAGTGGGGCGCAATTGGTCCCCATTGGAATTCCGATAATTTGCTTGAAGACCTTTCCTCCAAACACCACAAAAATGTTGTCGATCAGAAAGTTTAACATCTGAATAATATTTGTTTCAGTGTACTTATTTTCAGAATCGGACTTTTCTTTTACAAAGAAGGTTTTGTCATAGTTAATAACAATAAATTTGTATTTGTATTGCCACTTGCATTCACCAAACATGAGGGCGTAACAATAAAGGTATTTTAAAGAGTTGTGTCACTTTTTTAATACTGGATGACAGAAATGTTAGAGTACTACAGTGACACAGATTAATAATTAAATTAAGGGTTATATCATTTTTTTTTATTTGCTAAACAGACGTGCAGACCCACATGTTCTAAATGGTGAGGGTTACTTAACTGGAAAGTGATCTTAAATGGAAGCTCTTTTTTTTCTTGTCTTTTTTTAAAACTCCAGTTAAATATATTAAAAGGAACGTTACATATGTACCTGTACACACCAACACACAAACAGATAAAAGCCATCACAATTGCACTTGTTGAAGTAAACCTGATACTAGGTCATTATAGGACACGCTTCACTACCAGGTTTTTTGCGCAGGTGCATCGTGATAAAGCGGAATTTTCAAAATGATTAAGAGTTGCCCGCTCTCATTTGAAGAGATTAAGTGCGACAGATGATAAGCTATTTCGTGTTTATTTCTGGTTTTTCTGAAACTATAACTTCGTTTGAAGCATGGAGACAAAATCTTCAGTACATACTCTCTCTGGATGCAAACTTTGCTTCTTTCTTAGTAAATTGGTTTACGTGGCTAAAGAAAACCCCAACCACCCCTCTCCGTGGACTCACCGACGATGGTTAACCTGTACCAGAGACCCAAAGGCGTACCGCAGCTCAAAATGTCATGCATTTAGAGCTAATGCTTGGGCAAATTGCCAACTTTTACCCTATCGTGTCAAGGAACGCTATCGTGAAAAACTCAACTTCAGTAAATTCAATTTAGCAATCAATTCGTTTACATTATGGTCTGCAGTCAACAGGTAGTCATTTTCTCGATTTCGACAACATTTGCCTTGAACCAGGTGAGAGACCAGAAGACCTTTTCAAGCGGCTTATGAGTTTTATCGAGGACAATCTTCTAAAACCAGAAGGTAATATTACTCATCATGGTTATCTTGCTGAAGCAGAGAAGGAAGTGTCACCCTCGCTTGAGAACCTAGTGATTCTCACCTGGCTGCGCCTTATAAACAAAGACTTACCAGCCCTCGTAAAACAGCGCCACGTCACTGAACTTCGTTCAAAAAAGCTTGCATCCATAAAGCCTGAGATATCCCAGGCCCTCGATAGTCTCCTTGATGAAATCCACACTTCTAAAGAGTCAAAAGTACTCCGCATCGCTTTCACGAAGCAAGCAAAGGTTCCGTTCAAACAGCCGATCGCCACACCATCCAAGCGCATATGCCCATTATGCAAACAGGCTGGTCGCGCCAAATTTGACTACTTCTTAAGCAAGTGCAAGTACTTACCCGAAGGAGACCGAAAGTTTCTCACCAAGGCCAGACATACAGTTGGCATGGATTCCGACAAAGAAGCACCTACTGATGATGACGTCGACACGTCGTATATTGTCGAAGACGACAGTGACACTTCACCGCCCTTACCCTCGTCTCGTCATGTTAGCACTATAAAATCCGCGCAGATCAAGGTATTTTATCAACATCATCCCGTTTACCTTACTATAGATTCTGGGGCAGAAGTAACCATGATTAAAGCATCATTTGCTGAGTATATCGGTGCTCCTATCTCTTAAACAAGACAGAATGCACTTCAAGCAGATGGAGTTACCCCCCTTGACAGCATAGGGGAAGTGCATATTTCCTTGTGTCACGACAACCGCGTTTTGCATCTAGACCCCTAGTAGTTAATGACCTAGACGTATATGTACTTGCAGGTATGCCCTTCATGAAGCGTAATGATGTAGGCATACGTCCGTCAAAGCAGAAGTCTCTGACGAGACTGAAGCTCTACTGTTTGTTTTTGTTAACTTCACCAATATGGATATGAGTAGAGATAAAAATTTTACTTTTCAAAGTAATCCATCAAAACCATGTAAAAAAACCCAAAGACCTTAAAATAATGTGGATGTACATGCTGTAAATAACCTTTTGAATAATATATGTATGTGTCATTGAGGTTGAAGGTTAAATAAGATTATTGTCTTGTTGCCAGATTCCATAGAAGCAAATGTACATGTAACGGTACATACATCACTGACGAGGGTTTAGTACCCGAAACGTGCATGTCTGGTCCATGCTGTAAATTTATCAGGTTTTAAATGATGCTATTGAATTTAAAGACGTTTAACATTTGAACTACTTGGTGAGTGTCACTGCTGGTGGACCAAGAGTCCCCGAGGGCACATGTAGCTAAGTTCGATCGACTTCGGTTGATCGTCCGTCTCTTCAACGCATTTGAAATTTTCTGTTACAAAATTTCTTAAAATTTCTAAAACGTGGGTCCTGTAGCATCATATCCCACTCATTCTGCTACGTCTTTTGGTACATTTTTAGACAATCATAATAATTCTCATACTTTTTGGTCATATTACATTGTTTAGACTGAGGATCACTGACGAAGGTTTAGTACCCGAAACGTGCATGTCTGGTGCATGCTGTAAATTTATCAGGTTTTAAATGATGCTATTGAATTTAAAGGCGTTTAACATTCTATGCATTTTTCAAATCAAACACTGTTAAAACCAATGTCTTCGCAACTCGAAAGAGTTAAATTTTCATCTTTTTCTCTGTTTTATAATGACGTCGAGGCCTATTAGATCCATTTTCAACTAACATACGGTATAAGTAAAGACTTTAACTGGTCCAATTACATGTTTGCAAAATGTGACTAAAACTAAAATTAAATATTAAAATATAGTCTCCTCATGAAAATCAGACAGAAGTAACACAGAAATTTATCCGCCCCAACTTTTGTCAAGCGTCCAAATTAGCTGTGTTCAATAAGTAATAAAAGCAAAGGTTATAAGCTGTTTGAATGTTGGACAACAACAACTTCTGCTCGAGCGACGGGCTGTCGGTACTGGTAGCTGACATGAGTGATCCCCATTTTTATCCCTGTTGCATTGTATTTGAAATCATAACAGGCTTTAGTCCTAGTCAGCAGGTTACAGAATTACTGAGTTCATGTAAGCATATAGAAACTATAATGATTACAAAAAAATCTAATTCAAGGAATTGTGGTTCCCCGCTTTTGGGTGTTTGTCTTTAAAGAAATGCTTACAGACATCCCCCCATTCTTAAGTTTTAATAATATATCTCATATATTATCAACAGTCTAAAAATGACAGATTAACACCAAGAAAAGGTCAAAAGGTCCAAACTTTTGTTTTGTTTCCAAGGGACAGGGCTTATGACAAGGTATGCACATGTGAAATATTTAAGACCTATGATTTATATTACCATCAAAAACTTATGGTCGAGGTTGAAGTTTTTAAATGTGGGTCAACCTCCATGGACAAGGTCACAAGGTCAGAATGTTGTTACCATCAGAAAGGTCTCATCACAAGGAATACACATGTGAAATGTGAAAGCCCTATCATTTTCCATTAAAAAGTTATGGACAAGGTAAAAGTTTTTTGAAAAGTAGGTCGAACTCAAAGGTGAAGGTCACAAGGTCAAAAATTTGGTTTCCATGCAAAGGTCTTGTCACAAGGAATACACATGTGAAAAATCAAAGCCCTATCACTTTCTATTCAAAAGTTATGGTCAAGGTTAAAGTTTTTAATAAGTAGGTCAAAGTTCAAGTTCAAAAATGTTGGTATCCATGGAAAGGACTTGTCACAAGGAATACACATGTGATATATCAAAGCCCTATCACTTTCCATTCAAAAGTGATGGTCAAGGTTAAAGTTTTTAATAAGTAGGTCAAGGTAACAAGGTCAAAAATTTTTGTATCCATGGAAAGGTCTTGTCACAAGGAATACTCATGTGAAATATCAAAGCCCTATCACTTACCATTCAAAAGTTATGCACAAGGTTAAAGTTTTTGTGACTGACGGACAGACGGACGGACGAACCGGTTTTAATGTCCCCGCGCTTTCGCGAAAGCGGGGGACAAAAAAAGCTTATTTCTCAATGATGAACACATGACCCCAGTCACATGACCGTTACAGAACAATCAGAAACTTGTTTGAGCCACAGATTTAAAGATACGAATGTTTTTATCCGGAGCCATGACTGCCCATAGAGAATTCAGCCCTCTTTTCACACAATGGAAACCTCCCCTTTCCTGTGGCCGACCAACAGACCGAAATACCAAGTAACACTCAAACACAAGAGACAATGATTTCTCAAACTCCCGCCGCACAAGATGGATCACCATCAAACAGCTTCTCTTCAAATTCAGTATCAAATATATTAGATGCTATTTTTTCAGGTGAGTCAGCGGGTACACACAGCAATCCTAACATTATAAAGTTAACAGATGGTATTCCATTAGGGGCAAACATTCCTATCAAAACAAAAGAGAAAATTTGGAACAATCAATTTCTTGATCTTAAAGTTTTACTACCAAACTTTAGAGAAGACACAGTTTCGGTTAATATTGGGGCTGGCTTAATAAAGCTTCGGCAGATCAATAAGAAAAAACACCGCTCACTCAAAGTCAGTGACTGATGCCTTCCTCGTCTACTGTGCAATTTGTTTTGAGAAACCCACACAGGTCGGTGACTCTACAGTCCAGGTGTACAGTGTCGAAAATGACATTTCACCTTAGTAATCTTTGGTCCTTCGTCGATAAGTTAGGATAAAACCAATCGTTTTATACATTGTAATAAAGATCAACTTAATTTCAAAATTATCTATTCTAATTTGGATATCCTGTATGTTACATTTTGATATTTCCTAGCACCACTGAAGACACATTATTTGTCGAAATGCGCATATGGTGCCATTGAATTATACAGCTTAAGTATTTTCTCTCTGGTATCAGGGTTGGATCACTTCGTTTTTCTTCTTTAGTAGATTGACATAGCAACTTTTAGGCAAACATCTGCAATATTTTTTTAAGCCTGAATAAAATGACTCGGCATTATTTAAGAATCTATATAAAAAAGCCAAGTTTTCGAATTTTTAATTGGGACCCTAGTCATGAGCCACATGACATAAAACATACATAAAAAACAAATTTGTGGGTAAATCAACTTCAAAAGGTAAAATGTCAGTTTTATAATCATTACAAACAAACAAATGTTAATGAGTATAAATAATCAAAACAAGTTTTTTTTTTGGTAAATCATTTGAATAATCAGAAAAACTATTTTTCAAGAAAAAAAAACATCCCTCGAAATTTTCCAGTGAGCATATAAAATACATAAAAATTACCCAGTACAATTTTAAGTTTCAATTGTACAAAAAACATACATTTTAAACAATAAACAGTTGAATCATAAAGTATTCTGATTAATACTGATATGGTATTGTAAAAAGAAACAAAAAACACTTAGAACAAAATAACACACCTTAAACATCTACACAAAATGGAGAACATTTGCATCAACTTGAAAAGGTAAAATGCAAAACTATGATCATTACAAAATCATAAAAAAACAAATGTTAATGAGTATTAATAACCAAATTTTTGTTTTGGTAAATCAACTGAGTAATCAGAAAAACTGAATTTTTAAGAAAAAAAAAAACAGTACAACAATGATTTTTTTTTCAAAATCTATCTTTAATAATTAAAAAAATAACATACAAGACAAAAGCAATTAAAGAAATTTAAACTTCTTGTCAGATGTCAAAATAATTGTAGCAGTTAAAGGAAGGAAATGAACACTAGTTCATATAATCTACAGACAAGGAATAGTTAATCTTAACAACTCTCACGTTAGTCCTCATTCATTATTCATATGTATTCTTAGTTCACGATTTTTATCGTTTAATTAACCTTAGTTATTGATTTGCTCACGATATTACCAAATAGTCCTTATTCATTTGTATGAATACTGATTGAAAAAGGTACAATGGTTAGCGCTTATCTCATTCACGTTTGTATTCAATTTTTCTTATTCATAGCGATAGTATCAAATTATCTGTATTCATTGTATCGTGATAAATGAGTAGCGCTAATTATCCATTCTATCGTGAGCGTACGCGGAAAAAAAATTCTATCGTGAGCGTATGCAGAATTAACCGTTAGCGTATGCATAATAAACATTACTATGGAGAATAACGTGAATGAATTAATATTACGACTCATAACTTGCAAAACGAATAAATCTTACTCAGAATCCGAATTTTGTTTATAATCTTATGAAATTTGTACATTTTTATCGGGTTTATCGGATATTTTTTTTATTTGCATTTTTTTTATTATACGTATTATAAGTATTATACGTACTTTATATTAATCTGAATTCATACAATGATAATATACACGTAATACACATGTATTTTTCTACCAAAGTGGTCTGACCGGGCGGAGATAATTCAATCAAGCAAATTAGACCAGTCGATTAAAAAAAAATTAGTTTAAACACTGTTACATAGAGTATGAAATGCCTGTATAATTATAAGACCTGTAATTTTGACATCTTGTATCACCTGCCTATAATGAACTCTTCCGATGACCACCGGTAAAACTATGCTTCGCCCTGCCACAACAATACCTGTGTTATTTCAACAATTACCTGTCATGTGACACGAGCTGTTTATCGTGTGTAAATCGTGCCAAATCGCCTTATTTTATTTTTAATGCCGAAAATAGTTTAAAATTTAGTTTAAAAAATAGTTTAATTTTACTTTATTCTAATATGGTACAAGAAGCTGCTGTAAATATTAAGGGAATTTTCTTTCTCGGCGCTTTCCCTTTTCTCTAATTCTTTATATTGATGGTTTTGAATAATTTAATTTTCACATGTTTAATTCAGTAATTTTGTCTTCCGTTTATGTTAATATACATTTCTTTTTTATTTTATGTAATCAAAGTTACATGGTGGACAATCTCGCAATGCAGAACTTTCGGTTTTTCTCTAATTTCATGTACTATTACAATAGATTATTTAGTTCATTTCTTCCTCCCGACAATTGTTCGTGTTGAGTGATTGACTGACTTTAATCTTTTATCTTTTGATTTAAATAACCCCTTTTCATCATTGTGTTTTTTTTTTCAAAGTCTTTTTAACTATATACACTACAGAGTACCCCGCCCTTTCTCCCACCATCAGCGCTATACCCCGTGAGAATAGTAAGATAGACACGTTAATAATGGAAATAATACATCAGACATAGAATATATTTGTACAAAAGTATCGGACTATAGAAATGCATGTATCTCCGCTTCTTTCAGATCATGAAATCCCTCATAATTCACAATTATTTATCACCATGGCCCGCCTCTGGATCCACAAGCTTTTCAGTTTTAACAGCCAAAGAAATTGTGAGAGTGTTGAATCATGATTGCTCAATTTTCTTCCGTAATACCTGGAAAAAATCGAGAACATCCCATTTACAGTTTCCTTTTAGTTAGGGCCATGGCTTCTAAAAAACCCCATCCTTCCCCTCTTTCGACAAATATGTACATATAGATCCGCCTGTATTACGGAATACCTTAACAACATTTTGATTTTTTTTGACTATTTAATCGTATAGGGTCAAAAAGGCAGGTTACCGCACCTTCTCCTTTCAATTCATGAAAATAATGGTGAGAAAAAGTGTTTATCATTAGTCGCTTCGCATTTTTTTTTATGTATATGTTTATACTAGTATTTACACAACTAGCCCCCCCCCCCCAAAAAAAAAGTTGTTATTTTCTGTGATTTAATAAATGTTACTTTCTTGGTGTCTTTCAATGGCCTCATAGAAATCTCAAATTGAGCGATATATACATCTTTTACATGTACGCATGAAAACCTTTCATTATTTTTTGTCACCAAGATAATCTTTCGTTTTAACATCACAAGATCAAACAAACGTGTTCAACAATGGTCTTAGAAATAAATTTCGCACAATTATCCGAGGCTGACTTCAGACAACCTCCTCCCACAAGTCCTCCTACCCCCCTCTGATTCGGCGCTTCGCGCCTTGACCATAGTCCTCCCGGGGAATATACCCTCCTCAGTCAAGAAACGACAGCAATTCAGTCTACTGTGAATTAATCAAATTTAAATAATTAAATATGCATTTTGCCTGAATTATTTCAAACATACATGTATTTTTTTTAAATTCTCTTTCATCGTCTTTTGTGATGTGTGTATAACTTAACTAGTTTTTTAAATATTTTTTTTCCTAATTTGACAACGTATAGACTTACAATATACATATACTACCCTCAGTGGCTGATCGATTTAATTTAATTACACAGCGACAGCTTTGACATTTGACGAAGTATAAATTCATTTTCAGAAGAATTATTTCACATTTCTATTTCAAAAAATCATTTACTTCCCTTATTTAAACTAAAATGGACTGATTTGTTAAGAAATCCCCAAATCATGTATTTGAGGATGATGAAAGAACGTTTTCAAAGAAGAAAATCGAGTGTAAAGCAAAATTTCTGTAGCCCCCATTCCGATCCCCTTTCCGATCTGGGGCTCGGATTGGGTTCCATATTTTTTCTTCATGAATTAGCTGCATCTTTTCAGAATTTGCTACACCTCCTTGCACCTTTGTATTTTTGTTGGTTTCAATATAGAATTTTTTACATGTATTTGTTTATCTTTTTTTTGTTCAGGTATTCCTTCGTTGGGGGGGGGGGGGGGGGGGAATCGGGCACTTTGACATAAACAGCAGAAAACAGGATCATATTCAAGTGAAGATGAAAGGGGACCTATAGTTCTCTCTTACGCCGTTATGTACAATTTTTCTTTTCTATTTAGATTCTGTTTACTTGCGAATTAAAAGTTTGTTCCGCCGATGGCGGGGGGGGGGGGGGGGGCGAACGCAGAAACGGTAAATTGAATTTATAAAAAATCTTCAATCTCACATACACATAAATTATGCACGAAAGTTCAAAGAAGGTTTATGTATGTAAAATACCTGCCCCAGTGGCATCAAATTATCAAAGATTGTAAACAAATTAAAATTGGAAGGTTGATAGTCACACGTCTCCGTGTACAGGGGGTGTTGATATACAGGTAAAAGAGCGGTATGAACAACATGCGAGGCATTGTTCGGAACCCTTTGAAGTACCAGACCAAGGCGCACACACTTTTTTCTTTTGTATTACGGATGTCTTTGGAATTCATTTTTACTACATCTTTTGATTGAACTGTTCATTTGAGACATTAGTACGTTTGTTTGAAAAAGGAGAGCAAACAAGCTTGTATGAAAATGACAAAAATAAAACTAATTCATGCACAGGCGAACATTTTATAATGGAAATGTTGTTATATTCAAAAGAGTCAACTGATCGAATTTTGTCTCCTCACTTTCGCAGGATAATTTCTGCGTCTGGAGAGAGAGAGAGAGAGAGAGAGAGAGAGAGAATTTACTTCCTATGTACATGTATGTATAAATAAAATACAAGTAAAAAAAATATATTTCATTACAAGGTACATCATGCATTTCAATAGACAATTTATAAAATCAAATATACATGTTCGATAAATGAAAAATTGATTTCTGCCGGTTTGTTTTACTGTGAAAATGCGTACATGTGTATTTCCGATCTTGATCAAGTAAGTCGATGTTTGACGAGTTGGGACCACAATTTTTTTCTCTTAATTAATTTCAGGGACGAACATGTGTTCCAGTTACTTTCTAACGGAAGTTTTGTATTGATCTCAAAAATGTGCTAATTATCTATGATCTTGTAAACAATAATGTACATTTATTAACAGGGACGTATACTTTATATATACGTCCCTTGTATCAATAGATTTAAAAACAATAACATAATTTCCCTGAATTAAATTAAAAATAATCATATACACTATATCTTTACAAATATTTATAGCGATAAATCAAATAGCCATGATAGAGCTGTACACTTGTAGATTGACGTATAAAGCTACATGTATATGTATATACATGTAGAACCGAGTGATCGCACTATGTTGATGATACAGATAATGACTGACACCTGGACCAAATTTAATCGGTCAAAGGCGGGGTTTAGAAGTATCAATGACATTGATCCCTTAGTTAATAAAAAGAATCGATCTTTGAATGTTGTCATCAAATTAAGCTAGAATTGTTTTTATTTTCACATGTGCCGAGATTTTCCGTTTTTACTTCTTATAAAAGTAAAGTTTCGACCCTCAGATGGTTTTAACCCCCCCCCCCCTTTGGAAAAAGTATCTAGACCCCCCCCCCTTTTTTTTATTTAAACTAAATATATTTTGTCATTTTTATTATCTAGCAGCCATAGATAGTGTTATTTATCTCTAGCTGAAATCTTTTGTATTGACATGTCATCGGACCTTGCCGATATCTCATTTAATAATGCGGCATAATTAAGATGACCTGCCGGTATGTCTTTGATGTCACGTACCGCTCGCGACTCTAGAAGACGTCGCTATCTACAAAAGCTACCGACCATACAGATTTTTTTTCCATTAATTATTTTATAAGCTAATCACTAACTTATTAAAGGAAAGCGGCAAAAAAAAAAAAGAAAAAAAAAAGAAATTAGGAAACATGTACATGTATGCAGTACCGGATTCCATGAATTTAGTAAAAGAAAAAAAATACTGAGTCCTTAAAAAATGAGTGATATGAGTTAAACAATAGAATTTTTTTCTAAATATCATGATTTCCCTCTTCAGTTTCATTCTTTGTTGTTTATATGTAAACATTGATTTAAATTCATTGACAAATATATATCTTTGCTTGGAGCCGGATTAATATAAATTTAAGATTCACGATAGAAATAACAAAACGAAAATTCTAAGCGTAGCTTTTTGCTCATTCACGTTAGTCATTCTCCATACGCCAACGTTAGTGATTATTCATACACATAGCAATGCGGAATATGGTTAGAGTATGCGGAATAAAACATATGGTTAATGACAAGCGTTAACTATGAGGAATCTATCAGTAATTATTGTATGCCTACATTCACGTTAATTATTACATATCTAACCATTTATTCACCATTTTTCGCGATAGGTCCTCATTCATTTTCGTTTATTATTCATAGAATTTGTTAACATTAACTATTCCTTATCTGTATGATTGTTCAACAACTGGTGTCTGAGCACCCAGTAAAGAAAACAAAACATTCATGCTTATTTAAACAAACACTTTCCCCTTTCCTTTAGATCGAGAATTATTTGCTGGTACATCTAACATTCTAAGTCTAATTTCGGTACGCATTTTCGACACAGTAACTTTCATACTTTTTGGGCATATTGCATTGTTTAGATTTTAGGAACACTGATGAGGGTTAAGTACCCGAAACGTGCATGTCTGGTCCACACTGCCAATTCTCCTGTTCTTAAATGATGCTATTCAATTTGAAGACGTTTATTTTTATACCACTTGGTGAGTGTCACTGCTGGTGGACCAGGAGTCCCCGAGGGCACATGTAGCCAAGTTCGATCAATTTCGGTTGATCGTTTCTTCAACGCATTCTAAATTTCTGTTATCAAAATTTCTTGAATTTTCTAAAATGTGGGTCCTGTAGCATCATATCCCACCCATCCTGCTACGTCTTTCGGTACGCATTTTCGACACAGTAACTTTCATACTTTTTGGGCATATAACATTGTTTAGATTTTAGGATCACTGATGAGGGTTAAGTACCCGAAACGTGCATGTCTGGTCCACACTGCCAATTCTTCTGTTCTTAAATGATGCTATTCAATTTGAAGACGTTTACATTAATCATTAATGGATCATCATCATCAGGGGGTGTGGTAGCCTTGGTTCTTCTGGTTGAAGGCACAGGTCTGATGGCCTTGGTCTGTTGGTTGAAGGGACAGGTCTGATGGCCTTGGTTCTGTTGGTTGAAGGGACAGGTCTGATGGCCTTGGTTCTGTTGGTTGAAGGGACAGTTGTGGTGGCCTTGGTTCTGGTAACCCTGGTTGAAGATACAGGTGTGGTGGCCTTGCTTCTGGTAACCCTGGTTCTACTGGGTGAAGGGACAAGTGTGGTGGCATTGGTTCTGCTGGTTTAAAGGGACAGGTGTGGTGGCCCTGGTTCCGGTAACACTGGTTGAAGGGACAGGTGTGGTGGCCTTTGTTCTACTGGTTGAAGGGAAGGTGTGGTGGCCTTGGTTCTGTTAACCCTGGTACTGCTGGTTTAAAGGACAGGTCTGGTGGCCTTGGTTTTGCTTGTTGAAATGACAGGTCTGGTGGCCTTGTTTCTGCTGGTTGAAGAGACAAGTGTGGTGGCATTGGGTTCTGCTGGTTTGAAGGGACAGGTGTGGTGGCCTTGGTTCTACTAGGCTTGGTACTTGACCAATCTACAGTCTTGTACAAGCACATTCTTAAAACTTGCACTCTGACTGACTGTGACGACGGGACTCCATGACGGACCCTGTCCGACCACCTGTCCTCTCTGAATGTCAGTCGGACTCCTCGGGTGATAACATGCATGAGCTCGCAGCGGCAGAGCACGGATTGTATTACGTATGCCCTATTTTTATATCCATTTACATATTCATCTGTGTTGCTTGGGCCCCTGCGTTTTGCGGTCTTGTTTGTGTGTGGTCATCTGACAGTGAGGAGGTTGTTTTACACCACAATTGAACGTTCTTCGAGACATCTGGGTAATCGGAAAAGTGGGAGGGTTGTGCGCACATAATCCAGGATAACCACACCTTCTGCTGTTTCCGTGGCAGATGGCCGTCCTAAGTCGGCACCGGTTGCCCATTGGCCTCGTTGGTTTATGTGTAGTCCTTTGTGTTTGATGTTTGTGTTGTGCTTTGACGTTCCTCGTCCCTTATGAGTCTCTTTTCGTGCTTGTCTGCTTTGTGTTTTTTGCATTGGGTGTTTTGCTGTGGGTGCTGCAACCGGGTGTTGTTGGAGATCCCCTCCTCTGTTCTGATTCCCCGAGAAATACGAACTGAGGCGGCTCAACTGCAGCGAAGGGAAATATTGGAGCAGGAGGCGCTGTGCTATCGTTTGCAGCGTTTGCCCGAAGAACCGACAAACTAAGGTCCAAATTGAGCCAAATGTCACGAGTAGATTCCGACACGTATTCATCGCAAGGCTTAGTCTTTGATTTCAAGGGCGGCAACTTGGATCTGTCCAGAGAAGGGATATTTTCCTCGATCCACGTTTCTGGGAAGTCAAATCTGGCAGTTTTAATCAAGGCCGAGTTCCCTAGTCTCTGAGATAGGGCGTACTGTTTCACCACGCATTTCTCTCGAAGGGAATGCTCAAGAAGGATTAGGATCTTATAAAATCCAGTTGGCTCTAACAGCACGTCCAAGTCACTGGCACGACGCAGGGTATCGACCCAGGGTTCTTCCTCACCGCGGAAATCCTCGACCTTCACGTATGGACCAGAGGCCTTTTGTTTTCCCTTACCCTTTCCTTTTCCTTTGAACTGGATTCGCCCTCGCCCTTATTCGTCTCTTTCCTCCAAGCTCTCTTTTCAGGGCTTGATTCTGACATCACGACTGTGGATCTACAAATTAAACATTACAATCAGGACAAAGATAAATGTCAATATCCTCTGCTTGCTTCTGGTTTATACCTACACAAGATTCATGATACCATTCTCTGCACTCGTCACATTGGATCATGAATTCTCCCGTGTCCGGACCCCTACAGAGACGGTACTTACTTGGATTGTCTGGTTTCGCATTCACTGGAGAACCATTCTCAATATTTTGTCTTTGTTTAGTCAACCATGCAGGCAGCTCCTTATCCTTGCAATGCTTCATTCTGTCATGATTTATAATTTCAAACCTTTTTCTAAGCATCACTTGATATATGTAATCAGTGATCTTTTTTGTTACCAATCCGGGGACCTTCCACTGAGGTCTTAGCTTTGCACACTTACCTTTAGGAACTGCTGTATCTAGAATGTAGACAGCATCACCTACCGAGGAAGTATGCTCGTGAACCTTTAGATCGTAATCACGTTTCGCTGTTGCCTGTCCTGCTTTAAGCTTCTCACGAGCTATTTCATGTGCCATATGAATATGCGTCACTAAAGTGTTTACATCATAATTTTCTGAAACTTCAGGGTCATGTCCAGGAAATTTTAGATCGACTGGCAACTTCCCTACCCAACATTAACATATTGGGTGTATATCCTGTACTGCGGTTTATAGCGGACCTCATCGCACTGGCTAATTGTGGTAAATACATGTCCCAGTCTTTCGGAGATCGAATAGAAAAACATCTCACCGCATTCATTAATGTTCTATTATACCGCTCCACTTGGCCATTTGCTGATGGTCTTAAAGCTGTTGTTCTTGCTTTATGAATAGCTTACCTTTCACAGAGTTGACCTGAGTAAATACTTGTGTGGTTGTATTGGTAACTTTTTATTTTATCAACCACGAGTTCAACAGATTGCAACATGTTGCCCTGCCTCTTTATCTAAACAACCATGACATATTCTTTTGATTGCTTGTTTTGTCATGTGATCCTCAGGCAGGTTAGGGTAGGCTCGAGCTGCGAGCTGCTGTACCCTATCGACGCAATCTTCAATTTGTTCATCATGACATTGTCTTGAATTTGACAACTGATCTTGGGCTGTGTCTGGTTGGGGTATGTTACCTAAACGTTTCTCTAGCTTTTCTGTTTCAAAATTTCTTGAAATTTCAAAATCATGGGTCCTGTAGCATCATATCCCGCCCATTCTGCTTCGTCTTTTGGTACATTTTTGGACATAATAATTTTCATAATTTTTGGCCATATTACATTTAGACTGAGGATTGCTGACGTTTAACATTTATCATCACTTCATTAAATGGAATTAGTGGATTTCTTTCCATTCAAGTAGCAAAATAATCGCTAGATTTGTTTTTAAGGCAGTAACATAACTGTGTCTTAGCCTCATCATTGTTCCACTGTCTAAAATTCATTTCTCTTAAGAATTTATGCTTAAATCCTAGCCAGTGTTCTTTGCCATCATATTTGAGGCTTTCATGTAGCGTTTCTTGATTTCTGACTTGACCTTGACCTCTTTGTGTTCTACCTCCTTGACCTTGATTAGGTTGCTTACCTTGACCTTGGTTATCCTGACCTTGGTAACCCTGGTTACCTTGACATTGGTTACCTTGATTTTTTCCTTGGAAACCGAGTCCTTGTTGACCTTGGTAACCTTGTTGTCCCTGGTTACCCATAACTGGGTACCCTTGAATTACATTTCCTGGGTTACCCATAGCTGGATTCCCTTGATTTTTATTACCTGGGTTACCCATAATTTGGGTTCCCTTGAACTACATTACCCATAGTTTGGTATCCTTGATTTGCATTTACCTGGTTACCCATAGCTGGGTAGCCTTGTACCTGGTTACCTTGAAGATTACCTAATAAATTTGCCATTTGCTTATTACCTTGTATATTTGGTTGCATCATACCATAAGGCATCGCATAATATAGCATCCATGGGTTCATGTAAGGCATAAACTAATAAGGCCACACACCTTGCATATTCATCTGGTTTTTGACCTGGCTGTCCTTTTCCCATGTTAAATTGTCCTTGACCCATATTATTAAATTGGCCTTGTGCCATTTTTGGCATCTGACCTTGGCCTATGTTAATCAAATTGCCAAATGGGTCAAATTGAGGGTGTCCTTGTAATTGAGGTTGTCCTTGTAATTGAGGTTGTCCTTGAAATGGCAAATTGAAATTGACCTTGAGGTAGTCCTTGAGCTGGAGGTACACCTTGAGGTTGAAGTAGGCCTTGAGGTTGAAGTAGGCCTTGAGGTTGAGGTAGACCTTGGTCTTGAAGTAAGCCTTGTCCTACAGGTTGACCTTGAGGTTGACCTTGCTGCACATTTACTCCCTGGTTCAACTGCTGTCCTTGATTCAGCTGTTGACCTTGTTGAGCACCTCCTACCTGGTTCCACTGTTGACCTTGACGTCAGTATCTAGATGAAGATAACACGACTATGGTCAGAATAAAAAACGTTCCATTATCTGCTGATGATGCCCAAATAAGAAGAGCTTTGTCAATCAGACAATGTGACATCATCAATTTCTACAGAGACAAACTCCGTATAGATGGCAGACTCACGAACTGTGAGAATGGCGACAGAATAGCCATTGTGAAAGACCTCCCATCTCCTCTTCCCTCTACCATGGAAATCGGTCGTTACAAAGCCGTTATACGCCACAAAGGCCAGGTAAACGAAAACCTGAAGTGCTCTAAGTGCCTTCAAACAGGCCATGTTACACGAGACTGTGTGAACGACATCGTCTGTAGGTCGTGCAAAGGAATAGGCCACATTTCTTCTGAGTGTCCCCAATCCCTGCATGATGAGAGCACATTGGAAACAACTGAAGAGGCAGAGAGTGACCAGGAAGTCTCTGACCAAAATGATGATGAATCCTTGTGTGAAACACCTAGCAATAATGTCTCTCATATTCCATTAAGGAAAACAAAATCAAAGAAATCTTCAACAAAAGTGTCTAGTGAAAAGTCCTCTAATGTCACCCAAAACAAAACCGGTACCATTGACAAATTCTTGACAGCTGCAAAAGGTACACCTTCAAGGAAATCTGGCAACATTCCGCAGGACATCCGTACACCACCATCTCCAACCGTGGAGATAGCTGAACGAGGCCGCACATCAAAGAAGCCCAACAATGCCAAAACAAAGACCTAGGTCCCCATTTGCTGCCAGTGACAATCTTGCATTTTACACTGGCATCTGTGTAAAGACTTTATTAATGTTCAATAAAGACAAATGCATAGTATGCAAATTAAATTTATATATTTATGATAAAATGATGAATTATGACAAATGAACAATTTCATATAATTACATGCAATGTACAAGGCTTAAGAGAAAAAAAACAAAAGAAACAGATTTTACCAATGGTCAAAACATCAGAAAGCTAATATACTACTTGTTCAAGAGACACATTTAACTGAGGATTTATGTAAATTTATTCGATCTGAATGGAAAGGTGAAATTTTTCATAGTTTTGGCACCAGTCAAAGTAAAGGTGTTAGTATATTCATAAAGAATAATATTGATTATGAACTTATAAATGAAATTAAAGACACTGATGGTAGAATGATAATAATAAATATAAAAATTAAAGAAACAATATATACAATTACCAACATTTATGCTCCAAATGATAGGCATGAAAGAAATACCTTCTTCAAAAAAATAAAAGATAAATTGAAAGAATTCTCATTGGGTTTCAACATCATTGGAGGTGATTTTAATGAGATACCAACAACATCTGATAGAAAAACAGCATCAAATAAGAAGATATTAAAGCCTATACATGGCTTTAAAATACTGATAAAACAATTAAAACTATCTGACTGTTGGAATAAAAAAAAACAAAAATATAAGACAATTTACATGGAAGCGAAAAAATAACAGCAATGAGGCAAGTAGAATAGACCTTTTTATGATTTCTAATGAACTACTTCCTAAAATATACTCATGCGACATAAGACCACTAACAATAAAATATTCAGACCACCAAGCAGTTTCTTTAAAAATTAAAAATAAGACCATAAATAAGGGACCAGGACTATGGAAACTGAATGCCCTTCATTTAAAAGATATTAAATACCAATCAAAAATAAAAGGAATAATCCAAAAATATTCAAACATGAACTATGACAACATGAATAATATACTTGATATATGGGATGAAATGAAAATTGAAATAAGAGAAGAATCTATAAGGTTTTCAAAAAACAAGTCTAAAATTACCAAAGGGAAAATTCAAACGCTGGAGTCTAAATTAGAAAAAATCATTGACAAAGATAGCAGAGAATATATTGAAACTTTTGAAAAACTAGAGGAAATATATGAAATAAAAGCCAAAGGGGCACAAATCCGTTCTAGAGTTCACTGGATAGAACAGGGTGAAAAAAATACTAAATTTTTCCTGTCATTAGAAAATAAACGACAGACAAAAAAATCTATAACTGAAATAAAAGATAAAAAGGGTGACATTATCACAGACCAAGATAAAATACTAAATCGATTAAAAGGATTTTATCAAGAATTATATACATCAAGTTTTGAAACCAATGAAAATTTTGATTATCTTGAAAAAACAGAGATGGAAAATGTTCTTAATAATGAAGACAAAGAAATATGTGAAGGATTAATTACAGAAGAAGAATGTACCAAAACTCTCTTTCAAATGAAACTAAATAAATCTCCAGGAAATGATGGTTTAACTGTAGAATTTTACAGAGAATTTTGGAATGAAATTAAAACATTTCTTTTAAAAACCTTAAATCACATCTACCAAAAAGGAATTATGTCCAGATCAATGAAAAACGGAATTTTATCTTTAATGTATAAAAAAGGAGATTATAGTGATTTAAATAATTGGCGCCCCCTTACATTACTAAATGTTGACTACAAAATCTTGACAAGTTGTCTCGCAAACAGATTAAAAAAAGTCTTACCTAAAATAATCAATACAGATCAAAATGGTTTTATCAAAAATAGATTCATCGGATTAAATATAAGATTAATACAAGATATTATAGATAATGCTGAAAAATTTAATATTAATGGTGCAATATTATTTCTAGATTTCGCAAAAGCTTTCGACACAGTGGAATGGGAATTCATGTATAAAGTTTTAGAGAAATTTTCTTTCGGTAAATCTTTTATAAAATGGGTGAAAACAGTTTATAATGACACAAAACTTAAGATAGTTAATAATGGTTGGATCTCAGAATCATTCAAAATATCAAGAGGAGTCAGACAAGGGTGCCCGCTTTCTGCCCTATTATTTGTCTTGGTAGTTGAAATAATGGCAATAAATATAAGAAAGAATAAAAACATAAAGGGAATAAGAATAAATAGGAATCAAGAACGCGCATTTAAAATATCACAGTTTGCAGATGATACTACTCTTTTTTTTAAATTCTAAAAATGATGTTACTGCTGCCCTAAATGAAATTGAAATATTTGGCTCCTTCTCAGGTTTGAAACTAAATAGAGATAAATGTAAAGGTCTTTGCCTTAAAAAAATATTTGATGACAATTTTGAATCAATTTGTTGGTCTGACCCATCTGTAAAAACATTAGGAATACATTTCGGATTTGATAAAAACCTCTTATTTGAAAAAAATTGGTTGAATAAAATAGAGAAGATAAAAAGTATTGTTCAAAAATGGAACCAAAGAAAACTTACAATGATAGGTCGAATTCAAATAATCAAATCATTTATCTTATCTCAAGTATCCTATACAGCTTCAATGCTCACAGTGCCAAAAAATATTATCTCCGAGTTCGAAAAAATAGCTTATAACTATGTGTGGGATGGAAAAAGGGAAAAGATCAAAAGGAAAACTCTAATAAAAGACTATACTACAGGAGGAATTAAAATGATAGACCTGAAGTCCCATATTGATACCCTTAGAATTAACTGGTTAAAAAAATTAAACAGTAGAGAATCAAATAACTCATTATGGACAGAAATCCCAAATCACTTTTTGAATAAAATTGGACCAAGGCATATAATTTTTGCAATGAATATTGATAAAATAGAAAATCTACCTTATCTACAAGAACTTCCAATATTTTATAAAGAGATTATCAAGTCATGGTATACCTTCAAAGGTACAGAAAATCAGAAAAACAAACCACATGATCACCAATGGGTTAGAAGGCAAATGCTATGGGGAAACAAAAATATAAAATTTCAAGGGAAATGTCTTCTTTATAAAAACTGGATATCAGCTGGTATATTCACAATGAATGATATCCTAGATGAAAATGGTAAATTCTCACAAAATATAATTTTCTCAAAGCTAGTAGATAAACACAATTGGATAACACAAGTGTCAAAATTAAAAAGTGCAATACCTAAAAACTGGATGAATATTTTAAAAAACATTGATGCCACAAAATATACAGTAAATATAAACAAAAAAATTCAATATAATGGATGCAAGTCAATCGTTCTTCAGAAATTAACAAATAAATTTGTATATGATATTCTTGTTCAAAATTCATCATCTGATCCATTAGCATTTGACAAGTGGAAGGATGACTATCCTGACATTTTTCAAAATAATCAAATTTCAAAAACATTGGAATTTATCTTCAAAGCAGTCAAAGAAAATGAAAGTAATGAGATGGAAACTAATACAAAGAATATTACCCACAAAATATCTTCTTCATAAATGGAAACTAGAAAATGATCCACTTTGTTACACATGTAATGTCGTGGAAGACTATCAACACTATCTTATCGACTGTAAATATTTTGAAATTTTAAACAAAAAAATATTAGAAATATTTAAAGAAGTTCAAATTGAAAAGAACTTGATTACACTAAAAAATTATATTTTTGGTTATAAATGTGGCAATAAACAATATGATGATATAAACATATTTCTAACTATGATAATTTTCACTATCTATAAAACATATCACACTAGTGATAAGAAATCAAAAAGAATAAATCCTGTTCCGATCCTGAGAATGGAAGTAGATAAATATATCCAATATCTTCAACACAAGAACGATATAATTCCAAAAATCTTCGTAAAGGCACAAATTATCCTCACTACACAGTAAATATCCGGTCAAGTCACATTGTACATCTTGATCTTTAATCCTCCTAAAATGCAATAAAATATTTTTGTTAATAAATGAACCAAGTATTTAAAGCCTGAAAAACAAAATAGTAAATTCGATAAGTAAAGATAGTATATAATCAAAATGCATTATGATATAATTATTATAATTTAAAAGCCACTTAGTTTCGGAACTCCATCCAAGCTAGTCCAAGTATGGGAATCACCATAGGCTGGACATCAGAATAGGCTGTCAACAATGTTCCACTTCTATAAATATAAAAAGTAAAAATACCTTTACTAAAAATAAATATAAAATGACCTTGAACTAAGCGCGCAGATATAGAAATTCTAAAATCTATCGATACGATATATCTTTCACAAAGCGTCGTCTGTTAGAGTTAAATCTCCGCTAACTTTTCTCTTACTATACCTTACCTGTAAAAATTAGGTGTTGTTCACTGAGGCATGAAATTTTGTCGACGTGGCATTCAGATATATACTACAGTAATTTTCATTAAAAAAATCCTTTAAACTTTTCTTTTTACATTAGAAAGATTATTAAATACTTACATGGAATATTAAGCCCGCTCTCTGCAATTCTTCTGTACATTCATTTAGATACAGCTGACACACGCACACGTACAGTTTCTTACACGTTGCACATTTTACATGGTAAATAAAAACCCGGAACGTATTGCTATTTCCGATTAGCTTTTTTATATACTTTATAAAAAAGATTGACTTTCCGGAAATTAATTATTCAAAACGATATAGATAAACATATTCTACAACTTTACATTGGAACTTTATATTCATATATTATCATCATCTATTCACAATTTAAATCAATACCTATACGTTTATATATGCACATCGCACAATGGCCCGGGTGCTGGTGATTTTGTAAATGGGCTGTATATATGTATAATAATAAAAAGAAAAAAAAAAAAAAAAAAGAAAATTGTCTTTCATATGTAGAAAAGGGGTGCCGTTGCCATGGTAACCATCTCTAAAGTTTGAAGCATTAGGAAATGTCATAGGACTTAGCGTGTTTGTGACCTTTGTTGCCATGGAAACAGGTACATTAATCAATTGCAATAACCACGATTTTTTCTTTCAATCCTCTGTTATGAATATCCGAAATGGTTTCAACCTTTATCGCTATGCCTCCTGTATAAGGGGTCCAAAAGAGTGCTTAAATAAGGCTTTAAAGCTTTCATTTTGTGGCTCAAAAGAACCCCTATTCTGCTTGTTTTCGTGTATTTTTACAGTGTAAAATTTCATAAAAGCAGAAGTTCTTGGAGTTATTCTTCAATATGTATTGTACCTTAACTACAAGAAAATGTAAAAAGTTGACTGGGACCTTTTTTGCTGAAAACTGCATTTAAGATGGTAACCATGGCAACATTTAAGACAACGTTTTACTATGATGGGTATGTTATTAGTTTATTTTGAGCTGTCTATTTATGATATGAAAACACAATCCCATTCATATATCTACTGGAGAGAAATCAATGTAGAGATGTCATTGATTTTTGTTCAAGGTCATCCGTTGTATTTTCATGGTCACCGAATTGTAATTGAGCAGATTTGACCAAAATTGTGACTTTTCGTAGAAAAAATGATCAATTCTAGAATAAGCCTTTTGAGACAAAAAATAGCAATCCAAGGAATGCTTGTGTCCCCTGCGAAGCGGTTTGATTATTATTCTAGAAAGTGGAACAAAATTATTGGTATCAGTAGAAAAGTCTTGTCAAATGAAATTCATTTGAAATATCAGACCTCTTAATTACAAATTATCATTTCATCTTATCTCATTTGATCATGGTCATTCTCAAATTTTCAGAAATGAGTGTCAATCATCTAGGTCAAGGTCACTACGTAAAAATTGGTAACAAAAAGGTGTCATCATAAGAAATATTTAAGACCTATCACCTACCAGTTAAAAGATATATACAACCTTAAAAAAGAAGGTCAAATAGCTAGGTAAAGGTCAAAAGGTGAAAAAATTATGGTATGTGTAGAATGGCATTGTTACAAGAAAAATACATGTGAAATATCAAAGCCCTATCACCTACCAATCAAAAGATATAGCCAATATTACTTTTCTTGAAAAGTAGGTCAAATATCTAGATCAAGGTCAAAAGGTCAAATATTAAGGTCTGTGTAGAAAGGTCTTGTCACAAGGAATACACATGTGAAATACCAAAGCCCTATCACTTACCAATCAAAAGATATATCCATTCTTAATTTTTTGGAAAAGTAGGTCAAAAATTATGGTATGTGTAGGAAGGTCTTGTCACAAGGAATACACATGTGAAATATCAAAGCCCTATCACTTACCAATCAAAAGATATAGCGAATCTGATCTTTTTTTCAAAAGTGGGTCAAATATCTAGGTCAAGGTCACAAGGTAAAAAAATATGGTATGTGTAGAAAGGTCTTGCCACAAGGATTGCACATGTGAAATATCAAAGTCCTAACACTTACCAATCAAAAGATATCCATTCTTATTTTTTTTTTTTGAAAAGTAGGTCAAATATGTAGGTCAAGGTCACTAGGTCAAAATTATGGTATGTGTAAGAAGGTCTTGTCACAAGGAATACACATGTGAAATATCAAAGCCTTATCACTTACCAATCAAAAGTTATGGGCTGTGACACCCAAAGTGTGACAGACAGACAGACGGACGGACTGACGGTCAGACGGACAACGGACAAAGTGATCCCTAAGTGTCGCTGTGCTTCGCAGGCGACACAATGAAACTGCTATATGCAACAAAATAATGGGTATTATAATTATTTTTTAGGATAACTTCAAGAGTTCAATCAACTCTTTGACCTCCTGGAATTAATGAGTTAAAGAAGATCCTAACGATAATCTCATCAGCACTCACAATAGAGCACTATGTTGAGCATCGACGGACCCCTAGCAAGCTAGAGGTGGGATCAGGTGTGGATATCAAAAATATAGGGCATGAAATTTAAAATCCTTCGTTTTTTCGCCTTAACAATAATATTATACTTGAATATAAAAAAGTCAATAAAATTAGGAAATTTCTATCTTATGCCAACATTATTCAATATATATATATAAGTTATTGGAAAATTCAAAAAAGAAAATACTACAAATTTTTGACAAAAATTTGAAAAATCATATGAATATCGATGTTTTTAAGTCTAAGTTAGAAATGACCTTGAACTTCAAGTCAATGACCTTGGAAATTTTCAATGATTTAAAATTAAATGAAAGAGTCTTATCAGTTCATTTTTATATTTTCATGGTCATTAGTAGTATTTATTAGGAGTTGAATAAATTTTAAAAGGCATCATATTGAAGCCTTAACGCTTAAAGTTGCCATAGCAACGGTTTTTGACGACAAAATTGGGATGAAGAGCTCAAAGATCCCAACTCCGATTTTCTTTCATTATATGTTTAAGGGATATTACTTTTCAAAATGACCCATCATAGGTCTCGAAAAGGTCTGCATTCAGTAATAATTGACACTAAAAACGGTAAAAATCACATAAAAATGACCCCTAAATTTACTTTAATTTTTGACTTAAATTTTCCTTATTTTTGCTGGGCACAGTAAGCATCCTGTTATATCTATCATAAAACATAAAACTGAATGCATTTTGAAAGAAAGGAGGCAATGATGCCAAAAAGGTACGAAAATGAAATATCTGCTTCAATGGTATCCATGGCAACGAAGTATCTAAAAGTAGGCTACTTCACAGTCTTTAAAGTAGCACAAAAAGACTGATCTCGTTGCCATGGCAACCGGAACTCATATTGACCGGAAACCTTAATTTTTGCAATTAGGACATCATATATGCCCAATATATAGAAAATCATGAAAATCCATGACATGTCGTGGCGCTAGAATTTTGGTGGTAACAGAGGATTGGTCTTAAATATTGACCCAAGTTATATTTAGAGTCATCTGGATCACTTTTAGTGCCGTTACTTCGCCATTCATATGATGAGTACCGTTACTGACACCATGCATTTGATTAGCCTGGATGTTTTTCTGATTCATCACATCACTGACGTCACTGATAAGTTCGCCCGTGGGATCTATAACATTCGTACCTTTTGTATTTGCAGGATCTGTGTCAGATAGAGTAGAGGTATCGCTCAAATTTAGGTCACTTTGACTTGCATCAAAATCACCATCTGATACATTTAATTGGTCGTTTGGTTCAAAGTCAATCAGGTCTGGCATGTTTTGTTTACTCTAACATATTTGACCTAGACTATGTTATCCTGAGTAACGTTACCAGCCGTCACTCTGAAATTTTCAATAGATTCCGCCGTTGCCTTTCCAACACCAGGCAAGGTCATGAGTTCGTCCTTTTTGGCAAAATTTATTCTTACTTGCTTTTGTTGTTGTGTATTTGACTCTTGTGTTGTCATTTTTTCTGAATAAAAAAGTTCCCGCGAGGGGTTTGACAGTAAGTGTTTTGAATATATTTCCCTGACATTGTCGCCATAGCACTTTCTATATAGACATAACGTCAGACAGTGCATGAAGTCTATACATTGTTTTCATTTTCGTGCTTGTTTCATGATGTAAATTATAATTTGAATTTACCGCTCAATAGTAACTAGTATAAATTACCCATGATGCTCGGTAGACAGTTTTCATGTAAGTCGCCATGTTGATTTGACAAATAAAATATGTAGAAACTGTTACCAGGAGTTCTGATACATGAAACATTGTGTCAGAAGTGGCCGATATCACCACGAAGTTTGGGGAAACTCCTAGATTGTAATAACTACTAATGTGCTTAGGCAGGTAACTCTCAACACCGAAATTTAACCCTCCTGAGTCTTTCAATTTTGAGCGTCCCTCCGATTGGCAGGAATGGAAGGAGAGGTTTGCTCGCTATCGTCTCGCTTCTAAGCTACATAAAGACGATGAGGACATTCAGATATCAACGATTCGACGAGTATTTCGTGCCTAAACGAAACACAATACATGAAAGAGCAAGATTTCACCTTCGTGTACAGAATCCTGGAGAGTCAGTAGAATGCTTTATCCGTACTTTACACGAACTTGCTGAACACTGCAATTTTGATGACAAATCTGAACAGATAAGAGACAGATTAGTAATCGGTATCAGAGATAAGGAGCTCTCGGAGAAAATGCAGTTACGTGCAGATCTAACTCTCGAAAAAGCGCGTGAAATGGCTCGCAACTCAGAACTAGTAAAATCGCAGAGCAAGGACCTGCAGTCGAATTACCTTGATACCATATCGCATCCGAAACAAAATACTAGTAGATCTCAAGCTGCATCAGGTTCAGGCGCAAGAGGTTACACACGGGGTCAAGGTCACAGACGTGGTCAGCGACAACCGCATTATCCGCGACAAACTAAACGTGTACAGCTTGTAATCGTAAACACCCGCCGCAACAATATCCTGCGTTTGGCCGCGAATGTAGGTAGTGTGGAGGATTGAAACATTTCAAGGTTTGTTGCGGAAGTCGAAATGATCGTGGAGTTAGTGAGGTACATGATTCTGATGAAACTTACTTTCTAGGTTCAGTAACCGATTGTCACGATACTGAGGCATCGATTTTGTGCTGTATACAGGGATATGGTCATTATGCGCATATGTGGTCGTATTATTCCCTTTAAGATTGATACAGGTGCCGATATATCGATTATATCCGAGAAAACCTACAAATCGCTATCATTTCAGCCAAAGTTGAGTGCTGTTACTTCAAAGTTACAAACACCGAGTGGAATTCTTGAATGTTTGGGAAAGTTCATGATCACGACACGATTCCGGGGAAAAGCGTATTCATTTCATGTCGCAGTGATACCGGGTTCTTATGTGCAGAATAATTTACTTTCACGCTCAGTAGCCTCGACCATGGGCTAGATTTCGAAAGTTGACACGATAGTTGAACACTACGCTATGATGAAAGGTGAGCCCGTGAAAATCGAACTTAGACCAGAAGTTCCTCCATATTGTGTCACGACGGCACGCCGCATTCCGTTATTTGATGCCTAAAGTCAAAAAAGAGCTTGATAGGCTTGAGCGTAACGGTATAATTAGAAAGATTACAGACCCTACGTTGAAATTATCGTCAGGATCTTCTTTAACTCATTTGTGTCACACATGTGTGCCCTTTGCCGTATGGAGCTCGTAAAAAAAGTTCCTCGCGAGGGGTCTGACAGTAAGTGTTTTGAATATATTCCCTAACATTGTCGCCATAGCACTTTCTATATAGACATAACGTCAGACAGTGCATGAAGTCTATATATTGTTTTCATTTTCGTGCTTAAACATCGACGGCGGGTGCGGCTAGCAAACAGGGGATGCTTACTCCTCCCGGGCACCTGGTCCCATCTCTAGCTTGCTAGGGATCCGTCGATGCTTAAGGAGCTGTTGAGATAAGGCGTAAAATCTGCCCTGAAAAGTCGAAATTTCAAAATGCAAAAATTGAGGAAAATTTTGGGTAAAAATAAGAAGTTACTTGGTACAGATATGAATCTTCTATCAGGTTGGATAAATTATTCAAAATACGACCGACTTTTGGGGTGAAAATAAGCGTTTTTCCTACAGAAATCAATTGAAAACGAAACTATTTTCTACAACATTGTTCCCCCCCCCCTCGGTTCAGAATGCCACTTTTACCAAAGGCGTATATCAATAAAACAAATTTTCTGACCAAGTGGGGTTCTGAACCGAGGGGGGGGGGACAATGTCCCACAGACGAAAAACGAAAAAAAGGGGGATGGATGACTATTTTAGAATAAGTATTTAGAGCGGTAAAATAAATTAAAATTGCCATTTTTTCTTTTAATATCATGTAACAATGTATTCTGAGTGTGTTCCGATCAAATGATTAACCGTTAGGAAGGAAATGAATGAGAAAGTTGTCCATTTCTACACTGTGCGTATTTCGTGCCTGAAAGCTACATATGTTGCTGATAAATACGGAATATAACCGTTTGTCAGTTTCCGGATTGCGATTTTTGCCGATTATATTGATATAATACCATCAAGGTTAATTTCTCTTATCCAAGTTTGACATTAAAAGGTAGAGAAGTATAATAAACATCAAATTTGTGTAAACTAATGCACTTTGTGTAATTTCCGCTCGATATTTGAAGTTTTCTCTCATCAGTACCCCTGCCTCTTCAACCCGTAATTATAACATCTTTCGCCAAATCTATTTAAATAAAATACATACTAAAAATCTTCTAATACTTTATATTTTAATCCCGACCACCTTTAACCTGAAATAGAAGGACAGCGTACGAGAAATAATCGAGTGATTTCATGGCTAAATGAAGCCCTTATCTTAACAGCTCCTTTTGTACTCTATTGTGAGTGCTGTTGAGATTATCGTCAGGATCTTCTTTAACTCATTTGTTTTCTTATATTTGCAGTGCACTACATCAAAACAAGACATTTGTTTCGTTAGAACAATCCAACTCCGTCGTCGTCCCTCCTTTGTCCTCAACACCCCAGTACTCCCCTCCAGCTGATGAAAACTGTCCACCTGTTATTGTTGATGAAGACACGGGCGAGCGATCATTTCAAAATGCGGAGGATTCTACCTCCTTTAGAAGAGAGCTTCCTAATAAGTACATCGCGTTGGAGAGAAAGATGCGCGAGCCGTTGAAGGAGAATGTTATTGAACAATTTATTATGTTGAGGAAATTACGTTAGAGAATATGCAGCAAAGCTGTATCATAATTAACTATATAGAGGATAAATTAAAATCCTCAACTGAACCTGTCAGGAAACGTGTGAAGTTTTCGTCTTTATAATTGTTCATAGAGAAGTTGTGGTGATGAATTTGTGGGACTGGAACAGTCACTATGGCTGTAGAGTTACTGCTGACTGTTGAGTCACTTAAAAGTTGCTGTGTCACTTTACTAATGTGCAATGTCATTTTCGGTAAAGTTTGTCACCATAACGGTAGAGTCACCATGACTGTAGATTACACCATGACTGTAGAGTACACTCTAACGGTAGAGTACACATTGACTGTTGAGTCACCCCTAGACCCCATGACGTGTCATTTGACTGTAAAGTGACTGCACAGAGTATACCCTACTACTCACGTCGGTATTTTATAGAGTTAAAAGTCACAAAAATCTGACGCATACAAAAGCAAATATTTACCAATTCATAATAGCATATTTTTCAAATATATATACAGCGACATCAATCTACTTCTATCCTCTCGTGTGATAATATAACTTATTTTTCGAATGATACTGTAGTAAAATGTAAAAGAGATTTCCAACGACAGGGGATATTTCAAAGTTCATTCGGGGAACTGTCAGCGAAGCGCCATCTGGTATCAAAATTGAAGTAAGCATTGACGAAGCAATCATAGCATTAGGACGAAAGACTGATGTAATAACGCATGGTATAACGACAATTATGCATTGACGAAGGACAAACGTAAATTGCACGGAAGCAAATTGACACAAAGATGAAAGTTAAAATGAACACAAGACGAATGAACTTGGACTAATCAAACATTGAATGAAGCAACATAGCATGAAGAATGTAAACAAGTCAAATAGCATTGTGACCCTAATCCCCTTCCATATACTATAGTATTTAAAATATGCATGCTGTCATTCACCCACATTTTATTTGATAGTCATCACGGACCACAAATCAAAGGGATTTTTACGGGACATAATTCGCTACTATACAATTTTTAAATACCGGAATGATTAAAAACTTGGGAATGACACATTTTTAACTTACATCGAAAGCTTCAACATTTATCAAAATCTCTTTTCGACACAGTCCCTTGGACACCTCTTCATTGTCACGAGGCGCCAGTAGGAGTTTTAACGTATCCATTGTACAAATGGAGATCTCGCGGACGTCTCGTCCATTTAAACAGTGTTAAAATCATCTCGGCAATCTTCGGCAGTGTCTCGATAGTTTCCGTGGATTGAGCGAAGGTTGGCATGTCGACCTTAGATGATAGACACCATTTTTATGTTGTATAAGTTATGTTTTGGTAAAAATATTCAATAATTCTAACTGTATAATACACTTGAAATTTATTTGTACAACGGATACCTTAATCCACACCTGTTGTACAGGCCTCGCGATCTCATGTGCTCTGCATGAAGCAGTTACATGCAGAGCACAGTAGATCTCGAGGCGCCGTTTAGATGTATTTATTAGGGGCGTGTAAGATAACACCATACGAAAAGAGTATACAAGAGCAAGGTTAGTTCGTTAAACCGGGGATTCTGATGCAATTCGAACAGTAACATGTCAACCCTGCTTACGCTGCCGTCCATAAATGTGTTGCTGTTAACTTGAACAGCTTGGAATCCATAGCAAGCGCGGATCCAGAGGGGGGGGGGGGTCCGGACCCCCCTGGAATTTTCGAAACATTGCTAAATTTTCGTTATTAATATGCATATTTCATAAGATTGAGTCCAAATTCCCCTTTTGTTGTCATAATATTTCAAAAATATATCACGAATTTGTATTAGAAATCTTTCATTTTGATAATATTTTGCCGTCAGTTTTTCAAAAATTTTCTTGCTCGCTTCCGCTCGCAAGAATTTATTACATACATGTACGTTATTTCAAATGATGCTGCGCTTTCCTATATATACAACACATATATATTACACCTAGGTCAATAAACAAGGGCACTAAGGAAACGAGCAGAAACTGAAAAAGACACGAATAGTGGATTTTATTCCAATTCTTGGAAAAAAAATTCGCTGGCTTGCTATCGCTCGCCATTTGTTGTATTTACATATTAGAACTGACAATCAATTTAATCAGTGACTATGATGTGAAAATTCATCATTAGAGACAGAACTGACAATCAGCAATTAATAATTTTATTTTCTTGCGTTTGCTTTTGGGTTTTTTTTTTTTTTTTTTTTTTTTTTTTTGCTCTTCAAACAATTCGGACTTTAGGACCCCCCCTGAAAGAAATTTCTGGATCCGCCCATGCATAGCTGTGAACCTTACAGTTATAGAAAAAAACTTGTAAGTTTGATACAAATATTGACATATTTACTTTTATGTTGTTATTTTGAAGAAAATTTATAGTTCTTTTTTAGAAAAAGTTTTGCTTATGAAGATGAAAGAGTTTCTATTTACATTTCAAAATGTTGAATTATGTGAAGCCAATTTAGTTAAAGATACAGTGTCCCTGAAAATAAATTTTATTTAAAATTTATTCCAACGGGTCAAGAAAGAGGAAAAAAAGAGCCATAAAACGTTTTATCTGAAAATATGCAGTAACGTCTACTAACGACCCAAATATTGTCAATTTTTTAATCTTTAATCTGCATATACCTCTATTGTAAAAACTCAATACATTGTAGGTGGCGCCTGTGAAATGTATTAGAGCTGTGCACCCCAAATTCAAAATAAAGTTTTTAAAGGTCTATAACTGCGAATGTACGAGTTAGATTCGCCTGAAAAATGAATTTATACAAATGAGAATGTATACTTTCATGTGAAAAGAAAAATGTTGTATTCCAAAATTTTGTAAAATTAATTATTTTTCAGGGACACTGTCCCTTTAAAAATAAAAAAAAGTTAGGATAAACTCGTACAGATTTATGAATAATGGCAGCGTAGATTGGAATCGTTAAAGGTTGAGAATGAAAGTCGAACATTTAAAGTCATTCGGTTCATAGGGTTGGGGAAATTAACAAAATTCAAGTTCATGCAGACGATAGATGATATGGGATTAATAACCCAAGTAGTGGCACGGAGCCTTTCAGATATAGTGAGAGTATGCTGCAGAGAATAGAGAGAAAGAAAAGGGAGGTCACCAAACCTCGGCTAAATATCGCTTTACCAATATTCCCGTATTCTTCAACAAAGTAAAAGTAGTAAGGGGTGCCTTATGACATTCGGTGATAATAGCTTTTTTTCTGAAATTTCGAATTAAGTGCCTATAGACATTTTTCAGAATTTTAGGTGCGTATTGACATTTTCATCAATATCCCTAGAAGTATGAAGTTATTTTCTTTTTTTTAATTATCAAAGTTTTAATTAGTATTTCATATCAAACAGTTCAATTTAAACAAAATCTAACTGTAGGAGAGCAGCCCGCACTTTCTCCCTCCACTCCAGATCGTGCTTCAAATGTCTATTCAACCAAGCTTGGGAGCTGAATTTGAAGAGGAAAAGGGGATGGATTTCTTTCACCATTCCAGAAATTTCTAAATTGTTTTTTTTTTTTTTCATTTTCGTACGGCGTACTTGTTATCAATAGAGTCCAAGGCATCTTCAAAATAGTCCTGCACTTGCCGACTGAACTCCACGTACGTGTGCTCAAATAGCAATCCGAGTCCTATGCATTCAGGACACGCGTTCATGCTCATATTGAATATACAGAATTTAATTTTCTGCATATAATATGAGCAGCAGGTTTTCGGCAAATTTCCTCATTTTCATCTGCTCTGGTAAAGAGGGTCTCACCAGCCAGACGGCCCTGGTTTTAATCTGGCGTACATAGACCAGGTCTTCGTCTACTATAGTGGGCAGCCTACGCCTGGCGAATCCTGCATTTATCAGACATTCTCGTTTGTTCTCATACCATGTTCCGGTCTTTTCAGTAGTTTTTGTTCTGGAAATGGTGTTCTTCACGCTCCAGATATATTTGTATTGTTTCATGAATTAGAATAAAAATATAACAACGTTATAGAGATTATATATATATGTGGGTGTGTGTGTGTGTGTAGATATTATTTATACATCTCAAAATGGTACATATATATATTTTTTTTCAGTATTTATAATCTAAAATTCGTACGTGCAATATTTATAAAAATAAACACAATTCTGGGGGTTGTTTTGTTACACTTCATTCACGTAAGTTAGAATTGATTACAAGTCGGATTTCTTTTGAATTTTTAATCACTTTATTTCTTCATGTATTAATTTATCTATTTCCTGTTTATTAACTCCTTCAGATCTCTCTCTCTCTCTCTTTGTATTTTTCTTGTCATTTATCTAATATTTATTTTAAAAATCAGATAATATTCTGTAATATAAAAGTTCTGGATAAAAAATTTTAACACTGCAGCGCCCTATGGGTGCAACGATAACATCAGCACTATAGGAAACTTAACAAGTCCCGGTTGTCAATCGGTAAATGTGACTAGCTTATTCAACAGATCACAAAGAAGACCTCGAAGTCATGGCATTCGAAAATATAATAGGCCTGAGATACATAGTTTCTCCTTCGATGACTTGGTTCCATTTTTGAATGAGCCTCTAGGCCTGCATTATATTCGTACCAAATTATACTCTGTTCCTTTACGGAAGTTGCACGAAATCTACGATTGTACGAAGGACCTCGCATATACCGACACACGTTCCCCAGAATACAGACTACAAGGAGTCATCTTGGACATTTCTACTTTTCGTTTATTTCAAGCAGTTAGATCAGATAAATCAGAGGAGAAAACAAACCGCCCTTTCATTAAAGTATTTTGCAAACAAAGGTATTGATAACTTGAATCTTGGTCAAATTTTGAATCACAAAACTGTCACAGAGAAAATCCCACAATATTTCAAAAGAAAAGAAACTCCTTGTATTTCCTATAGCTACACACCAACAGTTGCATCTAAAATTTACAATTACAAACGATTCCTGCAGTGTATTGATTTAAGTAATCCCTCACTACATCCACTTCCCTGCGAATGTTCTTCATCGGGTTTCAACTACTCTCCTTGTGGACACGTTATTACTGGTGACCTTAGTATAGTCAAGAACGACAAGTTGAGAGAATTGTTAAAAAAGGGTCCCAAATACAGAGAAAGTATGTCCTTTACATGGAACCAAAATGTCAAAATTATCATGGACTCTTGTGAGGAATATGCAAGACGTTGGGCAAAGAAAGAGGATGTACAGCTCGACACCCTTTCCGAATGGATAAAATCAATCAGAGGATTACTTTTATCTAGAATTAACCGATTAAAATCAACCGCGAGCACCAGATTCGTGTCTATATTTAAAGACCCTGATGTTATCACAGAACTTACCTACCTCCAAGAACATTGTCATCACACCAGCGGACAAAGCCTCAAATAATTACACATTTACTTGCAAAAAGTACTATTTCGACAGTCTAGTTAAAGAGTTGGGTTTAAATTCGACACCTGGAAATCCTACTTACACCCCAACAAACCTTTCTGCCTCTGAAATAATAGAAAACCACAAATCAGCTCTTGCTTCCTTTGGCTTCGACACTACCAATTTAGATTTAGATTTACCATACTTATACTGCATACCTAAAATGCATAAGAATCCGTACAAACAACGTTTCATCGCTGGTTCCTCAAAATGTTCTACCAAATCTGTATCGATGACAAATCTTACTCACCAAAGTTTTATCTGAAATCAAATCTGGGCTACAAAAATATTGTTCGACAGTATATTCTCGCAGTGGTATCAACCAGATGTGGATTTTAAAGAATTCGAAGGAACTTTTAGAACATCTGAAATCCACTCATTTTAGTAGAGTCCATTCGATCAAAGCCTTTGATTTTTCGACACTTTACACTACAATTCCACATTCTAAATTGAAAGAAAGACTCGCAAAAATTATAAGTAATGCGTTTACAAGTAAGAACGGTAATCGCAAATACAAATTTATTGTTGTTAACTATGACAAAACCTACTTTGTAAAAGAAAAGTCAGATTCTGAAAATAAGTACACTGAAACGGACATTATTCAGATGTTAAACTTTCTGATCGACAACATTTTTGTGGTGTTTGGAGGAAAGGTCTTCCAGCAAATTGTCGGAATTCCAATGGGTACCAATTGTGCCCCACTCCTTGCCGACATTTTCCTTTACTCGTACGAAGCTGAATTCATTCAATCTTTGGTCTCTGAAGGGAAAAGATACTTAGCTTCTGATTTCAACTTCACTTACAGATACATAGACGATGTGTTGTCCATCAATAATCCAAAATTCGCGGATTACCTGAGCAGTATCTATCCTTCGGAGCTTGAAGTCAAAGAAACTACAGAGACAAATAATTCAGCATCCTATTTGGACATAATGTTGTCCTACGACACTGATGGTCACATGAACACCTCACTCTATGACAAACGTGACGACTTCAATTTCAGCATTACGAACTTTCCTTTTCTGAGTAGCAACATCCCTTCATCGCCTGCTTATGGCGTGTTCATATCTCAGTTGATACGCTATGCCAGAGCAAGTACCAAATATACGGATTTTGTTCTGAGAGCTAGGCGTCTTTCAGATAAGCTTCTCAGTCAGGGATATGTTTGTGACCGACTAACATCGTCACTGAGGAAGTTCTACGGTCGATATGGGGAACTCGTCATACACTATGATGTCCCACTATCCAGAATGGTGGATGATATTCTGTCATAGACCATTTGAACCATCCAACCAAAGATTGTACTCTATATCTTCCAAACTGGAAGTAACCGGATGTGACAGTTCTACCGAATTGAAGCGACGGGTGTTGCATGCAAGCAGGAGATGCTTACTCTTCCTGGGCACCTGGTCTCACTCTCATATCGGGAGTTCGCTTCTTTTCATATGGTGGAGGTTTTTGTTTTTGTTTGCTTTGGTTCCTGTTTTGTCCTGATTTTGTATGCCTTCGGTTTCTGATTTTCTGAATTATCGATTTTGTACTGTAGACAGGGATATGGTCATTATCCATATTTGTCATACATGTAGTACGGGAAAAAGATAAATAGCTTGTCTGTATTAGATTAAATAATATAATTTCATCTGACCTGAACCATTCTTGCAAATTCTTTTTTTCCTTTAAATCCTAAGATGAAAAGTCCACTTTCAACATTAAGGCACTGAGAAAAAAAAACGCTGAAGATTTCTACTGGACGAAGTGAAGAGCGAAAATGAGGAAAGAACAAATGTAGTTGAAAGACTTATAGGTGCAGAATTATGTCAAGAATTCAGACACTTGATGATATCTGAAACTATAACATTGATTTGACATAAGGACACAGGTTTTATGACACTGCAAGTGATGCTATCAGTAAATATTAAAGTCAAGTATCATGTCTAAGACAACTACAGATGGTTATGATTTGACATGTTTGATATCAGTTAAGATGTTTGATGTGTAAAACTCAAATTTTGATTTATTGCCGTTGGTCATTGTTTTACATTTTGTTCAAAGAACTAAAGAATGCAGTAAGATTTTATATAGAAATAGTTCCCCTTATGGCGTTTCGGTAACATATGTCAATGATGTTAATTGAAATTTCTGTACGTACTTGGAATTCTAAAAATATCTATTTATACTTTATTTTTTTTTTTTTCAGAAAATTTTAATATTTACTTTTATCAATTTTTTTAGACATAGCTAGTAAGGTGCTTACAGAATAACGAGGAACACTTTTTTCATGTTTTAATGTAAAATGAGTGAACATATAAAAAAAAGCAAGTTTTGGATGGTTTGGTAATTCTTCATTCCACCATGCATATTTGCTGATGTTATCAAAGATGATTACCTTTAGGGTGTTTCTGTAACAAGGTGACTATACTCGGGTGTTTCGGTAACATGGCGAACATGTACGAGGGATATTGATGAAAATGTCCATACGCACCTAAAATTCTGATAAATGTCTATAGGCACCTAATACGAAATTTCAGAAAATGGCTATAATCACCGAATGTCGTAAGGCACCCCTTACTACTAGTAAATACTGTCAGCTGTTGTCTTGTAGATTATTATGTATCTCATATATTCAAATTTTCCCCATATAGCTTCTCAAACAAAAATATTGCTCTATTATATCGTTTAGGTGGTACAGTTGTAAACACTCATAGTCACTTCCGGTTTTAAACAAACATATTCTATACTTTTTGCAAAATATAAACATAATGTGCTTTCGCACATGTACGTTACTCAAAGATTGTGGAATACAAAATAGTATATTCAAAATTGAAGGCTACTGGTGCAAGGCAGACTTATTTTAACTAATATTTTTTGCCAGAAAAAGTGAATTTGTTTCAAAAAGCGCCCCCTACAACCAATAAATTCCAGTTGTATGATTTATTTTCAAGTTCGGTTCTGATTGGTCGAAATTATATGTATACTCATATTTGACCAATCAGATGTCTTCCCGTAATTGTCTTTCATAAACAGGAAGTAAATATGAGAGTTTACAACTGCTAGGAAAATTTATGGTGACCTTTTTACCCGTTTGGTAAAGGTTTTCTTACATGTTGCATGTTGAATTCATACGGGTAGAATGCGGAAATATGATCAATTATGTTGGTAAATGCAGTTTCTGTTCCCCTCCATATCTATTCCACTACATGAAATCGCCCAAGTAGGATGGCAGCATTGCCTCCGTCGTGCCCATCATGCCTTTAGGTCGTGCCTTGCATTTGCCCCAGTACGACTCGATTGTTTGGGTGTGAACGCCAGTCTCTGGATCATCAAAATTTAAGGAATGGTTGACAGTCTGATGTTTGTATCCCAGCTCGCCTGTCCGGCTATATGCACGCCACTGGTCTGATCGTACAAGGGATCCAGGCTGTACTACTCTGGCAATGATAGGAAGAAGGGTTTCAGCGTCTCTCTTTTCCACTAGTTGCAAATAGCTGATGGCTGGGCAAGTACTGGTATTCTACCATTCCGAAAACCCATTGTTTTTTGGGGGGGATGGCGACCTCTGTGGTACTTTGGCTTATGGCGGAAGAGAGATTAGTCTATCTCTACGATTCTCTTGTTACCTCCTAGCTTCATCGGGCTTTCTAGAAGCTTCTTTTTGCAGATATCTCCAAGATATTGGAAAACCTGCAGGACTGTTTTCAACGGTTAATCCCTTGGATTTCGTAACGTCACCTCTTTCTAAGATTTTACATACACATATATTTTTTTAATCTTTTTGATTCAAGCATCAATGTTAAAGTTTAAATGCTATGAAAAATGTCACTCGGTGAGCTATCAACATTTATGTCATTTCCTCCCCCGCATATTAATAATGCGTCTGGATGCGAATCACAAATACTTTTTATTATGTCCGATTTTCAAACCTCTATATCCATTAAATACTATTTCAACGGGTAATCGCATATCATAATTGCAAAACTCTGCGAGATGCACAACGTGACTAGATCCAAATATCATTAATTTTGCCATCAATATTATATCGAGGGTTCAGAGCAAAAAGGTGCCAAAAGCAATTTTGGCTTATTTTGAGATTTTTTTCGTTTCCTGAATACTAATAAGCTATACTTCTTTGTCTATCAATATCGTTGTGATATGACAACATGTATGAATACTATGTCAATAAAACAAAAGGTGCTATATGCACTGCAGGTAAAAATGTGCAAGCAAAAAAGTGCTATGCCTAAGTCAGTTTGAGCAAAAAAGTGCCATATGGCAGATAGAACCTTTTAGCAGAAATCTTAATGCAATGGCGTAATGTGATATGGTGCCATGTGGTTTTTATCCAATCCTCAGATGCTTGTTTTCGCATATTATCTGCATTTCTTATAGAATTTCTTATAGCTGTAGGTCACTTGATTGACACTGGTAGAGAATTCAGACGTGGAATTTCCTTGTTTAGTGCTCGGATAATTTAACAGATTCTACTGTGAAAAATAATTTGGAAGATTTAAGTTAAAAACTGATAATATCACTAGGTTTCCAATTTAGAATTTCATATTGTATGTCACTGACTTTTTATACGCCCGTCATTTGACGGGTCGTATTATGGTATGGCGAAGTCCGTCCGTCTGTCCGTCCGTCCGTCTGTCCGTCCGCCTATGGAACGCAATAACTTGATTATGCGTCAACGGATTTTCATGAAATTCATACATTATGATTGGACTGTGGTGAGGAAGCCGCCTTTCGATTTTCAGGTTCATCCGATTTGTCGTTACAGAGTTATGGGACTTAGATTTTTAAAATACAGTAAAAATATACTAAAATAGTTGAAAATTATTTAAAAATCTATTTTTGGTCGAAATGTTTTGAAATTTTGTATACTTCAAGTAGAAAGGATGTTCTTTGACATATGTAACGAGTTTTTAATTTTTTTGTCGCATAATCGTGATATTGTGTATAATGGGAAGGGGGGTGGGTGGGTTATATGCACATGCATGTTAAGCTTAGGGCAAAATATAGGCGCATGGAACGCAATAACTTGAATATGCGTCAGCAGATTTTCAAGATATTCATACAACATGTTTGGACTGTGGAGAGGAAGCCGCCTTTCGATTTTCAGGTCCATTCGATTTGTCGTTACAGAGTTATGGGACTTAGATATTTTAAAATACAGTGAAAATATACTAAAATAGTTAAAAATTATTTAAAAATCTATTTTTATACGCCCGTCATTTGACGGGACGTATTATGGTATGGCGAAGTCCGTCCGCCTATGGAAGGCAATAACTTGAATACGCGTCAACGGATTTTTATGAAATTTATACATAGTGATCAGACTGTTGAGAGGAAGCCGCCTTTCGATTTTCAGGTTCATCCGATTTGTCGTTACAGAGTTTTGGGACTTAGATTTTTAAAATACAGTGAAATATACTAAAATATTTAAAAATTATTTAAAAATCTATTTCTGGTCGAAATGTTTTGAAATTTGGTATACTTCAAGTAGAAAGGATGTTCTTTGACATATGTAACGGGTTTTTAATTTTTTGGTCGCATAACCGAGATATTGTGTGTAATAGGAAGGGGGGAGGGGTGGGTGATATGCACATACATGTTAAGCTAAGGGCAAAATATAGGCGCATGGAACGCAATAACTTGAATATGCGTCAACGGATTTTCATGATATTCATACATTTTGATTGGACTGTGGAGAGGAAGCCGCCTTTCGATTTTCAGGTTCATTCGATATGTCGTTACAGAGTTATGGGACTTAGACATTTTAAAATACAGTGAAAATATACTAAAATAGTTAAAAATTATTTAAAAATCTATTTCTGGTCGAAATGTTTTGAAATTTTGTATACTTAAGGTAGAAAGGATGCTTTTTGACATATGTAACGGGTTTTTAATTTTTTGGTCGCATAAGCGAGATATTGTGTGTAATAGGAAGGGGGGTAGGGTTATATGCACATACATGTTAAGCTATGGGCAAAATATAGGCGCATGGAACGCAATAACTTGAATATGCGTCAACGGATTTTCATGATATTCATACATTTTGATTGGACTGTGGAGAGGAAGCCGCCTTTCGATTTTCATGTTCATTCGATATGTCGTTACAGAGTTATGGGACTTAGATATTTTAAAATACAGTGAAAATATACTAAAATAGTTAAAAAAAAATTTAAAAATCTATTTCTGGTTGAAATGTTTTGAAATTTTGTATACTTCAAGTTGAAAGGATGTTCTTTCACATATATAAGGGGTTCTTGCATTTTTTGTCACATAATCCAGAAATTATGTGTAATGGGGGGGGGGGGGGGTTATATGCACATACATGTTAAGCTAAGGGCAAAATATAGGTGCACGGAACGCAATAACTTGAATATGTGTCAACAGATTTTCATGATATTTGTACATTTTGATCAGACTTTGAAGAGGAAGCCGCCTTTCGATTTTAAGCTAGGTTCATCCAATTTGTCCTTATGGAGTTATGGGACTTAGATATTTTGGTGTTGTGAAAAAAATCCCAACGGGCGTATCTTGCTGCGTGAGCGTAGGCTTTATTGATCGAAATGTTTTGAAATTTTGTATACTTAAGGTAGAAAGGATACTCTTTGACATATGTAACGGGTTTTTAATTTTTTGACCGCATAATTGAGATATTTGTAATGGGAGGGGGGGATGTTATATGCACAGACATGTTAAGCTTAGGGCAAAATATAGGCGCATGGAACTCAATAACTTGAATATGCGTCAACGGATTTACATGATATTTCCACATTGTGATCAGACTTTGAAGAAGAAGCCGCCTTTCGATTTTCAGGTTTATCGGATTTGTCGTTACGGAGTTATGGGACTTAGATATTTTAGATACAATGTAAAAATATACTAAAATAGTTAAAAATTCTTTAAAAATCTATTTCTGGTCAAAATGTTTTGAAATTTGTATACTTCTAGTAGAAAGGATGTTCTTTCACATATATAACGGATTCTTAAATTTTTTGTCACATTATCCAGAAATTATGTTTAAGGGGGGGGGGGGTTATATGCACATACATGTTAAGCTTAGGGCAAAATATAGGTGCATGGAACGCAATAACTTGAATATGCGTCAACAGATATACATGATATTTGTACATTGTGATCAGACTTTGAAGAGGAAGCCGACTTTCGATTTTAAGGTTCATCCGATTTGTCCTTATCGAGTTATGGGACTTAGATATTTTGGTGTTGTGAAAAAAATCCCAACGGGCGTATCTTGCTGCGTGAGCGTAGGCTTTATTTAATTTTGGAAATCTTCTATATGTTTGGATTTATACTATGATCTCTGCATTTGTAAACGAAGTTATATTCTTACTTGTATTGGAGAAAATGGTTACTGATAAAGAAAATGAAGAATCGTCAGATTGGTCAGATGATGAGATGAATAACATTCTTGGTACTTGTACCAATAAAATGGGACAACAGATGAATCATCAGATGATGTACCCTAGATCCAACTGACAACCAACAAATCTGTTTTGAGAAAACACAAGGCAAGAAAATCAGAGAGAAACGGATGCTAGAATCGTTTGGATTTTTACGTACTTTTGGACTACATGTGTAATAATGTTGTTAGATTGTCGTCACCTAATAACATTTTCTCGAGTGTAAGTGGGTGATAAAGATTTAGTCTATTAAAAGGTAATTGTCGTAGATCATGATAGAGTGTACTGTCAAAACGGAAATGGTTTACATTTTCAGGTATCCACAAGAAAAAGACAGATCAGCTTCAAGATTAATACGGAAGTGTTCTAATTCTATACCTTCTTGAAGAAAATTTCAAACCAATTTTTCTGCACCAGCCACGTGTTTCGAATATTACATTCTCATCAGTGTTTCTTCCAGCGGATCCACACTACTAAACGAAACCCATTGGTTGATGCCCTTAACCAACATTACCTTTTCTATTTAAGATGTAACGTGTTTATTTGGGATATAGGCTGTTTTTGCGTATGAATTGCCCTTCCTTGTTTTTGTTTTTCTAGAAGGATCTTAACTTTGGATACCTTACAGTGCATTCTTGGCAAACATCAGCATACGTGTATTTGCAATGATATGATGTTCATTGAATTCTTCTGTTATACGCAAAACACCCTTCGCTTGGGTTCTGACGAAAACGCTTTTTTTAGAGTCCCTAGCTGCAGCTTTAATTCTAACTCTATGACCGGTTAAGTAACATTTTAAGTTACCGAGGATCAAGCCTTTCAATCTTAAAAAATATAAGCAAGGAAATAATGATGATAAAATAGTAAATTCTTTACATGTGTGAAGGCCAAATTTAAAAAGGGGCATAAATGGAAAATACTTCTGTAGACAAATTAAAAAAAAAACTTCAAAAAAAGGGTAATGTTGGTCTATTCTGGAAAAAAGAACGTGGCGTGCAGCTACATTTTCATTATCATCAGTGTTTTTTTGTAAGTTAAATAACAATGAATTGTGGGAAAAAACGTGGCGTGCGTTACGTTCAGACCTTACATTGTCAATTATGAATAAATTGTACAACATACACTTTGAAAATTGTGAAAAATCTACCCACTGTCAGTATCGAACTCGCGACGTTCAGATTAATAGTCCTTAGTCATCACCATTATGCCACCAAACCGTTGCGTCACAGCGATAAAATTGTAGATTAGATTTCACCGATTGCCAAAGATTAAGTCTTTTCACTTTTTTGATAAAATTAAATGAAAAAAATATACATTTAAACAATTTAGTATTTATTTTATCTCATCTTTATCAAATAAAGATTTGTGTTTAAAGGCTACAAAACTGTGAGACTTTGTATTGAACGTCTCTCCTTCGCTTGTCTTTGAGTTTCGCATCGTGTGAATACTGTAACCGGGTCTTCTTTTATAGCATGTATCAAAGGCGTCGCAATGATTTTTCTCGTCATCGCTTCCGTGGAGTTAAGTTATTTTGCAATTATTGTTTGTATTCTCTCATCGTTGATGACAAGGTGAAATATGAATCAAAATGCTTCTTTTGGTGAATAAGTGCAAGGCCAAGAAATCCTGGATGGATACCTTTTCTATTCGATAGCATTATATATCTATACGTTGTTAATGTTAAGTATTTGTCTCCTACAATGTAATTGACGTCTACACCTAATATTGAGAAGCTTTTATGCTTGTGCAAAAGCGCTCTACATCTTATAGCTGCTGGTCTGTTGCCAAAAAATTATTTCCGGAGTGACGATCACTTCCCGAACAAATGAATGAGAGGGATTCCTTGATTGCTCTTTACATATATCATTGATTTCCAGTGATGGATCTGTTACACGATGGCTGATTGATGTATTATGAGCCTCGCATTGAAATATTCGAATTTTATCAGATATTTTGCATTGTTTCTACATAATCCCCTTATCTATCTAAACACTTTTGCCATCGGTGTGTAACGGCCCCAATACCACTCTTAAAGAACTCCTTATATATTGATTGATCAGAGTTTGTGCGTGATAAAGTCCAAACACTGCATGCATCGCAAAGTAAATCCTATGGTTGTCCAAGTGATTTGACATCTATGAACATGAAAAAAAAAATAATATACATCATGGCATATATTATGTTTTCTCGCTGTTTGTATTGTAATTATCAGATTTTCGCAATTTCTTTTGTAGCTATTCCACGTTAAAGCCCACGTTGTAGTATAGGTAGCGATGTGTCTCTATGATTATACCCCGTTTCTTAGTAACAATCACATGAAGAGATCAGCGGAGAATTTTGTCGCTATCTGAATTCATGATAATTGGTGATTTGTTGTAGATGGGTAACACTTGGCGTCGTTCTTCGCAAGGTTTTTCGTCTTCGTCTGATGATGTGGGCTTCTTTGATATGGTTGCAGGTTTTGAACTCCTGATATAAAACGACACTATTTCTTCGTCCCCATATGATGATGATACCTGCACGTTTGGCCTATTAGAGCTCTTCCAAAATCGTAATTGCTTTGGGTTATCTCTCCCTGTGTACATGTAGGAACAGATTAATCTATAGAAACAACACTTGATTAGTTATGCCAAAGAGGCTAGTTTCCACAATGTCCAAACGTAAGTCAAAGTAATCACTGAAAAGTGCTCGAACAGAAGGGGAAGATCTCAAAAAGAAGCGATTGAAAATAATCTTAATATGAACTGCGATTCAAACTCAACAATGTAAAGAAGCGCTAACGGGAAAAAAATAATAGTTCTATGGATTGCGATATTTCTCTAAATCAAGAGGTGAACTAAAGGGAAGATCCAGGACTGAATTTGACTTTAAAAACAGATAATTCTGATCAATCACAGGCTACAACTTCAAATGATGTTTTAGTTTCTGATTGCGCCGAATCTTTGTTAATCTTTATATTTTCTATTGTAAGCGAAGTCTGCCTGGCCGAAGTTTGCATTCATACATGTATTCATTTGTCAGGAACTATATGTTTCTTTGTCGATTGAGCCTTTATTCTTCATACATTCTACTTTATTTTGAATGAAGGATAAAACAAAGGAGGGGATCTACAACAACACCAGGTTTCAGCACCCACAGCAAAAAACCCAATGCAAATGAGTTAAAGAAGATCCTGACGACAATCTCAAAAGCACTCACAATAGCGCAAAAAAAAAAAATAAGCATCGACGGACCCCTAGCAAGCTAGAGATGGGACCAGGTGCCCGGGAGGAGTAAGCATCCCCTGTTGGCTAGCCGCACCCGCCGTCGATGCCCAAGCACGAAAACGAAAAGAACATACAAAATTCATATATTGTCTGACGTTATGTCTATATAGAAAGTGCTATGGCGACAATGTCAGGGAAATATATTCAAAACACTTACTGTCAAACCCCTCGCGGGGAACTTTTTTACGAGCTCACAAAGCACAAAGCAAAAACACAAAGCACACAAGCACAGAAAGAGACGCCTAAGCGACAAGGAACGTCAACGCACAACACAGAAACATTAAACACAAATGACTACACATAAACCAACGAGACCAATGGGCAATCGGTGCCGACTTAGAACGGCCATCTGCCACGGAAATAGCAGATGATGTGGTTATCCTGGATTATGTGCGCACAACCCTCCCACTATTCCGATTACCCAGAGGTCTCGAAGAACGTACAATTGTGGCGGAAAACAAGTTCGGCTTTTCTATTTAGCGTAATGATTAATGTTAAGTTGACGCATCCCTTATGTTTTGTTTTTATCTATTACGACTTCATCAGATGTTAAAATTATTATATCACTTTTGTTTCTAAATGATTTTAATGCGTTTCTCTCAACGATGTCCATCTGATGTTCTTGTGGGGGGGGGGGTTTATTTTTTCCGAAAAAAAAATTATCTGAATTGTGTTATTTTTGTGTTAAAGGGGAATTTTCAGATAATTAAAAACTCTATAATTTCGTTGAATACAATAAGAAACGTAAAATGTATATATTTATGAAAGAATATTAAAAGTATATTTCCGATACTTCAGGGAATCGAGATCTTTCTTCTCAATTCTTGCAAAGCGCTAATCTATGTCTTGCGTTTTGAGTGTAGCTTGAAACTGCCATAAACACAGCAAAAATTGCCATGTTCCGCCGTCTCTTTAGAACATGGCAAAATTCATGTACAAAAGTAACGTAATTTGAATGTTTATCAACATCACCAATTGTGCCCCACTCCTTGCCGACATTTTCCTTTACTCGCACGAAGCTGAATTCATTCAATCTTTGGTCTCTGAAGGGAAAAGATACTTAGCTTCTGACTTCATTTTCACTTACAGATACATAGACGATGTGTTGTCCATCAATAATCCAAAATTCGCGGATTACCTGAGCAGTATCTATCCTTCGGAGCTTGAAGTCAAAGAAACTACAGAGACAAATAGTTCAGCATCCTATTTGGACATAATGTTGTCCTACGACACTGATGGTCACATGAACACCTCACTCTATGACAAACGTGACGACTTCAATTTCAGCATTGCGAACTTTCCTTTTCTGAGTAGCAACATCCCTTCATCGCCTGCTTATGGCGTGTTCATATCTCAGTTGATACGCTATGCCAGAGCAAGTACCAAATATACGGATTTTGTTCTGAGAGCTAGGCGTCTTTCAGATAAGCTTCTCAGTCAGGGATATGTGACCGACTAACATCGTCACTGAGGAAGTTCTACAGTCGATATGGGGAACTCGTCATACACTATGATGTTCCACTATCCAGAATGGTGGATGATATTCTGTCATAGACCATTTGAACCATCCAACCAAAGATTGTACTCTATATCTTCCAAAACAAGGACAAGGAACACCAACTCACAACATAGAAACATGAAACATAAAAGACTACACATAAACCAACGAGACCAATGGGCAACCGGTGCCAACTTAGGACGGCCATCTGCCACGTAAATAGCAGACGGTGTGGTTATCCTGGATTACGCGCGCACAACCCTCCCACTATTCCGATTTCCCAGAGGTCTCGAAGAACGCACAATTATGGTGTAAAACAACCTCCTCACTGTTAGGTGACCACACACAAACAAGACCGTAAAACACCAGGGGTCCAAGCAACACAGATGAATATGTAAATGGATATAAAAAAGAGGACGTGCGTAATACAGTCCGTGCTCTGCCGGCTGTAGCGAGCTCATATATGTTATCACCCGAGGAGTCCGACTGACATTCAGAGAGGACAGGTGGTCGGGGCCCTGTCTTCTCTAAAGAGGTTTGGACAGGGCCCGTCATGGAGTCCCGTCGTCACAGTCAGTCAGAGTGCAAGTCTTAAGAATGCGCTCGTACAAGACTGTATATTGGTCAAGTACCAAGCTTAGTGTCTGTCTGGTGACATTAGGATCATTCCACGGTATAAAAGGCGTTTGATGACTCTGACGCATTTTCGATGCATATGCTCTCTACCTTTGATCCTTCTTATTTTGTTAATTATGTCACCATAAAATGCAGGTTGTGAAATACCCAAAGTAATATACTCCGTTGCTTGTATGGGTCCGAATTTCAAAAGAAGTTGATCATAATTTTTGTAAAATTTCCAGAAAGTCTTTACTAGTTTGTGAAAGCGAAAACCTTGACCTAAAAGTTTCTTTGTAATTTGTAGGTTTCTATTATGGAAATCCAAAACATCAGTACATGCTCTAGCATACCGGATGAGCTGTGAAATGTAGATACCGTATGACGGTAATCTAGGGACATCACCGTCAAGCCAGGGAAAATTTACTATGTTGAATCCAAAATCATCTCGTTTGTCATATACACTTGTATGAATTTCTCCATTGACAATTTTGATATTTAGGTCCAAAAATGGTGTTTCAGTGTCTGTAAAGTTTGCCTTGTTTAGAGTCAATTCTTGTGGATAAATAACATCTTTATACTTTTCAAAAACAGGATTATCGATAGTAAGAATATCATCCAGGTACCTAGAAGTACCAGTGAAGCATTTCACATCATCATGTTTTCTTTGCTTTTGAAGATTTTGAATAAATTCCTTTTCATATGTGTATAAAAATAAATCTGCAACAAGAGGCGCACAATTTGTACCCATAGGAATCCCTACAACCTGCTTGTAGAGATCTCACCAAATCTTACATAAATGTTGTCCAAGAGGAAGGACAAGGCACTACACAGGTCGCTACATGTCCATGATTTGTATGATTTGTATTCTGTAGCGGAAAAGAAACCCTTTGATTCAGATGTACAAATATAAATTTTCCCCTCTCGATTATAGCACCATTTAATGAGTTTGGACAATTGATCATTGATCTTGTCGTGAGGAAGCGTGGTGTACATATTTGAAAAATCGTATGAAGCAATCGTATTGGCTCGAAAATTTCTAGATTTTATCTTGTCAATCACATCCCCGGAATTTTTTATAGACCAAAATAAATTTACACCATTCCTGTTAAGAACAGTTTCACAATATTTTGCAACGTTTTCCTTTACCGCCGTGAGGGCTGACGTCAGATGTCTAGACAAACTTGTAGTTGAGCAGTTGCTAGAATTAGCAATGTATCTAAATTTGTAAGGAGATTTGTGCAGTTTTGGTATGCAGTATATTGTAGGAAGATCCAATTTAGAAATAGGGATGTTGAATGAAGAAATTTCACCGCTATGTTTGCTCAAAATGTTAGGGACACTTTCATTGCTTTTGATTTAAGTATTTGTAGACGAAAGTTCCGAAACTAAAGTTGATATATAGTAAAGTTTTCATATGATGATGGTGTTGTTGGCTGCTTTATCTGCAGGAGCGAAGACAAATTTTTCATATAAATTACGTAATTTGGATTTAAAATATCTTTCAGATCTAGAACTTGGATTTTCAAAAGGATGAGGATTTTTGTGGAAGTTGTCTATTCGAATGTCAGTAATGTCCAAAATGAGGTTTTTCCAGTCATTCAGAGAATGCGATTCGACTCCTTCCGATTTACACCATCGTTTGGTATAGTTATCTAAGGCTTCCTTTAGTACTTCGCGACATTTAATAAAATCTATCTTGGATGGGATTCTATACTTAGGTCCTTTTTTGAGAAGACCACGGAGCTGCCTGTCTTGGATAATTGAAAAGTCACCTGTAATAATATGACCAGCTGGTTTATATAGATATTTAGATGTTGCACATTCTCAAGAAGCAGGACATGATTCAAGTATTTTAGGATCTGATGTAACTTTGTTGTAGTTAAAAACGAAATTTCGAATAGGTCTCTTATATTTGTAACAAATAAGAGGAGGTTCAAAATTTTCAAAATATTGAGGAATAGCACTTTGTACACGATAATCCCGAAAAATATTAGAGATGTTAAGAAGATCGAATCCTTTGTTAATAAATGAAATTTTTAAGAATCGTTTTTTAGGTGGGATGTTTTTAACAACTGGATAAAGTTTATTCTGTGCGAATGCAACAATGATATTAAGTCTGAATCAATCAGTATTTCTTAAGAATGCAACCATTGCTTCATCCAAGATAGATTTCAATTGAACTGCTGGAACTGATGAGAGAGCATGAAGCAGTTCATGTCTGCCGCCGTTGATAATGACCATATCCCTGTATACAGCACAAAATCGATCATTCAGAAAATCAGAAACCGAAGGCATACAAAATCAGGATAAAACAGGAACCAAAGCAAATAAACAAAAACCTCCAGCACATGTAACGAAGCGAACTTTCGATGTGGGAGTGAGAAAAACATGTCAAAGACAAAAGAAATACGTTATTTAAGCTATTGATAGAAAATGGTTTTGTACGGTAAATACATTATACATCTTTCATACCTTGAACAATGGATTGATAATCAAAAGAATATAAGAAATAAAGTTTTAAAAAGAAAAGTGTATAATAAACTTTTTCAAAAGCGAATATATTTTCAACTAAAATGAAACATGATTTTAAAAAGTAATTGATAATTATGAATATAATCATTACACGTAATGCGAAACTTTTTTTTTCATTGAATGGATTAAAAAGTTTTGATACAAACTAATGTAATTTTTTCTAAGTTGCATCGAAAATGAAAGAATGAAAATAAATATATATCTATATATATTCTACTCTCGGTAAGTTGAAATTCAAGGGACAAACTCAAAAAGTTCGACTTACTGAGTGCATGACCAACAATCGATTTTTGAATAACACTGTTGTCCCTTTCTCTACCACCATTCACAAACGTTTGTGTTGTCTTCTTTTAACTTTCAAGCTACCTTTCATGTATGTATTGCAACTCCATAGCAAGAAAGGATCAATTATCTACCTACCGATCTCCTTATAACTAATTAATTTTTGTTTAAGAATTAAAATAATATTTGTGGTTCGACTTTTTGAGGTGAATGGTCAATGTAAAATGAATTATGGGATCTAAACCTTAGTTCTACTTAACGAAAAGTTCGAGTAATCGGAATTCGAGTTATCAGGGGTAAAAATGCATAGAAACAAAATGGGAGAGAAACGGGACTTTTAAAAATAGTTCGATTTAAGCGGTAATTCGAGTTATCCGAGTTTGAGTAAACGGAAAAATAAACAGAAATACCTCATACAACATTCTAAATTGTCTTGCATTTTAAATGCACCTGGCGAACCCTCTTCCCTGACAGAATTTTGATCGAAGTGAATTAGACTATGGGTTGTTTTTTTATTTGGACGACAATACAAATAAGTAATTTTATGAAGGATATGAAAAAACTTCGGCTGGTCTTCATATCTTCAATGTTGACGGGGCATGATGATGTACGTGGTTTGTCCCATGCACAGGACACATCTGTACCGACCTGAGTGTGTGTCTTTATGTCTTTCGATGAAAGAGCAAACAAAAGCGCTGTGTTATGTTTGCAGTAACCATCATCATTGTGAAAAAAAATGTGCATGAATACGTAATTCTATGATGCAGCAAGACGTAAATAATGAAATACTTGTTATAATATATACTATTAAGAGTCTGTCATATATGGTCTCACTCCCATATTTGAAGTTCGCTTCTTTTCATGTGGTGGAGGTTTTTGTTTATTTGCTTTGGTACCTGTTTTATCCTGATTTTGTATGCCTTCGGTTTCTGATTTTCTGAATTGTCGATTTTGTGCTGTATACAGGGATAGGGGTATTATCCATATTTGACATGGTACAGAAAGTTTTTCCAACACATAATTGCTTATACAAACGGGTATGACAAAAGAGATGAATTATTTTAACTTTAGTGATTTTCAACATTTCACAATCCGGCTCGAATGAACGGCGAAAAATATCCGACTCTTAAAATGGCCGAAAATATATTTCCGGCTAGCAACAGTCTTCCTGCTCCCCCACCCCCCTCCCCCTCCATAAAAATAAAATGGTAGCTCCCTTGTGAAAAGCACTTTGGCTGGAAACATCACTGATGAGAATTTAATATGCGAAACACGTGTGTGGCGCAGAATTAATTGGTTTGAAGTCTCCTTCCTTTACTCTTCTCCCCTCCACAAAAGGCCTACTCTTCACATCATCAACAATTTTCCAATCTAGGATAATATCCATTTCCCTTATTAGTTTTTCTGTACTCGACCTTTCTCTTCCCCTCCTCCATCTTCCTTCTCTCCTCTCGCTCCTTCTCTCCTCTCGCTCCTTCTATTCTCCTCCTTCCTTTCCTCTCTACCACTTCTTCGGTCACTGTCACTTGATTCCATAACGATAAGCTGCACATCCAACCTTTGGGTTCCTCTTATAAACTTTCTCAGTTCTCCGTTTAGGTCTTCAGAGTAAAAGAAGGTATGTTGTCCGAAAGGTGAAGAAGCATATTGGATGCTGACGCTCTCGACATTTCTTTTGCCATACATCTGACTCATTTGGCAACACATCGTTGAGCACACTCGATGTCACTTTCATGGATTTAAGTACCTAGAAAGATGTGTTCTGCATGGTCAAGGAGAAGGAAATGGTTCAAATAGATGACAAATATCGATAATGACAATATCCCCAAACGCAGAACAAAATCGAATATTAAAAAAAAAAACATAAACCAAAAGACGAACAAAATCAGGATAAAACAGGAACCAAAGCAAACAAACAAAAATGCAAAAATTCGGGTAGAATTGTTACATCCAGTTACTTCCATTACGTAATATATAATCATATTCTGTGGTTGGATGGTTCAAATGGTCAAGGCTGGAGATAACAGACCAGAACATACATGAGATACTGCAGAACAGCTGGAATGATCTCCATTCTGATTCTTTCAATTTGCTGTATTGCTCAGTCATTTTCCTAGATACACAAGTGATATTGTTTTGTGGTTTAATTTAGTTATCCGTTCGACTGATGCTGTGTTAGATATTGTATAAGGGGAAACGTCATTCTTTCTGTACCACAATCCGAAAAAAGCTGTTTTGTAACTCTAAGTACTGTAGTACTTATAAACATATAAAATGAATATTCTGCTATAGCAAATACTGCTCTCCCTTTACTTTATCCAGAGGTTGCCATTTTGATGACCATGTCCTGTCCTTCACCCTAACTCCCATCGATAGTATCTTAAATTGTCCTCTGCCATTGTCAATCAGAAATTGTGCCATTGCACATACGTGCACAAAGATCTATAAAAAAATTAAGAAACCATTGATGATAAAAAAGACTTATTTTTATGAATTTAACGTACCCACATGCAAACTTGTTCCAATATATATGTTTAGTTACAATTCTTCTTTTCAGGATATAGGACATCAACCCTCATCTAAGATACCGATACTTCGAGGAAACCTAAACTTGTGCGATCATATATTTTAAAACTAAAGATTATCACAATAGGAAAAAATCAAGGGAAAAAGGATAACAAAGAAGTCGACTTACCATGAATATTTGACCATTGGTCTCTGATGCTTTAATCATTGCCATACCGGGAATAGTCAATCATGATGAAATATAAAAAGACGAATAGTAGAAAATCTGAAATATTAGATTTGTGTCCAGTACCAAGGTCATGTCAAAAGAGGCTTCATTTTTTTCGGAAATGTCTATATAACCATATTTTACATGTCATACGTTCGCTTGTCATTTTTTTTTCATGTTTCTATAAATAATTTTTAATATGGCTTTTATTTTATTTGTTTGTTTTGAAGAGGAAATACCCCTCTGTAACCAGGATTGTCGATGGACGTACGCTCGGACCTATCGATTTATGCCATCTTGTTCGTTAAAGAAAAAAAGCACGTACATCTGCTTTACTCGGACTTAAGCCACCGAAAAAAAAACATAAGCTATAATGACAAATATGAATAATGACCATATCCCTGTATACAGCACAAATCGATAAATCAGAAACCGAAGGCATACAAAATAAGGATAAAACAGGAACCAAAGCAAATCAAAAATGCATCTATGCAACACCCGTCGCTTCAATTCGGTAGAATGGTCACACCCGGTTACTTCCATTTCGTTAAACTGTGGTTGGATGGTTTAACGGCGGGTGCAGCTAGCCAACAGTGGATGCTTTCTCCTCCCGGGCACCTAGTCTCACCTCTAGCTTGCTAGGGGGTCCGTCGATGTTTGATTTTGTGCTCTATTGGGAGTTCTGTTGAGATTATCGTCAGGGTCTTCTTTAACTCTTTTAAATGGTCAAGGCTGGAGGTAAAAGACCAAAACATACATGGGATACTGTAGAACAGCTGAAATGATATCCATTATGATGCTTTTAAGGTGGCTCAATAATCCAAGAATTCTTTGTCAGAGGAGAAAAACATATTTTGTTTATTTAACATTGATATCTGATGATTTATATTTGTAATTAAGATTACATATCATCGACCATTTGACTGACCAGTGGTCCTCTGAATACACATATGTAAACCAACCCCGAGATCTGTTGCAAAACAATGGATTTTGATAGATAAAAACATGATATATTGATATTATTCCAGATTGAAGCCATTCTTGTGATCATTTTCACAATAATATCATCAAATATGTATATTTCTTTATAGATAATGCTTTCAAAGAGTGAAATAGCTAAAGATGTTCCAGAAAAGTACATTTTGGATACCCCCCACCCCAAAATGATAATCTAAAAAAAAGTACTCAGTACCCTTATTTGACATCAAAGTGATAAGAAGCCTTTGTCAGAAGTTATTTTCTTTTATATATTTCTCAACGACGAACTCTGTCCTTCGAAAAGAAATATAAAAAAGTACATGTTATCGATCATTCTGATTTGAAATATTTGGTTGTCATAGTAACGATTTTGTAACAATTTGCAACAAGTCAAGTAAAAATGCCTGTTCCCTTAGTTGACATTATAACGATGAAAATATTTGTTAAAAACTGTTATAATTGACATTTTTTTCAAGATCAGACTCTAATCTTTAAACAAAAGTACAAGACATTCCGTTTTACCTCGTTTCCATATTGTAAAAATCTACCTGGTTTATGCCGGACGGACGACAGACGACGGACAGACGGCGCGCTATGACAATAGCTCAGGTGAGCTAAAAATCAGACACTCCGAGTCGAGTCGAGATTATTCAGTGAAAGTTTCAAATTCTGATACAAGGAAGAATACTTACATAACTATCATTTATCATCGAAATTAATTAAGAATAAGCAAGTTTACAAATGATTTGTCGAAAAAATAAAAGAAAAGGAAAGTAACATGTGTACTTCTAAATATCCTTGACAAAGCGTTTTTCGAACTTTTCTTTTATAAACTCACCTTTCATGTTTTGTTAGTGTCAGTTAAATGAGTTTTGTCAATAAAGTTCAAGTTCAAGCTTAAAAAATGTTTTGTTCAAACTTTCATATCTGATTCCATCAATCTATTTAGACATACGGAAATATATATAAGAGAAATAGACCTAAAGTAAACGGACGCGTTTTTTAACATTTTGACGTTCACGGTCAGTAAGTGGACGTCAGTCCCCTCTCTCGTTCTTGATAATGCGTGCAGTTATTTGTGAAATGGATATATCTTTGAACAAAGCAGGGTTAAAACTAAAATTCATTCGCTTAAAATTTTCAAGTAGAGAAACTTTACTCGATAACATCTCGTTGCAAAGTACGAAAGTTGACAAAATTAAGGGAAAAATTCTTTAAACCAAAGATTATTAGAGAAACCAAAGTTGAAATATCTTATCTATGATATCGCTAAAATCTCCAAGAAATATCTTGTTTTATCATGAATTTAACTTTACCTTCTTGAATTTGTTCAAAGGCAACAGGCGGTTGAATTTCCGCTGATGACGTTCTAAAAACGATACGTTTACGACGTTAGCCAGGGTGTCTCACTTACGGGATATTTTTGTATATATAAATTAAAGATAAATTTGACTAAATATTTATTACACTCAGATTGTAGACGATAATTTTCTGTTTCCATCGATACCAAACATGTCGAAATCCGTCACGAAACAAGCGAATTACGGAGAAGTTTGAAGCTCGAAAACTAAAAAAGCCACATATAAAAGTACTGCACTCGATATCTGATGACGTCAAACGATTATTGAGCCTCCTTAATATGGTGAATGTGTAGGAAATAATTTTAATTTGCTGTATTGCTCGGTCATTTCCCTAGGCACATGAGTAATCTTGTTTAGTGGTTTAATTTAGTTATCCCCTCGTCAAGGATTGATGCTGTGTTAGATATTGTATAAGGGGATGAGTCATTCTTTCTGCACCACAGTCCCAAAAAAGCTGTTTTGTAACTCCAAGTACTGTAATACCTTGTGCATATAGTTTACCGATATGCCTCTGGTGAAGTCAAAATTTCGTTCAAATATAAAACAAGATGTCCCGTTAAAACCATTAACTTTCTGCAATGTTTCGTCAGCCAGCCTGTTTTCCATTCAAAATTGTATTATGATGGGTGCGGAGTTCACAGTGTCCAGTATCTGTTTCATTATTGTATGGATATACGTGTCCTTTCTCTTTGAGATTTCGCAACAGATTCCCCTCGTTATAAACAATATTAAATTGCGTCATTTCCATGCACTGGCAGTCTGTTTTTGAGCTTTTGGTGTGGATTGGTAGTGTAGAGCGTAGAGAAGTTGAAAGAATCTATGCTTGTAATATGATAAGTTGGTGGCTTTTAAATTTTCCAATATCAAGTGCTAATATATTGTTTTGCAATGCTGGATTTACTTCAATAATACGCTTGGTCAGATTATAAAGCAGACCATCGCAGCTTATAATCGTCCAGGATCGAGATGAAGAGGACACGAGTTTCCAATATGCTTTTCTATCACCTCAACGGAATCGTACGAACAAGGATAGAGAAAATAAGTGAGAACTTCTAGAGGAACCCTGGCATGTCTGTTTCCACAAGCTACTTGAGATCTATGCTGGATGATTTATAATGATCTATGTTGGATGATGCTCTGAAATAATAGATAACCACAAATCAGCTCTTGTCTTCCTCTGGCCTCAACACTAACAAATTAGATTTAGATTTACCATACTTATACTGCATACCTAAAATGCACAAGAATCCGTACAAACAACGTTTCATCGCTGGGTCCTCAAAATGTTCAACCAAATCTGTATCGATGACAAATCTTACTCACCAAAGTTTTATCTGAAATCAAATCTGGGCGTCAAAAATATTGTTCGACAGTATATTCTCGCAGTGGAATCAACCAGATGTGGATTTTAAAGAATTCGAAGGAACTTTTTAACATCTGAAATCCACTCTTTTAAGTAGAGTCCATTCGATCAAAGCCTTTGATTTTCCGACACTTTACACTACAATTCCACATTCTACGTTGGAAGAGAGACTCGCAAAAATTATAAGTAATGCGTTTTCAAGTAGGAACGATAATCGCAAATACAAAAATGTACAAATTTATTGTTGTTAACTATGACAAAACCTACTTTGTAAAAGAAAAGTCCGATTCTAAAAATAACTACACTGATACAGATATTATTCAGATGTTAAACTTTCCGATCGACAACATATTTGTGGTGTTTGGAGGAAAGGTCTTCGAGCAAATTGTCGGAATTCCAATGAAAAAAAAATCCATGATATCCAAAATAAATTGCCGACACAAAATAAAGTCCAAGGTTCTGTACATCCTTTGTTGGTTATAAAATGAATACTCTGCTATAGCCACTCTCACTCTACTTTGTCCAGAGGGCGCCATTTTCATGATTGTGTCACTGGTCCTTGACCTGTCTTTCACCTTAATTCCCATCGATTCTATCTTAAATTGTCCTCTGCCCTTGTCAAGCAGGAATTGTGTCATTGCTCATACGTGCACAGAGATCTAAAAAAAAAACAGAAAGAAAAATGAAGAATCCATTGACGATGAAACAGAATTTTTTTTATGAATTTAACGTACTCACATGCAATCTTGTTCCAATAGATCTGCTTAGTTACAGTTCAGGATGTAGGACCCCCCCATCTAAGATACCATTACTTCGAGGAAAGCTAAACTTTCGATTTGCGATCATACATTTTTAAGATCATTATGGGGGGAAAAGAAGAAAACAATGAAGAAATTAACTTACCCTGTATATGTGGCCATTGATCTCTGATTGTTTAATCGATGCCTTGCTGCGGCTTTCTGTCAACAATCTATACCGGGAATAGTCAATCACGATGAAATTTAAATAGTATAAAATGTGAAATATGAGATCTGTGTTCCCCGCGAGGGGTTTGACAGTAAGTGTTTTGAATATAATTCCCTGACATTGTCGCCATAGCACTTTCTATATAGACATTACGTCAGACAGTGCATGAATGTTATATATTTTCATTTACATGCTTCATAAACATCGACGGCGGGTACGGCTAGCCAACAGGGGATGCTTACTCCTCCCGGATACCTGGTCCCACCTCTAGCTTGCTAGGGGTCCGTCGATGTTAAATTTTGTGCTCTATTGTGAGTGCTGTTGTATGGTGCCATACTTCTGCCTCCTACATGCGAGATATTTTCTATAGATAATGTCGCTATGCGACTTATTTATGTCAACATGCAAGATGAATATGTTACAAGTAAGAACGGTAATCGCAAATACAAATTTATTGTTGTTAACTATGAAAAAACCTACTTTGTAAAAGAAAAGTCCGATTCTAAAAATAACTACACTGATACAGATATTATTCAGATGTTAAACTTTCTGATCAACAACATATTTGTGGTGTTTGGAGGAAAGGTCTTCCAGCAAATTGTCGGAATTCCAATGGGGACCAATTGTGCCCCACTCCTTGCCGACATTTTCCTTTACTCGTACGAAGCTGAATTCATTCAATATTTGGTCTCTGAAGGGAAAAGATACTTAGCTTCTGACTTTAACTTCACTTACAGATACATAGACGATGTGTTGTCCATCAATAATCCAAAATTCGCGGATTACCTGAGCAGTATCTATCCTTCGGAGCTTGAAGTCAAAGAAACTACAGAGACAAATAATTCAGCATCCTATTTGGACATAATGTTGTCCTACGACACTGATGGTCACATGAACACCTCACTCTATGACAAACGTGACGACTTCAATTTCAGCATTACGAACTTTCCTTTCTGAGTAGCAACATCCCTTCATCGCCTGCTTATGGCGTGTTCATATCTCAGTTGATACGCTATGCCAGAGCAAGTACCAAATATACGGATTTTGTTCTGAGAGCTAGGCGTCTTTCAGATAAGCTTCTCAGTCAGGGATATGTTTGTGACCGACTAACATCGTCACTGAGGAAGTTCTACGGTCGAGATGGGGAACTCGTCATACACTATGATGTCCCACTATCCAGAATGGTGGATGATATTCTGTCATAGACCATTTGAACCATCCAACCAAAGATTGTACTCTATATCTTCCAAAATGGAAGTAACCGGATGTGACAGTTCTACCGAATTGAAGTGACGGGTGTTGCATGCAAGCAGGAGATGCTTACTCTTCCTGGGCACCTGGTCTCACTCTCATATCGGGAGTTCGCTTCTTTTCATATGGTGGAGGTTTTTGTTTTTGTTTGCTTTGGTTCCTGTTTTATCCTGATTTTGTATGCCTTCGGTTTCTGATTTTCTGAATTATCGATTTTGTACTGTAGACAGGGATATGGTCATTATCCATATTTGTCATGTAGACATGCACAATGAATATGTTGACATGCAAGATGATTCTGCTAACATGCAAGATAATTATGTCGCATGTTGACAAAATAAGTTGCATGTAGACATAAATA